>CP136056.1:26440076-27690076 GCA_032464435.1 Aegilops umbellulata | reverse complement strand
GATTACACCGGCTAGACGCGTAAATATAGGCATGTACAGGTTGCTACTGATCTGTTCCCAGCAGGAAACACGACACACGCAAGGCAGAATGAGACGTCGGCAATGAACATGTACAGGACGAAGCACGGGACGCGGTCCATGCAGAGATCGTTCGCGGACGGGGCATCGATCTAGAGCATCGACCTGGCCTAGTGGAGCTAGTACTGGCAGCGCCGGAGCGCAACACGGATAGCCAGTAGTGGTCAAATGGGCATGGCGACGGCTCGCATGTGAGCACGCCCACGTGGCAGTCATTAAGTCAGTCGGAGTCAGCATTTCCAGCCTCCCAGTGCCACGTCACCAAATCCTCTCCTAGAAGCTTACATATTTTAAGGATTTAGACGTGAGGATTTAATTCCGTCAAGCTCTACAACCTAGAGGTTTAATTCAGACTTCACTCGACTTCACTCAAAAATGAAATAGCTATCGGCGAAAAGGAGCAGAACGAATATTATTGCTCCGTATCTTATTCTCAACTTCATTTCTTGTTCCAAAGCCTGAGGTCGGATGCGAACAGCGCAGGAGAAGGTGTTCGACAATACGAAAATCTGCATCTGAGCACGGGCTCAGCTGCACCCGCTCAGGAAAAAAATCAAAAAAAATACTAAAAAAATTCAAAAAATTCCAATTTTTTTGTGTGGTAGATAATTTGATGCGCGAGGTCCGCTCCAAATTTCAACTTGTTTGGACATCTGAGAAGTTCTAGGCAAAAAGGACAAATCGGGTCAAAACAGTTCCCGAACAATAAACTATTTTACAGACCCCGATTTTGTCTTTTTTGTCCAGAGCTCCTCAAATGTCCAAATGAGTAGCAATTTGGAGCGAACCTCACGCATCAAATTATCTACCACACAAAAAAAGATTGGAGTTTTTTGAATTTTTCTAGTATTTTTTTTATTTTTTCCGTGAGCGCGGGTGCAGCTGAGCCCGGGTGCAGATTCGCCGCACTCCAATACGAAAATCTGCATCTGAGCACGGGCTCAGCTGCACCCGCTCAGGAAAAAAATAAAAAAAAACTAAAAAAATTCAAAAAATTCCAAATTTTTTTGTGTGATAGATAATTTGATGCGTGAGGTCCGCTCCAAATTTCAACTTGTTTGGACAATATAGATAGAATACAAAACAAGCTAGGTACAAACAATTCTCAGTTATTCGTGATAGAGAAAAGTATATTTTTGGTTCTTCAAGTTTCTCAAAAGTATAGAGTTGGTCCCTCGAGATTTTTGGTAGACATTTGGTCCTTCAAGTCTCAAAATAAGATAAGTTTTGTCCAAAACTAGATTTTGACCATGTTGACCGGGTTTGACCTGTTGAGTTGTTTTTATTGAATAACAGTAAATTAAAAAAATCAAAAACAACCAAAAAATCTGAAATTTTGTGGCAACCAAGATGCTTGGGTGCGCTAGGCGCGTGAAAATTTGTGTGGTTTTTCGACATTCGAGGAGCTCGTGGCAAAGAGAACAATTTTTTGCTAAAAAAATCAATATTTGCTTATAGCTCCTCGGATGTTATTTGACCATAAAAATGTGCGTGCACCTAGTGCACCCAAGCATCTTTGAATTTTATTTGCCATTTTATAAATTTGCTGTTCTTCGGCCAAACCTGGTCAGCATGGTCAAAACCGGTCAAACCTGATCAACGTGCTCAAAATCGGGTTTTAAACCATCTATCCGGTTTTGAGACTTGAAGGACCAAATATCTACAAAAAATCTTGAAAAACCGAGTCTATACTTTTGGGAAACTTGAGGGGCAAAAACATACTTTTCTCTCCATGAAAATGTAAATCTTATAGGAGTACACCATATAGTGATCATTTGACCATAATATTTCCAATTCGGCACACAAATCTAGCTTGTAGATACAAGTGTATACTTGTCGAAATAGGTTTTCATCTAGTGGAAATTCGCAGCGCCACGCACCTGCCGAGCCGTATCCGGCCGCACGATTGCCCCTTGTAATCCACAAAGTTATTGGATTCTACACGAGGACACAACATGTTTTAAGTTTTAGTTCTGAAACTTGTGATTTTTGCCCTTTTTCTTATCAAGTCTCAGTAGGTGAAACTTAACGAAGTTTTTAAAACTCGTCAAAACGTATTCAAAATTGATATTATTTGGAAGCCCCTGTCACAAGAAACATGAATATGAAGATGAAACTTAATTTAGACTTTCAGTTCAAACCTTGCCAAAGATTGAAATTGAAAGCCAAAAAAATGGGGCCGGTGCCCCTGCCCCTGCGCGCCACAAATCCCCTTCCCAAAATTTCAAACCGATAGTCAAAAGTCTCCATACAAATATGTCAAAAACTTCCTTGCGCAAATAACCAGCCTCTCTCCTGATCTTCTTTTGTGGAAAAAAATGATTTATACTAACAACAACAAAATCCAAACAACCTACGTAGAGTCAACTACGGCAGAGATACACATGTATGTATAGAGCAAGCATGTGTTATGTGTATCTTTGGTGTATGTGTACCTCTGGTTTTATTGCGCATGTATGTATAGAGCAAGTATGTGTATCTCTAATGTATTTGTAGAACTTACATATAGCAAACACTGAAAATGTATACCCTAACAAATAATAACAACTGTAAATAAATGGATAGTCCCGTAACCTTTATCTACTTCTAGTTGGAGAGGCTCCCTCTGGGTGGGCTGCTTCGGCTTTGTCGTGTCTTTGTGTAGCGCGCAGGCATTCGGGGCGCGCATCCAAGCCTACCTACGGACGGTTGTTATGCACCTTTGACTAGGGTGGCTTCTTCGATGTGCAGATGGTCGTGCATTGTCCTCCTATGCAGCATGGCTACAACGCCCTCCTGCGGATCCATACGATGATGGTGGTGATATAGACCCGATCAGTCGGATGATGGTGGTTGTAGGCTGTACTACAACAACCTCTTACCACTCCATATGACGATGATGGTCACCGAAAAAGACTTCGAAGAGGGTTCATCTCTCTAGATCTGATGATTAACTTTGGCGATGGTGTGTAAACTATAGACGAAGGCTTGATGCAGAGATAGTTGTGCAGCGGCAGTTCGCATGTAGTTGTTGGGATCATGAAAAGGTGATGGTAACAACACATGTGTGGCTTTGATGGTGGTGCTACGTGCACCCTATCTCGAGCTCTGGGGTGAAAGCTGATTACTTCCTTTGGTGATCCAAATGGAGCAGAAATGATTTTCACCTTTTCCCCCATAGGTGACCCCGATTTATTGCATGTTTTATGTTTGCACTACGCATGGTTTGTAGAACTGCTTAATTATAAGAATGTTGTAAGGGCATATTTATCCCTTAGTTGTTTTGTTGATTGATGATAATGCTTTTGCGGACTAATCGTGTGCATGGATTATTTCAGACAGATCATGACTAGGCACAAGACGATTTGGTGTCCCTCAAAGACTATTGAAGACGGCGTTTCTCTACGTTTCTTTTTGGTGGATTGAGTTGTAGGAAAGCCGTATTATTAAGAGGGGGTCCGCTTTGGAAAGGTTTGGGTGGAATCATCACGTACACGTCTACTCCTTTGCACCACCTTTCCTTTGACTTTTTGGAGCATCCTCCGTCCTTCCTTGTCTATGCAAAATGTCGTGTTGTTGATCTGGGGCATGCGGTAGTACTGCTCCTTGGAGCGGTAGTACCGCAGGCCCTTGCGGTAGTACCGGCCTCTGGTGCGGTAGTACCGCAAGGGTCGACGGTAGTACCGCTCCCAGGGGGCGGTAGTACCGTGGCCTCTGGCCAGGCGCTGCTACTTATGCGGTAGTAGGGGCGGATGTAATTTTTTACATCCGCGTCCTACGCGGTAGTACCATGCCGTGGGCACAGTAGTACCGTGCGCGCTGGCCAGCCTCAGCAGCATGAGCGGCAGTAGGGGCGGATGTAATTTTTTACATCCGCGCCCCACGCGGTAGTACCGTGTTGGATTTTTGCATGGATAAAAACTCAGTGGAAGTTGCCACGGATGTATTTTTATATGTCCGTGCCTTCCCCGCCTAGTCCATTTCTGTCTTGCGGTAGTACCGCAAGGGGGCGCGGTAGTACCGCGCCAGAGGTTCTACCACTCCCTGCCTTAGCGCGTCAGGACTGGACTTAGGCTCTGCCGTGGCCGCGGTAGTACCGTGGCTCACCGCGGTAGTACCTTGAGCCGGTGCAGTAGTACCGCTCGTTTAGTGCGGTAGTACCGCAGGTCGTGGGCTGGTTAAGTGGATAACGGTTAGATTTCTTCTCTCTCTATATAAGGGGTGTCTTGTTCTCCGAGTTGACTACCTCTTCCACCCAAAAGCTCCATTATTGCTCCAAGCTTCATTTTCGCCCGATCTCTCTCCCTAGCCAATCAAACTTATTGATTTTCTCGGGACTGGTTGAGAAGGCCCCGATCTACACTTCCACCAAGAGAAATTTTATTCCCCCCACTAATCCCTTGCGGATCTTGTTACTCTTGGGTGTTTTAGCACCCTAGACGGTTCAGGTCACCGTGGAGCCATATTCCATTGTGGTGAAGCTTTGTGGTGTCGTTGGGAGCCTCCAATTAAGTTGTGGAGATTGCCCCAACCTTGTTTGTAAAGGTCCGGTCACCGCCTCCAAGGGAACCAATAGTGGAATCACGACATCTCGCATTATGTGAGGGCGTGAGGAGAATACGGTGGCCCTAGTGGCTTCTTGTGGAGCATTGTGCCTCCACACCGCTCCAATGGAGACATACTTCCCCTCAAAAGGAAGGAACTTCGATAAGAATCCTCGTCTTCACCGGCTCGACTCTTGGTTATCTCGTTCCTTTACTTGTGCAAGCTTTTTGTGTTATATCCCTTGCTTGCTTGTGTGCTTGTTGTTGTTGCATCATATAGGTTGCTCACCTAGTTGCATATCTAGACAACCTACTTTGATGCAAAGTTTAAATTGGTAAAGAAAAGCTAAAAATTGTTAGTTGCCTATTCACCCCCCCTCTAGTCAACTATATCGATCCTTTCAATTGGTATCAGAGCCTCGTCTCTTTATTAAGGACTTTGTCGTCCGAAGAGTATGGTTGACACCGTAGACGGTGGGGAGGAGCACTCCGGTGTGACTCCGGTCTCGTCTACGGCCGATGGGGGAACCGCGATCTCTCGTGAGGAATTCAATGTGGATTTGGATACATTGGAAACCTCCATGACGACCGAGGTTGAAAGCATGTTTGATAAATTCTTAGAAGGGCTTAAACTATCTACCGCACCGATGAAAGTGGGTGATCCCACTAACAAGGTGACGGATGCTAACTCCGACAAGGGGGAAGCTACTAGTGAAAAGGCTCCTTCTTCTAGTGGTAAAAATGGCAATGACATCTTTGCCCATGTAGAACCTCCACTTACTTATGGTGGACCGATTCCTTCAACTCATTTGAATCATGCCGGTCCTCCCCCTAAGATTGTGAAAAATGAGTACTTCGATTCTTGCGTTTATCGTTTTAAGCGTCATTTGAACCATGTTAATACTGACCTTTTGAGAATCATTGAAGAAGGTTTTTATCCGCATGACCGAAGCAACTTCACCCCTAGAGAAGCCGCGGATAATCAATTAAATGAGAATGCTCTCTTCATCATCCAAGATGCAATTCCACCCGAAGATCTTGCTCATCTCTGACCCCTCACCATGGCCAAGGATGCATGGCGGCATGTTGTTTCCCTCTACAGGGGAAGCGCTAGCAATCAATGCTCCAACTATGAAGTAGTGCAAGATGAAGCCGATGAGTTTGCAATGAAAGAAGATGAAGAACCTCGTGAGCTCTATCGGAGATTAACTACTCTCGCAGTCTCACTCCGCGATCATGGGAGCAAGGATACGGATGACAGTTGGATCAAGCGCAAATTCCTCAAGGCCATGATGCCTTACCACAAGGCCATGTCCTCCGTCATTCGTCAAAGGCCGGACTTTCACACTTTGTCCTCAAGTGAAGTGTTGGATGAGTTTTTGGCTATGAGTATCTTGGACAAGACCGCCAACAATGCGGTGTTACGTTCTCAAAGAGCAAAGAAGCCCAATCTTGCTTTGAAGGCCAAGGCTAGTGTGGAAGAAGAGGATGAAGAGGAAGAAGAGGAGAGCAACCCCGAGATACAAAGTATGCTTATCATGAACACATGGCTCTTGCTTCAAGGAAATTTTGGAGCAAGAAGAACACAAGGCCCAACTTCAACAAGAACAACTCAAGTGGCACGAAGGCCAAGCAACAAGTGAGGACTTGCTATAATTGTGGCAATGGTGAGACACTTTGTTGCGGAATGTCCTTATGAGAAGAGGGAAGACAATGGTGGCAAGCTCATCTGAAAGGACAAGGCCAAGTCTTTCCCCAACAAGAGCAACTTCACCAAGAACACTCCTCCCAAGGGGTTGGTGGCCCAAGAAGAGTACCATGAGGATGATGATGATGAGTCAGTTGCCATGGCCTTTGATGCCATTGCGACAACTCCACGGGTGTCTCTCTTCGACTCACCCAATGAGAACATCACCGCCAAGTGCCTCATGGCTAAAGCCACCAACAAGGTAACCCCCAACATCAAAACTACCATCATCAATAATCCTTATTTGATGGATTGCAGTGATGAACATGAGGGGTCTAATGTGGAGGAAATGAATTTGAGTCCTTTATGAGTAAACTCAAGGGTAAATCCAAGAAGCACTTTGTTTCTCTCTTGGAACAACTTGGTGAAGCCAATGCCATGATCGAGGCTCACGAAGATACCATCTCTAAGATGGAGGGGCATAGTCGTGACTATGCCGATGAGATTTCGGATCTTTCCAATGCTCTTGAGGAAGAGCGAGGTCTTTGTTTGGCTCTTGAGGAGTCATACAATGATGACCACGCTAAATTAAAGAAAGATCTTGATCATGCACTTGTTGTATCTCGTGTGCTAAACTCTGAGAAGGCCAAGCTTGGGGTTGATCTTGCTAGACTCAAGGAGGAGCTTGATATACTTGACAAGGCCCGCAAGGCCTTGAAAGGTGTTCATGCTAGCCTCAAGGAGTCTCATGATCAACTCCAAGTGAAGCTAACCAAGGAGAAAGCCACTTTTCCTCACATGGTTTTAATTGATAATGCAAATGCTACTAACCCATGTTGTGAGCATGTGTATCTTGTTGAGGAGAATGCTAAGTTGAAGAAGCAACTTGAGAAAGGTCTTGTGTCGTGCATACAAGGTGAGAAGAATCTCAACAACCTTTTGAGCAATCAAAAGGAAGTTGTGGCCAAGGAAGGGATTGGGTTCGCACCCGTGTCCAAGAACAAGAAGAAGAATGACAAGACCAAACGACCTCCTCCTCTCAAGCAAACTTTTGTGAAGGAGGGAGAGGGTGCTTCCAAGGATAAGAAGAACAACGTGAAGGGTGGTGGTGTCAAGAAGGGCAATGCCATCCTTCCAACAAAGCCGACGACTATAACCCTTCTTATGTGTTGTGCCGTGCTAGTGATGGGCATGTTTATGCCAAATTTGTTGGTTCTCCTTATGAGTACATTGAATGGTCTATTTGGGTTCCTAAGACCCTTGTCACTAACATCAAAGGACCCATTACAAAATGGGTACCTACAACCAAGCATTGATCTCTTGTAGGTGTTTACTTCCGGTGGTGGATCATGGTTGCTCGACAGTGGAGCTACGAATCATATGACCGAAAGAAAGGACTTGGTGGTGGACGTGCACAAGATTACATCTATGCCCACCAATGTCGAGTGGGGTGATGCCTCGTCCTCTAATGTATTGGGACTCAGCAAGGTTGTCATTTCTCATGATCTCACGATCGAGAAGGTCATGCTTGTTGAGTCCCTTGCATACAATTTACTTTCCGTTCGTCAACTTGCACTCATGGGCTTTGCCACTTTCTTTGATATTGATATCGTGGCCCTCTTGTGGAGCAAGACTCTTAAAGTAGCATTTGTTGGGCATGTCGAGAATGGTCTCTATGTGATTAACTTTTCGGAGCGACCCACTAAGACCGCGACATGCCTAATGGCTAAAGTTGACGTGGGATGGCTTTGGCATCGCCGTTTAGCCCATGTCAATATGAGATCTTTACAAAGTCTTCTCAAGGGGGACCATGTCCGTGGACTGACAAATGTGAGTTTTGCTAAAGATCGTGCTTGCAGTGCATGTATCAAAGGAAAGCTACATGAAAAGGCTCACCCTCCCACGACTATCATTTACTCGAAGAGGCCTTTGGAGCTCCTCCACATGGATCTCTTTGGGCCTCCATCCTTTGATAGTCTGGGGGGTAGAAAGTATTGCTTGGTGACTGTGGATGATTATTCAAGATACACTTGGGTATACTTCTATTGGGGAACGTAGTAATTTAAAAAAAATCCTACGCACACGCAAGATCATGGTGATGCATAGCAACGAGAGGGGAGAGTGTTGTCCACGTACCCTCGTAGACCGAAAGCGGAAGTGTTAGCACAACGCGGTTGATGTAGTCGTACGTCTTCACGATCCGACTGATCCAAGTACCGAACGCACGACACCTCCGAGTTCAGCACATGTTCAGCTCGATGACGTCCCACGAACTCCGATTTAGCAGAGCTTTGTGGGAGAGTTTCGTCAGCACGACGACGTGTTGACGGTGTTGATGATGCTACCGATGCAGGGCTTTGCCTAAGCACCGCTACGATATTACCGAGGTGGAATATGGTGGAGGGGGCACCGCACACGGCTAAGAGATCAATGATCAATTGTTGTGTCTATGGGGTGCCCCCTGTCCACGTATATAAAGGAGTGGAGGAGGGGGAGAGGGCCGACCCCTATGGCGCGCGCCCTGGAGGAGTCCTACTCCCACCGGGAGTAGGATTCCCCCTTCCAAGTAGTAGGAGTAGGAGTCAAGAAAAGGGAAGAGAGAAGAGAAGGAAGGAGGGGGCGCAGCCCCTCCCCCTAGTCCAATTCGGACTAGGCCTTGGGGGGCGCGCAGCCTCTCCTCTCTCTTTCCCCTAAAGCCCAGTAAGGCCCATATACTACCCGGCGAATTCCCGTAACTCTCCGGTACTTCGAAAAATACCCGAATCACTCGGAACCTTTCCGATGTCCGAATATAGTCGTCCAATATATCGATCTTTACGTCTCGACCATTTTGAAACTCCTCGTCATGTCCCCGATCCCATACGGGACTTCGAACTACCTTAGGTACATCAAAACACATAAACTCATAATACCGATCGTCACCGAACTTTAAGCGTGCGGACCCTATGAGTTCGAGAACTATGTAGACATGACCGAGACACGCCTCCGATCAATAACCAATAGCGGAACCTGGATGATCATATTATCTCCCACATATTCTACAAAGATCTTTATTGGTCAAACCGCATAACAACATACGTTGTTCCCTTTGTCATCGGTATGTTACTAGCCCGAGATTCGATCGTCGGTATTTCAATACCTAGTTCAATCTCGTTACCGGCAAGTCTCTTTACTCGTTCCGTAATACATCATCCCGCAACTAACTCATTAGTTACAATGCTTGCAAGGCTTATAGTGATGTGTATTACCGAGTGGACCTAGAGATACCTCTCCGACAATCGGAGTGACAAATCCTAATCTCAAAATACGCCAACCCAACAAGTACCTTTGGAGACACCTGTAGAGCACCTTTATAATCATCCATTTAGGTTGTGACGTTTGGTAGCACACAAAGTGTTCCTCCGGTAAATGGGAGTTGCATAATCTCATAGTCATAGGAACATGTATAAGTCATGAAGAAAGCAATAGCAACATACTAAACAATCAAGTGCTAAGCTATCGGAATGGGTCAAGTCAATCACATCATTCTCCTAATGATGTGATCCCGTTAATCAAATGACAACTCATGTCTATGGCTAGGAAACATAACCATCTTTGATCAACGAGCTAGTAAAGTAGAGGCATACTAGTGACACTCTGTTTGTCTATGTATTAACACATGTATCATGTTTTCGGTTAATACAATTCTAGCATGAATAATAAACATTTATCATGATATAAGGAAATAAATAATAACTTTGTTATTGCCTCTAGGGCATATTTCCTTCAACTTCTTCAAGAGGAAGAGCGAGACCCAACAAACCGTCATTGACTTTGCAAATGAAGCCCAACGTCAACACAGTGCAAAGATCTTGACTATAAGAAGTGACAACGGCACCAAGTTCAAGAACTACACCTTGGATGAGTTTCTTAGTGATGAGGGGATCAAGCATCAATATTCTGCACCATACACTCCTCAACAAAATGGTGTAGCGGAGAGGAAGAATCGGACGTTGATGGATGCGGCAAGGACCATGATGGCGGAGTTCAAGTCTCCATACAATTTTTGGGCCGAAGCCATCAACACCGCGTGTCATGCATCAAATAGGCTCTATCTCCGCAAAGGCTTGAACAAGACTCCATATGAGATACTCACCTATAACAAGCCCAACCTCAAGTACTTTCGGGTGTTCGGGTATAAGTGTTTCATTCTCAAGAAAGGTATTCGTTTGTCTAAATTTGAGGTTAGAGCTCAAGAGGGCATATTTGTTGGTTATGCTACAAACTCTCATGCTTATCGTGTTCTCAATAAATCCACGGGACTTACTGAGGAGACGTGTAACGTGGAGTTTGATGAGAATAACGACTCCCAAGTGGAGCAAGGTGGCACTTGTGATGTAGGTGATGAAATTCCTCCCCAAGCCATAAGAAGAATGGGAGTTGGTTTTATCCTACCCATTGAGGAACCCCTTGTGGCCGAAGGAGAAGGACAATGCTCCATTCAAGTGGAGCCATCACCAACCCAAGGCTCACACGCTTCCGGAGAACAAAGTGAAGGCCCTCAACATCATGAACAAGACCAAGGGCAAGATCAATCTCAAGACGGTGTTGAATCACCAAGTGATGCCCAAGGTCAAGTTCTCTCCTCCGAGCAAGTTCAAGATCAAGAGTAAGCTCAAGATAGAGAGCAAGCTCAAGACTGCGCTCAAGATGATCAAGTGACCGCTCCTCAACTCACCCCCGAGGAGGAATTGGAGCGTCGTGCCGCCAAGATTGCATCCAAGCTCTCTACCAAGGGTCATCTCATGAAGAATGTGCTTGGAAGTATTCAAAAGGGGGTAAGCACTCGTAGACAATTGGCAAACTATTGTGAACATCACGTGTTTGTCTCTTGTGTTGAACCCCAAAAGGTCTATGAGGCGCTCAAAGATCCGGATTGGCTCAATGCCATGCATGAAGAGCTCAACAACTTCGAGTACAACAAGGTGTGGAGATTGGTGCCAAGGCCAACGGGGAACCACGATGCCATTGGAACCAAATGGATATTCAAGAACAAGCAAGATGCTCATGGGACCATCGTTCGCAACAAGGCAAGATTGGTAGCACAAGGCTACTCCCAAGTCGAGGATATCGACTACGGTGAAACCTTTGCTCCCGTTGCTCGCCATGAATCCATTCGTTTGTTTATTGCTTATGCTTCTCATCATAACTTTAAGTTGCAACAAATGGATGTGAAGAGTGCTTTTCTTAATGGTCCTATTAATGAGTTGGTGTATGTCAAGCAACCCCCCTGGGTTCGAGGATCCCTACTTCCCCGATCATGTGTATCAAATCGATAAGGCACTCTATGGCCTTAAACAAGCCCCACATGCGTGTTATGACCACCTTACCGAGTTGTTGCAAGATCGTAGTTTTGAAGTTGGGAAAATCAACCCCACTCTTTTTACTAAGAAGGTCAAATGGGATTTGTTTGTGTGCCAACTATATGTTGATGATATTATCTTTGGTTCCCCTAACAAAGCTTTCAATGAGGAATTTGCCGCTCTCATGACCTCAAAGTTCAAGATGTCTTCGATGGGAGAATTTAAGTTCTTTCTCGGGTTCGAAGTCAAGCAAAGAAGAGAAGGAACCTTCATCAACCAAGCCAAATATACTCAAGACATGCTCAAGATATTCAAGCTAAGTGATGTCAAGCCGACTTCCACTCCAGTGCCCGTCAAATGCCAACTTGACATAGATCCCAATGGTAAAGCGGTTGATCAAAAGGTATATCGCTCCATGATTGGCTCCTTGCTTTACCTTTGTGCATCTAGACTGGATATCATGTTGAGTGTGGGAATTTGTGCACGGTTTCAAGCCGCACCTAAGGAAGGCCACTTTGTGGCGGTCAAACGAATCTTTTGATATTTGGCTCATACGCCAAACTTTGGCTTATGGTACCCAAGAGGAGCAAACTTCAAGCTTGTAGGATATTTGGACTCGGATTGGGCGGGAGACAAAGTGGATAGGAAGTCCACTTCCGGAGGGTGCCAATTCCTTGGTTGCTCTTTGGTAAGTTGGTCTTCTAAGAAGCAAAGTTATGTGTCTCGCTCGTCCACCGAAGCAGAGTATGTGGCGGCCGGTAGTTGTTGTGCACAACTTCTATGGATGAGGCAAACTTTAAAGGATTATGGTGTCATTTGTGACAAAGTGCCTCTTTGGTGTGACAATGAAAGTGCCATCAAGATTTCTCTCAACCCGGTGCAACACTTCAAGATGAAGCATATTGAGATTCGATATCACTTCATCCGGGATCACATTAAGCGAGGGGACATCAAGCTCAACTATGTCAACACTCATGATAACCTTGCAGATATTTTCACGAAGCCCTTGGACGAAGCAAGATTTCGCGAGTTAAGGCATGAGCTAAATATCATTGAATCGAGAAATTTGTCTTGAACCCTTGCACACCCCACCATACTCAACTTGTTATCTTGTTTAGGTGTAGGCATGGACATAGGGGGAGTGTTGTTCTCTCAATGAACTCTTCCTTCCCCCATTATGCATAAATTGATCAACTCTTTCACATTAACCATTGTTGATGGTACTTGTGCTTCAAAGACGAGTTTTAGTCATGGGCCCAAGGATAATTCTTCGCGGTGCCATACCAACTGACTCAAACATAGGTGGCTCCGGCCACCGCCCTCTCTTTGGAGAGGTTGTGTTGCGTGTTTAGTCCTTGTTGCCTCTTGCTTCCCCTTCTTTGTGCCTTGCTTGAGTGTGTTGTCTTGTGGGTTAGCTCTTTAGTGTGTCCGTTTGCTGGAAGGTTGCTTTGCAAAGGCCCTGTTCTTCTCTGCTTTCGAAACATGCATTTTCTTGGTTCTACGGTACTACCGTGGCCTGCCACGGTACTCCCACGAGAGCTGTGCACGGTACTACCGCACCCAGCACGGCAGTAATTTTTTACTGCCGCTGGGGGAGTGGTACTACCGCCCTCGGTGCGGTACTTTTGCCCAGGCGGTACTACCATGATGACACGCGGTACTACTGCACAGTCAAGAGCGCATGGGGGTTAAGAGCGGGTAGGGGGAGTTCCAACTCCCCCATACCCATTCAACTCCTTTTCCCCACGCCGTCTCTCTCTCTCTCTCTCCTGCCCAAGAACAGCGCCGGAGACCCTCGTCGGATCTCCGTCTCCAGCCGCTCTCTTCGGATTCTGACCGGTGGGATCGTTCCCCACCACTTCCTCTTGACATGGAACAAGGTTTCTCCTAAAGTCCCTCTCTCTTTGGTTCGTTCTTTCGTTTCTAGGTTTTTCGGGAGACGCATGTTGTTCTTGAGATTTTAGGCCAAATCTTTGCAAGAGTAGGATGTAGGAATGCGTAGAGATGGTAATTGGTATGTTTTTTTTTGATTGAACACTGTAGGGAAAGCCCCCACAGCCTTTTATTGATTTATAAAA
The DNA here is from genome assembly GCA_032464435.1 of Aegilops umbellulata. Classification (NCBI taxonomy): domain Eukaryota; kingdom Viridiplantae; phylum Streptophyta; class Magnoliopsida; order Poales; family Poaceae; genus Aegilops; species Aegilops umbellulata. Next base: position 27,676,368 of record CP136056.1, on the reverse strand, counting down.
GCATAATTACAAAGATTACAGAAGCTACCAGAAGTAGCAAAGGAAAAAAGGAAAATCTAAAGAACTACAAATACATTTAAGGAGGGAGAAAGGAGACCCATCTAATCAGGCCCTCCTTGTACCTCACCTTGATTCTATGAGATAGTAAAAGCATATCATTCACAAAAGCTCCTCTCCATTTATTAAAACTTGTGGTAATTGGTCTGTTGCCCCGTAGTAGATTTGATCAACCATAGTACCGCTCTGTTGTCACGGTTGTGCTCAGATCCATTGGTGATTCGGATCTGGCCCCGTGCGGTACTATGATAACCCACAAGTATAGGGGATCGCAACAGTTTTTGAGGGTAGAGTATTTAACCCAAATTTATTGATTCGACACAAGGGGAGCCAAAGAATATTCTCAAGTATTAGCAGCTGAGTTGTCAATTCAACCACACCTGGAAACTTAGTATCTGCAACAAAGTATTTAGTAGCAAAGTAATATGATAGTGGTGGTAACGGCAGCAAAAGTAAAGACAGCAAAAGTAATGTTTTTGGTATTTTGTAGTGATTGTAACAGTAGCAGCGGGAAAGTAAATAAGCGTAAACCAGTATATGGAAAACTCGTAGGCACCGGATCAGTGATGGATAATTATGCCGGATGCGGTTCATCATGTAACAGTCATAACATAGGGTGACACGGAACTAGCTCCAATTCATCAATGTAATGTAGGCATGTATTCCGTATATAGTCATACATGCTTATGGAAAAGAACTTGCATGACATCTTTTGTCCTACCCTCCCGTGGCAGCGGGGTCCTATTGGAAACTAAGGGATATTAAGGCCTCCTTTCAATAGAGAACCGGAACAAAGCATTAGCACATAGTGAATACATGAACTCCTCAAACTAAGGTCATCACCGGGAGTGGTCCCGATTATTGTCACTTCGGGGTTGCCGGATCATGACACATAGTAGGTGACTATAGACTTGCAAGATAGGATCCAGAACTCGCATATATTCATGAAAACATAATAGGTTCAGATCTGAAATCATGGCACCCGGGCCCTAGTGACAAGCACTAAGCATAGCAAAGTCATAGCAACATCAATCTCAGAACATAGTGGATACTAGGGATCAAACCCTAACAAAACTAACTCGATTACATGATAAATCTCATCCAACCCATCACCGTCCAGCAAGCCTATGATGGAATTACTCACGCACGGCGGTGAGCATCATGAAATTGGTGATGGAGGATGGTTGATGATGACGACGGTGACGAATCCCCCTCTCCGGAGCCCCGAACGGACTCCAGATCAGCCCTCCCGAGAGAGATTAGGGCTTGGCGGCGGCTCCGTATTGTAAAACGCGATGATTTCTTCTCTCTGATTTTTCTCTCCCCGAAAGCCAATATATAAAGTTAGAGTTGGCGTCGGAGGGTGTCCAGGGGGGCCACGAGGTAGGGGTGCCCCTAGGGGGGGGGCGCCCCCACCCTTGTGGACAGGGTGTGGGCCCCCTGGTCTTCATCTTTGGCAAGGATTTTTTATTATTTTTTCTAAGGTGTGCCGTGGAGTTTCAGGACTTTCCGAGAATATTTTCTTTCAGCACATAAAACAACACCATGGCAATTCTGCTGAAAACAACGTCAGTCCGGGTTAGTTCCATTCAAATCATACAAGTTAGAGTCCAAAACAAGGGCAAAAGTGTTTCGAAAAGTAGATACGACGGAGACGTATAAACCCCCAAGCTTAAACCCTTGCTTGTCCTCAAGCAATTCAGTTAACAAACTGAAAGAAATAAAGAAAAACTTTTACAAACTCTGTTTGCTCTTGTTGTTGTAACTATGTCAAGCCAACATTCAATTTTTCAGCATATATCATAACTAACCATATTTGCAATAATTCTCAGGTCTCACAATTACTCATATCAATAGCATAATCAACTAGCGAGCCATAATAATAAACGTCGGATGACAACACTCTCTCAAAACAATCATAATATGATATAACAAGATGGTATCTCGCTAGCCCTTTCTGAGACTGCAAAACATAAATGCAGAGCACCTTTAAAGATCAAGGACTGACTAGACATTGTAATTCATGGTAAAAGAGATCCAATCATAGTCACACCCAACATAGATTAATAGTGATGAATGCAAATGACAGTTGTGCTCTCCAGCTAGTGCTTTTTAATAAGAGGGTGATGACTCAACATAAAAGTAAATGGATAGGCCCTTCGCAGAGGGAAGCAGGGATTTGTAGAGGTGCCAGAGCTCGGTTTTGAAATAGAGATAAATTGCATTTTGAGCGGTATACTTTCATTGTCAACGTAACAACTAAGAGATGGCGATATCTTCCATGCTAAACAAATTATAGGCGGTTCCCGAACAGAATGGTAAAGTTTATACTCCCCCTCCACCAACAAGCATCAATCCATGACTTGCTGGAAACAACGAGTGTCTCCAACATACATCAGGTCCCAGGGGGAGTTTTGTTTGCAATTAATTTTGATTTAGTTTGCATAAAGCATGGGACTGGGCATCCCGGTGACCAGCCATGTTCTCGTGAGTCAGGAGCAGAGTCCACTCCTCTTGAGAATAACCCGCCTAACACGGAAGATAAGGACAGCCTTGGTTGATACATGAGCTATTCGAGCATACAAAACAGAATATTTATTTGAAGGTTTAGAGTTTGGCACATACAAATTTACTTGGAACGGCAGGTAGATACCGCATATAGGAAGGTATAGTGGACTCATCTGGAATAACTTTGGGGTTTAAAGGATTGGATGCACAAGCAGTATTCCCGCTTAGTACAGGTGAAGGCTAGCAAAAGACTGGGAAGCGACCAACTAGAGAGCGACGACAGCCATGTACATGCATTAAAATTAATAAACATTGGATGCAAGCATGAGTAGGATATAATCCACTATGAACATAAATATCGTGAAGGCTATGTTGATTTGTTTCAACCACATGCGTGAACATGTGCCAAGTCAAGTCACTTAAATCATTCAAAGGAGGATACCACCCCATCATACCACATCATAATCATCTCAATAGCATGTTGGCATGCAAGGTAAATCATTATAACTCATAGCTAATCAAGCATGGCACAAGCAATTATGATCTCTAATTGTCATTGCAAACATGTTTATTCATAATAAGCTGAATCAAGAAAGACAGACTCATCATATTTACAAAAACAAAAGAGGTCAAGTTCATACCAACTTTTCTCATCTCAGTCAGTCCATCATATATCATCTAATTGCCTTTCACTTGCACGACCGAATGGTGTGAATAATAATAAGAGTGCACGTGCATTGGACTAAGCTGGAATCTGTGAGCATTCAAGAAACAGGAGAAGACAAGGCAGTATGGGCTCTTGGTTTAATGAACATTAAAGCATATAAGAGCCACTTCAACAATTTAATTATGGTCTTCTCCTACTGACCCCCAAAGAAAAGAAAAAGAAAAAGAAACTATTTACACAGGAAAGCTCCCAACAAGCAAAAGAAGAACATGAAATATTTCCGGGTTTTCTTTTTAATTACTACTACAGCAGAAAAGTAAACTACTACTAATTTTTTTGATTTTCTTAAGGTTTAACAAACACACAAGAAGAAAACAGGAAAAAGAAAATAAACTAGCATGAATATTACAGTGAAAGAGTATGAGCACCGACATCTAGCAATGAGTGTGTGTGAACATAAATGTAATTGTTGGGGAACGTAGCATAAATTCAAAATTTTCCTACGTGTCACCAAGATCAATCTATGGAGTCATCTAGCAATGAGGGAGGAGTGGATCTACATACCCTTGTAGATCGCGCGCGGAAGCGTTCAAGAGAACGGGGTTGATGGAGTCGTACTCGTCGTGATTCAAATCACCGATGATCCTAGTGCCGAACGGACGGCACCTCCGCGTTCAACACACGTACGGAACAGAGACGTCTCCCATGCCTTGATCCAGCAAGGAGGAGGGAGAGGTTGATGGAGATCCAGCAGCACGACGGCGTGGTGGAAGTAGCGGGATTCCAACAGGGCTTCGCTAAGCGCTGCGGGAGGAGGGAGATGTGTCACGGGAGGGAGAGGGAGGCGCCAGGCCTTGGATTGGTTTGCTCCTCCTTTTACCCACTATATATAGGGCCAATGGAGAGGGGGAGGCGCAGCCCTTGCCCCTTCCTCCAAGGAAGGGTGCGTCCAAGGGTGGGGAGGAGTCCATCCTCCCCAAGGCACCTCGAAGGTGCCTTCCCCCTTTAGGACTCTCCCCTTTTTCCTATCTCTTGGCGCATGGGCCTCTTGGGGCTGGTGCCCTTGGCCCATATAGGCCAAGGCACACCCCTTACAGCCCATGTGGCCCCCGGGGGCAGGTGGCCCCACCCGGTGGACCCCCGGGACCCTTCCGGTGGTCCCGGTACAATACCGATGACCCCGAAACTTGTCCCGATGGCCGAAATAGTACTTCCTATATATAATTCTTTACCTCCGGACCATTCCGGAACTCCTCGTGACGTCCGGGATCTCATCCAGGACTCCGGACAACTTTCGGGTTACCACATACTAATATCTCTATAACCCTAGCGTCACCGAACCTTAAGTGTGTAGACCCTACGGGTTCGGGAGACATGCAGACATGACTGAGACGTTCTCCGGTCAATAACCAACAGCGGGATCTGGATACCCATGTTGGCTCCCACATGTTCCACGATGATCTCATCGGATGAACCACGATGTCAAGGACTTAATCAATCCCATATACAATTCCCTTTGTCTAGCGGTATTGAACTTGCCCGAGATTCGATCGTCGGTATCTCGATACCTTGTTCAATCTCGTTACCGGCAAGTCTCTTTACTCGTTCCGTAACACATCATCCCGTGATCAACTCCTTGATCACATTGTACACATTATGATGATGTCCTACCGAGTGGGCCCAGAGATACCTCTCCGTTTACACGGAGTGACAAATCCCAGTCTCGATTCGTGCCAACCCAACAGACACTTTCAGAGATACCCGTAGTGTACCTTTATAGCCACCCAGTTACGTTGTGACGTTTGGCACACCCAAAGTATTCCTACGGTATCCGGGAGTCGCACAATCTCATGGTCTAAGGAAATGATACTTGACATTAGAAAAGCTTTAGCATACGAACTACACGATCTAGTGCTATGCTTAGGATTGGGTCTTGTCCATCACATCATTCTCATAATGATGTGATCCCGTTATCAACGACATCCAATGTCCATGGTCAGGAAACCGTAACCATCTATTGATCAACGAGCTAGTCAACTAGAGGCTTACTAGGGACATGGTGTTGTCTATGTATCCACACATGTATCTGAGTTTCCTATCAATACAATTATAGCATGGATAATAAACGATTATCATGAACAAGGAAATATAATAATAATCAATTTATTATTGCCTCTAGGGCATATTTCCAACAGTCTCCCACTTGCACTAGAGTCAATAATCTAGTTCACATCGCCATGTGATTAACACTCACAGGTCACATCGCTATGTAACCAACATCCAAGAGTCTAGTTCACATCACTATGTGATTAGCACTCAATGAGTTCTGTGTTTGATCATGTTGCTTGTGAGAGAGGTTTTAGTCAACGGGTCTAAACCTTTCAGATCCGTGTGTGCTTTACAAATCTCTATGTCATCTCCTAGATGTAGCTACCACGTTCTATTTGGAGCTATTCCAAATAACTGTTCTACTTGGAGCTATTCTAAATTGTTGCTCCATTATACGTATCCGGTATCCCTACTCAGAGCTATCCGGATAGGTGTTAAGCTTGCATCAACGTAACCCTTTACGACGAACTCTTTTACCACCTCCATAATCGAGAAAATTCCTTAGTCCACTAGTTACTAAGGATAACTTTGACCGCTGTCCTGTGATCCATTCTTGGATCACTCTTGTACCCCCTTGACTGACTCATGGCAAGGCACACTTCAGGTGCGGCACACAGCATAGCATACTGTAGAGAGCCTATGACAAAAGAATAGGGGACGACCTTCGTCCTTCCTCTTTCTTCTGTCGTGGTCGAGCTTTAAGTCTTAACTTCATACCTTACAACTCAGGCAAGAACTCCTTCTTTGACTGATCCATCTTGAACACCTTCAAGATCATGTTAAGGTATGTGCTCATTTGAAAGTACCATTAAGCGTTTCGATCTATCCTTATAGATCTTGATGCTCAATGTTCAAGTAGCTTAATCTAGGCTTTCCATTGAAAAACACTTTCCAAATAACCCTATATATGCTTTCCAGAAATTCTACATCATTTCTGATCAACAATATGTCAACAACATATACTCATCAGAAATTCTATAGTGCTCCCACTCACTTCTTTGGAAATACAAGCTTCTCATAAACTTTGTATACACCAAAATCTTTGATCATCTCATCAAAGCACACATTCCAACTCCGAGATGCTTACTCCAGTCCTTAGAAGGATTGCTGGAGCTTTGCATACTTATTAGCATCTTTCAGGATTGACAAAACCTTCCGGTTGTATCACATACAACCTTTCCTCAAAAAAAACGTCGAGGAAACAATGTTTTGACATCCTATCTGCAAGATTTCATAAATAATGCAGTAATAGCTAATATAATTCCAACAGACTTTTAGCATCGCTACGAGTGAGAAAATATCACCGTAGTCAACTCCTTGAACTTGTCAGAAAACATCTTAACGACAAGTCGAGCTTTCTTAATGTTGACATTTACCATCATTGTCCGTCTTCCTTTTAAAATCCATATGTACCCAACAGCCTTATGACCATCAAGTAATTCTTCCAAAGTCTACACTTTGTTTTCATACATGGATCCTACCTCGGATTTTATGGCCTCGAGCCATTTATCGGAATCCAGGCCCACCATCGCTTCTCCATAGCTCGTAGGTTCATTGTTGTCTAGCAACATGACTTCTAAGACAGGGTTACATACCACTCTGAAGTAGTACGCATCCTTGTCATCCCACGAGGTTTGGGAGTGACTTGATCCGGAGTTTCATGATTACTATCATAAGCTTCCACTTCAATTGGTGTAGGTGCCACAGGAACAACTCTTTGTGCCCTGCTATACACTAGTTGAAGTGACGGTTCGTTAACCTCATCAAGTCTCCCCATCCTCCCACTCAATTCTTTTGAGAGAAACTTTTCCTCGAGAAAGGACCCGATTGAGAAACAATCCCTATTGCTTTCGGATCTGAGACAGGAGGTATACCCAACTGTTTTGGGTGTCTATGAAGATGCATTTATCCGCTTTGGGTTCGAGCTTATCAGCCTGAAACTTTTTCATATAAGCGTCGCAGCCCCAAACTTTTAAGAAATGACAGCTTAGGTTTCTCTAAACCATAGTTCATACTGTGTCATCTCATCGGAATTACGTGGTGCCCTATTTAAAGTGAGTGCGGTTGTCTCTAATGCCTAACCCATGAACGATAGTGGTAATTCGATAAGAGACATCATGGTATGCATCATATCCAATAGGGTGCAGTCATGATGTTCAGACACACCATCACACTATGGTGTTCCAGGCGGTACTAGTCGTGAAATAATTTCCACAATGTCTCAATTGTGTGCCAAACTCGCAACTCAGATATTCATATCTATGATCATATCATAGATATTTTATCCCCTTGTCACGACGATCTTCAGCTTCATTCTGAAATTACTTGAACCATTCAATAATTCAGACTTGTGTTTCATCAAGTAAATATACTCAGTATCTACTCAAATCATCTGTGAAGTAAGAGCATAACGATATCCACTGCATGCCTCAGCACTCATTGGACTGCGCACATCAAAATGTGTTACTTCCAACAGGTTGCTTTCTTGTTCCATTTTACTGAAACCGAAGCTTTCAGTCATCTTGCCCATGTGGTATGATTTGCATGTCTCAAGTGATTCAAAATCAAGCGAGTCCAAACGGTCCATCTGCATGGAGTTTCTTCATGCGTATATACCAACAGACATGGTTCACATGTCTCTATCTTTTCAGAAATGAGTGAGTTCAAAGATCCATCAACATGGAGCTTCTTCATGCGTTTTACACCAATATGACTTACATGGCAGTGCCACAAGTGGGTGGTACTATCATTACTATCTTATATCTTTTGGCATGATCATGTGTATCACTATGATCGAGATTCAATAAACCATTCATTTTATGTGCAAGACCATTGAAGGTATTATTCAAATAAATAGAGTAACCATTATTCTCCTTAAATGAATAACCGTATTGCGATAGACATAATCGAATCATGTCTATGCTCAACGCCAACACCAAATAACAATTATTTCGGGTTAACACCAATCTCGATGGTAGAGGGAGCGAGCGATGCTTGATCATATCAACATTGGAAACACTTCCAACACATATCGTCAGCTCACCTTTAGCTAGTCCCCGTTTATTCCGTAGCTTTTATTTCGAGTTGCTAACACTTAGCAACCGAACTGGTATCTAATACCCTGGTGCTACTAGGAGTACTAGTAAAGTACACATCAACACAATGTATATCCAATATACTTCTATCGACCTTGCCAGCCTTCTAATCTACCAAGTATCTAGGGTAATTCCGCTCCAGTGGTTGTTCCCCTTATTACAGAAGCACTTAGTCTCGGGTTTGGGTTCAACCTTGGGTTTCTTCACCAGAGCAGCAGCTGATTTGCCGTTTCATGAAGTATCCCTTCTTGCCCTTGCCCTTCTTGAAACTAGTGGTTTCACTAACCATCAACAATTGATGCTCCTTCTTGATATCTACTTTTGCGGTGTCAAACATCGCGAATATCTCAAGGATCATCATATATGTCCCTGATATATCATAGTTCATCACGAAGCTCTAGCAGCTTGGTGGTAATGACTTCGGAGAAACATCACTATCTCATCTTGGAAGATCAACTCCCACTTGATTCAAATGATTTTTGTACTCAGACAATCTGAGCACAAGCTCAATAATTGAGCTTTTCTCCCTTAGTTTGTAGGCTAAGAAAATCGTCGGAGGTCTTATACCTCTTGACGCGGGCACGAGCCTGAAATTCCAATTTCAGCCCTCGAAACATCTCATATGTTTCGCGACGTTTCAAAAACGTCTTCGGTGCCTCAACTCTAAACCGTTTAACTGAACTATCATGTAGTTATCAAAACGTGTATGTCAGATGTTCGCAACATCCACAGACCATGTTCGAGGTTCAGCACACTGAGCAGTGCATTAAGGACATAAGCCTTCTAAGAAGCAATGAGGACAATCCTCAGTCTACGGACCTAGTCCGCATAATTGCTACTATCAACTTTCAACTAAATTTTCTCTAGGAACATATCTAAACAGTAGAACTGAAGCGCGAGCTACGACATAATTTGCGAAGACCTTTTGACTATGTTCAGGATAATTAAGTTCATCTTATGAACTCCCACTCAGATAGACATCCCTCTAGTCATCTAAGTGATTACATGATCCGAATCAACTAGGACGTGTCCGATCATCACGTGAGACGGACTAGTCAACGTCGGTGAACATCTTCATGTTGATCGTATCTTCCATATGACTCATGCTCGACCTTTCGGTCTTCTGTGTTCCGAGGCCATGTCTGTACATGCTAGGCTCGTCAAGTTAACCCTAAGTGTTTTGCATGTGTAAAACTGTCTTACACCCGTTGTATGTGAACGTAAGGATCTATCACACCCGATCATCACGTGGTGCTTCGAAACGACGAACTGTAGCAACGGTGCACAGTTAGGGGAGAACACTTCTTGAAATTGTTGTAAGGGGTCATCTTATTTACTACCGTCGTTCTAAGCAAATAAGATGTATAAACATGATAAACATCACATGCAATCAAATAGTGACATGATATGGTCATCATCACTTTGCTCCTTTTGATCTCCATCTTCGGGGCTCCATGATCATCATCGTCACCGGCATGACACCATGATCTCCATCATCATGATCTCCATCATCGTGTCTTCTTGAAGTTGTCACGTCATCTATTACTTCTACTACTACAGCTAACGGTTAGCAATAAAGTAAAGTAATTACATGACGTTTATGTTGACACGCAGGTCATGAATAAATAAAGACAACTCCTATGGCTCCTGCCGGTTGTCATACTCATCGACATGCAAGTCGTGATTCCTATTACAAGAACATGATCAATCTCATACATCACATATATCATTCATCACATCCTTTGGCCATATCACATCACATAGCATACCCTGCAAAAACAAGTTAGACGTCCTCTAATTGTTGTTGCATGTTTTACGTGGCTGCTATGGGTTTCTAGCAAGAACGTTTCTTACCTACGCAAAACCACAACGTGATATGCCAATTGCTATTTACCCTTCATAAGGACCCTTTTCATCGAATCCGATCCGACTAAAGTGGGAGAGACAGACACCCGCCAGCCACCTTATGCAACTAGTGCATGTTTGTCGGTGGAACCGGTCTCACGTAAGAGTACGTGTAAGGTTGGTCCGGGCCGCTTCATCCCACGATGCCACCGAATCAAGATAATACTAGTAACGGCAAGCATATTGAACAAAATCAACGCCCACAACTACTTTGTGTTCTACTCGTGCATAGAGTCTACGCAACAGACCTAGCTCATGATGCCACTGTTGGGGAACGTAGCATAAATTCAAAATTTTCCTACGTGTCACCAAGATCAATCTATGGAGTCATCTAGCAACGAGGGAGGAGTGGATCTACATACCCTTGTAGATCGCGCGCGGAAGCGTTCAAGAGAACGGGGTTGATGGAGTCGTACTCGTCGTGATTCAAATCACCGATGATCCTAGTGCCGAACGGACGGCACCTCCGCGTTCAACACACGTACGGAACAGAGACGCCTCCCATGCCTTGATCCAGCAAGGAGGAGGGAGAGGTTGATGGAGATCCAGCAGCACGACGGCGTGGTGGAAGTAGCGGGATTCCAACAGGGCTTCGCTAAGCGCTGCGGGAGGAGGGAGATGTGTCACGTGAGGGAGAGGGAGGCGCCAGGCCTTGGATTGGTTTGCTCCTCCTTTTCCCCACTATATATAGGGACAATGGAGAGGGGGAGGCGCAGCCCTTGCCCCTTCCTCCAAGGAAGGGTGCGGCCAAGGGTGGGGAGGAGTCCATCCTCCCCAAGGCACCTCGAAGGTGCCTTCCCCCTTTAGGACTCTCCCCTTTTTCCTATCTCTTGGCGCATGGGCCTCTTGGGGCTGGTGCCCTTGGCCCATATAGGCCAAGGCACACCCCTTACAGCCCATGTGGCCCCACCCGGTGGACCCCCGGGACCCTTCCGGTGGTCCCGGTACAATACCGATGACCCCGAAACTTGTCCCGATGGCCGAAATAGTACTTCCTATATATAATTCTTTACCTCCGGACCATTCCGGAACTCCTCGTGACGTCTGGGATCTCATCCGGGACTCCGAACAACTTTCGGGTTACCGCATACTAATATCTCTATAACCCTAGCGTCACCAAACCTTAAGTGTGTAGACCCTACGGGTTCGGGAGACATGCAGACATGACCGAGACGTTCTCCGGTCAATAACCAACAGCGGGATCTGGATACCCATGTTGGCTCCCACATGTTCCACGATGATCTCATCGGATGAACCACGATGTCAAGGACTTAATCAATCCCATATACAATTCCCTTTGTCTAGCGGTATTGAACTTGCCCGAGATTCGATCGTCGGTATCTCGATACCTTGTTCAATCTCGTTACCGGCAAGTCTCTTTACTCGTTCCGTAACACATCATCCCGTGATCAACTCCTTGATCACATTGTGCACATTATGATGATGTCCTACCGAGTGGGCCCAGAGATACCTCTCCGTTTACACGGAGTGACAAATCCCAGTCTCGATTCGTGCCAACCCAACAGACACTTTCAGAGATACCCGTAGTGTACCTTTATAGCCACCCAGTTACGTTGTGACGTTTGGCACACCCAAAGTATTCCTACGGTATCCGGGAGTCGCACAATCTCATGGTCTAAGGAAATGATACTTGACATTAGAAAATCTTTAGCATACGAACTACACGATCTAGTGCTATGCTTAGGATTGGGTCTTGTCCATCACATCATTCTCATAATGATGTGATCCCGTTATCAACGACATCCAATGTCCATGGTCAGGAAACCGTAACCATCTATTGATCAACGAGCTAGTCAACTAGAGGCTTACTAGGGACATGGTGTTGTCTATGTATCCACACATGTATCTGAGTTTCCTATCAATACAATTATAGCATGGATAATAAACGATTATCATGAACAAGGAAATATAATAATAATCAATTTATTATTTCCTCTAGGGCATATTTCCAACAGTAATGTCGGTGAGAAATACGTACTCCCCCAAGCTTAAGCTTTCAGCCTAAGTTGGTCTATGGCCAGGGATAGCCTGGCGGATATCCGTAGGTGTAGCTGGGGTCGTACTGCGACGAGGGATAGTTTGGTTCATACTGTGATGAAGAAGATTCTGACTGCCACTGACTGACAACCATCTCTGGATCCCAAGAATAAACAGATTGTCGTGGAGGCTCATCTTGTGGTTCCGGTTCGGGGGCTGGTGCAGGATTTTTGTAGGCTTGGACAACAGCCCACGTAACAAGATATGGACCTGCAAAATTAAACAAAGAAGGAGCAAGCAACCTAATAGTTTCAGGATAATGTTTATCAAAGTATAACTTGTATTTGAGCTCTCCATCCCTGCCCTTAACAAGAAAATCATGGGATATCATGCTCTTATAGTCTAGATAAGCATTAGGCAACAATTTTTCTTCTTTCTCATAGTGCCTAATAGCTATGTTAAAGTGTGCAGCAAGGCGAGAAGCATAAATGCCTCCAAAGATGGGGCCTTTAGTACGATTCAGATTCAACCGCCTAGCAATAATTCCGCCCATACTAACAGTGTTGTCGTGGTATAAACCATGGAACAAATGATAATATCAGGAATGCTAAAGTTCCCACAGTTCCCACAACCTATCAAGCATCGACTAGCAAATAAAGCAAAATAGCTTAACACATGAAAATGTATGCTAGTGATTCTTGCATCAGAAACCTTCCTGGTTTCTCCCACAGAGATAAGTTTAATAAATGGTTCCAACTCCTTACTGGGTGGTTGCTCTAAAGTACCCTCAGGGGGTATGTTGCAGACTGCGCAAAATTCAGACAATGGCATTTTCTTCAGAACGTCATATAAATGAAACTCTACTAATGGAGGTGATTCCTTAGGGTAAAAGTAGAAGTTTTGCACAAAAGTATTTGTGAGTAAGAGATACTATTGACGTTGGTCGCGGACGAAGTCGGTGAGGCCAGCATTTTCAATCAATGAATAGAAATCCTCATAAATCCCGGCCTCTCTCAAGAAATTATCAGAAGGCCATTCACACGGCTGGATTTCCGCGGTACGAGGCAAATTATATTTGGGCCTCTGAGCTTCTTCATCTTGTTTATCCTTTGAGCTTCGGCTCGATGAGCCCCTAAAAATTCTCTTCATCATTTTTCTGAAATAATCTAAAATTTTTAGTAACTTCAAACGAAAGTGAACCAACTTCAATAAAACTGATAGCAACTACTCCTACAAGTGCCTAGAGCCTATATCAAGCATTAGAACTACTTGGAACCATATAAATTTGACATGCAAGCTCAAGAACATGGTCACTTATGCAGCACAAATTTGCAAAGAATAGAGCACTAGAACAAAACTAATTGGACCAATGGAGGAGTCACATACCAAGGAACAATCTCCCCAAGCAATTTTGCAAGAGGTGCTTTGAGCAAGGAGATCGAAAATCGCAGCAAAAGTGGCTGGAACTCGTGCTTGAGTTGGTTTTTCGGGTTTGTGTGAGACAGAGGAAGAAGATGGGTGCTGGGATAAGTGGAGGAGGGCCACCGTGGGCCCACGAGGCAGGGGCGCGCCCTATAGGGGGGGGCGCCCACCACCCTCGTGGCCAGGTGGCAGCTCCTCCCGTGGTAATTTTTGCACAGTAAATCCTCAAATATTCCCAAAAAATCATATTAAATTGGCATGTCATTCTGAGGACTTTTATTTCCAGGATATTTTTATATTGCACTGATAAGCCAAGAAACAGATAGAGAAATACTAATTTTACTTTATTTCTACTAATTAACAGAAAAATTTAAAGAGAGTGCAAAAGTTTGTGCTTCTAGTTTCATCCATCTCATGCTCATAAAAAAGAATCCACTAACAAGGTTGATCAAGTCTTGTTAACAAACCCATTCCGATAATCATGAAACCGGAGAAATTTCGAATAGCACTAAGTTACCTCAACGGGGATATGCACATCCCCCATAATAAGTATATCATATCTCTGTTTGACAGTAGGAAGAGGAAATTCAAAACCTCCAAATATAATCGATGAAAATTTTCCATTAGAGTTGATACTGTGGACTTGAGGTTGTTTCCTCGGAAAGTGTACTGTATGCTCATTACCATTAACATAAAAAGTGACATTGCCTTTGTTGCAATCAATAACAACCCCTGCAGTGTTAAGAAAAGGTCTTCCAAGAATAATAGACATACTATCATCCTCGGGAATATCAAGAATAACAAAGTCCGTTAAAATAGTAACGTTTGCAACCACAACAGGCACATCCTCACAAATACCGACAGGTATAGCAGTTGATTTATCGACCATTTGCAAAGAAATTTTAGTAGGTGTCAACTTATTCAAGTCAAGTCTATGATAGGTATAAATCCCCGGCAACCACAACAGGCACATCCTCACAAATACCGACAGGTATAAATCCCAAGTGACTCAAAGAATAGAGCTATGCTCCCCGGCAATGGCGCCAGAAAAAGGTCTTGAGAACCCACAAGTATAGGGGATCGCAACAGTTTTCGAGGGTAGAGTATTTAACCCAAATTTATTGATTCGACACAAGGGGAGCCAAAGAATATTCTCAAGTATTAGCAGCTGAGTTGTCAATTCAACCACACCTGGAAACTTAGTATCTGCAGCAAAGTGTTTAGTAGCAAATTAATATGATAATGGTGGTAACGGCAGCAAAAGTAAAGACATCAAAAGTAATGTTTTTGGTATTTTGTAGTGATTGTAACAGTAGCAGCGGGAAAGTAAATAAGCGTAAACCAGTATATGGAAAACTCGTAGGCACGGGATCAGTGATGGATAATTATGCCGGATGCGGTTCATCATGTAACAGTCATAACATAGGGTGGCACAGAACTAGCTCCAATTCATCAATGTAATGTAGGCATGTATTCCGTATATAGTCATACATGCTTATGGAAAAGAACTTGCATGACATATTTTGTCCTACCCTCCCGTGGCAGCGGGGTCCTATTGGAAACTAAGGGATATTAAGGCCTCATTTTAATAGAGAACCGGAACAAAGCATTAGCACATAGTGAATACATGAACTCCTCAAACTAAGGTCATCACCGGGAGTGGTCCCGATTGTTGTCACTTCAGGGTTGCCGGATCATAACACATAGTAGGTGACTATAGACTTGCAAGATAGGATCAAGAACTCACATATATTCATGAAAACATAATAGGTTCAGATCTGAAATCATGGCACTCGGGCCCTAGTGACAAGCATTAAGCATAGCAAAGTCATAGCAACATCAATCTCAGAACATAGTGGATACTAGGGATCAAACCCTAACAAAACTAACTCGATTACATGATAAATCTCATCCAACCCATCACCGTCCAGCAAGCCTACGATGGAATTACTCACGCACGGCGGTGAGCATCATGAAATTGGTGATGGAGGATGATTGATGATGACGACGGCGACGAATCCCCCTCTCCGGAGCCCCGAACGGACTCCAGATCAGCCCTCCCGAGAGAGATTAGGGCTTGGCGGTGGCTCCGTATCGTAAAACGCGATGATTTCTTCTCTCTGATTTTTCTCTCCCCGAAAGCCAATATATAGAGTTGGAGTTGGCGTCGGAGGGTGTCCAGGGGGCCCACGAGGTAGGGGGGCACGCCCTAGAGGGGGGGGCGCCCCCCACCCTCATGGACAGGGGGTGGGCCCCCTGGTCTTCATCTTTGGCGAGGATTTTTTTTATTTTTTCTAAGGTGTTCCTTGGAGTTTCAGGACTTTCTTTCTGCACATAAAACAACACCATGGCAATTCTGCTGAAAACATCGTCAGTCCGGGTTAGTTCCATTCAAATCATACAAGTTAGAGTCCAAAACAAGGGCAAAAGTGTTTGGAAAAGTAGATACGGCACGGACGTATCAACCCCCCCCCCCAAGCTTAAACCCTTGCTTGTGCTCAAGCAATTCAGTTGACAAACAGAAAGAAAGAAAGAAAAACTTTTACAAACTCCGTTTGCTCTTGTTGTTGTAACTATGTCAAGCCAGCATTCAATTTTTCAGCATATATCATAACTAACCACATTTGCAATAATTCTCAGGTCTCACAATTACTCATATCAATAGCATAATCAACTAGCGAGCCATAATAATAAACCTCAGATGACAACACTTTCTCAAAACAATCATAATATGATATAACAAGATGGTATCTCGCTAGCCCTTAATGAGACTGCAAAACATAAATGCAGAGCACCTTTAAAGATCAAGGACTGACTAGACATTGTAATTCATGGTAAAAGATATCCAATCATAGTCACACCCAACATAGATTAATAGTGATGAATGCAAATGACAGCTGTGCTCTCCAGCTAGTGCTTTTTAATAAGAGGGTGATGACTCAACATAAAAGTAAATGGATAGGCCCTTCGCAGAGGGAAGCAGGGATTTGTAGAGGTGCCAGAGCTCGGTTTTGAAATAGAGATAAATTGCATTTTGAGCGGTATACTTTCATTGTCAACGTAACAACTAGGAGATGGCGATATCTTCCATGCTAAACAAATTATAGGCGGTTCCCAAACAGAATGGTAAAGTTTATACTCCCCCTCCACCAACAAGCATCAATCCATGACTTGCTGGAAACAACGAGTGTCTCCAACATACATCAGGTCCCAGGGGGAGTTTTGTTTGCAATTAATTTTGATTTAGTTTGCATAAAGCATGGGACTGGGCATCCCGGTGACCAGCCATGTTCTCGTGAGTGAGGAGCGGAGTCCACTCCTCTTGAGAATAACCTGCCTAACACGGAAGATAAGGACAACCTTGGTTGATACATGAGCTATTCGAGCATACAAAACAGAATATTTATTTGAAGGTTTAGAGTTTGGCACATACAAATTTACTTGGAACGGCAGGTAGATACCGCATATAGGAAGGTATAGTGGACTCATCTGGAATAACTTTGGGGTTTAAAGGATTGGATGCACAAGCAGTATTCGCGCTTAGTACAGGTGAAGGCTAGCAAAAGACTGGGAAGTGACCAACTAGAGAGCGACGACAGCCATGTACATGCATTAAAATTAATAAACATTGGATGCAAGCATGAGTAGGATATAATACACTATGAACATAAATATCGTGAAGGCTATGTTTATTTGTTTCAACTACATGCGTGAACATGTGCCAAGTCAAGTCACTTAAATCATTCAAAGGAGGATACCACCCCATCATACCACATCATAATCATCTCAATAGCATGTTGGCACTCAAGGTAAATCATTATAACTCATAGCTAATCAAGCATGGCACAAGCAATTATGATCTCTAATTGTCATTGCAAACATGTTTATTCATAATAAGCTGAATCAAGAAAGACAGACTCATCATATTTACAAAAACAAAAGAGGTCGAGTTCATACCAAATTTTCTCATCTCAGTCAGTCCATCATATATCATCTAATTGCCTTTCACTTGCACGACCGAATGGTGTGAATAATAATAAGAGTGCACGTGCATTGGACTAAGCTGGAATCTGTGAGCATTCAAGAAACAGGAGAAGACAAGGCAGTATGGGCTCTTGGTTTAATGAACATTAAAGCATATAAGAGCCACTTCAACAATTTAATTATGGTCTTCTCCTACTGACCCCCAAAGAAAAGAAAAAGAAAAAGAAACTATTTACACAGGAAAGCTCCCAACAAGCAAAAGAAGAACATGAAATATTTCCGGGTTTTCTTTTTAATTACTACTACAGCAGAAAAGTAAACTACTACTAATTTTTTTGATTTTCTTAAGGTTTAACAAACACACAAGAAGAAAACAGGAAAAAGAAAATAAACTAGCATGAATATTACAGTGAAAGAGTATGAGCACCGACATCTAGCAATGAGTGTGTGTGAACATAAATGTAATGTTGGTGAGAAATACGTACTCCCCCAAGCTTAGGCTTTTAGCCTAAGTTGGTCTATGGCCAGGGATAGCATGGCGGATATCCGTAGGCGTAGCTGGGGTCGTACTGCGACGAGGGATAGTTTGGTTCATACTGTGATGAAGAAGATTCTGACTTCCACTGACCGACAGCCATCTCTGGATCCCAAGAATAAACAGATTGTCGTGGAGGCTCATCTGTGGTTTCGGTTCCGGGGCTGGTGTATGATTTTTGTAGGCTTGGACAGTAGCCCACGTAACGAGATATGGACCTGCAAAATTAAATAAAGAAGGAGCAGGCAACGTAATAGTTTCAGGATAATGTTTATCAAAGTATAACTTGTATTTGAGCTCTCCATCCCTGCCCTTAACAAGAAAATCATGGGCTATCATGCTCTTATAGTCTAGATAAGCATTAGGCAGCAAATTTTCTTCTTTCTCATAATGCCTAATAGCTATGTTAAAGTGTGCAGCAAGGCGAGAAGCATAAATGCCTCCAAAGATGGGGCCTTTAGTACGGTTCAGACTCAACCGCCTAGCAATAATTCCGCCCATACTAACAGTGTTGTCGTGGTATAAACCATGGAACAAAATGATAATATCAGGAATGCCAAAGTTCCCACAGTTCCCACGACCTATCAAGCATCGACTAGCAAATAAAGCAAAATAGCTTAACACATGAAAATGTATGCTAGTGATTCTTGCATCAGAAACTTTCCTGGTTTCTCCCACAGAGATAAGTTTAATAAATGGTTCCAACTCCTTACTGGGTGGTTCCTCTAAAGTACCCTCAGGGGGGTATGTTGCAGACTGCGCAAAATTCAGACAATGGCATTTTCTTCAGAACGTCGTATAAATGAAACTCTACTAATGGAGGTGATTCCTTAGGGTAAAAGTAGAAGTTTTGCACAAAAGTATTTGTGAGTAAGAGATACTGTTGACATTGGCTGCGGACGAAGTCGGTGAGGCCAGCATTTTCAATCAATGAATAGAAATCCTCATAAATCCCGGCCTCTCTCAAGAAATTATCAGAAGGCCATTCACACAGCCGGATTTCCGCGGTACGAGGCAAATTATATTTGGGCCTCTAAGCTTCTTCATCTTGTTTATCCTTTGAGCTTCGGCTCGATGAGCCCCTAAAAATTCTCTTCATCATTTTTCTGAAATAATCTGAAATTTTTAGTAACTTCAAACAAAAGTGAACCAACTTCAATAAAACTGATAGCAACTACTCCTACAAGTGCATAGAGCCTATACCAAGCATTAGAACTACTTGGAACCATATAAATTTGACATGCAAGCTCAAGAACATGGTCACCTATGCAGCACAAATTTGCAAAGAATAGAGCACTAGAACAAAAACTAATTGGACCAATGGAGGAGTCACATACCAAGGAACAATCTCCCCAAGCAGTTTTGCAAGAGGTGCTTTGAGCAAGGATATCAAAAATCGCAGCAAAAGTGGCTGGAACTCGTGCTTGAGTTGGTTTTTCGGGTTTGTGTGAGACAGAGGAAGAAGATGGGTGCTGGGATAAGTGGAGGAGGGCCACTGTGGGCCCATGAGGCAGGGGGCGCGCCCTATAGGGGGGGGGCGCCCACCACCCTCGTGGCCAGGTGGCAGCTCCTCCTTTGGTAATTTTTGCACAGTAAATCCTCAAATATTCCCGAAAAAATCATATTAAATTGGCATGTCATTTTGAGGACTTTTATTTTCGGGATATTTTTATATTGCACTGATAAGCCAGGAAACATACAGAGAAATACTAATTTTACTTTATTTCTACTAATTAACAGAAAATTTAAAGAGGGTACAGAAGTTTGTGCTTCTAGTTTCATCCATCTCATGCTCATCAAAAAGAATCCACTAACAAGGTTGATCAAGTCTTGTTAACAAACCCATTCCGATAATCATGAAACCGGAGAAATTTCGAATAACACTAAGTTACCTCAACGGGGATATCCACATCCCCTATAATAAGTATATCATATCTCTTTTTGACAGTCGGAAGAGGAAATTCAAAACCTCCAAATATAATCGATGAAAATTTTCCAATAGAGTTGATACTGTGGACTTGAGGTTGTTTCCTCGGAAAGTGTACCGTATGCTCATTACGATTAACATGAAAAGTGACATTGCCTTTGTCGCAATCAATAACAGCCCCTGCAGTGTTAAGAAAAGGTCTTCCAAGAATAATAGACATACTATCATCCTCGGGAATTTCAAGAATAACAAAGTCCGTTAAAATAGTAACGTTTGCAACCACAACAGGCACATCCTCACAAATACCGACATGTATAGCAGTTGATTTATCAGCCATTTGCAAAGATATTTCAGTAGGTGTCAACTTATTCAAGTCAAGTCTACGATAGGTATAAATCCCCGACAACCACAACAGGCACATCCTCACAAATACCGACAGGTATAAATCCCAAGTGACTCAAAGAATTGAGCTATGCTCCCTGGCAACGGCGCCAGAAAAAGGTCTTCATAACCCACAAGTATAGGGGATCGCAACAGTTTTCGAGGGTAGAGTATTTAACCCAAATTTATTGATTCGACACAAGGGGAGCCAAAGAATACTCTCAAGTATTAGCAGCTGAGTTGTCAATTCAACCACACCTGGAAACTTAGTATCTGCAGCAAAGTGTTTAGTAGCAAAGTAATATGATAGTGGTGGTAACGGCAGCAAAAGTAAAGACAACAAAAGTAATGTTTTTGGTATTTTGTAGTGATTGTAACACTAGCAGCGGGAAAGTAAATAAGCGTAAACCAGTATATGGAGAACTCGTAGGCACCAGATCAGTGATGGATAATTATGCCGGATGCGGTTCATCATGTAACAGTCATAACATAGGGTGACACAGAACTAGCTCCAATTCATCAATGTAATGTAGGCATGTATTCCGTATATAGTCATACGTGCTTATGGAAAAGAACTTGCATGACATCTTTTGTCCTACCCTCCCGTGGCAGCGGGGTCCTATTGGAAACTAAGGGATATTAAGGCCTCATTTTAATAGAGAACCGGAACAAAGCATTAGCACATAGTGAATACATGAACTCCTCAAACTAAGGTCATCACCGGGAGTGGTCCCGATTGTTGTCACTTCGGGGTTGCCGGATCATAACACATAGTAGGTGACTATAGACTTGCAAGATAGGATCAAGAACTCACATATATTCATGAAAACATAATAGGTTCAGATCTGAAATCATGGCACTCGGGCCCTAGTGACAAGCATTAAGCATAGCAAAGTCATAGCAACATCAATCTCAGAACATAGTGGATACTAGGGATCAAACCCTAACAAAACTAACTCGATTACATGATAAATCTCATCCAACCCATCACCGTCCAGCAAGCCTACGATGGAATTACTCACGCACGGCGGTGAGCATCATGAAATTGGTGATGGAGGATGGTTGGTGATGACGACGGCGACGAATCCCCCTCTCCGGAGCCCCGAACGGACTCACGATTAGCCCTCCTGAGATAGATTAGGGCTTGGCGGCGGCTCCGTATCGTAAAACGCGATGATTTCTTCTCTCTGATTTTTTTCTCCCCGAAAGCCAATATATAGAGTTGGAGTTGGCGTCGGAGGGTGTCCAGGGGGCCCACGAGGTAGGGGGCGCGCCCCCACCCTCGTGGACAGGGTGTGGGCCCCCTGGTCTTCATCTTTGGCGAGGATTTATTATTATTATTTCTAAGGTGTTCCGTGGAGTTTCAGGACTTCCCGAGAATATTTTCTTTCTGCACATAAAACAACACCATGGCAATTCTGCTGAAAACATCGTCAGTCCGGGTTAGTTCCATTCAAATCTTACAAGTTAGAGTCCAAAACAAGGGCAAAAGTGTTTAGAAAAGTAGATACGACGGAGACGTATCAACTCCCCCAAGCTTAAACCCTTGCTTGTCCTCAAGCAATTCAGTTGGCAAATTGAAAGAAAGAAAGAAAAACTTTTACAAACTCTGTTTGCTCTTGTTGTTGTAACTATGTCAAGCCAACTTTCATTTTTTCAGCATATATCATAACTAACCATATTTGCAATAATTCTCAGGTCTCACAATTACTCATATCAATAGCATAATCAACTAGCGAGCCATAATAATAAACCTCGGATGACAACACTTTCTCAAAACAATCATAATATGATATAACAAGATGGTATCTCGCTAGCCCTTTCTGAGACCGCAAAACATAAATGCAGAGCACCTTTAAAGATCAAGGACTGACTAGACATTGTAATTCATGGTAAAAGAGATCCAATCATAGTCACACCCAACATAGATTAATAGTGATGAATGCAAATGACAGCTGTGCTCTCCAGCTAGTGCTTTTTAATAAGAGGGTGATGACTCAACATAAAAGTAAATGGATAGGCCCCTCGCAGAGGGAAGCAGAGATTTGTAGAGGTGCCAGAGCTCGGTTTTGAAATAGAGATAAATTGCATTTTGAGCGGTATACTTTCATTGTCAACATAAAAACTAAGAGGTGCCAGAGCTCGGTTTTGTGTTGTTTGTGTCATAGGTGGTGGCTCCGGTGTCCATGCACGTCGTTCCAATCCCAGCCGTGACACGGGCTCCAAGTGTTTGCGCAACCAAGATGAAGCTCCAGAGGGCTCCAATGCCCCCCAACGCAGGGACCAAGACCACCGCCACCAAGATCAAGGAGCCCTCCATGGGCATGGATGAGATGCCCCTTGTTGAGTTTGTCACTCGACGGAAGATCAACCCCTATGTGAATCCTCGTGCGAACTTCAACGAGAATGACCTGTTCTGGACCAAGCAGCAGAATCTCATTTATCTGGAAGTGATCAAGGCCAAGTAGAACATCTATGTGGATGTGCACTGGATTGACATGAACCATATGCGGCAGGATAAGCATCGTGCCTACTTTGGTGAGGCTTTGGATCTGGTGGAGCAGTTTGGCATTGAGGATGTGATCTCTTTCCACCTGGACTTTGATCCTGAGATTGTGGCCCAGTTCTTTACCTCGATCCACTTTCATTCTGATGAGGAACGAAAGATGACCTGGATGACCAATGGACAACGGTTGACTACTACATGGAAGGACTTCATGGATTTGCTTCAGGTTCCTGATGAGGGGCTCAACATGCCCGTTGGTGTACGCCCTCATGCCAATTCCGAGTCAGCCAACAAGAACAAGCTTCAACCCTACTATGTTGAGAAGTTGCTTCCCAGTGGCAAGAAGGCATGGGTGCTGAACTCCTTCCTTGACATCATGTATCGCATCTTCCGCAACTCCCTCTTTCCACGCATTGGTGACAAGGACAAGGTGCATGCCTATCTTGTGGATATGATGCTCATTTGTGAGGAGGCGCGCCATTCTCAGTCGCAACTACTTGATGTCTCACATATCATGTGGTGCGAGCTTCAGTTTGCGGTGTTCAACCGTAAGGTACCCATCTATGGCCCTTACCTGTTTCTGTTGATCTCGAAGACTTGGGAGAAGTTGTACCCCCATGATGAGTTTCTTGCTCCTGACTGGACCCGTCATGAGCCCATCAAGATCCGTGTCAAGACCCAGTGGGCCAACACTACTACCCCGTGCTGAGGCAGCAACTGCTCAGATGGATGTGGATGAGGATGAGATTGAGGAGGAGGACGCTGATGAGGACAACTCTGCTGGCTACTCGCCTTCATCTTCTGAGCCCTCTTGGGCTAAGAAGCTGAAGACCAAGATGAAGGCTCTGTTCTGCATGCAGGCCAAGGGGCAGTACAGGTCTCATGTTGCTCAGAAGGAGAGTCGCCACCGCGACAAGCGGATCTTGAGGACGTTTGGCAAGGAGATGTCCAGCGGGTCTGAGAAGCACATCACGCCAAAGGCAGAATGGATGGCAAAGCAGGGCTACAAGTGGACTGATTCTGAGGAGGACAAGGAGGAGACCGTCCCCGCTGCCGAGTCTGACGAGGATCGTGACGAGTGATCGCTTCAGCTTGAGCCACCACTTGTGTTGTAGGTGTCCACTCTGCCTTTTTGGTGTCTCGATGCCAAAGGGGGAGAGAGTGTAGGACTTGCGAGTTGTGTGTCGTGTTTCGTCTTATCGCTTTGCTTTCGTTCCATTTGAACCTCGTTTGCTTTGGTTTGGTTAGTGCTTGTGAGACCTTTCTATCATATGGTGTAAGACATATGCACTCTAGCGTACCTTAATGAGCCTATGCTATCTTGTGATCTTCACTTTATGCTCTTAGTTATTAATCTTGCTTAGTGTTAGACTTATTGTTGCAAGATTTTCCTTGTCTGTAAAATATAAGGGGAGTGTTGATCCTAGTGTGTGTGCCGTGCAGTCCAAAGCACTTCTCTAGATAGCACACATCTAGGGGGAGACCGTCTATATTCTATAGATGTGGGGTTTGCCCTTGTTCGTGATTTATCCTTTGTGCAAATCCTGTATTGTCATCATTCCACCAAAAAGGGGGAGATTGTAAGGGCATATTTATCCCTTAGTTGTTTTGGTGATTGATGACAATGCTTTTGTGGACTAATCGTGTGCATGGATTATTTCAGACAGATCATGACTAGGCACAAGACGATTTGGTGCCCCTCAAAGACTATTGAAGACGGCGTTTCTCTACGTCTCTTTTCGGTGGATTTGAGTCGTAGGAAAGCCGTACTATTAAGAGGGGGTCCGCTTTGAAAAGGTTTGGGTGGAATCATCACGTACACGTCTACTCCTTTGCACCACATTTCCTTTGGCTTTTTGGAGCATCCTCCGTCCTTCCTTGTCTATGCAAAATGCCGTGTTGCTGATCTGGGGCATGCAATAGTACTGCTCCTTGGAGCGGTAGTACCGCAGGCCCTTGCGGTAGTGCCGGCCTCTAGTGCGGTAGTACCGCAGGGGCCCACGGTAGTACCGCTCCCAGGGGGCGGTAGTACCGTGGCCTCTGGCCAGATGCTGCTACTTATGCGGTAGTAGGGGCGGATGTAATTTTTTACATCCACGCCCTACGTGGTAGTACCGCGCCGTGGGCGCGGTAGTACCGTGCGCACTGGCCAGCCTCAGCAGCATGAGCAACAGTAGGGGCGGATGTAATTTTTTACATCTGCGCCCCACGCGGTAGTCCCGCTCCTGGCTTGCGGTAGTACCGTGTCGGATTTTTGCATGGATCAAAACTCAGCAGAAGTTGCCACAGCTGTATTTTTATATGTCCGTGCCTTCCTCGCCTAGTCCATTTCTGTCTTGCGGTAGTACCGCAAGGGGGCGCGGTAGTACTGCGCCAGCGGTTCTACCGCTCCCTGCCTTAGCGCGTCAGGACTGGACTTAGGCTCTGCCGTTCGCCGCGGTAGTACCATGAGCCAGTGCGGTAGTACCGCAGGTCGCAGGCTGGTTAAGTGGATAACGG
This sequence comes from Aegilops umbellulata, assembly GCA_032464435.1. NCBI lineage: Eukaryota > Viridiplantae > Streptophyta > Magnoliopsida > Poales > Poaceae > Aegilops > Aegilops umbellulata. The sequence goes on along the minus strand of CP136056.1, from coordinate 27,650,775 downwards.
TTGGATTTGTTCTCTCCCTATATATAAGGGGTGTCTTCTTCTCCGAGTTGACTACCTCTTCCACCCCAAAGCTCCATTATTGCTCCAAGCTCCATTTTCGCCTGATCTCTCTCCCTAGCAAATCAAACTTGTTGATTTTCTAGGGATTGGTTGAGAAGGCCCCGATCTACACTTCCACCGAGAGAAATTTGATTCCCCCCACTAATCCCTTGCGGATCTTGTTACTCTTGGGTGTTTGATCACCCTAGATGGTTGAGGTCACCGCGGAGCCATATTCCATTGTGGTGAAGCTTTGTGGTGTCGTTGGGAGCCTCCAATTAAGTTGTAGAGATTGCCCCAACCTTGTTTGTAAAGGTCCGGTCGCCGCCTCCAATGGCATCAATAGTGGAATCACGACATCTCGCATTGTGTGAGGGCGTCAGGAGAATACGGTTGCCCTAGTGGCTTCTTGGGGAGCATTGTGCCTCCACACCGCTCCAACGGAGACATACTTCCTCTCAAACGGAAGGAACTTCGGTAACACATCCTCGTCTTCACCGGCTCCACTCTTGGTTATCTCGTGTCTTTACTTGTGCAAGCCTTTTGTGTTATATCCCTTGCTTGCTTGTGTGCTTGTTGTTGGTGCATCATATAGGTTGCTCACCTAGTTGCATATCTAGACAACCTACTTTGATGCAAAGTTTAAATTGGTAAAGAAAAGCTAAAAATTGTTAGTTGCCTATTCACCCCCCCTCTAGTCAACTATATCGATCCTTTCAAATGTGTTAATATCTAGATAACCGGGTAGCGCTAGTTCATACTAACTGCTTATGTTGCATTGTATCTATGTGTCTGTTATGTATACTTATTTTTCTCAACTTGATGAAAGCAGTAAATGGATGCCCCATGTGAGACCTGTGGTTCAGTGAAACGCCAAAGGGATAATAAGTTCTTCATAGATCTTTCGAATGACTTCCTCACTAGGATGGTATGTTTTATTTGACCATGTTTTGATTGAGTTTCATATGAAATATACGGTTGTGCCCAAAACTATCCAACTAGTTAGTTCTTTCTTTTTTGCTCGGGTCATCCCTTGCGGGGTAAGACGTGACTTCTTAGAGAAGGTTCAAGTTCCACTTGATGTCACCATCACATCCCAATGCACCCTCATGAAGATGCTTACAGCCCAACAATTCAATTGCCTTGTCACCAACGAAGCAAACCTCACCTATTTTGGTTGCCCTGATTGGAGAGCCCTTGCAACTGATTATGTGATGGAAGCTGGGGAGAGAGCCACATTCTACCTCGACTATAATCTTGACGACATCATGGTCTACTATAGGCCTGCTGGCAGCGACGATGGTTCACTTACTTCGGACTATGATCCTAAGTCCGTCCGCCGAAAAGTCTAGTTAGCTAGTTGGCAGGCATAAAAGATCTTATATTATTATCACATTTATTTATTTGAACTTGTACATTCATGTGTTACTTTGCCTACTTTGTTGAACTATATCAGTAAGTGCGTTGTTGAATTTAAATGCTATTATTGCGAATAATCGCGAGTGGACATGCGGCCACGCGCGGTCGGTATCCACACCACACTCTGCGGCGTGATTCGTGCAACTTGAATACCCGCCGGCCGTATAACGATTTCCACCTCCCTATACAGCATCTGGTATAGTTGCGATTTGCATCCGACAGATGCAGTAGATGGCCCACAAGGCAGGCCAGGCATTGAATGGAGGTGTGCCCACCAGACTGACAAGAGCAGCTCATTTATTTTTAGCAGGTCGCCAACAACAACCTGCACCACCGGTTTAAAGGGAAGATGCAGACCATCTCTTATCCATCGCTCAGCTTCACTCATCCTGCTGCTCTAGTTCATATGCATGGCTAGCTAGAACTCATCCATGGTGATATGGAGTCCCTTTTGGAAAAAAAATCCCCGACCCAGCTCACAGCTCCTCCCCTCTCATTCCTCCTCTTCCCCTTAGCCATTTTCTTTCTTGTGATTGAACAACTTTGTGTCGCTGTGCATAGTACAGGACATGGAAGATAGACTAGTTTGTTCTACATGAGGATCTAGCTCTTCTTGTTCAGCTAACCATCCAATTAGTATTTCCATTAAGGCCTGCCCTACTTGTGCTAAGTAGTAATCACCATAGTTTAAAAAACCGAACCGGAAAGGTTGTCGGTTCAGGTTTTTACCGGTCGGACCGCCGGTTCACCGGTTCGATTGTTGGTTTTTTAAGAAATAAAATAATATATATTGATTAATATATGTGCTAATATAGAGTGAAACAATGGTCAAATAAAATTATAACCATGTAGTGGACAACAAAGTAGCACAACCAAGTTGGTTATTGGGCCATGGGCAGGCCCCGCCTACTGCTCACATGCCCTTGGATCGAATCCCACTTTCCCAATTTCTATTAAAACTTTTTTCCTGGTTTTTCCTGGTTTTTTCACCGGTTTTCCAGAAAACCGGCCGGTTTGATCGGTTTTTTCTGGTTTGATTGCATATCGGTCTTATTAGCTTAAAAACCCGATGAGGCTGCCGGTTCCGGTTTTTTCTGGTTCGACCGCCGGTCCGGTCCGGTTTTTTAAACTATGGTAATCACCACTTAGCTGCTGACTATGTCATCAGTTAGATATAACTCGCTATGAACGAAACACAACATTTTCTTCCAATCCTGGATTACGTTGTCCAGTGTGCTCACTAACATCTAGAGTGCTAAATACAAAAAATAAAACAAATAACTCACATCGATTAAAATAGACTATTTGACTTAGGACCAGCTACTCTGCTACATGAATAAATCGAGAAATAAGGGATCCAGTGCTTCCCGCGCCTCCTGAGAGCTCAGTTGATTCTGGCCATTCGATGTGTTTGCTTGATGCGTTCCTGTCCGTTGGATCGATGCGGTGAAGGATTCTGGCCGTCGGATCGAGCCACGCGCCTGTAGCAATGAATAGTTATCGCCCCCTCCCGGTCTCTCTCACCTCGCGGACTCGTTCCGGTCTCGCTGACGTGTGGGGTCGCTCGCGTGTGGGCCGCGTATGTCAGCGGCTGTACCTGGAGATGCGTCCGGTGTACGTGCTTTGCTGTCAAAATATCATGCCACCGCCAGTAATTTCGCCACCCCGCCAAGGGCATTTGCGGGAATTCGCATGTGTGGTTGTGCGTGGCGTCTTGTGGGTGGTTGCTTGGCATAGGAGCGAGGAGGGTCCCCGATTGGGTGAGAACCCTAGCCCATTCTCCCCTTCTCCACCGCAGCCGTCGCCGCCATGGTCCCGTCCTCCTCTCCTCCCCGTACATCTCCTAGCGCCGAGTTCGCTGCCTTAGCTGCTCTCCCCACTACCAGCACGCGGTCGACGGCCAACCGGGCCGCCGCACGCAGGAAGGAAGAGCAGCAGCAGCCGAGACGAGGGCGGGGATGGAGAACGCGGCGTCCATCTAGCGGAGCCTCCGTCCATCTCTCACCCCTGATGCCGCCGTCCTTCCTCCTCCCCATCGAGGCCAGGCAGAGGAGGAGGAACGCCGGCCACGGGCACGACGAGGTGGCAGCCGGCATCACTGTGCGCCGCCCAGCCAAGGTCTTCTCTCGCTGCTCTGGGTCGCGCGCCGCCTCTGCCATCGACAGGAGGGCTACCACAAGGGCGGAGCCATCAGTAGCGGCGGCGGTCGGGCTCACCAGGCTCTCCCACCGCGACTGCTAGACCTCCAGGTACATCTCTCTCCCCTCTCTCTCCCTCCCTAAAGAATCTGGAGCTAGAGATTTCAGAAACTTCCTAGCGATTTGGTTTGGTGTTCATTCATATGGAGAGGCAGATCTGGCTTTACATTCATTTTCTCATGATTTACTTACTGGTAAACCTCTCATACCTGCTTTGCTTAGGAACTTGAGCACTTAAGACTACTGGATGAAACAAAACCTGCTGATATTGGTAGACCACCACGGGATGTTGTTCTTAAAAGTTTTCTTCATGGTATTAAGTATGAGAGTGCTCTTTCTGCGTTGGATCCAAAAGAGGAGGGGTCCCATCACAAAGATTCTGCCGTTGAAGCATCTGAAAAGCTTGAGAGGTGCTTTAAATCATTGAGCGATGTTATTGGGACTATCACATTCTCACAAAATGACTGCTGTGAAAAAATTGGTAGTGATAATTCTGCTCAAAGAACATCTCAGTCGTTTGACGAACATGAAAAGGTAGTTCTCAGATCTTAGTTATCTGGTTATGGCTTGATCTAAGTTATGCATATATTATTGGGTTAGTTTGTACTGTTACCCAAAGCAGTTTATAAATAAGAAACATGCCGAACCAATTTTCCCAACCTATATAATGTACCTAAAATAGTTGTAAGATGAAGAACTGCATTGTTTGGCTTCTGGCTATTGGTAGTTGGTGTTCCTGGTGGTCCCAGAATAAATGCCTGACAAGCATACTAATGGTCAAATTCGAGAGGGTGGAAGATAATTTTAGGTCTGGTATGAAGTGAGTACTTCAGATGGTAGAGGATGCCAGTCCAGGGTCACTGTTTGATCTTGCCAATCATTTTAGATGTGGGTTCTGATATTTCCCTTCTTGGGATTATGTATGTGTATTTTATCTGGCCATTTGCATATTATGCTTTTGATTTGAATGTGTTTTTACTTTCTCCTGATAAATAAAGCACCTCTTGTCACTTTCTAGCTAGAGCATAGTTGAAGCATGCGCCAAAAGTGTATTTACTTTGTCTCTTCTGTTATGCTTGAACTCAGGCGCACACAAGGAGCTCTTCTCCATGATGCCAGTGGCCAGCGCACAGGGTCTCTGTTCGACCGTATCCCCGGCAAGCAAGGTAGATTATGTATAGGTTGCTGCTCTGGATCTATCTTCGTACCGTGATCATGTAGAATACACAAAACTAGGGTTTCTATTTTATTTATGCTGAACAGAAGGTGGCTTGACACTTTATTTCTAGCTAGAGCACTCTTTTCTACAAAACATATTTGATCTGACTTAAAAACATGACTACAATGCCATACTGTTATTAGCCATCATCTAAATGCTCCATCATAGCAGTGGAAAATATATTAGTCTGTCTGATGCTTAGTGCCTTGTGGGTTCCCTATCGCCACTTCGATTACACCATTGTGTTGTGCCAGTTGCTTTTCGTAGGTCAGGTGTGTCTATTCTTTATTTTAAGTGACCACTGCACACTCCTAATTGCCATTTTCAGATTGTAAAACAAAGAGAAATAAGTTCCTCAAACTTCTTTGGTTAGAATCAGTAGTTTTGGTGCTTTTCTAATTTCATTGATTACCACTGATGGCAGTAGCATCTTAGGCTGCCAGCTCTACAGATTATAGAGTAACGATGCATGGTAGATCGGCAAACTAGGTCCATCCCTCTCTCTCGGTTGTGAGATTTTTTTCCAAGTTATAGTTGCTCTGCTCTAGGTTGCTCTCCTATGGCATGCTCTGTTTCAGTTTAGTTAGAACACTAGCTCATGTACTCCAGGAGCCCAACCACACACATACAGCTTGATTGATTTCTTTATATACTAGCAGCAGTACGTGTATGTGCGTGTCTCCTTGTCTTCCTTCTCTCCATGGATTGATTGATCCCCTTACTTGTTTTCTTTGAATCGGAGCAGCAGGAATCCTCCATGGATGAGGACGACCACCGGTACCTACACAATGATGTCGACGCCCCGCACATGGCCGAGCTGGACGGAACAACGATGCCTTGGTCGCTCGCCGTGGTCACGGGTGGCCTCCTCCATTGATCCCCATTCGATCTGGCGCTTGCATGGTATTTCGAAGAACTCTTTTAATGGGGCATTGTATGATGTGCTATGGAAGTAAAGGATTAAGTTTGAGGCCTCCCCTTATATCTAGGAAAAAATCATTGTTATGCATATTCTTAGTGGCAATGCTTCTGCAAATCAACTTATTCTAGATGTTGGTGTCGTGATGGTGGTTCACCCCTTACATGTTGGATAATTCTATATTTTCTAGAAAGAATAAAAAGATTTTATGGATCTGTTTAGGTACTACTCCCTCTGTAAACTTATATGAGTATAAATTAATCTTGAGTTTGCTGAGGTACTCTCTTAATCTATTAATTGTATTGCTGGTCTAGAGAAAGCTGCCAGGCCAGGCACAAGCAGAGAGCTCTGTATCACTGATCCATAAGAAGCTGCTGGTGGAAAATCTCAGTGGTGTGCCATTTGAGGTATTATCGACCAACACATATGGCTAGCATTGTGCATATCCCTTTTCTATAATAAGAAATGGTCTTTCCTTCGGAGCGAGACGTGTGCAAGTCGGCTCATTTAGAAATTAGAATATCTGGAATGGCAGAAAACATAAATTTGTTTGACATATAATTCCTTATTTATTTCTACATGCACAATCTCATATTTCAAGCTTTTATGTCGTATTTGAAGCTTGTAACGATATGTACACCCGAAACTTTTTTTGGGGATATACTCCCAGACTTCTTAAATTGGTGTACACCTTTTCCTTGAACCATGTATACCTTCTTGCAGCAAATGTCTGTTTTCTGTTTCCTCCTTTCTTTATCCTAGGAAAAAGATAAAACATTCTGTCTCTGCTAATATTAGCGCACCCTTTTTTAGTCCGGGCTCTGTGCTAATATTGCCAGATTTAAGTATAATGTTGTTTGCTTAGCGCCTTGTTGGCGTTTGTGGATTAGACAATGCATGGAAAATAGCATCATTCTAGAAGGTATACATCTCTGTTCATTTTTAGGGTTGCTACTATTTTTTTCTGTTATACCTCTGTTTGATGATTTGATGTTCGTTTCACTGGCATGGAACTTTATATGTGTTGATCCCCATTCTTTTCTCCGGAGAGTAAAAATATAATGGTTTGTGTAGAACCAATTGCATCTTGGAGTAGAGTATGTTCAAGGTGCTTCACTTTTGTTTCTTGCATTCCCATGTCAAATCAGGAGTGTCAAGAAAAGATGCAATGTTGTGTACAGAACAAATTAACATCATGTATTTAGGTTGCCAATTTGTTATTTTTTATAACAGATCCAAATAGACATATGATATTGTAACTTCCATCTAATTGTTGGCACTTCATTCAAATAAGAACATAAGCAGAACTTACAAAACGGAATATCTCATAAATAATTGTGTGTACCTGCTTTATGTAATTTGCTTATTAACTGACCATGTGCTTCTCTGTTTCTACATAGTTATGTCCATTTGTCACGAGCAGAAACTACACTAGGTTTAATGGTTGCCCTGCGTCATCGATTCATCCATGTGTTATGTATTTTGCCTGCTTTTTGGTCAAAGGCTCAACTATGCAGTGTCCTCTGTCTCACAGGCTGATGATAAACGATACATTTGAATTGCAAATTTGGTATTTTGTCGAACTCTGGCATCATCCCCACTCCTTCAGTGGCAGTGGCCATCTCACTTCGCTCCTCACAGAAACCTTCCTGTACTATGCCATGTCGCCAAACCACTCGCCGTGGGATGCTTAACGTTGTGTTGGATGATGCCACACATGATTTAGGGCAATGACCCTCCCGCATAGGCCCAATAAGCAGACATTAATTTTTGTTTGGTTATGCTGTCTGTTAGCTTCATGCCTTCACCTTAATGTAGCGAAATCGTTAATTACTGATTTTGTGGGGATCTTTTGTTGCCAGTTTCTTCATCCGACGAAGAATTTATGGTGGATGACATCACTCTGGGAGCAATTATCATGCACACGACCAGCGAGTGGTAGCGGAAGCAACTTCTCCCTTGGCCTACATGACAAGTAAGATTAAGACTTTTAGAGGTGAAAGAAGTCTCTATGATATTGTTTTCTTCCATTTCTCTGAAGCGCCCTACCTAGAACCATGATCTTTTTGCAGTGAGAAACCATGTATTTTTTCCTTTATCTTCTTGATGATTGTTTCTAATACATTTAGTTTAAGAGGAAACACTGTCATAAAGCTACATGCGAATGTTTGATCCTAAATAGAGTTTGTTTTAACGGAATGTATATGTTCTCGAATAGAGGGAATGAAAATCCCAATTAGATGAAATCTAGAGATCAAAAGAATGACAGGATGTGGTCTCCACTCTGTTTGGAGAGAAGTGAGACTTTGTTCCTTCCAGTTCGGAAAAAAACTACTATTCAATCCATATTTACCAAACCTCAGTAGCTTCCACTTGCATTTGCATTCATAAAGACATAAGTAGACAGTGCAATTGGCGATCACTTCTTTGTTGGTTACTTTGTTAATAACAATCCTCCATAATTGTAAATTAGTTTGATCTGGGAGGGAGCCAAAGTATATACCATCTGGTGATTATCAATTTGATTTGAGCAAGGATTATGCATTTTGACCACAGTTGTTTCTATTTCGTTCTAAACTGAATTTTAACTCTACTTTCCCTTAGTGGTATTGGAAGTGTATTGATGTTGAGATTAAAGTGTCGCGATGATCCTGGGCTGTGACTTATACACCATGTTCTTCACAGATACTTGAAAGTAGAACCCTTCATTCCGAGTTAGTGACAATGCTTCATGTGCAGGCGTTTTTTTCTCTTAGCTCTATGGCTGGCTTTGGCCCCAATAACTTCCAAATGATGTGTCATACCACTAGCTACTATGATGTGTTATGCGAACATCTGATTGTCCTCTCCTTTTGTACAAGGGCACTTCTCGACATTCTTCATGTTGACTACTATATATTAGTTATATTGATGCATCGTTGGTTCTTTTATTATAGTGGAACTACATAGGATTGTTAAAACTATATAGGAATCTTTCGCTGCTCTGGCTTGCTTTCGCTATCTAATAACCCAACTATTTTATCTACTTAACGAGAACCCATCGTCTTGGCTTACGTTTGCCACCAAATATATATCTCCCCTTTGTCATGAACTTCTGGCTTGCCTTGCTTTTGGTATAACTGGCTGTCTCACCCTTCTATATTGCTATTGATCCAAACTTACTGTATTGGGTTGATCTATCATGCGCAATTATTTTAGTTTCCATTTGGCAAGGGCTGATTCATCCCAAGCAATCGTTCTATAATTCCCATTTGACAACACTAAATGCTTTGTTTAAGCACATGGACAATATGTTGAGGCAGGCACCACGCGCCTATCTTTTTATTTTTCATGAGTAGAGGAGATCCTTACTAGCAGCATGTCTTTCCAGTATGCATTACCAAGCGAGTAATCCTTTTTATTTTAGTCCTTCCCTTGCCCCCCACCTTACATATTTTATTTGTAGGCTGATGATAAAGTGGAGACCTTGAAATCCTTTTATAAGGGCTTAGTGCCAGGAGATCCATCTCTGATTTAGTTGAGTAGTATAGTTGGTTGACCATCGGGTTGTAGGTTGGGTGTTTTGTAGTCGTGCGTGATCCTTTTTCCTCCATTGACACCACAATAAAAATAAAAAACACAGTCTGTATTGATCTATTTTTTCCTTGACAGGGCACCTATGCCATTTATATATTCTAAGAGGCTCCAAAATCTGAAGAAAGAGGTGGCTATACAAGATGCCAAGCATCGCAAGATTGAGGTGGATAACACAATGGAGCTCCTCCCGTATGCTTAGTGGTTATGGCTCCAGAATTGGCTCTCCTTTATTATGTTCATGTTCTTATTACCTTTTATGTATTCTTGCTTTTGGTATCGAACTTTATGTCGAGTGGTTATCTTTTATGGTCTTATGAACGCACTTAGCTCGATCTTGCCTTATTATCTGATGTCGATTTTGAGCTTCATTGTGTTTTACTTCTATCTGAATTTGCTTTATTATTATCCTTTTATAAGTGCAAATGCTATATCTGGGTTTATACTAAAATAGTGTTATATGCTTCGGCAAAATGTTTGGACCGGCACCCTCGCGCCAGGGTGCAATCCCAATCTAGTTAGCATGATGCGAGGAGGCAAACAGTAGATTCAAGCTTGATTCATTCATATCTAATAGAGCGGTTGAAAGGTGGGAGTAGGAGTAGCTGCCCATAACAGAACATGGAGCTTGATTCATTCATACCAGGCGGTTGAAACCTGTTGGTGAATAACTCCACCTATTAAATGGTGAAGTGCATGTTGTTGGTGAATTAATATTTCTGCCAGTGCATTGAAAATGCATGCAATCTCCTTAATGGTTGATACAGACCGTGGGTCAATATTATTAAGTGATAAACATTTCAAATGGACATTATAGTTAGTTTAGCATAAAAACCTGTATGAATTGGATTGCTTAAGCATTTTTCTTCAACATTGATGCACACGACAGTAATATACAATACTTAGATATAAATAATTCTTGTAGGAGATGATTAACTAGAGTGCAACATGGAGCAGCTCATGAACTTAGAGCTTCGACCATGAGATGAACTAGCAGAGTCCCTCCGGAAGAGAATGAATGAAAGTGGTAGACAACATCAAGAGGAGCTTCGTCTTCAGTGGTAACATATCTCACTGGATGCATCTTGTCAGCACCAAGGACAACACCCAACTCTTCTCCTCACTATCGCAGTGCTCCTGCTCGCTGTTCCACTTGCCTGAGAGAGAGGTGGAGACGAGAGACACATATCCTATCACATCTCACCTAATATTGGGCAGTATTTATTGCCAATTATGTGTGCTGGCCCACTCTATGTATTTACATTCTGTATTTGCAACTTTATGATTTTGTATCCCCTCGTATTTAATTAATCACTATATTAAGTATGCATCTCAAAGCTTCAGTGGACTGCGTGGATATCATCCTCGCGTGCCACCATGTCCCAAAAATCCGCGTCGCTATTATTGGGTCTATTTAAATTTGATTTATTTACTGTTCTTAAACCGGATTACGCTGTCATTTTGGTTAGGATCACTGTTGTACAAATTTTATTTTAAATCTAAAAATCAAATGACTGGCGTCGCGGTAAAATAAAATGTCAGTAGTGATGAATATTACTGCTGGCATTGGCCATGTGGCACGTCATTACTTTCGAATATATTGCTGGCGTAGGGTCCAACGCTTGCACTATTTTTTAACAATGGCGCCATATTGGTGGCACCGGGTGTCCATGCCAGCATTGATCCTTTTTGGCACACCATATGTAGGCTTTTCTGCATTAGCGTATGGTTAGGGCTGTAGTTTATATAGCGGGCGAGACGATGATGGTGGGTGGCAGAGGGACGAACGAGTGGTGTCGGAGTAGCTGCCTCGGCAACTGCGTGTCATTAATGTGGGCGACAGACGGACGGACGGCCGTCGTGTCGTTTGAACGCGGAGAAGCCGCCTGCACCGGGAAGTGGGGCGGGCGGCATGTTCAGAATTAACATGGCAACTGTAGTTGTCCGACATGGCAACCGAAGTTCAGCGACATGGCAACTGCAGTTAAACGAACATGGACGAGGGTCTGGACCATGGCAACTGCGGGACGCGCGGTGACTGTCACGCGGGCGTGCGGGACCACGAGGTATGAGGCCTGACGTACGGGGCGTGTGGGCATTATCTATTTCGCCCGCCCACACGCACGCGTGTGAGAGAGATCGGGAGGGAAAAAAAATGTGTTGGCATCACTTTTTTTTGCCCACACATGGTTGTGTGGGCTGTTCCTTTTATACACCACACAAGATGTGTGGGCAGCACGCCTAACGTCCACATATGTGGCACTTATGGGCGTCCAAAATCAAAATCAAAAGGTAAATGTTTGCGAACGGCGAAACGGCGGAACGATCTGGCCGGTTGCCTCGCGCAGTCAACCCGCTTCTAGTGGCCCACACACCGCCTTTTACGGTTTTCCTTATCTCTTCACGCGGGGTCGTCCTCCACCACTCATTTCCCCCATCCCAAACACTATCTCTCTTCCCCTTTTCTCTTCTTCTTCCTCATGCCGCTAGATATCCATGACCACTTGCGTTGCAATCCGAGGGAAGGAGCTGGCTGCTGCGGGCAGGGGTGGCGGCACAAGTGCTGCAAGTCGGCAAGCGCAAGTGCTACAAGCAGCGGAGCTCCATGTTTTTAGGGGAGGCGACGACGGGCTACAAGCGGGGCGGCCAACGCCAACTACTGGTGCGATTCGCCGGCGGAGATGCTGCTACCCTGGCGCGGCGGAGCTACAACCGTAGTTTAGCGGAGCTACAACCATAGGCCTGTGGAGTTGCAACCAGCAAAATAAATGCTGGAACCGGCGACAACCGTGGTGAGACGGCCACAGCGGCGATCCACCATTGCTGGAACCAGCAATTTTTTTTGTTGGAAGCAGCGATTTTTTTTGCTACGACCCAGTGACAATGATTCATCGTTTTGCTGGAAGCGGCAAGTGCTTTTGCTGGAAGCCTGGAACCATTTTCTTTTTTTGTTGCAAGCATAATTTCTTTTTGTTATCACCATTTTGATTTTTGCTGGAACAAACATCCATTATTTTTGTTACTATCGTCTTGGATTTTTGTTGGAACCACTGTATTTTTCTGCTACAACTGTTCTTCAGTTTTGCTGGAACCAACTCACCTTTTTGTTTGCGATTTTGAGGACGACGAGCGTGCCAGTGGCGAGGGTCGACATCGAGCGACAGGGGGCGGCCGGGCATGAGGGGAGGTATCGCATGCTGCGCGGCAGGGGGAAGGGGCGAGGAGTGGGCGGCCGCCATGGTTTTGTTTTCGCGGTCTTTTTAATTAGGATTTGGACGCGAGGATGTGAAAGAGACAAGGGGAAAGAGACGGAAAGAGACATATCGTACGGTTGCGTGTGGGGTGATCCGAGGGTTGCGCGGCGACCGGTCGAAACTTTGGGCCGGCGCGCCGGCGCCTAGCTACTGGCCAAATCAAAATAGTATGTGTAAGAATCTCTTTCCGCACGCGTCTCCTTTGCCGGCCTCCTTTTGCTTTGCTTTGGTCTCCTCTCTACGTACTACACTCTCGTCTCTTCTTTGCACAAAATCGTTAGCTAGCTACCTTTACTTCTTCTCGAGGCTACCAGCCAGCAGAATCGAATTCCTCCCCGTACGTCGCCGTGGCCGTCGCTCCACCGTTGCCAAGAACGGCAAGTTCTCTCCGGTAAGCCTCCTCCTCCTCCTCCTCCCGTCTCCTACCTATTTTCGTCATCCTATCTATCTCTATATCTTGGATGGGAGAGCACAGCACATCTCTGCGTAGCGCATGGCAGCAAAATCTCCATTCACCTTTTAAATATGGTGTTTTCCTCCGGAATCTTCCATGGTTTTTAGATATATTTTTCCTTCCAATATGGAATGTATTGTCTTGAATTTTGTTGGAGAAAAACTAGTTTCACTCCGCCTGAATTTTGTTGAACATCGGTCGGTCAGTACTGTTCTTGGGTATGTAGGAGTACTCCTGGACTAGAGACTAGAGACAGTATACGAATGTCGTCCAACTACTTCAGGCAGCTCCAGTTCACAACGCCATCGATCGGCGTCATTGTATCTGTCAATTTCCTGAAGTATCTAGTGACTACTGTAATGAAATTTCTAGACGAGCCTTGTATAATCTACAGTATTAGGTGTCTCTTCCTGAAGTCTCTAGTGGAACCGTACGTCTGTCTGGAAGCGCCCGAAAGGATTTGGGAAATACTATAACTGCGTGTGGGGTCGCACTCACAGCTGAATCTTCCCCTTTGTGTTTTCTTTGGTTCAATTCGTGTTCTTTGTATGAATCTGTAAACTCAACTACTTACCTGTTGCATTCAGAGTTGGATTGGTGTTGCTGCTGACCAGTTTCCTCGGCCCAGCCAGATGGCAGAAGTAGTAGAAGTACACAAGGTAAATTTAGTACTCCCTCCCATCCATCCAAAGTACTTCTGCCGTCTCGAATTACTCGCACAAATGAATAAAAATGGAGAATTTTAAAATACGTCTAGATGCATCCATTTCTGCGACAAGTAATTCCGGACAGAGGAAGTACTAATTAAATTCAGTACCATCTGACTATATTGATCAATCAATCAATCCTTTTTTTGTCAAGCTGTTGCAGCCTTAAGAGGGCAAACCCATTTTATTAACACCCTAAACAGTATATAGACAACAGCCTTCCCTTGGAGAGTTGATCAATCAATCATGTTTATGTTCTGCTGTGGTGTAGCTGCATGTTGTCAGGATTCCATAACTAAGCTAAGCACTAGTTTTCAGGAGAACTGTATGGCTCACAAGTAAATAAGCTGACCAGCAGTGACTGAATTTTCCAATAACTACAGGTCATAACAAAGTTATGATATAGTTTTGTTCAGAACTCGTAATACTCTGTAGCTATGCCTTTGGTTTGAATGGAAGCCATTCACCTCGCTACAGAAATTACTTGATTTATTGTCGAAAGTTTATTCTCGGTTGTGCCCAGAAAGTGTGTCCTCCCAAGCTGTTACTTTTATGTTTCCCAATATTCTCTGAATAAACTGAATGAATGCAGCAAGTCTTTTGCCCTTTTAAAAAAATCAGTCAATTACTATACGTCCATGACTTGCTGTTCTACTGATTCGGTTGGATGCAGGATTGGACTGGTTCATTCCCCTCTGGGAAAAAGATAACGGTTGTTTTTGTCATAGGTATTACTTCTTCTAGACTAAAACAGCAGTCCATGATATGCCCTGCTTAACTCTTTGAGCTGATCAGTCCATTGCTTATACTGCCGGTGCAGGAGGGCCAGGCAGTGGCAAAGGCACTCAGTGTGCTAAGATTGTGAGCCACTTTGGGTTTACCCATCTGAGTGCTGGCGATCTTCTTCGCGAAGAAGTTAAATCTGATACCGAGCAAGGGTATAACAACCTAGCCCCTATTCGTGTAAATAAACTCCTATATTGTAACTTTTGTCTCGATATCTTTCTAATGCCTGCCTATTTCAATTAGTACAATGATCAAGAATCTCATGCACGAAGGAAAGCTTGTGCCTTCTGAGATCATTGTCAGGCTACTATTAAAGGCCATGCTTGCAAGTGGAAATGATAAGTTTCTAATTGATGGGTTTCCGCGAAATGAAGAGAACCGCGAAGCATATGAGAAGATTGTAAGAATGCTTCTATGTACTTATGATAGTGCCAAAAGAAGTTGAATCCCTTGTTGTATGCTTCACACATATACATTTGTGTGTTCAGATTAAGATAGAACCTGAGTTCGTATTGTTGATTGACTGCTCAAGGGAGGAGATGGAGCGGCGCATTCTACATCGAAACCAGGTTTTGTGCTTGTGTTTCCTTAGGCTCAACTTGTCTCATTTGATTAGCATGTGTCACTCAATTTGGTTGTCTTCAGGGAAGAGATGATGACAACATGGAAACCATTCGGCGGCGGTTCGAAGTTTTTCAGCAATCGACCCTGCCTGTTATTCAGCACTATGAGAAAATGGGGAAGCTTCGAAGGGTACTTTAATAGCTGAAATTATAATTCCATACATATAGTAGAGTAAATAGAATATAGCAAATAAGATCATGAATACATATTGCCTTCCTGATTCCAAGCCAATATGTATATCCGTTATTCAAGAATCTATAAAACTGAATCTCCTTTTATTTTCTGGGGACAGTTATGGGTTGATTTTCAGCTTTGATGTTTCTGATCCCTAAACACATTAAGTTTTCAATAGCGACATAATTATACAAAGTTCGTTCACTCTGAAGATTATGATAATGTAGATGCAATAATGAGAAATGATTTTTGATTTGGTGACATCATGTGGAATTTTATGAGCAATGTGACTTGTGAGGTTGTGTCCTGTACTGCCCCCTCAGGTTGATGGTGACAGGCAGCCAGACATTGTGTTTGAAGATGTGAAGGCCGTCTTCGCACAACTAAACACTCAGGTTTTCTCCATTGTTGCATCTTGTAATTATTTGTGTTGAAATAAATCCCAGGATCGGCGTTTACGGTTTTCTGGCGTTTTCTGGCAGGCAATCCAAGGCAGCAACGTAATCAGAGCGCAAACTAATCCATTCAAGCGCTGGTTTCTCGACCTTTTCTGCAGTAAGCAACTGCCTCATCATTGTTCCTATGGTTCAGACAGTTGATTTGAGTAGTTTCAGTCCAATTACTTGAAATTTATATATTCAGTCCGCAACAATGCTCGATCATGTTCATTGCTGGACATAAGTGACACCAAGTGTATGTCTGATCTTCAGGTTGCTTCGATGTGGCAGACAGAAGGAACTGACCATCTACATTAGTGTGGCACCCTTCAGTCCTGGATCAAGAATTCAAGATGGAGCAGCAAGCAAGTTCAGCAAAAGAAACCGTTAGTGTTGTGATGTGTTCATCTGGTGTGTTGTGAGGTCGATTAAGCTGTGTGAATTTGACGTGCAAACATTTCAGCAAAGATTGTCCCTTCCAGCTTCAGTTTGTCCTGAATTTGATCGTGTAAACATTTTAACAAGGAAATGCAGGCTCTGTTCTTCTTCGAGTGAAGTCAAACCTAAATAAAGAGTACTAAACTCGGTACACAAATCACGAAGGACTTCCGATCCGAGGGCGTTTGTCTTATTTATAACTGCTGGTGCGGCGGCGCCTCCACGTCGGCGACGGTGGCAGCGAAATGCGGCGGCTCAGCCTGCACGCCGGTGTGCTGCAGCTGCGGCTGTTGCTGCATGCTCCTGTACGCGATGCAGTCGCTCACCTTCTTGACGTAGCTCTCCGCCATCCAGCCCAGGCTGACGAGCTGCTCGATGGCGACGCCGGCGAGGCCCTGGCGGCGGCCGACCAGGGCGTCGTGGAGGAGCAGCGTGGTCTCGAGCTGGCGGTTGTCGCGCTGCGCCCTGCGCAGCTGCTCCTGGATCTTGGCGATGCGCTCCCGGACGTAGTCCTCCCCGTCCATCTTCTTCTTGCACTGGTCCAGCTCCGGCATGGACCTGAAGCGGTCGATGACGCGCATCGCCTCCGGCACCGACGGGTACACCTCCGGCGGGGACGCCCCGCCCTCGCGGTACATGATGTAGCACGTGTCGACGCCGCACAGCACGGACAGCTCCCCCGCCTTCTTCTTGATCCCCATGTCGCGCTTCCTCGCCGTCGCCTTCCGGGTCGGGTCGCTCGCGATGTACTCGATGGCCACCTTCTTGCGAGCCATGGACGACGCCGGTCGCCGCGAGGAAGAAGGTGGGTAGGGTAGGAATCGAGGTGAAATGGTTCGTCTGCTGCGGCTTGGGAGACAATGGAATGGCGGTCTTATAGTGGAGTATCGAGTGGAGGGATCGCTGCCATCAACGTGATTGGAAAGGGATTATTCTGACAGATATGAGGATCGCTTGAATTAGTGCCGGTTAATGCGTAGTTAGCTATGGCATATCTCCTGGCCTATCGTGTCTACTGATGATCATAGGCAGATGTCAATCTGAACACAACGTTCAGCACATCACATGATCCGTGTGATCAGAATTAAGATTTCGAGCGTCTATTTGTACCGTGGCCTTGGCTGACGTGATGCATCATGTGTCAATATTTTTCGTACCATCATATGTAACATAGAGAAAAGTCGTCGAGTCAGCATGTCGGACAGAATCCAGGAGATTATATCTACACTGCTACTACCAGCTTTGAAATTTGAAATCCGAGGATTGGAACGCAATTATGGTCGTCCAGTACCTCAGTGTCCAACTGACGTTTAAAATTTCTGGGATTTGCGGGTACAGAAAAGTGCAATTACTTAATGACGTCACCGACTCCGAGAAGGCGAGAAAGTACTAGCTTACTGACCATTGATAATACTAAATTTAGTGGAAAATACTCCCTCCGTTTCATAATATAAAAACCTTTTTTTACACTACACTGATGCAGAAAACAATTTTATATTATAAGAGGAAGGGAGTATAAAAGTATTAGTTTAATAACATGTTTATCCACAATTTAAGAGTATTTAACAAAAAACTATCACAATTCGTGGAACCGTGCCTATAAACTACCACTTTACAAATTGGTGCCGAAAACTACCATTTTCTCATTAATCTTTGACTAAAAACTACCAAGTCTGAAAAGAGCCCGATTCGATTCGTTTAAACTCGATTATGATAGAGTTGGCCCACACGTCAGTGTCTATCTTCTTGCTCCTCCTATATCTCCCTAAAAAAGGCAATCTGGTCCCCGTAAGTTTAGCAAAAAGCAATCGAATCCCTGTTAATTTTGAAAAAAAGCAATCGAGTCCCTTTACGCCGGCTGAGTTTGGCGGCGGCGATAGCACGCACCCGAGCTCGTTCATGGCGCTCTCCGTGGTGGACATGGCCGCCGTCGTCGAGCAGAGCCTCGAGGCCCGCGCTCTAGCGCCGGCCGCGGCCAGCCGCTGCTGGTGTTCGCTCCTTGCTGCTGGTGCTCTCGGGCGGGCAACGACTGTTGCCTCCGCTGCCGCTCTGGCTAGCTTCCACGCACCACGGACGGACACAGCCAAAGCTAGCTAGCTCCCTTGTGTACCGCGGCTAGCCGGAGCTAAGCCACCGTCGATGCATGCCGCCGCTCGCTGTGGCTGCTACTTGCGGCCGCCGCTGCTGCATGCCCGCTTATGCTATTTGAAAAAAAACCTAAGGACCCGATTGCTTTTTTAAACCGCTTATGTGTGGGCCCAACTAGTCAGAAACACGTTTAAACGAGTCAAATCGGACTCTTTTCGGACTCAGTAGTTTTTAGTCAAGGATTAGCGAGATAATGATAGTTTTCGGCACAAATTTATAAAGTGGTAGTTTGTAGGCACGGTTTCACGAATTATGGTAGTTTTTTGTTAAATACTCATAATTTAATATAATCTTCACGACACCTTTAAATAATATACCTAAAATCTTAAAAGTGCACGCGCACCTTCTCAAGAGAACGAGCGGCCGGCTCATGACCGCACGATCTCGATTCTGTCGTCTTGTGTCGGGACCAAACTGCTGCGCGACACACGCTTGTCCTTTCCGTGACTCCGTCCTTTAGGCCAACTCCACTGCGCGACCCTATCCTGTCCGGCCCTGTCCGTTTGGGATAAAAGGGACAAAAACGGCGACCCAGCACGCGGGAGCAAACTGACTTTTGTCCGCTTTGTGTCCGCTTTCGACCCATTCCCGGCCCAAACTTGCGCCGGTTTTGGGGTGAAACGGATACCACGCGGACACGCGTGTCGTCTGCGCGTGTCCTCCCCTGGCCCGCCCGTCGGTGGCACAAGACGGGTGTTTTTCTATCCGCCCCCTCCCTCCCTCCGTCCGCACCCCGTCCACTCTTCCCCACTCTTCCCGTCGCTGCCGCCGCCGCCGCTGCCATTGCAGCCGGGCAGTTCGGACGCGAGCTCGCCCAACCCCTTCCCCTCGGCACTGCCGGGCTACCCAACCACGGCCACCTGGTTTGCGCATCCGCCGGCCGGTTTTGGGGCGGATCCGGTCGGTCTTGAGCTCCGCCGATTGTGGGAGGCCGGGCCGCGCCATGGACTGGCCGGGCACCTCACCGGAAGGCCCTGGCAGGGCCGCAAGGCCACATGCAGGCAGTGGCTCCTCCTCTAGCCGCTCGTATCTGCACCGTCGGTGGTCCGCCGGCAGATACACGAATGGCGGTCGGACGGGCTCGGTGCTTGTCCAAAAGCTCGCCGGCGCACCGTTGCCACTCATTAAGTGCGACCACTGCCCAAGGATGGTCGTGCGCCGCGTGTCTACAACGTCGGAACATTCCGGATGGGTGTTCATCAAGTGCTTAAACAATTGGGTATGCACTTTTTTTACTTCAATTTGTGCTCTAGATTTAACTAGTTGTGCTAACTTCAAATTTTGTTGTATAGAACGGATGCAAGTTTTGGTATTGAGAAGAAGAGTACATCGATATATTGATAGAGCGAAATTTAGTACATGTTCGTGCACTTTTAGCTAGCATAGAGGCTGTAAATGAGACAAGTGCACTTGTTGCTAGATTGGAGGCTAGACATGAGACTAGATGTGAGGAGGAAGCAACATCGACTTCCGGCTTGAAGAAGAAAGGAGGATGCCAGATCGAGCCTTCTGGCTTGAAGAAGAAAGGAGGATGCCAGATCGACCCTCCTCCACAGATCAACAACGGGTGCATCGAGAAGGCCTTAACCCAACTCAAGGGAGCAGTTATGGAAATTGGGTATCTTCTAAAATGTATTCTTGTGGTTCTTGTTTTCTTTGGCCTTGTTTTAGTAGTCAAAATGTGATGATGCATTTTTCATGTACCACAAATGAATGATGAAATAAAGTTAAGGACTTGCAAAGAAAAATACGCGGACAGAATGAGGCAAAAGGATGCGGCCGCGCGCTGGGCGCACGACCACCGCATCCCAGGACAAGCCCGGACACGGCCCCATATCACTACTCAAACGGATAGAATCCGGACAAAACGGACGTCCGTTTGGGGTCGCGCGGTGGAGTTGGCCTTAGACCCGCTCTCCACCGCGGCGCTGCCCTGCTTCTTTGCTACCGGCCGTCGCCTTTCCTTCCTTCCCATGTCGGCTTCTCCTCCGCATTGAGCCGCCGTCATCTTCCCCTCGCCAGGTACATCACCAGATCCTGAAGCCGATTAAGGAGTCTCCCGTGCAGCGTCGCAGGGGCGTGAGCCTCGGGACGTTGGAGATCTAGCATGGCGTCAGCGGCAACGAGCCTGCAGCGGCAACACCGGCGCCAGTCAAGCCGTTCCCCAATGCGTCGATGTATCACCCTAGGAAAAAGTCTAATTCCTCAACTGTTCTCTGTATGTGCTAGAAAAAAGTCCCCGCGGGGCAGCGCGAGATTATGATTTTGCTAGTTGAACAATTTCTGATTCATGTGTATAGCCAATTAATGGATTTGAGGTACGCGCTAGCCTCTTTTGATCTGATTACTTAGTGCGTGCGCGCATGATGAGCAAATCGCCGATTAGACGCTGGCCGTGGAACCAGAGGAGCAGCACCGCTGCCGCCTCCTCCCCCTTTTCTCGGAGCTGATGCTGTTAGTCTAGATGCATACACATTAATTGGTTTATAATGTAGTCTAGGAGGGTGCTTGGATCCAAGGGTCTATTTTTAGTCAGACTAAAAGTAGTCTCTTTTAGAGGCTAAAGTTCCAAACACCCCTGACTAAAAGGAGACTAGAACTAGTCTTGAGGCTAAAAAGTTTTAACCCTACTAAAATATGGATTAGCTCTCTCTCCCCTCATTTAATTTCTCTACTTTAACACATGCAAGTTCAGGATTGGATGGTTTAGAGGATAATAAATGCTCAATAACTTGATTTTAGTCTCTTTAGTATTTGGATCAAAACATGGGTGAGGCTAGCAAGTTTTAGTCCCACTACTTTTAGTCATGGGACTAAAACGTATCCAAGCACCCTCTAGTTGCACACACATTGATATTTGGTTGGTAGAAAGACTAGTTTCACACATATATGCACAGTTGGCTTGTAATGTAGTGTAGTTGCACACACAGATGTTTAGTTGGCTTGTAATGTAGTCTAGTTGCACACACGTTGATATTTAGTTGGCAGGAAGACTAGTTGCACATGCATATGCTCAGTTGGCTTATAATGTAGTCTAGTTACACACACATTGATGGTTCGTTGGCAGGACACTAGTTGTACACACATATGCATAATTGATGCGGCAATGTAGTCTAGTTGCACATACATTGATATTTAGTTGGCAGGACTAGTTACACACATATATGCTTAGTTGGCGGGACAATGTAGTCTAGTTGCACACACATTGGTGTTTAGTTGGCAGGACTACTGGCACACACATATGCTCAGTTTGCGCGGCAATGTGATCTAGTTGCACACACATTAATGTTTAGTTGGCAGGACTATTGACACACACATATGCTTAGTTGGTGTGACAATGTAGTTTAGTTGCACACATATTGATGTTTAGTTGGTAGAAAGACTAGTTCGTCGAAACATGTCCATGCGGAATCTACTTTTGAAGAGCACGTCGCGATGGTTTCAACGGTGAAAACGGATCTGCATTTTGACACGCGGTTTAGAAGATATGTTTTTTACAATTTTAAAAACAAAAAATTAATGCATTAGGGATGAACATGAGAAACATTAATACAGCAGCATGCATGTATCCATCACGTGAGAAAAGATCACATAAAGGATGATTAATTAGCAGTGTATTTTTAGCCACATGAATGATTAGATAACAACATGCTACACACACTATTTGAAAAAAGGCAGGCCGCCCAGGAGAGCTAGTGGGCACCCAGCCGCTCGCTAGACGCGTCCAATAATATAACCGTCACGACATTGTCATGGTCAAAACATAGGATGAAACGGACGGAACAGCCTCAGATTTCACTCCCCGACTAACGAGTAGAGCCCTATGCTGAAGTCGTCCTCGTCCTCCTCGAGGTAATACGTGTACTCTGCGACCTCCGCGGCCGTCTGCTTGCCCCACGGGCACGGATGGAGCTTGGCGACCCTGGCAAAGCGCTTCTTCCACTCCTTGTCCATGTCGTAGGTGTGGAGCTTCCCCGCCCGCCGGTACTCCTCCACCACCTTCTCCTCCTCCTCCATGTCGCTGTACCGCATGGCTTCCGCGTGCGCCGCCTTGCCGAACGCCACCAGTGCCTGCAGCCGGGCCACCTTGTGCGCTTGTATCTCGTAGATCGCCTTGAGCTGCTTTTCTTCGTCACCGGCGCCGACGAAGGCGGCCGCGTTCGAGCTGGCTCCTTCGTCCATGCTGGGTCGTTCGATCACCCGGCCCTCACTCCTTTTCGTGTCTCTTCTGTTCTATGGCTCACGTTAGGTTGCTTCCTTTGTAGACGAATCTTCGGCTAAATTGCCTATGGGACTCTGAAGTCGGCGGCGGGGTTTGCACTATGTGCCGTAATTTTCTTCTCTTTGTGTTCGGGTCGGATTGAGAGCTTGTATGCTTCCTGCCTGACACCGATCGTTGTGCTTATCCGATAATGAAACTAACATCCGAGAGCCGTCCGGCAACTGCAACAAATCCACTTATGCACAACAAATTGGTTACACGTTTGCAACACTACAGTAGCATTTTTCTTTTTATGTTTACAAAAATGTGAAGGAAAAACGATATTTGGAACAATCCATGTACCAATATTTTTCCAGCAAACACCCAACGCCTGAACCAATATTGGTGAGAAATAATCGAGGGGCATTGAACTAACCGAACTAAACCTATTTTTTCCTACTAAAAACTACACTTAGCTAATGTCTAACACCTACATTTTTCTAGCAAAATTCTAAAAACAAACTTAAATTTATCTTTTTTATCTAAAAGTTCGTCCTAATTAAACATGCATGACACTTAGTGGATCAGTAGCAAAAAATAACTGAATATAAAGAAAAATAAAAATAGAGGGCGGCGCCGCTCACCGTGGAGTGGAGGTGTTGACGGAGTCAGAGGAGGCGAAAGGCGGAGGCGCGAACGCCGGTGATGGCAACAGGGATCGAAATCGATTGTGTGTGTGTGTGTGGGGGGGGGGGGGAGGCTGCGGCCGAGATGGGGGGGGGGACTGGTTATTTCGGGAAGGTGGTGAATCCACGTGGGGCGGGGGTTGTGAGGCAGGATGAGAGGATTGTGTTTGAAGGAAGGTGATGGATAAGGTTGTGTGTCCGATTGCGGTGGTAATTTTGGCTGGCCATAACTGGTCGCGTGTGGAGTTGGGACGCATGCCACCAGTAAGCATTTAGCCCCATTTTTTTTGGAAAATGTGTGTATGCTGTTTTTATTTAGTATTGTTTAAGACAACATTCTCACTATTTCGTAGGCTATTTTGTTATATTTAGGGTTATTCTGGCTATATTTAGGTTTATTAGGCTAATGTCTTTTTATACACCGAATATGAACATTATCCCTACAATGACTCCCACGAGAAAAAATGTTGCTAGTGATCCGTGGTACACATTACTAAGAAACATAATAGTTGAAGGCCAAACAATAACTGCTAATTGTTACTCTAGTTAATTGGCTAAACTAGGAACATCATCACTGCAATGACTCCCATAAAAGAAAATCCTGCTACTGAACCAGCTAGGAGTACGAAGTGAAGATAACCTTGAAAAACACTATATATTGTTATTGTGATAATTAGGAGTCGATTCAACATCTATTTCTTCACTACCCTCTCATAAAGGCATTATGGCGATTTCCCTAGAAAAAGGTATTATGGCGATTTGCTCATGTTGCTTTTAACCTTGAAAAACTGGTTAGTGAGGGTGCATTCCAAGTTGAATTCTCATATCCGAGTGGGAGTTTGTGCTTTACTTTGAGACAGCTTGAGCACTCATAATGGTTGTATTTTTAACGGAACGAAAGCTCAAGAAACTACAAGTTATCTTCAAGGCCATCATTTGGATCCATACTAGCGTCACTTCACAGGGAGGAGTGGGCCCCTACGGTCTTTGGGTGCAATTGATGGGACACGATTTCTCGAAACTTGTTCAATCGATTTAGTTGACAAGCTACTAATATGATTTGTGATGTAGGAGGCTTTTCACTTGATGTAGAGGCCGGCGTTTGTTACACTTGAATTGGGCGAGCAGGTTTCACGATAAATGAGTGTAACCAATTGTAACCTTTCTGCTTTTTCTTCTCAAAAGTACGCATATTGGACAGAAGGCAACCAAACCTACATAAAGGCAAGTAGGAACCTGAACAAGTTTGACCAATACGACGAGAACGTACCATACAAACACGAACCAGTATAAAGTTTCTGATTTCATTCATTCGTCTATTAACGAGTGCAGTCCTATCCTGAAGTCCTCCTCGTCTTCCTCAAGGTAATACGTATACAGTTTGATCTTCTCGACCATGTGCGCGGGCGGCTGGTGGAGTCTGGCCAAGCGCTTCTTGTGCTCCTTGTCCGGGTCGTACGTGTGGAGCTTACCCGCCCGGCGGTACTCCTCCACCACGTCAGCTTCCTCCATGGGCATGTACAGCTTGCAGTCCTCAACCCCCCCCCCTCTCATGAACGCGAGCAGACGCTGCAGCACGGCGGCCTTGGTAGTGTAGTGTTAAAAATGTTCTTATATTTTAGGATAGAGGGAGTACGTACATGCCGCATCGTGGTTGGGTCGGATCGAGGGATTTGGATTGCTTCGCGTATCTCTATTCTTTTTAAAAGCATTCAATCAAGGCATGATAAATAGATTCCTCCAGGTTCCAGCCCACAACCTTTACAGTTCCCAGAACAGTTTTGCTGAATCTCAATCAACTGAGACATGTCTCAGTTGATGCAACATTCCTTTGACCTTACATGAAGATTCATACATAAATTATTTTTTGATTTTTTTCTTATATACACTATATCACTTGATCGAGACTTGGTTAAGTCTCAGTCGACTAAAACCTAGACACACTTTTACCAGAAACTTTCATTGTGGTGATCTCTCAGTACTGCCCGACATGGAACGAAACCGTCGATTACTTGGCACCAAAAGTGGGAGGAACATCAAGCTAGACCCGATAATTTTCTCCAGTGCTTCCTAGTCTCTCCTCCGTGCCAGATGGTACTTCCTTCATAAAGAAATATAAGATCGTTTAGTCATTGTTGCGAGATCAAGGCCCCATATGCCGATTGGACTGTAAACTGTCCGTTCTTTTTCAGATGCCAAGCCCAAATGTCCTCCATATCCGCGCAAGGGAGGGGGTAGAAACTCCAGATCTGGGAGACTGGTATGAAAAAACAGAAGCTCTTGGAAGCTGAGGCAAGGATTCAGAAAGCAGCTAGGCAGCTATGGATGAAGTTACTAGAAAAATAAGTGAAGAAACAAACACAGTGAGTAGGACCAGATTATGGACAAGGCTACTGAAATGGCTAAGAAGGAAAACCTGGACATGAACCATGTGAAGATCCTTTCTCTGATACCTAAAAAAATGTCCCTAGTTTTATTTACCATATCACTAGATGGGTAGGAGTTTATTTATTATTATTAGCATTTTTAGGCAGAACCCCTATGGCCTCATACAATACAAGGTGCTTAGGGAGATGCTTAGTAAAATAAATCGGGTTTTTCTTAAGCATGGATGCTTATTTCCGAGGAGGGGTGCCTAGTTAAATGTCTACCTTCTACAAATAAGTATCGATGATTAAATAAAAAATGATTATTTTTCTAAGGACCTCTCTTAAGCACTTTGCATGTTATCCAAGGCCTAAGGAAGCAGATAATTCCGTAAGGCCTAAGGAATTAGATAATTATGTTTCTATTATTAAAGATCTTGAACTGGCTAGAAGTACTCCCTCCGTCCTATAATATAAGAACGTTTTTCAAGCTATGTTTGCTTGAAAAATGTTCTTATATTATGGGAGGGAGTAGTATCACTTGTGCCATAGTGATCATGCGGAGACCCCGCAGAGCACGACTAGGGGCGTTATCTACTAGGAGAGCCCTGGACCTGGGTAAAGTGCGCCGGCGTTCGTGTCTACGCCACATCCCGCTTCCAGGCACCGGTGACGTTCTACTCGCTCCCACCATGATAAGCCATCTGTTGGCATATGTAGCACCCAACCCTCGACATTTGGCGCCCACCGTGGGGCGAGGTGCATCGTCATCCAGAGATCTGCTCTGGACGGGAACCTTGTTCCTTCCCGGCGAGCGCAGCCAGCCCAGCACGCCCGACGGCGTCAGCCTCAACGCGCTGCATGGCGCGGAGATCGCCTGCGCGGCGAGCTGCCCCGCCGACCTTGTTGGCGAGATCCGCCTCTCCGACGAGCCCGCATCCGACGCGGGCACCGATTGCCCCGAGAGCCGCCTTGTTAGCCTCCTCGACCAGCTCCATGTCACCAACGAGCATGTGGTGGACTTGGAGTCTGTTGGCTCCACCGACCCGATGATCGTCGACTCCGACACGGCGTCACTTGACGCGTTCCCCACCAACGTGGTGGTCTACGACGAGCCGCCTCTTCGTGAGCACAGCGGCGGCAGCACCGTCACGGAGGTGCTTGTCATCAATAGTGGTGAGCACTCGGACGGAGGCGTCCGGGACCCACTCGATGCGGCGCTGCGAGACTTATCAGCGCCCATCCCGGAAGACGCGAACGCTGAGACGCTGGAAGCACGCCTCGTCCAGCTCCTCAAGAGCGCCGGCCGACTGGCCAGCATGCGACGCCTCTCGGAAGCCTACCGGCGCGAGATGGACCGAGCTATTGGTGGCACACCGGCTCCTGAGGGACCTAGCCGCATTGTCTCGATCCGGCAGCGTGGCGCGACCATCGCCAGCATGTTCGGGACGGATCGTCCCGTCTACGCCACGCCTGCAGAAAACATCCGGGCCGCCCAGGCGGTGACGGATGAGCTGAACAAGTACGAGGGCGACGAGCATCGCCACATGACGGAGCGAGTCCAGCAGCTCCTTGACGCGGCCGCCGAGCAACTCGAAGCCGGCTGCCGCGCCGAAGTGCCCATCCGGCGAAACGACGAACCGCCCCTGCGCCAGGACCATGGCGCGACATCCCGGACGCCGACTGGCGGCGCCCGCGGAAGAAGAGGCAATGAGCCGGCTACCAGCCGCAGTCGGACTCACCTCCCCATCGAGCATGACACAGACGACCGCCCTCGAGCAGTAGAGCGGCAAGGCGACCCACCTCCCCCTCCGCCTCGCGGAGAAAGGCACCCTACTCCGCCGCCTGTCACGCACCCGACACTCGGCGACCGCCTTGGCCGCCGAGAAGGAGTCGGGGAGAACGACGCCCGCCACCGGATCGACTGCCTCAACCGATCCCTGACGCTAGAAGAAGACGCGTTGGGTCCGCCCTACTTCGGCCCACGAATCCAGGATGAGCCCTTCCCCAAAGGGTTCATGCTCCCGAGAGATACACCCAAGTACACCGGCTCCGTGAAGCCGGAGGACTGGCTGGTCGACTACTCCATGGCCGTCAGCATAGCGAACGACAAAAAGCGCTTTGCTGTGAAGTACGTCCCGCTCATGCTCCAGGGCACAGCCGGACGTGGCTTAACAGCCTGAAGCCCCGCAACATCAACAACTGGGTTGATTTTACCGAAGCCTTCATCCGCAACTTCACCAGCACGTACAAGCGGCCTCTCAAGCCCCGTCAGCTCTCCTTCTGCGTCCAAGGGCCCAGCGAATTGACTCGCGACTACCTCACGCACTGGGCCGAGCTGCGCAACTCCTGCGAGGGTGTAACGCCCTCGATGCGGCTATATCTCCCACGTGTCGAGGCACGACTTAGAGGCATAACCGCATTGAAAGCAATGTCGCAAGTGAGGTAATCTTCACACAACCCATGTAATATATAAGGGAAAGAGATACATAGTTGGCTTACAGTCGCCACTTCACACAATACATAAATAAACATTCATCATTCAAGTTACACTCAAGGTCCGACTACGGTACCAAAATGAAAGAAGACTACCCAAATGCTACACAGATCCCCGATCACCCCAACTGGGCTCCACTACTGATCATCAGGAAAAGACACATAGTAAGGGCCGCGTTCCTCGTCGAACTCCCACGTGAGCTCGGTCGCGTCATCTGCACTGGCATCGTTGGTACCTGCAACTGTTGTGGTAGAATCTGTGAGTCACGGGGACTCAGCAATCTCACACCCGCGAGATCAAGACTATTTAAGCTTATGGGTAGGAAAGGATTGTGAGGTGGAGCTGCAGCAAGCGACTAGCATATATGGTGACTACAACGCAAAAGAGAGCGAGAAGAGAAGCAAAGCACGGTCGTGAAGTTAGAAGTGATCAAGAAGTGATCCTAGAACAACCTACATCATACATAACTCCAACACCGTGTTCACTTCCCGGACCCCGCCGAGAAGAGACCATCACGGTTACACACGCGGTTGATATGTTTTAGTTAAGGTCAACTTCGGGTTTTCTACAACCGGACATCAACAAATTCCCATCTGCCTCATAACCGCGGGCACGGCTTTCGAAAGATAATACCCTGCAGGGGTGTCCCAACTTAGCCCATTATAAGCTCTCACGGTCAACGAAGGATATTCCTTCTACCGGGAAGACCCGATCAGTCTCGGAATCCTAGACTACAAGACCTTTCGACAGTAATAAAACTAATCCAGCAAAGCCTCCCAGATGTGGCGACAAATCCCGATAGGAGCTGCACATATCTCGTTCTCAGGGCACACCGGATGAGCCAGACGTCGGGTTGGCATAGACCCTGGTTGCCCAAGGGGCGCCGGACATCGCTCGGTTTGGACCAGCAATCGAAGGAGAACTGGCCCGGGGGTTTAAAATAAAGATGACCCTTGAGTCTGCAGAACCCAAGGGAAAAAGGCTTAGGTGGCAAATGGTAAAACCAATGTTGGGCCTTGCTGGAGGAGTCTTATTCAAAGCGAACTGTCAAGGGGGTCCCATAAATCACCCAACCGTGTAAGGAACGCAAAATCAAGGAACATAACACCGATATGACGGAAACTAGGGTGGCAAGAGTGGAACAGAACACCAGGCATAAGGCCGAGCCTTCCACCCTTTACCAAGTATATAGATGCATTAATTAAAATAAGAGGTATTGTGATATCCCAACAAGTAAATATGTTCCAACAAGGAACAACAAGTCCATGTTCCAACAAGGAACAAACTTCATCTTCACCTGCAACTAACAACGCTATAAGAGGGGCTGAGCAAAGCAGTAACATAGCCAATCAACGGTTTGCTAGGACATGGATGGTTAGGGGCTGACATGGCAATATGGGTGGCAAGATATAGCAAGTGGTAGGTATCGCAGCATAGGCATAGCAAAAGAGCGAGCATCTAGCAAGCAAAGATAGAAGTGATTTCGAGGGTATGGTCATCTTGCCTGCAAGGTTCTCAGAGTTGTCGAAAACTTGGTCCTCGAAAGCGTTCTCAACAGGTTCCTCGTTCATGTACTCGTCTCCCGGCTCTACCCAAAGCAAGAACACAAGCAAATGGGACAAACCTCAATCACGATGCAATGCGCAAGCAACATGATGCAAAACATGGCATGTTATGCGAGATGTGATATGCAATGCATATGCGTGCTCCGGAAGGACAAAGATGAACAAGGCATAATCTTGGCAAACCAAGTATGCCACTGTATAGGTGAGGTGATTTCGGTTGAAATCGATATAAAGACCACCGGAAACGGATGCACGGTTTGCAAATGACAAGCAAAACAAGAATGACAATATTCTGCCATTAACAGCATGATGCTACTTAGCAAGCAACAAGAAATTAAGCTACTGCACCCAAACATATCAACAAAGCATATTACAGTAATCTACTCAAGATGCTTGACAAAATATGAACACTGAGCTAGAGCTAATTCACAACACAACAGGTTCAAACAAAGATGGCAAAAGTGCAAAAGATACCAGGTTCACAGACGGTGAAAATAACAACATAGCAGAAACTAACATCAGGATGATATGTTTAGAGCAAGAAAACAACATGCTACAGGATCAGGACATAGCAAAGTAAGGCACTGGATGAATCTACTCAAGGCACTTGACAAAAGTCCCTTACTGACCATAAGCCAAAAATGATCCGAAAATATGATCACACCCATGTCAATTAAGCAAGTTTCGTTACAGGTTTCAGACTTAGCAGAAAACTAGACATGTCAAAAACAGATAACAAGTAGGCATGTTCGTGAGCTCGATGCACTCACTACAGAGCATTACATGATAAACTAATCATACATACATCAAGAAGACATGGCATAGAAACTATACATGGCAAGAACTACATCATAGCATGCAAGGATCAACTACACCAAGCTTGACAAAATTGAATAACATGTAGACAATCTGCCAGCAACATTTTATAGCAAAAGTAGAGCTCGATTGACCCAAGCTATGGCACTCCATAATTACAAACAAAGGCATGGATGGATAGAGCAAATCCATATGCTCAAAACACTCTTACTGATCATGCTCAAAAGAGGCATAGATCTCTTTGAAACAACATGAACACATGGCATAAAAATAACAGCAGGCAGGGACTTGGTGAAATTACCAAGTCTCTGAAATCAGCAACATTAAGTACCCTAGTTTGCATGCTTGTGCTAGTCACCACAAAGATCACAAAAATACATGGAATAATTCTGTGGAAATATAACATGGCATATTACAAAACACATGTAGGGCTCAACTTCATAGGGTGCACACATCAATCATGGCAAAAATGACAAAAGTGCATGTTCTGATAAGAATCAGAAGCTAACATCACATAGCCCTCTTCCAACAGCATTTCGGGCATCAAGATGAACTCTAATGAAGATGATGCAATGGAATGAAATGGTGTACTCTTCGAGGCGAACAATTTGACATATTATACGCACGAAACGGAGCAATATGCAGCAAGTTATGATGCGATGAACATGCGACATTTATGCAAATATCTCCGAGACTTGGTGGAATTTAGAGGGGGAAGAAGTCAACCGTCGCGTAGATCGAGGATGGCCGGAGAGGACTCGCCGGAGTTCGGCCGGAGAAGGCTCGGGGAGGCGGCGCGAGGCGGATCCGGGCCGGATCCGGCGCCGGCGACGGCGGTGGAGGGTGGAGGCGCGGGGCGGCGCGGGCGGGCGGCGCCGGCCGGCGAGGCAGGCGAGGCGGCGCGCGGCTGGAGCGGGAGCGGGAGGCGCGGGGGCGGCGAACGGGCTCTGGGGGGGGGCCCGACCCGGGCTCGGGCGGGCCGGCGGCGAGGTGGGCGCGGGGACGCTGACGTGTCGGGCCCTGGTTGGCCCGGGGCGGCGGCGCGGACGCGTCCGGCGCGGCCCGGACACGTCCGGTGGCGGCGGAGGGGAAAACTGCTAGGGTTAGGGTGGTTTGGACCCGGGATTTCGGAGGGGGAGGTATATTTATAGGTAGAGGGGGCTAGGAAGCTCCAAATGGAGTGCGGTTTTTGGCCACGCGATCGTGATCGAACGGCGGTGGACATGGGAGTGACTTAGATGGGTTATTGGGCTGTTTTGGAGGGGTTTTGGGCTGCAACACAGACGAGGCCTTCACGGTTACCCGGTTAACCGTTGGAGTATCAAACGACCTCCGATTGACCCGAAACTTGACAGGCGGTCTACCGGTGCTATACCAAGGCCGCTTGACAAACCTCGGTCCATTCCGAGAAGGTTTAATACCCGCTCACGAAGAAATGTAAAAGGGGACGCCGGGGGACATAGGAGCGCCGGATTGCAAAACGAACAACGGGGAAAATGCTCGGATTCATGAGACGAACACATATGCGAATGCGATGCACATGATGACATGATATGAAATGCATGACATGAAAAAGAATGCAAAACGAAGGGAAACCCAACCACGGAGGGAATATCATATCACATAGCCGAAAATGGCAAGAGTTGGAGTTACAATTATGGCAAGTTACATCCGGGGTGTTACAGAGGGCGTGCACGAGGAGCAGGCTATCGAATACTTCACCGCCGGGTGCTGAGAAGGCGCCCTCCTCAAGCACCGATGAGGGAGTCCTGGATTAGGGAGTATCCGGACATCCAGACTATAACCTTTGGCCAGACTGTTGGACTATGAAGATACAAAATTGAAGACTTTGTCCTGTGTCCGGATGGGACTTTCCTTGTTATGGAAGGCAATCTTGGCAATACGGATATTTAGATCTCCTCCCGTTGTAACCGACTCTGTGTAACCCTAGCCTCCTCCGGTGTCTATATAAACCGGAGGGTTTAGTCCGTAGAACAATAACAACAATCATACTATAGGCTAGCTTCTAGGGTTTAGCCTCTTTGATCTCGTGGTAGATCTACTCTTGTACTACCCATATCATCAATATTAATCAAGCATGAGTAGGGTTTTAACTCCATCGAGAGGGCTCGAACCTGGGTAAAAACATCGTGTCCCTTGTCTCCTGTTACCATCCGCCTAGACGCACAGTTCGGGACCCCCTACCCGAGATCCGCCGGTTTTGACACCGACATTGGTGCTTCCATTGAGAGTTCTACCGTGCCGTCGCCAGAAGGAAGGATGTCTCGTCTTGTCTTTAAAGACGGTACTACTGTTGGGGGAGCTTTGGCTGTCGGCCAAACTCTCTGGCTAGGCGGTTTCATCATGACCGCCTGTTCGGCCGTCACGCCGACGACGTCCTCTCGGGTCATCAAAAACAGCCTCCACGTCAAATCGGCACTCGCCGAACAGATGGATCCAGTGGAGCTCGCCTCCCTAAACGAGCTCTTAGATCGCATCGCCGCCCTGGGAGTCGCTACGGACTATGATCGGATTGGGCTTAAACCCGATCAAAGGGAGATTAACTCTTCGCCGGTCACCCATCATATTGCAGTGGTGGAGGAACAATGCAGCGACCCCTACTCCATATTGAGGACCAACTATGTCCGGATTCCTGAGCTCTCCGAGCCGGATACCCGTTCGCGGGAGGACAGCATCCAATCCCTGAACTTAGAGTCAGGCAGCGGGCCAAGATTACCGGGCAACACCCCGGAACCAGAATTCCCAAAATTGGAAACTCCTCGGCCCCTGGATCCCAGATCGGGTAAGGGTTCGGATTCAATTCCACCCACCCACCCAAACATAAGCAATCTTTCCCACATCAGGCAAGAGCCCCAGGAAATAGTACATCACTATTGGGCCAGATTCCTCCTTGCAATGAACAAGGTTAAGGACTGTCGCGAGGAAGACGCGATCTTATTTTTCTGCAATAATTGCACGGACAAGGGAATCCTTAACACCATAAATCGCCGTGAGATATCACGCTTCGCCGACTTGGCGTCCATAGTACGAAAGTACTGTGCGATGGAAAGTGCCTGGAAAGCCGAAACAAACTTTTGGGATAATCCGGCCCTAAATACAAACCCAATCCAAAATAAAAGGTGCACTATCAAAAGACACCCGGGTCAACTACCAAAAAGCAAAAACCCTCTACAGGGCATGGAACCGTACTGGAGGGATGGCTCAATGGACCCTGTAAAATTCACAGTACAGAGGGCGCCATACCAACTCATAGCCTTAGAGCATGTTGGATACTCCGGCAGGTAGCCAAAAGTGGCGAAGATCTTCTAATTCCAGAAGCCACAGAGCGCCATCCCAGGGATACCAGTACGGTATTAACAGCCTTCGAGACCTTCGCATCAAATAATATGCGAAAGCGAACACTCCGCAGCCTTGCCGAAATCCACCACGTGGCAACAATAAACCCATGGAGTGACACGACTATTACTTTCAATGCCAGTGCTGAACCTAAATTCCGAATAGCCCGAGCACCAGCCGCATTGGTCCTCAGTCCTATAGTGGACGACTTTCGACTCACCAAGGTACTCATGGACGGCGGCAGCGGATTAAACCTCATCTATGAGGAAACCCTTCAAAAAATGGAAATAGACTGGAACCGCATTGAGCGAAGCAGCACAACCTTTAGAGGAATAATCCCCAGTCGTGAAGCGCGCTGTACAGGAAAAATCACACTAGATGTGGTGTTCGGCACGCCGGAGAATTACAGGTCCGAAGAGGTTACGTTCCAAGTGGCCCCGTTCAGTACCGGATACCACGCCCTGTTAGGGCGGGAGGCGTTCACAATCTTCCAAGCCATACCCCATTACGGGTACATGAAGCTCAAAATGCCCAGGCCCAATGGAATCATCACTCTTGCTAGTGATCTGGACATAGCACTCCGCGCCGAAAACAAGACAACCACACTGGCCCTTGAGGCACTATCCGAAGCCCTAGCGGCTGAGGAACTGACTGCGCTGCGCTCCACGGTAAACAGGGACGATGTGATACTCGATAAGAGATCCAAGTCCACCTCCTTTAAGCCAGCAGACGAAATAGTCAAATTCCAAGTCCATCCAACGGACCCTACAAAAATAGCTTCCATCGGGGCACAACTAAACCCCGCCGTAGACGCCGCACTACGAGAATTCTTACGCAAGAACTGGGACATTTTCACCTGGCACCCTTCAGACATGCCAGGAATCCCACACAAGCTGGCCGAACACAGCCTTAATATCCTAAAGGGATTCAAACCGGTCAAGCAGGCTCTTCGGCGTTTCTCTGAACCTAAGAGACAAGCTATGGGAGAGGAACTAGCCAAGTTATTGGAAGCCGAATTCATTAGAGAGATAAAACATCCGGACTGACTAGCAAACCTGGTGATGGTACCAAAGAAGGACAAATCCTGGCGCCTGTGCATCGATTTTAAGGACCTCAACAAGGCTTGCCCAAAGGATCCCTTCCCCCTCCCCCGCATCGGTCAAATTATCCATGCGACAGCAGGACACGATTCATTGTGTTTCCTCGACGCATACTCCAGCTACCATCAAACTAAGATGGCGGAGTCCGACCAAGCCGCAACGGCATTCATCACACCGTACGACCCTTCTGTTTCAACACAATGCCCTTTGGGCTCAAAAACGCCGGCGCAACATATCAACGCATGATTCAAACATGTCTGGCAAACCAGATCGGCAAAACAGTGGAGCCATACGTAGATGATGTGGTCGTCAAAACCAAGCATGTCGACTCTCTAGTAGACGACTTAAGACTCACATTCGATAACCTCCGAACATATGACATCAAGCTCAACCCGGAAAAATGCGTCTTCGGTGTGCCAGCCGGAAAGCTCTTGGGCTTCATTGTATCCGGCAGAGGAATTGAAGCAAATCCGGCCAAGATCCGAGCCCTGTCACAGTTAGATATCCCAACGGATCTCAAACAAATCCAGAAATTAACCGGATGTGTGGCGGCTCTAAGCCGCTTTATCTCCTGCCTGGGAGAAAAGGCATTACCCCTTTACCGCCTCCTATGGCGCACCGAACACTTTGAGTGGACGGATGCCGCCACAGCTGGATTGGAAGAAATAAAGGCCATACTAGCAACCAACCCAATCCTGGCAGTGCCAAACATTGGCGAACCTATGCTGTTATACATTGCGGCAACCCATCAAGTTGTGAGCGCAGTGCTCGTCGTCGAACGAGAAACGAACGGACATAAATTTCCCCTTCAAAAGACGGTCTACTATGTCTCCACTGTCCTTACTCCATGCAAGTCACGGTACCTGCATTATCAAAAGATAGCTGCGGCACTACTTTCAAGAGTGTTCGATAATAGTAGCCTCGGAAGTGCCACTCAATGATATCATAAACAACCGCGACGCCACAGGCCGGATTGCCAAATGGGCCATTGAGCTCCTCCCGTTCGACATAACCTACAAACCACGGCGAGCCATTAAGTCGCAAGTGTTGGCCGACTTTGTCGCCGAATGGACGGAAGCCGAACTCCCTAAAGAGTACGACACATATTCCAACTGGATCATGCTCTTCGACGGCTCCAAAATGCTGGCTGGTCTGGGGGCTGGCGTCGTTCTGACGTCCCCAACTGGAGATACAATTCAATACGTACTCCAGATAATGTATACGGACTCCAACAACGCAACCGAATATGAGGCCCTTTTACATGGTCTCCGGATGACAGTATCCATGGGCATTCAACGCCTAGAGGTGCGTGGGGACTCGAACCTCGCAATATCCCAAATAAACGGAGACTTTGATGCCAAGGATCCGAAAATGGCAGCCTATCG
Organism: Aegilops umbellulata; assembly: GCA_032464435.1. Lineage (NCBI taxonomy): Eukaryota > Viridiplantae > Streptophyta > Magnoliopsida > Poales > Poaceae > Aegilops > Aegilops umbellulata. The sequence continues at coordinate 27,614,413 of CP136056.1, read as the reverse complement.
CAATGCCGTCGTAAAAATGTCATCTCGATTCGAGGGCCTCGAATTTCACCATGTAGCCCGGGAAAACAATCAGGCGGCAGATGTCCTCGCACGCATCGGTGCAAAATGCGATGCAGTCCCCCCTAACATCTTTTTTGGAGAGGCTGTTCAAGCCATCCGTGATATGGGAAGGGGACACTGGTAACAACAGACCGGACCCAACCGCAATGCCCGATTCCGAACACTCTGACATAATCGGAGGCTCTGCCACCGAAATAACACCTTCAACCCAAGTTATAATGGCCGTCATCGCCCCGTGGACAGAACCATTCCTGGCCTACTTAACTAGGCAGGAACTCCCCGAGGACCAAAACGAGGCATGCTGCATAGTACGGCGATCTAAAGCCTATAGGGTCCATGACGGAGAGCTTTATAAGAAAAGCACCACCGGAGTCCTTCAAAGGTGCATCTCTGAGGAGGAGGGGCGGAAGCTTCTGGCGGAAATTCATGCTGGACTCGGCGGCCACCACGCAACAGCCCAGGCCCTGTTGGGGAACGTAGTAATTTCAAAAATTTTCCTATGCACACGCAAGATCATGGTGATGCATAGCAACGAGAGGGGAGAGTGTTGTCTACGTACCCTCGTAGACCGAAGCGGAAGCGTTGACGCAACATAGAGGAAGTAGTCGTACGTCTTCCCGATCCAACCGATCCAAGCGCCGTTACTCCGGCGCCTCCGAGTTCTTAACACACGTACAACTCGATGACGTTCTCTGGGCTCCGATCCAGCAAAGCTTCGGGGACGAGTTCCGTCAGCACGATGGCGTGGTGACGATCTTGATGTACTACCGACGCAGGGCTTCGCCTAAGCACTGCAACAATATGACCGAGGTGGAATATGGTGGAGGGGGGCACCACACACGGCTAAGGAACGATCACGAACATCAACTTGTGTGTTCTAGGGTGCCCCTGCCCCCGTATATAAAGGAGCAAGGGGGGAGGCCAGCCGGCAATTGTGGCACGCGCCAGGAGGAGGAGTCCTCCTCCTAGTAGGAGTAGGACTCCCCTCTTTCCTACTCCTACTAGGAGGGGGAAAGGAAGGGGGAGAGGGAGAGGGAAAGGGGGGCGCCGCCCCCCCTCTCCTAGTCCAATTCGGACCAGAGGGGGAGGGGGCGTGCGGCCCACCCTGGCCGCCCCTCTCTCTCTCCACTAAGGCCCATGTGGCCCAATACTTCTCCCGGGGGGGTTCCGGTAACCCTCCGACACTCCGGTTTTCTCCGAAACCACTCGGAACCATTCCGATGTCCGAATATAGTCGTCCAATATATCAATCTTTACGTCTAGACCATTTCGAGACTCCTCGTCATGTCCATGATCTCATCCGGGACTTCGAACTAACTTCAGTACATAAAAATGCATAAACTCATAATAACTGTCATCGTAACCTTAAGCGTGCGGACCCTACGGTTCAAGAACAGTGTAGACATGACTGAGACAAATCTCTGGTCAATAGCCAACAGCGGGACCTGGATGCCCTTATTGGCTCCTACACATTCTACGAAGATCTTTATCGGTCAAACCGCATAACAACATACGTTGTTCCCTTTGTCATCGGTATGTTACTTGCCCGAGATTCGATCGTCGGTATCCAATACCTAGTTCAATATCGTTACCGTCAAGTCTCTTTACTCGTTCTGTAATACATCATCTCGCAACTAACTTATTGGTTGCAATGCTTGCAAGGCTTATGTGATGTGCATTACCGAGAAGGCCCTGAGATACCTCTCCGACATTCAGAGTGACAAATCCTAATCTCGAAATACGCCAACCCAACAAATACTTTTGGAGACACCTGTAGAGCACCTTTATAATCACCCAGTTACGTTGTGACGTTTGGTAGCACAAAAAGTGTTCCTACGGTAAACGGGAGTTGCATAATCTCATAGTCATAGGAACATGTATAGGTTATGAAGAAAGCAATAGCAACATACTAAACGATCGGGTGCTAAGCTAATGGAACGGGTCATGTCAATCAGATCATTCAACTAATGATGTGACCTTGTTAATCAAATGACAACTCCTTTGTCTATGGTTAGGAAACTTAATCATCTTTGATTAACAAGCTAGTCAAGTAGAGGCATACTAGTGACACTCTGTTTGTCTATGTATCCACACATGTATTATGTTTCCGGTTAATAAAATTCTAGCATGAATAATAAACATTTATCATGATATATAAGGAAATAAATAATAACTATATTATTACCTCTAGGGCATATTTCCTTCAGTCTCCCACTTGCACTAGAGTCAATAATCTAGATTACACAGTAATGATTCTAACACCCATGGAGTCTTGGTGCTGATCATGTTTTGTTCGTGGAAGAGGCTTAGTCAACGGGTCTGCCACATTTAGATCCGTATGTATCTTGCAAATCTCTATGTCTCCCACCTGGACTAAATCCCGGATGGAATTGAAGCGTCTCTTGATGTGCTTGGTTCTCTTGTGAAATCTGGATTCCTTTGCTAAGGCAATTGCACCAGTATTGTCACAAAAGATTTTCATTGGACCCGATGCACTAGGTATGACACCTAGATCGGATATGAACTCCTTCATCCAGACTCCTTCATTCGCTGCTTCCGAAGCAGCTATGTACTCCGCTTCATATGTAGATCCTGCCACGACGCTTTGTTTAGAACTGCACCAACTGACAGCTCCACCATTTAATGTAAATACGTATCCGGTTTGCGATTTAGAACCGTCCGGATCAGTGTCAAAGCTTGCATCAACGTAACCGTTTACGATGAGCTCTTTGTCACCTCCATACACGAGAAACATCTCCTTAGTCCTTTTCAGGTACTTCAGGATATTCTTGACCGCTGTCCAGTGATCCACTCCTGGATTACTTTGGTACCTCCTTGCCAAACTTATAGCAAGGCACACATCGGGTCTGGTACACAGCATTGCATACATGATAGAGCCTATGGCTGAAGCATAGGGAACATCTTTCATCTTCTCTCTATCATCTGCAGTGGTTGGGCATTGAGTCTTACTCAACTTCACACCTTGTAACACGGGCAAGAACCCTTTCTTTGCTTGATCCATTTTGAACTTCTTCAAAACTTTGTCAAGGTATGTGCTTTGTGAAAGTCCAATTAAGCGTCTTGATCTATCTCTATAGATCTTAATGCCCAATATGTAAGCAGCTTCACCGAGGTCTTTCATTGAAAAACTTTTATTCAAGTATCGCTTTATGCTATCCAAAAATTCTATATCATTTCCAATCAGTAATATGTCATCTACATATAATATCAGAAATGCTACAGAGCTCCCACTCACTTTCTTGTAAATACAGGCTTCTCCAAAAGTCTGTACAAACCCAAATGCCTTGATCACACTATCAAAGCGTTTATTCCAACTCCGAGAGGCTTGCACCAGTCCATAAATGGATCGCTGGAGCTTGCACACTTTGTTAGCTCCCTTTGGATCGATAAAACCTTCCGGTTGCATCATATACAACTCTTCTTGTAGAAATCCATTCAGTAATGCAGTCTTTACATCCATTTGCCAAATTTCATAATCATAAAATGCGGCAATTGCTAACATGATTCAGACAGACTTAAGTATCGCTACGGGTGAGAAGGTCTCATCGTAGTCAATCCCTTGAACTTGTCGAAAACCTTTTGCGACAAGTCGAGCTTTGTAGACAGTAACATTACCATCAGCATCAGTCTTCTTCTTGAAGATCCATTTATTCTCTATTGCTTGCCGACCATCGGGCAAGTCAACCAAAGTCCATACTTTGTTTTCATACATGGATCCTATCTCAGATTTCATGGCTTCAAGCCATTTTGCGAAATCTGGGCTCACCATCGCTTCTTCATAGTTCGTAGGTTCATCATGATCTAGTAGCATGATTTCCAGAACAGGATTGCCGTACCACTCTAGCGCGGATCTTACTCTGGTTGATCTACGAGGTTCTGTAGTAACTTGATCTGAAGGTCCATGATCATCATCATTAACTTCCTCACTAATTGGTGTAGATGCTACAAAAACAGATTTCTGTGACGTTCTACTTTCCAATAAGGGAGCAGGTACAGTTACCTCATCAAGTTCTACTTTCCTCCCACTCACTTCTTTCGAGAGAAACTCCTTCTCTAGAAAGGATCCATTTTTAGCAACAAATGTCTTGCCTTCGGATCTGTGATAGAAGGTGTACCCAACAGTTTCCTTTGGGTATCCTATGAAGACACATTTCTCCGATTTGGGTTCGAGCTTATCAGGTTGAAGCTTTTTCACATAAGCATCGCAGCCCCAAACTTTAAGAAACGACAACTTTGGTTTCTTGCTAAACCATAGTTCATAAGGCATCGTCTCAACGGATTTCGATGGCATCCTATTTAATGTGAATGCGGCCGTCTCTAGAGCATAACCCCAAAACGATAGCGGTAAATCTGTAAGAGACATCATAGATCACACCATATCAAGTAAAGTGCGATTACGACGTTCGGATACACCATTGCGTTGTGGTGTTCCGGGTGGCGTGAGTTGTGAAACTATTCCGCATTGTTTCAAATGTAGACCAAAATCGTAACTCAAATATTCTCCTCCACGATCAGATCGTAGAAACTTTATTTTCTTGTTACGATGATTTTCAACTTCACTCTGAAATTCTTTGAGCTTTTCAAATGTTTCAGACTTGTGTTTCATTAAGTAGATATACCCATATCTGCTTAAATCATCTGTGAAGGTGAGAAAATAACGATATCCGCCACGAGCCTCAACATTCATCGGACCACATACATCTGTATGTATGATTTCCAACAAATCTGTTGCTCTCTCCATAGTACCGGAGAACGGTGTTTTAGTCATCTTGCCCATGAGGCACGGTTCGCAAGTACCAAGTGATTCATAATCAAGTGGTTCCAAAAGTCCATCAGTATGGAGTTTCTTCATGCGCTTTATACCGATATGACCTAAACGGCAGTGCCACAAATAAGCTGCACTATCATTATCAACTCTGCATCTTTTGGCTTCAACACTATGAATATGTGTATCACTACTATCGAGATTCATCAAAAATAGACCACTCTTCAAGGGTGCATGACCATAAAAGATATTACTCATATAAATAGAAAAACCATTATTCTCTGATTTAAATGAATAACCGTCTCGCATCAAACAAGATCCAGATATAATGTTCATGCTCAACGCTGGCACCAAATAACAATTATTTAGGTCTAATACTAATCCCGATGGTAGATGTAGAGGTAGCGTGCCGACTGCGATCACATCGACTTTGGAACCGTTTCCCACGCGCATCGTCACCTCGTCCTTTGCCAGTGTTCGCTTAATCCGTAGTCCCTGTTTCGAGTTGCAAATATTAGCAACAGAACCAGTATCAAATACCCAGGTGCTACTGCGAGCTCTAGTAAGGTACACATCAATAACATGTATATCACATATACCTTTGTTCACCTTGCCATCCTTCTTATCCGCCAAATACTTGGGGCAGTTCCGCTTCCAGTGACCAATCTGCATGTAGTAGAAGCACTCAGTTTCAGGCTTAGGTCCAGATTTGGGTTTCTTCTCTTGAGCAGCAACTTGTTTGCTGTTCTTCTTGAAGTTCCCCTTCTTCTTCCCTTTGCCCTTTTTCTTGAAATTAGTGGTCTTGTTGACCATCAACACTTGATGGTCCTTCTTGATTTCTACCTCCGCAGCCTTTAGCATTGCGAAGAGCTCGGGAATTGTCTTATCCATCCCTTGCATGTTATAGTTCATCACGAAGCCTTTGTAGCTTGGTGGAAGTGATTGGAGAATTCTGTCAATGACACAATCATCCGGAAGATTAACTCCCAGTTGAATCAAGTGATTATAATACCCAGACATTTTGAGTATATGTTCACTGACAGAACCATTCTCCTCCATCTTGCAGCTATAGAACTTATTGGAGACTTCATATCTCTCAATCCGGGCATTCTGTTGGAATATTAACTTCAACTCCTGGAACATCTCATATGCTCCATGATGTTCAAAACGTCGTTGAAGTCCCGGTTCTAAGCCATAAAGCATGGCACACTGAACTATCGAGTCATCAGCTTTGCTCTGCCAGACGTTCACAACATCTGGCGTTGCTCCAGCAGCAGGCCTGGCACCCAGCGGTGCTTCCAGGACGTAACTCTTCTGTGCAGCAATGAGGATAATCCTCAAGTTACGGACCCAGTCCGTGTAATTGCTACCATCATCTTTCAACTTTGCTTTCTCAAGGAACGCATTAAAATTCAACGGAACAACAGCATGAGCCATCTATCTACAATCAACATAAACATGCAAGATACTATCAGGGACTAAGTTCATGATAAATTTAAGTTCAATTAATCATATTACTTAAGAACTCCCACTTAGATAGACATCCCTCTAATCTTCTAAGTGATCACGTGATCCAAATCAAACTAAACCATAACCGATCATCACGTGAAATGGATTAGTTCTCAATGGTGAACATCATTATGTTGATCATATCCACTATATGATTCACGCTCGACCTTTCGGTCTCCGTGTTCCGAGGCCATATCTGCATATGCTAGGCTCGTCAAGTATAACCCGAGTATTCTGCGTGTGCAAAAACTGGCTTGCACCCGTTGTAGATGGACGTAAAGCTTATCACACCCGATCATCACGTGGTGTCTGGGCACGACGGACTTTGGCAACGGTCCATACTCGGGGAGAACACTTCTTGATAATTTAGTGAGAGATCATCTTATAATGCTACCGTCAATCAAAGCAAGATAAGATGCATAAAAAGATAAACATCACATGCAATCAATATAAGTGATATGATATGGCCATCATCATCTTGTGCTTGTGATCTCCATCTCCGAAGCACCGTCATGATCACCATCGTCACCGGCGCGACACCTTGATCTCCATCGTAGCATCGTTGTCGTCTCGCCAATCTTATGCTTCTACGACTATCGCTACCGCTTAGTGATAAAGTAAAGCATTACAGGGCAATTGCATTGCATACAATAAAGCGACAACCATACGGCTCCTGCCGGTTGCCGATAACTCAGTTACAAAACATGATCATCTCATACAATAAAATTTAGCATCATGTCTTGACCATATCACATCACAACATGCCTTGCAAAAACAAGTTAGACGTCCTCTACTTTGTTTGTTGCAAGTTTTACGTGGCTGCTACGGGCTTAAGCAAGAACCAATCTTACCTACGCATCAAAACCACAACGATAGTTTGTCAAGTTGATGCCGTTTTAACCTTCGCAAGGACCGGGCGTAGCCACACTCGGTTCAACTAAAGTTGGAGAAACTGACACCCGCCAGCCACCTGTGTGCAAAGCACGGCGGTAGAACCAGTCTCGCGTAAGCGTACGCGTAATGTCGGTCTGGGCCGCTTCATCCAACAATACCGCCGAACCAAAGTATGACATGCTGGTAGGCAGTATGACTTATATCGCCCACAACTCACTTGTGTTCTACTCGTGCATAACATCAAACCATAAAAACCTAGGCTCGGATGCCACTGTTGGGGAACGTAGTAATTTCAAAAAATTTCCTACGCACACGCAAGATCATTGTGATGCATAGCAACGAGAGGGGAGAGTGTTGTCTACGTACCCTCGTAGACCGAAGCAGAAGCGTTGACGCAACGTAGAGGAAGTAGTCGTACGTCTTCCCGATCCGACCGATCCAAGCGCCGTTACTCCGGCGCCTCCGAGTTCTTAACACACGTACAACTCGATGACGTTCCCCGGGCTCCGATCCAGCAAAGCTTCGGGGACGAGTTCCGTCAGCACGACGGCGTGGTGACGATCTTGATGTACTACCGACCCAGGGCTTCGCCTAAGCACTGCAACAATATGACCGAGGTGGAATATGGTGGAGGGGGGCACCGCACACGGCTAAGGAACGATCACGAAGATCAACTTGTGTGTTCTAGGGTGCCCCCTACCCCCGTATATAAAGGAGCAAGGGGGGAGGCCAGCCGGCCCTTGTGGCGCGCGCTAGGAGGAGGAGTCCTCCTCCTAGTAGGAGTAGGACTCCCCTCTTTCCTACTCCTACTAGGAGGGGGAAAGGAAGGGGGAGAGGGAGAGGGAAAGGGGGGCGCCGCCCCCCGTCTCCTAGTCCAATTCGGACCAGAGGGGGAGGGGGCGCGCGGCCCACCCTGGCCGCCCCTCTCTCTCTCCACTAAGGCCCATGTGGCCCAATACTTCTCCCGGGGGGGTTCCGGTAACCCTCCGACACTCCGGTTTTCTCCGAAACCACTCGGAACCATTCCGATGTCCTAATATAGTCGTCCAATATATCAATCTTTACGTCTCGACCATTTCGAGACTCCTCGTCATGTCCGTGATCTCATCCGGGACTCCGAACTAACTTCGGTACATCAAAATGCATAAACTCATAATAACTGTCATCGTAACCTTAAGCGTGCGGACCCTACGGTTCGAGAACAGTGTAGACATGACTGAGACAAATCTCTGGTCAATAACCAACAGCGGACCTGGATGCCCATATTGGCTCCTACACATTCTATGAAGATCTTTATCGGTCAGACCGCATAACAACATACGTTGTTCCCTTTGTCATCGGTATGTTACTTGCCCGAGATTCGATTGTCGGTATCCAATACCTAGTTCAATCTTGTTACCGGCAAGTCTGTTTACTCGTTCTGTAATACATCATCTCGCAACTAACTTATTGGTTACTGAGAAGGACCTGAGATACCTCTCCGACATTCGGAGTGACAAATCCTAATCTCGAAATACGCCAACCCAACAAATACTTTCGGAGACACCTGTAGAACACCTTTATAATCACCCAGTTACGTTGTGACGTTTGGTAGCACACGAAGTGTTCCTACGGTAAACGGGAGTTGCATAATCTCATAGTCATAGGAACATGTATAGGTTATGAAGAAAGCAATAGCAACATACTAAACGATCGGGTGCTAAGCTAATGGAATGGGTCATGTCAATCAGATCATTCAACTAATGATGTGACCTTGTTAATCAAATGATAACTCCTTTGTCTATGGTTAGGAAACTTAACCATCTTTGATTAACAAGCTAGTCAAGTAGAGGCATACTAGTGACACTCTGTTTGTCTATGTATCCACACATGTATTATGTTTCCGGTTAATACAATTCTAGCATGAATAATAAACCTTTATCATGATATATAAGGAAATAAATAATAACTATATTATTGCCTCTAGGGCATATTTCCTTCAGGCCCTTGTAAGCAAGGCCTTCCGTACAGGTTTTTACTGGCCTTCGGCCCGGGCAGATGCACTGGACCTGGTCCAACGATGCGTAGGTTGCCAACTTTTTGCAAACCAAAGCCATATGCCGCCCACCGCCCTCCACACAATCCCCATTGCCTAGCCCTTCGCGGTCTGGGGGCTCGACATGGTGGGACCCCTTAAAGGTGGAACCCACAAGAAAAAATACTTGCTGGTCATGGTGGATAAATTCACCAAATGGATAGAAGCCAAGCCTGTTAAGACGGCTGAATCCGGACCGGGGATAGACTTCATATCCGGGGTCGTACACCGTTATGGCGTCCCCCAATGCATCATCACTGATAATGGCACGAACTTCACGACCGACGAGGTAAAACTTTGGTGCAAAAACATGGGCATCAAGCTCGATTATGCTTCTGTCTATCACCCACAAACTAACGGTCAAGTCGAACGAGCAAATGGTCTTATCATGAGCGGCCTCAAACCCAGATTAGTGCGCCCCTAAAGGAATCTAACACGCACTGGGTAGAGGAGCTCGACTCCGTACTCTGGGGGCTACGGACCACGCCGAATCGCACCACCAGATACACACCATTCTTTATGGTATACGGCGCAGAGGCTGTTCTGCCATGCGACATAATTCATGACTCACCTCGAGTGCGCATGTACGAATAAAGAGAAGCCAAGCTCGATCGGCAGGACAGTTTGGACGCCTTGGAGGAGGAGCGTGGCGTGGCAAAAGCCCGTTCCGCATTCTATCAACAGCAGGCTCGAAGATAACAAAGCAGAGAAGTACGGGCCAAAACTATAATGTTGGCGAATTAGTTCTACGCCTGCCGAAGAAGAAAAAGGACAAACTCAAGCCCAAATGGGAGGGTCCCTTCATTATCGACCAAGTTCTGACTGGTGGAGCGTACCGTATGCGGGATGCATCGGATAATCGTCTCGAGCCGAACCCATGGAACACAGCCAGACTCCAAAGATTCTACGCCTAGCGCCGGACTCTGTGTTTATCTCCTTCCTCTGTCCATTTTTATACACTATGTGTCTTTTATTTCTCTCCTTCTCCCCTTCTTTTCTCTCACAGCCTTTAAGGGCCAATTTGTGCCTTGTTTGCACACAACTGACGGGCTATCCGCGCTCATTATACCTGGGGGCTTCTTTCACAAAAGCTTGTTTATTTATACGGGCTTCATGCCCAACACATGTGTTATCCTTCCGCATGTACCTTTTATTCACCATTATATGCATCGATATGACTTAAGTTTTGGCCAAGCTGGGTTGCCTGGCTCTTGTATTTATGCCCTACGTTCCCATTAATTCGGCTAGGGCATATATAAGGGGAGCACCTCTGCGATTGTTACTGCCGGGTCAGCCGGATGTGTACCTCAGACTGGGTGAAGCCGAAAGCTAGCGTTCTTAAGGGAATATTCGGTTGGTGAACAAAAGACGATTTTTACCTATTTTTTATATATGCCCCCAGATGTTTTTTCCTGCGATTCTTTTCGCAGTCCGGACATGCACTTTAGGGCATGCATACCCAGGGAAAGGAACCCCTAACAGAACTATTCTCCCTGGAAGATGTTTCTTACTAACCATGTAATATAACATAACTAGTTGGGCACTTGTCTGTTCAAGCACTAATGACCCCAACGTCTGGTTTCCATGCATGCCCCGGTTTTTCATAACCGAGAGGGTATTCGGATTCACTCCGGACTATCAGGTCCAGAGGTCGAAGCGAAAAGGTCCACCATGAAAAATGATCTACAATCTGGCTAGAAGGCATTACAAATGTCACTTCAATTACATAGTCACTTTGACTGACTAAATTCTTCCTCTATACCATCCAACAGGCTGTCTAACTTGCAATCCTGTTGGGAATACTTTGCGGCCAATTCTACTTGTCCGTACATTAGACTAACAGGGATCTCTTTCCCATCGGGCCCCATAGGTCCGACCTCGGCCATGTGGTTTGGATCAGCCTTGGTATACCGCGTCTTCACCATGGCCAAGGCTTCCCTGGCACCTTGACGGCAGGCCGATATCTTCCATAGTCGGAAGCGCCGCCGCGCTCCCTTCAGCTTCTCCGCAAGCTCTCCAAGGCCTTCGGGCATGGAGACGGATGGCCACAAGGCCTGGGCGACGCCTTGCATCACCTGCCGAACTCGTTCGTGCAGTTGTGAGAGCTCGGGCAGAAGGTCACCCGTAGAACCGGGCATTTCCTCTGCAGGACGACCTGTTAGCATACCTATAGACATAACTCTGTTAGTCGACTTCTTCGCCGAACTCTTCTTCAAAGTTCGTTCAAGCACTTACTGAAAATGCCGCGTTGAAGCCGCTGATTCTCCTTCACAGAGTCCGACAGTTGGGCACGGACATCCTTTAGTTCCACGCCCAGCTGGGTGTTGGCATCTAGGAGATCATTCTTCTCCTGCCTAACCCTCGTAAGCATGCTCTCGCCGGCCTTTAGCCGACGTAGGAGGTGTTGCTCATCCGGATTTACTCCGGCGTCATCTACAATTTTATTGTCAGATTGGCATATACGCCGCACTCTACATGATACATATCATTTGAAACATATATTACCAGAGGGGGTCTTCTTGGGCTCCTCTGCTGCGGCTAGTGCGGCCTGAAGTTGGGCTTTGCACTCTTCAAGCTCATGGGACAATTAGCTATTCTTTTCTGTAATAACCTACATAACAAATGATCCTTAAATCAGTTATTCTAACTGCTTCAAGTCTTAGGGGCTACTACTATATATAATCATCAAATTCTCTCACCCGTATATCCTTCACATATTGCTCCGTGGCTCTGGCTAGACCATTTTGAGCAGCACGGAGGTACGCGTCTCCCGAGTTGAAGGCGTCAAATGCCTCTTGGGAGAAGCACGCGTCACGAAGAATGGCTCGGCGACGCCTGTGGTTCATGGCGCTCTCCACCTCGGAATTTGTGGCGGACATTCTGTCCGCATCCTCTGTCGGAGGAACATCCGGCGTACGCCTCGTACTCACTTCCGCTTCTGTGTCCGGCCTTGGAGCCCGACTGGAGGAGGCGTGATTAACAACCTCTCCGGATATAGTCCGGCGAGCATTTTTCTTCCTAGAAAGCACGAGCGTTAATATGTCTTTAAAAAGATGATACCATGGAGTGAGGTGGCACGCCATACCTCTGCGCCGGTGTCTCAGTCCGGACTGCGTTCCTTTTTAGCCTGCTCGGCCTCGGAGCCCCTTGTTGGCTAGTCGCCGCAGGCTCGGCATGGCGTCCCAAGGGCCTTCCCTGTAAAACACGGTTGGTATACGGTGAGCAAAGTACACAAGGACAAATCCTTTTTACAAAATGTTGGGACTTCGGTCTCAGTTACCTGCGAAGCTGGGAGCAGCCCAGGGTAATCGGCCGTAATGGCCACCAAGGCATTGTCGCCGCTTAATTGATAAAATACTCTATCAATCAGCTCCACGGATATGTCCGGATCCTCTTTGAAGGCCGGGTCGAGGGACCGCTCAGGATCCTCTGGTTGTGGAGGTGGGCTGTTGATCTCCCTTACTGCCTTACGCAGCTCCTGCGTTGAATTTGCAAGGTAAAATATTTAACTGTGGGAATACGGAACGGATGAGCGCAAAAAGTGTTGACTTACCCAGCTCGGAGGATTGTACATAGAAAATCTGCCCTGTGGATTGACGTGGAGGAATTCCTCCTCTTCTCCCTTGTACAAATCAAACAAGATTTTCGCTAGAGCGGCGGATGAGTCCGGCCCTTTGCGGCCACAGCAGGTGGCGTCATCCTCCCCGTTGAAATCCCACATGGGGTGGCCTCGATACTGAAGCGGATGCACCCCCCGCATGATGCATGTTGTCATGACTTCGATCATGGTTAGTCCTGATTGAGCCAACAACTACATCCGGCTCATCAGGTAAGGTACATCTCTGTCATCTTCCTCCTGGGGGCTCCGTGGACGCCAGCTCAAGCGCTCCTTCAAAGGAGCATTATCGAACTCGGGAAGGCCGATCCGAATAGGATCCGACAGAGGGATGTCTTCTATATAAAACCATTCTGAAGGCCAGTCTTCGGACGCCTTCTTCGGGGTTCTGGATGGATATCCGGTCCCAGCGATGCACCATATTTTGGCTCCGCCCACTTGATATATTGACCCCCTCTGAGAGCAGGGCACAAGGCAGAACAACTTCTTCCACAGTGCGAAGTGAGCCTCGCAGCCCAAAAACTGCTCGCAAAAGGCTACGTAGCCGGCGATATGTAGTATGGAGGCAGGAGTAAGGCTGTGCAACTGGAGGCCGTAGAATTCCAGAAGCCCCCAGAGAAACGGATGAATTGGAAATCCGAGTCCTCTTATCAAATACGAAATGAGGCATACCCGCTCTCCCTTGGAAGGACTGGGAAAGATCTCCACCTGCTCTCCGCCATTGTAGGTGGCGAGCCCGGCTCGAACCGGGACCATATACGCTGGGGGGAGAAATCCCTGGGTATGAAGCTTCACCAGTTGGCTGTGCGGGACAGAACACCTCTCCCAATCTCCGGCCTTGGGGCTGGGAGAATGAGAAGAGGAGTTGCGTCGATCGGTCATGATGGAATGGATTTCTTTCGGGCGCGCTCCGATGAATGCTCGCTCAGGGAGGATGGTGTGGTTTGGATCTGAATCCTCGTCACTTTAGTAGACAACTCATTTGCATAGCTAGAGGGGTAGATGTAAAAATACCCTGGCTCTTCACATTCGTTCGACACATGGAAGGTGGCCATTATTGGGCGTAGAAGCCAAGGAGCGCAACATTTACAAGAAGCTGGACACTATTTAACAGGTATTCGGAATTTGGAGAAGAACCCGCCTTGCAATGCCGAAGACAATCTGCGGGCCGGACTCATCGTCATTGAAGCCTGGTTCGGGGGCTACTGAGGGAGTCCTGGATTAGGGGGTATCCGGACATCCGGACTATAACCTTTGGCTGGACTGTTGGACTATGAAGATACAAAATTGAAGACTTCGTCCTGTGTCCGGATGGGACTTTCCTTGGCGTGGAAGGCAAGCTTGGCAATATGGATATTTAGATCTCCTCCCATTGTAACCGACTCTATGTAACCCTAGCCCCCTCCGGTGTCTATATAAACCGGAGGGTTTAGTCCGTAGAACAATAACAACAATCATACCATAGGCTAGCTTCTAGGGTTTAGCCTCTCTGATCTCGTGGTAGATCTACTCTTGTACTACCCATATCATCAATATTAATCAAGCAGGAGTAGGGTTTTACCTCCATCGAGAGGGCCCGAACCTGGGTAAAAACATCGTGTCCCTTGTTTCCTGTTACCATCCGCCTAGACACACAGTTCAGGACCCCCTACCCGAGATCCGTCGATTTTGACACCGACAACCGACTTCTCTGCGACGAGCCTGCGAGTCTCAACGAATTGCTGATCATCGCCGACAAGCACGCCACGGCCGACTCCTCCATGAAGGAGGAGATCCTAGTTGATGCATCCGGCAAGGTAGCCCCTCAGGCTCCTCGGACTCCGGCTGGCGACACCAGTCGGCGACAGCAACCAAGCGACTGATGTGGACATAGACCTAGGGTAGGGTGATAGGCCTGACCTACACGTCCTACCTAAGGTCCTTGTCCTAAGAATAAAGAAGTTCAAGAATCAGAAGAAGGGATCCAGCAGAGGTGTCAAGTGACGTCCACTCGACCTACCATCCACTCGGGACCCCACTTTATCTAGGTCACTCGACCACCAAACCACTCGACGACAAGAAGACCTAAAGCCGCTCCGCGCAGCAACAGTCGGACATTCACTCAGATATTTAATGATCATTTGTAGCACTTTAATACAGGCGTTACCTGTAACGCCACCCCTTTATGTACATTGAATCCTATGTAATGGAGGGGAGCTGGGGTCCTGGCGCACTCTATATAAGCCACCCCCCTCCTCTGGGACAAGGGTTCGCACCCCCTGTAACTCACACGCATATAATCCAGTCGACCGCCTCCGGGCTCTGAGACCTAGGGCTATTACTTCCTCCGAGAAGGGCCTAAACTCGTAAAACTTCTGTGTACAACTCCTCCATAGCCGGGATCTTGCCTCTATATTCCTACCCCCTATTCTACTGTCAGACTTAGAACCACGACAGTTGGCGCCCACCGTGGGGCAGGTGTCTTGGCGACTTGTTAGAGAAGTTGCAACCTATCCGATCACCTTCATCATGGTTTCAGGCGGAGGTTTGGCTGAGAGCCGCGAGATCCTTCTCGGCGCGCTCGTGTTCATCACCGATGACTCCACTTGGCTTCAGGAGGCTCCACTCGACGTCGACGCACTCCCCGTCCGCGGGGCAACGCACTTTCGCGCGTCCGCGGCATCCTCCTGCGGCAACCGTTGACCCAGTATCGGTCGGCTCCTATGGCGTCCTCCCTCCTTGTCTCCCGCTGGCGCAAGCGTTCCGGTCGGTCGAGGCTTCAGCGGTGGGTGAGGCACGCGGTGGCCCGCCAATCGGCCACCCCCCAGGTCGCGGCGATCGAGCCCGACGAATCTCTCTACGGCCTGTTCGACTGGCTCCGCAGAGACTGCATCCGAGTGCAACAGTAGTGATCCAGCGGCGGAGGTCCTGATGGTCAATGGACCTCACAGTCCTCCTGGGTTCCCCTGCGCCGATGGTGGCGACGGCGGGGGCGATCCATCGCATGCCCATGAGGAGTACCTCCCCGAGCCCCTCTCTTCGCAGCAGAGGGAAGAACTTCACCGCCAGAATAGGGATGCGCTTCACACTCCTATCGTTGGAGAAACCCCTGAGGCCCGGGCCTTGGAGGACGCGCGCTTGGCAAACTTGGCTGAGCGAACTCGACTGGAAAACCTCCAGCAAGTACTCGACGAGCGTGCGCGACAACGGGTTCCAAAATCCAGTCGACGTCAGCTCTTTCCACCTCCGACTCAGGTATATCGAACTCTGATCCAAAATCTTACAGCTGCGGCTCGAATAGCAGAGTCAATTCAGCCCTCCCAGTCAGAAGCTGGCAGAGGTCTAATGCAGATCAGAGCTTTACTCCGGGCAGCGGGAGAGCAGAATACAGCTGTGTTGCAGTCGCGGAATAGGATCCATAGCAGGTCCGTTGTTGCAGATACAGTACAGTCGGCTCACAGCCCAAGATCGCCCCCGAGGCGTGAGGGACGTGGAGACCGGCGTGACTAGTACAGAAACCGTGAGTAGTATGATCACCGACTCGATCGTGATGATCATCGTCAGGTGCCCACACCTCCCAAGGAGTGGATCATACGTGCCTCGACAGCAGGATGACATACACCCTCACAGTGTTGGGCGAAGGATTCCAGTCGACCCCTGGGAACCAGGCTTTGATGCGAGATCCATTCTCGTTCAGGGTTTGGTCGACAGGAACAGAGCTCACCAGGAAGGTCATGATCGAGATGTACCCATCAGCAGTAGAGTGCACGTCTCAGGTCCAGAGTGCTTCAGCAGAGCCATCAGGGCTGCGGTGATTCCTCCCAACTTTAGGTTGGCGACTGGAGTCAGTAAGTTCACTTGTGAGTCCAAGCCTCATACTTGGCTTGAGGATTACCGAGTGGCTGTTCAGATTGGCGGCGGCAATGATGAAGTGGCCATGAAACACTTTCCTCTGATGTTGGAGGGCTCGGCCAGAGCATGCTGAATCAACTAGCACCCAGCAGCATTTATACTTGGGAAGATCTTGCCCGAGTGTTTGTCAGAACGTTTGAAGGAACATGCAAACGATCGGCAGGGTTGGCGGAGCTGCAATCTTGTGTGCAGAAGACAAACGAAACTTTGAGGGATTATATCCAGAGAAGGATCACACTGCATCACACGGTGGAGAACGTGTCTGATCATCAGGCAGTTTGTGCCTTCAAGGAAGGCGTCAAGTACAGGGAGTTGAATCTGAAGTTCGGTCGGACCGGAGACATGTCTCTGAGTCGAATGATGGAGATTGCCACCAAGTACGCTAATGGTGAAGAAGAGGATTGGCTCTGGAGCAGCAAGCACAAATCAGCCGCCCATGAAATCGGAGGAGGTAACTCCAGTCGGAAGCAGAAGCGCAAAGCCGAGCCAGCTGCTCCTGGAGAAACCTTAGCCGTGACTCAGGGAAAATCCAAAGGGAAGCCCAAGGGGCGATGGAACCCTAAGAAAATAAAAGTTCAAGATGGAAATGATGTGCTGGACTTGCCATGCCACATCCACACCAAGAAAGATGAAGAGGGTAAAATCATTTACCCGAAACATACCACCCGACAATGTCGGCTCCTAATCCAGCAGTTCTGAGAGAAACAACCCAAAGATAAGGAAAAAGAGTCAGACAAGGTGGAGGACAAGGAGGACAGTGATGATGGTTACCCTCATGTCAATTCCACACTGATGATTTTTGCTGATGTCGAGAGCAAGAGTCGACTGAAAGTTATCAACAGAGAAGTGAATATGGTCGCTCCGACGACACCCAGTTATTTGAAATGGTCTCAGACTGCCATCACATTCGACCAGTCCGATCACCCGACGCACATAGCCACCCCTGGGAGGCAAGCATTGGTGGTCGATCCAGTTGTCGAAGGCACTCGACTGACTAAAGTTCTGATAGATGGTGGCAGTGGCCTGAATATTCTGTATGGAGAGACGCTTAAAGGGATGGGCATTCCGATGTCTAGACTAGTGAAAGCAATATGAGTTTCCATGGGGTCATTCCAGGCAAGAAGGCTGAATCACTCGGCCAGATCGCTCTTGACGTGGTTTTCGGTGATTCCAAGAATTACCGTAAAGAGAAGTTGACATTTGAAGTTGTGGATTTCCAGAGTGCTTATCACGCTATTTTGGGCAGGCCAGCTTATGCATGTTTTATGGCTCAACCATGCTATGTGTACCTCAAACAGAAGATGCCTGTCCCTAAGGGTGTGATCACTATCACTGGCAACAGAAAGAAGGCAGAAGAGTGCTTTCAGAAGGGCTCAAAGATCGCCGATGCGCAGATGGTAGTAGTGGAATTGCAGGAGTATCAGAAAAATGCAGATCTGAGTGATTTGCTGCGAGCTAAGAAGCCTGCAACGGGTTCAGCATTTCAGTCGTCTGGTGAAACGAAACCGATTCATATCCACCCGACTGATCCCAATGCTGCTCCGACCCACATCTCTACAACACTCGACTCCAAATAGGAAGAAGCGCTCATCCAGTTCCTCCGTGAGAACTGGGACATATTTGCATGGAAACCTTCTGACATGCCAGGTGTTCCCAGGGGACTGGCTGAGCATCGTTTGCGAGTCGACCCAAAAGTAAAACCGGTCAAGGAACATCTTTGATGGTCCGCCGTACAGAAGAGAAAAGCAATCGGTGAAGAAGTAGCTCGGCTCCTTACAGCTGAGTTTATCCTTGAGATTTACCATTCCGAGTGGTTAGCAAATGTTGTCATGGTCCCTAAGAAGGATGACTCACTTCGCATGTGCATCGACTTCAAGCATATCAATCGGGCCTGCCCGAAGGACCACTTTACTCTCCCCTGCATCGATCAAATTATCGATTCGACTGTGGGGTGTGAGCGTTTGTCCTTTTTGGAAGCTTATTCCGGGTACCATCAGATCCGTCTGTATGGACCCGATGAAATTAAAACAGCTTTCATCACACCATTTGGGTGCTTATGTTATGTCACTATGCCATTCGGTCTGAAGAACGCTGGAGCCACGTTCATGCGGATGATTCAAAAGTGTTTACTCACTCAAATCAGTCGGAATGTGGATGCGTACATGGATGACACTGTGGTCAAGTCACGTAAAGGTTCCGACCTACTGGCTGACCTTGCTGAAACCTTTGCCAACCTCAGAAGGTATGATATCAAGCTTAATCCATCAAAGTGCACATTCGGAGTTCCAGGAGGAAAGTTACTCGGTTTTCTCGTTTTCGAACGAGGGATCGACGCTAACCCCGAGAAAGTTGGTGCCATACTCTGAACGAAACGCCCTGTGCGTGTGCATGATGTCCAGAAGCTTACTGGTTGTTTGGCCGCCCTAAGTTGATTCATTTCCAGACTCGGTGAGAAGGCACTGCCTCTCTACCGACTGATGAAGAAGTCAGATAAGTTCGAGTGGACTCCCAAAGCTGATGCAACATTTACAGAGCTAAAAGCCCTGCTTTTCCACCCAGCCGGTGCTCGCTGCCCCAATCAGCAAAGAGCCTTTACTGCTTTATATAGCAGCCACTGGACAAGTCGTCAGTACAGTACTTACGGTCGAGCGGGAAGAAGAGGGAAAAGCCTATAAAGTTTAGCGCCCAGTTTATTATGTTTCTGAAGTTCTGACTCCGTCGAAGCAGAGATACCCGCACTATCAGAAGCTTGCTTATGGGATTTACATGACCACGAAGAAGGTTACACACTATTTCTCTGACCACTCTATTACAGTCTTCAGCGACGCTCCATTGTCAGAGATTCTGCACAACAGAGATGCAACTGGTCGACTGGCAAAATGGGCGATTGAACTCCTTCCCTTAGATATCAAGTTTGAGGCAAAGAAAGCTATCAAGTCCCAAGCAATAGCTAATTTCCTCGCCGAGTGGATCAAACAGCAATTGCCGACTCAAGTTCACTCGGAACATTGGACCATGTTCTTTGACGGTTCCAAGATGCTGAATGGTTCTGGCACTGGAGTGGTACTGGTATCCACCCGAGGAGACAAGCTCAGATATGTACTCTAGATTCACTTTAATTCCTCCAATAACGAAGCAGAATATGAAGCACTCTTATATGGGTTGCGCATGGCCATTTCACTCGGCGTCCGTCGCCTCATGGTCTATGGCGACTCGGATTTGGTGGTCAATCAAGTGATGAAAGAGTGGGACGTCAGAAGCCCAGCCATGACTGGTTACTGCCATGCGGTAAGAAAGTTGGAAAAGAAGTTTGAGGGGTTAGAGCTCCATCATATACCCCGACTGAAAAATCAAGCAACCGATGATTTAGCGAAGATAGGTTCCAAGAGAGAAGCCATCCCCAGCAATGTGTTTTTGGAACACATTCACATACCATCAGTTCAAGAAGATCCTTTCACTGAAGAGCCCCCACAGCCTAAGAGCGCCACAGATCCGACTGAAGTCGAGGTCCCAGCCGTGGTCGACCTAACATGGAGGTTCTGGTCATCGCTCCCGACTGGACAGTGTCTTACATCGCGTACATTCTTAGGAAAGAACTCCCAGAGGATGAAGAAGAGGCTCGACAGATCGTCCATCGATCCAAAGCCTTTACTGTGATAAAGGGACAATTGTTCAGGGAAAGTGTGACTGGGGTCAGTCAGAAATGCATAACGCCAGAAGAAGGTCGAATGATCTTCAACAACATCCACTCGGGGACCTGTGGTCACCATGCGTCCTCTCGGGCCATTGTGGCTAAAGCATACCAAGCCAGATTTTATTGGCCTCGAGCAAATGAGATGGCAAAATATATAGTCGACAGATGTGAAGGCTGCCAGTTTTATTATGATATGTCTCACAAGCCAGCGTCAGCTCTGAAGACCATTCCACTCGTTTGGCCCTTTGCTGTTTGGGGTTGGATATGGTTGGACCGCTGAGAACTAGAAGAAGCGGCTTCACTCATGTGCTTGTAGCAGTCGACAAGTTCACCAAATGGATTGAAGCTAAACCTATCAAGAATCTTGAAGCTAGCACCGTTGTCAGTTTCATCAGAGAATTGACATTCAGATATGGAGTTCCACATAGCATCATCACTGACAATGGGTCGAACTTCGATTCTGAAGAATTTAGAGCTTTCTGCGCTTCTCAAGGCACACGAGTCGACTATGCTTCAGTCACCCACCCGAAGTCGAATGGACAAGCAGAAAGAGCAAATGGCCTAATTCTCAAGGGACTGAAACCCCGACTGATGCGTGATCTCAAACACGCAGCAGGTGCCTGGGTCGATGAACTTCCATCAGTTCTTTGGGGATTGAGGACAAATCCCAATCGGTTGACTGGACGAACTCCTTTCTTTTTGGTTTATGGAGCTGAAGCTGTTCTGCCAAGTGACCTGCTCCACAACGCACCACGTGTCGAGCTATTCTCTAAAGAAGAAGCAGAACAGGCCCGGCAAGATTCAGTCGATCTCTTAGAAGAGGAAAGGGATATGGCCTTGATCCGGTCGACCATTTATCAGCAAGACTTTCGTTGATTCCACGCCAGAAACATGAGGGGTTGAGCCTTTCCAGAGGGAGACCTGGTTCTTCGTGTGGATCAACAGAAACCACACAAGCTCGCCCCTGCTTGGGAAGGCCCCTTGATTATCACCAGAGTTCTCCACAATGGAGCATACCATCTTTACAATGTCAAGCATCAGAATGATGAGCCACGAGCTTGGAACGCAGATCTGCTCCGCCCCTTTTATACTTAAGTACTCACTCGGATGAGATGTAATAAGAAATACCTCTGTAGTTTATTTATCAAAGACAAGAGTTTTATAATTTTCCCAACGATTTTTGTTACTTTTGTCTGCATGTGAAATCCCCCAGTGGGTGACTTAGCTACGAATCCGTTTCGCCTAAGTTTGGAAAAAAATCCTACCGAGTGATGAGTAAGCCTCTCACTCGGAGGCTTAGATGCGAATCCGTTTCGCCTAAGTTTGAAAAATCCTACCGAGTGGAGAGCAATCCTCCCACTTGGGGGCTTCGCTGCAGTCCAATTACTCGCCTAAGTTTGAAAAATCCTACCGAGTGGAGAGCAATCCTCCCACTCGGGGCTTAGCTGCAGTCCAAGTACTCGCCTAAGTTTGAAAAATCCTACCGAGTGGAGAGCAATCCTCCCACTGGGGGGCTTAGCTGCAGTCCAAGTACTCGCCTAAGTTTGAAAAATCCTATCGAGTGGAGAGCAATCCTCCCACTCGGGGGCTTAGCTGCAGTCCAAGTACTCGCCTAAGTTTGAAAAATCCTACCGAGTGGAGAGCAATCCTCCCACTCGAGGGCTTAGCTGCGGTCCAAGTACTCGCCTAAGTTTGAAAAGTCCTACCAAGTGGAGAGCAATCCTCCCACTCGGGGGCTTAGCTGCAGTCCAAGTACTCGCCTAAGTTTGAAAAATCCTACCGAGTGGAGAGCAATCCGCCCACTCGTGGGCTTAGCTGCAGTCCAAGTACTCGCCTAAGTTTGAAAAATCCTTCCGAGTGGAGAGCAATCCTCCCACTCGGGGGCTTAGCTACAGTCCAAGTACTCGCCTAAGTTCGAAAAACCTTCTGAGTGGAGAGCAATCCTCCCACTCGGAGGGCTTAGCTGCAGTCCAAGTACTCGCCTAAGTTTGAAAAATCCTACAGAGTGGAGAGCAATCCTCCCACTCGGGGGCTTAGCTGCAGTCTAAGTACTCGCCTAAGTTTGAAAAATCCTACCGAGTGGAGAGCAATCCTCCCACTCAGGGGCTTAGCTGCAGTCCAAGTACTCGCCTAAGTTTGAAAAATCCTACTGAGTGGAGAGAAATCCTCCCACTCGGGGGGCTTAGTTGCAGTCCAAGTACCCGCCTAAGTTTGAAAAATCCTACCGAGTGGAGAGCAATCCTCCCACTCGGGGGCTTAGCTATAGACCAAGCACTCGCCTAAGTTTGAAAAATCCTATCGAGTGGAGAGCAATCCTCCCACTCGGGGGCTTAGCTGTAGTCCAAGTACTCGCCTAAGTTCGAAAAATCCTTCCGAGTGGAGAGAGATCCTTCCACTCGGAGGGCTTAGCTGCAGTCCAAGTACTCGCCTAAGTTTGAAAAATCCTACCAAGTGGAGAGCAATCCTCCCACTCGGGGGCTTAGCTGCAGTCCAAGTACTCGCCTAAGTTTGAAAAATCCTACCGAGTGGAGAGCAATCCTCTCACTCGGGGGCTTAGCTGCAGTCCAAGTACTCCCCTAAGTTTAAAAAATCCTACCGAGTGGAGAGCAATCCTCCCACTCGGAGGCTTAGCTGCAGTCCAAGTACTCGCCTAAGTTTGAAAACTCCTACCGAGTGAAGAGCAACCCTCCCACTCGGGGGCTTAGCTGCAGTCCAAGTACTCCCCTAAGTTTGAAAAATCCTTCCGAGTGGAGAGCAATCCTCCCACTTGGAGGCTTAGCTGCAGTCCAAGTACTCGCCTAAGTTGGAAAAAATCCTTCCGAGTGGAGAGCAATCCTCCCACTCGGAGGGCTTAGCTGCAGTCCAAGTACTCGCCTAAGTTCTAAAAATCCTTCCAAGTGGAGAGCAATCCTCCCACTTGGAGGGCTTAGCTGCAGTCCAATTACTCGCCTAAGTTTGAAAAATCCTACCGAGTGGAGAGCAATCCTCCCACTCGGGGGCTTAGCTGCAGTCCAAGTACTCGCCTAAGTTTGAAAACCATCCCGATCCGCAAGGACGACGAGGTGCAGGTCGACTGCAACCTTCTCCTTCGGAGCTACGCCACAAGTACAACGTGCGCTCCATCCCAATCCGCAAGGACGACGAGGTGCAGGTCGACTGCAACCTTCTCCTTCGGAGCTACGCCACAAGTACAATGTGCGCTCCATCCCTATCCGCAAAGACGATGAGGTGCAGGTCGACTGTAACCTTCTCCTTCGGAGCTACGCCACAAGTACAACGTGCGCTCCATCCCGATCCGCAAGGACGACAAAATGCAGGTCGACTGCAACCTTCTCCTTCGGAGCTACGCCACAAATACAACGTGTGCTCCGTCCTCATCCGCAAGGTCGACTGCATTACGTGCTCCATCCCTACCTGCAAGGAAGATGGAGTGCAGGTCGACTGAACTTTCCACCTCAGAGCTGCATCTCAAGCTCAAAGATTATTCCGAGTGAAGAACAAATTCCACTCGAAGGCAAACGCAAGCATATTCAGACATAAACCAAGTTTGGATAAATCCTAAGGTTCCGGACGACGGATCAAAAGTATTCGAGCATCAAGCCCGAAGAAGTTTAACGATTACACAATCACTCAGCATTCCGAGGCAAATAAGGGTGAAGCTTAATGTTTTTCGGTCACGCATCAGGAGAAGGACTGGCTGCGTCGCAGAAACTGTCAAGGTCAATGCTGTCTGCAATACGAGTGGCGGCATCCAGGAAGGGGTCCATGAAGGACTGGAAAGTGTGCCTCTTCGTGTTAGCAACCTTGAGCTCCGCCAGCTTGTCTTCCTTGACATCCTTGCAGTGCACTCGGACCAGAGACAAGGCGACGTCAGCACCACAACGAGCCGATGACTTCTTCCATTCTTGCACGCGCTCAGGGATTTGATTCAGTCGAGCCATCAGGGACTCGAGGTCTTGAGATAGCTCCGCCTGAGGCCAAAGTTCAGCATCAACTCGAGTCATTGCAGCTTGCAAGCGAGCCAGATAAGCAACCGCACTGTCCATTCGAGACTCCAACCGCAGGACGTTCATTGCAACATCATCTTTGACTGGACAGTGGATGGGATCAAGACCCGTCTCGACTCGCCCAGTTTCTGCTTCAAAGTCTTGGCAAAATTCTGCACAGTCGAGTGAATGATGAGTCGACAGCATGATTAGATTTTTCAGTCGACAGAAACAAGATAAATTGATCAGTACCTTCAAGTTTCAAGACCAGCTTCGCAGCAAGTTGGCCCAGATAAGACTCTAGCTTGACATTCTTGGCCTTGAGAGTTCCAAGTTCGTTGGTCAGTTTCTCCTTGTCCTTCTTCAGGCGCTCGACCTCTTGATTAGCGTCAGAAACAGCAGTCTTCAGCTTGGAGTTTTCTTCTTATAACTTGCCGACTGAAGCAAGATTCTTGTCGGCAAGCGCTGTCTTCTCGCGCGCCTCCTTCTATGTTGCAGCAAGGTCCAGATCCTTCTGCTCCAAAGCCTGCTTCATTTTCTCTAAAGAAATAACGTTCTTCAGACAGGCTTGGAGTTGGCGGTTTTCACTACATACATCTGCTCGAGTGAAACAACTCGGTTCAAAAATGGAAAGTAAAAGTGCTAGCCTTGGTATATAAAGTTGGCGATTAGTTACCTCCAATAGCAGCTACTTCGTCATGAGCAGCCTGAAGGTTCTTCTTGGCCAATTCCAGATCAAGGTTGAGGCTGATTTGCTGTTTGTTCATGGCAGCAAGTTGAGCCCCAAGATCACAAGACTTCTGCCGTTACAACCATATCAGTCGACAGAGATAAAAAGACATCATGTTGATAGTTACTCTAAGACTACCGCCGAATCAAACATTCAACGACAGTCTCGGGGACTACACCCAGTGCGTGCACTTAGCGTGCCCCCACTGATTTCCAGACTACAGTGGACAGCCGATTGACTTTCATAAATTCTCAGACCACAGTCGACTGCCCGCAGTCAACTATGGTCTTAGGGACTGCACCTAGTGGGTGCACTCAGCATGCCCCCACTGGTTTTGACTTCGCTCGGCGTGGCATGCCCAACTTGAATTGCAAAAAAGGGGGGTTCCTATTCTCAGACCACAGTCGACTGCCCGCGGTCAACTATGGTCTCGGGGACTACACCCAGTGGGTGCACTCAGCGTGCCCCCACCAGTGCAGATGTTCGGTTCGAATCGACATAAAAAGACATACAACATCAAAATAGACACACCCCAGTGGGTGATCAGACAAGAAATACAATCGATTGAAATTTCAATTAACCTGGACATCGGCTTGCATAACAGCTCCGGCATTGAAGCCTACTTGACTAGCCTCATGCACCACTTTCATTTGCCCCATCACAAGGTTCAGCTGAAGAAGAGCTTCCTTAGTAGCGGCCGGTGGGTCATCCGGAGTTTGATATGCAGTAAAAAGTGATGAAGGCAGAGCAATCGAAGCAGCCGTGGGTTCTGAAGCAGGGAGTTGTGCCGGCGCAGCAGAAGTCTGAATAGCTGATCCTGAGGGGCCAATCGGTCGACAGCGGAACAACGAAGGTGACGTTAGCTCGGGTTGCATCTGTCGATTGCTCAACGGTCATCCCGGGCGTCACAGTCGACCGGGGAACCTGGACCTCAGACGCCTTCTTGCTCTGTTACCTATCCTTCTTTTTCCTCCCCCTCAGCGGTACTTCTTCTTCGTCATCTGGGAGCACAACAACATCTCGTGGAACTGCAATGAACAGAGAAAACCATAAGGATAACTGGCAAACCTTTCAGTTGACCAAATGAATTTAGATCGGGCAGACTTACTAGCTTTGGAGGTGACGACGTCGTCAGCTTCCTCGTCAGCTAGGGTCTTGTCAATATCCATGTCAGTCGCAGCCGAGGTCGGGCTGCACAAGTTCATCATCCACTCGGTCAGAATGAGAAAACCGGTCGGAATGGAAAAGTTGATCAGAACAAGAAGATATGAGAAGAGTGTTTACCCAGAGGCAACAGGGATGTCCATCTTGATCCTAGGCAAGGTCTTCCGAGCCTTCGAGGGATTAGCTTTGGGTTGCTTGGTGACCTTCTCCGTCAAATCTGGAGTCAGGGACTGAGCGCGCTTGTGAGATGGAGCACTCGACGCGACTGCCTTGCCGCGCCTATTCGCGGGGTCTTGACGCTGCTTGGATCGACGTACGGAGCGAGGCGATGAGTCGGCTACCTCCTCGTCGCTCTCATCATCATCATCATCATCGCCCGGGGACTCCCAGTCGACGCTCTCCTCAGTGCTATCCTCGCCCTCTTGGTCTTGCTCCAGGGCTTGTTCACCATTGGGTATCGAATACATCTCCATGTAGATCTGCAAAACAAGAGACCGATCATAAATCAGTCGGAGCAATAATCAGTCGGTAAATACGTTCAAAAGTTCAGTTATGACGACCAGACCTTGTCTGGTAGGTTGCTGTCACTAAAAGGGTCGACTCTCCTAGCACCTCTGGGGTTGTCCTTGTTCCTGGTGATGCTCATCAACCACTCGGCTACGATCTTGGCCTCCACCTCCTCCGGATGAACCCGAGCGGTGTCACTGGCTCCAGAGTACATCCACATGGAATGGTTGCGAGCTTGGAGGGGTTGGAACCGCCGACTGAGAAACACCTCAAGAAGATCTATCCCAGTAACGCCGTGGTTGATCAGCTGGACTACTTTCTCAACTAGCATGCCTGTCTCCGCCTTCTCCGTGGCGGTCACTTTCAAGGAAGATGGGGTTTGAAAACGGTCGATAGAAAAGGGAGGAAGCCCGGTCGACTGCCCTGGGGTCGCTATGTCCTGGCAGTAGAACCAGGTCGACTGCCAGCCCCTGACCGACTCCGAGAGAGTCATCAGAGGAAAAGAACTCCTCTTCCTCTTCTGAATGCCCAGGCCCCCACACATCTGGATAACGTGGGTTTTCTCATCCCTCGAGTTCGCTTTCTTCACAGTTTGAGATCGGATAGTAAAGATGTGCTTGAAGAGACCCCAGTGCGGTCGGCACCCTATTAAGTTCTCACACATAGAGACGAACGCCATGAGATATGTGATGGTGTTGGGTGTTGTCGGTGTCAAAACCGGTGGATCTCGGGCAGGGGGTCCCGAACTGTGCGTCTAGGCGGATGGTAACAGGAGACAAGGGACACGATGTTTTTACCCAGGTTCGGACCCTCTCGATGGAGGTAAACCCTACCCTTGCTTGATTAATATTGATGATATGGGTAGTACAAGAGTAGATCTACCACGAGATCAAAGAGGCTAAACCCTAGAAGCTAGCCTATGGTATGTATGTTGTTCGTCCTATGGACTAAAACCCTCCGGTTTATATAGACATCGGAGAGGGATAGGGTTACACAGAGTCGATTACAATGGAAGGAGATCTACATATCCGTATTGCCAAGCTTGCCCTCCACGCCAAGGAAAGTCCCATCCGGACACGGGACGAAGTCTTCAATCTTGTATATTCATAGTCCAAGAGTTCGGCCAAAGGTTATAGTCCAGCTATCCGGACACCCCCTAATCCAGGACTCACTCAGTAGCCCCTGAACCAGGCTTGAATGACCACGAGTCCGGCGCGCAGATTGTCTTCGGCATTGCAAGGCGGGTTCCTCCTCCGAATACGTCATAGAAGATTCTGAACACAAGGATAGTGTCCGGCTCTGCAAAATAAGTTCCACGTACCTCTGTAGAGAGAATAATATTTACACAAAACTAATCTGCTGACGTATTCTGTAGCATGACATCACACCACAGCCAAGCCTTTATTCGAATCGTTTTTACTGTCCCACCACAATGCGTTTTGCGAGGCGGTTTCCTTGGCACGTCTTTGTCGAAGCAGAGATCGTGTCCCCTTTATTTACGGGATCCTCATCATTATGGACGTGGGTAACCCAGTCGTGCCCGTTGGTATATCCCCTCGATCAAAGGTAAGTCCCAAACGGTCACAGGGAGGGCTCTTGGTATTCAACCTCTTATAAAGAGACCAAGGCCTCACTCCTTTCTTTCGATCTCAATCGAATCCGCCTCTCGCCTCGAGTTCCAACACCCAAGGCCCCAGATTTTTGGCGCTTCGGACCTTCGACGATGTCTGGCTCCGACCTTCGAGGCCGATGGATGCCTTCCTCCGTCACGGAGGAAGATGTGCTAAAGCTGAGAGAGGCCAGGTTTTTGACAGGCGAAATCTCGCATAGGCTGCCTGCTCAAGGGCAGGTTATTCCCACTCCCAAGCCTGGTGAGAGCATGGTGTTCGTGTCTCACTTCCTCCGAGGGCTAGGCTTCGCGACGGATCCCTTCGTGAGGGGGCTCATGTTTTATTATGGGATGGAATTTCACGACTTAGCTCCGGAGTCCATCCTCCATATCTCATCGTTCATTGTTGTGTGCGAAGCCTTCCTCCGTATTACTCCTCACTTCGGACTGTGGCTTAAGACCTTTAAAGTAGAGCCGAAGATGATCGAGGGACAGCACGCGGAGTGCAGAGGCGCTGTTATAAGCAAGAACGCTGACGCTCCATGGCCCGAGGGCTCTTTTCGAGAGGAGTTCATCTTGTGGCAACAAGAGTGGCTTTATATCATAGCTCCTAGGGGTACCAAGTGGGTGGTGCCGCCTGCTTTCTGCTCGGGTCCCCCACCACGACTAGCGTCATGGGTCAATAAGGGGCTGGACTGGGGGCCGACAAAGGACGCGCCCCTGTTGCAGGGCCGCATCCGAGATTTCCTAGAAAGAGACATCAGTCTGGTCGTGGTGACGCAGGTTATGTTAATTCGCCAAGTTCTACCCAGCAAACGTCGCCCCCTCCGCCTGTGGGAGTTCAATCCGGAAGGATCGCGAGCTCTCCAACATTTTCTTGGCATGACGCCTGTGGAGATGTACAAATT
Organism: Aegilops umbellulata; assembly: GCA_032464435.1. Lineage (NCBI taxonomy): Eukaryota > Viridiplantae > Streptophyta > Magnoliopsida > Poales > Poaceae > Aegilops > Aegilops umbellulata. The sequence continues at coordinate 27,584,985 of CP136056.1, read as the reverse complement.
GTTCTTCGGACCACAAGTACTGTGTCCGGATTCTACGGAGGACGCATGTCTGATCTGCAATCGTCCGGATACTCAAGTAAGTAGCCCTGTGCCCGGACACACCATCCGTTCATTCATCACAACATCACCCTTAAAAGAGTTGTCCTTGAAATAGGAGTGGGTAGCGAAGGCGAAGTTAATCAGGTGTCCGGCCCCCCTTCCTGAGACCTCACCGGATCCTGTGTTAACCAGGATGCTGGAGATCGTGCCTTCGGAAGAAAGCAAAGGGGGGACAAGGAAGCTACTGCCTCCCCGAAGGAGGCTGTCCGGAAAGGAGGAATCGAAAATTCCTCTACTCAGGGGAAGAAGAGGACCGCCTCTAAAGACCCGGAGACCATGGTCTCAAAGCGGGGGAAGAAATCTTCGCCAGAGGGTCCTGTGCCAGGGGATACCTCGGCCGCACTGTGCCCTCAAGGGACCAGCCCTCCACCGAGCCGTAAGTAGAGAGGGAAGGTTTAAAATGAGAGGAATCTTTGCTTTTAATTCTGAGAAGAATAACCGTAAGTTTACCTTGTAGTTCGGACCTTAGCCCTTCTCAGCAGAGCTCGTCTTCGGGGGATCTTCTTCCAGAGATGATGGAGAGCGAGACGCCTCCCCCTGCCATACTGCCTCATGAGGCGGGCGACCCTGAGGTGTCGTCGTGGAGGGTTTCTCCTGATCTGATAAGGCCGGAAGGTAGTATGGCCACCCGAAGCCCTCCGAGTCCGGCTTTCTAAAAAGGCGATCGGATGAGTCCGACACCGTCTGGTGCACGGTCGGAGGCACTGAAGGATCTTCTAGGGCGAGCGCCTATCTCAGAGGAGCACCGTACGTTGATGGGTACGGTGATTGAAAAGATTTCATCCGCGGAAAGTGGGTTGCATGAAGCTGTCGTGAGTCTACTGACGGGCTTTGAGGTACGTGAAATAATGCACCTTTTTTGGAAAGTGCCGCATATTTTAAGATGTGCCCCGTGTAGGTAGTGAAGGAAATATGCCCTAGAGGCAATAATATAGTTATTATTTATTTCCTTATATATCATGATAAATGTTTATTATTCATGCTAGAATTGTATTAACCGGAAACATAATACATGTGTGAATACATAGACAAACAGAGTGTCACTAGTATGCCTCTACTTGACTAGCTTGTTAATCAAAGATGGTTAAGTTTCCTAATCATAGACAAAGGAGTTGTCATTTGATTAACAAGGTCACATCATTAGTTGAATGATCTGATTGACATGACCCATTCCATTAGCATAGCACCCGATCGTTTAGTATGTGTTTTATCCATGACTTATACATGTTCCTATGACTATGAGATTATGCAACTCCCGTTTACCGTAGGAACACTTTGTGTGCTACCAAACATCACAACGTAACTGGGTGATTATAAAGGTGCTCTACAGGTGTCTCCGAAAGTATTTGTTGGGTTGGCGTATTTCGAGATTAGGATTTGTCACTCCGAATGTCGGAGAGGTATCTCAGGGCCTTCTCGGTAATGCACATCACATAAGCCTTGCAAGCATTGCAACCAATAAGTTAGTTGCGAGATGATGTATTACAGAACGAGTAAAGAGACTTGCCCGTAACGAGATTGAACTAGGTATTGGATACCGACGATCGAATCTCGGGCAAGTAACATACCGATGACAAAGGGAACAACGTATGTTGTTATGCGGTCTGACCGATAAAGATCTTCGTAGAATGTGTAGGAGCCAATATGGGCATCCAGGTCCCGCTGTTGGTTATTGACCAGAGATTTGTCTCAGTCATGTCTACACTATTCTCGAACCGTAGGGTCCGCACGCTTAAGGTTACGATGACAGTTATTATGAGTTTATGCATTTTGATGTATTGAAGTTAGTTCGGAGTCCCGGATGAGATCACGGACATGACGAGGAGCCTTGAAATGGTCGAGACGTAAAGATTGATATATTGGACGACTATATTCGGACATCGGAATGGTTCCGAGTGGTTTCGGAGAAAACCGAAGTGCCGGAGGGTTACCGGAACCCCCCCGGGAGAAGTATTGGGCCACATGGGCCTTAGTGGAGAGAGAGGGGCAGCCAGGGTGGGCCACGCGCCCCCTTCCCCTATGGTTCGAATTGGACTAGGAGAGGGGGGGGGGGGCGGCGCCCCCCTTTTCCTCTCCCTCTCCCCTTCCTTTCCCCCTCCTAGTTGGAGTAGGAAAGAGGGGAGTCCTACTCCTACTAGGAGGAGGCCTCCTCCTCCTGGCACGCGCCACAAGGGCCGGCCGGCCTCCCCCTTGCTCATTTATATACGGGGGCAGGGGGGCACCCTAGAACACACAAGTTGATCTTCGTGATCGTTCCTTAGCCGTGTGCGGTGCCCCCCTCCACCATATTCCACCTCGGTCATATTGTCGCAGTGCTTAGGCGAAGCCCTGCGTCGGTAGTACATCAAGATCGTCACCACGCCGTCATGCTGACAGAACTCGTCCCCGAAGCTTTGCTGGATCGGAGCCCGGGGAACGTCATCGAGCTGTACGTGTGTTAAGAACTCAGAGGCGCCGGAGTAACGACGCTTGGATCGGTCGGATCGGGAAGACGTACGACTACTTCCTCTACGTTGCGCCAACGCTTCCGCTTCGGTCTACAAGGGTACGTAGACAACACTCTCCCCTCTCGTTGCTATGCATCACCATGATCTTGCGTGTGCGTAGGAATTTTTTTGAAATTACTACGTTCCCCAACTGTGGCATCCGAGCCTAGGTTTTTATGGTTTGATGTTTTGCACGAGTAGAACACAACTGAGCTGTGGACGATACAAGTCATACTGCCTACCAGCATGTCATACTTTGGTTCGGCGGTATTGTTGGATGAAGTGGCCCGGACCGACATTACGCGTACGCTTTCGCGAGACTGGTTCTATCGCCGTGCTTTGCACACACGTGGCTGGCGGGTGTCAGTTTCTCCAACTTTAGTTGAACCGAGTATGGCTACGCCCGGTCCTTGAGAAGGTTAAAACGGAGTCTATTTGACAAACTATCGTTGTGGTTTTGATGCGTAGGTGAGATTGGTTCTTGCTTCAGCCCGTAGCAGCCACGTAAAACTTGCAACAAACAAAGTAGAGGACGTCTAACGTGTTTTTGCAGGGCATGTTGTGATGTGATATGGTCAAGACATGATGCTAAATTTTATTGTATGAGATGATCATGTTTTGTAACCGAGTTATCGGCAACCGGCAGGAGCCGTATGGTTGTCGCTTTATTGTATGCAATGCAATCGCCCTGTAATGCTTTACTTTATCACTAAGCGGTAGCGATAGTCGTAGAAGCATAAGATTGGCGAGACGACAACGATGCTACGATGGAGATCAAGGTGTCGCGCCGGTGACGATGGTGATCATGACGGTGCTTCGGAGATGGAGATCACAAGCACAAGATGATGATGGCCATATCATATCACTTATATTGATTGCATGTGATGTTTATCTTTTTATGCATCTTATCTTGCTTTGATTGACGGTAGCATTATAAGATGATCTCTCACTAAATTATCAAGAAGTGTTCTCCCCGAGTATGCACCGTTGCCAAAGTCCGTCGTGCCCAGACACCACGTGATGATCGGGTGTGATAAGCTCTACGTCCATCTACAACGGGTGCAAGCCAGTTTTTGCACACGCAGAATACTCGGGTTATACTTGACGAGCCTAGCATATGCAGATATGGCCTCGGAACACGGAGACCGAAAGGTCGAGCATGAATCATATAGTAGATATGATCAACATAATGATGTTCACCATTGAGAACTAATCCATTTCACGTGATGATCGGTTATGGTTTAGTTTGATTTGGATCACGTGATCACTTAGAAGATTAGAGGGATGTCTATCTAAGTGGGAGTACTTAAGTAATATGATTAATTGATAATTTATCATGAACTTAGTCCCTGATAGTATCTTGCTTGTTTATGTTGATTGTAGATAGATGGCTCGTGCTGTTGTTCCGTTGAATTTTAATGCGTTCCTTGAGAAAGCAAAGTTGAAAGATGATGGTAGCAATTACGCGGACTGGGTCCGTAACTTGAGGATTATCCTCATTGCTTCACAGAAGAGTTACGTCCTGGAAGCACCGCTGGGTGCCAGGCCTGCTGCTGGAGCAACGCCAGATGTCGTGAACGTCTGGCAGAGCAAAGCTGATGACTACTCGATAGTTCAGTGTGCCATGCTTTACGGCTTAGAACCGGGACTTCAACGACGTTTTGAACATCATGGAGCATATGAGATGTTCCAGGAGTTGAAGTTAATATTCCAACAGAATGCCCGGATTGAGAGATATGAAGTCTCCAATAAGTTCTATAGCTGCAAGATGGAGGAGAATGGTTCTGTCAGTGAACATATACTCAAAATGTCTGGGTATTATAATCACTTGATTCAACTGGGAGTTAATCTTCCGGATGATTGTGTCATTGACAGAATTCTCCAATCACTTCCACCAAGCTACAAAGGCTTCGTGATGAACTATAACATGCAAGGGATGGATAAGACAATTCCCGAGCTCTTCGCAATGCTAAAGGCTGCGGAGGTAGAAATCAAGAAGGAGCATCAAGTGTTGATGGTCAACAAGACCACTAGTTTCAAGAAAAAGGGCAAAGGGAAGAAGAAGGGGAACTTCAAGAAGAACAACAAACAAGTTGCTGTTCAAGAGAAGAAACCCAAGTCTGGACCTAAGCCTGAAAATGAGTGCTTCTACTGCAAGCAGACTGGTCACTGGAAGCGGAACTGCCCCAAGTATTTGGCGGATAAGAAGGATGGCAAGGTGAACAAAGGTATATGTGATATACATGTTATTGATGTGTACCTTACTAGAGCTCGCAGTAGCACCTGGGTATTTGATACTGGTTCTGTTGCTAATATTTGCAACTCGAAACAGGGACTACGGATTAAGCGAACACTGGCAAAGGACGAGGTGACGATGCGCGTGGGAAATGGTTCCAAAGTCGATGTGATCGCGGTCGGCACGCTACCTCTACATCTACCTTCGGGATTAGTATTAGACCTAAATAAATGTTATTAGATGCCAGCGTTAAGCATGAACATTATATCTGGATCTTGTTTGATGCAAGACGGTTATTCATTTAAATCAAAGAATAATGGTTGTTCTATTTATATGAGTAATATCTTTTATGGTCATGCACCCTTGAAGAGTGGTCTATTTTTGATGAATCTCGATAGTAGTGATACACATATTCATAATGTTGAAGCCAAAAGATGCAGAGTTGATAATGATAGTGCAACTTATTAGTGGCACTGCCGTTTAGGTCATATCGGTATAAAGCGCATGAAGAAACTCCATACTGATGGACTTTTGGAACCACTTGATTATGAATCACTTGGTACTTGCGAACCGTGCCTCATGGGCAAGATGACTAAAACACCGTTCTCCGGTACTATGGAGAGAGCAACAGATTTGTTGGAAATCATACATACAGATGTATGTGGTCCGATGAATATTGAAGCTCGTGGCGGATATCGTTATTTTCTCACCTTCACAGATGATTTAAGCAGATATGGGTATATCTACTTAATGAAACACAAGTCTGAAACATTTGAAAAGTTCAAAGAATTTCAGAGTGAAGTTGAAAATCATCGTAACAAGAAAATAAAGTTTCTACGATCTGATCGTGGAGGAGAATATTTGAGTTACGAGTTTGGTCTACATTTGAAACAATGAGGAATAGTTTCGCAACTCACGCCACCCGGAACGACACAACGCAATGGTGTGTCCGAACGTCGTAATCGTACTTTACTTGATATGGTGCGATCTATGATGTCTCTTATAGATTTACCGCTATCGTTTTGGGGTTATGCTCTAGAGACGACCGCATTCACGTTAAATAGGACACCATCGAAATCCGTTGAGACGACGCCTTATGAACTATGGTTTAGCAAGAAACCTAAGTTGTCGTTTCTTAAAGTTTGGGGCTGCAATGCTTATGTGAAAAAGCTTCAACCTGATAAGCTCGAACCCAAATCAGAGAAATGTGTCTTCATAGGATACCCAAAGGAAACTGTTGGGTACACCTTCTATCACAGATCCGAAGGCAAGACATTTGTTGCTAAAAATGGATCCTTTCTAGAGAAGGAGTTTCTCTCGAAAGAAGTGAGTGGGAGGAAAGTAGAACTTGATGAGGTAACTGTACCTGCTCCCTTATTGGAAAGTAGTACGTCACAGAAATCTGTTTCTGTAGCACCTACACCAATTAGTGAGGAAGTTAATGATGATGATCATGCAACTTCATATCAAGTTACTACAGAACCTCGTAGATCAACCAGAGTAAGATCCGCGCCAGAGTGGTACGGCAATCCTGTTCTGGAAATCATGCTACTAGATCATGGTGAACCTACGAACTATGAAGAAGCGATGGTGAGCCCAGATTCCGCAAAATGGCTTGAAGCCATGAAATCTGAGATGGGATCCATGTATGAAAACAAAGTATGGACTTTGGTTGACTTGCCCGATGGTCGGCAAGCAATAGAGAATAAATGGATCTTCAAGAAGAAGACTGACGCTGATGGTAATGTTACAGTCTACAAAGCTCGACTTGTCGCAAAAGGTTTTCGACAAGTTCAAGGGATTGACTACGATGAGACCTTCTCACCCGTAGCGATGCTTAAGTCTGTCCGAATCATGTTAGCAATTGCCGCATTTTATGATTATGAAATTTGGCAAATGGATGTAAAGACTGCATTCCTGAATGGATTTCTGGAAGAAGAGTTGTATATGATGCAACCGGAAGGTTTTATCGATCCAAAGGGAGCTAACAAAGTGTGCAAGCTCCAGCGATCCATTTATGGACTGGTGCAAGCCTCTCGGAGTTGGAATAAACGCTTTGATAGTGTGATCAAAGCATTTGGGTTTGTACAGACTTTTGGAGAAGCCTGTATTTACAAGAAAGTGAGTGGGAGCTCTGTAGCATTTCTGATATTATATGTAGATGACATATTACTGATTGGAAATGATATAGAATTTTTGGATAGCATAAAGCGATACTTGAATAAAAGTTTTTCAATGAAAGACCTCGGTGAAGCTGCTTACATATTGGGCATTAAGATCTATAGAGATAGATCAAGACGCTTAATTGGACTTTCACAAAGCACATACCTTGACAAAGTTTTGAAGAAGTTCAAAATGGATCAAGCAAAGAAAGGGTTCTTGCCTGTGTTACAAGGTGTGAAGTTGAGTAAGACTCAATGCCCGACCACTTCAGAAGATAGAGAGAAAACGAAAGATGTTCCCTATGCTTCAGCCATAGGCTCTATCATGTATGCAATGCTGTGTACCAGAACCGATGTGTGCCTTGCTATAAGTTTGGCAGGGAGGTACCAAAGTAATCCAGGAGTGGATCACTGGACAGCGGTCAAGAATATCCTGAAGTACCTGAAAAGGACTAAGGAGATGTTTCTCGTGTATGGAGGTGACAAAGAGCTCGTCGTAAATGGTTACGTTGATGCAAGCTTTGACACTGATCCGGACAATTCTAAATCGCAAACCGGATACGTATTTACATTAAACGGTGGAGCTGTCAGTTGGTACAGTTCTAAACAAAGCGTCGTGGCGGGATCTACATGTGAAGCGGAGTACATAGCTGCTTCGAAAGCAACGAATGAAGGAGTCTGGATGAAGGAGTTCATATCCGATCTAGGTGTCATACCTAGTGCATCGGGTCCTATGAAAATCTTTTGTGACAATACTGGTGCAATTGCCTTAGCAAAGGAATCCAGATTTCACAAGAGAACCAAGCACATCAAAAGACGCTTCAATTCCATCCGGGATTTAGTCCAGGTGGGAGACATAGAGATTTGCAAGATACATACGGATCTGAATGTAGCAGACCCGTTGACTAAGCCTCTTCCACGAGCAAAACATGATCAGCACCAAGACTCCATGGGTGTTAGATTCATTACTGTGTAATCTAGATTATTGACTCTAGTGCAAGTGGGAGACTGAAGGAAATATGCCCTAGAGGCAATAATATAGTTATTATTTATTTCCTTATATATCATGATAAATGTTTATTATTCATGCTAGAATTGTATTAACCGGAAACATAATACATGTGTGAATACATAGACAAACAGAGTGTCACTAGTATGCCTCTACTTGACTAGCTTGTTAATCAAAGATGGTTAAGTTTCCTAATCATAGACAAAGGAGTTGTCATTTGATTAACAAGGTCACATCATTAGTTGAATGATCTGATTGACATGACCCATTCCATTAGCATAGCGCCCGATCATTTAGTATGTTGCTATTGTTTTATCCATGACTTATACATGTTGCTATGACTATGAGATTATGCAACTCCCGTTTACCGTAGGAACACTTTGTGTGCTACCAAACTTCACAACGTAACTGGGTGATTATAAAGGTGCTCTACAGGTGTCTCCGAAAGTATTTGTTGGGTTGGCGTATTTCGAGATTAGGATTTGTCACTCCGAATGTCGGAGAGGTATCTCAGGGCCTTCTCGGTAATGCACATCACATAAGCCTTGCAAGCATTGCAACCAATAAGTTAGTTGCGAGATGATGTATTACAGAACGAGTAAAGAGACTTGCCGGTAACGAGATTGAACTAGGTATTGGATACCGACGATCGAATCTCGGGCAAGTAACATACCGATGACAAAGGGAACAACGTATGTTGTTATGCGGTCTGACCGATAAAGATCTTCGTAGAATGTGTAGGAGACAATATGGGCATCCAGGTCCCGCTGTTGGTTATTGACCAGAGATTTGTCTCAGTCATGTCTACACTATTCTCGAACCGTAGGGTCCGCACGCTTAAGGTTACGATGACAGTTATTATGAGTTTATGCATTTTGATGTATCGAAGTTAGTTCGGAGTCCCGGATGAGATCACGGACATGACGAGGAGCCTCGAAATGGTCGAGACGTAATGATTGATATATTGTACGACTATATTCGGACATCGGAATGGTTCCGAGTGGTTTCGGAGAAAACCGGAGTGCCGGAGGGTTACCGGACCCCCCCGGGAGAAGTATTGGGCCACATGGGCCTTAGTGGAGAGAGAGAGGGGCAGCCAGGGTGGGCCGCGCGCCCCCTCCCCCTCTGGTCCGAATTGGACTAGGAGAGGGGGGGCGGCGCCCCCCTTTTCCTCTCCCTCTCCCCCTTCCTTTCCCCCTCCTAGTAGGAGTAGGAAAGAGGGGAGTCCTACTCCTACTAGGAGGACTCCTCCTTCTGGCGCACGCCACAAGGGCCGGCCGGCCTCCCCCTTGCTCCTTTATATACGGGGGTAGGGGGCACCCTAGAACACACAAGTTGATCTTCGTGATCGTTCCTTAGCCGTGTGCGGTGCGCCCCTCCACCATATTCCACCTCGGTCATATTGTCGCAGTGCTTAGGCGAAGCCCTGCGTCGGTAGTACATCAAGATCGTCACCACGCCGTCATGCGGACAGAACTCATCCCCGAAGCTTTGCTGGATCGGAGCCCGGGGAACGTCATCGAGCTGTACGTGTGTTAAGAACTCGGAGGCGCCGGAGTAACGGCGCTTGGATCGGTCGGATCGGGAAGACGTACGACTACTTCCTCTACGTTGAGTCAACGCTTCCGCTTCGGTCTACAAGGGTACGTAGACAACAATCTCCCCTCTCGTTGCTATGCATCACCATGATCTTGCGTGTGCGTAGGATTTTTTTTGAAATTACTACGTTCCCCAACAGGTCTTAGCCCCTGAGACTCTAGGTGGTGTCGAATACGACGACACATGGAGGATCATAGTCCCAGGTATAGTTTTGCCGCCTTCATATGTAGGTGGCGAAGTGTCTGGTGGCCAGCCGGACTGATGAATTTGCCGAGCTAAAGCGGCAACTTGACATGGCAGATGCCGACATCGCGCTTGTCAACAAGCGGCTTGACGAGTCACAAGGTATGTAAGTTCTCCGGAGAGACCTGGTAAGAGGAGCTTGATGCCAGTATCTTATAACGCATGTGCTTGACGCAGATGGGGCTGCCGCCATGGAGAAACTTCGGGCGGAGCTTGCCCGAGCCAAGGAGCAAGCCAGAAAAAGTGATGCAGCTACCTTAAAGGCGGTTGAAGAGCTGAAAGTCGAACAGGCTGCTCACTGCCGAAGCAAGAAGGAAATGTCCGAGATGGCTGTGAAGTTGAAGAGCGCTGCTGACCGTTGCAAGCTTCTTGAAAAAGAAGATTGGGCGGAACGGACGGACCTGGAGAAGGCCACTACAGCGGCCAAGGATGCCCGTTCTGCGATGAGGGCAATGAAGGAGGAGCTACGTCAAGCCGGAGATATCGCGGCTGGAAAGCCCTTTATGCTGCGGATGAAGTTCGGGGATCCTAAATATGCTCCGTTGGACCGGATGTGGAGTTCGGCGGACGCGTATCTGGATTTAGCGGCGAGTGCCGCTGATGCGGTCGAAAACTTCCAAGATCAGGAGCGTCGCAAAGTGGAAAAGCTTTTCTGGTCGCAGTTCCACAATCCAAAGCGTCTTCTTCCATTAACCGATCGTTTGCTAAATGGGCCGAGCTGAATAGGTTATCCGGACTCGCCATGAAGTATGTCGTGGATCATCTGTGGCCGAAAAGGCCAAAGCCGAACAGTTATTTTAGCTTGGTGCAGCAGTTCCTTGGTGCGGTGCTGTATATCAACGCGATGAAGAGGTCAGCATGTGTGGAGGGTACGTGGATGGCCCTTTCCCGTGTCAAGACATACTGGGCAGAGATGGAGGCCACTGCTGTTGCAGCCCAAGATTCGGGCAAAAGGCGAGTACCTGCCGAGCACTACTTTCAAGAAGTCCTGGAGGGAGCTCGTTTAATAGAGACGCAGTGCTCGAAGGATATTATGTTCGAATAACATGTATTTTCATTGAAAACAATATTCTGCTGAAATGTAGAAGCTTTTTATACTTGTGCTTGCAAGAATTATAATGCCTCCTGTGCGGCTGTTTACGTATATGTATATATAACCTGAAAGATTGCAGTCGTTGGCTTCAGTCCCCACGCATATAATGCGGGGGTGTTCGCGAAAGGCGCATCATCACACTTGATCCAACGTCTTGGTCCATTAAGGAGGTGGTAGCGCAGCAAACTAGGCAACCAGACTATAATGCTTTATCACTTTCACTTAGCCATAGGAGTTTGACCGTGGAGCTACTATATAGCCCCTGGTGGCACCGCGCTCACCCGAATTCGGGGCGCGTGTGTGCCTGGCCGGGAAACGGCCCTTCGTTAATGCGGAGGAATCCGGAAGATTCCGATGGGTCATCGAGTGGTTGACCAGTCTCACGCTATATCATGACAGTCAGTTTTTGGCTTTCTCTACTGAGGTGCTCGCCTGGCTGAACCGGGGCCCAATCGCAGTAGTTCTCCTGGTGCCGCCTTAGCCGATAGAGCGGAACGTAAGGCAGCAAAACACAGGAGCCGGGAAAACCCAACATTTGACCAAAGACATGATTCAGAGCTGATGCATATAAGGCCAAACTCGCGACGCCGAACACTCCCTAAGGTATTCGGTCTTTATGAAAACAGGTTGAACAGTGCCGTTGGTAATAATCCCCTGGTGTCCAGGTACGCGCAAAATTCTGACATGGCCACATGCCAAGACACCAGCCTCCTCCTTGGCTGTACTGAGAATCTGGGGGATGTGTATCAACAAAAGACAGTAAAAAAGGTTTACGCATGGTCTTAATCTAAAAAGAATCCTTGGAATGGGTCCCTGCTGCACGTCTGCGCCCGTGTCTCCGTTGTGCCGTGTCCTGGACGGGTATAGCATGGTGTTCATCTGAAAAAGAGAGGAACTTAGTTGAAAAAGGTCGTGCAAAATGTACGTTATACTAAATAGACAAAGTATAACTCAAAATGGGTAAAATTGAGCCTTATTGTCTCTTGTTTTACATGCGCGGAGCCCCTTGTACAGGGGTATGCGGCTATTAAGCCTTTATCAATGGTATGTTTACGCCGGACTCGTCTAGCCACGTCTGTGGTCTTAACGACCTATTTAGGTGCTTTGATTGGTGGAGCCGTTTTAATGTGTGGCTATCAAGGCAGCCGCACAGTCCTCCGCGCGAGAGAAACACTCAATATTTCCCTTTAGTGACATGATGCCCCATGGACCGGGCATCTTAAGCGTGAGAAATGCATAATGTGGTATTGCGTTAAAGCGTGCAAACGCTTCGTGTCCCAGTAGTGCTTGATAGCCACTTGAAAATGGGGCGATGTGGAAGGTTAGCATTTCGCTACGGAAGTTATCGGGAGAACCGAACATAACTTCTAGTAAGAGGGAACCCGTGCAATGGGCATCTGGGCCTGGCGCTACTCCTTTAAAGGAAGTGTTGCTATGGCGAATTTTTGTTGGGTCCATGCCCATTTTGCGGACTGTGTCCTGATATAGCATGTTTAAACCATTGCCGCCGTCCATCAGGACTCGTGTAAAGTGGAATCCGTCAATTATCGGATCTAATACCAAGGCAGCCCATCCTGTGTGCCAGATACTTCCGGAGTAATCCTGATGGTCGAAGGTGATCGACTTTAACAACCAATGGCGATACTCCTTTGTGATAGTCCGTATTGCGCGTATCTCTATAGGCGCCACTTCGTCTTTCCCTTTTGTCACGTGAAGTAAATTTACTGTTTTAACTTCTTGTGGGAAATTCTTTTGTTTCCTAGTGCTCTGTTTGTGGGATTCATCATCGTCCTAACTTGGTGTATCCAGCCCCTTGTGTTCGGCATTGAGTTTGCCGGATTGCTTGAAGACCCAACATTCTCTGTGGGTATGGTTTGCAGGCTTCCCAGGGGTGCTGTGGATTTGACATATATTGTCCAGGATTTTATTTAAGTTGGACAGTTCGTCCCTGTTATCTTTGAGGGGCAGCTTCTGCTTACCCTGCCGAGAGCTTTTGAATCCGGCCTTAACTGTCGTGCTCTTCGGACTATTTCCCTTATTCCGGCGCTGGTCTTTGCTGCGATGTGGCTTCCCGTTTCCATCCCTGACTTCGGACGTGCTTGGGTCGCTTGTGCTGCGTCTTGCCAACCAGCTGTCCTCTCCCGCGCAAAAGCGAGTCATGAGTCTTGTTAATGCGGCCATTGTTCTTGGCCTTTCTTGGCCGAGGTGTCTGGTGAGCCATTCGTCTCGAACGCTGTGTTTGAAAGCTGCTAAGGCTTCGGCGTCCGGACAGTCGACTATCTGGTTCTTTTTAGTAAGAAATCTGTTCCAGAGCTTCCGGGCTGACTCTCTGGGTTGTTGAGTTATATGACTTAAGTCGTCTACATCCAGTGGTCGGACATAGGTCCCTTGAAAATTTGCCCGAAAGGCATCCTCGAGCTCTTCCCAACTTCCAATGGTGTTTTCGGGAAGGCCTTTAAGCCAATGCCGGGCTGGCCCTTTGAGCTTGAGGGGTAAGTATTTTATGGCATGGAGGTCGTCTCCTCTGGCCATATGGATATGGAGGATATAGTCCTCAATCCAGACTCCAGGGTCTATCGTTCCGTCGTATGCCTCTATGTTTACGGGTTTGAATCCCGCTGGAAATTCATGGTCCAACACCTCATCGGTGAAACATAGGGGGTGTGCGGCACCCCTGTATTTGGGTGTGCCGTGTTGTTCGGATATTTGTTGCGTTGCATTGCTTACTAGAGCTTGCTTTCTTGGCCCGTAGACAGATCTGGCTGGGCCATCCTTTTGATGCAAATCCTTGGGTGGATCGTGTGTTGGCTTGTGTGCGGCGCCGTTTGCCGCTCTATGTTGGTCATGGGGTCGTCTATCCGACCGGGTGGCTTCCTTATTTTTTTTGATTTCGGGGGCTCTAAGGCCTCCTCATCAAATTCAGGCAGTAGCTTTCGCTTCGGGTAGATCTTTGTGTGGCGACTGTCGCCGTATTTGTCTGCGGTGTTGAGTACTTTGCTCCATCTGATTCAGAGTGCGTCTTCCGCAGTTTTGAGCTTCCGCTTCTGATTTTTTAGGCTACGCGTAGTGGCGACGAGTCTTTTGTGGAGGTTCGTCTGCTCCAGGAACTTGTCCGGCGTGAGGTTGTCCGGACTGTTATCTTTGTCGGGGACGGGTTGTGCAGTTTGGTTATCTAAGTTGCCTTGTTCGGACGGTTTCTTAATGCCATGTTTGTCGTCCGCTGGCTCGCCCTGCTCTATGGCTGGGTCTGTATGACCGCTCCCTCTGTCGAGGCGGGGTTTGGAGCGGCGCTTACGCCACCGCTTTGACTGCTTCTCGAAGGAACAAACCTTCGTTGCATCCTCCCGTTCCTCGTTATTTCTTCCTTTGGGTGTATCCACCATGTATACATCATGGGATGAGGTGGTTGTCCAGTGCCCTATAGGCGGTGGTCCCTGTTCGTCTCTTGCATCGTTGTCCATACCGTCGATGTCTTCGGAGTCAAAGTCGAGCACGTCGGTTAAGTCATCGACGGTGGCTATGAAATGGGTGGTGGGTGGGCGTCGAATTTCTTCGTCGTCTGTATCCCGATCCTGCCGTTCATAATCCGGCCAGGACTCTCCTGACAAAGAGAGATATTTTAGTCAATTCAGTATGTCGCCAAAAGGCGAGTGCTGAAAGATATCTGCGGCGGTGAACTCCATGAAGGGCGCCCAATCGGATTCGATTGGCACGGGCGCGGAGGGTTCGGAGTCCGGAGAAGAGTCCGACACTTTGGACTCACGGGCTTTGCAGAGGATAAGGCTGGTGTTCGGCTCGATCGCCGTTGAGACTGCAGCCCCCGCAGCGGGGTCTAGCCACCCGTCCTCGATCGGCGCAGTTGGCTCCGAGCTAAGGGTCAGAGCAGATGCGGGCGCGGCCTCTAGAGCACTGTTCGGCGGCAGAGCTAAATCATGCTCATCGTGACAGTGCGGCGCGCTCGGCTGCGGCCCGAATCCGTCGAAGATCAAGTCTCCACGGATGTCAGTCGTGTAGTTCAAACTTCCAAATCTGACCTGATGGCCAGGGGCATAGCTTTCAATCTGCTCCAGATGGCCAAACGAATTGGCCCGCAGTGCAAAGCCGCCGAATACAAAGATCTGTCCGGGGAGAAAAGTCTCACCCTGGACTACATCGCCTACGATGATCGAAGGAGCCATCAAGCCTGATGACGACGACACAGAGGAACTCTCAATGAAAGCTGTTGGGGAACGTAGTAATTTCAAAAAATTTCCTACGCACACGCAAGATCATGGTGATGCATAGCAACGAGAGGGGAGAGTGTTGTCTACGTACCCTCGTAGACCGAAGCGGAAGCGTTGACACAACATAGAGGAAGTAGTCGTACGTTCTCCTCGCGATCTGACCGATCACAGCACCGTTACTCCGGCACCTCCGAGTTCTTGGCACACGTTCAGCTCGATGACGATCCCCGGGCTCCGATCCAGCAAAGCGTCGGGGAAGAGTTCCGTCAGCACGACGGCGTGGTGACGATCTTGATGTGTTACCGGCGCAGGGCTTCGCCTAAGCACTGCAACGATATGACCGAGGTGGAATTTGGTGGAAGGGGGCACCGCACACGGCTAAGGAAAGATCTCAATGATCAACTTGTGTGTCTCTGGGGTGCCCCCTGCCCCCGTATATAAAGGATCCAAGGGGGAGGGGCTGGCCGACCAACTCTGGTGCGCCAGGAGAGTCCTACTCCCTCTGGGAGTAGGATTCCCCCCCCCCCCCCAATCCTAGTTGGACTAGGATTCTCCAAGGGGGAGAGAGAGAGAGGGGGCGCCCACCTCTACTAGTCCTAATAGGACTAGGGGAAGGGGGGGAGGCGTGCAGCCCCTAGGGCAGCCCTCTCACCTCTCCTCCAAGGCCCATGTTGGCCCATTATGCTCCCCGGGGGGTTCCGGTAACCCTCCCGGTATTCCGGTAAAATCCTGATTTCACCTGGAATGCATCCGATGTCCAAACATAGGCTTCCAATATATAATTCTTTATGTCTCGACCATTTCGAGACTCCTCGTCACGTCCGTGATCACATCCGGGACTCCGAACTCCTTCGGTACATCAAAATGCATAAACTTATAATAACTGTCATCGTAACGTTAAGCGTGCGGACCCTACGGTTCGAGAACAATGTAGACATGACCGAGACACGTCTCCGGTCAATAACCAATAGCGGGACCTGGATGCCCATATTGGCTCCTACATATTCTACGAAGATCTTTATCGGTCAGACCGCATAACAACATACGTTGTTCCCTTTGTCATCGGTATGTTACTTGCCCGAGATTCGATCGTCCGTATCCAATACCTAGTTCAATCTCGTTACCGGCAAGTCTCTTTACTCGTTCCGTAATACATCATCTCACAACTAACACATTAGTTGCAATGCTTGCAAGGCTTATGTGATGTGCATTACCGAGAGGGCCCAGAGATACCTCTCCGACAATCGGAGTGACAAATCCTAATCTTGAAATATGCCAACCCAACATGTACCTTCGGAGACACCTGTAGAGCACCTTTATAATCACCCAGTTATGTTGTGACGTTTGGTAGCACACAAAGTGTTCCTACGGTAAACGGGAGTTGCATAATCTCATAGTTAAAGGAACATGTATAAGTCATGGATAAAAGCAATAGCAACATACTAAACGATCGGGTGCTATGCTAATGGAATGGGTCATGTCAATCAGATCATTCAACTAATGATGTGATCTCGTTAATCAAATAACAACTCTTTGTTCATGGTTAGGAAACATAACCATCTTTGATTAATGAGCTAGTCAAGTAGAGGCATACTAGTGACACTCTGTTTGTCTATGTATTCACACATGTATTATGTTTCCAGTTAATACAATTCTAGCATGAATAATAAACATTTATCATAACTTTATTATTGCCTCTAGGGCATATTTCCTTCAGTCTCCCACTTGCACTAGAGTCAATAATCTAGTTCACATCGCCATGTGATTTAATAGCAATAGTTCACATCACCATGTGATTAACACCCATAGTTCACATCGATATGTGACCAACACCCAAAGGGTTTACTAGATTCAGTAATCTAGTTCACATTGCTATGTGATTAACACCCAAAGAGTACTACGGTGTGATCATGTTTTGCTTGTGAGAGAAGTTTAGTCAACGGGTCTGCCACATTCAGATCCGTTATGTATTTTGCAATTTTCTATGTCTACAATGCTCTGCACGGAGCTACTTTAGCTAATTGCTCCCACTTTCAATATGTATCTAGATTGAGACTTAGAGTCATCTAGATTAGTGTCAAAACTTGCATCGACGTAACCTTTTACGACGAACCTTTTTGTCACATCCATAATCGAGAAACATATCCTTATTTTACTAAGGATAATTTTGACCGATGTCCAGTGATCTACTTCCTAGATCACTATTGTACTCCCTTGCTTAACACAGTGTAGGGTATACAATAGATCTGGTACATAGCATGGCATACTTTATAGAATCTATGGCTGAGGCATAGGAAATGACTTTCATTCTTTTTCTATCATCTGCCGTGGTCGGGCTTTGAGTCTTACTCAATTTCACACCTTGTAATACAGGCAAGAACTCTTTCTTTGACTGTTCCATTTTGAACTACTTCAAAAAAATTTCAAGGTATGTACTTATTGAAAAACTTATCAAGCGTCTTGATCTATCTCTATAGATCTTGATGCTCAATATGTAAACAGCTTCACCGAGGTCCTTCTTCGAAAAACTCCTTTCAAATACTCCTTTATGCTTCACAGAATAATTCTACATTATTTCCGATCAATGATATGTCATTTACATATACTTATCAGAAATGTTGTAGTGCTCCCACTCACTTTCTTGTAAATACAGGCTTCACCACAAGTCTGTATAAAACTATATGCTTTGATCAACTTATCAAAGCGTATATTCCAACTCCGAGATGCTTGCATATTTTGTTAACACCTTCAGGATCGACAAAACCTTCTAGTTGCATCGTATACAACTCTTCTTTAATAAATCCATTAAGGAATGTAGTTTTGTTTATCCATTTGCCGGATTTCATAAAATGCGGCAATTGCTAACATGATTCGGACAGACTTAAGCATAGATACGAGTGAGAAACTCTCATCGTAGTCAACACCTTGAACTTGTCGAAAACCTTTTTGCGACAATTCTAGCTTTGTAGATAGTAACACTACTATTAGTGTCCGTCTTCCTCTTCAAGATCCATTTATTTTCTTTGGCTTGCCGATCATCGGGCAAATCCATCAAAGTCCATACTTTGTTCTCATACATGGATCATATCTCAGATTTCATGGCCTCAAACCATTTCGCGGAATCTGGGCTCATCATCGCTTCCTCATAGTTCGCAAGTTCGTCATGGTCTAGTAACATGACTTCCAGAACAGGATTACCGTACCACTCTGGTGCGGATCTCACTCTAGTTTACTTACGAGATTCGGTAGTAACTTGATCTTGAAGTTACATGATCATCATCATTAGCTTCCTTACTAATTGGTGTAGTAGTCACAAGAACAGATTTCTGTGATGAACTACTTTCCAATAAGGGAGAAGGTACAATTACCTTATCAAGTTTTCTACTTTCCTCCCACTCACTTCTTTCGAGAGAAATTCCTTCTCTGGAAAGGATCCATTCTCAGCAACGAATATCTTGCCTTTGGATCTGTGATAGAAGGTGTACCCAACAGTCTCCTTTGGGTACCTATGAAGACACATTTCTCCGATTTGGGTTTGAGCTTATCAGGATGAAACTTTTTCACATAAGCATCATAACCCCAAACTTTAAGAAACGACAACTTTGGTTTCTTGCCAAACCACAGTTCATATTGTGTCGTCTCAACGGACTTTAGATGGTGCCCCTTTTAACGTGAATGCAGCTGTCTCTAATGCATGATCCCAAAATGATATTGGTAAATTGGTAAGAAACATCATAGATTGTACTATATCCAATAAAGTACGGTTATGACGTTCGGACACACCATTATGCTGTGGTGTTCCAGGTGGCATGAATTTGTGAAACTATTCCACATTGTTTTAATTGAAGACCAAACTCGTAACTCAAATATTCTCCTCCACGATCATATCGTAGAAACTTTTATTTTCTTGTTACGATGATTCTCCACTTCACTCTGAAATTCTTTGAACTTTTCAAATGTTTCAGACTTATGTTTCATCAAGTAGATATACCCATATCTGCTCAAATCATCTGTGAAGGTCAGAAAATAATGATACTTGTCGCGAGCTTTAATATTCATCGGACCACATACATCAGTATGTATGATTTCCAACAAATCTGTTGCTTGCTCCATTGTTCTGGAGAACGGTGTCTTAGTCATCTTGCCCATGAGGCACGGTTCGCAAGCATCAAGTGATTCATAATCAAGTGATTCCAAAAATCCATCAGCATGGAGTTTCTTCATGCGCTTTACTCCAATATGACCTAAACGGCAGTGCCACAAATAAGTTGCACTATCATTATTAACTTTGCATATTTTGGCTTCAATATTATGAATATGTGTATCACTATGATCGAGATCCAACAAACCATTTAGTTGGTGTGTATAACCATAGAAGGTTTTATTCATGTAAACAGAACAACAATTTATTCTCTTACTTAAATGAATAGCCGTATTGCAATAAACATGATCAAATCATATTTATGCTCAACGCAAATACCAAATAACACTTATTTAGGTTCAACACTAATCCCGAAAGTATAGTGAGTGTGCGATGATGATCATATCAATCTTGGAACCACTTCCAACACACATCGTCACCTTGCCCTTTAACTAGTCTTTGTTCATTCTGCAACTCCCGTTTTGAGTTACTAATTTTAGCAACTGAACTAGTACCAAATACTGAGGGGTTGCTATGAACACTAGTAAAGTACACATCAATAACATGTATATCAAATATACTTATGTTCACTTTGCCATCCTTCTTATCCGCCAATCACTTGGGGTAGTTCCGCTTCCAGTGACCAGTCCCTTTGCAGTAGAAGCACTTAGTCTCAGGCTTAGGACCAGACTTGGGCTTTTTCACTTGAGCAGCAACTTGCTTGCCGTTCTTCTTGAAGTTCCCCTTCTTTCCTTTTGCCCTTTCTTGAAACTAGTGATCTTGTCAACCATCAACACTTGATGTTTTTCTTTGATTTCTACCTTCGCCGATTTTAGCATCGCGAAGAGCTTGGGAATATTTTCCGTTATCCCTTGCATATTATAGTTCATCACGAAGTTCTACTAACTTGGTGATGGTGACTAGAGAATTCTGTCAATCACTATTTTATCAGGAAGATTAACTCCCACTTGATTCAAGCGATTGTAGTACTCAGACTATCTGAGCACATGCTCACTAGTTGAGCGATTCTCCTCCATCTTTTAGCTATAGAACTTGTTGGAGACTTTATATCTCTCAACTCGGGTATTTGCTTGCAATATTAACTTCAACTCCTGGAACATCTCATATGGTCCATGACGTTCAAAACGTCTTTGAAGTCCTGATTCTAAGCCGTTAAGCATGGTGCACTAAACTATTAAGTAGTCATCATATTGAGCTAGCAAAACGTTCATAACGTCTGCATCTGCTCCTGCAATAGGTCCGTCACCTAGCGGTGCATCAAGGACGTAATTCTTCTGTGCAGCAATGAGGATAAACCTCAGATCACGGATCCAATCCGCATCATTGCTACTAACATTTTTCAACACAATTTTCTCATATCAAAATAAACACAGGGAAGCAATAACGCGAGCTATTGATCTAAAACATAGATATGCTAATACTACCAGGACTAAGTTCATGATAAATTAAAGTTCAATTAATCATATTACTTAAGAACTCCCACTTAGATAGACATCCCTCTAATCCTCTAAGTGATCACATGATCCAAATCAACTAAACCATGTCCGATCATCACGTGAGATGGAGTAGTTTCAATGGTGAACATCACTATGTTGATCATATCTACTATATGATTCATGCTCGACCTTTCGGTCTCCGTGTTCCGAGGCCATATCTGTTATATGCTAGGCTCGTCAAGTTAAACCTGAGTATTCCGCGTGTGCAACTGTTTTGCACCCGTTGTATTTGAACGTAGAGCCTATCACACCCGATCATCACGTGGTGTCTCAGCACGAAGAACTTTCCCAACGGTGCATACTCAGGGAGAACACTTCTTGATAATTTAGTGAGAGATCATCTTATAATGCTACCGTCAATCAAAGCAAGATAAGATGCATAAAAGGATAAACATCACATGCAATCAATATAAGTGATATGATATGGCCATCATCATCTTGTGCTTGTGATCTCCATCTTCGAAGCACCGTCATGATCACCATCGTCACCGGCGCGACACCTTGATCTTCATCGCAGCATCGTTGTCGTCTCGCCAATCTTATGCTTCCACGACTATCACTACCGCTTAGTAATAAAGTAAAGCATTACATCGCGATTGCATTGCATACAATAAAGCGACAACCATATGGCTCCTGCCAGTTGCCGATAACTCGGTTACAAAACATGATCATCTCATACAATAAAATTTAGCATCATGTCTTGACCATATCACATCACAACATGCCCTGCAAAAACAAGTTAGACGTCCTCTACTTTGTTGTTGCAAGTTTTACGTGGCTGCTACGGGCTTAAGCAAGAACTCATCTTACCTACGCATCAAAACCACAACGATAGTTTGTCAAATAGACTCCGTTTTAACCTTCTCAAGGACCGGGCGTAGCCACACTCGGTTCAACTAAAGTTGGAGAGACAGTCTTCCGCAAGCCATCTATGTGCAAAGCACGTCGAGGGAACCGGTCTCGCGTAAGCGTACGCGTAAGGTTGGTCCGGATCGTCTCGTCCAACAATACCGCTGAACCAAAGTATGACATGCTGGTAGGCAGTATGACTTGTATCGTCCACAACTCACTTGTGTTCTACTCGTGCAAATAACATCAAACCATAAAACCTGGCTCGGATACCACTGTTGGGGAACGTAGTAATTTCAAAAAAATTCCTACGCACACGCAAGATCATGGTGATGCATAGCAACGAGAGGGGAGAGTGTTGTCTACGTACCCTCGTAGACCGAAGCGGAAGCGTTGACACAACATAGAGGAAGTAGTCGTACGTTCTCCTCGCGATCCGACCGATCACAGCACCGTTACTCCGGCACCTCCGAGTTCTTGGCACACGTTCAGCTCGATGACGATCCCCGGGCTCCGATCCAGCAAAGCGTCGGGGAAGAGTTCCGTCAGCACGACGGCGTGGTGACGATCTTGATGTGTTGCCGGCGCAGGGCTTCGCCTAAGCACTGCAACGATATGACCGAGGTGGAATTTGGTGGAAGGGGGCACCGCACACGGCTAAGGAAAGATCTCAATGATCAACTTGTGTGTCTCTGGGGTGCCCCCTGCCCCCGTATATAAAGGAGCCAAGGGGGAGGGGCTGTCCGGCCAACTCTGGTGCGCCAGGAGAGTCCTACTCCCTCTGGGAGTAGGATTCCCCCCCCCCCCAATCCTAGTTGGACTAGGATTCTCCAAGGGGGAGAGAGAGAGGGGGGGCGCCCACCTCTCCTAGTACTAATAGGACTAGGGGAAGGGGGGGAGGCGCGCAGCCCCTAGGGCAGCCCTCTCACCTCTCCTCCAAGGCCCATGTTGGCCCATTATGCTCCCCGGGGGGTTCCGGTAACCCTCCCGGTATTCCGGTAAAATCCTGATTTCACCTGGAATGCATCCGATGTCCAAACATAGGCTTCCAATATATAATTCTTTATGTCTCGACCATTTCGAGACTCCTCGTCACGTCCGTGATCACATCCGGGACTCCGAACTCCTTCGGTACATCAAAATGCATAAACTCATAATAACTGTCATCGTAACGTTAAGCGTGCGGACCCTACGGTTCGAGAACAATGTAGACATGACCGAGACACGTCTCCGGTCAATAACCAATAGCGGGACCTGGATGCCCATATTGGCTCCTACATATTCTACGAAGATCTTTATCGGTCAGACCGCATAACAACATACGTTGTTCCCTTTGTCATCGGTATGTTACTTGCCCGAGATTCGATCGTCGGTATCCAATACCTAGTTCAATCTCGTTACCGGCAAGTCTCTTTACTCGTTCCGTAATACATCATCTCACAACTAACACATTAGTTGCAATGCTTGCAAGGCTTATGTGATGTGCATTACCGAGAGGGCCCAGAGATACCTCTCCGACAATCGGAGTGACAAATCCTAATCTTGAAATATGCCAACCCAACATGTACCTTCGGAGACACCTATAGAGCACCTTTATAATCACCCAGTTATGTTGTGACGTTTGGTAGCACACAAAGTGTTCCTACGGTAAACGGGAGTTGCATAATCTCATAGTTAAAGGAACATGTATAAGTCATGGATAAAAGCAATAGCAACATACTAAACGATCGGGTGCTATGCTAATGGAATGGGTCATGTCAATCAGATCATTCAACTAATGATGTGATATCGTTAATCAAATAACAACTCTTTGTTCATGGTTAGGAAACATAACCATCTTTGATTAATGAGCTAGTCAAGTAGAGGCATACTAGTGACACTCTGTTTGTCTATGTATTCACACATGTATTATGTTTCCAGTTAATACAATTCTAGCATGAATAATAAACATTTATCATAACTTTATTATTGCCTCTAGGGCATATTTCCTTCAAAAGCACCAATGTCGGTGTCAAAACCGGCGGACCACGGGTAGGGGGTCCCGAACTGTGCGTCTAGGCGGATGGTAACAGGAGACAAGGGACACGATGTTTTTACCCAGGTTCGGGCCCTCTCGATGGAGGTAAAACCCTACTCCTTCTTGATTAATATTGATGATATGGGTAGTACAAGAGTAGATCTACCATGAGATCAGAAAGGCTAAACCCTAGAAGCTAGCCTATGGTATGATTGTTGTTCGTCCTATGGACTAAAACCCTCTGGTTTATATAGACACCGGAGAGGGCTAGGGTTACATAGAGTCTGTTACAATGGAAGGAGATCTACATATCCGTATTGCCAAGCATGCCCTCCACGCCAAGGAAAGTCCCATCCGGACACGGGACAAAGTCTTCAATCTTGTATCTTCATAGTCCAAGAGTCTGGCCAAAGGTTATAGTTCGGCTATCCGGACACCCCCTAATCCAGGACTCCCTCAGGTGTGAAATGGTGGAGTTGGGCACCAAAGAAATTCAAGAAACCGCGGAAAAAGGGGTGCGGGGGGGGGGGGAGCGAGAAGCCACGGTCGACATGAGTGGCGAGCAGAACACACTCACTCGGCCGCGGCTGTGGTTCCGTTTCTCCCCTCGGCAGACGCGCATATTTATGGACGATTAGCCCCAGCTCGGCCATATCGTCCAAATCCTCCTGCCGCAACAAAGATCGGATCCAGTCTCCCTGGATCCAACCCGACGACAACCCCGAGCGCGGTGAAGACCCCCGATTCATCTTCTTGCTCTTCGCCGCCCCTGTGGCCTTCTTTGCACGCTCTAGCACCGCCGTTTTGTCAGCAGCGGCGTCGAGAATGGGAGGGCGGGTCAGAGTGGAGACGCGAGAGGAAGAAGAAGAGATATGGACGCGCACAGTGCAGACGCTTCGGTCTTGCCGCTTTTAAAGGCCCACTTCCGAGTGGCTGACGCGTGGGCCCGAGCGATCCTGTCAAATCCCCCAACAGTCGCGCAACAGGATACGTGGCGAAAAAGGTGGCGCGGAAATCGAAACGACCCATTTATCTATTCCACTTACCGCGGGACGCTCCGCCTGGCGCGCCTTCGCCAAAATTTCGAATCCCGTGAAATCCGGGATCCTTTGCAACCGATCACGCCAAAGATATCATGTTAGAGATATCACTCGGTGGATGTCATCATGTAAACCAGTCGTCAATTTCTGAATCGATCAAGGCGACTGAAACGAAGCTGAAGGTATAGCGACTGACATCCACTTGGAGGTAAAGACAAGTCAAGGTAGAAGCAAAAACAGGGCCAACTTCATCCTTCTTTTTTCACTCAAACCTCGATCCATTCGGGGGCTAATGATATGGACATAGACCTAGGGTAGGGTGATAAGCCTGACCTACATGTCCAACCTAAGGTCCTTGTCCTAAGAATAAAGAAGTTCAAGAATCAGAAGAAGGGATCCAGCAGAGGTGTCGAGTGACGTCCACTCGACCTACCATCCACTCGGGACCCCACTTTATCCAGGTCACTCGACCACCAAACCACTCTATGACAAGAAGACCTAAAGCCGCTCCGCGCAGCAACGGTCGGACATTCACTCAGATATTTAATGATCATTTGTAGCACTTTAATACATGCGTTACCTGTAACGCCACCCCTTTATGTACATTGAATCCTATGTAATGGAGGGGAGTTGGGGTCCTGGCGCACTCTATATAAGCCACCCCCTCCTCTGGGACAAGGGTTCGCACCCCCTGTAACTCACGCATATAATCCAGTTGACCGCCTCCGAGCTCCGAGACGTAGGGCTATTACTTCCTCCGAGAAGGGCGTGAACTCGTAAAACTTGCATGTACAACTCCTCCATAGATGGGATCTTGCCTCTACATTCCTACCCCCCCTATTCTACTGTCAGACTTAGAACCACGACAGCGACAACAAGCGCAAGGCCATGCAACCGGATTCCACCAGCCGACAGGTGGCGACAGTCGAGGACCAGCAGCCGGAAGGGCAGCCTCCACCCAAGCGTCAGAAGGGCAGCAAGCCCAATTGGTTGCCCGCCTTCTCGTACGAGCAGACCCTTGATGCACCCTGCAAGTTCCACAGTGGTGTGAAGCCGTCCAACCACACTACTCGGAAGGGCCATTGGCTCACCAGAATCACCAAGGGAGATGGACTCCTGCCTCCTCCGGCTGCCGGCCTGCCGCCTCCTCGGCCCCAGTAGCCAGTGGTTCGGCCAGTCGACGCCATACAAGATGAGTATCCAAAGGAGCATGGAGCCTACGTTGTGTTCACCAGTGTGGCCGATGATAGACGCAGCAGATGGCTGCAACAGCAAGAAGTACAAGAAGTGGCATCAGATACTCCATAGTTTATGCATTGGTCTGAGAAGCCCATCAGTTGGAGCAGGGCCGACCACCCAGAGGTGATGACCTCCCCTGGCTCTTATGCCCTGGTCTTAGATGCCACCTTTGCAACAGAGAGGCGAGCAACTCGGTTCTCCATGGCCCTGATAGATGGCGGCAGCAACATCAATATCCTGTACCGTGACACGATGGAGAAGTTGTGAATCAAGCAGAAGCAGCTTCACCCCAGTCAGACTGTATTCCATGGCAGTCCCTGGCCTTTCCTGCTCACCAATCAGCAAGACCCAGATTGCTGTTCTCTTTGGAGACAAGAATCACTTCCGCTGAGAGCCAGTTTGGTTTGAAGTGGTGGACCTTGAGAGCCCCTACCATGCGCTACTTGGCCGGCCCGCTCTGGCCAAGTTCATGGCGGTCCCCCACTATGCTTACCTCAAGATGAAGATGCCGAGTACCAAGGGAATCCTGACCGTGGTCGGAGACTATAAGAGGTCGTCCGCCTGCGCTGCAGACAGCAGCCGGCTGGCCGAGTCCCTTGTGATTGCAGCTGAGAAGCGGCTCCTTGACCGGGTTGTGGCGATGGCAGGCAAGAAGCCGGAAATGTCACCCATCCCCAAGGAGTCGGAAGTTAAGGGCTCATTCAAGCCGGCGAAGGAAACAAAGAAGATATCGTTGGACTCGGAGCACCCAGAGAGGCACGCTGTCATAGGTGCAAACCTTGACAACAAATAGGAAAGCGATCTTGTCGATTTCCTCCGTGAGGATCGGGACATCTTTGCATGGTCTCCCAAAGACATGCCGGGTGTTTCGACGGATTTCGCCGAGCACAAGTTACATGTCCGACCTGACGCCAAGCCGGTCAGGTAGCCCTTGCGCCACCTGTCGGAAGAAAAGAGAAGAGTTGTCGTACAAGAGATAGCCCGACTTCTAGCAGCCGGCTTCATCATGGAAGTCTTCTTTCCAGAATGGTTGGCCAACCCAGTTCTTGTGCTGAAGAAGAATAAGTAGTGGTGCATGTGTATTGATTATACCAGCCTCAACAAAGCTTGCCCCAAAGATCCCTTTGCCTTGCCAAGAATTGACCAAGTGATAGACTCCACAGCCGGATGCGAGCTGCTGAGTTTTTTGGATGCGTACTCAGGGTACCATCAGATCAAGCTGAACTCGGCCGACAGGCTGAAGACCGCCTTCATCACGCCATTTGGAGCCTTCTGCTACCTGACCATGATGTTCAGCTTGCGAAATGCAGGCACCATGTTTCAGCGTTGCATGCAGAAGTGTCTCCTCAAGCAACTCGGCAGAAACGCCCACGTTTATGTGGACGATGTGGTGGTGAAGACGGAGAAGCATGGCACGCTGCTGGAAGACCTCAAGGAGACATTTGAGAACCTACGCTGATTTCAGATCAAGCTCAACCCAGAGAAATGCGTATTTGGAGTACCAGCTGGCCAGCTTCTCGGCTTCCTGGTCTCAGAGCGCGGCATAGAGTGCAACCTTGTGAAGATCAAGGCCATTGAGAACATGGAGGTGCCCACCCGACTGCTGGACATGCAGAAGCTCACCGGCTGCCTGGCATCAATCGGCCGTTTCATCAGTCGGCTGGGCGAGAAGGCTCTTCCCCTGTATCAGCTCATGAAGAAGACCACTTTTTTCGAGTGGAACGAAAAGGCGGACGAAGCTTTTCTCCAGCTCAAGAAGATATTGACCACCCCGCCTATCCTGGTGGCTCCGACTGATAAAGAGCCCATGCTCCTCTACATCGCCGCCACCAGTCGGGTGGTCAGCACAGTCATAGTGGTGGAACGCAAGGAGGAGGGCAGAGAATTGCCGGTCCAGAGGTTGGTGTATTACTTAAGTGAAGTACTGTCCGCCTCCAAGCAAAACTACCCCCACTATCAAAAGATGTGTTATGGCGTGCACTTTGCCGCCAAGAAGCTGAAGCCTTACTTTCAAGAGCACCCAATCACTGTTGTCTGCACTGCTCCGCTTGCTGAGATCATTGGAAGCCGAGATGCCTCAGGCCGAGTGGCCAAATGGGCCATTGATCTGGCCCCTACACCATCTACTACCAGCCTTGCACCGCCATCAAGTCACCAGCACTGGCCGACTTCCTCGTCGACTAAGCCGAGACCCAGTACCTGCCACCAGCGCCAGACTCTACCCATTGGCGGATGCACTTTGATGGTTCAAAGATGCGCACCGGTCTAGGAGCCGGCATCGTCCTCACCTCTCCCAAAGGCGACAAGCTCAGATATGTGCTGCAAATCCACTTTGCCACCTCCAACAACGTAGCTGAATATGAGGCACTCATACACGGGCTCCGGCTTGCCAAGGAACTCGGCATTCGCCGGATCCTGTGCCGTGGTGACTCCGACTTGGTGGTCCAGCAGTCGTCAGGCGACTGGGATGCCAAGGATGCAAATATGGCAAGTTACCGCTTCCTCGTACATCAACTCAGTGGATATTTTGACGGGTGCGAGTTCTTCCATGTGCCAAGAAATGACAACGAGCAAGCAGATGCTCTGGCACAGATCGGCTCCACCCAGCAAGCAATACCAGCCGGCGATGCCCTACAGCGCCTCCTCAAGCCGTTTGTCAAGCCGTTACCAGAATCTGACTCCATCTTTGTGTCGGCCCCTCTTGAAGCAGTCGGATCCGACTTGAGGGCCCCAGAAGCCGGCACGGGAACTTCGGCAGGCGGCCAGGGACTGCAGTCATCGCACCTCGCCCAGGGACTTCAGAACCCGGCCCGGGGACTGCAGCAGTCAGCCCGGGGACTTCTTCAGCTCAGCAGGCGGCAGCCAACTCCAACCCGCCGCCTCCCGGCTCAACCACCCTTGTACAAGTTGCAGTCATGGAAGTCGAAGAAATAAGAGCACCTTCATGGGCTCAACCCATCCTCAACTTCCTGGTGAACAAAGAGCTGCCGACTGATGAGATCCTAGCCCGACAAGTGCAACGGCGGGCATCAGCTTACACCATAGTCAACAAAGAACCGGTACGGCGCAGTGTCACTGGTGTGTACCAGCGCTGCATGGAGCCGGACCAAGGTCAAGCAATCATCAAAGATATCCACCAAGGCGAATGTGGTCACCACGCGGCTTCAAGATCGCTTGTTGCCAAAGCTTTCGCCATGATTTCTTCTGGCCGACTGCTCTAGAAGACGCCAAAGAGTTGGTCCAGAAGTGCAAAGGGTGCCAGAAGTTCCGCTCCA
Source organism: Aegilops umbellulata (assembly GCA_032464435.1). Lineage (NCBI taxonomy): Eukaryota > Viridiplantae > Streptophyta > Magnoliopsida > Poales > Poaceae > Aegilops > Aegilops umbellulata. The sequence goes on along the minus strand of CP136056.1, from coordinate 27,555,757 downwards.
AGCCACACTTGCCGGCTTCTGCGCTCAAGACCATCCCCATTGCCTAGCCCTTTGCCGTTTGGGGGCTGGACATGGTGGGGCCATTCAAGACGGCTCATGGAGGCATGACTGTCGCTGTGGACAAGTTCACCAAGTGGATAGAAGCAAAGCCAATCAAAAAGCTGAATGGGCCGACTGCCGTGACTTTCATCGCCAACATCACCACTCGGTACGGCATACCACACAACATCATCACCGACAACGACACAAACTTCGCCAAAGGAGCCTTGGCTCGTTTCTGCGCGACGTAGGGCATCCGACTGGACTTAGCATCCGTTGCCCATCTGCAGTCAAACGGCCAAGTGGAGCGAGCAAACGGCCTCATGCTATCCGGCATCATGCCCCGACTGGTCGAGCCTCTAGAGCATTCAGCCAGCTGCTGGCTCGATGAGCTGCCGACCGTCCTCTGGAGCTTGCGCACAACTCCGAACAAGTCGACTGGCTTCACGCCCTTCTTCCTCGTCTACGGCGCTAAAGCCGTCATCTCGACAGACATAGAATTCGACTCCCCAAGAGTCACCATGTACACCGAGGAGGATGCCAATGAGGCACGAGAAGATGACGTCGATCTGCTGGAAGAGGGCCTGCTGCTGGCACTCAGCCGGTCCGCCATCTACCAGCAGAGTCTACGCCGATACTACAACCGCAAGGTGAAGCCAAGATCCTTCCAAGAGGGAGACCTTGTGCTCCGGCTGATCCAGTGAACAGCCGGCCAGCACAAGCTCTCGGCACCTTGGGAAGGCCCTTTCATTGTCAGCAAAGTGCTAGGCAACGGTTCGTACTACCTGATCGACGCTCAGAAGCCCAGAGCACGCAAAAGAGATGACTCAGGCAAGGAGACGGAGAGGCCGTGGAACGCAAACCTCCTCCGAAGATTTTACAGTTAAAAGCAGTATGTATCACGCTACCTTTTGTATTAAGTACGAAGACTCTGGGTTCCCCGAGAAGAGCTCAGGGACTACCCTCTTTTATCTATATGATAAGTGTTATGCCTACGAGTGTGTTGTTTTATTATTCCACTTGGCACCGGGTTCGACCAGTCGGCCCGGAGGCTCGCCGCCTTCTGCTATATGTAGTCTCCTGCAGTCGGACAAGTAGTGTGTCGGCACCAAAAAACTTCCCTTGTTGGAAGCCACAGCTCGCAGAGCGACTGTACGGTGGGCAGGGGTTGCAAAACAATGCCCACATGAAAAATGGCTAAGGAAAATACACCGGCTTCTGCTTACCTTGCCGACACTCCAAATGTCTAAGTACTTGCCCTCCCACAAATAGCTAAGTACTCAACCCAGCCGCAGTCCGCAGAGCGGCTGTTTGGCTGGCAACAGCATGGCCAAGGGAGGGCGGCAAAGGAAAAAAGCAAGGAGCAGAAAGCAATACAAATCAGAAGCCGGCAAACAAAGCATAAATTGCGACAAAGGATATTTACATAGATAAAGGCCCATTGGCCAGCATTCAACAGAGTTCGATATACACCCTGTGGGTGGAATTGTGCAAATTTAATCAAAGTTTGTCCAGACTAGTGAGCAGAAAAATAAAAGATAACACCCTAAGGGGAGGCAGAGGGCTTCAATTGGATGGTGGAGTCGGCGGTGCCGGTTGGAGCAGCAGAGGGATCCGGCTGGATGGCAGGGTCGGTGGCACCAGTTGGGGCAGTGGACGGCTGGACTGTAGAGTCTGCGGCGCCAGTCGGTGGAACTGGTGGCTGGTCGGTCTCCACCTGGCCGCCTCGAGTACTAGTCAGCGCACTTGAGCGCGGGTCATTGCTCGAGGCGCGGTCAAGTTGAGGTTGGCCATCCGCTCCGACCTCCGGCGCGTCCTGCTCGCTTTCCTCGTCGTCCTCCTCCTCCCCTTCATCGCTGGAATCGATCGCCTCAGCCGAGTCCTCGTTGTCCTTCGGGTTCAGCCCGAGCCAATCCAGCGGTGCCTCGTTGCCCTCGTCAACCACCTCCAGGATGAAGATGCTGGTGTCGGTGTAGTCAGCGATCGCCGCCGCCCTTTTGACAAGGTCGTCTTCCACCGCCACCAGCTCCGCCTGCGCCTCTAGCCGAAAGATGGTCAGCTGGGCTAGATCTAGCCCAGGGTACCACGCCTTGATGAACTCCAGGGCTCGGCGCGCTCCAGCCCGGGCCGAGGAGCCCTTCCAAGCCTCCAGGCGGCCGACCATCACCTCCAGCCAGTCGGCAGTCCGACTGGGAGTGCGCGAAGCCTGCATGCCTGGCCAGAGGGCGGAGATCGCTAGGGCCCCGACGCGCTGAAGACGGCTTAACATCTGATGGGCAGGCCGAAGGCGGGCCTGGACGCTGAGGAGCTGCTCGCTGAGGGTCCGGGGGGCGTTGGCGGCAATCTGCACGCCTTCCGCCCTTCGCTCCTGGCGTTGAGCCTCGATGGCTTGGTTCACAGCGACGGAGTGGCCTGGGAAGAAGTCTATTTGAATGGAGGGCAGGATAGCCAAAGGTCAGAAGTCAGTTGTCGTCCTGAATAAGAGCCGGCGGCTCAAAGAAAGAAAGAAAAAAGAAGAGGCCTACCGTCGACCAAGTCCTCAATACTTCTGAAGCAGGCAGTCAGCTGCGCCTCCTTGTCGGCCCAGGCGGAGCGCTCAATCTCGAACTCAGCAAGGAGGTCAGTCTCCTTCGTCTTCGCAGCCTTCTGAGCCATCTTGAGACACTCCGTCTGCTCCGCGAGCTGCGTGGCCAGTCGGTCACGCTCCTCGGCCAGCTTGCTGCACTCCGCCTCCTTACTGCGCAACATGGTGTTGGCTTCGCCCAGCTGCTGCTGCAAGGCGGCGTTGGCTTCTGCAAAGAGAAAAGAAGAAAGAACATCAACACTTAGCAGGGAAGGGACGCAGTTGCTGGGGAGATCCGGCCCGACTGCTCAGCATTCGGCCTGAATCTCTGGGACTACAGCCTGCGGGTGCGCTATCGCGCCCCCGCAGAGAAAGAAGTTATCAAGAATCAACAAGAGAAATACGGTTGCTGGGAAGATCCGGCCCGACTGCTCAGCAGTCGGCCTGAATCTCGGGGACTAGAGCCCACGGGTGTGCCAGCGCACCCCCACGGAGAAAGGAAGACAAGACTTACTCCGGCTCTCGGTCAAGTTGGCGGTCTGCTTCTCCAGCTCCCGGACTCCGGAGTTGAAGGTGGCCGCACGAAGGTTGTGGTAATCCTGCAATAGGAATGCCAGATGGAGTTAGCATTCAATGCTTGCAAGTTAAAGTTCCGAACCGCCTGCTCAGCAGCCGTCCTGAAACTTGGGGACTACACCCAGTGGGTGCGCTGTGGCGCCCCCACCGAAGAAGTAAGAAGATCAAAACAAAGAAGTAAGAAACTTACTCGGATGGCTGCTTGGGAATGCAGGAACGCCTCGTTGCATCGCTTGAGGGCGTCTGCTTCGGCCCGGAGCTTGGCCTGGACGTCGAGGGCCGCCTGGTTCAAGGCGCCCGTCCCGCCTCCGTGTACCCAGCTAGCGGGCGCGGCGTTGGTCGCCTCGCTGTCGGGGACCAACGAGCTCGTGGCACCAGCCTCCAGCGGTCGCGGTGCCGAGGCCGCCTTCGCAAGACGGCAGCGCACGGGTGTGCGGACCTCAGGAGTTGGGCCCGTCACCACCTCGTTCCCGGCTGGTGGCACCAGTGGGGCGGCCGGCTGCCTGTCCTGCGCTCCGCCGGTCGGCGGTGGCGGAGGCACGATGACGTCCGGCATGGCCACGTCGCCGCCCTCCCTCTCCATGACCAGCTTCTCGTTGCCGACTCCCTCAGCCGTCACCACAAAATCTAGTGGAGGTGGCGCGGTGTTCAGGGGAGTCACGAGCAGCGGCTCCTGGCGGCACGCGGCCTCTGCAAGCCACTCCTTCGCCGTGGCGTCAGCCTCCGCCTGCGCCAGCTTCCTCGCCGCGGACGCCGCCGCCTTGTCAGCTCCGCCTTCTCCAGGCGAGCGCCTGCTCCTCGCGGACCTCCCTCGCGTTTCGCTCCTGCGCCTCCTGGAGGTCGGCGGCCGGATTGATTCGGCGGGTGGTGGTGGAGGTCTCCACCGACCTGATGGCCGAGGTGGCGGCCGACTTTTCGAGGGTGAGCGGGGCCCTGGGATAAGAAAGCAAGATTAAGAAGTTTTAGGCCAGATCGGCAAGAAAGTAGAAGCGTAAGAGAAATACTTATGCTGACACCATGATTGGCACCTTCGGTTACCTCTGGTACTTGGCCACCTTCGCCGCGGCCTCTTTCCGCCTGGTCGCCGCGGCCGGGTTCTTGGGCTTCTTCGGCGCGCTGCCGAACAGGGCGGCGCCCTGTTTTCGCTTGCGCTTGCCGCCTCGAGCAGACGGCCCGGCGGAGGGGCCCGCGCCGGTGTTAGCGGTGCTCCGGGCAGGGAGCGGCTCGTCTTCATCATTGTCGTCGTCGGGCCAGGTATCCATGCCCCCCTTCTTCGGAGCCGCCTGCTCCGTCGCCGCTACCTACGGCGTCGTCCTCCAAGGTGGTCGCCCCCAAGTCGGGGTCGTCCTCATCGCTCACCTCCTGGTCCAGCTGGTAGTCACCACCCGGCACCACGATGGCGGCCGTCGCCGCAGACATGTAGATCTGCGCTCCAGAGAAGGAACCACTTCATATCAAGGTCAAGACTAAAGCAAGAACTAAAAAGCAGAGGCTAAGAGACTTATGGCAGGCGGCGGGTTGTCGCGAGAGTACGGCCGCTTCCCGAATCGCCAGGATCCTTCCGACACCTTGAGGTCGGAGATCTCGTTCACCATCCTCGCCACCTCGGCAGTCAGCATCTCCTGCTCGGGTCACGGTGCCCGCTCATCCGACAGATCAGATGAGGGCGGCCTTGGAGCGGGATAACCCGACGCTCGACGAAGGCGATGAACAGGTCGAACGCCACGAGACCCTCCGACTCCTGAAGCACCCGGAGCCGGCCGATGGCGGCAGTCGCGTCCACCGACACAGGCTTTGGCTTGTAGCCTCAGTTGGGCCGAAGCCCGACAGGGGGGCCGGCCTCGTAGGCCGGCAGGTTGATGAAGTCGACTGCCGGGTCGACGTTCTCAACGTAGAAGTAAGATTGCTGCCACTGTTTCACCGACTGTGACAGCTTGATGACCGGGAAGGCGTTCCTCTTCGCCGGCCGGCGCACAACGACATAGGCACCGCATTTGGCCGCCATCTCCTTGGCGGAGGTGCCCAGCTTGCCGTAGAAGAAATCTCCCCACAGCTCGATGGTGGGAAGGATGCCGAGGTAGCCCTCACACGCCATGACGAAGGCGGACAACAGCGTCACGGTGTTGGGCGTCATGTGGTGCGGCTGGATGTGGTTGAAGTCCATGAATGAGCGGAGAAACCCGCTCGCCGGAAGGCCGAAGCCGCGGAGGAAGTGCGAGCGGAAGACGAACCGCTCGTCCCCCTGCGGTGCCGGCGAGATCTCCTCCCGCGGCGGCACCCGCACCTTGACGAATGCCGTGTTGGGCATCCGACGCGTGGCCCGGAGGAAGGTGAGGTGATCCTCGGTCACCGTCGAGCCGTCCCAGTCTCCACCCTTCTCGCGCGCCATGGCGTCCGAACGGAGCTGCGGGGGAAGGAGGAGCTCGACGACGACGAGCTGCAGCGGCACTGCGGCAGGCGCTAAGCAGCAACATCAGCAGAGAGAGAGAGGAGGAAGACAGTGTGGGAAGGAGGGCGCGCGTGCTCAGCCGCTCCCCTGCCTCCCCCCATTTATAGCCCTCGGGCTGCGAAGCCGAGGGGGCAGGACGTGGGATCATGGGATTAACTGCGCCCACGACCCCATGACCCCCCGATTATTGCGCAGAGTTACTGCACAGTAACTCTTGCGGGAATCGCAACCGCCCGCCTCGGCCGCAGCGGATCCGCCCGCGTGCCGAGGTCCGGTAATTGCGGTCCCGGCCCACTGTCACGTCCCATTAGGAGCGTGGGGTGGCAGGCTGGCCGGGCTGACGTGCGCCGTATGACATGCTCGTGGCGGGCGGCGGGCCTGGGAGGCTTAGCAGACACGCCACCCGCTTCCCGCCCTGATGTTCAAAATTGGCGGGCGAGCCCGCCTTGTCGAATCAAACTCCAGTAGTCGGCGCGTCACAAGGCGGACCGAGCGTTCGTTCGGAGCACGGCAAAAGGGGAAGCTGTTGAGCCTTCACGGCCCATCGACCACGATGCCTCACCAGCTTCGGGGACTACTGTCGGAGTGATGGGCCACGGGTATCCTCACCCGAGTCCCAGAGGCTTTCAAGACTTTGGGCCGGCTTCGCCCCACGAGACCTCAGATTGAAGCGCCGCCTTCCGGTGGCCAGCTGGCTCAACGGCCGGCTGCCCGAAGACGGCTGTGCACCAGCAGACGGCGCTGTGACCGGCCGACTCCCAGCAGATGGCCTCTAAAGAGGCCGGCTTCTAGCAGCCAGCCATCCAGCGCCTCAGAGTCTGCGCCCCTCATCAAGAGGACAAGACAGGGTGAGGCTACAGAGTAGTCCCTCACCCCCGAATGTCGGACTTGGCGTGGCCACAGTGCCCCGTACAGGCGGAGATCTCCGCACGGCGTGGCACTGTTGGCACTCCCCCCTTGACGTCACTCCTGACAGGCGGAGCCCTGTTCCCACGACAACCTGTCGGTACGGCCTGCAGGCAACGGACCCTACCAGGCAGTGAGAGCCTGGAAGACGGTGGAGGCCAGACCAGCCGGACCTGTGGGAGGCCGGCCTCCAGCAGGCGGCCAGTTCCTCCCTCGAGGCCCGTGCACCATCAACCAGATAAGACATGGTGTGGCTACAGTGATCTCCCGCCAGGCGGCGGGATTGTAGCCACGCTCCCCTGACCAAGCCTGCGTCATTAGGAACATGGCTACAGTGACCAGCCACCAACCAGACCCGCCAGCGGCGGGGACAGCCTGTCGGCTCCGTACCAGACCAGCTGACGGGGCCCACCAGGCGGCGGGCCCCAGCTGCCGGCGGAGAAGCCGGCGACCAGAGACACTGACAACCGGGTCCAGCACCCGGCCAGATTACCATTGTACCCCTAGGGGGTAGGCCTATATAAACCCCCTAGGGCATCCATGCAAACGGTGCCCACCCTGATAGAACTAGCCACCACCCTAGAGGAAGAAGAGAGCTAGCCCTGCCTCCTTCTACCTCTAGCATACAGCTCCAGGAGCACCATTGTATCACGTGTGCCATAGTGATCATGCGAAGATCCCGCAGAGCAGGACTAGGGGTGTTATCTCCTAGGAGAGCCCGGAACCTGGGTAAAGTGCGCCGGCGTTCGTGTCTACGCCACATCCCGCTTCCAGGCATCGGTGACGTTCTACTCGCTCCCACCATGATAAGCCATCTATTGGCATATGTCGCACCCAACCCCCGACACACGGTACCGAAGAGGCTAGCAATGATGGAAAGGTACAAGTGCGTACAATCCATGCACTCACATTAGTCATAAAGAACTCATATACTTATTGCAGAAGTTTATTATCCCTCGAAGCAAAGTACTACTACGCATGCACCTATGGGGATAGATTGGTAGGAAAAGACCATCGCTCGTCCTCGACCAACACTCATAAGGAAGACAATCAAAGAAACACCCCATGCTTCAAATTTTTCACACAACTGTTACCATACGTGCATGCTATGGGACTTGCAAACCCCAACACAAGTGTTTCTACAATCCACAACTACCTACTAGCATGACTCTAATATCACCATCTTTATATCGCAAAACTATTGTAAGGAAACAAACATATCATATTCAGCGATCTACAAGTTTATGTAGGATTTTATGACTAACCATGTGAATGACCAATTCCTGTCATCTCTCTAAATAGATATAAGTGAAGCAAGAGAGTTTAATTCTTTCTACAAAAGATATGCCCACGCTCTAACAAATATAAGTGAAGCAAAAGAGCATTCTACAAATGGCGGTTTTCTATGTGAAGAAAAACAGGCAATCCAAACTTCAAATGATATAAGTGAAGCACATGAAGCATTCTATAAAGCCATACTCAAAAGATTTAAGTGAAGTGCAATGAGCATTCTATAAATGAACCAAGGACTATCTCATACCAGCATGGTGCATAAAAGAAAAGTGAAAACTAAATGCAAAATACGCTCCAAGACTTGCACATATCGCATGAACGAAACGAATCCGAAAACATACCGATACTTGTTGAAGAAAGAGGGGATGCCGTCCGGGGCATCCCCAAGTTTAGACGCTTGAGTATCCTTGAATGTTTACTTGGGGTGCCTTGGTCATCCCCAAGCTTGAGCTCTTGCCTCTCTTCCTTTTCCTCATATCGAGACCTGCTCGATTAGACACTTCATCCACACAAAACTTCAACAGAAAACTCGGTAAGATCCGTTAGTATAATAAAGAAAATCACCACTCTAAGTACTGTTGCAAACCCATTCATATTTTGTTTTTGCATTATGTCTACTGTAATATAACTTTTTCATGGCTTAATCCACTGATAATAATTGACAGATTCATCAAAACAAGCAAACTATGCATCAAAACAGAATCTGTCAAAAACAGAACAGTCAGTAGCAATCTGAACATTCACCATACTTCTGGCACCCCAAAAATTCTAGCAAAATTAGGAACAATAAACAATTTGTACAGAAAGACAGTGCAAGAAGAATCAGAACCATTTCACGTTCCAGTTAAAAATGTAAAATCGCGCACTACAGCCAAAGTTTCTGTCCTGCACCGTACAAACCAACAAGCATTGTAAGCATCCTAAAGGCAAACCTTGGCACATTATTTTTATAATAAAATGGAATTGTACAAGGGGATAATTATTTTGTTGAAAAGTTTCTGTAATCAAGATTCACAAAGTTTCCGTGAGCATGAACAAAGTTCAAGGAGCTCTCCCACTTCAACAATGCTTGTCTCTCTCACTTTCACTTTCATTTTTGAAAACTGTTAGGTTCCCCTCTGTATTTATTTTTTTGTTCTTAGACTATATAAAATCACTCAACAGAAATAAATGACTCTCTAAAACTTCCGGGTTGTTTCCCTGGCAGCGCTTTCTTTAAAGCCATTAAACTAGGCATATAGTGCTCAAGTAATGAATCCACCCGGATCCCAAGGTATATCAAAGCCAATTTTAATTAAAATGATTTTTAATTTAGTAGTGAGAACAAAGTAACATATAACAAGCAATGACGAAGTCTAACTACTCTCTTCCTATGCATCAGCATGTCATAAAGTAACAATTCATGAACACCAAGTAAAGGCCAATGCATAGTATAATCAGTTTCTTGCAATTTTATCATATAGGAAACATAGAGAGGTGGAGATATAGTTCCTCTCTAATAATAATTGCAAGTAGGAGCAGCAAGCACATGCATATTATATCTATCAAAATCATCATGTGCAACGGTAAAAGGCAACCCATCAATATAATCCTTAATAAGTACAAACTTCTCCGATATAGTGTAGTTTGGAGAATTCAAAAAGATAATAGGACTATCATGTGTGGGTGCAATAGCAACAATTTGATGTTTAACATAATGAACTATAGCAAGTTCATCTCCATAAGCATAATTCATATTGGCATTTTGGCCAGAAGCATAGCAAGCATCATCAAAAAGGGATATTTCAAAAGAATCAATGGGATCATAACAATCATCATAAAAATCATCCTTCGGTAAGCACGAAGGGGAATTAAACAATGTATGAGTTGAAGAGTTACTCTCATTAGAAGGTGGGCATGGGTCTCTAATCCGCTCTTCCACCTTTTGTTCTTCGCTCTCCTCGTCATTTTTTCATCCAATGAGCTCACAGTTTCATTAATTTCTTCTTCCATAGACTCCTGCAAAATATTAGTCTCTTCTTGGACAGCGGAGGCTTTCACAATAAATGCATCAATATTGTAATTGTATTCATAATTTTCAGAGCAATATCTAAGTATAGCAAAATTTTCAGGTCTGTAAACTGAATCATCAAAATCATCAAACGCTTTAAACATAGATTCAATCTCATAAGCACCCATAAAAGCAACAAATTCTTCTATTTGTTCCACATCATAGTAATCATATACACCATTAGCATAAGAAGCTAAGGTTTCATTATCATTAAATTTGCATGAAAAGGGAAGGTGTGGAGCCTTCATCCTAGAGCAACAAGTATAATCATGTATCAAGCATAGTTGACGAGCATACCAACATAACATATGAATTTGATCCCATAATAGTTTCCCTTTTTGTGGCAAGCGATAATCCCTAAAGTATTCACATTGATCCAACATGTCTCCCATAACATAATTGAATGGGGTTTTCTCAGGATTATCAAAGTAGTACATAATATCTTTCACATTACCATCATCGAGGGTTTTAGGAGGTTCCCATCTCCATGAGTAGCAAGTACACCTAATTTTTTTTGTATTTCGTGTTCCATATCCATAACTAAAGATAGAAAACAACTAAGAACAGCAAATCAAAATTACTTAGTGATAAAGCAAACAAGCACACACGAGAATATTCACCCCACGCTATGACTCCCCGGCAACGGCGCCGGAAAAAGGTCTTGATAACCCGCAAGTATACGGGATCAATTGTAGCCTCTTTCGATAAGTAAGAGTGTCAAACCCAACGAGGAGCTAAAGGTAGAACAAATATTCTCTCAAGTCCTATCTGCCACTGATACGACTCTACGCACGCTTAATGTTCGCTTTACCTAGAACAAGTATGAAACTAGAAGTACTTTGTAGTTGTGATAGGATAGGTTTGCAAGATAATAAAGAACACGTAAATAAAAAGTGGGGGCTGTTTAGATAAAGAAGCAATAAATTAAATATAGCGAGTGTGGAAAAGTGGTGGTAGGAGTTGTGAAATTGTCCCTAAGCAATTGACTACGTTACTAGACCGGTAATCACTATTGCAATTTTATTTGAGGGAGAGGCATAAGCTAACATACTTTCTCTTCTTGGATCATATGCACTTATGATTGGAACTCTAGCAAGCATCCGCAACTACTAAAGATCATTAAGGTAAAACCCAACCATAATATTAAAGTATCAAGTCCCCTTTATCCCATACGCAAACAACCTACTTACTCGAGTATGTGCTTCTGTCACTCACGCCACCCACCATAAGCAAATCATGAACATATTGCAAACCCTACAGCGGGAATCCCTCACGCTTGTGCGACACGGAGAGCACCATAGGACAGCACCAATAATAAAACATGCAACTCAAACCAATCATAGCAATTCATCAATCACCAGTAGGACAACGTAAATCTACTCAGACATCATAGGATGGCAACACATCATTGGATAATAATATGAAGCATAAAGCACCATGTTCAAGTAGAGGGTACAGCGGGTTGCGGGAGAGTGGACCGCTGAATATAGATGGGGGAAGGTGATGGAGATGTTGGTGAAGATGGGGAGGTGTTGGTGAAGATCGCGGTGATGATGATGGCCCCCGGCAGCGCTCCGGCGCCACCGGAAGCAAGGGGGAGAGGGGCCCCCTTCTTCTTCTTCTTCCTTGACCTCCTCCCTAGATGGGAGAAGGGTTTCCCCTCTGGTCCTTGGCTCCCATGGCATGGGAGGGGCGAGAGCCCCTCCGAGATTGGATCTATCTCTCTGTCTCTCTCTCTGTTTCTGTGTTGTCTCGGTCTGCCTTTTCACCGTTTCGTATATATATGGAGATCCGTAACTCCGATTGGATTGATACCTTCGCCCAGATCTTTTTCCAAAAAATAGCTTTCTTGCGTCTAAAGAAGGGCGTCAGCCACCTTACGAGTGGCCCAGGAGGGTGGGGGCGCCCACCTGGAGTGGGCGTGGGCCCCTGTCTCATGGCCACCTCGGGCACCATCTCGTGTTGATTTTACTTCCCAAAAATCACAAATATTCCAAAATAATTATAAGTCCGTTTTTATCCCGTTTGGACTCCGTTTGATATGGGGTTTCTGTGAAACATGAAAGATGCAACAGATAGGAACTGGCACTGGGCACTGGATCAATATGTTAGTCCCAAAAAAATAGTATAAAAAGTTGCCAAAAGTATATGAAAGTTGTATAATATTGGCATGGAACAATAAAAAATTATAGATACGACGGAGACGTATCAGGCACCGCATAGACACACAATTTGATTTCTTAGCCATGTGCGGTGCCCCCTGAGGGAGTCCTGGACTAAGGGGTCCTCAGGGGTCCGGCCTGTTGGACATGGGCCGGACTAATGGGCTGTGAAGATACAAGACTGAAGACTTTCTCCCGTGTCCGGATAGGACTCTCCTTGGCATGGAAGGCAAGCTTGGCGACTGCATATGAAGATTCCTTTCTCTGTAACCGACTTTGTACAACCCTAGTCCCCTCCGGTGTCTATATAAACCGGAGGGCTTAGTCCGGAAATGAATATAGTCATACAGGCTAGACTTCTAGGGTTTAGCCATTATGATCTCGTGGTAGATCAACTCTTGTAGTAGTCATATTTATCAAGATCAATCAAGAAGGAAGTAGGGTATTACCTCCATAGAGAGGGCCTGGACCTGGGTAAACATTGTGTCCCTCGTCTCCTGTTACCATCATCCTTAGACGCATAGTTCGGGACCCCCTACCCGAGATTCGCCGGTTTTGACACAGACATTGGTGCTTTCATTGAGAGTTCCACTGTGCCATACTCAAAAGGTTTGATGGCTCCTTCAATTATCTACAACGATGTTGTCCAGAGGGAAACCTTCCTCCCCGGACAGATCTTCGTGCTTGGCGGCTTCACACTGCGGGCTAACTCGCTTGGCCATCTGGAGTAGATCGACAGCTATGCACCTGGCCATCAGGTCAAATTTTGGAACCTGAACTACGTCACGGACATCCGCGGAGACTTGATCTTCGACGGATTCGATACCACGGCAGCCGCTCCCTACCCCTATGATGAACATGATTTAAATTTGTCATCAAACAATACTTAGGAAATTGCACCTGTAACCGCTCCGGCCTCAGATCCAGAGCATACCGCGCCATCCGAGGACGGGAAGCTCGACCCCTCCACAGGGGCCACAGATTCTGCGGCATTGTAGCCGCACACAGACTTAACCTCATGTGATATTTGTGTCATGGGAACTCCGGACTCGTCTCCGGCTGTGAGTTCCAAACCACGTGCGTCCGGGGACACTAAGCTTTATCAGTTATCGATCTTCGAACTCAGCGCCATAGACGTCTTTCGGAACTCGCCTTTAAGCGGTGTGTTAAACTCATTAAGAAATCTGTCCTTAGCGAGGGACTCGCAGCCGAACTATGTCCGGTTTGAACTTGAGGCTGATGACGGGGAATTTCGTTTCCCATCCGCCACCCACTACATAGCCACTGTCGAGGACTTAACCGACATGCTTGATTATGGCTCCGAAGACATCGATGGTATGGATGACGATGCCGATGAGGAGCAGGGCCAAAACCCGCTGTCGGTGTCAAAACCGTTGGATCTCGGGTAGGGGGTCCCGAACTATGCGTCTAGGCGGATGGTAACAGGAGACAAGGGACACAAAGTTTTACCCAGGTTCGGGCCCTCTCGATGGAGGTAAAACCCTACTTCCTGCTTGATTAATATTGATGATATGGGTAGTACAAGAATAGATCTACCACGAGATCAAGGAGGCTAAACCCTAGAAGCTAGCATATGGTATGATTGTTGTATGTTGTCCTACAGACTAAAGCCCTCCGGTTTATATAGACACTGGATAGGGTTAGGGTTACACAAAGTCGGTTACAATGGTAGGAGATCTAAATATCCGCATCGCCAAGCTTGCCTTCCATGCCAAGGAAAGTCCCTTCCGGACACGGGACGAAGTCTTCAATCTTGTATCTTCATAGTCCAGGAGTCCGGCTGAAGGTATAGTCCGGCCATCCGAACACCCCCTAATCCAGGACTCCCTCAGTAGCCCCTGAACCAGGCTTCAAAGACGACGAGTCCGGCGCGCAGATTGTCTTCGGCATTGCAAGGCGGGTTCTCCTCCAGATTCCGTGTACATGTTGAATAATGTCCTGTTTCTTGTGAATGTAGCACTCCTTGTCTTCTACGCCCAATAATGGCCACCTTCCACTTGTCAAACGAATACGAAAAGACTGGGTGTTTTTACATTCACACCCCTAGCCGCGTAAATGAGCCGCCTATTTAAAGGAATGGGGATTTAGATCCAAACCACACGTTCTCCCATCCGCGAGTAGTCATCAGAGCTCATCCAGCGAAGATCCATTCCACCATGGCTAGCCGTCGCTACTCCTCCTCTCGCCCTTCCAGTCCTAAGCCTGGAGACTGGGAGAGGTGCTCCATCCCGCATAGTGAGCTAGTATCGCTTCAGACCAAGGGATTCCTCCCTCCGGCCTACATGGTCCCAGTTCGAGCCGGACTTGCCACCTATAATGGCGGAGAGCAGGCGAAGAGTGCCCCCACTCCCTCCAAAGGAGAGCGGATATGCCTTGTCCCTTATCTAATAAGGGGACTCGGATTTCCAATTCATCCGTTTCTCCGGGGGCTTCTGGAGTTCTATGGCCTCCAGCTGCACAACCTCACGCCTGCCTCTATCTTGCATATCGCGGGCTTCGTTGCCCTTTGCGAGCTGTTCTTGGGTGTTGAGGCTCACTTCGCGCTGTGGAAGAGGCTATTCTGCCTGGTTCCCCGCTCTCAGAGGGGGTCAATATATCAAGTGGGCGGAGCCAAAGTGTGGCGCATCGCTGGGACCGGATATTTATCCGGAACCCCAAAGAAGGCATCCGAGGACTGGCCTTCGGAATGGTTTTATATAGAGGATGTCCCGCTGCCGGATCCTATTCGGATCGGCCTCCCTGAGTTCAATAGTGTTCCCCTGAAGAAGCGCATAAGATGGCGTCCACGGAGCTCTCAGAAAGAAAGTGACAGGGACGTCCTTTACCTGATGGGCCGGATAAGACTGCTAGCTCATTCTGGACTAACCATGATCGGAGTCATGGCCGTATGCATCATGCGGGGGGTGCAACCGCTTCAGTATAGAAGCCACCCTATGTGGGACTTTAACGGGGAGGATGACGCCACCCGTCACGGCCGCAAGGGGCCGGACTCGGCTACCGCTCTAATAAAGATGTTGCCCGCTTTGTACAAGGGAGAAGAGGAGGAATTTCTCCGCATCAACCCTCAAGGTGGATTCACTATGTACAATCCACCGAGTTGGTAAGTGGACAATTTTACTTGCCCATCCGTTTTATATTCCCATCATTAATTATATAGCCTGATGATTTCAACGCAGGAACTGCGCCAGGAAGTAAGGGAAATAAACAACCCTCCCCCGCAGCCCGAGGATCCCGAACGGTCCCTCGATCCGTCCTCCGAAGAGGATCCAGACTTGTCCGTGGACCTGATTGACGGGGTGTTTTATCAGCTGAGCAGGGACAATGCCCTGGTGGCCATTACGACTAATTACCCGGGGCTACTCCCGGCCTCCCAGGTAACTGAGACCAAAGTCCCAGCACCTTGAAAAGGAATCCATCCTCGTGTGTTTTCAGTTTCCTGACAACAACCGTATTTTGCAGGGAAGATTCTCGAGGCGGGAGGCTGAGCCTGCGACGACTAGCCAACAATGGGTGTCAGGACCCCGTGGGATGAAAAGAAGTGAAGTCCGGACTGAGGCGCCGGTGCAAAGGTATAGCGCGCCCTCTTATTCTCAGGTGTTATTCCTTCAAGGCATATTAACACTCGTGCTCTGTTCAGGACAAAGAGACCTCGCCGGACTATATCCGGAGAGGTTGCCAATCGCGCCTCCACCAGCCAGGCTCAAAAGCCCGGACCAGAGGCAGAGGCGAACACGAGGCGTGCACCAGACGCTCCTTCAATAGAGGACGCGGACAGGCTGTCTGCCACCCCTTCCGAGGTGGAAAGCCATGAACCACAGGCGTCGCCGGACAGTTCTTCGCGAGGCCTGTTTCTCCCAAGAGACGTTGGACGCCTTCAACTCAGGAGATGCATATCTCTGTGCCGCTCAGAATGGTCTAGCCAGAGCCACGGAGCAATATGTAAAAGACATACGAGTGATAAAATTTTAATGGTTATATATATCAGTAGCCCCCGAGACTTGAAACAGTTAGAATAACTGATTTAAGGATCGTGTAATACGCAGGTTCTTTCAGAGAAGAATACCCAACTGTCCCAGGAGCTAAAAGAGTGCTCCGCCCAACTTGAGGCCGCACTAGCCGCAACGGGGGAGCCCGAGGAGACCCCCTCTGGTAATATATGCTTCAAAAAGATAAGTGTGAAGTGCGGCATATGTGCCGATCTGACAAATGAAATTGCAGGTGGCGCCGGACTAGATCTGGACAAGCAACAACTCCTACGCCGGCTAAAGGCTGGCGAGAGCATGCTAACAAAGGTGAGGCGGGAAAAGAATGATCTTCAGGATGCCAACACCAAGCTGGGTGTTGAACTGAAAGATGTTCGTGCCCAGCTGTCGGACTCCGCTAAGGAGAATCAGCGGCTTCGACGCGGCATATTTAGTAAGTGCTTGAAAGAACTTTTGAAAAAAAGGTTCGGCGAGGAAGTCGACTAATAGAGTGATGTCTGTAGGTATGCTAACAGGTCGTCCTGTAGAGGAGATGCCCGGTTCTATGGGTGACCTTCTTCCCGAGCTCTCGCAACTGCACGAGCGAGTTCAGCAGGCGATGCAAGGCGTTGCCCAAGCCTTATGGCCATCCCTCTCCATGCTCGAGGGCCTTGGAGAGCTTGCGGAGAAGATGAAGGGAGCGCGGTGGCGCTTCCGATTATGGAAGATATCGGCCTGCCGTCAAGGCGCTAGGGAGGCCTGGGCCATGGTGAAGACGCGGTACACAAAGGCTGACCCGAACCACATGGCCGAGGTCGGACCTGTGGGGCCCGATGGGAAGGAGATCCCTGTAAGCTTAGTATACGGCCAAGTAGAATTGGCCGCAAAGTATTCCCAGCAGGACTGTAAATTAGACAGCTTGTTAGATGGTATTGAAGAGGAATACAATCAGTCAAAGTGACTATGTAAATTAATTGACATTTATAATGCCTTCTAGCCGGATTGTAGATCGTTTGTCATTGCCGACCTTTTCGCTTTGACCTCGGGACCTGACGGTCCGGAGTGTGTCCGAGTACCCTTGCGGTTATATAAGAACCGGGGTATGCATGGGGACCAGGCGTAGGGGTCATTAGTGCTTTATCAGACAAGTTCCCAACTAGTTATGTTATATTACATGGTTAGTAAGAAACATCTTCCAGGGAGAATAGTTCTGTTAGGGGTTCCTTTCTCTGGGAGGCATGCCCTAAAGTGCATGTCCGGACTGCGAACGCAGAAAAAGCATCTGGGGGCACATAAGTAAATAAGTAAAAACGTCATCTTTAGTTCACCGACCGAATATTCCCTTAAGAACTCTAGCTTTCGGCTTCACCCAGTCTGAGGTACACATCCGGCTGACCCGGCAGTAACAATCACAGAGGTGCTCCCTTTACCACCTAGCCGAACAATCGGGAACGTAGGGGTAAGCACAGGAGCCAGGCAACCCAGCTTGGCCAAAACTTAATTCATATCGATGCATATAATGGTGAATAAAAGGTACATGCGGAAGTTTGACACATGTGTTGGGCATGAAGCCCGTATAAATAAGCTTCTGTTTAAAGAAGCCCCCAGGTTTAGTGAGCGCGGGTAGCGCGTCACTTGATGAACCTTTAAGGGCTATCAGAGAGAAAAAAGGGGAAGGAGAGAAATGTAAGACAGAAAATGTAAAAAATGGACAGAGGAAGGAGACGAACACAGAGTCCGGCGCTAGGCATAGAATCTTCGGAGACGGGCTGCGTTCCATGGGTTCGGCTCGAGTCGGTTATCCGATGCATCTCGCAGGCGGTACGCTCCACCAGTTAGGGCCTCGTCGATTATGAAGGGACCTTCCCACTTGGGCTTCAGTTTGTCCTTTTTCTTGTCCGGCAGGCGTAGAACTAGTTCGCCAACATTGTAATTTTTGGCCCGTACTTCTCTGCTTTGATATCTTCGAGCCTGTTGTTGATAGAATGCGGAATGAGCTTTTGCCACGTCACGCTCCTCCTCCAAGGTGTCCAAACTGTCCTGCCGATCGAGTTCGGCTTCTCTTTCTTCGTACATGCGCACTCGAGGTGAGTCATGAATTATGTCGCAAGGCAAAATGGCCTCTGCGCCGTACACCATGAAGAATGGTGTGTATCCGGTGGTGCGATTCAGCGTGGGCCGCAGCCCCCAGAGTACGGAGTCAAGCTCCTCTACCCAATGCGTGTTGGATTCCTTGAGGGATCGCACTAATCTGGGTTTGATGCCGCTCATAACAAGACCATTTGCATGTTCGACCTGGCCGTTAGTTTGTGGGTGGTAGACAAAGGCATAATCGAGCTTGATGCCCATGTTTTTGCACCAGAGTTTTACCTCATCGGCCATAAAGTTCGTGCCGTTATTAGTGATGATGCTGTGGGGGATGTCGTAACGGTGTACGACCCCGGATATGAAGTCTATCACTGGTCCGGGTTCGGCCGTCTTAACAGGCTTGGCTTCTATCCATTTGGTGAACTTATCCACCATGACTAGTAAGTATTTTTTCTTGTGGGTTCCACCTTTAAGGGGTCCCACCATGTCAAGCCCCCAGACCGCGAAGGGCCATGTTATGGGGATAGTTTGGAGGGCAGTGGGTGGCATATGACTTTCGTTGCGAAAAGCTGGCAACCGACACATCGTTGGACTAAGTCCTGAGCGTCTGCCCGGGCCGTTGGCCAATAAAAGCATGTACAGAAAGCCTTGCTTATAAGGGACCGAGCTGCAGCGTGATGACCACCTAGTCCGGTGTGAATTTCAGCCAGCAAGTTCCGCCCTTCCTCTTCGGAGATGCACCTTTGAAGGACTCCGGTAGTGCTTTTCTTATATAGCTATCCCTCATGGACTTTATAGGCTTTAGATCTCCGCACTATGCAGCGTGCCTCGTTTTGGTCCTCTGGGAGTTCCTGCCTAGTAAGGTAAGCTAGGAATGGTTCTGTCCACGGGGCGATAACGGCCATTATTACGTGGGCTGAAGGTGTGACTTCATTGGCGGAGCCTCCGATTGTGTCAGATTGTTCGTCATCGGGCAGTTCGGTTGATTCCGGAATGTTATTGCCAGATTCCCCCTCCCATACTACAGATGGCTTGAACAGCTGTTGCAAGAAGATGTGGGGGGGGGACTACGTCGCGTTTTGCGCCGATGCGTGCCAGGACGTCTGCCGTCTGATTGTTCTCCCGGGCTATATGATGAAATTCGAGCCCTTTGAACCGAGCTGACATTTTTAGGATGGCGTTGCGATAAGCTGCCATTTTTGGATCCTTGGCATCGAAGTCTCCATTTATTTGGGATATTGCGAGGTTCGAATCCCCTCACACCTCTAGGCGTTGAATGCGCATGGATACTGCCATCCGGATACCGTGTAAAAGGGCCTCATATTCGGCTGCATTGTTGGAGTCTGTGTACATAATCTGGAGTACGTATTGGACTGTATCTCCCGTGGGGGACGTCAAAACGACGCCAGCCCCCAGACCGGCCAACATTTTAGAGCCGTCGAAATGCATGATCCAGTTTGAGTATGTGCCGTACTCTTTAGGGAGTTCGGCCTCCGTCCATTCTGCGACGAAGTCGGCCAAAACTTGCGACTTAATAGCTCGTCGTGGCTTATAAGTTATATCAAATGGGAGGAGCTCGATGGCCCATTTTGCAATCCGACCCGTTGCTTCGCGGTTGTTTACAATATCATTAAGTGGTACTTCGGAGGCTACTGTTATCAAACACTCTTGAAAGTAGTGTCGCAGCTTCCGGGATGCCATAAATACCGCGTATGCAATCTTTTGATAATGTGGGTACCGTGATTTGCATGGAGTGAGGACAGTGGACACATAGTAGACCGGCTTTTGAAGGGGGAATTTGTGTCCGTCCGTTTCTCTTTCGACGACGAGCACTGCGCTAACAACCTGGTGGGTTGTTGCAATGTACAATAGCATTGGTTCGCCGATATTTGGCGCGGCCAGGATTGGGTTTGTTGCCGATATGGCCTTTATTTCGCTGAGTCCGGCCGTGGCGGCATCCGTCCACTCGAAGTGTTCGGTGCGCCGAAGGAGGCGGTAAAGAGGTAGAGCCTTTTCTCCCAGACGGGAGATAAAGCGGCTTAGAGCCGCCACGCATCCTGTTAATTTTTGTATTTGTTTGAGGTCCTTTGGGATGTCCAGTTGTGACACAGCTCGGATCTTGGCTAGATTTGCTTCAATTCCTCTACCGGATACAATGAAGCCCAAGAGCTTTCCGGCTGGAATGCCGAAAACGCATTTTCCGGGTTGAGCTTTATGTCGTATGTTCGGAGATTGTCAAATGTAAGCCTCAAGTCGTCTACTAGAGATTCGACATGTCTTGTTTTTACGACCACATCATCCACGTATGCCTCCACTCTTTTGCCGATTTGGTTTGCCGGACATGTTTGAATCATGCACTGATATGTTGCGCCGGTGTTTTTGAGCCCAAAGGGCATCGTGTTGAAGCAGAATGAGCCGTATGGTGTGATGAATGCCGTTGCGGCTTGGTCAGATTCTGCCATCTTGATTTGATGGTAGCCTGAACATGTGTCGAGGAAGCACAACGAACCGTGTCCTGCGGTAGCGTTGATAATTTGATCGATGTGGGGGAGGGGGAAGGGATCCTTTGGGCAAGCCTTGTTAAGGTCTTTAAAATCAACGCACAGGCGCCAGGATTTGTCCTTCTTTGGTACCATCACCAGGTTTGCTAGCCAGTCCGGATGTTTTATATCTTTGATGAATCCGACCTCCAATAACTTGGCTAGCTCCTCTCCCATGGCCTGTCTCTTAGGTTCGGAAAAACGCCGAAGAGCTTGTTTGACAGGTTTGAATCCTTTTAGGATATTTAAGCTATGTTCGGCCAGCCTGCGTGGGATTCCTGGCATGTCTGAAGGGTGCCAGGCAAAGATGTCCCAATTTTCACGTAGGAATTCTCGCAGTGCGACGTCTACATCAGGGTTTAATTGCGCCCTGATGGAAGCTATTTTATTGGGGTCCGTTGGATGGACCTGGAATTTGATTATTTCATCCGCTGGTTTAAAGGAGGTGGACTTGGATCTCTTGTCGAGTATCACATCGTCCCTGTTCACTGTGGAGCGCAGCGCAGTCAGCTCCTCAGCCGCTAGGGCTTCGGATAGTGCCTGAAGGGCCAGTGCGGCTGTCTTATTTTCGGCGCGGAGTGCTGTGTCCGGATCACTAGCGAGAGTGATGATTCCATTTGGCCCGGGCATCTTGAGCTTCATGTACCCGTAATGGGGTATTGCTTGGAAGATTGTAAATGCTTCCCGCCCGAGCAGAGCGTGGTATCCGCTACTGAACGGAGCCACATGGAAGCTGAACTCTTCGGACCTGTAATTATCCGGCGTGCCGAACACCACATCTAGTGTGATTCTTCCTGTACAGCGCGCTTCCCGACTGGGAATTATTCCTCTAAAGGTTGTGCTGCTTCGCTCAATGCGGTTTCAGTCTATTTCCATTTTTTGAAGGGTTTCCTCGTAAATGAGGTTCAATCCGCTGCCTCCATCCATGAGTACCTTGGTGAGGTGAAAACCGTCCACTATTGGACTGAGGACCAGTGCGGCTGGTGCTCGGGCTGTTCGGAATTTAGGTTCATCGCTGGCATTAAAAGTAATAGTCGTGTCACTCCATGGGTTTATTGTTGCTACTTGGTAGACTTCGGCGAGGCTGCGAAGTGTTCTTTTTCGCTTATTATTTGATGTGAAAGTCTCGAAGACTGTTAAGACTATACTGGTGACCCTGGGGTGGCTTTCTGCGGCCTCCAGAATTAGGAGATCTTCGCCAATTTTGGCCACCTGCCGGAGTATCCAACATGCTCTAAGGCTATGAGTTGGCGTGGCGCCCTTTGTAATGTGAATTTTACAGGGTCCATTAAGCCATCCTTCCAGTACGGTTCCATGCCTTGTAGAGGGTTTTTGTTTTTGGTGTTTAACCCGGGTGTATGTCGATGATGCACCCTTTTGTTCCGGACGGGGTTTATATTTAGGGCCGGATTATCCCAAAATTTTATTTTGGTTTTCCAGGCGCTTTCCATCGCACAGTACTTTTGTACCATGGACGCCAAGTCAGAAAGGCGTGTAATATCACGACGACTTATGGCGTTAAGGATTCCCTTGTCCGTGCAATTATTGTAGAAGATTGAGATTGCGTCTTCCTCGCGGCAGTCCTTTATCCTGTTCATAACCAGGAGGAATCTGGCCCAGTAATGGTGTACTGTTTCTTCGGGCTTTTGCCTGATTTTGGATAGATCGCTTATGTTTGGGTGGGTGGGTGGGATTAAATCTGAAACCTCACCCGATCTGAGACTCAGAGGCCAAGGAGTTTCTGAACTCTGAAGTTTAGGTTCTGGGATGTTATCCAATGAGTCTAGCCCGTTGCCTGATTCTAAGTTTAGGTCTTGAGTTATATCCTCCCCTCCGTGGGTATCCGGCCTATAGGGATCGGGAATCCGGACGTAGCTAGTCCTTAAGATAGATGAAGGATCGCCGCACTGCGCCTCGACCACGGCAACGTGATGGGTGGCTTGGGGAGAGTTAATTTCTCTTAGATCGGGTTTAAGCCCAACTTGGTCGTAATCTGTAGCGACCCCCAGGGCGGCGATGCGATCCAAGAGATCGTTTACGGAAGAGAGCTCCATTGGCTATAACTGCTCGACGAGTTCCGAGCTGACGTTAAGATTGCTTTTGATGACCCGAGAGGTCACCGTCGGCGCAACAGCCGAACATGTGGTCATCAGAAAACCGCCTAGCCGGAGAGTTCGGCCGACAACCAAGGCTCCCTTAGTAACGGCGCCGTCTTTAAAGACGGGAAGAGGCATCCTTCCTAATTGCGACGGCACAGAGGAACTCTCAACAAAAGCACCAATGTCGGTGTCAAAACCGACGGATCTCAGGTAGGGGATCCTGAACTGTGTGTCTAGGTGGATGGTAACAGGAGACAAGGGACACAAAGTTTTACCCAGGTTCGGGACCTCTCCATGGAGGTAAAACCCTACGTCCTGCTTGATTAATATTGATGATATGGGTAGTACAAGAGTAGTTCTACCACGAGATCAAGGAGGCTAAACCCTAGAAGCTAGCCTATGGTATGATTGTTGTATGTTGTCCTACGGACTAAAGCCCTCCGGTTTATATAGACACCGGATAGGGTTAGGGTTACACAAAGTCGGTTACAATGGTAGGAGATCTAAATATCCGCATCGACAAGCTTGCCTTCCACGCCAAGGAAAGTCCCTTCCGGACACGGGACGAAGTCTTCAATCTTGTATCTTCATAGTCCAGGAGTCCGGCTGAAGGTATAGTCCGGCCATCCAAACACCCCCTAATCCAGGACTCCCTCACCCGCCGTTTACCGGATGCTAGACGACCACTTCTTCGTACGACGTATACATGGTGGATACTCCTAAAGAAACCAACAACAATGACAAAGAGGATCCAGTTGAGGACAAACCTCCCGAGACACAGCCCAGACGTCGCCGTCAACGGTGCCGCTCTAAGTCACGTCGTGCAAAAGACAACAACACCGGCACTGGAGGAAAAGATACTCCGGACAATGCCGAAGACAATGAAGACCCTGTTGGGGCAATCTCCGAATAGGATGACCGGGAAGACGGGCACGTTAGCCCTGATGAACAGGCCATACACGAAGACTCGAAGGACAGTAATTATCTTCTGCTCTCTAAGGAAGAGGAGAGCCTCGGCAACGAGGAATTCATCGTGCCTGAGGAACCTCTCGAGCAGGAGCGCTTTAAACGCCGGCTAATAGCCACTGCAAGGAGCATGATAAAGAAGTAGCTGCAGCTTCAAGCTGACCAAGATTTGCTCAATGATAGATGGACCGAAGTCCTTGCCACCGAGGAATACGGCCTTAGTGGCCCAGTCAAAAATTACCCGAAGCGCAAATTGCTACCTCAGTTCGATGACGCGGCGCTGGAGCCCGTACCATCATCGCGCAACGCGGCCGACCGACCGCCACGTGGTCGGGATAAAGGGGCAACTCAAGCCGAACACCGGACCATCCCACCTCGTCGTAAAGGCATGAATAAAACAGCTCAGGGGTATACATATGACCTTCAGCAGGGCCTGGACAGTAGAGCAGGATATACAAGATCGATCTACGGATCGCGAGGACGTGCCTCGACACGGGACGACGGCTACCTATTTGGGCGTGACAAACCTAGCCACGCCCGGGCCGAAAACCGCAAACGGACTCCATCAGAGGTACGTCGCAGTGTGGCCCAATATAGAGGCGCCACACACTCTCTTTGCTTCACAGAACAAGTAATGGAGCACGAATTCCCAGACGGGTTTAAGCCCATGAATATCAAATCATAGGACGGAACAACTGATCCCGCGGTATGGATCGAGGACTTCCTCCTCCATATCCACATGGCCCGCGGAGATGACCTTCATGCCATCAAATACCTACCACTAAAACTTAAAGAACCAGCTCGATACTGGTTAAACAGTCTGCCCGAAAATTCTATTGGCAGCTAGGAAGACTTGGAAGACGCCTTCCGCGATAACTTCCAAGGAGCATATGTCCGGCCACCGGATGCCGATGACTTAAGTCACATTGTCCAGCAGCCCGGAGAGTCAGCCAGGAAGCTCTGGACTAGGTTCTTAGTTAAAAAGAACCAAACCGTCGACTGTCCGGACACGGAAGCCCTAGCGGCCTTCAAACACAGCGTCCGGGATGAATGGCTCGCCCGCCACCTCGGTTAAGAAAAAACAAAATCCATGACAACCCTTACCGCTCTAATGACCCACTTTTGCACGGGAGAAGACAGATGGCTCTCTTGTAGAAGCAACAGCACCAGCGATCCGGGCACTTCCGAAATTCGAGACGGCAATGGCAAGCCACGACGCAGCGAGCACAAACGTCGCAATGTTAATGAAAGAACACGCGACACAGCGGTCAACGCCGGATTCAGCAGTCCCAAACCCGGTCAACAAAAAAGGCCATTCAAGGCGAGCAAAGGCGAACCATCCAATTTAGACAGGATATTGGATCGACCCTGCCAGATTCACGGCCACCCTGACAAACCAGCTAATCATACCAACAGAAACTGTTGGGTCTTCAAGCAGGCCGGCAAGCTCAATGTTGAACACAAGGGGAGGAGGCCGCCCAGTGATAGCAACGACGAAAAGACTCACCAACTGTCGTGGATTTGTCACGGCAGATGTCCTTAGTGTCAGGACTTAGTCGCGAGGCCAACGCATCCATGTGGTAGCTTGAGAGGGGTTGAGTGGGACGAGAGACGCAGGGCGGATCAACACGCAAGACAAGGGTTTAGACAGCTTCGGGCCCCGGGAAACATCATCCGGTAAAAACCCTACATGCTGTTTGAGGCTAGGTCTCATTATCATCCCGAGGGAGACGCCGTAAACCGGCTCTTGTGTCTAACCCTAGAGATTATTGATTGCTTGTAGCTTGTAGCTTCTAACTTGTCACTCTCCCCCTTTGGGGAGCCCCGCCCCTCCCTATATATGTTGAAGGGGCGGTTTACATGTGGAGTCCTATTAGGATTAGGACTAGCCTATCTCTAATACAAACCGGGTACAAGTCTCGGTCTTAACTCCTTGTAAGGTAAATATTCCTTTCCTGTTAAACCGGCCCACAATAGTTGAACCGGCCTTCATGAACCGCCAGACGGGCCACCGGGTCTTGTCGCTCCTCTGACCCGTCCATCGGGTTACCAGTGATTTACAACGTCCCGACGGTTTGATGGTAAACCGCCAGGTCTGGGCGGGTCACCAGATGAATATCGCCAAGTGCCAGCGGGACCTCGAATAAACCGCCAAGTCCGGACGGTTTAACTTCTGGCCGGTTTACACCGCGGGGTATATCCCCGACATTAGCCCCCAAGTTTAGCTTGGATTTATCCATGGTAAACTTATGCTGCAAATAAACATAAGAACAAATTTGACAGGTTGCGCTCCGGGTTAAGAACTCTTGTAAACCGACCCTGATCATCCTTAAATCTTTGTTATTCCCTCCTTCTAGAAAAATCCGGATCAATAACCAGCTTCGTACTTTAAACTGCTGACAGTGGTTTCTCATAGAAAAATATTGTGAAGAATAATCCACTTGAGTCGGCTTTCAAAGCGTCGGTTTAAGAAATATTGGTCTTGAAATATTCATCTGATATTCAGCCGGTTTGAAGATGACCCCGGTCTTGAAAACTTGCCGGTTTAACATTACCAAATGGCCGGGTTATAAAAACTGATGACCCCGGATTATGATTGTTGCAAACACCGGTTCATGATTGTTGCCAACATCGGTTTATGATTATTGATGACACCGGGTTGCAGCCACAGGGTCATAATGATTGGTGACGCCGGGTCAATCTAATTTGCTCAACAGAGAATTTGAAAATCTTTCTTCGATAATAATATAATACCTGTAGCCCCCAAGTGCCGGGTTGTTATGCTTGCAGCAACCTGGGACTTGTAATTGACTGATGCCCATAAAACTTCAACCAGTGTAGCCCCCAAGGGCCGGCTCAGTAAGATAATATTGAGCTGGGACTTTGATATATACTTCAATAAAAATAACATCATATGATGTAACCCCCATCATGGGCCTTGAATCCACGTCCACAAGGTTAAGAGCCTTGTGCTTTACCAACTGAGCAGTGGACCCTTCAATATAATGGATAAAAAGCTTTGTACCTTGAATAGTTGACAGGAGCAATTGGTGCATGCTTGCAACAACATGAGACTTGCATATTTGATGTAATCTCAATTTTGAATAATGTAGCCCCCAGGTGCCGGGTTGTAAGCCTGCAGCAACTCGGGACTATTCCTTCAATTGTAGAATAAATCATATCCATTGATAATATGATAGCCATTGCGCTAAAGCGACTTTGAAAACCTCAATAATATCGGTTTATTAATAACCATAATAACATCCAGCCATGTTGGCTATTCAAGATAATATAATCCGGTATGAAAACCTTATTCATTCAATATCATAATGAAAATTCAGCCAAGTGTGGCTATTTGAATAATATAACCCAACAATTTATAAGCGCATGATTCCAATGGCGCAATCCAAATATATACTGGCGACTTATAGTCCAAAGCCAGGCCGGTTTAATAAACACCGGACAATCTCTCATCATAGACTGGCGATTTATCGTCTTAAAGCCGGGCCGGTTTAATAAACACCGGATAATTTATCATCATACTGGCGACTTATCGTCTTAAAGCCAGGCCGGTTTAATAAACACCGAACAATTTATAACCATGCGTTATTCAACCTGTTTCTGCATACAACAAGTTTAAAGTATCCTGGCGGTTTACCGCCGGACGGGTCATAATGCCCAACATTTAAGAATAATCAAATATGAAATATATCATACCTGTGATATAGTCGGTTTACCAACTTTTCATAGTAGGGGAATTTTGAGTAATGATAACTCCTTCCATATTGTGCCGGTTTATGATAAAACCGTACCGGGCTGTGATAAACACCGGTTTAACAATATATAATACTGGTGACTTGTAGTCAAACCAGACCGGGCTGATAATCTCCGGATTATAACTTGATCATGTACTCACAATTTGTAGTTGAAAACCGAGCCGGGTTGATAAACACCGGTTTACTCCATAATAGGATGGTAACAGAAAACCGGGCAGATAATCTCCGGTCTAAAAATGGACCGTGTTCCGCCAATTTAGCTGTTTGAACCGGTACAAAATACTGTCGGTTTTAAAAAACGCAAATAAAATGGCAACTTCTCAAGAAAGGCTATTAAAGCAAAAGCAATGGCAACAACTTTTTGCAAAAGAAGAGCTCTACTGAGCTTGATCAGATGGAATTACCATGGTCAGACGCAACCAAGCCCCCCGAAGGCGTAGCGATGGTGCCAGTCAGCCAGGACCCCAAAATGACGCGTGGCGTTTACGCTGGCCAAGTGGCATTGCATTGGTTCGGATTCGACCAAGCCCCCAAGTGACTCAGTGGCCTAGGGCCGATCAAGTGGCATTGCATTGGTTCGGACACGACCAAGCCCCCAAATGACTTATTGGCTAAAAAGCCGATCAGAAGGCATTACCATCATCAAGACATGACCGAGCTCCCATAAGGTGTAACTACGGTTCAAGTCGATTAGGTCCCCAACTGACTTAGTGGCCTAGGGCCGATCAAGTGGCATTGCATTGGTTCGGACACGACCAAGCCCCCAAATGACTTATTGGCAAAAAAGCCGATCAGAAGGCATTACCATCATCAAGACATGACCGAGCTCCCATAAGGTGTAACTACGGTTCAAGTCGATTAGGTCCCCAACTGACTTAGTGGCAAATGTGCCAGCCAGAAGGCATTACCGTCTTCAAGACATGACCAAGCTCCCAGGAGGTGTAGCTATGGTTCAAGTCGACTAGGTCCCCAACTGACTTTGTTGCTCTTCTGTGAAGCGACCTCAAGGGGTAAACCGGAGGTTGCCCTAAAGTGAATCCACTCCGTGTAACCACGCATGATATAAAGAATAGATACCCCGCTTTACAAAGCGGGAGCCCCCATGTGATAAATAATATGTCAAGCCAATAAGGCCGGATACCCATGTTTGAACCGTGCATCATGGCAGCAGGTCCTCTTCGGTAATTTTTAACTTTTTTGCAAGAGGTAAATTCTTCTTGAACCGGGATCTTGAACCGGATATTGAAAGCTTCAAAGCTGTGGGAGACATCTTCCCCTTGAACCGGATTTTAAACTGGAATCTTCATTTTCAGCCGGAAATTCTGACGGCCTTTAAACTCGAACTTGCGAGAAGTTAATTCCTTTTTGAACCGGACATTGTTAAACCGGATTTGAGAGCTTCAGAGCTGTGGAAGACAGATTTCCATTAAACCGGATCATAAACCGGATATCTGAGAGCTTCAGTGAGACTGACTTCCCTTGAACCGGATTTTAAACCGGAATCCTTTCTGATGATCCGAAACTTCTTCATTGAGTCGGGATTTTGTAACTGTCATATACTTTCTAAGCCGGAAATTTTCTGACGGCCTTTAAATTTTCATCAACATAATAGTAGCCTCCGGGATCGGGTTATCTTTCCCTCCATCGTCCTCGGGTTCTTAAACCGGCTAAAACTGGCAAGACTTGCTGCGTCATAGCATCGTAGCCCCCAAGTCTCAAGGTGACTCGAGGAGTTGGCTTGAGATTCATATTTGACCGTGATATAAACCGGTATAACTTGTATATCATTGGTGTTGATAACACGATGTGAATACACAGAAGGTTAAGGTGACTGCGGCGAGTTGTAAATGATCCCGTATGAACCGTGTCAGCAACTCGGCCAATGGTTCCTTCCAACTGGTGATTTGAAGTTAACCAAACTGTAGCGGCGGTGACTTGTGCGCCTGCCTATTGATCCATCCAGTGCAGACGGCGGTTGATGATAATTTGCCTCCAATTTGAAAGAAAACCGGGCTACCCAAGTTGTGACTTGTTCATACTCAATAAATGGCTCGCGCAGACAGGTGCGGCCCGGTATGTTGATGTAAACCGGACTGCGGGGGATGGCAGCCTGTGCATGCGCTATTGGGTAATTCGCATGGTCCTGGCGAGTTGACGCGATCTGGATCGCGATATAAACCGGCACGGGTTATCCAATAGCTCAGTGATATAATAATCCCCTTTTTGCAACAGACAATTTGTCCTGATATGTTAGCCGGAAAATATCCACCGCGGAGTTGACGATCACCACAGTGAAACTGAAATCAATCATGGCAAGTCAGCCATGCGAACAGACAGATGAACCGGTCGCGGCATTGTAAACCGGTGCGGAGCAAGTAGTCCTCCGCGCCGCAAACCAGTGCGGTCGCGGGAGACGGCCACGGTGTTGTAAACCGGTGCGATCGCGAGAGTCGGTTACGACGCTGTAAGCCGGCACAGACGGGTGGATCAGACGCAAGTGCGGTAAACCGCACGGACGGGCTAATTGCGGGCGCGGTCCCGGTAAGCTGATGTAAACCGGACCATTCATCGGGTGGTATGACACGGATGAAACGCCGATGTAGAATATTGCTAACGCGTGCTCCGTGCCCGTAACATAGCGCCTCATTTGTAATGAACAATTGTCCTGCATAAACAGTATTGCAGACCAAGGCAAAGATAAACTGCTCTTTGACAAAATAATATGTGTCAATAAAATATGTTTTAGATAGATATCACCTGATATGTCAGGCCGGAAATAATCCGCCACGAAATTGATGATCGCTAGGTGAAATTGAAATCGCTCACGGGTGAACCGGCCGCGGCGTGGTAAACCGGTGCGGACGGGTGAGTCGGCCGCGACGTTTGTAAACCGGTGCGGACGCGTGAATCGGCCGCGAGGGCGGACGGACGAGTCGTCCGTGGTGTTGTAAGGCGGTGCCGACGGGCGAGTCGGCCACAGGAGCCGTAATATAACACCTCATTAGTTATGAACAATTGTCCTGCATATAAAATGCAAAGACCAAAGTAATTGCTCTCTGACAAAAACAATATGTGCTAAAGTTATACTTAGAGGGATATCACCTGATTCGCCTAGACAACAGATGAGTCGGCCACGACGTTTGTAAACCGGTGCGGACGCATGAACCGTCGTGAGGGCAGATGGACGAATCGGCTGCAGGTGCGGACGGATGTAATCCGAACATCGGGGCGGCAACATGCATGTGTATCCGTTGAGCATCATAGCATGGACAAACACCAGCGCAAAGGTGATGTTGACGCGCCCCCGTAGGCGACACCTTTTCGTAATGATCCTGTAAAAACATTACAAGACCAAGTAATTGTTCCCTGATGAAAAACAATATGTGTTAATAAAATAGAGTCAGATGCATATAACCTGATTCTTCGGTGGACCGATGGTCTGTGTATACATCGTCCATGATTATTATTATTTTCAACACATGTGCTGTCCACCCTGACTTTTCTTCAAACCAGTCTCCCTTATTCCTTTGCAGGAGCAAGGACCGGTGGAGGTGAAGCGCCTGATGATAATGCGAGGCGGGTTGATGAAGCGAGAGCGGGCCAGAGTGAAGCCGAGTTGTAGTAGAAAATATTGATGTTTCCTCGGATTGACAGATCGTCAGAAACGCCTGCGGCAGCACACAACCGCAACCCTAATTTCCTCTGAACTTGAATTTTGTCCTCGTTGTTCTCATTGATTGCCGATGGCATAGATCTTCGGTGCCAACTCTTCCTCATCTAATGAAATCACAAGCTTCTTGAACACTAGAAGAGATCCCTCCAAGAACTCATCACCACCGTGCGCAGGCCCCACGGTGGGCGCCAACTGTCGTGGATTTGTCACGGCAGATGTCCTTAGTGTCAGGACTTAGTCGCGAGGCTAACGCATCCATGTGGTAGCTTGAGAGGGGTTGAGTGGGACGAGAGACGCAGGGCGGATCAACACGCAAGACAAGGGTTTAGACAGCTTCGGGCCCCGGGAAACATCATCCGGTAAAAACCCTACATGCTGTTTGAGGCTAGGTCTCATTATCATCCCGAGGGAGACGCCGTAAACCGGCTCTTGTGTCTAACCCTAGAGATTATTGATTGCTTGTAGCTTGTAGCTTCTAACTTGTCACTCTCCCCCTTTGGGGAGCCCCGCCCCTCCTTATATATGTTGAAGGGGCGGTTTACATGTGGAGTCCTATTAGGATTAGGACTAGCCTATCTCTAATACAAACCGGGTACAAGTCTCGGTCTTAACTCCTTGTAAGGTAAATATTCCTTTCCTGTTAAACCGGCCCACAATAGTTGAACCGGCCTTCATGAACCGCCAGACGGGCCACCGGGTCTTGTCGCTCCTCTGACCCGTCCATCGGGTTACCAGTGATTTACAACGTCCCGACGGTTTGATGGTAAACCGCCAGGTCTGGGCGGGTCACCAGATGAATATCGCCAAGTGCCAGCGGGACCTCAAATAAACCGCCAAGTCCGGCCGGTTTAACTTCCGGCCGGTTTACACCGCGGGGTATAACCCCGACACCAACCAAATACTGGGGGTCAGAAGCAATTTCCCCCCGTAGTAAAAACAGTGAACATGGTATACACGATACACAACTCTACAAGGGAGCAGGAGAAGCACTCCCTCCGGACTGAAGATCATACTGCTGCAACTTTAGTACAAAGCGGTCTTATTAAACCGCATACCTTGTTGGCCATTAAGCCACCGGTCTCCATTCAACAGGATCGACCAATTCTAGAGCGGAAATAGCAGTTCGACTTCCGCCGCCCACCTTATATATCTGCGAAATCTGTACTACGCATACATAACTATGCACTTAAGATACCCTAGGCATCGTCGAAAGCACAATACGGACGAGCATGCAAGCACTCCCATAACCTTTTCTTTTCTTTTTTAATTAACTACCCTTTATTTTTTATTATCCTTTACCACAGGTGATGCAAATGCTAATCATCTCAATGGACTCCATAGGAGTTCGGATTCATACACTCACCTAAGGGCTATTTCGGTTTAGGAATCCCCTCTCCGAGGATAGGCGCCGCAGACGTGCGACAGGAGGTCCAAAATAACTTTTTGTAGACCGCATTCTTTATTTCGAGCCTGTAATGTGCCTTTTTCCTCCGCCTTCAACCCTGGGCATGTCAAATAGCTGGGGTTGTGGCTTTGGTATCTACAATATAAGTATTGGCATATCACTTAGGTCCCAGTAAACATAATCCGCATTCAACATTCGTTTTAAAAAAAACTGAATTAGGCTCCTGTGGTTGTTTCACACATATACCTCGGCATAACTTGCCAGGGGCTCGGTATGGGAACAAATGAGTTACCGACAAGTCCGAACAGCTTTGTAGCATACTTCAATGTCGCGAGTTTGGCCTTATATGCATCAGCTCCGAATCATGTCTTGAGTCAATAGTTGGGTTGCCCGGCTCTTGTGCTTGCTACCCTACGTTCCGCTCTATCGGCTAGGGTAGTAACGGGAGAACTAATGCGATTGTGCCTTCGGTTCATCTGGTCAAGCACCTCTTTAGAGAAAGACGAAAACTGACTATCGTGATGCGGCGAGAGCTGGTCAACCACTCGATGACTTATCAGAATCTTTCGTGATTCCCTCCGTATTATACGAAGGACCTTTTTCTTCAGGTCATACATGTAACGCACCATATCGGAATAAGTCGTATACATACCAGGGGCTATATCGTAGTCCCCCCCATAAAAATCCTATGGCTAAGTGAACGTGTTAACGCCCTATAGTCTGATTGCCTAGTTCACCGCATTGATACCTCCTTAAAGGACCAAGACGTTGGGTAAAGAGTGATAAAATGATTTTCCGAACACCCTCGCACTTTATGCGAGGGGACTGAAGCCGACGACTGGAAAACTTTCAGATTAATACAAAAACGGCCGCACAGGCGGAACAAAAGTTTTAGGCTAAATTAACATATATAGCCTTATCATAATATTGTCTTTTACAAATTTCCATACATTTCACTCGAATATCACGTTTTTCGAGCATTGACCCTCTATCAAGCGGGCACCCTCCAGGACGACCTTGAAATAATGCTCTGATGGTCCTTGCCCTTGGGTGGACCCTTCACGGCAACATCAGTGGCCTTCATCTGATCCCAGTATGTCTTGACCCGGGCAAAGGCCATCCGTGCACCTTCAATGCATGCCGACCGCTTAACGAGGTCGATACGCGATGCCGCATCAGCAAGTCGCCGCACCAAACCAAAATAACTATCCGAAATTGACTCATTTGGCCACAGCCCGACCACGGAGTCCTTGATGGCAGAACCGGATAGTCTATGGAGCTCGGCCCATTGGGTCATCTGTTCGTTCAGCAACAGTGGGTGTTTTGACGCGCCGAACTGCGACTAGAAAAGCTTCTCCATTGCATACCCTTCTTGCGCTTGGTAAAACTGCACCGCATCAGAAGCATTCTTCGGCAAGTCCAACAACGCGTCTGGAGAACTCCACACTTTATTGAGTGGAGCATAATTCGGATCGCCGAACTTAGTTTGCAATAAAAAGGGCTTACCAGCCGTGATCTCCCCAGCTTGTCCGATCTCCTCCCGGGCCGCTCTAGATTCGGACCGCGCTTCTTTTGCCTCTCACAAGGCCTTGTCAAGATCAGCCGTTTTTTGTTTTGTTATCCTTCTCGAAGATTTCACAACGGCTAGCGACATCCTTTAGCTCACGCGCCATCGTGGATATTCTCTCCTCGCATTGGCGCCGAGCAGCCTGTTCGGCCTTTAACTCGGCAGCTGCCCTCTCGGCAGCCATTTTACCAATCCGGACCAGCTCCTTGGCCCGGGCTAGCTCAGCCCGAAGGATCTCAACCGCAGCGGCACCATCTGCAGTCATGCATATTTCAGTATACAATATTTCGCGTTATGCTTATATTACAAAGCATGTGCTCGTAAGGACTACCCTAAAAACATACCTTGCGACTCGTCAAGCCGCCTGTTGATAAGCGTAAGGTCATCTTGCGCCACATCCAGCTTCCGCTCAGATCGGCAACTTCTGTAGTCCGGGCGGACGCCCGAGAGGTGACAGCCTGCATTTAAATTCGTCATATTGTTTCCCGGACATATCTTTTTTGATCCTCCGATCGCTTTCCCCAGGAAAGTCAGTCCAAGTCTCAGGGGCTACTACCTATACACAGGTGCAGTTTGTGAATAAAACACAATCAAAAAATTCTACAGTATAAACCTCGAAGCCTCTTAGCAGGCTAGTACAGGCTTCATTTAATCCGCTTTTCATGGATAGAACCTTTTCAACCACCGTACCCATCAAGGTATGATGCTCCCCCGAGACGAGCGCCTGTTGCAGCATGTTCGTCAAGGTATCCGGCGCTCCTAGACCTTCGGAAGCTGCGGTAGGAGTATGGCCTCCCTTCGAAGGGATCCATTTATCCGTCTCCGGCGGTAAGACGGACAGTCCGGGGCCTTTATCATTGGCCCCAGGGCTCGGGGCTACCGAAGTATTACCTTCGGGTTGTGTCTTTACCGCCCCTCG
Organism: Aegilops umbellulata; assembly: GCA_032464435.1. Lineage (NCBI taxonomy): Eukaryota > Viridiplantae > Streptophyta > Magnoliopsida > Poales > Poaceae > Aegilops > Aegilops umbellulata. The sequence goes on along the minus strand of CP136056.1, from coordinate 27,520,703 downwards.
CACCATTTGTTGGTTAGGAGAGACCCTTTGTGACGACACCTCAAAGTCGTCCGCCCTATTGGGCGAGGAGACCGGTGGAGGCGTCTCGCTCTCCATCATCTCTGGGAGAAGATCCCCCGAGGAAGAGGATTGTTGAAGATTGTGTGCTAGGCTGCAAAAAACACATATTCTAGATGTTACCTCGGTCATAGGAAGGGAACGAGATATGTTTAAAATATCCTTGTTCACTCACGATTTGGCTAAAGGCTTGGCCTCAACGTGGGACTGCACGATGACGTCGTCCTCCAAGCCCGAGCCGCCCGACAGGGGCCTCTTGCCTCATTTAGGAGCATTTTCCTCCCAATCTTCTGAGGCGGCCCTTTTCTTATCATGGGAGAAGACATGTTGACTTTTCCCTTGTCTTCGGATGATGGAATTTTCATTCCCCCAGACATAATGTCTGATATACCTTCAGAATGGAGGCCACCTCTGGCCCTCCCCTTCTCCGCCTTGTCCTCCTTCATAGGCATCTGATATGGTGCCGGGGCCAAACATCCTTGTTAATAAGTTATTCGCCGAGTCTTCGGGGAGGGGGGGGACACCTGATTCGCTCCGCTTTTTTTATCCAGCCCTGGAAAACGATAAGTTTTACTCAGTATTGCATTGCGGCATACATAACTATAAAGTGTTCGAGAGTTGAGCGCTTACTGAGGTATCCGGATGGTTGAAGTCGAGGCTGATGTCCTCGGTGGTGTCCGGCCACTGTTTTCGTTTCCCGAAAAACAACTTCCACATCCCTTGGTGCGTAGTGCCAAAGAAGTGTTGGAGGGTTCATGGTCCTTCCGGATTAAACTCCCACATGTGGAGAGGCCGACGCTGGCATGGCAGGGTTCGGCGGACTAGCATTACTTGAATCACATTGACGAGATCGATGTCCTTCTCAAGGAGGGTTCGGATGTGGCTCTGTAAAGTCTACACTTCATCAACTGATCCCCGGTCCAGCCCCTTATTAATCCATGATGCTAGCTGTAATGGAGGGCCAGAACAGAACGCAGGTGTAGCTTCCCACTTGGTGCCGCGGGGTTCTGTGATGTAAAACCACTCCCGCTACGATGGGTTGGAAGTTTCGGTGAAACAACCTTTTGGCCAAAGAGCATTGGTAAGCTTGCTCACTACGACACCGCCGCACTCCGCCTGTTTCCCGTCAACCTCCTTCGGCCTCACACTAAAGGTCTTGAGCCATAAGCCGAAGTGTGGGGGAATTCGGAGAAAGGCCTCACACGTAATGACGAACACCGACACGTGAAGGAAAGAATCTGGGGCTAGAACGTGGAAATCTAGTCCGTAATCAAACAAGAGCCCCCGGACGAAGGGGTGAAGAGCGTGTAACACCCCAGATGTAACTTGCCATAATTGTAACTCCAACTCTTGCCATTTTCGGCAATGTGTTATGATATTCCCTCGTGGTTGGGTTCTTCTTCGTTTTGCATTTTGTCCTTTTCGTGCATTTCATATCATGTCATCATGTGCATCGCATTCGCATACGTGTTCGTTTCATGAATCCGAGCATTTTCCCCGTTGTCCGTTTTGCAATTCGGGGCTCCTATATTCCCCGACGTCCCCTTTTACCTTTTTTCCGTGAGCGGGTATTAAACTTTCTCGGAATGGACCGAGGTTTGTCAATCGGCCTTGGTATAGCACCGGTAGACTGCCTGTCAAGTTTCGGGTCATTCGGAGGTCGTTTGATACTCCAACGGTTAACCGGGTAACCGTGAAAGCCTCTTTTGGGTTGCAGCCCAAAACCCCATCAAATCAGCCCAATAACCCATCTAAGACACTCCCATGTCCATCGTCGTTCGATCACGATCGCGTGGCCGAAAACCGTGCTCAATTTGGAGCCTCCTAGCCCCTCCTACCTATAAATATAGCCCCTCCTCCGAAATCCCGGATCAAATCCTACCCTAACCCTAGCCCCGCTCCCCTCCGCGCCGCCGGACACGTCCGTATCGGGCCGGACGCGTCTGCCGCCACGCCCGCGCCAATCGGAGGCCGCCACGTGGCCCCGGCCACCGCGCGCCGCCGCGGCCCGCCGAGCCCGCGGCCGCCCCCCGCGGCCCAGCCGCCGTCCCCGCGCCGCCCCGGCGCCCCGCGCCTCGCCCGCGCACCCCGCCGCCTTCCGCCGACTCCGCCCGCGCGCCGCCGCTCGCCGGCACGCTCCGCCGCCGCCGCGCTGGTCGCCGCCCGCGCCGCCTCTGCCCGCCGGTCGCCGCCTGCCGCCGCGCCGCCTGCCTCGCCCTGCTCCGGCGTCCCCTCGCCGGGAGACCTCCTCCCCGAGCTCCGGCGACCTTCCCGCCGGCCGGATCCTCCCTCTCCGTCGAGCTCTCCGGCGAACTTCCTCGGATCTGAGATCCAAAACGACCGGGGTTGACTTTCTCCTCCCCGCTCGCCGACATGTCCAGTTTTCTGCCAAGTCTGAAAACTGTAACGAAACTTGCTTAATTGTCATGGGTGCTATTATATTTTCTGTTCCTTTTTGGCTCATGGTCAGTAAGGGACTTTTGTTCTATGTTTTGAGTAGATTCATTCCATGCCATATCTTTTCTATGTTGTGTTCCTGTAGCTGGTTGTTTCCTTGCTCTAAACATGTCATCCTGATGTTAATTTCTGGCATGATAGTATTTTCACTAAGTCTGTGAACCTGTTATCTTTTGCACTTTTGCCATGCTTGTTTGAACCTGTTATGATGTGATTTAGCTGTAGCTCAGTGTTCATGTTTTGTCAAGCATCTTGAGTAGTTCACTGAAATATGCTTTGATGATATGTTTGGATGCAGTAGCTTAATTTCTTGTAGCATGCTAAGTGGCATCATGCTGTTAAACGCAGAAATATGCCATTCTTGTTTGGCTTGTCATTTGCAAACCGTGCATCCGATTCCGGTGATCTTTATATCGATTTCAACCGAAATCACCTCACCTTTCCAGTGGCATACTTGGTTTGCCATTATTATTCCTTGTTCATCTTTGTTCTTCCGGAGCACGCATATGCATTGCATACCACATCTCGCATATCATGCCATGTTTTGCATCATGTTGATTGTGCATTGCATCGTGGTTAATAGTTGTTCCTTTGCTTGTGTTCTTGCCTTGGGTAGAGCCGGGAGACGAGTACGTGAACGAGGAACCTGTTGAGAACGCTTACGAGGATCAAGCCTTCGACAACTCTGAGAACCTTGCAGGCAAGATGACCATACCCTCGAAATCACTTCTATCTTTGCTTGCTAGATGCTCGCTCTTTTGCTATGCCTATGCTGCGATGCCTACTACTTGCTATATCATGCCACCCATATTGCCATGTCAAACCTCTAACCATCCTTTCCTAGCAATCCGTTGATTGGCTATGTTACCGCTTTGCTCAGCCCCTCTTATAGCGTTGCTAGTTGCAGGTGAAGATGAAGTTTGTTCCATGTTGGAACATGATTATGTGGGATATCACAATATCTCTTATTTAATTAATGCATCTATATACTCGGTAAAGGGTGGAAGGCTCGGCCTTATGCCTGGTGTTTTGTTCCACTCTTGCCACCCTAGTTTCCGTCATACCGGTGTTATGTTCCTTGATTTTGCGTTCCTTACACGGTTGGGTGATTTATGGGACCCCCTTGACAGTTCGCCTTGAATAAGACTCCTCCAGCAAGGCCCAACTTCGGTTTTACCATTTCCCACCTAAGCCTTTTTCCCTCGGGTTTTCGCGAGCCCGAGGGTCATCTTTATTTTAACCCCCCGGGCCAGTTCTCCTTCGATTGCTGGTTCAAACTAGAGCCACTTGCGGTGCCGCCCTGAGGCAACTTGGGGTATCCTCGATTGCCGTACATACTGCTCATCCTGATGTGCCCTGAGACCGAGATATGTGCAGCTCCTATCAGGATTTGTCGGCACAATCGGGCGGCTTTGCTGGTTTTATTTTATTACTGTCGAAATGTCTTGTAGTCTGGGATTCCGAGGCTGATCGGGTCTTCCCGGTAGAAGGAATATCCTTCGTTGACCGTGAGGGCTTATAATGGGCTAAGTTGGGACACCCCTGCAAGGTATTATCTTTCGAAAGCCGTGCCCACGGTTATGAGGTAGATGGGAATTTGTTAATGTCCGGTTGTAGAAAACCCGAAGTTGACCTTAATTAAAACACATCAACCGCGTGTGTAACCGTGAGGGTCTCTTCTCGGCGGAGTTCGGGAAGTGAACACGGTGTTGGAGTTATGCCTGACGTAGGTTGTTCTAGGATCACTTCTTGATCACTTCTAGCTTCACGACCGTGCTTTGCTTCTCTTCTCGCTCTCTTTTGCGTTGTTAGCCACCATATATGCTAGTCGCTTGCTGCAGCTCCACCTCACAACCCTATCCTACCTTTAAGCTTAAATAGTCTTGATCTCGCGGGTGTGAGATTGCTGAGTCCCCGTGACTCACAGATTCTACCAAAACAGTTGCAGGTGCCGACGATGCCAATGCAGATGACGCATCCGAGCTCAAGTGGGAGTTCGACGAGGAACGTGGTCGTTACTATGTGTCTTTTCCTGATGATTAGTAGTGGAGCCCAGTTGGGATGATCGGGGATCTATGTAGCATTTGGGGTAGTCTTCTTTCATTTCGGTTCCGTAGTCGGACCTTGAGTGTAATCTGGATGATGGATTTTTATTTATGTATTGTGTGAAGTGGCGACTGTAAGCCAACTATGTATCTCTTTCCCTTATGTATTACATGGGTTGTGTGAAGATCACCTCACTTGCGACATTGCTTTCAATGCGGTTATGCATCTAAGTCGTGCTTCGACACGTAGGAGATATAGCCGCATCGAGGGCGTAACAAGTTGGTAATCAGAGCCTTCCCCGACCTTAGGAGCCCCCACTGATTGATCGTTTTTAGCGGCCGAGTTTTGTCTAGAAAAATGTTTTGAGTCATTTTGGAATTATGTATCGGAGAGTTTAGGAATTCTTTTTTACTTCCCAGTCTCCTCATCGCTCTGGTAAGGCATCCTGACGTAGAGTTTTGACTCTTCTCTTCTCAAATTTCACTAAAAAAAAATTTAGGATCACGCGGGTATCTTAGAATCGTTTCGATGCTTTTATGATGACAACATTGTCTTGGTGCCTCCTGTCAGCAGGGGTTTAGTGGAAGTGTCCCGGGGAGTTGAGCTCTGAGGTGTTGTCGTCATAATTTTATCGTTGCAGTTCTGGAATACCTGAGTTTAGTACGCCGACATCGAAAATCTCTTTTGTACAGTTGGTGGTGAGATAACCCTGATAGCCCAGTACTGAGGCGAGTGCGGGAGTATTGCCATAACTCATATAACGGATGCTTTTCGAAGGTTGAGGTAGACGATTTCCGAAGGTTTCTTGGTTATGTGTTGAAGGATGGATACAGCTGGATCTAGGTATTGTTAGTTTGGGTGATATATTTTGTGTCCCCTGTATCCCCAACACCTAATTGCATAACCAGAAAGTTTCGGGAGTTTATAGGTGGGAATTCAAGTAGCTCCTAGAATATCTTTCTGACAGATGCATGATATGGGATTGGGTAAATCTCTATCATGTGTTTGTTCCGGCTTATTCTGCAAGCCAATCCTTTGTTTTGTTTTCAGTTGTGATATTCGAGTTGTCTCGAGGCAGATGATGATTCCATACCTTTATCTAAATGGCTTCTCAGCTTATGGAAGTGTGAGGCTTTACTTTGGAATTCATTCGTTCATTCTTGTTCGAATGTTTATTGTGAAGACTATATGTTGCAATTTCGATCCTTTGATTCAGCTTGAATATATGTCTTAAAATATGCTAATGGATGTCACCCTCTTCAGGATGGCTCCACCAACGCGTCAGAATCCGAAACGCAATGAAGGAAGTCAGGCTAACCCTCCGCCACCACCTCCGCCTCCGGAGGCATGGCAAGCCTTGATGACAGCCACCAATGCCAACGCTCAGATTCTGATTCAGCTCTGCAAGATCGCAACCAAGGGCAAGGTAATCAGGGAAATCAAGGCCAAGGCAACAATCAGCCGCATTTTGCTACCCTCAATCAGTTCCTTGCAAATCAGCCAAAGACTTTCAGCTACTGTGTCGAGGCCACAGACGCCGATGATTGGCTCGTGGACATCAACAAGCATTTTGAATGTAGCAATGTCAGACCTGAGGACTTTGTCAAGTTCGCCTCTTTTCAACTCAAGGATCAAGCTGCTGAGTGGTTCCAACAATACAAAGATTCCAGAGGAGGTCGTGTGATTAGCTGGGATGATTTCCGCCGTGACTTCAAAGCTCATCACATTCCAGAAAGTGTTGTTGAGACTAAGCGTGAGGAGTTCCGCAATCTCAAGGAAGGCAACATGTCTGTTTATCAATACAACACTTAGTTCCAGAAACTCTCTCGTTTTGCTAAGCAAGACATCCCTGATGAGAAGAGCATGATTTACCAATTCAGGCGTGGTCTCAGAGAAGATCTGCAACTAGCTCTCGTGCTTTTTGAGCCGTTAAAGTATGATGAATTCTACAACATGGCACTGAAACAGGAAGCTGCTCAGCTCAAGTGTGAGGCATCTAAGAAGAGAGTCAGGGACGCAGTTCAGTCATCTTCTTCCTCACTAGTGGCGGCCAAGCAACAGAAGTTCTGGTTGCCTCCTCCTCCTCCGTTCCGTCAGCCTTACCAGCAGAAGAACTCAGGTGGTCGTGGATCTTCCCACCCACCCAACCCTGGCTATCAGAACAAGTCTCAAAATCAAGCTCCAAGGCCAAATGCTCCTTATCATCGTCCGCTCTCATAGGTGACATGCAACAAATGTCAGCAAAAGGGTCACTATGCGAACAAGTGCTTCAACCAAAGGCGCCTTCCGCCTCGTCCTCCTGTGAAATCTTCCAGCAATGCAGTGGTCAAGCATAATTCCAAGTCTGCAAAGGTGAACATGATGAATGCAGCTCAAGCGGAGGATTCTTCAGAAGTGATCATGGGTAATATCTCAGTTAATGATATTCCTGCAAAAGTCTTATTTGATACTGGTGCTTCGCATTGTTTCATCTCAAGACCTTTTGCATCCATGAACAATTTGCATACTGTCGATCTGCCTAAGCCAATAGCGGTTTCCTCTCCGGGTTTGTTCATGAATACCAAGATGATGGCTCCGAATGTTTCTATCAAGATGGGCGACTATAGATTTCTGGCTAAACCAATTGTTCTTGGTGACTCTGATATTGATCTTATTCTCGGGATGGACTAGCTTTCTAAGCACAAGGCTCAGCTTGATTGTGCTGCCAGGGAAATTCAATTGACTCACTCTTTTGATGATGTGATCATCTATGCCGCTTGTGATGAAACCATTTGGTTGTTTTCTCTCAATGAGAAGGGCGAATTGGATGCTATCTCTCAGATTCCTGTCGTTTGTGAGTACCAAGATGTCTTTCCAGAAGAGCTTCCGGGTATGCCTCCTCACCGGCCAGTCGAATTCGTTATTGATCTTGAGCCTGGCACGGAACCCGTTTGCAAGCGTCCATACAAGCTTGGGCCAAAAGAGTTGAAGGAATTGAAGAAACAACTCGATGAACAAGAGTGTGTGGGTCTGATCAGACCAAGTTCTTCTCCTTGGGGTTGTGGTGTTCTTTTTGTCCAGAAGAAGGATGGCACGGGCCGACTTTGCATCGATTACCGTCCATTGAACAAGAAGACAATCAAGAACAAGTACCCACTTCCCAACATCAATGAGCTATTCGAGCAACTTAAAGGTGCTAAAGTGTTCTCCAAGCTTGACCTTCGTATGGGTTATCATCAAATTCGCATTCGTGAAGAAGATATTCCCAAGACAGCATTCAGAACAAGCTTTGGTTCTTATGAATATACTGTCATGTCTTTCGGCCTTGTCAATGCTCCTCCAACTTTCTCTCGAATGATGAACTTCATCTTCAACCCCTACACCAATGAATTCGTCTTGGTCTATCTCGATGATATATTGGTCTTCTCCAAGAATAAGAAGGATCATGCCAAACATTTGCGATTGGTGCTCGACAAGCTCAGAGAGTATCAATTCTATGCGAAGTTCTCCAAATGTGAATTCTGGCTTGATGAAATTCTTTACCTTGGTCATATCATCTCTGCCAAGGGCATTGCTATTAATCCCGAGAGGGTGTCTGCAGTTTTGAATTGGGAACCTCCTCAGAATGTCAAGCAGCTTCGCAGTTTTCTTGGACTTGCAAGCTATTGCCGAAGATTTGTTGAGAATTTCTCAAAGATTGCAAAGCCTCTTTCCAACCTCCTCCAGAAGCATGTGAAGTATGTCTGGTCTCCTGAGTGTGACGTTGCTTTCAACGCTATCAAAGAGAAACTCGTCACTGCTCCAGTTTTGACTCCTCCTGACGAATCCAAGCCTTACGAAGTTTTCTCTGATGCTTCTCTTCAAGGCCTTGGTGCGGTGCTAATGCAGGAGAAGAAGGTTGTGGCCTATATCTCTCGTCAGTTGAAGCCCAACGAAAAGAACTACCCCACTCACGATCTTGAGTTGGCGGCAGTTGTCCATGCATTGATAACATGGAGACATCTCTTGTTGGGAAGGAAAGTGGACATATTCACCGACCACAAGAGTCTCAAGTACATCTTCACTCAGCCCAACCTCAACCTCAGGCAAACTCGATGGGTCGAAATGATTCAAGAGTATAATCCGAGTATTGAATATACTCCAGGCAAGGCTAATGCGATTGCAGATGCATTGAGCAGGAAGGCTTATTGCAACAGCTTAATCCTCAAGCCCTTTCAACTGGATCTTTGTGAAGATTTCCGCAAGTTGAATCTCCAAGTTGTTCCTCAAGGTTTTCTTGCCAACCTCATGGTCTCTCCTACTTTGGAAGATCAAATTCGTGAGGTGCAACTGCTGGATACCATGGTGAAGAAGGTGAAACGTGGTATTGACAAGGGCATTTCCAAATACAAGTGCTATCGCGTTGATGACAGAGATACTCTTTTCTTCGAGGACCGGATTGTGGTTCCTAAGGGTGATCTTCGTAAAGTCATTATGAACGAGGCGCACAATTCACTCCTATCCATTCATCCTGGAAGTACAAAGATGTACCATGACCTCAAGCACTCGTATTGGTGGACTCGAATGAAGCGAGAAATCGCTCAATTCGTGAATGAATGTGATGTCTGTAGAAGGGTGAAAGCAGAACACCAACGACCAGCTGGTCTACTCCAACCTCTTGCTATTCCAGAATGGAAGTTTGATCATATCGAAATGGACTTCGTGACTGGTTTTCCTAAGTCCAAGCATGGAAATGATGCCATCTTCGTCGTCATCGACAAGCTCACTAAAGTGGCTCATTTTCTTCCTATCAAAGAGTCTATCACAGCAGCGCAGCTGGCAGAGCTCTACACCTCCAGAATTGTCTCCTTGCATGGCATTCAACAATTCATTTCTTCAGACCGTGGCAGCATCTTTAGATCCAAGTTTTGGGATTCTTTTCAGAAGGCCATGGGCACAAACATTCGCTTCAGCACAGCTTTCCATCCTCAAACTAGTGGACAAGTCGAGCGTGTCAACCAAATTCTTGAAGATATGCTCAGGGCTTGTGTCATCTCTTTCGGCATGAAGTGGGAGGATTGTGTTCCATATGCTGAGTTCTCTTACAACAACAGCTTTCAAGCGAGCTCGGGCAATGCCCCATTCGAGATTCTCTATGGCAGAAAGTGTCGTACTCCTCTCAATTGGTCAGAGACGGGCGAACGCCAACTTCTTGGCAATGATTTCATCACAGAGGCTGAAGATATGTGTAAAGTCAATCGTGAGAATCTCAAAGCCGCTCAATCGCGCCAGAAGAGCTATTACGATAGCAAACACCGTGATTTGGCTTTCGAGATCGGAGACCATGTCTACCTCCGCGTCTCTCCAATGAAAGGCACCCGTTGCTTCGGTATCAAAGGGAAACTTGCCCCTAGATACGTGGGTCCTTTCAAGATCATCGGCAAACGAGGCGATCTCGCCTATCAACTTGAGCTTCCCCCCAACTTTGCAAATGTGCACGATGTGTTCCACGTGTCACAGCTTCGCAAGTGCTTCAAGACGCCTGAGCGCACCATCAACTTCGAAGAGATTGATCTTCAAGAAGATTTGTCTTATCATGAGCATCCCGTTGCTATTATTGAAGAAACTGAGCGCAAGACTCGCAACAAGTCTATCAAATTCCTGAAAGTGAAGTGGTCTCACCATTCAGACCGAGAAGCCACCTGGGAGCGCGAGGACCACCTCCGTTCTGAATATCCGGAGTTCTTTCAGTCTAGATCTCGGGACGAGATCCTCTCATAGTGGTGGAGTGTTGTAACACCCCGGATGTAACTTGCCATAATTGTAACTCCAACTCTTGCCATTTTCGGCAATGTGTTATGATATTCCCTCGTGGTTGGGTTCTTCTTCGTTTTGCATTTTGTCCTTGTCGTGCATTTCATATCATTTCATCATGTGCATCGCATTCGCATACGTGTTCGTTTCATGAATCCAAGCATTTTCCCCGTTGTCCGTTTTGCAATCCGGCGCTCCTATGTTCCCCGGCGTCCCCTTTTACCTTTTTCCGTGAGCGGGTATTAAACTTTCTCAGAATGGACCGAGGTTTGTCAAGCGGCCTTGGTATAGCACCGGTAGACCGCCTGTCAAGTTTCGGGTCATTCGGAGGTCGTTTGATACTCCAACGGTTAACCGGGTAACCGTGAAAGCCTCTTTTGGGATGCAGCCCAAAACCCCTTCAAATCAGCCCAATAACCCATCTAAGACACTCCCATGTCCATCGCCATTCGATCACGATCGCGTGGCCGAAAACCATGCTCAATTTGAAGCCTCCTAGCCCCTCCTACCTATAAATATAGCCCCTCCTCCGAAATCCCGGATCAAATCCTACCCTAACCCTAGCCCTGCTCCCCTCCGCGCCGCCGGACACGTCCGGATCGGGTCGGACGCGTCCACCACCGCGCCCGCGCCAATCGGAAGCCGCCACGTGGCCCCGGCCACCGCGCGCCGCTGCGGCCGGCCCCCGCGGCCCAACCGCCGTCCGCGCGCCGCCCCGGCGCCCCGCGCCTCGCCCGCGCACCCCGCCGCCTTCCGCCGACTCCGCCCGCGCGCCGCCGCTCGCCGGCACGCTCCGCCGCCGCCGCGCCGGTCGCCGCCCGTCGCCGCCCGCGCCGCCTCCGCCCGCAGGTCGCCGCCCGCCGCCGCGCCGCCTGCCTCGCCCTGCTCCGGCGTCCCCTCGTCGGGAGACCTCCTCCCCGAGCTCCGGCGACCTTCCCCCCGGCCGGATCCGCCTTCTCCATCGAGCTCTCCGGCGAACATCTTCGGATCTGAGATCCAAAACGACCGGGGTTGACTTTCTCCTCCCCTCGAAATCCTCCAAGTCTTTTTCTGTCAGATTTTTGTTGCATGTTCATCGCATCATAACTTGCTGCATACTGCTCCGTTTCGTGCGTGTAATATGTCAAATTGTTCGTATCGATGAGTACATCATTTCATCTCATTGCATTATTTTCATTTAAGCTCATCTTGATGCCCGAAATGCTGTGGTAAGAGGGCTATGTGATGTTAGTTTCAGATATGTTTCATTAGATGCACTTTTGTCATTTTTGCCATGATTGACGTGTGCTTCCTATGAACTTGAGCCCTACATGTGTTTTGTAATATGCCATGCCATCTTTACAGGGGTGTATGCCATGTATTTTTGTAATCTTGGTGGTGACTAGCACAAGCATGCAAACTAGGGATCATATTGTTGCTGATTTCAGAGACTTAGTGAATACTAAGTCATGTCCTGCTGTTATTTTTATGCCATGTGTTCATGTTGTTTCAGAGAGATCTATGCCTCTTTTGAGCATGATCAGTAAGGGTGTTTTGAACATATGGATTTGCTCTATCCATCCATATCTTTGTTTGTAATTATGGAGTGCCATAGCTTGAGTCAATCGAGCTCTACTTTTGCGATAAAATGTTACTGGCAGATTGTTTATGTGTTATTCGATTTTGCCAAGTTTGTTGTAGTTGATCCTTGCATGATATGATGTTATTATTGCCATTTCTAGCTTCTATGCCATGTCTTCTTGGTGGGTGTATGCTTAGTTTATCATGAAATGCTCTTTAGTGAGTGCATCGAGCTCGTAAACATGCTTACTTGTTATCTGTTTTTGACATGTCCAGTTTTCTGCCAAGTCTGAAAACTGTAACGAAACTTGCTTAATTGTCATGGGTGCTATTATATTTTCTGTTCCTATTTGGCTCATGTTCAGTAAGGGACTTTTGTTCTATGTTTTGAGTAGATTCATTCCATGCCATATCTTTTCTATGTTGTGTTCCTGTAGCTGGTTGTTTCCTTGCTCTAAACATGTCATCCTGATGTTAATTTCTGTTATGATAGTATTTTCACAAAGTCTGTGAACCTGTTATCTTTTGCACTTTTGCCATGCTTGTTTGAACCTGTTATGGTGTGATTTAGACGTAGCTCAGTGTTCATCTTTTGTCAAGCATATTGAGTAGTTCACTTCCATATGCTTTTCTTATATGTTTGGGTGCAGTAGGTTAATTTCTTGTTGCATGCTAAGTGGCATCATGCTGTTAAATGCTGAAATATGCCATTCTTGTTTTGCTTGTCATTTGCAAACCGTGCATCCGATTCCGGTGATCTTTATATCGATTTCAACCGAAATCACCTCACCTTTCCAGTGACATACTTGGTTTGCCAAGATTATGCCTTGTTCATCTTTGTTCTTCCGGAGCACGCATATGCATTGCATACCACATCTCGCATATCATGCCATGTTTTGCATCATGTTGATTGCGCATTGCATCGTGGTTGATATTTGTTCCTTTGCTTGTGTTCTTGCCTTGGGTAGAGCCGGGAGACGAGTACGTGAACGAGGAACCTGTTGAGAACGCTTACGAGGATCAAGCCTTCGACAACTCTGAGAACCTTGCAGGCAAGATGACCATACCCTCGAAATCACTTCTATCTTTGCTTGCTAGATGCTCGCTCTTTTGCTATGCCTATGCTGCGATACCTACTACTTGCTATATCATGCCACCCATATTGCCATGTCAAACCTCTAACCATCCTTTCCTAGCAAACCGTTGATTGGCTATGTTACCGCTTTGCTCAGCCCCTCTTATAGCGTTGCTAGTTGCAGGTGAAGATGAAGTTTGTTCCATGTTGGAACATGATTATGTGGGATATCACAATATATCTTATTTAATTAATGCATCTATATACTCGGTAAAGGGTGGAAGGCTCGGCCTTATGCCTGGTGTTTTGTTCCACTCTTGCCACCCTAGTTTCCGTCATACCGGTGTTATGTTCCTTGATTTTGCGTTCCTTACATGGTTGGGTGATTTATGGGACCCCCTTGACAGTTCGCCTTGAATAAGACTCCCCCAGCAAGGCCCAACTTTGGTTTTACCATTTCCCACCTAAGCCTTTTTCCACCGGGTTTTCGCGAGCCCGAGGGTCATCTTTATTTTAACCCCGCGGGCCAGTTCTCCTTCGATTGCTGGTCCAAACTAGAGCCACTTGCGGTGCCGCCCTGAGGCAACTTGGGGTATCCTCGGTTGCCGTACGTACTGCTCATCCGGATGTGCCCTGAGACCGAGATATGTGCAGCGCCTATCAGGATTTGTCGGCACAATCGGGCGGCTTTGCTGGTTTTGTTTTATTACTGTCGAAATGTCTTGTAGTCTGGGATTCCGAGGCTTCTCGGGTCTTCCCGGTAGAAGGAATATCCTTCGTTGACCGTGAGAGCTTATAATGGGCTAAGTTGGGACACCCCTGCAGGGTATTATCTTTCGAAAGCCGTGCCCGCGGTTATGAGGCAGATGGGAATTTGTTAATGTCCGGTTGTAGAAAACCCGAAGTTGACCTTAATTAAAACACATCAACCGCGTGTGTAACCGTGAGGGTCTCTTCTCGGCGGAGTCCGGGAAGTGAACACGGCGTTGGAGTTATGCCTGACGTAGGTTGTTCTAGGATCACTTCTAGCTTCACAACCGTGCTTTGCTTCTCTTCTCGCTCTCTTTTGGGTTGTTAGCCACCATATATGCTAGTCGCTTGCTGCAGCTCCACCTCACAACCCTATCCTACCTTTAAGCTTAAATAGTCTTGAGCTCGCGGGTGTGAGATTGCTGAGTCCCCGTGACTCACAGATTCTACCAAAACAGTTGCAGGTGCCGACGATGCCAGTGCAGATGACGCATCCGAGCTCAAGTGGGAGTTCGACGAGGAACGTGGTCGTTACTATGTGTCTTTTCCTGATGATCAGTAGTGGAGCCCAGTTGGGACGATCGGGGATCTGTGTAGCATTTGGGGTAGTCTTCTTTCATTTTGGTTCCGTAGTCGGACCTTGAGTGTAATCTGGATGATGGATGTTTATTTATGTATTGTGTGAAGTGGCGACTGTAAGCCAACTATGTATCTCTTTCCCTTATGTATTACATGGGTTGTGTGAAGATTACCTCACTTGCGACATTGCTTTCAATGCGGTTATGCATCTAAGTCGTGCTTCGACACGTAGGAGATATAGCGGCATCGAGGGCGTAACAAGTTGGTAATCAGAGCCTTCCCCGACCTTAGGAGCCCCCACTGATTGATTGTTTTTAGTGGCCGAGTTGTGTCTAGAAAAATGTTTTGAGTCATTTAGGAATTATGTATCGGAGAGTTTAGGAATTCTTTTTACTTCCCAGTCTCCTCATCGCTCTGGTAAGGCATCCTGACGTAGAGTTTTGACTCTTCTCTTCTCAAATTTCACTAAAAAAAAAATTGGATCACGCGGGTATCTTAGAATCGTTTCGATGTTTTTATGATGACAACATTGTCTTGGTGCCTCCTGTCAGCAGGGGTTTAGTGGAAGTGTCCCGGGGAGTTGAGCGCACCATCAACTTCGAAGAGATTGATCTTCAAGAAGATTTGTCTTATCATGAGCATCCCGTTGCTATTCTTGAAGAAACTGAGCGCAAGACTCGCAACAAGTCTATCAAATTCCTGAAAGTGAAGTGGTCTCACCATTCAGACCGAGAAGCCATCTGGGAGCGCGAGGACCACCTCCGTTCCGAATATCCGGAGTTCTTTCAGTCTAGATCTCGGGACGAGATCCTCTCGTAGTGGTGGAGTGTTGTAACACCCCGGATGTAACTTGCCATAATTGTAACTCCAACTCTTGCCATTTTCGGCAATGTGTTATGATATTCCCTCGTGGTTGGGTTCTTCTTCGTTTTGCATTTTGTCCTTGTCGTGCATTTCATATCATGTCATCATGTGCATCGCATTCGCATACGTGCTCGTTTCATGAATCCGAGCATTTTCCCCGTTGTCCGTTTTGCAATCCGGCGCTCCTATGTTCCCTGGCGTCCCCTTTTACCTTTTTTCCGTGAGCGGGTATTAAACTTTCTCGGAATGGACCGAGGTTTGTCAAGCGGCCTTGGTATAGCACCGGTAGACCGCCTGTCTAGTTTCGGGTCATTCGGATGTCGTTTGATACTCCAACGGTTAACCGGGTAACCGTGAAAGCCTCTTTTGGGTTGCAGCCCAAAACCCATTCAAATCAGCCCAATAACCCATCTAAGACACTCCCATGTCCATCGCCATTCGACCACGATCGCGTGGCTGAAAACCGTGCTCAATTTGAAGCCTCCTAGCCCCTCCTACCTATAAATATAGCCCCTCCTCCGAAATCCCGGATCAAATCCTACTCTAACCCTAGCCCTGCTCCCCTCCGCGCCGCCGGACACGTCCGGATCGGGCCGGACGCGTCCGCCGCTGCGCCCGCGCCAATCGGAGGCTGCCACGTGGCCCCGGCCACCGCGCGCCGCCGCGGCCGGCCCCCGCGGCCCAACCGCCCTCCCCGCGCCGCCCCGGCGCCCCGTGCCTCGCCCGCGCACCCCGCCGCCTTCCGCCGACTCTGCTCGCGCGTCGCCGCTCGCCGGCACGCTCCTCCACCGCCGCGCCGGTCGCCGCCCGCGCCGCCTCTGCCCGCCGGTCGCCGCCCGCCGCCGCGCCGCCTGCCTCGCCCTGCTCCGGGGTCCCCTCGCCGGGAGACCTCCTCCCCGAGCTCCGGCGACCTTCCCCCCGGCCGGATCTGCCCTCTCCGTCGAGCTCTCCGGCGAACATCTTCGGATCTGAGATCCAAAACGACCGGGTTTGACTTTTTCCTCCCCTCGAAATCCTCCAAGTCTTTTTGTGTCAGATTTTTGTTGCATGTTCATCGCATCATAACTTGCTGCATACGGCTCCGTTTCGTGCGTGTAATACGTCAAATTGTTCGTATCGATGAGTACATCATTTAGTCTCATTGCATTATTTTGATTTGAGCTCATCTTGTTGCCCGAAATGCTGTGGTAAGAGGGCTATATGATGTTAGTTTCAGATCTGTTTCATTAGATGCACTTTTGTCATTTTTGCCATGATTGATGTGTGCTTCCTATGAACTTGAGCCCTACATGTGTTTTGTAATATGCCATGCCATCTTTACAGGGGTGTATGCCATGTATTTTTGTAATCTTTGTGGTGACTAGCACAAGCATGCAAACTAGGGATCATATTGTTCCTGATTTCAGAGACTTAGTGAATACAAAGTCATGTCCTGCTGTTATTTTTATGCCATGTGTTCATGTTGTTTCAGAGAGATCTCTGCCTCTTTTGAGCATGATCAGTAAGGGTGTTTTGAACATATGGATTTGCTCTATCCATCCATATCTTTGTTTGTAATTATGGAGTGCCATAGCTTGAGTCAATCGAGCTCTACTTTTGCGATAAAATGTTACTGGCAGATTGTTTACGTGTTATTCGATTTTGCCAAGTTTGTTTTAGTTGACCCTTGCATGATATGATGTTATTCTTGCCATGTCTAGCTTCTATGCCATGTCTTCTTGGTGGTTGTATGCTTAGCTTAATTGTCATGGGTGCTATTATATTTTCTGTTCCTTTTTGGCTCATGTTCAGTAAGGGACTTTTGTTCTATGTTTTGAGTAGACTCATTCCATGCCATATTTTTGCTATGTTGTGTTCCTGTAGCTGGTTGTTTCCTTGCTCTAAACATGTCTTCCTGATGTTAATTTCTGTTATGACAGTATTTTCACTAAGTCTGTGAACCTGTTATCTTTCGCACTTTTGCCATGCTTGTTTGAACCTGTTATGATGTTATTTAGCCATAGCTCAGTGTTCATCTTTTGTCAAGCATCTTGAGTAGTTCACTTCCATATGCTTTTCTGATATATTTGGGTGCAGTAGCTTAATTTCTTGTTGCATGCTAAGTGGCATCATGCTGTTAAACGCAGAAATATGCCATTCTTGTTTTGCCTGTCATTTGCAAACCGTGCATCCGATTCCGGTGATCTTTATATCGATTTCAACCGAAATCACCTCACCTTTCCAGTGGCATACTTGGTTTGCCAAGATTATGCCTTGTTCATCTTTTTTCTTCCGGAGCACGCATATGCATTACATACCACATCTCGCATATCATGCCATGTTTTGCATCATGTTGATTGCGCATTGCATCGTGGTTGATAGTTGTTCCTTTGCTTGTGTTCTTGCCTTGGGTAGAGCCGGGAGACGAGTACGTGAATTAGGAACCTGTTGAGAACGCTTACGAGGATCAAGCCTTCGATAACTCTGAGAACCTTGCAGGCAAGATGACCATACCCTCGAAATCACTTCTATCTTTGCTTGCTAGATGCTCGCTCTTTTGCTATGCCTATGCTGCGATACCTACTACTTGCTATATCATGCCACCCATATTGCCATGTCAAACCTCTAACCATCCTTTCCTAGCAAACCGTTGATTGGCTATGTTACCGCTTTGCTTAGCCCCTCTTATAGCGTTGCTAGTTGCAGGTGAAGATGAAGTTTGTTCCATGTTGGAACATGATTATGTGGGATATCACAATATCTCTTATTTAATTAATGCATCTATATACTCGGTAAAGGGTGGAAGGCTCGGCCTTATGCCTGGTGTTTTGTTCCACTCTTGCCACCCTAGTTTCCGTCATACCGGTGTTATGTTCCTTGATTTTGCGTTCCTTACACGGTTGGGTGATTTATGGGACCCCCTTGACAGTTTGCCTTGAATAAGACTCCTCTAGCAAGGCCCAACTTTGGTTTTATCATTTGCCACCTAAGCCTTTTTTCCCCGGGTTTTCGCGAGCCCGAGGGTCATCTTTATTTTAACCCCCCGGGCCAGTTCTCCTTCGATTGCTGGTCCAAACTAGAGCCACTTGCGGTGCCGCCCTGAGGAAACTTGGGGTATCCTCGTTTGCCATACGTACTGCTCATCCGGATGTGCCCTGAGACCGAGATATGTGCAGCTCCTATCAGGATTTGTCGGCACAATCGGGCGGCTTTGCTGGTTTTGTTTTATTACTGTCGAAATGTCTTGTAGTCCGGGATTCCGAGGTTGATCGGGTCTTCCAGGTAGAAGGAATATCCTTCGTTGACCGTGAGAGCTTATAATGGGCTAAGTTGGGACACCCCTGCAGGGTATTATCTTTCGAAAGCCGTGCCCGCGGTTATGAGGCAGATGGGAATTTGTTAATGTCCGGTTGTAGAAAACCCGAAGTTGACCTTAATTAAAACACATCAACCGCGTGTGTAACCGTGAGGGTCTCTTCTCGGCGGAGTCCGGGAAGTGAACACGGTGTTGGAGTTATGCCTGACATAGGTTGTTCTAGGATCACTTCTTGATCACTTCTAGCTTCACAACCGTGCTTTGCTTCTCTTCTCGCTCTCTTTTGCGTTGTTAGCCACCATATATGCTAGTCGCTTGCTGCAGCTCCACCTCACAACCCTATCCTACCTTTAAGCTTAAATAGTCTTGATCTCGCGGGTGTGAGATGGCTGAGTCCCCGTGACTCACAGATTCTACCAAAATAGTTGCAGGTGCCGACGATGCCAGTGCAGATGACGCATCCGAGCTCAAGTGGGAGTTCGACGAGGAACGTGGTCGTTACTATGTGTCTTTTCCTGATGATCAGTAGTGGAGCCCAGTTGGGACGATCGGGGATCTGTGTAGCATTTGGGGTAGTCTTCTTTCATTTTGGTTCCGTAGTCGGACCTTGAGTGTAATCTGGATGATGGATGTTTATTTATGTATTGTGTGAAGTGACGACTGTAAGCCAACTATGTATCTCTTTCCCTTATGTATTACATGGGTTGTGTGAAGATTACCTCACTTGCGACATTGCTTTCAATGCGGTTATGCCTCTAAGTCGTGCTTCGACGCGTAGGAGATATAGCCGCATCGAGGGCATAACAGAGCGAATCCTATCCCTCGGAGGAAGTGAGGGATGAATACAACCCTCACGCCGGATCTGGGAGTCAGAACCACCTGTCCTTGAGAAGGAAGCCCGTGGGGGATCTCCGCGGTCAGATATCTGGCCACCCGAAGCTTCACAATATCCTCCTCTGTAACATAGGAAGCCGCCCATCGGCCTTGCGGGCTGGGTCCGGACATGACGGGGAAGCTTGAAGCAATGGAATCGAGCCTTGGGTGTTAGAACTCGAGGTTTCGGAGGCTGAGGAGAGGTTGGGCATAAATAAAGACGGCCTTTGGTTCCTTTATAAAGGCAGCGGGTATCGAGCGCCTCCTCCTAAGCCTAGAAGCCTGCCTATTCCTAAGGAATCTTTCCGATGGAATGGTTGGGTTACCCACACTCGTATTAATAATAATCCCATGATAAGGGGACATGATCTCTGCCTCGACAAGACGTGCCAATAAAAACCTCGCCTCAAAACATGGAACGACAGGACATAAGCGGTTCAAAATAACAACCGGGCAAGCGTGATGTCACGTTACAAAAAGTTGTTTGATTGGACTCATGAAATATTATATTCTCTATGGTTGTGATACTTGTGTTGCAGATCCGGACACGTTCGTCCGAAGACTATCTTGGAGTATTCGGAAAGGGGAACCTGCCTTGCAATGCCGAAGACAATCTGCGTGCCGGACACCTCGTCATTGAAGCCTGGTTCAGGGGCTACTGAGTGAGTCCTGGACAAAGGGGTCCTCGGGCGTCCGGCCTGTTGGACATGGGCCGAACTAATGGGCTTTGAAGATACAAGACCGAAGACTTTCTCCTGTGTCCGGATAGGACTCTCCTTGGCATGGCAGGCAAGCTTGGCGACCGCATATGAAGATTCCTTTCTCCATAACCGACTTTGTACAACCCTAGTCCCCTCCGATCTCTATATAAACCGGAGGGCTTAGTTTGGAAACGGATATAGTCATACAGGCTAGACTTCTAGGGTTTAGCCATTATGATCTCGTGGTAGATCAACTCTTGTAATACTCATATTCATCAAGATCAATCAAGCAGGAAGTAGAGTATTACCTCCATAGAGAGGGCCCGAACC
Organism: Aegilops umbellulata; assembly: GCA_032464435.1. Classification (NCBI taxonomy): domain Eukaryota; kingdom Viridiplantae; phylum Streptophyta; class Magnoliopsida; order Poales; family Poaceae; genus Aegilops; species Aegilops umbellulata. Next base: position 27,500,344 of record CP136056.1, on the reverse strand, counting down.
TGGGTAAACATCGTGTCCCCCGTCTCCTATTACCATCATCCTTCGACGCACAGTTTGGGACCCCCTACCCGAGATCCGCAGGTTTTGACACCGACACCCCCCTCCACAGATTTCCACCTCGGTCATATTGTCGTAGTGCTTAGGCGAAGCCCTGCGTCGGTAACTTCATCATCACCGTCACCACGCCGTTGTGCTGATGAAACTCTCCCTCAGCCTCAGCTGGATCTAGAGTTCGAGGGACGTCACCGAGCCGAACATGTGCAGATTGCGGAGGTGCCGTGCGTTTGGTACTTGATCGGTTGGATCACGAAGACATTCAACTAGATCAACCGCGTTACTTAACGCTTCCGCTTTCGGTCTACGAGGGTACGTGGACACACTCTCCCCGCTCGTTGCTATGCATCACCTAGATGGACCTTGCGTGTTCGTAGGAATTTTTTTGAAATTACTGCGTTCCCCAACAGTGGCATCCGAGCCAAGTCTATGTGTAGATGTTATATGAATGAGTAGAGCACAAAGAGTTGTGGGCGATAATAGTCATACTGCTTACCAGCATGTCATACTTTGATTCGGCGGTATTGTTGGATGAAGCGGCCTAGGCCGACATTACATGACCGCGTTCAAGAGACTGGTTCTACCACTGTGCCTCACACACAGGTGCCTAGTGGGTGTCTGTTTCTCCAACTTTAGTTGAATCGAGTGTGACTACGCCCGGTCCTTGTTGAAGGTTAAAACAACACACTTGACAAAAAATCATTGTGGTTTTGATGCATAGGTAAGAACAGTTCTTGCTAAGCCCGTAGCAGCCACGTAAAACTTGCAACAACAAAGTAGAGGACGTCTAACTTGTTTTTGCAGGGCATGTTGTGATGTGATATGGTCAAGATGTGATGATATATAAATTGTTGTATGAGATCATCATGTTTTGTAAAAGTTATCGGCAACTGGCGGGAGCCTTATGGTTGTCGCTTTATTATATGAAATACAATCGCCATGTAATTGCTTTACTTAATCTCTAACCAGTAGCGATAGTCATGATAGCAATAGTTGGCGAGACGACAACGATGCTTTGATGGAGATCAAGGTGTCAAGCCGGTGATGATGGTGATCATGACGGTGCTTTGGAGATGGAGATCAAAGGCACAAGATGATGATGGCCATATCATATCACTTATATTGATTGCATGTGATGTTTATCCTTTATGCATCTTATTTTGCTTAGTTCGGCGGTAGCATTATAAGATGATCTCTCACTAAATTTCAAGGTACAAGTATTCTTCCTGAGTATGCACCGTTGCAATAGTTCGTCATGCCAATACACCACGTGATGATCGGGTGTGGTAAGATCTACGTTCACATACAACGGATGCAAGCCAGTTTTGCACAAGCAGAATACTCGGGTTAAACTTGACAAGCCTAGCATATGTAGATATGGCCTCGGAACACTGAGACCGAAAGGTCAAGCGTGAATCATATAGTAGATATGATCAACATAGTGATGTTCACCATTGAAAGCTGCTCCATCTCACGTGATGATCAGACATGGTTTAGTTGATTTGGATCACGTGATCACTTAGATGATTAGAGGGATGTCTATCTAAGTGGGAGTTCTTAAGTAATATGATTAATTGAACTTTAATTTATCATGAACTTAGTACCTGATAGTATTTTGCATCTCTATGTTGTTGTAGATCAATGGCCCATGCTACTGTTCCTTTGAATTTTAATGCGTTCCTAGAGAAAGCTAAGTTGAAAGATGATGGTAGCAACTACACGGACTGGGTCTGTAACTTGAGGATTATCTTTATTGCTGCATAGAAGAATTACGTCCTAGAAGCACCGCTAGGTGCAAGACCCGCTGCAGGAGCAACGCCAGACGTTGTGAACAACTGGCAGAGCAAAGCTAATGACTACTCGATAGTTCAGTGTACCATGCTTTACGACTTAGAACTGGGACTTCAACGATGTTTTGAACGTCATGGAGCATATGAGATGTTCCAGGAGTTGAAGTTAATATTTCAAGCAAATGCCCGGATTGAGAGATATGAAGTCTCCAATAAGTTCTACAGCTGCAAAATGGAGGAGAATAGTTCTGTCAGTGAGCACATACTCAGAATGTCTGGGTACCACAATCACTTGACTCAGCTGGGAGTTAATCTTTCGGTTGATAGTGTCATTGATAGAGTTCTTCAATCACTGCCACCAAGCTACAAATGCTTCGTGATGAACTATAATATGCAAGGGAAGGATAAGACAATTCTCGAGCTCTTCGCAATGCTAAAAGCAGCAGAGGTAGAAATCAAGAAGGAGCATCAAGTTTTCATGGTCAACAATACCACTAGTTTCAAGAAGAAGGGCAAAGGAAAGAAGGGGAACTTCAAGAAGAACGGAAAGCAAGTTGCTTCTCAAGTGAAGAAGCCCAAGTCTGGACCTAAGCCTAAGACTGAGTGCTTCTACTTCAAAGGGATTGGTCACTGGAAGCGGAACTGCCCCAAGTGTTTGGCGGATAAGAAGGGTGGCAAAGTGAAAGGTATATTTGATATACATGTTATTGATGTGTACTTAACTAATGCTCGCAGTAGAGCCTGGGTATTTGATACTGGTTCTGTTGCTCATATTTGCAACTCGAAATTAGGGGCTACAGATTAAGCGAAGATTGGCTAAGGATGAGGTGACGATGCGCGTGGGAAATGGTTCCAAAGTTGATGTGATCACCGTCGGCACGCTACCTCCACATCTACCTTCGGGATTAGTTTTAGACCTGAATAATTGTGTTTTGGTGCCAGTGTTAAGCATTAACATTATATCTAGATCTTGTTTGATGCGAGACGGTTATTCATTTAAATCAAAGAATAATGGTTGTTCTATTTATATGAGTAATAGCTTTTATGGTCATGCACCCTTAATGAGTGGTCTATTTTTACTAAATCTTGATATAGTAGTGATACACATATTCATAGTATTGAAGACAAAAGATATAAGTTTAATAACGATATTGCAACTTATTTGTGGCACTGCCGTTTAGGTCATATTGGTGTAAAACACATGAAGAAACTCATGCTTTTGGAATCACTTGATGCTTGTGAACCATGCTTCATGGGCAAGATGACTAAGACTCCGTTCTCCGGAACAATGGAGCGAGCAACAGACTTATTGGAAATAATACATACTAATGTATGCGGTCCGATGAGTGTTGAGGCTCGCGGTGGGTATCGTCATTTTCTGACCTTCACAGATGATTTAAGAAGATATGGGTATATCTACTTAATGAAACATAAGTCTGAAACATTTGAAAAGTTCAAGGAATTTCAAGTGAAGTAGAAAATCATCGTAACAAGAAAATAAAGTTTCTACAATCTAATCATGGAGGAGAATATTTGAGTTACGAGTTTGGTCTTCATTTGAAACAATGCTTAATAGTTTCAAAACTCACACCACCCGGAACACCACAGCGTAATGGTGTGTCCGAACATCGTAACCGCACTTTATTAGATATGATGCGATCTATGATGTCTCTTACTGATTTACCGCTATCGTTTTGGGGTTATGCTTTAGAGACGGCTGCATTCACGTTAAATAGGGCACCATCTAAATCCATTGAGACGACACCATATGAACTTTGGTTTGGCAAGAAACCCAAGTAGTCGTTTCTTAAAGTTTGGGGCTGCGATGCTTATGTGAAAAAGCTTCAACCTGATAAGCTCGAACCCAAATCGGAGAAATGTGTCTTCATAGGATACCCAAAGGAGACTGCTGGGTACACCTTCTATCACAGATCCGAAGGCAAGATATTCGTTGCTAAGAATGGATCCTTTCTAGAGAAGGAGTTTCTCTCGAAAGAAGTGAGTGGGAGGAAAGTAGAACTTGATGAGGTAACTGTACATGCTCCCTTATTGGAAAGTAGTTCATCACAGAAATTAGTTCCTATGATTCCTACATGAATTAGTGAGAAAGATAATGATGATGATCATGAAACTTCTGATCAAGTTACTAGCAAACCTCGTAGGTCAACCAGAGTAAGATCCGCACTAGAGTGGTACGGTAATCCTGTTCTGGAAGTCATGTTACTTGACCATGACGAACCTACGAACTATGAGGAAGCGATGATGAGCCCATATTCTGCAAAATGGCTAGAGGCCATGAAATCTGAGATGGGATCCATGTATGAGAACAAAGTGTGGACTTTGGTTGACTTGCCTGATGATCGGCAAGCCATAGAGAAGAAATGGATCTTCAAGAAGAAGACTGACGCTGACGGTAATGTTACTGTCTACAAAGCTCGACTTGTTGAAAAAGGTTTTCGACAAGTTCAAGGAGTTGACTATGATGAGACCTTCTCACCTGTATCGATGCTTAAATCCATCCAAATCATGTTAGCGATTGCCGCATTTTATGATTATGAAATTTGGCAAATGGGTATCAAAACTGCATTCCTGAATGGATTTCTGGAAGAAGACTTGTATATGATGCAACCCGAAGGTTTTATCGATCCAAAGGATACTAACAAAGTGTGCAAGCTCCAACGACCCATTTATGGACTGGTTCAAGCATCTCGGAGTTGGAATAAACGTTTTGATAGTGTGATCAAAGCATATGGTTTTATACAGACTTTTGGAGAAGCCTGTATTTACAAGAAAGTGAGTGGGAGCTCTGTAGCATTTCTAATATTATATATGGATGACATATTGTTGATTCGAAATGATATAGAATTTCTGGATAGCATGAAAGGATATCTGAATAAAAGTTTTTCTATGAAAGACCTCGGTGAAGCTGCTTATATATTGGGTATCAAGATCTATAGAGATAGATCAAGACTCTTACTTGGACTTTCACAAAGCACATACCTTGATAAAGTTTTGAAGAAGTTCAAAATGGATCAAGCAAAGAAAGGGTTCTTGCCTGTGTTACAAGGTGTGAAGTTGAGTCAGACTCAATGTCCGACCACTTCAGAAGATAGAGAGAAAATGGAAGTCTTTCCCTATGCTTCAGCCATATGTTGTATCATGTATGCGATGTTGTGTACCAAACCTGATGTGTGCCTTGCTATTAGTTTAGCAGGGAGGTACCAAAGTAATCCAGGAGTGGATCACTGGATAGCGGTCAAGAACGTCTGAAATACCTAAAGAGGACTAAGGATATGTTTCTCGTTTATGGAGGTGACAAAGAGCTCGTCGTAAATGGTTATGTTGATGCAAGCTTTGACACAGATCCGGATGACTCTAATTCACAAACCGGATACGTATTTATATTAAACGGTGGAGCTGTCAGTTGGTGCAGTTCTAAGAAAAGCGTCGTGGCGGGATCTACGTGTGAAGCGGAGTACGTAGCTGCTTCGGAAGCACCAAATGAAGGAGTTTGGACGAAGGAGTTCATATCTGATCTACGTGTCATACCTAGTGCATCGGGTCCAATGAAAATCTTTTGTGACAATATTGGTGCATTTGCCTTGGCAAAGGAATCTAGATTTCACAAGAGAACCAAGCACATCAAGAGACGCTTCAATTCCATCCGCGATCAAGTCAAGGAGGGAGACATAGAGATTTGCAAAATACATACGGATCTGAATGTTGCAGACCCGTTGACTAAGCCTCTCTCACAAGCAAAACATGATCAGCACCAAGACTCCATGGGTGTTAGAATCATTACTGTGTAATCTAGATTATTGACTCTAGTGCAAGTGGGAGACTGAAGGAAATATGCCCTAGAGGCAATAATAAATTTGTTATTTATATTTCCTTATATCATCATAAATGTTTATTATTCATGCTAGAATTGTATTAACCAGAAACTTAGTACATGTGTGAATACATAGACAAACAGAGTGTCACAAGTATGCCTCTACTTGACTAGCTTGTTAATCAAAGGTGGTTAAGTTTCCTAGCCATAGACATGAGTTGTCATTTGATGAACGAGATCACATCATTAGAGAATTATGTGATTGACATGACCCATCCGTTAACTTAGCACTATGATCGTTTAGTTTATTGCTATTGCTTTCTTCATGACTTATACATGTTCCTATGATTATATGATTATGCAACTCCCGAATACCGGAGGAACACTTAGTGTGCTATCAAACGTCACAACGTAACTGGGTGATTATAAAGATGCTCTACAAGTGTCTCCGATGGTGTTTGTTGAGTTGGCATAGATCAAGATTAGGATTTGTCACTCCATGTATCGGAGAGGTATCTCTGGCCCTCTTGGTAATGCACATCACTATAAGCCTTGCAAGCATTGTGACTAATGAGTTAGTTGCGGGATGTTACATTACGGAACGAGTAAAGAGACTTGCCGGTAACGAGATTGAACTAGGTATAGTGATACCGACGATCGAATCTCGGGCAAGTAACATACCGATGAAAAAGGGAACAACGTATGTTGTTATATGGTTTTACCGATAAAGATCTTTGTAGAATATGTAGGAGCCAATATGAGCATCCAGTTTCCTCTATTGGTTATTGACCGGAGAGATGTCTCGGTCATGTCTACATAGCTCTCGAACCTGTAGGGTCCGCAAGCTTAACGTTCGATGACGATTAGTATTATGAGTTTATGTGTTTTTATGTACCGAAGGTAGTTCGGAGTCCCGGATGTGATCACGAACATGACGAGGAGTCTCAAAATGGTTGAGACATGAAGATTGATATATTGGTAGGTTATGTTTTGACACCTGAAAGGTTTCGGATAGGTTCGGGCATTTCTCAGAGTACCGGGGGGGTTAATGGGCCTTCATGGGCCTTAGTGGAAGAGAGGAGGAGGCGGCCAGGTGGAGGCGCCCCCCCCAAGCCGAATCCGAATTGGGGAGGGGGGCTGGCCCCCCTTTCCTTCTCTCCCTCTTCCCTAGTAGGAGTAGGATTCCCCCCTTGGGGCGCGCCCCATGAGGCCGGCCGGCCCCCTCGCTCACTCCTTTATATACGGGGGAGGGGGCACCTCATGGACACACAAGTTGATTTCTTAGCCGTGTGCGGTGCCCCCCTCCACAGATTTCCACCTCGGTCATATTGTCGTAGTGCTTAGGAGAAGCCCTGCGTCGGTAACTTCATGATCACCGTCACCACGCCGTCGTGCTTACGAAACTCTCCCTCGGCCTCAGCTGGATCCAGAATTCGAGGGACGTCACCAAGCTGAACGTGTGCAGATAACGGAGGTGCCGTGCGTTCGGTACTTGATCGGTTGGATCGCGAAGACGTTCGATTACATCAACCACGTTACTTAACGCTTCCGCTTTCGATCTATGAGGATACGAGGACACACTCTCCCCACTCGTTGCTATGCATCACACCTAGATGGATCTTGCGTGTTCGTAGGAATTTTTTTGAAATTACTGCGTTCCCCAAGACCCCAAAGGACGCACAAGTTTCTCTTAACCGTGTGCGGTGCCCCTCCATAGTTACACACCTCGGTCATATCGTTGTAGTGCTTAGGCGAAGCCCTGCGTCGGTAACTTCATCATCACGATCGCCACACCGTCGTGCTGACGGAACTCTCCCTCGGCCTCAACTGGATCAAGAGCTCGAGGGACGTCATCGAGCTAAGCGTGTGCTGAACGAGAAGGTGCCGTACGTTCGGTGCTTGGATCGGTTGGATCGCGAAGACGTTCGACTACATCAACCGCGTTGCTAAACGCTTCCGCTTTCGGTCTATGAGGGTACGTGGACACACTCTCCCGGCTCGTTGCTATGCTTCTCCTAGATAGATCTTGCGTGATCTTAGGATTTTTTTTTGAAATACTACGTTCTCCAAAAGTGGCATCCGAGCCAGGTCTATGCGTAGATGTCATATGCACAAGTAGAACACAAAGAGTTGTGGGTGATAATAGTCATACTGCTTACCAGCAACGTCTTACTTTGATTCGGTGGTATTGTTGGATGAAGCGGCCCAGTCCGACATTACATGACCGCGCTCATGAGACTGGTTCTACTGACGTGCTTCACAAATAGGTGGCTAGTGGGTGTCTGTTTCTCCAACTTTAGTTGAATCGAGTTTGACTATGCCCGGTCCTTGTTGAAGGTTAAAACAACACACTTGACGAAAAATCGTTGTGGTTTTGATGCGTAGGTAAGAACGGTTCTTGCTAGAAGCTTGTAGCAGCAACGTAAAACTTGCAACAACGCGGTAGTCGTGATGTGATATCGTCAAGACGTGATTATATATAAATTGTTGTATGAGATGATCATGTTTTGTAAAAGTTATCGGCAACTAGCAGGAGCCTTATGGTTGTTGCTTTATTGTATGAAATGCAATCGCCATGTAATTGATTTACTTTATCACCAAGCGGTAGCGATAGTCGTAGAAGCAATAGTTGGTGAGACGACAACGATGCTACGATGGAGATCAAGGTGTCAAGCCGGTGACGATGGTGATCATGACGATGCTTTGGAGATGAAGATCAAAGGCACAAGATGATGATGGCCATATCATATCACTTATTTTGATTGCATGTGATGTTTATCCTTTATGCATCTTATTTTGCTTAGTACAGCAGTAGCATTATAAGATGATCTCTCACTAAATTTCAAGGTATAAGTGTTCTCCCTGAGGATGCACCGTTGCTACAGTTCATCGTGCCGAGACACCACATGATGATCGCGTGTGATAAGCTCTACGCTCACATACAACGGGTGCAAGCCAGTTTTGCACACGCAGAATACTCGGGTTAAACTTGACGAGCTTAGCATATGCAGATATGGCCTCGGAACACTGAGACCGAAAGGTCGAGCGTGAATCATATAGTAGATATGATCAACATAGTGATGTTCACCATTGAAAGCTACTCCATCTCACGTGATGATCGAACATGGTTTAGTTGATATGGATCACGTGATCATTTAGATGACTAGAGGGTTGTCTATCTAAGTGGGAGTTCTTAAGTAATATGATTAATTGAACTTTAATTTATCATGAACTTAGTACCTGATAGTATTTTGCATGTCTATGTTGTTGTAGATCAATGGCCCGTGCTGCTGTTCCTTTGAATTTTAATGTGTTCCTAGAGAAAGCTAAGTTGAAAGATGATTGTAGCAACTACACGGACTGGGTCCGTAACTTGAGGATTATCCTCGTTGCTGCACAAAAGAATTACATCCTGAAAGCACCGCTAGGTGCAAGACCCGCTGCAGGAGCAACACCGGACGTTATGAATGTCTAACAGAGCAAAGCTGATGACTACTCGATAGTTCAGTGTGCCATGCTTTACGGCATAGAATCGGGACTTCAACGACGTTTTGAACGTCATGGAGCATATGAGATGTTCCAGGAGTTGAAGTTAATATTTCAAGCAAATGCCCAGATTGAGAGACATGAAGTCTCCAATAAGTTCTACAGCTGCAAAATGTAGGAGAATAGTTCTGTTCGTGAGCATGTACTCAAAATGTCGGGGTACCACAACCACTTGACTCAACTGGGAGTTAATCTTCCTGATGATAGTGTCATTGACAGAGTTCTTCAATCACTGCCACCAAGCTACAAAAGCTTCGTGGTGAACTATAATATGCAAGGGATGGATAAGACGATTCCCGAGATCTTCGCAATGCTAAAGGCTACGGAGGTAGAAATTAAGAAGGAGCATCAAGTGTTGATGGTTAACAAGACCACTAGTTTCAGGAAAAAGAGCAAAGAGAAGAAGGGGAACTTCAAGAAGAACGACAAGCAAGTTGTTGCTCATGTGAAGAAGCCCAAGTTTGGACCTAAGCCTGAGGCTGAGTACTTCTACTGCAAAGGGACTGGTCACTTGAAGGGGAACTGCCCCAAGTATTTGGCGGATAAGAAGGATGGCAAACTGAAAGGCATATTTGATATACATGTTATTGATGTGTACCTTACTGATGCTCGTAGTAGCACCTGGGTATTTGATACTGGTTCTGTTGCTCATATTTGCAACAATAGGGGTTGCGGATTAAACGAAGATTGGCTAAGGACGAGGTGACGATGCGCGTGGGAAATGGTTCCAAAGTTGATGTGATTGCTGTCGGCACGCTACCTCTACATCTACCATCGGGATTAGTTTTAGACCTGAATAATTGTTATTTGGTGCCAGCGTTAAGCATGAACATTATATCTGGATCTTGTTTGATGCGAGACAATTATTCATTTAAATTAGAGAATAATGGTTGTTCTATTTATATGAGTAATATCTTTTATGGTCATGTACCCTTTATGAGTGATCTATTTTTGTTGAATCTCGATAGTAGTGACACACAATTCATAATATTGAAGCCAAAAGATGCAAGGTTATTAATGATAGTGCAACTTATTTGTGGCACTGTCGTTTAGGTCATATTTGTGTAAAGCGCATGAAGAAACTCCATACTGATGGGCTTTTGGAATCACTTGATACTCGCGAACCATGCCTCATGGGCAAGATGACTAAGACTTCGTTCTCCGAAACAATGGAGAGAGCAACAAACTTGTTGGAAATCTATACCTACTGGGTTTCTCTGATTTTTTCATCCGTTCACCGTCAAAAAGTTTTTTCTCTATCCGAGGTGATACTAAATTTTTGTGCGTCCCTTTGCTAGAAAAGAAAAAGCAATTTTCGTACATGGCCGTGCATGTTCTGTCCCGTCGAAGCCAACCCACTTATTTCCCTGCGCACACAGTTAGGAAAACTCTATTTACTGCATGTGGCGACAAATAGTCTGACCTTCGCACAGGGCGTAAGGCCGTGCCAGCCCGTTTTCTTTTTTGTGTATTTTATTTCTATCTTAATTTTTCTTCCTTTACCTATTTCTTTTTTCTTTTTTCCCTGCAAACTTTAGACGTTTTTAAATATAATTTTTTTTAAAAGAATTGTGTTTTCAGTATTTAGAAAATAATTCCGAATTCCAAAATTTTGTTCCGGTTTTAAAAAATGTTACAAACTTGAAATTGTGTTCTCATTCCCAATTTGTCCAAAATTATAAAAACAATGCAAAAAAATTCGAAAATGTTTGTGTTTTCCAAAAATATTGAGATATTGAAAATAAAATTGCATTTTAGAAAATGTACCATTTTTCTTTTAAAAATGTGTTCTCCAGAACAAATTGGGATTTTCAAAATAAAATTGTATTTCAAACATGTTCTAGATTCTATAAATATTCTTGCTTAATGAAATGTTCACAAATTTAAAATAATGATTGTGGTTAAAATAAACACATTTTATAAAAATATTATGAATGTTCAAAACATGTTCATGTTAATAAATTGTTCCCAAATTCAAAAAAAGTTAGTGCTTTTTCAAAGTTTCGCATTTTCATTAAATGTTTGTGAATTTTAAAAAATGTGTTCTCCAAAACAAACTGGGATTTTCAAAATAAAACTGTATTTCAAATATGTTCCAGATTCTATAAATATTCTTGTTTACTGAAATGTTCACAAATTTAAAATAATGATCGTGGTTAAAATAAACCACAGATTGACTTTATGGGTTCACCGTCACAATACGCTTTCATCCAGTCGTAATACGCTTTTACGATTTGCATAGACAAAATCGTAATATAAACGAGGTGGTACTAATTCATCTCTATATATCCTTCCCCTACGTTGTTATTAATAAAACGTTTCGTTCCCTCACGTCCGGCTGGGCCTTGGCCCAAGAAGCATACACAATGTTTCATCCATCCTGGCCCTTGCTAAATACCTGGCTGTGCCTGAGTCGCATTGATGGCTTCACGTATTTAAAAGTACCACCTCGGTCTTTCACATCCACCACCTGAGACGTGGGAAAATAGCGAGAGGAAAAGCAAGCATTCATGAGGCGAAGTGGGAAAATGACGGGAGCAAAAGCACGCATGAGCTTAATGAGCTAATTAAGCGGATTATTCATTGAGGGGTGAATCAATGAGAGAGAGAAGAACCGATCGGCTCATGCACACACAGGATTCATGAGAGGGAACCCGACGCCGAACTGTTGGCCGCGCCAAGAGCGATGGACAGCGGCAAGGACGAACATCATCCATAGCTCAATTAGGATTACACAATATATATACACAGGTTAGCATCACATATGCCTGGATGATTTATACACAGAAACAAGTACTCCCTCCGTCCAGAAAAAAATATTCTACTCCCTCCGTTCCTAAATATTTGTCTTTCTAGAGGTTTCGACAAGTGACTACATACGGAGCAAAATGAGTGAATCTATACTCTAAAATATGTAGGTTTCAACAAGTGACTACATACGGAGCAAAATGAGTGAATTTATACTCTAAAATATGTCTATATACATCCGTATGTGGTAACCATTTGAAATCTCTAGAAAGACAAATATTTAGAAACGGAAGGAGTAGAAGTCATAGTCAAAGAGTCTGATCTCAAAGAAGCTGTTGTTCTGGATCAAAAAGAAGATGGCATGCTTAAGGTCCCTGGAGCAGTTGCATCGGGGTAAATTTGTTTTACTTTAATATAAAAAGTGTTGTGTGTAGGACATTTTTATTGTCCAATGTCAGTGTGATATGCTTCATCACTATGTATCTATGGGCCGACCATCAACAACGTACTGAAATCGGATGACAAATATTGTGTGTATATCAGTGCTCTTACTTCAATATAATTATTTTGTTTCCTAAATTGCATTCAGAAAAAACCTGACGCTCTATCAACACATGCAGTTGACTCATGCATGCTCATTTCAAATTTTGTTTAGGGATACCGCACTAAAAATATATTATTTGAATAAAAGGATATAATAAATGAAAGTAGTTTTGTTATTAAAATAGATTGGGTAATTATGCCTCCATGTAGATGCATATTTTTTCAGAATTTTCTGTAAAGCAAAAATATGAATTTTGGATTTTGTAAATGGAGGCCTCCATGGAGTTCGGCCTCCAAAAGCAATTTTTGATGTAGAAACAACACATATATTCTAATGTTAATGTCCAATGTAATTAAAGTAACTTACAAGTAGCTTCCTATGTTCTATTTATGATGGAAAATCTAATCAGTTTCTTCTTTTTGATAAACATAACAGATTCATACCATATACAAAACTCACATGCAGTGAAGAAATTTGGGTCACTATCTCCAGTCCTGGATGCCAAGGAACAAAGAAATAAAAGATATAGAGAGCGGTATGCACGGATGACCAATGAAGAATAGCAGGAAAAATTGAAAAAACGACGCCAAGCCTATCAGCAAAACAAAACAATGAAGGATTCAACCCAATTGCAAAGAATGTACAAAAGGGAGGAAGAAATATTCAAATATCCAGCTAGCACAAAAGACAAAAAAATGCGCAAGAGAAAGGCAGAAATATGCAAAAATAAAGCCAGAGCAAAAGAAAGCTAGGGTAAGACAAATCACAGCTAACCGTGAATTGAAGTGCAACACACCATGCAAAGAATCAATTGCGATGGAGGACCCAGCATATGTCGCAACAGAAGAGAAAGTTAGTACATCTATATAACGAAGACTTCACGGTTAGCATACACACGATAGAAGCATATATGATGCACGGTCTAAAAAGTATACGCCATTTTTATTATATTATGTAATAACTCTTATGTGTTTCTTCAAATTCTTTCCCTTCTTTACACCATTCATGTCGAGAATAAAACTAATTAGATGCTTCATTTGGTTTTGTGTAATATTGAAATATTTGTGCATACTAATTTTCTTTCCTCCGTTGCAACGCACGGGCATTTTTCCTAGTGATACATAATGATGTATGTGGTCCGATGAGTGTTGAGGCTCGCGACGAGTATCATTATTTCCTGACCTTTGCAGATGATTTGAGCAGATATGGGTATATCTTCTTGATGAAACATAAGTCTGAAACATTTGAAAAGTTCAAAGAATTTCAGAGTGAAAGTAGAAAATCATCATAATAAGAAAATAAAGTTTCTACGATCTGATCGTGGAGGTGAATATTTGAGTTGCGAGTTTGGTCTTCATTTGAAACAATGCGAAATAGTTTCGCAACTCACGCCACCGGGAACACCACAACGTAATGGTGTGTCCGAACGTCGTAACCGCACTTTATTAGATATGGTGCGATCTATGATGTCTCTTACTGATTTACCGCTATCATTTTGGGGTTATGCTTTAGATATGGCTGCATTCACGATAAATAGGGCACCATCTAAATCCATTGAGACGACACCATATGGACTGTGGTTTGGCAAGAAACCCAAGTTGTCCTTTCTTAAAGTTTGGGGCTGCGATGCTTATGTGAAATATCTTCAACCTGATAAGCTCGAACCCAAATCGGAGATATGTGTCTTCATAGGATACCCAAAGGAGACTGTTGGGTATACCTTCTATCACAGATCCGAAGGCAAGATATTCGTTGCTAAGAATGGATCCTTTCTAGAGAAGGAGTTTCTTTTGAAAGAAGTGAGTGGGAGGAAAGTAGAACTTGATGAGGTAATTGTACCTGCTCCCTTATTGGAAAGTAGTTCATCACAGAAATCAGTTCTAGTGATTCCTACACCAATTAGTGAGGAAGCTAATGATGATGATCATAAAACTTCAGATCAAGTTATTACTGAACCTCGTACGTCAACCAGAGTAAGATCCGCACCAGAGTGGTACGATAATCCTGTTCTAGAGGTCATGTTATTTGACCATGACGAACCTACGAACTATGAGGAAGCGATAATGACCCAGATTCCGCGAAATGGCTTGAGGCCATGAAATGTAAGATGGGATCCATGTATGAGAATGAAGTGTGGACTTTGGTTGACTTTCCTAATGATCGGCAAGCCATCGAGAATAAATGGATCTTCAAGAAGAAGACTGACACTGACGGTAATGTTACTGTCTACAAAGCTCGACTTGTTGCAAAAGGTTTTCGACAAGTTCAAGGAGTTGACTACGATGAGACCTTATTACCCGTAGCGATGCCTAAGTCTGTCCGAATCATGTTAGCAATTGCCGCATTTTATGATTATGAAATCTGGCAAATGGATGTCAAAACTGCATTCCTTAATGGATATCTTAAAGAAGAGTTCTATATGATGCAACCAGAAGGTTTTGTCGATCCAAAAGGTGCTAACAAAGTGTGCAAGCTCTAGCGATCCATTTATGGACTGGTGCAAGCCTCTCAGAGTTGGAATATACGCTTTGATAGTCTGATAAAAGCATATGGTTTTATACAGACTTTTGGAGAAGCATGTATTTACAAGAAAGTGAGTGGGAGCTCTGTAGCATTTCTGATATTATATGTGGATGACATATTGTTGATCGGAAATAATACATAATTTCTGGATAGCATAAAAGGATACTTGAATAAGAATTTTTCAATGAAATACCTCGGAGAAGCTGCTTATATATTGGGCATCAAGATCTATAGAGATAGATCAAGACACTTAATTGGACTTTCACAAAGCACATACCTTGATAAAGTTTTGAAGAAGTTCAAAAAGGATCAAGCAAAGAAAGGGTTCTTGCCTGTGTTACAAGGTGTGAAGTTGAGTTAGACTCAATGTCCGACCACTGCAGAAGATAGAGAGAAAATGAAAGTAATTCCCTATGCTTCAGCCATAGGTTCTATCATGTATGTGTTGGAAATATGCCCTAGAGGCAATAATAAAAGCATTATTATTATATTTCCTTGTTCATGATAATTGTCTTTATTCGTGCTATAATTGTGTTATCCGGAAATCGTAATACATGTGTGAATAACAGACAACAATGTGCCCCTAGTAAGCCTCTAGTTGACTAGCTCGTTGATCAATAGATAGGCATGGTTTCCTGACTATGGGTATTGGATGTCAATGATAACGAGATCACATCATTAGGAGAATGATGTGATGGACAAGACCCAATCCTAAACATAGCATAAGATCGCATAGTTCGTTTGCTAGAGTTTTCCAATGTCAAGTATCCTTTCCTTAGACCATGAGATCGTGTAACTCCCGGATACCGTAGGAGTGCTTTGGGTGTGCCAAACGTCACAACGTAACTGGGTGACTATAAAGGTATACTACGGGTATCTCTGAAAGTGTCTGTTGGGTTGACACGGATCGAGACTGGGATTTGTCACTCCGCTTGACGGAGAGGTATCACCGGGCCCTCTCAGTAATGCATCATCATAATGAGCTCAATGTGATCAAAGTGTTTTGATCACGGGATCATGCATTACGGTACGAGTAAAGTGAATTGCCGGTAACGAGATTGAACGAGGTATTGGGATACCGACGATCGAATCTCGGGCAAGTAAAATACCGATTGACAAAGGGAATCGTATACGGGATTAATTGAATCCTCGACATCGTGGTTTATCCGATGAGATCATCGTAGAGCATGTGGGAGCCAACATGGGTATCCAGATCCCGCTGTTGGTTATTGCCCGAGAGCCGTCTCGGTCATGTCTGCATGTCTCCCGAACCCGTAGGGTCTACACACTTAAGGTTCGGTGACGCTAGGGTTGTGAAGATATGTATATGCAGTAACCCGAATGTTGTTCGGAGTCCCGGATGAGATCCCGGACATCACGAGGAGTTTCGGAATGGTCCGGAGGTAAAAAATTATATATAGAAATTGCTATTTTGGCCATCGGGACAAGTTTTGGGGTTATCGGTATTGTACCGGGACCACCGGAGGGTCCCGGGGGGTCCACCGGGTGGGGCCACCTGCCTCGGGGGGCCACATGGGCTCTAGGGGGTGCGCCTTGGCCTACATGGGCCAAGGGGAACCAGCCCCTAGAGGCCCATGCGCCTAGGGTGGGGGAAACCCTAAAGGGGGGGGCGCCCCCTTGCTTGGGGGGGGCGCCCCCTTGCTTGGGGGGCAAGCCCCACCCCTTGGCCGCTGCCCCCCTAGGAGATTGCATCTCCTAGGGCCGGCGCCGCCCCCTAGGGGACTATATAAAGGGGGGAGGGGAGGGGGCAGCCGCACCCTTGCTCCTGGCGCCTTCCTCTCCCTCTCCAACACCTCCTCCTCCTCCATAGAGCTCGGCGAAGCCCTGCCGGAGTACTGCAGCTCCACCATCACCACGCCGTCGTGCTGCTGCTGGAGCCATCTTCCCCAACCTCTCCTTTGCCTTGCTGGATCAAGAAGAAGGAGACGTTACGCTGACCGTACGTGTGTTGAACACGGAGGTGCCGTCCGTTCGGTGCTAGGATCTCCGGTGATTTGGATCACGTCGTGTACGACTACCTCATCCCCGTTCGTTGAACGCTTCCGCTCATGATCTACAAAGTGGTATGTAGATGCAATCTCTCTCCCATGACTCGTTGCTTAGATGAACTCATAGATGGATCTTGGTGAAACCGTAGGAAAAATTTTAATTTTCTGCAACGTTCCCCAACAGTGGCATCATGAGCTAGGTCTATGCGTAGTTCTCTATTGCACGAGTAGAACACAATTTGTTGTGGGCGTAGTGTTGTCAACTTTCTTGCCGCTACTAGTCTTATCTTGCTTCAGCGGTATTGTGGGATGAAGCGGCCCGGACCAACCTTACACGTACGCTTACGTGAGACCGGTTCCACCGACTAACATGCACTAGTTGCATAAGGTGGCTGGCGGGTGTCTGTCTCTCCCACTTTAGTTGGAGCGGATTCGATGAAAAGGGTCCTTATGAAGGGTAAATAGAAGTTGACAAATCACGTTGTGTTTTTCATGTAGGTAAGAAAACGTTCTTGCTAGAACCCTAATTCAGCCACGTAAAACTTGCAACAACAATTAGAGGACGTCTAACTTGTTTTTGCAGCAAGTGCTTTGTGATATGATATGGCCAAAGTTGTGATGAATGATGAATGATCTATATGTGATGTATGAGATGTTCATGCTATTGTAATAGGAATCACGACTTGCATGTCGATGAGTATGACAACCGGCAGGAGCCATAGGAGTTGTCTTTTGTATGACCTGTGTGTCATTGAAAACGCCATGTAAATTACTTTACTTTATTGCTAAACGCGTTAGCCATAGTAGTAGAAGTAATAGTTGGCGAGCAACTTCATGGAGACACGATGATGGAGATCATGATGATGGAGATCATGGTGTCAAGCCGGTGACAAGATGATCATGGAGCCCCAAGATGGAGATCAAAGGAGCTATGTGATATTGGCCATATCATGTCACATTTATTATTTGATTGCATGTGATGTTTATCATGTTTTGCATCTTGTTTACTTAGAAACGATGGTAGTAAATAAGATGATCCCTCATAATAATTTCAAGAAGTGTTCCCCCTAACTGTGCACCGTTGCGACAGTTCGTTGTTTCGAAGCACCACGTGATGATCGGGTGTGATAGATTCTAACGTTCACATACAACGGGTGTAAGACAGATTTACACATGCAAACACTTAGGTTGACTTGACGAGCCTAGCATGTACAGACATGGCCTCGGAACACAGAAGACCGAAAGGTCGAGCATGAGTCGTATAGAAGATACGATCAACATGAAGATGTTCACCGATGTTGACTAGTCCGTCTCACGTGATGATCGGACACGACCTAGTTGACTCGGATCATGTTATACTTAGATGACTAGAAGAGGGATGTCTATCTAAGTGGGAGTTCATTAAATAATTTGATTAAGATGAACTTTATTATCATGAACTTAGTCTAAAATATTTACAATATGTCTTGTAGATCAAATGGCCAACGTAGTCCTCAACTTCAACGCGTTCCTAGAGAAAACCAAGCTGAAAGACGATGGCAGCAACTATACGGACTGGGTCCGGAACCTGAGGATCATCCTCATAGCTGCCAAGAAAGATTATGTCCTACGAGCACCGCAGGGTGACGCACCTGTCCTCCCTGCAGAACAAGACGTTATGAACGCTTGGCAGTCACGTTCCGATGATTACTCCCTCGTTCAGTGCGGCATGGTCCTTGGAGCATATGAGATGTTCGAAGAGCTGAAAATGGTTTTCCAAGCTCATGCCCGGGTCGAGAGATATGAAGTCTCCGACAAATTCTTTAGCTGTAAGATGGAGGAAAATAGCTCTGTCAGTGAACACATACTCAAGATGTCTGGGTTGCACAACCGCTTGACTCAACTGGAAGTTAATCTCCCGGATGAAGCGGTCATTGACAGAATCCTCCAGTCGCTTCCACCTAGCTACAAGAGCTTTGTGATGAACTACAACATGCAGGGGATGGTAAAGACCATTCCTGAGGTATATGCTATGCTGAAATCAGCAGAGGTAGAAATCAAGAAGGAACATCAAGTGTTGATGGTGAATAAAACCACTAAGTTCAAGAAGGGCAAGGGTAAAAAGAACTTCAAGAAGGACGGCAAGGAAGTTGCCGCGCCCGGTAAGCAAGTTGCCGGGAAGAAGCCAAAGAATGGACCCAAGCCCGAGACTAAGTGTTTTTATTGCAAGGGAAGTGGTCACTGGAAGCGGAACTGCCCCAAATACTTAGCGGACAAGAAGGCCGGCAAAACAAAAGGTATATGTGATATACATGTAATTGATGTGTACCTTACCAGTACTCGTAGTAGCTCTTGGGTATTTGATACCGGTGCAGTTGCTCACATTTGTAACTCAAAGCAGGAGCTGCGGAATAAACGGAGACTGGCGAAGGACGAGGTGATGATGCGCGTCGGGAATGGTTCCAAGGTCGATGTGATCGCCGTCGGCATGCTACCTCTACATTTACCTACGGGATTAGTTTTAAACCTCAATAATTGTTATTTAGTGCCAAGTTTGAGCATGAACATTGTGTCTGGATCTTGTTTAATTCGAGATGGCTACTCATTTAAATCCGAGAATAATGGTTGTTCTATTTATATGAGAGATATGTTTTATGGTCATGCTCCGATGGTTAATGGTTTATTCTTAATGAATCTCGTACGTGATGATACACATATTCATAGTGTGAATACCAAAAGAATTAAAGTTGATAACAATAGTCCCACATATTTGTGGCACTGCCGCCTTGGTCACATAGGTGTCAAACGCATGAAGAAGCTCCATACAGATGGACTTTTAGAGTCTCTTGATTATGAATCATTTGACACGTGCGAACCATGCCTCATGGGTAAAATGACCAAGACTCCGTTCTCAGGAACAATGGAGCGAGCAACCAACTTATTGGAAATCATACATACCGATGTGTGCGGTCCAATGAGTGTTGAGGCTCGCGGTGGCTATCGTTATGTTCTCACCCTCACTGATGACTTGAGTAGATATGGGTATATCTACTTAATGAAACACAAGTCTGAGACCTTTGAAAAGTTCAACGAATTTCAGAGTGAGGTTGAAAATCAACGTGATAGAAAGATCAAGTTTCTACGATCAGATCATGGAGGAGAATACTTGAGTCACGAATTTGGCACGCACTTAAGAGAATGTGGAATAGTTTAACAACTCACGCCGCCTGGAACACCTCAGCGTAATGGTGTGTCCGAACGTCGTAATCGCACTCTATTAGATATGGTACGATCTATGATGTCTCTTACCGATTTACCGCTATCTTTTTGGGGCTATGCTTTAGAGACTGCCGCATTCACTTTAAATAGGGCTCCGTCGAAATCCGTTGAGACGACACCGTATGAATTATGGTTTGGGAAGAAACCTAAGCTGTCGTTTCTAAAAGTTTGGGGATGCGATGCTTATGTCAAGAAACTTCAACCTGAAAAGCTCGAACCCAAGTCGGAAAAATGCGTCTTCATAGGATACCCTAAAGAAACTATTGGGTATACCTTCTACCTCAGATCCGAAGGGAAGATCTTTGTTCCAAGAATGGATCCTTTCTAGAGAAAGAGTTTCTCTCGAAAGAAGTAAGTGGGAGGAAAGTAGAACTTGATGAAGTGTTACCTCTTGAACCGGAAAATGGCGAAACTCAAGAAAACGTTCCTGAGGTGCCTGCACCGACTAGAGAGGAAATTAATGATGATGATCAAGATACTTCTAATCAAGCTCCTACTGAAATTCAAAGGTCCACAAGGACACGTTCCGCACCAGAGTGGTACGGCAACCCTGTCTTGGAAATCATGTTGTTAGACAACGGTGAACCTTCGAACTATGAGGAAGCAATGGCGGGCCCGGATTCTGACAAATGGCTAGAAGCCATGAAATCCGAGATAGGATCCATGTATGAAAACGAAGTATGGACTTTGACTGACTTGCCCGTTGAACGGCGAGCCATAGAAAATAAATGGATCTTTAAGAAGAAGACATACGCGGATGGTAATGTGACCATCTATAAAGCTCGGCTTGTCGCTAAGGGTTATCGACAAGTTCAAGGAATTGACTACGATGAGACTTTCTCACCGGTAGCGAAGCTGAAGTCCGTCCGAATCATGTTAGCAATTGCCGCATTCTACGATTATGAAATATGGCAAATGGACGTCAAAATGGCATTCCTTAATGGTTTCCTTAAGGAAGAATTGTATATGATGCAGCCGGAAGGTTTTGTCGATCCTAAGAATGCTGACAAGGTGTGCAAGCTCCAACGCTCAATTTATGGGCTGGTGCAAGCATCTCGGAGTTGGAACATTCGCTTTGATGAGATGATCAAAGCGTTTGGGTTTACGCAGACTGATGGAGAAGCCTGCGTTTACAAGAAAGTGAGTGGGAGCTCTGTAGCATTTCTCATACTATATGTAGATGACATACTTTTGATGGGAAATGATATAGAACTCTTGGACAGCATTAAGGCCTACTTGAATAAATTTTTTTCAATGAAGGACCTTGGAGAAGCTGCTTATATATTAGGCATCAAGATCTATAGAGATAGATCAAGACGCCTCATAGGTCTTTCACAAAGCACATACCTTGATAAGATATTGAAGAAGTTCAATATGGATCAATCTAAGAAGGGGTTATTACCTGTATTGCAAGGTGTGAAATTGAGCTCAGCTCAATGTCCGACCATGGCAGAAGATATAGAAGAGATGAGTGTCATCCCCTATGCCTCAGCCATAGGTTCTATTATGTATGCCATGCTATGTACCAGACCTGATGTAAACCTTGCCGTAAGTTTGGTAGGAAGGTACCAAAGTAATCCTGGCAAGGAACACTGGACAGCGGTCAAGAATATCCTGAAGTACCTGAAAAGGTCTAAGGAAATGTTTCTCGTTTATGAGGTGATGAAGAGCTCGTCGTAAAGGGTTACGTCGACGCTAGCTTCGACACAGATCTGGATGACTCTAAGTCACAAACCGGATACGTGTATATTTTGAATGGTGGGGCAGTAAGCTGGTGCAGTTGCAAGCAGAGCGTTGTGGCGGGATCTACATGTGAAGCGGAGTACATGGCAGCCTCGGAGGCAGCACATGAAGCAATTTGGGTGAAGGAGTTCATCACCGACCTCGGAGTCATACCCAATGCGTCGGGGCCAATCAAACTCTTCTGTGACAACACTGGAGCTATTGCACTTGCCAAGGAGCCCAGGTTTCACAAGAAGACCAGGCACATCAAGCGTCGCTTCAACTCCATTCGTGAAAATGTTCAAGATGGAGACATAGAAATTTGTAAAGTGCACACGGATCTGAATGTCGCAGATCCATTGACTAAACCTCTCCCTAAGGCAAAACATGATCAGCACCAGAACTCTATGGGTGTTCGATTCATCACAATGTAACTAGATTATTGACTCTAGTGCAAGTGGGAGACTGTTGGAAATATGCCCTAGAGGCAATAATAAAAGAATTATTATTATATTTCCTTGTTCATGATAATTGTCTTTATTCGTGCTATAATTGTGTTATCCGGAAATCGTAATACATGTGTGAATAACAGACAACAACGTGTCCCTAGTAAGCCTCTAGTTGACTAGCTCGTTGATCAATAGATAGTCATGGTTTCCTGACTATGGGCATTGGATGTCAATGATAACGAGATCACATCATTAGGAGAATGATGTGATGGACAAGACCCAATCCTAAACATAGCATAAGATCGCATAGTTCGTTTGCTAGAGTTTTCCAATGTCAAGTATCCTTTCCTTAGACCATGAGATCGTGTAACTCCCGGATACCGTAGGAGTGCTTTGGGTGTGCCAAACGTCACAACGTAACTAGGTGACTATAAAGGTATACTACGGGTATCTCTGAAAGTGTCTGTTGGGTTGACACGGATCGAGACTAGGATTTGTCACTCCGCTTGACGGAGAGGTATCACCGGTCCCTCTCAGTAATGCATCATCATAATGAGCTCAATGTGATCAAAGTGTTTTGATCACGGGATCATGCATTACGGTACGAGTAAAGTGACTTGCCGGTAACGAGATTGAACGAGGTATTGGGATACCGACGATCGAATCTCGGGCAAGTAAAATACCGATTGACAAAGGGAATCGTATACGGGATTAATTGAATCCTCGACATCGTGGTTCATCCGATGAGATCATCGTGGAGCATGTGGGAGCCAACATGGGTATCCAGATCCCGCTGTTGGTTATTGCCCGAGAGCCGTCTCGGTCATGTCTGCATGTCTCCTGAACCCGTAGGGTCTACACACTTAAGGTTCGGTGACGCTAGGGTTGTGAAGATATGTATATGCAGTAACCCGAATGTTGTTCGGGGTCCCGGATGAGATCTCGGGCGTCACGAGGAGTTTCAGAAAGGTCTGGAGGTAAAGAATTATATATAGAAAGTGCTATTTTGGCCATCGGGACAAGTTTTGGGGTTATCGGTATTGTACCGGGACCACCGGAGGGTCCCGGGGGGTCCACCGGGTGGGTCCACCTGCCTCGGGGGGCCACATGGGCTCTAGGGGGTGCGCCTTGGCCTACATGGGACAAGGGGAACCAGCCCCTAGAGGCCCATGCGCCTAGGGTGGGGGAAACCCTAAAGGGGGGGGGGCGCCCCCTTGCTTGGGGGGCAAGCCCCATGTCACATCACTAGTTCTGGTATGCTCAAGGATAGCTAGTCATGTGTGCATCATGTTTAAATTCCATTTAAATTTGAAATGGGGATTTGTGAAACCCTCAGAATCACCTCTGGAAAATGACCCAAATAAAAAATTGCTCCAAAAACGGTCCAAGAAAATGCTCATGTTGCTCTCTGAAAATATTGGACAGAGATAAAAATCAAACCAATATTTTAGGGAGCTCATTAGTATTTATTTTGGGCATTTGAAATTAATGCATAATTATTTGCATTGGATATATATGTGTTATATATATAAAATATGTCCAAAAATTGTGCCATTTGTTGAGGAGCTCTGGAATAATACCACTAGTTCCTGCAAAAAAATGGCATAAGTAAAAAAATGATTTAGTATTATTATTAAAACAAAACATATGTCAGAAAAATAGAAAAGAAACAAAACGGGAAAAAAACCCTACCTGGCGCTTACCTCCCTGGCAGCCCAGCT
Source organism: Aegilops umbellulata (assembly GCA_032464435.1). NCBI lineage: Eukaryota > Viridiplantae > Streptophyta > Magnoliopsida > Poales > Poaceae > Aegilops > Aegilops umbellulata. The sequence continues at coordinate 27,476,148 of CP136056.1, read as the reverse complement.
GGCCCAGCTCCAGCTGGCGGCCCAGCCCACTGGCCTGAAGCGGTCGTCCTCTTCCTCTGCCAGTAGGCAGAGGAGGGAGGACAGCGCACGCGCGCGCCGTGGCGACACGCCACCTCCCTGCCTGCCTGCGTCCCTCGCCACCGCGATGCCTGAACCGCCTCCCCTCGACCCCCTCTGCCTCTCCCCTCACTCTGGAGCTCTCTCCCTCTCCTCTAGCTCCTTCCCGCGACGCCACCGAACACGTCCGTCGCCGCCGACAAGCCCCACCGCGGCCATTGCCTTCCCCTCGCCCCCTGGACATGCCCAGGAGCTCCACCTCCATTCCCCGCGCCTCTCCGTCAACTCGCGCGACGCCGAACGCCCCCAAGCGACGACCCAAGCTCTTCTTCAACCTCCGGTCGCCGGAGATCGCTTTCGCCGCACCGCCCGCTCCGGACCGTCTCCAAGCACGCCGACCTGCTTGTCCGACTCGCCGTGAGTCACTGACCCGAACCCCCCTCCTCTGCGCTCCGTTTGCATGCTGTAGCCATCGCTCCGCCGGAGACCGAAAACCGCCGCCGCCCGCGCTCGTCGCCGGTGCTGCTCCGGTGACCATTTGGTCCCGGGCATGCGCCCATCGCACTCATCGCAGCACGCAGACGCCATAGGTGCTAAACTCACATCGCCACGGCCACCGCAACCGCGTCCCCGCTCGCTGCCGACTCCGGCCGCCGCAAACCTCGTCGCCGGCGCTGCTCCCAGCCACCCCAGCTCCCGCCACCGCCACCGTTGGATGGGCCACTCCGCGCTTTTCCCGTAGCCGCTCTCTGCGCGCCAAAAGGGCCCCTGTAGGGAGATCCCGACGCGCTCTGCCGCGTCTGGCCTCGCCGGCGGCTTAACGCCGGCAGGTTTGACCCCCCTGACCGAGTTGACCCGGGTGGGCCCAGTTTGACCCACTGGTCTATGACATACGGGCCCCGCCCGGCTAATTAATCTAGTTTAGGGTTAAATTTAATTAGTTTAACCTAGGATAGTGCTAATTAAACTAGGTTAGTTTAGTTAGACACTGACACGCGGGACCCACAGGTCAGGGTTGACCTGGACCGCTCCGTTGACCGATGACGTCAGCGTGATGTCATGCTGACGCAGTAAATCATTTACTGGATTTTGTTTAATTCTAAATAACCAGAAAATCCAGAAAATTGCCTAAACTTCTAAAATTCATAGAAATTCAACCGTAGCTCAGAATGAAATAATTTATATATGGAAAATTATCAGAAAAATTCAAGGAATCCATCTGTACCATTTTCATGCATGTTTGAACAATGTTTGTCCTCTGTTTTGGACAAAAAAAATAAAGGGCATTTAAATAATCACATATGGAGTTGGAATTTGAATCATGTATTCAAACCAACTTCATTTAAGTCATAGCTAGATGCATTAGATCAAATCACATCATATTGCCATGTCATGATCATGCATCATATTGTTGCATTGCATTGATTGTGTCCTTCTCTGTTTGCCGGTAACCGTCACCTCTCAGTCGACGATGTTTCCGACGATGTGATCGATGACACCGACGAAGAGCTATATTATCTTCAGAAGTGCCAGGCAAGCAAAACCCCCTTGTTCATTCCGATACAATCCCACTCTCTCGCTCCTGCTCTCTTTTACTGCATTAGGACAACAACGATTCAACTGTTATGTGCTGCGGTAGTTGAACCCCTTTCCTCTGCATGACCTGTCATTGCCACAGTAAATAGATGAAACCCACTAGCATGAGTAGGAGTTTTTTGAGCCCTGATGTGCCTACTCATTCATGCTTGTTGTCATGCCTGCTACTGCTTAGAGTTGAGTCGGGTCTGATTCATCAGGAATGAATTGGAATGTGGTGAACATGTCCTACTGTTGAGAGCTAAGTGTGTGAACACGATTTGGTAAAGGTAGCGGTGAGAGGCCATGTAGGAGTACATGGTGGGTTGTCTCATTGCAGCCATCCTCAGGAACTGAGTTCTGTGTTTGTGATCCATGAACAGTTACTACCACACATTGGGTTCCGGTAACTCGACCCCTCTCGACTTATTAATCAACTTGATCTCTGTCCAGGAGTTGCAACTAGTTTCTGGTGTTTGTAGGTAGTGTTAGTAGTCTACCAAGTGGTACCCGGTACAGGTGGGCTTGGGACAGACTAGGCACAGTGGCACGGTGTACCAAGCGTAGATCTACCCGTCGAGGTGGGCTTGGGAACCCTGCACACATCGTTTGGGGCCGTGAGCGACACCCCGGCCGGATCTCCTTGCGGATGGAACCCGAATAGGCGATAAACCTGGACTAGAGGCTTGTGTGTTTAGTCAGGTCGTGGCCGACTCCCTCGCCCGGCTTCCGCTTGAAGGTTGCCGAGGTACATGACATGTACAGGGCGATAAGTGGCGAGAGCGTGTGTGAAGAAGTACACCCCTGCAGGGTTATCATTATCTATTCGAATAGCCGGATTCCTCGGATATGGAAACTTGGACCCCTTGTACAGTTCATACACAAGTGAAAGTGGATACTCTAAAATGCGCAAGATAAGCGTGAGTGCTATGGATGGCGTTCTCGTAGGAAGACGGGAGCGGACCCATAGTGGTGTATTGATATGGTGAATATGTGGACTCGTGTGCGCCACCTCAAAAGAGTTACTTGCAGTTGTAGTTTAGGATAGCCACCGAGTCAAAGCTGGCTTGCTGCAGTTAAACCCCACTACCCCCTTTGTTGATACCGATACATATGTAGATAGTTCTGATGTAAGTCTTGCTGAGTACATTTGTACTCACGTTTGACTATTTTATGTTTTGCAGAGAGACTTCAGTCTCGCTAGTAGTTCAGCGTGGACTTCGACGTTTAGCTTGATACCTCAGCTACGATCTTGTGCCCTCGGCAGGATCTAGAGGATAGTCAGGCTTCTCAGCCTTTTTCATTTGTAGATGTCTGTACTCAGACATGTTAAGCTTCCGCATGTGCTTGTTGCTTGTATGCTCTGAATGTTGGGTCATGAGACCCATGTTTGTAATATCTCGCTCCTCGGAGCCTAATGAATAAATACTTTGAGTCGTAGAGTTATGTTGTGATGCCATGTTGTATTTACTCATATCGGGCATATTGTGTGTATGATTGAAATGCTTGGTATGAGTGGGATCCGACTATCTAGTTGTTTATCCTTGGCAGCCTATCGTATGGGGAAATGTAGTCTAGTGCTTCTGAGCGATAGTAGTCCGCTACAGCCCGGATCACCGGAGTCCTGCTAGCCCAGCACTACTGCTCGGAACACTTGACTGGCCGGCATGTGATTCACTTCATTCCTGTGTCTGTCCCTTTGGAGAAATGTCACGCGGTGTTATCCGGAGTCCTGCCTAGCCTGCTACAGCCCGGGTTACCGGAGTCCTGTTAGCCCAGTGCTACAGCCCGGATTCACACGTTGATGACCGACATGCTCGATGTGACCCACGTATGCCTGTCCTCATAGGTTAGCGCCGCTTTGGGTTCACGACTAGCCATGTCGTCTCTGTCATATGGATGCTAGCGACACTATCATATACGTGAGCCAAAAGACACAAACGGTCCCGGGCCAGGTAAGGTGGCACCCGTGGGAGTACCGTGCGTGAGGCCGCAAAGTGATATGATGTGTTACATGATGGATCGATGTGGCTTAGGATCGGGGTCCTGACAGCGTTGGTATCAGAGCCTGACTGCCTGTAGGATTACCAAGCCAAACTGGTCGAAGTCGTGTCTAGAAATGCTTTAGTTATGTAAGGGAATTGATTGTGGAAGGGAACGTAAGGCTCTTTTTACTCCTTATACCTCATGCCTTCTGATCTGAGTCATCCTCTTCTTTTCTGCGGGGATTAAGAACTAGGCCTTCTCATCTATCTCTCAGGATGACGTGTTACTAAACCGTAGTTGCCTAGGATTGCTGAGTTCAAGCCTCAATTCAGTTTCTACTACTTCCATATGTTCATAGCTGGCCCCAGAACCTTGATATGATGTTGTTAAGTGACTATGCAAATTATTGTGAATGTCTCAAATCTTTTCTGAGCATTTACAGCCGTTATGTTGTCCGAGTCATCCCAGGTCTCTACATAGTCTGATGCATTTGTAAACCCCTTCCTCCCATTCTCGATGTTCCTTTGGGCCAGATTGAGAGCACTACACGGTCTGTGAGGTACTCTGTTGCCTCGACATATATGTTGGAGCTTTTATTATGACCCTAGGTGTTTTAGGGAGTCACCTAGTAATCTGGCAATGTTTTGTATTCCCGGTGTGATGATTCTGGCCATCATTCTCGAAAGCATCCCGTGATGCCAGTTAGTTAGTAGGTATTCTAATCCTGGGTTTTTGAACCCGAGATTCACTCCACTTACTTCATGTTGGCAGTGTTTGCTAGTTCCTTTAGGATATTAGTAACCTTGTGACAATCCTCGAGGTCCGTGGTATTTCCTTCTTCCAAATACCATGAACCATTAAGGCAGATGTTCTTGAACCAAATATCACAATCAGAGTACTCTTGAGGAGTTCTCCATTCATAATTGTGATTCTGCCAGTCCTACCTCTCTGCATGGGTTATCCGGAAGAAAATTGTTGAACGAACTAATCTATGCATCCACAACTCATAAAGTGCTATGTTCCTTTGAGTTGTCTCTCTTTAAGTTGTATTTCGACCGTTTTCTATCAATTGATAGTCAGGACTAGTTTGTGCATTCGTGTTATCGATGCATATTATTCTTATGGTCCGTCAAGCCATTCTATCCCGGAATGACTAGGAGAAACAAACTCCAGTACCTCATACATATCCAGGATTGGGTCAAAGTAGTTGTAATCCGCAGATCAAATGCCAATCCAGCTTTTGCTCTGTTCTATCCTGGAGTATTACCCCCTTTAAGTCAGGATTGTCATGAGAATTGCACCATCTCTAATACATTCTTGATTTAGTGATACTTCTCGCCATCATTATTCATTTCTCGATTCCGTGTTGTTGTAACCGGAATACCGACAAATGAATTGTGATGTGTGAAATCAATGCTCCGAGCAACTCGTTGCTTTGTAGTAAATGGACAATATTCTCATTCTTAGCTTGTTGGTTATTGAATCATCATCCTAAGATTGATCATGCTACCTAGTCCTTATTTCTGGTGCACTCCTCGGTCAATGAGTTAGGATTGTGTCAATCCCTCACTCTTTTGATCATATCATCTTGCCCTGAAAAGCAAGATTGTTCTCGAGCTTAGTAACATATCAGTGGTTCGTGATTTTCCGAATATCTTCTCGGAAGTATTACCAGGTTGTCCCCTGACTGTTATGTTGAGCTCGTGATCAAGTTGGTTTCTTGTGAACAACCCATTCTCCAAGAATCTGTGTTGGATACCCCTGAGCTAGTTGGTTAAGCTAAACAACAACTTGGAGAGTTGGAAGATAAAAGCTTGTCCGACTTAGTTCATCTTAAGGGATATCTTTTTGTGTGTGTGTGTGTTGAAGAAGGATGATATCGTCATTGACTGGTCCTCGTGATCAATTGTTGGATCTACTGTCTTGTCAAAACTTTGACTTGAGTATGGGCTATCGTCAAGTCAAATCAGAACCAACGATGTTCGTAATGTTGTCTTACTCGTGGTTGATCCCTCGGGCATACACCATTATATCTTTTGGTCTGACCAATGCTATCACCGTGTCACATGATGGTGGAAGTCCAGTGATATGGAAATTCCGATGAGTTGTTGTTGAGCCCATCAGCAGCATTTTGTCTCCCCCATGAATCATGTTGAACATCAACCTAGTGTTGGAAAATTTGTAAGCAACGCCTTCATGTTCCGTTCATGAAGCTTATGCTTGGATGAAAGAAGTGACTTTCCCCAAGTTCACGTGCATTAGGTGTAAGTTGCCGCCATGAATTTGAGAAAAGCTTGTTTTTGCTTCCTCTGGAATCGTCCCAAGTTAGTCACGCATGTGCAAAGTATACTATGGTTTGAGAGATTAGCTACCTCCATTCCACATGTATTTTCTAGCACACCAAGCCACTGATTGATTTGTTCAAGGAGAAGGAGTCCCTTCTTAAGAGCATGCCTTATGCAAGGACCTCGTTATCCTCGATGATGGTTGCCAACCTGAACTCGGTAGTATTTTTATTATAAGACTACTATGTGGTCATGATTGTCTGGGACAGCGTGTTCACATGTTGTAGCAAAACCAGTTCATTTTTGGAGCTTACTATCGTAGTTCATTTCCCGAGGATCTCGCAATGTCATATCATCGAATTGTCTTGCAAACTTTCTTTCAGACATGCTGAGTCTAAAGTATCCTATTACCAATCGGATCTGAATCTCAGGCAGATATGATGGTTGGAACATTCCCAACATTTGCATTTTGTTCCCAGCTTGCACCGCCATTGTGCCATTCTACCTTGGGTCCCATCCATTTTCGATGATAAGCAAAATCATCCATTGCGTTGTTTTCAACAAGGTAGTCCACATCATCCATCCTAGTCCGAGTATGCCATTTCTTCGAGCTCTTTCAAACGATCGTTGTGATTGCCTTAGGATGGTATAAAGAGTTTCAATGATCAATGGATCAAAAGTAATTCTTTTTGCCACTTAAGGGAATAGTTCTTCGAGTCACCTTCCCTGAGGTGCCCCATTACGGGATCATGGCAATTATTTCCTCGCCACCTTGACACCGTCCACCATCTTTCTAAGCATGGAGTTGTTGCCCACCAAATCAAACCCTGTCGCTTGTTCTTTCATCCCTCTCGATGTGTTTTGTGTCTCAACTCGAGATGTTCCAACATCTCATTCCACGAATTGATCTTGAATGCTCGATCTTCGAGGAGATCGTTTCCTATAGAGTTTCTTTCTGTCGCCATCGTGTTGGATGAAGATCTCAAAGCGAGGACGTCAAGATCAATATGATGCAATGAAGCTACTTCTTCGAGAGGGGCAGTTGGATCGAGAAGATTGTGATAGCTTGCGACCCCTCTGCCTTCTTACCTCACGTCTTGAATCTCGGGACGAGATTCTTGTTTAGTGGGGGCGAGTTGTCACATCCCTAGTTCTGGTATGCTCAAGGCTAGCTAGTCATGTGTGCATCATGTTTAAATTCCATTTAAATTTGAAATGGGGATTTGTGAAACCCTCAGAATCACCTCTGGAAATGACCCAAATAAAAAATTGCTCCAAAAAGGGTCCAAGAAAATGCTCATGTTGCTCTCTGAAAATATTGGACAGAGATAAAAATCAAACCAATATTTTAGGGAGCTCATAAGTATTTATTTTGGGCATTTGAAATTAATGCATAATTATTTGCATTGGATATATATGTGTTATATATATATAATATGTCCAAAAATTGTGCCATTTGTTGAGGAGCTCTGGAATAATACCACTAGTTCCTGCAAAAAATGGCATAAGTAAAAAAATGATTTAGTATTATTATTAAATCAAAACATATGTCAGAAAAATAGAAAAGAAACAAAACGGGAAAAAATCCTACCTGGCGCTTACCTCCCTGGCAGCCCAGCTGGCCCAGCTCCAGCTGGCGGCCCAACCCACTGGCCTGAAGCGGTCGTCCTCTACCTCTGCAAGTAGGCAAAGGAGGGAGGACATCGCACGCGCGCGCCGTGGCGACACGCCACCTCCCTGCCTGCCTGCGTCCCTCGCCACCGCGACGCCTGAACCGCCTCCCCTCGACCCCCTCTGCCTCTCCCCTCACTCTGGAGCTCTCTCCCTCTCCTCTAGCTCCTTCCCGCGACGCCACCAAACACGTCCGTCGCCGCCGACAAGCCCCACCGCGGCCACTGCCTTCCCCTCGCCCCCTGGACATGCCCAGGAGCTCCACCTCCATTCCCCGCGCCTCTCCGTCAACTCGCGCGACGCCGAACGCCCCCAAGCGACGACCCGAGCTCTTCTTCAACCTCCGGTCGCCGGAGATCGCTTTCGCCGCACCGCCCGCTCCGGACCGTCTCCAAGCACGCCGACCTGCTCGTCCGACTCGCCGTGAGTCACTGACCCGAACCCCCCTCCTCTGCGCTCCGTTGGCATGCTGTAGCCGTCGCTCCGCCGGAGACCGAAAACCGCCGCCGCCCGCGCTCGTCGCCGGTGCTGCTCCGGTGACCATTTGGTCCCGGGCATGCGCCCATCGCACTCATCGCAGCACGCAGACGCCATAGGTGCTAAACTCACATCGCCACGGCCACCGCAACCGCGTCCCCGCTCGCTGCCGACTCCGGCCGCCGCAAACCTCGTCGCCGGCGCTGCTCCCAGCCACCCCAGCTCCCGCCACCGCCACCGTTGGATGGGCCACTCCGCGCTTTTCCCGTAGCCGCTCTCTGCGCGCCAAAAGGGCCCCTGTAGGGAGATCCCGACGCGCTCTGCCGCGTCTGGCCTCGCCGGCGGCTTAACGCCGGCAGGTTTGACCCCCCTGACCGAGTTGACCCGGGTGGGCCCAGTTTGACCCACTGGTCTATGACATACGGGCCCCGCCCGGCTAATTAATCTAGTTTAGGGTTAAATTTAATTAGTTTAACCTAGGATAGTGCTAATTAAACTAGGTTAGTTTAGTTAGACACTGACACGCGGGACCCACAGGTCAGGGTTGACCTGGACCGCTCCGTTGACCGATGACGTCAGCGTGATGTCATGCTGACGCAGTAAATCATTTACTGGATTTTGTTTAATTCTAAATAACCAGAAAATCCAGAAAATTGCCTAAACTTCTAAAATTCATAGAAATTCAACCGTAGCTCAGAATGAAATAATTTATATATGGAAAATTATCAGAAAAATTCAAGGAATCCATCTGTACCATTTTCATGCATGTTTGAACAATGTTTGTCCTCTGTTTTGGACAAAACAAATAAAGGGCATTTAAATAATCACATATGGAGTTGGAATTTGAATCATGTATTCAAACCAACTTCATTTAAGTCATAGCTAGATGCATTAGATCAAATCACAGCATATTGCCATGTCATGATCATGCATCATATTGTTGCATTGCATTGATTGTGTCCTTCTCTGTTTGCCGGTAACCGTCCCCTCTCAGTCGACGATGTTTCCGACGATGTGATCGATGACACCGACGAAGAGCTATATTATCTTCAGAAGTGCCAGGCAAGCAAAACCCCCTTGTTCATTCAGATACAATCCCACTCTCTCGCTCCTGCTCTCTTTTACTGCATTAGGACAACAACGATTCAACTGTTATGTGCTGCGGTAGTTGAACCCCTTTCCTCTGCAAGACCTGTCATTGCCACAGTAAATAGATGAAACCCACTAGCATGAGTAGGAGTTGTTTGAGCCCTGATGTGCCTACTCATTCATGCTTGTTGTCATGCCTGCTACTGCTTAGAGTTGAGTCGGGTCTGATTCATCGGGAATGAATTGGAATGTGGTGAACATGTCCTACTGTTGAGAGCTAAGTGTGTGAACACGATTTGGTAAAGGTAGCGGTGAGAGGACATGTAGGAGTACATGGTGGGTTGTCTCATTGCAGCCGTCCTCAGGAACTGAGTTCTGTGTTTGTGATCCATGAACAGTTACTACCACACATTGGGTTCCGGTAACTCGACCCCTCTCGACTTATTAATCAACTTGATCTCTGTCCAAGAGTTGCAACTAGTTTCTGGTGTTTGTAGGTAGTGTTAGTAGTCTACCAAGTGGTACCCGGTACAGGTGGGCTTGGGACAGACTAGGCACAGTGGCAAGGTGTACCAAGCGTAGATCTACCCGTCGAGGTGGGCTTGGGAACCCTGCACACATCGTTTGGGGCCGTGAGCGACACCCCGGCCGGATCTCCTTGCGGATGGAACCCGAATAGGCGATAAACCTGGACTAGAAGCTTGTGTGTTTAGTCAGGTCGTGGCCGACTCCCTCGCCCGGCTTCCGCTTGAAGGTTGCCGAGGTACATGACGTGTACAGGGCGATAAGTGGCGAGAGCGTGTGTGAAGAAGTACACCCCTGCAGGGTTATCATTATCTATTCGAATAGCCGGATTCCTCGGATATGGAAACTTGGACCCCTTGTACAGTTCATAGACAAGTGAAAGTGGGTACTCTAAAATGCGCAAGATAAGCGTGAGTGCTATGGATGGCGTTCTCGTAGGAAGACGGGAGCGGACCCATAGTGGTGTATTGATATGGTGAATATGTGGACTCGTGTGCGCCACCTCAAAAGAGTTACTTGCAGTTGTAGTTTAGGATAGCCACCGAGTCAAAGCTGGCTTGCTGGTTAAACCCCACTACCCACTTTGTTGATACCGATGCATATGTAGATAGTTCTGATGTAAGTCTTGCTGAGTACATTTGTACTCACGTTTGCCTATTTTATGTTTTGCAGAGAGACTTCAGTCTCGCTAGTAGTTCCGCGTGGACTTCGACGTTTAGCTTGATACCTCAGCTACGATCTTGTGCCCTCGGCAGGATCTAGAGGATAGTCAGGCTTCTCAGCCTTTTTCATTTGTAGATGTCTGTACTCAGACATGTTAAGCTTCCGCATGTGCTTGTTGCTTGTATGCTCTGAATGTGGGTCATGAGACCCATGTTTGTAATATCTCGCTCCTCGGAGCCTAATGAATAAATACTTTGAGTCGTAGAGTTATGTTGTGATGCCATGTTGTATTTACTCATATCGGGCATATTGTGTGTATGATTGAAATGCTTGGTATGAGTGGGATCCGACTATCTAGTTGTTTATCCTTGGCAGCCTATCATATGGGGAAATGTATTCTAGTGCTTCTGAGCGATAGTAGTCCGCTACAGCCCGGATCACCGGAGTCCTGCTAGCCCAGCACTACTGCTCGGAACACTTGACTGGCCGGCATGTGATTCACTTCGTTCCTGTGTCTGTCCCTTCGGGGAAATGTCACGCGGTGTTATCCGGAGTCCTGCCTAGCCTGCTACAGCCCGGGTTACCGAAGTCCTGTTAGCCCAGTGCTACAGCCCGGATTCACACGTTGATGACCGACATGCTCGATGTGACCCACGTATGCCTGTCCTCATAGGTTAGCGCCGCTTTGGGTTCACGACTAGCCATGTCGGCCCGGGTTCTCTGTCATATGGATGCTAGCAACACTATCATATACGTGAGCCAAAAGACGCAAACGGTCCCGGGCCAGGTAAGGTGGCACCCGTGGGAGTACCGTGCGTGAGGCCGCAAAGTGATATGATGTGTTACATGCTGGATCGATGTGGCTTAGGATCAGGGTCCTGACACCCCACCCCTTGGCCGCCGCCCCCCTAGGAGATTGCATCTCCTAGGGCCGGCGCCCCCCTAGGGGACTATATAAAGGGGGGGAGGGGAGGGGGGCAGCCGCACCCTTGCTCCTGGCGCCTCCCTCTCCCTCTCCAACACCTCCTCCTCCTCCATAGAGCTCGGCGAAGCCCTGCTGGAGAACTGAAGCTCCACCATCACCACGCCGTCATGCTGCTGCTGGAGCCATCTTCCCCAACCTCTCCTTTGCCTTGCTGGATCAAGAAGAAGGAGACGTTACGCTGACCGTACGTGTGTTGAACACGGAGGTGCCGTCCGTTCGGTGCTAGGATCTCCGGTGATTTGGATCACGTCGTGTACGACTACCTCATCCCCGTTCGTTGAACGCTTCCGCTCGCGATCTACAAAGTGGTATGTAGATGCAATCTCTCTCCCATGACTCGTTGCTTAGATGAACTCATAGATGGATCTTGGTGAAACCGTAGGAAAAATTTTAATTTTCTGCAACGTTCCCCAACAGTATGCAATGCTTTGTACCAGACCTGATGTGTGCCTTGCTATTAGTTTAGCAGGGAGGTACCAAAGTAATCCAGGAGTGGATCACTGGAAAGTGGTCAAGAACATCCTGATATACCTGAAAAGGACTAAGGATATGTTTCTCGTTTATGGAGGTGACAAAGAGCTCGTCGTAAATGGTTACGTCGATGCAAGCTTTGACACTGATCCGGATGACTCTAAGTCACAAACCGGATACATATTTATATTGAATGGTGGAGCTGTCAGTTGGTGCATTTCTACGCAAAGTGTCGTGGCGGGATCTACGTGTGAAGCGGAGTACATAGCTGCTTCGGAAGCAGCAAATGAATGAGTCTGGATGAAGGAGTTCATATCCGATCTAGGTGTAATACCTAGTGCATCGGGTCCAATGAATATCTTTTGTGACAATACTGGAGCAATAGCCTTGGCGAAGGAATCCAGATTTCACAAGAGAACCAAACACATCAAGAGACGCTTCAATTCCATCCATGATCAAGTCAAGGAGGGAGACACAGAAATTTACAAAATACATATGGATCTGATTGTTGTAGATCCATTGACTAAGCCTCTCTCACGAGCAAAACATGATCAGCACCAAGATTCCATGGGTGTTAGAATCATTACTATGTAATCTAGATTATTGACTCTAGTGCAAGTGGGAGACTGAAGGAAATATGCCCTAGAGGCAATAATAAAGTTGTTATTTACATTTCCTTATATCATGATAAATGTTTATTATTCATGCTAGAATTGTATTAACCGGAAACTTAGTACTTGTGTGAATACATAGACAAACAGAGTGTCCCTAGTATGCCTCTACTTGACTAGCTCGTTAATCAAAGATGGTTAAGTTTCCTAGCCATAGACATGTGTTATCATTTGATGAACGGGATCACATCATTCTCTATAATGATGTGATGGACAAGACCCATCTGTTAGCTTTGCACTATGATCGTTTACTTTATTGCTATTGCTTTCTTCATGACTTATACATGTTCCTATGACTATGAGATTATGCAACTCCCGAATACCGGAGGAACACTTAGTGTGCTATCAAACGTCACAATGTAACTCGGTGATTATAAAGATGCTCTACAGGTGTCTCCGATGGTGTTTGTTGAGTTAGCATAGATCGAGATTGGGATTTGTCACTCCGTGTATCGGAGAGGTATCTCTGGGTCCTCTCGGTAATGCACATCACTATAAGCCTTGCAAGCAATGTGACTAATGAGTTAGTTGCGGGATGATGCATTACGTAACGAGTAATGAGACTTTCCGGTAATGAGATTGAACTAGGTATGATGATACCGATGATCGAATCTCGGGCAACTAACATACCGATGACAAAGGGAACAACGTATGTTGTTATGCGGTTTGACCGATAAAGATCTTCGTAGAATATGTAGGAGCTAATATGAGGATCCAGGTTCCGCTGTTGGTTATTGACCGGAGATGTGTCTCGGTCATGTCTACATAGTTCTCGAACCCATAGGGTCCGCACGCTTAACGTTCGATGACGATTTGTATTATGAGTTATATGTGATTTGATGACCAAAGTTTGTTCGGAGTACTGGATGAGATCACGGACATGACGAGGAGTCTCTAAATGGTCGAGACATAAAGATTCATATATTGGAAGGTTGCATTCGGACATCGGAATGGTTCTGAGTGATTCGGGCATTTTTCCGGAGTACCGGGAGGTTACCAGAACCCCCCAGGGGAAATCATGGGCCTTATGGGCCATGGGAGAGAAGAGGGGATAGCCCACATGGGGGAGGCGCACCGCCCCAAGTGGAGTCCGGATAGGAAGGGGATGGGGCAAGGCCCCCCTTTCCCTCTTCCCCTCCTCTCCTTCCCCCTTTTCCCCTGTGTAGAAGGAAAGGAGAGGGGAATCCTACTTGGACTAGGGAGTCCTAGTAGGACCCCCCTCATTTGGCGCGCCCCCTTGGGCCGGCCACCTCCTCCTCCCCCCTTTATATACGTGGGAGGGAGGCACCCCAAAGGACACACAAGTTTCTCTTAACCGTGTGCGGTGCCCCCATCCACAGTTACACACCTTGGTCATATCATCGTAGTGCTTAGGCGAAGCCCTGCGCCGGTAACTTCATCATCACCGTTGCCATACCATTGTGCTGATGGAACTCTCCTTCGGCCTCAACTGGATCAAGAGCTCGAGGGACATCATCGAGCTGAATGTGTGCTGAACGCGGAGTTGCCGTACGTTCGGTGCTTGGATCGGTTGGATTGTGAAGACGTTTGACTACATCAACCGCGTTACTAAACACTTCCGCTTTCGGTCTACGAGGGTACGTGGACACACTCTCCCCGCTCGTTGCTATGCTTCTCCTAGATAGATCTTGCGTGATCGTAGGATTTTTTTGAAATACTACGTTCCCCAACAAAAAGAAACATCAATATTCCAAATTTTGGTCCAACTTTTCCTTGATCATTTCACATCTCAACTCCCCTACTTGTTCTCCAGCCAAGCCTCTCTCTGATATTTTGTGTCTATCAACAATCTATAAGTCGATCTGCTCGAGAATCTCCCTGTCTTCTCATAATGCCAAGCCCATGTGTCGTCCTGGGTAACCATACTCAAGGGTATATTCAGGACCGCATCTTCATCCATCGGAAGTAGGTGGGCACGTACCATAGTACTATCCCATGAGCATGTTGCATCATCAATTAGTTCACTAACCCTCTGAGGTGGATGAGAAGAACTCGGACACACCAGCCTTAACTTGAAATCTCTAGGGATACAATTATCGCCAAAATAGCTCATCTCATTCCCAATGCCAATTCAAGGATAATCCCGAGCTTAAATGCATCACGACATTCACATAGGGCTCTACAAATAGAAGCAAAGAAAAGTAACAAAGAGGAAGGAAAACTGAAAAAATAGAGAGAATATTTAAAATGTTTGTAAAATATAAAAGAATGATCACAATTTTTGTAAACATTGTTAAAAGACGTGTACATACTTGACAAAAATACTCGTGAATTAAAATTTTATACAATTTATAAAATGTTTGTAAATTTATAGAATATTCTTGAATTTCAAAAAATCTTCCCCTAAATTCAGAAATGTCCTCTAATTTTAAAAAATGCTCATGAATTTAGATTTTTTTCCAGATTCCAAAAGAACCTCCCCAAATTTCAGAAATGTCCAAAATTTGAAAAATATTCATGAATTAAAAAATGTTCATGGATCTAAAGATTTGTCTACGGACCAATGTAGGATTGCCACATTCACCTGTGGATAGGCTCAACCGCATCACACAACCAATTCACCTACGAATGCAATTACCTCGATGCATCATGAGGCTCCATTATTTTTTCTACATGAGGAGGCCCCATTCCAAAGGAGCTTAGTAGTGACTTAGGGCATGTCCAACGCGGCGCTTAAACACAGGCGCCAGGGTCTAAATCCCGGCCAATTAGCGGTTGCTTTATTTAATCATGGTGACAGGTGAAGCGTTGACGCAAAAGTGTGCATCGAGCGCCAGGCACTTTTTCTTCCCGCTTTAAGCGCCCAGGCTGTTTGATTAGCCCATGTAATTAGCATCTGCCGTGGTAAGCCCGGGCGCTTAGATGACTTCTTAATTTTTTCCATCTTTATTTTTTCCTTCATTAGCGTCTATACAAGCGGCTCCCATTGGAAATGCCCTTAAGATACTTGTCCCGATTAGGAGGAGGTTGACCTATATATAATTTTCTTTCTTTAGCAAAAGGACCTATATGGATTATGATACTCCCAACAGGCCCAAGAAGAAGACGCCGGGGGCCCAAGCAAGGTCCAACAAGGAGGCCGATTTTGAAATGAGCGCTCTCACCCTCGCTCACGCGACGTGCCTCCCCCCGTCCCCCTACCACCGTAGCCACCAGATCCAGCGTTTCTCGTCGGCGAACCTAGCGCCGCCCCACTGCAGCCCCCTATCGGCCGCCCCAGCCCCCCTTCCTGCTGCCCTGTCATGGACAAGAGGAGGAGAGGGATATGTTACGATGGGGCGGAGATGGCAAAGGAGATGCATCGGGCGTGTATGCGGAGGACGATGCGGCTACCATCCAGAGGAGACTCGCTGGTCAAGCTGGTCGCCAGGATCTGCATGGAGGCATCGGAGGAGGAGATGGAGCGGATGATGTTGGGGGAGGAGATTTTGCCAAAGGAAGTGATTGCGTGGGTGTGCGCGGAGATGAGCTCTTCCTCGCCAGCGAGCAGAGCCAAGTGGAGGGCATTCTGGTCGCTTCAACCACCGCTCCCCTGAGCTACGCCGGTGATGCCTCGAAGCTTCTGCATCCCCAACGAGCAACCTTGGATCTCAGCTCCCCTCTCAGAAGGGCCCCAGATCCGGTGATTCAGGCGAAGGGGGTGGATGCTGACCGCCTGCGGCGCAAGGTTAGGGGCGGACAGGACAGAGCCTCGCCAGAGAAAACTCTGGTCGCCAAGGTGGGCGATATCCTCTGTTATGTTAGAGAGGAACAGGGTAGGGCCCCACTGGTCAGAGAGGCAAGACAGACGAAGCTCGGCTTGCATGCTTGCATGGAAGAGCTAGCTGAGGTGGACAGGCCACGTGAGGAAGAAGATGATGCCATCATGGCGCACTTTGGGCAGCTGTGGGGGCGACTGAAGGAAATATGCCCTAGAGGCAATAATAAAATTATTATTTATTTCCTTATTTCATGATAAATTTTTATTATTCATGCTAGAATTGTATTAACCAAAAACTTAGTACATGTGTGAATACATAGACAAAACAAAGTGTCCCTAGTATGCCTCTACTTGACTAGCTCGTTTATCAAAGATGGTTATGTTTCCTAACCATAGACATGTGTTGTCATTTGATGAACGGGATCACATTATTAGGAGAATGATGTGATGGACATGAACCATTCGTTAGCTTAGCATTATGATCATTGCAGTTTCATTGCTACTGCTTTCTTCACGACTTATACATGTTCCTTAGACTATGAGATTATGCAACTCCCGAATACCAGAGGAACACCTTGTGTGCTATCAAACGTCACAACGTAACTGGGTGATTATAAAGATTCTCTACAGGTGTCTCCGATGGTGTTTGTTGAGTTGGCATAGATCGAGATTAGGATTTGTCATTCCGTGTATCGGAGAGGTATCTATGGGCCCTCTCGGTAATGCACACCACTATAAGCCTTGCAAGCATTGTGACTAATGAGTTAGTTGTGGGATGATGCATTACGGAACGAGTAAAGAGACTTGCCGGTAACGAGATTGAACTAGGTATGAGGATACCGACAATCGAATCTCGGGCAAGTAACATACTGATGACAAAGGGAACAACATATGTTGTTATGCGCTTTGACCGATAAAGATCTTCGTAGAATATGTAGGAGCCAATATGAGCATCCAGGTTCCGCTATTGGTTCTTTACCGGAGATGTGTGTCGGTCATGTCTACATAGTTCTCGAACTCGTAGGGTCCGCACGCTTAACGTTCGATGACGATTTGTATTATGAGTTATGTGATTTGATGACCGAAGTTTGTTCGGAGTCCCGGATGAGATCGGGGACATGACGAGGAGTCTTAAAATGGTCGAGAGGTAAAGATCGATATGTTGGAAGACTATATTCGGGCATCCGAAAAGTTCCGAGTGATTTGGGTATTTTTCGGAGTACCGGAGAGTTACGGGAGTTCGCCGGGAGAAGTATTGGGACTTATTGGGCCATACGGGAATAGAGAAGGCAGGCCAAAGGGAAGGAGGTGCGCGACCTCCCATGGGTCCGAATTGGACTAGGGGAAATGGGGCGGCGCCCCCCCTTGCCCTTTCCTACTCCCTCTCTCTTCCCCTCTTTCTTTTCTCCTACTCCGAAAAGGAAAAGGGGAATCCTACTAGGACTTGGGAGTCCTAGTAGGACTCCCCACACTTGGCGCGCCCCCTCTAGGGCCGGCCTCCTCCTCCTCCCTCCTTTATATACGTGGGCAGGGGACACCCCAAAGGCACAACACAAATCTCTTAGCCGTATGCGGTGCCCCCCTCCACAGTTACACACCTCGGTCATATCGTCGTAGTTCTTAGGCGAAGCCCTGCACCGGTAACTTCATCATCACCGTCGCCACGCCGTCGTGCTTACGGAACTCTCTCTTGGCCTCAACTGGATCAAGAGTACGAGGGACGTCATCGAGATGAACGTGTGCTGAACACAGAGGTGCCATACGTTCGGTGCTAGGATCGGTCGGATCGTGAAGACGTTCAGTGCTAGGATCGGTCGGATCATGAAGCACGTAGCGAGCAAGCCCATGGCAGCGTAGACGGTCGCCATTAGCGACGGTGACCCGCAGCTACTCCCCTCCTGTCGGGTGTAGCGCGAGGCGCCGCATGGTGGTCTCCGGCAGGAAGTTATGCATGGAACCTGTGTCCAGGAGGGCCACCAGGCGCTCTCCATGGATCATGACTGGTAAGAGCATCGTCCGTTCATCACGGATGCTGGCCAGCACGTGAAGCGAGACGACAAGGGCAGTCGCCAGAGCGGGCGCGGGTGCCAGCGCCGGCTTCGCGGCGGCTGGGGCGCCGAGGCCATCCTCTGGTGTTTCATCCTTAGTCTCGTATGTCGTCTCCAAGTAGAAGAGTGATACGTCTCCAACGTATCTATAATTTTTGATTACTCCATGCTACTTTATCTACTGTTTTGGACCATATTGGGCTTTATTTTCCACTTTTATATTACTTTTGGGACTAACCTATTAACCGGAGGCCCAACCCAGAATTGTTGTTTTTTTGCCTATTTCAGTGTTTTGAAGAAACGGAATATCAAACAGAGTCCAAATGGAATGAAACCTTCGGGAACGTGATTTTCTCATCAGATAAGACCCAGGAGACTTGGACCCTCCGTCAAGAAAGCCATGAGGCGGTCGCGAGGGTGGAGGGCGCCCCCCTAGGGCACGCCCCCTACCTCCTGGTCCCCTCGGAGCTCCACCGACGTACCTCTTCCTCCTATATATACCTACGTACCCCCAAACGATCAGATACGGAGCCAAAAACCTAATTCCACCGCTGCAACATTCTGTATCCACAAGATCCCATCTTGGGGCCTGTTCCGGAGCTCCGCCGGAAGGGGAATCCACCATGGAGGGCTTATACATCAACACCATAGCCTCTCCGATGAAGTGTGAGTAGTTTACTTCAGACCTTCGGGTCCATAGCTAGTAGCTAGATGGCTTCTTCTCTCTTTTTGGATCTCAATACAATGTTCTCCCCCTCTCTCCTGGAGATCTATTCGATGTAATCTTGTTTTTGCGGTGTGTTTGTTGAGACCGATGAATTGTGGGTTTATGATCAAGATTATCTATGAACAATATTTGAATCTTCTCTGAATTATTTTATGTATGATTGGTTATCTTTGCAAGTCTCTTCGAATTGTCATTTTAGTTGGCCAGCTAGATTGGTTTTTCTTGCAATGGGAGAAGTGCTTAGCTTTGGGTTCAATCTTGCGGTGTCCTTTCCCAGTGACAGAAGGGGCAACAAGGCATGTCTTGTATTGTTGCCATCGAGGATAACAAGATGGGTTTTTTATCATATTGTATGAATCTATCCCTCTACATTATGTCATCTTTCTCAAGGCGTTACTCTGTTTTCTTGAACTTAATACTCTAGATGCATGCTGGATAGCGGTCGATGAGTGGAGTAATAGTAGCAGATGCAGGCAGGAGTCGGTCTACTTGTCTCAGATGTGATGCCTATATACATGATAATACCTAGATACTCTCATAACTATGCTCAATTCTATCAATTGCTCAACAATAATTTGTTCACCCACCGTAGAATACTTATGCTCTGGAGAGAAGCCACTAGTGAAACCTATGCCCCCCCGGGTCTATTCTCATCATATCAATCTTCCATTACTTTATTATTGCTTTGCTTTTTTTACTTTACTTTTTATTTTTACTTTGCATATTTATATCAAAAATACCAAAAATATTATCTATCAGATCTCACTCCCGTAAGTGACCGTGAAGGGATTGACAAGCCCTAATCGCGTTGGTTACATTGAGCTATTATTTTTGTGTAGGTACGAGGGACTTGCGCGTGGCCTCCTACTGGATTGATACCTTGGTTCTCAAAAACTGAGGGAAATACTTACGCTACTCTGCTGCATTATCCTCTCCTCTTCGGGGAAATCCAACACAAGCTCAAGAGGTAGCAAGAAGAATTTCTGGCGCCGTTGCCGGGAAGTCTACGCAAAAGTCAAAATACCAAGTACCCATCACAATTCCTTATCTCCCACATTACATTATTTGCCATTTGCCTCTCGTTTTCCTCTCCCCCACTTCACCCTTGCCGTTTTATTCGCCCTCTCTTTCCGTTCGCCTTTATGTCTTTCTTGGCTCGTTTTCTCGCTTGGTTGAAATAGTTGAGTATTTATTCCTAAACATAGAAGATAATATCTATGGATCCTCATCCGCTTGCCAATCTTTTTAAGAGATGCAATTATGATGAACCAATTCCTAGTGATTTGGATGCACTAGATTATCTTTATAAGCTTTTGCCTGAGATCCGTAAGTCTGAAAATTGTGATGAAGTGCTTCACGATAGATCTTTGAATAAAAAGCATGATTGCAATGATTTTATTATAAATTCTATTGATGTAAATTATGCTAATAATATGCAAAACCCTAAGCTTGGGGATGCTAGTTTTGCTATGTCCAATAGTCATGATTGGGGAGATTCTTCTTATGATCTTGAAAATTTATTTAAGCCCCATGATGAATATAAGATTGATAATAGTATTTGCAATAATATTGAAAGTGGGTTTGGAAGAGTGTCAACTTTAGATCCCACATATTTGGATAACATTCAATCTTATGAATTTTTTGATAAAAGTGGGCTTGGAGAAATCATGACTTTAGTTCATGATAATACCACTATTTTGGAAGAGTGTCAACTTCGCATGCATGTGGATCGTGTTGAGAATATGTTATGTGATAGCTATATTGTTGAATTTTCTTACGATCCTACATGTAATTATTATGAGAGAGGAAAACATGGTTATAGAAATTTTCATGTTACTAAATTACCTCTCGTTATGTTGAGATTGCTATTGTTCCTTTCCGCTTCCTTGCATATGCAAGTTTTTGCTTGCTTCGGTAATTTGTTTGCCTATAATATGCCTATGCATAGGAAGTATGTTAGACTTAAGTGTGTTTGTCACATGTTGCAGAGTAGCGTAAGTATTTCCGTCAGTTTTTGAGAACCAAGGTATCAATCCTGTAGGAGGCCACGCTCAAGTCCCTCGTACCTGCACAAAACGATAGCTACTCGCAACCAACGTGATTAGGGGTTGTCAATCCCTTCACGGTCACTTACGAGAGTGAGAACTGATAGATAATGTTTTTGGTATTTTAGATATAGAGATGCAAGGTGAAAAGTAAAAGGCAAAGTAAAAAGCAAAGCAATAATAAAGTGATGGAGATTGATATGATGAGAATAGACCCGGGGGCCATAGGTTTCACTAGTGGCTTCTCTCAAGAGCATAAGTATTCTACGGTGGGTGAACAAATTACTGTTGAGCAATTGACAGAATTGAGCATAATTATGAGAATATCTAGGTATGATCATGTATATAGGCATCACGTTTGAGACAAGTAGACCGACTCCTGCCTGCATCTACTACTATTACTCCACTCATCGACCGCTATCCAGCATGCATCTAGAGTATTAAGTTAAAAACAGAGTAACGCTTTAAGCAAGATGACATGATGTAGAGAGATAAATTCATGCAATATGAAATAAACCCCATCTTGTTATCCTCGATGGCAACAATGCAATACGTGCCTTGCTGCCCCTTCTGTCACTGGGAAAGGACACTGCAAGATCGAACCCAAAGCTAAGCACTTCTCCCATGGCAAGAAAAACCAATCTAGTAGGCCAAACCAAACTGATAATTCAAAGAGACTTGCAAAGATAACCAATCATACATAAAAGGATTCAGAGAAGATTCAAATATTATTCATAGATAGACTTGATCATAAACCCACAATTCATCGGTCTCAACAAACACACCGCAAAAAGAAGATTACATCGAATAGATCTCAACAAGAGAGGGGGAGAACTTTGTATCACTACAAAAAAAAGACACATCCGTGACATTTTGGGCCGAATGATTTTTTTTCTGTCATACATATGACACTTCTATGACGATAATTGTGACAAAACCCGGTATCATCATAGATGTGGTGAGCTCCTACTTCTATGACACAAAATCATGACAGAAAATGGGCTTTTCGTCCTGGGCGGGACGGAGACGCAGCTGGATGACATTCTTTGGGCCGTCCATGACGGAAAAAACCGTGGTAGAAGCGAGGGCGAGGAAAATTTCGGGGAGTTCCCGGTTACGGTGGGAGGTCGGGGGCCGAGCGATGCGTGTTTCTCTCGTACACGTACGCGCGTGTGTGCGAGGCGTTGGCTCTAACTGAACCCGAGCGAGGCGTTGGGCTCTAACTGAACCCGAGCGATTGCACTGTAGGCTATGCGTTACTGAACCCGAGCGATCGATCGATGGCTGTTAACTGAACCCGATCGAGCGATTCCTTGGCTACTGCTGCTAACTGAAGCCGATCGATGGGATGAACAATGAGTGTTGCGGGGGGGGGGGGGGGGTTGGATGAACAGTGAGCGGTGGCGTTGCCTCTGAATGAACAGGACCCCGTGGTGTGGTGGAGGGCTGGATGAACAGTAGACGGTGGAGGGGTGCCCGTGGAGGGGTGGATGAACAGGACCCCGTGGTGTGGAGGGCAAGATGAACAGTAGACGGTGGAGGGGTGCCCGTGGAGGGGTGGTTGAATAGGACCCCGTGGTGTGGAGGACTGGATGAACAGTAGATGGTGGAGGGGTGGTTGAATAGTAGCCGGTGGAGTAGCGCGCGGTGGAGGCTGGATGAACAGGAGCCCGTGGAGGCTAGAGGAGGTCGACGGTGGATGAACAGTAGCTCATGGAGGTTGGAGGGGGTCGACGGTGGAGATGAACAGTATCCCGTGGAGTCCCGTTTTGCGGTACGCCACACCCCTCCCGATGAACAGGACCCCCGTTTCGACCGTAGCGCTCCAACACAAGTCCGTTTCCTCCGTTTTGCGGTACGCCACACCCCTCCCGATCAACAGGACCCCCGTTTCGACCGTAGGAGGTCCGTTTCCTCCGTTTTGCGGTACGCCACACCCCTCCCGATCAACAGAACCCCCGTTTCGACCGTAGGAGGTCCGTTTCCTCCGTTTTGCGGTACGCCACACCCCTCCCGATCAACAGGACCCCCGTTTCGACCGTAGGAGGTCCGTTTCCTCAGTTGTGCGGTACGCCAGGCCTCGTTTCCATCACCTCTTCCGTACAAGCCCTCCCGATGAACACGACCACGCATTCCATTCCGACCCATGAACATGACGACGACGCTGTTTCTTCGTTCCGACCCAGCCATGTACACGAGCCCTCTCCGTACGTATGCGCGAGTAGGCGTTCGAGACCCCGCCCGTGTGTACACATACGTGGCCGCATTTTCTTTCTTGCACCCTGGCCGCCTCTACTATGACACGTGCGCGCCTCTACATACACCAGTATATATGTACATACACGTTCGCGACCAGAATGACAACGCTACGTATGCTTTGACCAGGTGGGTCCCGACTGTCAGGCACTTCCTTGTGTGCGAAGGTGTAGCTGGTGGGTCCCAGCAGTCAGGGAGGAAACGTTTTTTTCGCGAAATACGGTGGCCGTCCGGTGGGTCCCTGCTGTCAGGTGGAGGAGTCATTATTTTCCGCGTAATAAGGAGGCACTTCCTTGCTGCCGCCGTGGACCCAGCTGTCAGCCTCTCCACGTATAGTCCACGTCCGATGGAAGTCGTTCCTTGACCATGTTGACCATGCCGTGCCGAGAGCACCAGGGCGGTGGACGACGGCGAGGCCTAGGAAGGGGATGACGGGGAGCCGGGGAAGACGCGACAGTGGAAGCCTGCGCGCGCGGAGAGAGGAGTACGAGGGTTCACTGGTTCGACTGCGGTGTGAGGCTGCCGTCGACGCAGGGCCTGGCCAGCTGTGGGAATAGTAGGGGGCGATGAGGCCTCCGCGGCAACATAGCCGGCCACGGGAGGCATGAGCATGCGGCACGACCGGCGCTGCTTTGGGCGGCTGGAGCAGGAAGACCAGAGGTTGAAGAAGCACTACGGCCGTTGGATGGACATCGTACGGTCAATGGAGCTAGAATTGTTCATATTGACTAAGTTAACAAAGCCCTTCGTTCCCGTCAACTTAGTAGGCCCACAAGTCAGCCTCCCACCAAGGTGGGTCCCAGCTAGCAGGGGGAGTATTCATTTTTTTGTGCGTAATAAGGAGGCACTTTCGATGGGTCCGAGCTGACGGTGGGGGGAACGTTTTTTTCGCGAAATACGGTGGCCCGTTCGGTGGGTCCCTGCTGTCAGGTGGAGGAGACATTATTTTTCGCATAATAAGGAAGCACTTCCTTGCTGCGGCCGTGGACCCAGCTATCAGCTTCTCCACGTACGGTCCACGTCTGATGGAACTCGTTCCTTGACCACGTTGACCACGCTACGCCGAGAGCACCAGGGCAGTGGACGACAGCGAGGCCTAGGAAGGGGCGACGCGGAGCCGGGGAAGACGCAGCAGTGGAAGCCCGTGCGGAGAGGAGTATGAGGGTTCACTGGTTCAGCTGCGGTGTGAGGCTGCCGTCGCCGCAGAATAACAGGGGGTGTGGGTGAGTAGAGGGATGGCCTGGCCAGCAGTGGGAGTAATACGGGGCGGTGAGGCCTCCGCGGCATAACAGCCGGCCACGGGAGGCAGTAGCACGCGACACGACCGGCGCTGCTTTGGGCGGCTGGAGCAAGAAGACCAGAGGTTGAAGAAGCACTACGGCCGTTGGATGGACATCGTACGATCACTGCAGCTAGAATCGTTTATATTGACTAAGTTGACAAAGCCCTTGGTACGCGTCGACTTAGTAGGCCCATAGCTCGGATTTGGCAGAGAACATATAACCCATTTTCGATTTGTAAGAATGTACAACCCATTTTTTAATTCTAATGGAATTTACTACAGCCCATTTACAGTTTGTTAAAAGTACAGCCGAACTTCTAGCTAGGACAACGATTAATAATTTCAAACAACCGCTCAAAACAGAATTCAAAAAAAAATTCCCACATTTTGATTGGGTCCGAAATATTTTTATCCGAAATTTCTAGTCATGTTAAATATAATTTCAAAATAAAGTTGTATTACGTTAAAATCCAACGAAATATTGCGCGCACAACAAGTAATGAAATTAAAATTTTCAAATTCCAAAAATAATATATTTTTCAAACTAATTACGTGTTTGGTGCATAGTAATTGTCCAGTTATTATAATTACATCCCATTTATTATTTCTTAAAGTCCATTTTCTTGTTAAGCCTAATGCATACCTCCTAGGAAAGTTTGCAGCCCAGCGGGGCGGAGAATAACAAGTTGACCCGGATATTGTGTACAACTGTCGGCCCAGTTGCATTGCTGATGTTGGAAAAAAGCTATTTCTTAGACACAAATTTAAAAAATTGTATAGATAAGGAACATTTTTTATACACACATTTAACAATTTTTAAATACATGATTAACACTTTTTAAAACATATTTTTTAGTCAACAGTGGGCCCACAGCGAGCGGAGAAGGTTACAATACACATATTTTTTAAATACATGATTAACACTTTTTAAAACATATTTTTTAGTCAACAATGGGCCCACAGCGAGCGGAGGAGGTCACAATACACATATTTTTTAAATACATGATTAACACTTTTGCAAAAACAATTAGCCCACAACGAGCCAATTAGCTCTAGTCGGCCCACATTGGGCCGACAGGACCCAATCAGCCCACAGTGGCCGACAGGGGCCAGTCGGCCAGCTGTAGGCCGACTGGAATCCAATCGGCCGGCTGTGGGCCGACTAGGCCCAGTTGGCCTGCAGCGGGCCGATAGTGTATTATTTTTGAAAAAAATTTACCCAGCGTAATATTTATGAAAATTAATAAAAAATGTATTATTTAAAAAAATAGCGAAAAAGGCCTGTGTAGTACAGTACAACCTAACATGGTTACTCAGCCCACATTCAGCGATGCCGAAAAGGCCCAAACAAGGCTTCTGTACAAATATTTGAAGTCACTGAGCTCAATTAATAACTTAAGAAAAAGTTAGATTACAGTGGAACCTAATTAAAAGCTGTCACGAGCAAATAAATAATTCAACGGGTCCCTCTTGTGCGTGTGCGTGTGTGTGTGTGTGTGTGTGTGAGAGAGAGAGAGAGAGAGAGAGAGAGACCCATCGGCCGATGCTCGTAAATACATTTTTCAGCCATATGCATTGCTGATGCTCAGTAAAAACTTATATAGTTGACACAATCATATAGAACATCATAGCACACTGAACTTGTATACAAAAATTTCACGCAGGCGGCGCAATCAGGATGGAAGCAGTGGATCGCTACGGGAAGGGCTATGTTGAAACCAACGAAGTCGTACATAACAGTTCATTGTCTTTATCAATGACGGAGAAATATCTTGAATGTTGTGCAAAGAAAACAGACAGACAACACAATAAGTTCTGCTAGCACATTAAGTTGACGTACAACCCTTTCTAAAAAAAGTCCAGGTACAAAATTAGAACAGGTCACAATCAAATGTACTGGCATATCAGTGCTTCACACCCATAGCTCGGATTTTACTAGTATCTGACAGGATTCAGTTGTTACCTCAAATTAGAGCACATCCAGGCAGCCAGCCCTGCCTCTTCTCCCAAAGAAGCAGTGGCCTCCGCCGCGCAATGGAGTATGCCCTGTGCCATCCATCGTTCCGAGCAACACGGCGAAAGTCTGACGTTGACTCCTGTAATGGACGTCGTCGACGGACCGTGGCACCAGCGGCGGCGGCGGCAGGACTTCGATTGATGGATTGACCACTTCTTCGACATGCACAAACACTCGATACAGGTACATCCCTAACGTGGTCCGCGGCGGCCTTGGTGGCGACGAATAGTACAACCCCGGTTCCTGCACTGGTATCTCAACACCAATCACCTTCGGTATGGTGGACGGCTTCTTCATCCATGCCATAACCGTCAGAGCCCAGCTGTCTGGAGGAACAAACATACTTACGAGCTCACCTCAAAGGTCGTTGATAAGCTCGTTCTTGGACTCGCTGTTCCAAGCACGTCGAGGCATGCCGTGGAATGTAAGCTTTGTTAAAAACTCAAGCTCAGAGGGCACCGAGCCCCATCCTGGGTGCCACCGATCAAAGCTCACCAGCGCGCCATCGCAGAACAAACGCCGGGAAGATTTGAACACACGACTGCAGTCGAAAGTTGTCCGGAACCTGACAAAGAAATCAGCCGGTGGCGGACAGAATTCGACGAGCAAGTCACTTATTTGGATGCCGTGCGCAATGCCAAGAGCTTTGACAAGGTCATCCGGCGAGATGGGAGGCTGGTCGCCGTTGATAGTTACCATCAGCACTTTGCCGGCAAACTGGTCGTCAAGCGCCGCCATGCCACTGTTGAGTGACAGCACGCAGCGACCGAAGGCAGGACAGACATCAGGATCTCCGTCTTGGAGATCCGCGTTGACCGGCGACATGATAGTGTGCTTGAGTACAGGGAGTACAGGAGGGGGATTTAGGGGAACTGGAGTAGGAATCGAGATTCCAGAGGTGGGGGAGGGGCGGGAGACTGGGGATGAAAAGGTAGCATGAATTTCAAGCACGCGCCAATATGCTCTCGGCGCGCAAGCACACGAAAACACCGGTGGCGCCCACATGTCGGCCTAAGAGTCCTTATTCTTTCTTTTTTGGAGAGCCCGGCCTTTTTTTCCAGGATCTTTTGAGAGCCCAGCCTGAGATTCATAATTGACCTGTTTGGCATTGCGTTACTACTCTGCCCATATTCAACGACACCTCACTGGCCCAAACAAGTGTACATCATCGAAAAGACACTGAGCTCAAATTATATAACTTGAAAAAAGGAGATATACTCTGAACACTAGAGAATGGTGATGTCCTCATTTAGCCCACCAGTAGTTCGAGACAATAAACAGTTCGAAACAATGATATATACAACATTCAAACACTGACTAGTGACTACTACTGACATAAACAGCAAGACATGATAGTTCATAAGAAGTCTTGCTACACCACCAAAACACACCCATCTGCAGCGCTCAGACTCTCGTGATCCAGACGAGAATGACATTCTAAACAGAAGCAACTATTACATAGTAAGAGTGACATAGACAAGGATGACCAAATGACAAGGAATAGGCATAACAAAAGAAAGAACTACCCATCCAGAACCAGCAACAAAGACAACAAAGTCATTCGAAGAGATGATCCAACACCATCATAATTTGCAGCCCCGCTTTAGCGACCAGTGATCCGGAGACACCAGCACTCCACCCTTTCGAAGAAATAGCCCAATTACCTATCAACCTGAAGGCTCGCACCACATCACTGCATGTCGTAATTGAGACATCTAAGGATCAAAGTTAATCCGGATGCCTTTGTCATTCTCACCTTCTTTTGGTTGCAGGCTGTATCGTTGACAATCAGGGGAGTTGCTCCCGAACTCCTAGGGCTCGCCGTGTAGACACAGTTTTCCATAGCAAACAGAGCCTCTTTGCCATCAAGGTCCTTGCCAACGGTGATCTCCTGGTTAATCGGATAATTGAGTCCGAGAAACAGAGAGTGTGAACCGAGGTTGTTTACCCGCCTCCAACTAAAAAATCCTAAAGGCCCCAACAAGCTGGTATCCTGCTCATAGACGTAACAGCCACTATCCGGATACTCACGTATTACACGGTGCTTGTATACAGTGGGTTTTTTGCAATATAACTTTTCCGCCTCATGTGTCCGAATGATCATCAGTCTTTTGCCATCGTTTGATCGAGCGAGGAACCAGTTGTGCTTCCCTGTTTTTGGCAAAGGTGGTGTGATTACAAAGGGCAGTAACTGTAGGGACACTGCATCATATCAAAAAGGACAGGCATTGTTAATGTAAGATCAACATTGTTTAGAGTATGAGTAGGATAATGCAAGAAACAACATTGATATGTCCCTGTTGGAACTGGGAGGAAAATACAGGGAAATGTATACTGGGTTCAAAAATATAGAAGTGCCATGCACGGTTATACTCATGTTATCTCGCAATCGATTCTTCAAAGGAAACTACCATGTCATGCATGTTATGTAATCATGTTCTGTCCTCACAAACAAATTCTTCAAGGTAACTAATAGACCATGCATTGTTATATACTCATGTTCTGTGGGCAAAAATTTTGTGAGGATATTATTCTAGCCATTGATTGTTGAAGGGCAAATACAGGTATGTACACATGGTAAGCATTGCAGGATTTCACTACTTCCAAATATAGAGTTCTCCATATGCACAATTACTTCCCTAATGTATGGTTAGATGAAACCAACAGTGTGGTGCATGTTTCTAAGTCATGAAAATGAGGAAACTAACATGAGAGGAAACAACTTACACGCGCCGTACCAGCAATACGTGGTGCCATCTGCTTTGTCGATCGCGTAGATGATGCCATTGTGTTCAATAGCATCACATAAGTGTGTATCAGCTTTGACAATGATCCACTGCGAGCCGAGTTGTCTCCAGCTAAAGAAGGCACCGGCGTAAAGATAGGCGAGTCCGCGGTCGAACAAGGCAATTAGCTTGAAGTCTGCGTAATTCGCATGTCGTGTGGGCACTTGGCAGATTACAATCTTCTGCAAAACAAGGTCCGTCCAACTGACGTAGTAATCTAGATGACTTGGACCGCGATGGTAATACTCTATATAATCCAACGGAGGAAGGATAATCTCATGGGAGGTCTAGAAGTTCACGAGCACCAACTTTTTACCGTCTTCTCTGAAGGCAGCCATCCAGTGGGAGTTCATGCCGACCCAGTACATACCTGCCAAGAAGTTTCGGGCGATGGTGATCGGATCGATGTCGAGGGAAATGATGTACGGCGACCCACTACATACCTGCAAAGAAGTTTCGGCTAATGGAGATCGGATTGAAGTCGAGGGGCATCATGCGCGCCTCCGTATCATGGTGAGCAAATCTCGCAAGACCAGATAGCAACAAGCAAGGTGTCTTGAAAAGCTTAGCCCTCGCTTCGATGATGGCCGTGTGCATGTCCCTCGAGCATGCAGCCAGCCGCAGGGCGCTCAACATATCCATACACGAACAACAGAGGTCGAGGATGTCACTGGGGAGATTGCTCCAATCGCGGCTCATATGGATGCTGCGCGGTTCGCGTTCGGCCATGGTGGAGTTTGGAAGGGGGCTTGATTTAGGGGGATAAGGATGTCGGTGCTGGACCGACTAGCGAGGGAATAGTGGTATTGGGGAGGCGAGTGAGGCGACGATACACGGGGGCACAGTGAGATGGAGACAGAGAAGGAGATGGAGATGGAGTGGTGCTATGGGAGCGAAGAGGGAGACGAGGCGAGGCGCCAATGTGCTGTACAGCGGCGGTGACAGACTGCACTGTGCACAGGGTGAGGCTGACTTTGGTAACCCGAACACGCCGCCTGGACTAGTGTCAGGCGCAGGGTGTTGTCACTTCACTGTGAGGACCGGATGAATAGTATTTTGACCATCAAGTGTACCACAGTTGTACTACTACTACTAGTAGTAGTAGGTACATGAGTACTCCAGTATTGTATAGCGTAAATAGGTCTCCCGTGCTAGCATGCCTGTTCACTTCATCGTTCAGGTATCATCCATATTGCAAGCAGAACCAAATTATCGTGCATGCCCAATCAACGCTCTGCCGCGATGCATGTAGTGGTCGTTCTGGTGCATCAAGGACGGCATGTAGATCGTTCCACACTTGAGAAGAGGAAAAATGGAAAGGTAGAACGCGGCAGCAGAGGAAGAGAACGCTGGCTAACGAGGCTGGGAGGGGATCGAGCAGGAAGTTAATGCTCCATGCCTAAAGGTTTTGGGAAAACCTAATTTTCATGAGGGGACTTATACTCACCTAAACGGAGGGAGTATTCCTGTAGAAGTTTGTGATAAACAGACACCATCCCTATTCGACGTAGCAAATTTTGTGCTTGGTACAAATCTTCAGAAGGGTGACGAGACGGTGGCATTAAGGTCGTCTGGATGGGAGAATTATCCCTTGACGTATGAGCGGATAAAATATGCTGCCCTCGATGCCCATGTGAGTTTCGAGATAGTTGCAAGGTCCAAAGAGCTTGTTGCGAAGCTGTCTCCCACTGCACCAGCAGGAGGGCATTATGGATGGATGAACTATTTCCTCTCTTGTAAAAAAATTATTCCCTCTCGGTGTATATTGATATAGATGGACTATTTCGATGGTGTGCATGTCTTTGGAACATAGTAGTAGCGTGGGTCCTCTTGACTATAAGGAACTATTTATCCGCATATATAGCTTTCTCTGCTACTCCTTCCAGTGATCGGTATGCAGTGCATGTGTCTGTAGACATGACAGCTTGTCCATGGAAGTTCAACTACGGCGACCATCACGTTTCATCTCGCGATTCCCACGACGCCTCTCCAACCCACGACACCACGCCCCCGACGTGCGCCTCACCCCTCTCGGCCGCACCGCCCCTCTGCCTTTGTGTGCATGACATGTGGGCCACCTAAAATGCGGCGAGCATCAAGTTTCTACCACAGCGACCCGCGATTCCCACGACGTCGCTCGAACCCATGAAACCACACGTCCCCCGACCTGCAGCTCACCCCTCTTGGCCCCACTGCCCCTCTACCTACGGGAGCATTACATGTGGACCAGTCACCTATCGGGTCCACATGTTATTGACTCAAAGGTAGGTGTAGTAAGGCGCTGAAGCTCAGTCCCGACGGCCCTGAGAGGGAAATGTAACTACTGCGCCAGGGCTTGTGGTGCTCCTGCAGCACGAACTCGTGCCAAACTCGAGATTTGTTTCTTTACTATACATGCACGCAACGATTTAATGGACATTGTAATCTCAGCATGTGATGGGGAGCTCTAAATTTGAATTTTAAACTTACAAAACGAAAAGATTCAAAACAAATAAAGTAGGAGAGAGGGAGTATATCGTAGGATGTGTCCCATACAAAATAAGTCCCCTGGTTTGTCCACGCGAAGATGCGGTTAGAAAGGAGCACAGCGTCTTCCTACTCGTACGGCAACAAATCGGCTGCAGACAGCATGGTCTGCCTTTGACCGCCATGTGCAAGGTTCGTGCTTTCTTATTCAATCTCACCGTGGTTCCATCGTACCAATTCATGTGGTGGCCTGTTGCATGGCTGATCCCAATGTCGGACAAAGGTTCTACGGGAACGGTGTCACCGTTGTAAATGTTGTGCAAATTGATGTTGGTACCCTCCCGTACATATGCAAGCCAATCTCCACTCGCACCGAGCCTAACCTGTGAAACAGTGGGCAGGGGAGAATTAGGAAATGGACACGGAAGTAGTCTTTCGAATGCATTTACTACGTGATCAAACTCATCTTACCTGCTCATCGGAGGAAATCCGAGTGCCCCTCAACGTAGGCATCTCAAGGGGCGTCAACTTGCAACTACGGCCACGCCGCGCTGGAGAGCCCCCAAGGAAACATCCTCATGCGTTCCACGGAACATCAAGATGCATTTGTATGAGTAGTTTATCTTGTGAGAGAAAAGGATGAACGAGGGAAGGCCTCTAGAGATAGAGATGGACATTACTACTACCAATGTGCTGGCCCGTGCGTTGCAATGGATCCAAAGTTGTAGAATAATACTTGTTCACGTGCTTCAAATATAAACACTCTAGTTTTGATATACATGTCTCAGCAGACATGACAACTTGTCCATGGAAGTTGAACCACATCGACCATCACGTTTCTTGTTTCTACCACTGCCACACCCACATGCGATTACCATGACGCCGCTCCAACCCACGGCACGACGTCCCCCGACATGGACATGGATCCTCTGACATGGCTATCACTGCCTTGCCATGCCTTTCTGTCGTATTTTGGGTTCCGGCAGACCCTTAAGGTTCGAACTCTGGGGTGCGCGCGGAGATTACGCTTCCTAGCTACCCGTACTCGCCCGCCTCGCAAAGATCTAAGCTACCAAAAGAACAACACAAGAGACACAGAGTTTATACTGGTTCGGGCCACTCATGCGGTGTAATACCCTACTCCAGTGTGGTGTGGTGGATTGACTCTTGGGCTGATGATGATGAACACTACAAGGAAGAACAGCCTCGCGAGGGTCTGTTCTTGGCCTGGGGGATGAACTGCTAGGAGGAGTTCAATCGCCCTTCTCCCTCTCTGCTGCCTATCTAACTGATTGCCGGGTTGCTAGATATTCCGATCCCCTGGGGGTGGCTAGTCCTATTTATAGGCAAAGGCCCTGGGCCTCTTCCCAAATATTGAGCGGGAAGGGCGCCAACAATTGGCCAGTTTGAAGGGGAACATCTGGTACACTTATCCTGACTAAAGTTGGTCCTCGCCTGCCAAATGCTCCGGTGATGACGCTGGCTTGGGCTCCACAGTGACCTCCTCCTTGTCGCGGAGCTGGTCTTGGTCTCGTTGCACCGAAATGGGTGCCTTTGCTTGATCCTCCTGCCTGCGCTTGCTCCCTTTGCACCAAAGAGGAAAGGCAGGACACTACGCGGGCTGGCGCCCGCCTGGCACCCTTGGTCGTCATGGCTTGCGTCATGGGCACCTCGTGAGGCACCCCGCCTTGATCTCTCCGCCTCCTCGCGAGCCAGCCTCATGAGGCTGCACCTGACGAAGCTCCGTGTCGTCCGCCCCGCGAGGCTTGGCCCCTCGCGAGGGTCTTGGGTTTGTGTTGATGAAGATGGGCCTTGCTGGGCCCCCTTGAGCCACGCTGCCGGCCGCAGGCAGGCAAGTCTGGGGACCCCCGTTCCCAGAACGCCGACAGTAGCCCCCGGGCCCAAGGCGCGCCCGGACTTGGCCGTGCTGAGAGGCGAAAGGGCAAGGGCGAAGCGCCGCGGGCCCTAACAGCCTGCGGCCTTGGGCGCCGCGTGGCGGTTGATTGGACGTGGGCGCCCCCGCAACCGCGCGAGTTGATAAAGGAGCGGCATCCGCCCGGCTTTGCTTTTTCTGCTTCCTCGGTTGCTGCTCAGATCCCCTTTCTTGCGCCTCTCCTTCCTTCCTCCAAATCTCCAGATCTACTTCGACCGCGTGACCTAGAAGCCATGGCGCCTCGTCAGTCCCCGGCGAAGCTTGGTACTCGTCTGCCCTGGACTCGCCAAACGTGTCTGAGTCGAGCCTCGCCCGGTTGCGCCGGATGGCGGCGGCGCAGGGCATCGATGCGGCGAGGGTGTACAAGGCCGGCTCCGCCACCCCTGAGGGCCGAGGGAGCACCTTCTATTCGCTCTTTGTAAGTTCCATTGCTGCCGGCCTGGTGCCTCCCTTCTCCGAGTTCTTCTTCTCTGTCCTCCGCCATTACAACCTACAGGCTCTGCATCTCCACCCCAACTCCGTCCTTCTCCTGGCAATCTTCGCTTATTACTGCGAGGCTCACGTAGGGGTGCAGCCCTCGGTGGCCTTGCTGCATCACTACTTCTCCCTTCGGGTCTCTCGCGGTTCTCCTTCCGTGTGCGCGAGCTTCATCACATACAGTGGCGCCATCGCCATTTCGTAGCCCGGGAAAAGGATCGAGGGCTTCAGGAGCAAATGGGTTTTGACGGACGCTGGGCGCATTCACCCGCGGCTGATCTTGCCCAAGGAGCTGCCCACGAGCTCCGGTGATTGGGCCCGTGCAAAACGCACGGACCCCCGTGGGAAGCCGGTGTTTGAGAGGATGGACGCGGATCTGAGGACGGCCAGCTTGGCAGCGGCGAAGCTGACCGGCGCGTCGCTGCTGAGGGAATTCCTGGAGCACCAGCTGGCTCCGCTTCGGCAGTACTCACCTCCGATGTGGAGGCCTCATCCGAGCCCCGCGGCCTTGGGTGACGGAGATCTGGCCGCGGTGCTCCAATCTCTGGTTGGGGGCGATGTGGCGAGGCTGGAGGGTGCTCCTACGCCCTTGTTCCTCCGCGACGACTGGGAGCAGGTGGTGGAGTCCATGTCTGTCTTCAACGGGGACGGGCCCGTGCCCGCGGAGGCTCCCGTGGGTCCGGTGGACGTGTCCTCCGATGACTCCAGTGACGAGGAGGGCAGTGGGGAGCGGGAGAGAGGGCCTGACTCCGAGGCGACTGATGGAGAGTCAAGAGCTCCCCTCTCCCGGTGCAGGTCCCGCGCTCTCCTCCTCTCTCCGAGCGACGAAGACGAGGATGATGATGTGCTGGGCAGCGGGAGCTCGCCCCCGATCCCGAAGAAGGACAGGACCGGGCTGATCCCTCGCGGGTCTGCGCCGACTCCGCGGCGGTCCGCAGACGCGCCTTCCGCTTCCGAGGTTGACCCTTCCAGCCGACTGTCTGGCTTCAAGTTTGGCCGGAGGCTGCCTGAGCTCACCGGCGACGACCCGTACGTGCTTGACTCTTGTCTTTGTTTCTTGCTTTGCTGCTGAGGCTTGACGTCCGCGCCTCTTGGGCAGGCTGGCACCGCCGGCGAAGAAGCTGAAGGGGGCTCCTGAGGTTCCATCCGCTGCAGCTCCTCTGCCTGCGGAGGAAGGTGACTGCGACGCACGGGCCTCTCCTGCCCGGTCGTCCTCGCGAGGTCTCGCCGAACTAGCTGGGGCGAGCCCAGCCCCCATGGCCCAAGTGACTCCCGAGGTGCCTTTGCCTGCCGCCGCCACCACAATCGTGGGGGCGCAGCAGGCTTCGCCTCAAGATATTGTGGTTGTGCCGTCGCCTTCTCCTCCTACTCCACCAACTGCTGTTTCTCCGACTCCTCCCGCCGTTTTGGATCGCGTTGCCGCTGAGCTGGACCGGCTCCGGCAGGATCTTCTTGGCGCCGACCCTCGGTTGGTGGTCGGGCGCTTGGAGCTGGCTTCAGGATGGGTTCGTTCCGACGCTGGTCTAGGCCTCAACGGCTTGTGATGAGGAGAAGCAGGCCGCCCTTGAGGCAAAGGTTGCTCGTGACGCGGCCCAGGGGGAGGCGGCTGACGTCCGCGGTCGCTGCGAGGTGCTGGAGAACGAGCTGCAAGGCCTACGGGACCAGCTCGCGAAAGAGGCCTGCCTTCGCCAAGAGCATGAAGAGGGCGTGAAGGCTCGCGAGGCGGCCGTCGAGGTCCGGGAGGCCCAGCTCAAGAAACGCCGCGACCGCCTACGCGTGCTGGAGAAGGAGTTGGAGGCGACGAAGGTCGAACTGGACGGCAAGGCCCGAGTTCTTGCCGAGGACCGCGTGGCCTTCGCAGACATGGAGGAGAAGGCTCGTGCTTCGCTGAAGATGCTCTACGCCAGCGGCCTGGAGAGCCCGCTGGCTGGCTCCGAGGACGGCCCCGCCAAGCTGCTTCCCTTCCTGGTGCGTGCTCTTGAGGATGTCGCCCTCGGCCTTGGCCCCACGGCCGAGGCCGAGGCGCGTGTCCTGTCTTTTGCAGCGTTGACGCGGGTCTTCACCCACATTTACCTTCGCGACCCCAACGTCGACCTTGACAGCCTGCTGGAGCCAGTGAGCGGCGAGCGTGCTGCTGCCGCTGCCGAGGCCGTGAAGGGTCACGCGGAGGCTTTGCTGGGGAAGTTCCGGGCCTTCAGCACCAAGCCAAAGCCAGGCGCTGCTGACCCTGTTGCTCCACGAGGCAAAGTGTAGGATCGGAAGTATGTCTTGAGGGGGGGTGATTAGACTACTTGACCAAATAAAAACTATGCCTTTTCCCAATTTTAGTTCTTGGCAGAATTTAGCAACTTTAGAACAAGTCAAGCAATCATCACAAAATTCAAGCAAGCATGCAAAGAGTACAGGCAGCGGAAAGTAAAGCATGCAACTTGCAAGAATGTAAAGGGAAGGGTTTGGAGAATTCAAACGCTATTGGAGACACGGATATTTTTCCCGTGGTTCGGATAGGTGGTGCTATCCTACATCCACGTTAGTGGAGACTTCAACCCACGAAGGGTAACGGTTGCGCGAGTCCACGGAGGGCTCCACCCACGAAGGGTCCACGAAGTAGCAACCTTGTCTATCCCACCATGGCCATCGCCCACGAAGGACTTGCCTCACTAGTGGTAGATCTTCATGAAGTAGGCGATCTCCTTGCCCATACAAACTCCTTGGTTCAACTCCACAATCTTGTCGGAGGCTCCCAAGTGACACCTAGCCAATCTAGGAGACACCACTCTCCAAAAAGTAACAAATGGTGTGTTGATGATGAACTCCTTGCTCTTGTGCTTCAAATGATAGTCTCCCCAACACTCAACTCTCTCTCACAGGATTTGGATTTGGTGGAAAGAAGATTTGAGTGGAAAGCAACTTGGGGAAGGCTAGAGATCAAGATTCATATGGTAGGAATGGAATATCTTGGTCTCAACACAAGGGTAGGTGGTTCTCTCTCAGAACATATGAGTTGGAAGTGTAGATGTGTTCTGATGGCTCTCTCCACGAATGAAGAGGAGGTGGAGGGGTATATATAGCCTCCACTTAAAATCCAACCGTTACACACAATTTACCAATCTCGGTGGGACCGAATCAACAAACTCGGTCGGACCGAAAAGGTAAACCTAATGACCGTTAGAGATTTTCGGTGGTACTGACATGCATCTCGGTAGGACCGATATGGTTAGGGTTTGGGCATAACGTAATCTCGGTGAGACCGATTACACAAACTCGGTGAGACCGATTTGGTAATTAGCTAACTAGAGAGTTGGTCTGGCAAACTCAGTGGGACCGATTTGTTCTTTTGGTGAGACCGAAAAGTTACAAAAGGGAAACAGAGAGTTTGCATTGCAATCTCGGTGGGACCGATCCGCTCTTTCGGTGAGACCGAAAAGTTACGAAAAGGAAACAGAGAGATTGCAATCCCATCTCGGTGAGACCGAGATCCCTATCGGTGAAACCGATTTGCTAGGGTTTTGGTAGTGGCTTATGACATATGAAGACTCGGTGGCGCCGGATAGAAAGAATCAGTATGACCGAGTTTGGCTTAGGGTTTAGGTCATATGTGGATATGGGAAAGTAGTTGAGGATTTTGGAGCATATCATTAAGAACATAAGGCAAAGAGCTCATTAAGCAACACCTCAACCCTCCTTGATAGTATTGGCTTTTCCTATGGACTCAATGTGATCTTGGCTCACTAAAATGTAAAATGAAAAGTCTTGAGCTTTTGAGCTTGAGCCAATCCTTTGTCCTTAGTATTTTGAGGGTTCCACTTTCACCATTCATGCCATGCCAATCATTGAGCTTTCCTGAAATAGTTATCTTGGAATATCATTAGCTCAATGAGCTATATGTTGTTATGAATTACCAAAACCACCTAGGGATAGTTGCACTTTCAATCTCCCCCTTTTTGGTAATTGATGACAACATATAGATCAAAGCTTCGACAAATGATAATAAGAAGGAATTACATCGTCGCTTTGAGAAGTATGTGATAAGTAAGATCTCCCCCTAAATTTGTGCATATTTAAAATTTGCTTTGGACTGCAAATACACAAGAAGTTAGAATTATGGGTTACTCTTCCATGTCACATACATCTTGGTGGAGCGCTCAAAATGATTAATAATGAAATACATGCACTCATCACCAAGGCAAAGTGAATGATCACATAAGATTGATAAGATATATCAAGCTTGTATAAGTGTAGCTTATGATCAAACACATGATCATCAATGTCTCACAAGCATATCAAAGTATCTCGACCAAAAGCAAACAATGTTTGAAAAACCACCAAATAAAGCAAGAGAGAATAAAAGCAACACTCTCTCTCAAAGCCTATGATCTATACATTTTTCTCCCCCTTTGGCAACAAGTTACCAAAAAGTTCCTAGAAAATGCATAGTGCTAGATCGACACTCATGCTTGATCTTCAGGTGGTGGTGGATTCTGGATCATTCCAAGGACAAAGGCTTCCGTAGATGCTGTTGGAGTTGGAGCTGAAGTGGATGCTGGAGCAAGTTGGGTTGGTGCTGCGGCTGGTCCTAAGGCGGTTGCTCTTGTGTCAGGAACTGGCACTGCAGACGACCTTGGACCTCGTGGCACTCTGGCAAATGCATCTGTGGTTGTCCTCCCTCTCCTCTCCTGCATGTCATCTTGGAGTTGCTCCACTGCAGTCTGAATTTCTGTCACCTTGATGTCCAAGTCATAGAACTTCTGTTCTACGATTCTCTCTAAGCTTGCCTGGTTCTGAGTTAGGTTGGCCAAACCCTTCTCAATCCGCAGGGTGGATGCGATCAGGTAACTAAGCTGCTCTTGCTTGGTTTTCAAGAAGTATTCAGATGCCTCCTCTTGAGTTGGCATCCTTGCAGCTTTCTCCTTCCTTGCCTTCTCCTTCTGTGCTTGTGCATGGGC
The DNA here is from genome assembly GCA_032464435.1 of Aegilops umbellulata. Classification (NCBI taxonomy): domain Eukaryota; kingdom Viridiplantae; phylum Streptophyta; class Magnoliopsida; order Poales; family Poaceae; genus Aegilops; species Aegilops umbellulata. The sequence goes on along the minus strand of CP136056.1, from coordinate 27,436,989 downwards.
TGAAGATGGTTCATCTTTGTTCATCACAACCTCATTGTCTTCAAAATCAGGATGAATAGGCAGATGTTCCTTATCCAAAAGATATATGCCAGTGCCCATCTTGGAGTTGATCAGTTCCTGGATCTGAGGGTCATATCCACAGCTCCTCTTCTGGTCTGCTGCAGTCCTCTTGATTGTTTCTATCATAAGGCTCATGACTTTGAACTTCTGAGGCACATCAAATATATGAAGCAAATTGATTGCATGGCCTCTGATCATCTTGTGATCTCCAGACTTGGGCAACAGAGTGTGCCTTAAGATCCAATTGATGGTTGGCAATCCTGACAGAAGATAGTGTACAGATCCATACTTGAAAGTTTAAAGTGCCTTGTCAGGGATCTCTTCGTACATGTTGATCATGGAGTTGTGGTCCATCTTCTTCTTGGAATAGACATCCAAGTCATCTTCATCTTCCACTGGGGCATTGATAAGCTGTGCCCACTCAGCAACTGTTGATTGGTACCTTGTACCTTCAGACATCCAAACAATCCTCCCATCTGGATAAAAATGTGCCGTGGAGTAGAACTGCATGATAAGCTCCTCATTCCACTTTGTGAGCTTCTGCCCAACAAAGTCCACTACTCCACAAGCTCTGAAGCTATCTTGCACTCCAGGGTAGTGCTCTTCGTTATCCTTGATATACTCCCAGTCGACCCATCTCATATCACATACTATTGGCTTCTTGTCCAATAAGACTGTCTCATAGAAGTCCTGCTGTTCCTTAGTGTGGAACCTGTAGTCAACAACAGTCCTTCTCCTGGTAGCATAGGGATCCTCAGCTCTCCATTTTCTCAATCCAGAGTCTCTCCTGATTTTCATATCCTCAGCCACAGGATGAGCATCATTGTGGTCTGGGATCTTGGGCTTCAACTTTCTCAGCACTTGGCCTTCCTCTTCTTCAACAACAGCTTCAGGCACTGGGGCCTTGTTCTTCTCAGCAGCTGGGATGCTCCTAGTATTCCTGTTTGGTTTTGGCTTTGGAGCTGGCTTGGCCTTGGAAGCAGACTTGGGGGCTTCCTTCGGCTTAGATGCAGCTGCTCCTGATCTAATGGCATCACCCATCATCTTGGGTGCCTTAGGTGCTGGTGCAACAACCTCTTCTTATTCTTCTTCTTCATCAGAAGAATGATGTTCAAATTCAGCCATGGGATCAACTTTCTTGCACCATCTGCCTCTTTTCCTTTCTTTCTTTGTTTTAGCTGCAACTGGCTCTCTGGGTGCAAGCTTCTTAGGAACCTTTGTTGAGGCTCTGGCCTTTGGCATGGGTTGCCTGCCTGCTGGCCTTTTGACCTTTAAGCCTGGCTTGTTGGCTGCAGCTGAGCCATATTCTTTCTTCAGCACAACTCTCTTGGAAGTTGCCTCTTCCTCTGCCACATAATCTTCATCCTCTGAGTCTGAAGTTCTCTTCTTTCTCTGTCTTGTGGCAGCTTTTGGCAGATTGCTAGGGGTGCTCCTGCTGCCATCATCTGAGGAATTGGAGGGACTAGTGCCCTCACTCATGTGCACAAGCTGCTCTGACTGATTCTGAGTATCACTTTGATTTGACATGATGAACAAGCTAACTGCTGACTGCTGACCCCTGCGAATAGTTTATAGATGAGGTAGAGTGGATGAGCATCACAAAATGTAGAGATCTTTGCAAAAAGAATGATTCAAAAACTTAGTTTTAGTTTCCCACAGAAAGCATCTCGGATTATCAATGTTTAAACTCGGTGATACCGAAGCAGTTTTTGGAACCTAAACTAGTGAACTTGGTCAGACCGAGTCACAGTTCGGTGGCACCGAGACTGCTAGGGTTTCACAAAGTTCAAAAATCGGTCACACCGATCAGTTACACTCGGTCAGACCGAGTTTCACTTGTGCAATGGCATAGGCCCAATCGGTGGGACCGAGTTTTTCAACTCGGTGGGTCCGAGATGGTTTCGGCGGAAACCTAACCCTAAAATTTTCGAATCAAAACTAATCTACGAGTTCTTTGACTGGATAGAAGTTTATCAATCATGGCAAGAATCATTATGATCACAATGTGCTAGGAATCGGATTGGGGAATAGCACAAAGATCGAGTCCGTACCCTAGTTCGGCGGAGACTCGCTACGGCGGCAACGGCGGGGTTGATTCCCGTTGACGGCGATGGAGACCAGTGACTGGAGGCTGCTGGTGGTGAGGAGACGATCTGTAGACCACGTCGGCAGAGCGAGCTATGGCGCGGGCGAAGAGGTTCGGAGAAATTTCCAAAATTTTGCCCGTGTCTATATATAGCCCGACCCTGTCGGTGTGACCGAGTGGAACAACTCGGTGGCACCGAGATGCAAAACTGTGTACAGTTATTGCAACTCGGTGTGACCGAATGGTTCAAATCGGTTGCACCGAGATCGAAAACATAGATCAACTTAATGATCTCGGTAAGACCGAAAGTGGGGTATCGGTCAGACCGAGAATCACAAAGAGGTTTTGGAAGTTTAAGTCTATGATGAATCGGGGACTCCGAGTGCTCCTCACACAGAGTGGTTCGAATCTGACTTGATCAATTTTGTGATGTAGCATGAATAGAGTTTGAGACGAGAAAAGCATAGATAGCTAGAGGAGGTTCTTAGGCATTCTTGTCCATCCACTTGGCAAATGAAAAATAAAACCAAACAGTCAAAACAACAAGTGGATTTCCTCGAATGAGTAAAATATGCAACCAACATGCTCACACAATTAAATGGCAATTGAAATATGTGACAAAACATGCACACCCAATTCTAGCATCTATCAAGCAATTTGCGATGACTAGGTCATCTATATATGAGTATATTGGCTTAGGAGTCAAATGAGAACATTTGATCATAGGTCATACTCATCGTTTAAGCTCAAGTGGGGTTACCACTTTTACATAAAGCATTGTTGTTTTCACATCATTAGAGTCGCTTTAGCTCAAGTCTTAGAGTAAAGCTCCCCCTAGATGTGATATCCCCCCGAAGAGGGATGAACTAACCTTGGGTTTTGTCGATGATGACTTCATGTAGATGTTGAAGATGTGGATGCTCAATGTTGATGTAGATCACTTGGAGCTATCCTTTTGAGTGAATTGCACTTTCAATACCTACATGGGTTAGTCCCACAAGGAACAAGCAAGTATATCCATAGACATAGAGTGATGCACAAACAAGATGATGTCTATGAAAGCTTTTAGGTTACCTTGTCCCTTGACTTACCAACAAGAGGGTTTGTGACTCCTTGAACTAGTGCAAGATGTGTAAGTTGATTGCACTTGTTCTTGCCAAAATGATAAGAGTGAAGTTTGTTGGCGGAGTCACCCTCAAGAACTCTCTAGTTCTTCTTCTTTTGGATCCACACCATCTTGATGGGAATCCTTGGAGTTGTAGTAGTACTTGATGAAGTGGAACTTGAAGTAGTCTTGGGAATCCACTTGACTAAGGTCTTAGGAGCTTCTTCAAATGCATCAATTTCCTCTTGAAGCTTGTCCTTGCCTTTTTGCTTGTACTCTTGTGGTGGAAGATCATCTTGAGTTTGTGTCCCCTTAAAAGAAGTTGTGTCGGTGTCAAAACCGGCGGATCTCGGGTAGGGGGTCCCGATCTGTGCGTCAAGGTCAGATGGTAACAGGAGACAAGGGACACTTTATTTTACCCAGGTTCAGGCCCTCTCGATGGAGGTAAAACCCTACTCCTGCTAGATTAATATTGATGATATGGGTAGTACAAGAGTAGATCTACCACGAGATCAAGGAGGCTAAACCCTAGAAGCTAGCCTATGGGTATGATGATGGTTATGATGTGTTCGTCCTACGGACTACAACCCTCCGGTTTATATAGGCACCGGATAGGGTTAGGGTTACAAAGAGTCGGTTACATTCGTAGGAGATCTTGAATATCCGCACGCCTAGCTTGCCTTCCACGCCAAGGAAAGAACCTTCCGGACATGGGACGAAGTCTTCAATCTTGTATCTTCATAGTCCTGGAGTCCGGCTGAAGATATAGTTTGGCTATCCGAACACCCCCTAATCCAGGACTCCCTCAGTAGCCCCTGAACCAGGATTCAATGACGACGAGTCCCGCGCGCAAATTGTCTTCGGCATAGCAAGGCGGGTTCCTCCTCCAAATTCTTCAAGAAGATAATAAACACCAAAAAATAGTGTCCGGCTCTGCAAAACAAGTTTCCACGTATTGCCATATAGAGAATAATACAAACACAAATCAAATCTGCTGACGTATTCCGCAGTGCGTCATAACATTGCGACCAAGCCTTCTGTATGGATTATTTTTTGTTGTTCCACCACAGCACGTTCAACGAGGCGGTTTCCTTGGCACGTCTTGTCGAAGCAGAGATCGTGTGCCCCTTTTAACGGGATTCTCATTAATGCGGACGTGGGTAACCCAACCGCGCCATTTACCACGGCGTGTGAGCGGCAAGCGAGTTTTATTAGGTAGGTGGGGACGCATAACGGCATCAGCCTATATAAGGGGATAAAGATCCACCTCTTTCACCTACGCCTTCTTCCTCCTTTGCCCATCCATCTCCTGCGCACTCAAGCTCCAACGCCCAAGTTTGCTCTTTCTTCCCCAACCTACTCCAGCGATGTCCGGAGCGGGTGGCAAGTGGATGGCTTCCTCCGTTACGGAGGGTCAAATCAAAAAGCTTAGGAAGGCCGGATATCTGTCCAAGGACATCCCGCACCGACTTACCGAGGCGGGGCAGCTTCTCCCCACCCCAAGGCCCCATGAGAGGGTAGTTTTTCTTCCCCATTTCCTCCGCGGACTGGGTTTTCCACTTCACGCTTTTGTCCGGGGGCTCATGTTCTACTACGGCCTGGACTTCCACGATCTGGCCCCGAACTTTATCCTCAATATCTCGGCGCTTATCATCGTGTGTGAGGCCTTTCTATGCATCCGCCCCCACTTCAGCCTCTGGCTCCAGACCTTCAACGTCAAGCCCAAGGTGGTGTTCGGCACCCAGGCGGAGTGCGGAGGTGCTATGGCCGGCAAAATGGCCAACACACTCTGGTTCGATGGCTCCTTTGTGGAGTCCTTAAAGGGGTGGCAGGCAGGGTGGTTTTACATCACCGAGCCATGCGACTCGAAATGGGTCGCGGCCCCTGAGTTCCGATCCGGACCCCCCACGCGGCTCATGTCCTGGAAAGAGACGGGCCTATCGTTGGGCAACGAAGAAGAAGTGACCGGACTGCAAACTTGCATCCGGTCCCTGATGAACAAGCCCATCCGGCATGTCAACATCATCCAGGTCATGTTCGTTCGCCGGATCCTCCCGTGCCAAGAACGGGAGTTCACATTGTGGGAATTCGACCCGGCGCAGCACCAAACCCTCAATAGGCTCTTCAACACGACGTATGAAGACGTCTGGAAGGTGCTAACAAAAGGCGCCGAGTGCCCCACATCCGCTTCCGAGGACCGCGGATACAGCTCGCAGCGCAACGCTGGCGAGGTAGGCTATTTATACCTTTCACAGGTTCGTTAAGCTTTTCTACATAGATTAACTCTATGTGGGATCTAAAAACTCCCTTTGCCTTTGACAGGCATGGCTGAAGATAGCCGAACCAATCAACTGTCCGGCTCCTCTGCCCGAAGACCCAGCCCCAGCTCTTTTAGAGAAGCTGCTGGCTCCGGTGCCCTATGTGGTGCCGGAGAAGAAGGTCAAGAAGAAGAAGACCACCGGGACTCGAAAGAGTGCCCGCAATGTGGTGGTGTCGAGCTCGTCATCTGGCGAGTCTGCGACGCCCTCCTCTCGTGAAAACGAGGAGGAGGAACAAGGAAGCTCTCCCCCTCCAGCGAGGGGAGCGAACAAGAAGAAGGCCGCCCCAACAGGGGAGGCCGAGGGGCCGAGGAAAAGGAAGACCCCTCCGCTGGACTACTCCCCCAACGCCGAAGAGGGCGGAAAGGAGTGGCCGGACAGAACCAATCGTCCGGCGACATCGTAAGTATTCTCATACCAGAATGACTCATAGTATCTTCAAGTGCGCAGCTTACCCTAATGTCGAATGCTATTTGCGCAGCCCGCCCCGAGACGCACTCGATGATTCATCGAGCGGCTCCCTGGATTCGTCGGACATGAACTCTATCCCGCCCGCAGTCTCCCCCAGCGGGGCGGACGACACCGAAGCGGCGTCCCGCCGAACAGGGCAGGAGGAGGTGGTCCTGGAGGAGCCGCAAGGCAATCCTCTGGACCCCAGGAGTAAAGGGGATGAAACCCCCCAGGGCTCCCGGTCCGGCTTTGTGCCGGACACCGCGCCGGACTCAACCGTCCTAGCTCGCGGTGGGCGAACTCCTTCCAAGAGGAGTAAGTCGTCTGAGCCGGCGACCTCTGTCCAACCAGAGGCGCCGGATAGTCTGTTGGAGGCGCTTGAAGGCGCCACCATCGACGAGGAGCACCGTACTGTTATGAGTGCGGTGGTCCAAAGGGTTCAGTCCGCCAAGAGCGGATTGAATGAAGCTTGCGCTAGCCTTCCAACAGGCTTCCAGGTAAGCAAAAAATATGCTAAATTTATTACCACATAGACAGTAGCCCCTGATGCTCTGTTCGGTGTTCGGAAAGAAAAGCTGAATAGAGGATCCAACAATTTTCGCAGGAGTCTAATAAAAAGTCTAATATGCGTATGCACTGACTGCGTAGGTGGAAGTCCTGAAAAAGGACCTCGAGCAGTCCGAGCAAGAGCTCGGCCTTGCCAAAAGGCAGCTCGTGGAAAAGGAAGGTAAGAAATACCCCTTAGAAGAAAGAAAAAAAGGTGCCTATAGAGAGGCTTGATTGCAAAAAGAAATAACAGGATTGTACTGCTTATTGTAGGGGCCACAACCGAGGTGGCAACCCTGAAGCAGGCGCTGGCTGAGGCCGAGAAGAAAGCGGCCGAGGAGCGCGCCGAGCGAGAAAAGCTTGGGGTCCAAGTCGGCGAGGTGCAGCAAGAGCTGCAAGCTCTCATGAAGAAACATGAGGGTTTGGGGCTTGAGGCAAAAACGCAAGCATCCGAGCTCGCGTCGGCTGTTGAGACCACCAAGAGTGCCAAGGCCGAAGCCCAAAAGGCCCTCCAAGAGTTGGAGGATGTGAAAAAGATAGCAGCGGGTAAGGCATTCTTAATGCAAAGTAGGAATATAAAGGTGAAATACCTATTACTTACCCGAATCCGGAGTTCTCCAGGGGCGTTCTTCGATCTTCCCCGCAGCGCATCCGACGCCGCCGCATTCTATCGAGCTGAAGAGGACAGCTCGACGGAGAGTGTGTTCTGGTCTCAGTATTCTGAGGCTGGACACCCTGTGCCCTTAAGCGATCAGCTGAAGCAGCTGGCCGAGCTCCACAAGGCTGCCGAGCAGGCCATGAAGGGCTTACTAGTTCGGCTGTGGCCTGGAGAGGCCCTGCCTGGGAGCTACTTCGGGCTGGTGCGGCGGCTGGTGGAGGCCGGTCCACGGCTTGAGGTCATCAAGCGCTCCGTCTGCATAGAAGGTGCCCGGAGGGCCCTTGCCCGTGTAAGGGTACATTGGGGCAAGCTGGACGGAGAGAAGCTGGTGAAGGACGGGCCGCCGCAGGGGAAGGAGCATCGCAAGCCCGAGAACTACTACAAGGAAGTTCTCGCTAGAGCTCGCCTTGTCGCGGATGAGTGTGCCAAAGATGTAATATTTCAATGAACTCGCTCGTTTGTATCCTGTGCGCTGAAAACTTGTTCATATGCGCTTAAGCAATGCTTTCTGAATTTAAAATATTATTTTCTGTGTGGGCGTTTATCAATAACTGAGAGATGGCTAGTCGTCGGCTTCTGCCCCCATGCAACTAGTGCTGGGGTGTTCGGGATAAACCTGAGGGCTCTTGTTCCCATAGTCGGGTCCTTCGAGGGAGGCGCTCAGCACAGCGAACCAGGCAATCGGACTATAATGCTTGAACACTCTCACTCAGCCATAGAACGTTATAATTTTAAATTTCGGCGAAGCCCCTAGTTCGGAAGGCCGAATTCGGGGCACTATCCACGCCTTTAGCCGGACTTAACCAGCTCTCCGCTCGAAGCGGCATAAGCCTTTAGGGACTCGAAAAACCTCTCGAACAGCGACCGGTCTCGCGCCTTATCATGACAGTCTGTTTTAGCTTTCTCCACTGAGGTGCTCACCCACCTGAGCTGGGGCACAATCGTAGTGGTTCTCCTAGTGCTACCTTAGCCGATAGAGCGGAACGTAAGGCACCAAGACATAGGAGCTGGGCAAACCCAACATATGACCAAAATCATGACTCGGAGCCGATGCATATAATGCTATAAGTTCGGGGTGCTGCACTTGTGAAAGTGGACGGACTTCTCACACCAGATAGAAGGGTAATAAAGCCCCTGGCGTGGTTTGCCGTACCATGGTGTACAGGTGCGATCATGTTATTTGAGTAAACATATGTATATTAAAAGAAGATAATGCAAAAAATAGACGAAAAGCTATGCATTATTTATGAGGAGGCTGTTTATTCAAGCCGAACGATACAAGTAGTGCGAAAAAAATTAGACAATTTAACATGTCCTGACCAGGCGCAGGCCGCGGAATTTAGAAACAGATATATCGCTCGAAATAGAGACCACCTAAGAGTTCCATGATGCGGCGTTGTTTTGTCTGCTTTCCTGGGTCTTGTATCGTCTGTGCGGCAGCGAGGCCGAACACTGTATCCAGAGTATGGAGTCCTGAAAGAAAAGAAGAACCCGGCAGCCCCTAGTACGTTTGACGCCGTATTGTTGGCCTGCCGTTTTATCTGCCCCTTCCCCTATGCCCATGGAATTGTAAGGGCGTAATTGTGTACTCGAGGTACTAGCTCCGCTATGTAGCGATGGCTGGGGTTGGGGCCGTATTGCTACGCGTGCTCTGAACGCGCCAGTCGGTCTTGCTACGGGTTACTCCGGGCGCGTTTTGCTTTGTCCTGCTTTGTAGCGGCCGGCCTCGAGAGCTGCCTTAACAGACTGCTTTGTACCTCTGCTGCGAGGGCCGCCGTGTGTTCCTCCGTACGGATGGAGCGTTCGGTGTTTCCGCTGACCGTGATTACACCTCGAGGGCCTGGCATCTTGAGCTTGAGATATGCGTAGTGCGGCACCGCAGTGAATTTAGCGAATGCGGTTCGTCCAAGCAGAGCATGATAGCCACTGCGGAACGGAACTATGTCAAAGATTAACTCTTCGCTTCGGAAGTTGTCCGGAGATCCGAAGACCACATCAAGTGTTATGGAGCCTATGCAATTGGCCTCTACACCTGGGATGACGCCTTTAAAGGTCGTCCTTGTGGGCTTGATCCTTGATGGATCTATGCCCATTTTCCGCACTGTATCCTGGTAGAGCAGGTTCAGGCTACTGCTGCCGTCCATGAGGACTCTTGTAAGGTGAAATCCGTCAATGATTGGGTCAAGAACCAATGCGGCAAAACCGCCGTGACGGATGCTAGTGGGGTGGTCCCTTCGATCGAAGGTGATCGGGCAAGAGGACCATGGGTTGAACTTTGGGGCGACTGGCTCCGTCGCGTATACGTCCCGTAGAGCACGCTTCCTCTCCCGCTTGGGAATATGAGCCGCGTATATCATGTTCACCATCCGCGCTTGTGGGGGAAACCCCTTCTGTCCGTTGTTGTTCGGCGGCCTGGGCTCCTCTTCTTCATCGCTGTCTAGCCCCTTATTTTTGTGTTCGGCTCTTAACTTGCCTGCCTGCTTGAACACCCAACAATCCCTGTTGGTGTGATTGGCTGGACTTTCGGGGGTGCCGTGAATCTGGCACGAGCGGTCGAGTATTTGGTCCAAACTGGACGGGCCCTGGGTATTCTTTTTGAATGGCTTTTTCCGCTGACCGAATTTATGGCCTCTGAATCCGGCGTTTACTGCCGTATCTTCATTGATGTCGCTGCTGACGCGGCGTTTCTGTTTATTCCGTCGCGACGTGCCACTTTTGTCCTTGGTATCTGAATTACCTTGCTTCTTCGATAAGTTGTTGCTGCGAGCTAGCCAGCTATCTTCGCCCGCACAAAAGCGGGTCATGAGTGTCGTGAGGGCTGCCATGGATTTCGGCTTTTCCTGTCCCAGGTGCCGGGCAAGCCACTCGTCACGGATGTTATGCTTGAAGGCTGCTAAGGCCTCTGCATCCGGACAACCGACTATCTAATTTTTCTTTGTTAGGAACCGTGTCCAGAATTGCCTGGCCGATTCTTCTGGCTGCTGGATTATGTGGCTTAGGTCGTCGGCGTCCGGTGGCCGTACGTAGGTCCCCTGGAAGTTGTCGAGGAATGTGGCCTCCAGGTCCTCCCAAGAGCCGATCGAATCTGCGGGGAGGCTGTTAAGCCAGTGCCGGGCTGGTCCCTTAAGCTTAAGGGGTAAATATTTGATGGCGTGCAAATCATCGCCACGTGCCATGTGGATGTGAAGGAGATAGTCCTCAATCCATACTGCCGGATATGTCGTACCATCGTACGACTTGATGTTGACGGGTTTAAAACCCTCTAGGATTCTATGATCCATTACTTCGTCTGTGAAGCATAGTGGGTGTGCGGCGCCCCTGTACTGGGCTATGTCTCGACGCAGTTCGGAGGAGCTGTGCCTGTTGTGTTCGGCCCGGCCGGATTTATTGTGTCCGGAGTGAAAACTATCACGTGCCGTCGGGCGTCCGCGCGATCCATAGATCGATCTTGTTTGCCTTGCTTTGTCCTCCAGGACGTCTCGCAGGTCTGGTTCGTGTTCCCGTGCCTTGGTAAAGCGGCTGCGGGCATGGCTTGTTTGGATGTTCGACAGGCTTCTCTGTCGCGGCCGCGAGGTGGCCGATCTGCCATGTCTTGGGCTTCCTCCTCTGATTGGGGTAGCGGCCTGCGCTTAGGATAGTTTTTGGAGGGGCGTCCGAGCTCGTGCTCTTCGGCCGCAAGGACTTCAGTCCATCTGTCAGCTAGCAAATCTTGATCAGCTCTAAGCTGTTGCTGCTTTTTCTTTAGGCTGTTCGCCGTGGCTAAAAGCCTGCGTTGAAAGCGCTCTTGTTCGGCGGGGTCTGATGGTACGATGAATTCATCGTCGCCGAGGCTTGCCTCGTCTTCGGAGGGAGGCATGTAGTTATCGTCCTCGACCTCTCGCTCTGCTGCTCTCTCATGAGGGCGGTCTTCTCCATCTTCTTGTGCCGAATCCTGCTGGTTTTGGTGTTCTTCGGCGCTGTCCAGGGTAGTATTATCTCCCGTGCCGGATCACCGTTTCTGCTGTGGCGGGATTTGGAGCGGCGCCGCTGACGTCGATGTTTTGGAGGCTTTTTTGAAGTGCCATCCTCCGCTGTTCCATCGCCATCTCCATCTTTTGGAGCATCCACCATGTATATGTCGTATGAGGAGGTGGCGGTCCAGCGCCCTACAGGTGCTGGTTCTTGCTCGTCTCCTCCTTCGTCGTCCATACCGTCGAAGTCTTCGGAGCCGAAGTCGAGCATGTCGGATATATCGTCGACAGTGGCTATTAAGTGGGCGGTGGGTGGGCTTTGAATTTCTTCGTCGTCCGAATCCCAACCTCGCAGGCCATAGTTCGGCCCGGGCTCTCCTGACAAAGAGAGAGACTTGAGAGAATTCAGAATATCACCAAAAGGTGAATACTGAAAGATGTCCGTGGCGGTGAACTCCATTATAGGCGCCCAATCTGATTCGTTCGGTGGGGGCACGGACGACCCGAAGTTCGGAGAAGAGTCCGGCTCCTTGGAGTCACAGGCCATGCGAAGCGCGGGGCTCGCGTTCGGCTGAATGGCCTTTAAGATCGCAGCCCCCGAGGTGACGTCCAACCGTTCATCTTCAAAGAACGCAGCAGGCTCCGAATCGAGGATCGGGGCCGGAGCGTATGCGGCCTCCAGGACACTGTTTAGAGGCAGAGCTATATCATGCCCCTCGAGATAGTGCGGCGCGCTTGGCTATGGCTCGAATCCGTCGAAGATCAAGTCTCCGCGGATATCTGCCGTGTAGTTTAGGCTTCCAAACCTGACTTGATGGCCAGGGGCGTAGCTCTCGATCTGCTCCAGATGACCAAGCGAGTTGGCCCGCAGAGCAAAGCCGCCGAAGACGAAGATCTGTCCGGGGAGAAAAGTCTCACCCTGGACCTCATCGTTGTTGATGATCAAAGGAGCCATTGGGCCTAAAGGCGACGACACAGAGGAACTCTCAATGAAAGCACCAATGTCGGTGTCAAAACCGGCGGATCTCGGGTAGGGGGTCCTGATCTGTGCGTCAAGGTCGGATGGTAACAGGAGACAAGGGACACTTTATTTTACCCAGGTTCGGGCCCTCTCGATGGAGGTAAAACCCTACTCCTGCTAGATTAATATTGATGATATGGGTAGTACAAGAGTAGATCTACCACGAGATCAAGGAGGCTAAACCCTAGAAGCTAGCCTATGGGTATGATGATGGTTATGATATGTTCGTCCTACGGACTACAACCCTCCGGTTTATATAGGCACCGGATAGGGTTAGGGTTACACAGAGTCGGTTACATTGGTAGGAGATCTTGAATATCCGCACGCCTAGCTTGCCTTCCACGCCAAGGAAAGAACCTTCCGGACACGGGACGAAGTCTTCAATCTTGTATCTTCATAGTCCTGGAGTCCGGCTGAAGATATAGTTCGGCTATCCGAACACCCCCTAATCCAGGACTCCCTCAAGTTGGGTCATACTTCTCTTGTTGAGGAACAAACTTTGTCTTGGGGTATTGATGTTCTTCCCACTCAACTCCATTGGCATTGAACTTTCGTTCAAAACCAACACCTTGATTCTTCCGGCGCCTTCCTTGCTTGCGTACAATCTCCTCGAATTGCTTACTTTCGGCAAGGCTTTTGTACACTCCTTTCTCTACAATTTCCTTCAATATGCTATTTTCTTGCTCAAGTGTAACTTGGCTAAGAGAATCATTAGTGGAATCAAGAAAACTACTGGAAGCAACAATATTGGATTTAACATGGTCATTGTTACTACTAGAGGAAGAATCTTTCTTGTTCTTGTTATTGGTCTTGACTTGAGGCATGTAAGTGGATAAGAGTAAACATTTGGCAATGTAAGAAGAACTTTTCTTGCGGAGATCATCATTGATTGCCTTTAAAAACTCATGCTCTTGCTCAAGATTGAGCTTTTCAAAGCGTAACTTCTCATGAGCTCTTAAAAGTTCTCGATGATCTTCGAAGATAGTTTCATGAGCTAACTTAAGAGTGTTTAGTTCTTTAGTTAGAGCCTCAATTTTCTCCTTATCATTGTCATTCGTTTTAGCATGATTAATTGACGTTTCATCATAGGATTCATCACTAGAGTTGTCAACAAGTAAATCATCATCACCTAACAAGTCATCTTCATCACTATTAAAATCAACATACTCAGGGTGAGTTACCTTAGGACCTTTGGCCATGAAGCATCTTCCAATTCCTTCATTTGGTGAGTCAAATATGTCGTAGGAGTTGGTTGACACAAGTGCTAGACCGGCAACACCTTCATCTTGAGTATATTCGGAGTCGGAGTGATAACTTCTCTCGAAGTGGTTGTCGGAGTCGGAGCCGGATACCCATTCACCAACATGAGCTTGATGTCTTCGTTTTGTGTAGCTCCTTGATGATTTTTCCTTTCTTTCCGAATCCTTGCTTCTCCGTGAGTATCTTCGGTCATGACGATCATCTCTACTCCTTCTCTCTCGTGATGGTGATTCCTCTCTTTTGCCTCTTCTTTTTGGAGAATCTTCTCTTCTTTTGTAGGGAGCCGTACACTCATTGGAATAGTGTCCGGGTCTTCCACAATTGTAGCAGTTTCGCTCTCGACTAGAAGATCTTTTGTCTTTGTAGGACCTTGACTTGGAGCTTCTATCTTTGCTTCTACTCTTATAGAACTTGTTGAAGTTCTTCACCATTAAGCTCAATTCTTCGTTGAAGTTTTGTTTCTCACTTGATGATGTGGGGTCTTCACATGAGGCTTTATAAGCACCACTTGATTTGTTGTGAAGTTCCTCTTTATCCTTGAGTGACATCTCATGAGCAACAATTCTTCCAATGACTTTCGTTGGCTTGAGATCTTTGTAATTGGGCATCATTTGGATCAATGTGCACACGGTATCATATTTTCCATCCAAGGCTCTTAGGATCTTCTTGATGATGAATCTGTCAGTCATCTCTTCACTCCCTAAGCCGGCAATCTCATTTGTGATGAGAGCAAGCCTAGAGTACATTTCAGCGACACCTTCACCATCCTTCATTTTGAACTTGTCAAGTTGACTTTGAAGCACATCCAATTTGGATTCCTTGACGGAGTCGGTACCCTCGTGCATATCAATCAAAGTATCCCAAATTTCCTTTGCATTCTCAAGACGGCTGATTTTGTTGAATTCTTCGGGGCACAATCCGTTTAAGAGAATGTCACAAGCTTGTGCGTTGTATTGTAGCATCTTCAACTCATCTGCGGTAGCTTCATGGTTTGGTTCTTTTCCGTCGAAGAAGTCACCTTGCAAACCAACACACACAATAGCCCAAACGGCTGGGTTATGTCCAAGAATATGCATTTTCATTTTATGCTTCCAACTAGCAAAGTTAGTACCATCAAAGTAAGGACCTCTACGGTGATAATTTCCCTCACTAGACGCCATACTCACCTAGGTTGTGAAACCAAGGCTATGACCACCAAAAGCTATGGAAATCAAAGCAAATGGAGACCAAAGCTCTGATACCACTTGTAGGATCGGAAGTATGTCTAGAGGGGGGTGATTAGACTACTTGACCAAATAAAAACTACGCCTTTTCCCAATTTTAGTTCTTGGCAGATTTTAGCAACTTTAGAACAAGTCCAAGCAATCATCACACAATTCAAGCAAGCATGCAAAGAGTATATAGGCAGCGGAAAGTAAAGCATGCAACTTGCAAGAATGTAAAGGGAAGGGTTTGGAGAATTCAAACGCTATTGGAGACACGGATGTTTTTCCCATGGTTCGGATAGGTGGTGCTATCCTACATCCACGTTAGTGGAGACTTCAACCCACGAAGGGTAACGGTTGCGCGAGTCCACGGAGGGCTCCACCCACGAAGGGTCCATGAAGTAGCAACCTTGTCTATCCCACCATGGCCATAGCCCACGAAGGACTTGCCTCACTAGCGGTAGATCTTCACGAAGTAGGCGATCTCCTTGCCCTTACAAACTCCTTGGTTCAACTCCACAATCTTGTCGGAGGCTCCCAAGTGACACCTAGCCAATCTAGGAGACACCACTCTCCAAAAAGTAACAAATGGTGTGTTGATGATGAACTCCTTGCTCTTGTGCTTCAAATGATAGTCTCCCCAACACTCAACTCTCTCTCACAGGATTTGGATTTGGTGGAAAGAAGATTTGAGTGGAAAGAAACTTGGGGAAGGCTAGAGATCAAGATTCATATAGTAGGAATGGAATATCTTGGTCTCAACACAAGGGTAGGTGGTTCTCTCTCAGAACATATGAGTTGGAAGTGTAGATGTGTTCTGATGGCTCTCTCCACGAATGAAGAGGAGGTGGAGGGGTATATATAGCCTCCACTTAAAATCCAACCGTTACACACAATTTACCAATCTCGGTGGGACCGAATCAACAAACTCTGTCGGACCAAAAAGGTAAACCTAGTGACCGTTAGAGATTTTCGGTGGGACTGACATGCATCTCGGTAGGACCGATATGGTTAGGGTTTGGGCATAACGTAATCTCGGTGAGACCGATTACACAAACTCGGTGAGACCGATTTGGTAATTAGCTAACCAGAGAGTTGGTGTGGCAAACTCAGTGGGACCGATTTGTTCTTTCGGTGAGACCGAAAAGTTACAAAAGGGAAACACAGAGTTTGCATTGCAATCTCGGTGGGACCGATCCGCTCTTTCGGTGAGACCGAAAAGTTACGAAAAGGAAACAGAGAGATTGCAATCCCATCTCGGTGAGACCGAGATCCCTATCGGTGAAACCGATTTGCTAGGGTTTTGGCAGTGGCTTATGACATATGAAGACTTGGTGGCGCCGGATAGAAAGAATCGGTATGACCGAGTTTGGCTTAGGGTTTAGGTCATATGTGGATATGGGAAAGTAGTTGAGGATTTTGGAGCATATCATTAAGCACATAAGGCAAAGAGCTCATTAAGCAACACCTCATCCCTCCTTGATAGTATTGGCTTTTCCTATGGACTCAATGTGATCTTGGATCACTAAAATGTAAAATGAAGAGTCTTGAGCTTTTGAGCTTGAGCCAATCCTTTGTCCTTAGTATTTTGAGGGTTCCACTTTCACCATTCATGCCATGCCAATCATTGAGCTTTCCTGAAATAGTTATCTTGGAATATCATTAGCTCAATTTGCTATATGTTGTTATGAATTACCAAAACCACCTAGGGATAGTTGCACTTTCACAAAGCCACTCCGCGCTGCTCCATCGCCGACAAGTGACTCTGCTGCGACTCTTGTTCTGCTTTTCATTCCTGCACATGTATCATGCCTCGGGGAGGCGTTTAAACTTGCGCTTGGCGTTGGGATAACAGTATGGACTGTAATATTTGCTTTCAAATTCCTTGGATTTATGCTCTTCCTTCGTACTTGCTTACGTTCTACGCCGGCAGAGCCGGCCCCGTGCGTACCTCACCCAGCATTAGCCCCGACCGGAAACCAGGACGGGAACAAAGGAGTGAGGGGCGACAGGACAAGTTAGGCTCCTGAGTCGCGATGCTCGGGAGTCCCCCTTGGCGCATGAACAACAAGCAGGGAGGCGATCCTTGAAGTTTACGCTTTTCCTTCCTACTTGCTTATGTTCTCCGCCGGCAGAGCCCGGCCCCGCGCGTACCTCACCCAGCATTAGCCTTTCGGAACTAAAGGAGTGAGGGGCTACAGCACCAGTTGGGCTCCTGAGTCGCGATGCTCAGGAGTCCCCCTTGGCGCGCGAACAACAAGTAGGGAGGTGAGATGTGGGTGGATCTACCGTTCTACGTCTGCAGAGCCCGGCCCCGCGCGTACCTCACCCAGACCTAGCCTTCCGGGACTAGGGAATGAGGGGCTACGGGACTAGTTAGGCTCCTGAGTCACGATGCTCAGGACTCCCCCTTGACGCTCAAACGGCCTTCGTACCTTGGCTCCGCTCGGGGAGAGACGCGCGACGAACCAGGCCCGGGGGGCCTGGCTGGGTGGCATGCGTCTGGGCGTGACCCAGGCGCAGCCCCCGTGCCCAGCCCCCTCGCACGGCACTGCCGGGGGGAGGCGTTGCGATGAGGCCAAACACTGAGCTCTGGGCTCCCTGAGGTTGATGCGGCCTGGGGGCCACCCTCAGTTGTTTATCACCAGTGCGGAGCATAGCGCTTACGTATGTGTACGGGCATAGCCGCTCCTCGGCAGTGTCGTCAGCCAGCGCGGAGCATGGTGCTTCCACCGGTACGTGGGAGGGGGCTCCCCTCCGGGAGGAGCCCCCGGGGCGTGTACAGCCCCGCCCTGACACGTGGCTGGCACGGTAGGGCCTGGTGAGGTGTATCTGGGCACCCGTGAGCCAGCGCGGGACTCACGGGGCCCTACCTCTAGGCGGGTTGCGCCTGGCACTGGGCCTTGTCTTGTGATGTGTTCCTGCAAGTTGGGTTAGATGCCTACACTCTACGTCCTTGGGTCCCGGCCCTCGAGCTGGTCTCAGCCGTCGCTGGTATGCCAGGTCGCGATGCCATGGACAAGGCTAGAGGGTGAGGGCTGGAGAGCCAGTAAGAGCCCTGAGTTGAGATGCTCAGGCACCCCCCCTTTAACGTGCAAGTGGTCGACATGAAGAAGAAAAGGTGTCGTGGACCGGCAACGAACAATCAAGCATGGTAGACCAAACGCATAACCATAGATAAACGTAAAAGGGATACATGCCGCTGGGTCTGGCCCGAGCAGCTTGGGAATGATGCAGCCCGAGGGGCGCCCCGAACAGGGTAAGCTAACAACATGAAAATAAAAGGGATACATGCCGCAGGGACGGACCCACGCGGCCTGGGAATGATGCAGCCCTGGGGAGGCGCTCCCAACTGGAAATGAAACTTAAAAGATGTCACCTGATGATGTTGAGGACGAACGAGTGTTGGTGCAGCAGACTCGGTGGGTTGCAGGAGCCGCTCCTCACGAGCCCCCAGGCCCTGGGGCCTCGGGAGGCTCCGGAGGCGCTGGTGGCTCCTCGCGGACCATCTCCATCTCCGCCAGGGCTGCGGAATGCCTGGCCTCTTGAGCTTCCATTATGCCCCTCATGAGGCGCTGGTACGTGGCAGCCACGCTCGGCAAGCCGTAAGGCATGCGAACGTAGCTGTGGGGTGGACCTTCGCAGCGCCCCACTCGCGAGGGCCAGAGGCGCTCCAGAATGGCGACTCGATTGAGCCCTGGTACGTCGACGCAGACGCGCAGCCCACCATCCTCGCCTGGATGGGGAGCCACAACTGTTAGGCGGCGGTCGCCTCTCATGACTCTTGACTCCTATAGCTCTTGAATGACCTTGCTGACGAACTCCTGAGGGTCTGGCTCTCCTTGCTTTACTCCTTCTTGAGGGAAACGTGCTTTGAAACACGCCTCCACGTGGTGCCCAAGCGCCTCCCTCGTGACCTTAGCCAGGTCGGTGGCCCTCCAGGGGATAGGCCCCGAGCCCTGCCTGAGGAGGGCGCTGGGCGCGCTTTCCTATGCGATGGAAGGAGGTTCCCCCTGGGCAGGCACGGGCCCTGAGGGACCTGCCTCCTGAGGGATCGGTCTAGACGACGTCTTCTTCTTCTTGGGAGTGATCTCGGAGAGCCCCCTGCTTCCACGATCGGGGTCTTCCAATGATGCGGCCTGAAAACTCGTTCCAGGGAACATACCGCGTCTTTCTCCTCACAGGGCACCATGATGACTCCGCCGCTCCCTGGCATCTTGAGGACGTTGTAGCCATGGTGAGTCACGGCCATGAAATTGGCCAGCGCTGGGTACGCAAGAATGTAAGCGATGTCGAAGTCGATGAGCTCGGTGCGGTAGTTGTTGCGTGCTCCAAAGGTGACAGGGAGGCGGACCTGCCCGATCGGGACCGTGGAGCCGTCAGTGACTCCGGAGAAAGGCTTGGTTGGCTAAAGCTGATTGTAAGGCACTTGGAGATTGTTGAATGTTTCCACGGACAGGACGTTGAGCCCTGCCCCGCCATTGATGAGGGTCTTGCTGACCACCACGTTGCTGATGATTGGGGAACAAAGCATCGGGAGAACACCGGCTGTAGCTGCACACTTGGGTTGATCCACTGAGCTGAGCGTGATGGCGCATGACGACCACCTGAGAGGACGTGTGGCTTCGAGCTTGGGGAGGACTGCATTCACTTCGCGGGCGAACTGCTTGAAGATGCGCTGAGAGGCTGGGGCTTGAGCTCCGCCCAGGATGCAGGCGATCGCGCGTGGCTCCTGGAAGCCCCCAGCCCCCTCGTCCTGGTGGCGTTCTTCGTTTCTTCTTGGATGAGGCGGCAACGGAGGGAGGCCTGCGTTACCTTGCGGGTGATCCTCGCGAGGTTGATCCCTCTAGTCTCCCTCGCGAGGCGGGTCTTGCCAGCGGTCCTCGCGAGGTCGATCGCGCCACCCTTGGCGTGGGCCGCAGTCTTCCCAGCGTCCTGCATTTCTTCCTCCTCCTCGGCCGTAGCCCCGGTCGACATGGTCGGGGCGAAGGCCGATCCTTCCTTCTCGCACGGCTCGGAGCTCTTGGCATTCGTTGGTGTTGTGGGTGTGGAGGTCGTGGTACACACAGTACCGATTGCCCTTGGAAGACCCGGGCTGATCTCTGCCCCGCTTGGTGTCCGGTTCTGCCGCGAGCACGGCAGCCCCCTTGTGCTTCACGTCCTTGGCCTTGGACTTCTTTTCTTCTGGGTTTGCGGCAGGCAGCTAGAGGAGGGAGAGACGCTCTTCCTCAGCCCTGGCGCACTTGGTCGCCAAGTTGAACAGCTCCAAGGAAGTGCACAGGTCTTCATGCATCGCCATCTCCTCCTTCACCTTGACGTCGCGCACGCCGTCGGAGAAGGCTGAGATGATGGCCTCCTCGGACACCCTGGGGATCTTGAGGCATGCGTTGTTGAAGCGCTGGATGTACTTTTGCAGGGTCTCTCCGGGCTGCTGCTTGATGCGGCTCATGTCGCTCACGGCGGGTGGTCGGTCGCGGGTACCTTGGAAGTTGGCGATGAAGCGGGTGCGCATCTCGTCCCAGGAGGAGATCGTGCCTGGGGCCAGGTTCAGGAGCCAGGTGCGGGCTCCGTCCTTGAGCGCCATGGGAAACCAGTTCGCCATGACCTTCTCATCTCCGTTGGCAGCTTCGATGCCCAGCTCATAGAGCTGGAGGAACTCCGTAGGGTCGGGCGTGCCATCGTAGTGAGGAGGCAAGTCTGGCTTGAACTTGCCGGGCCACGCGATGCTGTGCAATTCAGCGGTCAAGGCGCGGCAGCCCGCCGTGGTCATGGGAGGCCTTGGGTGACGGAGAGCTTGGTCTTGCAGGTCCCCGCGCGCTGCAGCTGGGAGCAGCGCGCACTACTGGAATCAGCTACTTTGCCATCTGCCAGCTCTTTGCCGTCCGCTAGCAGACGGCAAAGAAGTTCTTTGCCATCAGCTACCCAAAAGCAGACGACAAAGAACTGGCTGATGGCAAATATATTGTTTACCATCCGCCATTTCTTTGTCGTCGGCCAGCGGACGGCAAAGCTTCAGAAGGCAGACGGCAAAGAGCCCAACTGGGCCCTACTGGACCCTGCGGCTGGTTAATCCAGACGGGCTGGCTGAAGCGGACGGCAAAGGTTCCAAAGGCAGACGGCAAAGAAACACTCACGGCAAAGAGAAAGCACAGCTCGCGGATCAATCACCTGGATCGATGAGTTGGCAAGATCTCAGACACACGTTCTGTCGGACGCATACCCCACACACCCACGATGCACGCGCCCCTACGGCAACACCCGCGCGCCCCACGCCCCCACTGCCTACCTTATCCATCGGTCTCACCCACCCACCACTTCTCTCTCATCTCTCTTCCTGCTCCCGATCTCACCCACCCCACCACGTCTCTCTCTCATCTCGCTCCATGCTCCCGATCTCACCTACCCACCACCGCCCCGGTCCCGTCCTTGCCGGCCACCACATCGCCTGCCGGCCCCAGCTCCGTCGCCCCCGACCACTTTCCCCGTCGCCCCCGTAGGCCCGCCGGCGCTCGCCACCACCTCACCGACCGGCCCCCACCTCGCTGGCCACCATTTCGCCGGTCGGCCCTAGCCTCGCTGGCCGCCATCTCGCCCGCCGGCCCCGGCCCGACCCCCTCGCTCGTCCCCCCGGCGGCCTCCGTGCCCCGTCGCCCGTCGCCCCCAGCGGAATCCGTGCCCCGTCGCCCCCGATGGCAGCAGGAGCACCGACAGCTGAGCTCCCGATGGCCGCCGACCACCTGTAGCCCCCGAAGGCCACGTCTCGCACGCCCATCCGCGCAATCCAGGCCGCCACGGACGCCCTCGCCGGCGAGCGTGTGGTCGTGGGCGGCTGGGTCCGGGTCGGCCGCGTCCAGTGCGGCGGCACCATGGCCTTCGTGGCCGTCAATGACGACTCCTGCCATGCTAGCCTCTAGCTTGTCGTCGAGGCGCCCCGGAAGAGCAAGGATCGCCATCGATCTGGACGTCGAGGCCGGGGCGGTTGCGAGGATGAGGAGCGAGCTCACGTTCGCCAGGCACTTGTTCTTCCGGGTCACCACGTTGTTCATGTAAATGGAGTAATTTTGTGTAGATGGAGCAGATGCAAATCTATTCTGCGTAAATAGACTAATTTGGTATTGTGAAATTTGTTCATTTGTCGTCGTTTGTTGGAACAAAGCTTAGATGGATACTGTGGTGCACTTGGGCTGCTGGTTCACTATATTTTAATAAACAAAATCCTTTGATGTCTCTGATTTTAATAAACGTGTAGATGGACATTTTTTGCCGTTTGTTATTAATCGGCAGATGGCAAAACATTAGTTTGGCGGACGGCAAAGCCTCTGTTACCTCTGTTAGCACCTAACGTGGTTAACACCTACTATTTGCCATCCGCTCTCTTTACCGTCTGCCGAGCTCTCTTTGCCGTCTGCGGCGGACGGCAAAGACTTTGCCATCAGTAGCAGACGGCAAAGTAGCTGTTTACCGTAGCCTACGTTGCCGGAGCCTTTTGCCGTCCGCGGCTGACGGCAAAGGCCTTTGCCGTCCGCCGTTCATGCCTTTGCCGTCCGCCGTGGCAGACGGCAAAGTAGCTGATTCCTGTAGTGGCGGGGTCTTGACGCGCGGGAGCAGGAGCGTGGCCGCGACGTGCCGGAGCATGGAGCGCCCAGGGGGCTTCTTGCGGGCGAGGGACTTCTTGGCAGCTCTGCTCTTGCCGCGCTGGTGCCTGGCGGAGCGGGTTCCAGCCAGGGGCCACGCGCCTTGCGGCCAGGGCGTCTTCTTGGTGAGGAGGCGGCTGGGGCGCCCCTAGAGCTTCGTCGCCCGCGCGGGGCGGGGTGGGGTGCAGCGGAACGGACGGTGCAGGGGAGCCCCCTGCGGCGCGGACAAGCTCGGCAACACGGTCGAGCCACTCTTCGTAGACGTCGTCGACGGGACGGTAGCGCAGGAGCTCGTTTGTCGCGATGAGTGCAACTTGAGCCTCCAAGGGCGCACGGAGCATGCGGGACGAAGAGCCAGCTGGGGTGAGCGAGGGAGTAGCGGTGCGGCCGTCTCGCCGCACGAAAGGATGCTGGGACAACGCTTGCTACTCGTTCCCCGCCGGGCCAGTGGCGGCGTAGATGGCAGGCGACAGGGAACGGCGAGGATGCGCGCCGACAGGGGCCGTCTGGGCGACGCGGGAAGCGAGAGCGGCTCGGCGCTCGGCGCGGGACCGACAAGCGCCAGACATGGATGCGATGGTTGGAGGAGAACGGAGCGGTGGAAGACGAATTCCGGCGCACCCCTACCTGGCGCGCCAAATGTCGGATTTCGGGTTCCGGCAGACCCGTAAGGTTCGAACTCTGGGGTGCGCGCGGAGATTACGCTTCCTACCTACCTGTACTCGCCCGCCTCGCAAAGATCTAAGCTACCAAAAGAACAACACAAGAGACACAGAGTTTATACTGGTTCGGGCCACCGATGCGGTGTAATACCCTACTCCAGTGTGGTGTGGTGGATTGCCTCTTGGGCTGATGATGATGAACACTACAAGGAAGAACAGCCTCGCGAGGGTCTGTTCTTGGCCTGGGGGATGAACTGCTAGGAGGAGTTCAATCGCCCTTCTCCCTCTCTGCTGCCTATCTAACTGATTGCCGGGTTGCTAGATGTTCCGATCCCCTGGGGGTGGCTAGTCCGATTTATAGGCAAAGGTCCTGGGCCTCTTCCCAAATATTGAGCGGGAAGGGCGCCAACAATTGGCCAGTTTGAAGGGGAACATCTGGTACACTTATCCTGACTAAAGTTGGTCCTCGCCTGCCGAAGCCTCTGGTGATGACGCTTGCTTGGGCTCCACAGTGACCTCCTCCTTGTCGCGGAGCTGGTCTTGGTCTCGTTGCACCGAAATGGGTGCCTTTGCTTGATCCTCCCACTTGCGCTTGCTCCCTTTGCACCAAAGAGGAAAGGGAGGACACTGCGCGGGCTGGCGCCCGCCTGGCGCCCATGGTCGTGATGGCTTGCGTCATGGGCACCTCGTGAGGCACCCCGCCTTGATCTCTCCGCCTCCTCGTGAGCCAGCCTGATGAGGCTGCACCTGAGGAAGCTCCGTGTCGTCTGCCCCGCAAGGCTTGGCTCCTCGCGAGAGTCTTGGGTTTGTGTTCCTGAAGATGGGCCTTGATGGGCCCCCTTGAGCCACGCCGCAGGCTGCAGACAGGCAAGTCTGGGGACCCCTGTTCCCACAACGCCGACACTTTCCTTCGCTGACAGGTGGGACCCACACTTATGGGTCCCACATGTCAGTGATAGAATTGTAGGATTGTTCGCGTCAGGGGATCCTCATCCCCTCGACGTGTTCCTCATCTCTCTCGGCCCCACCGCTCCTCTGCCTTTGTGTGCATGATATACTCCTAATATATTACTCCCTCCGTACCTAAATATTTGTCTTTTTTGAGATTTCAAATGGACTATCACATAAGGATTATATAGACATATTCTAGTTTTTCTAGCAAGATGCCCGCGCGTTGCACGAAGTTGATGGAAAAGGTAAGCACAACTTATAAATTGACGGATCGAGTACTAGTTACAGTGATGCATATAATTAAGCAAAGGGATCGCACATGTCGGAATTGACTGGAACGAGAATGCAACAACACAATAAGAATTAAGGCCACGATGATGCGATCGCAGTGCTGGTTACAGAAGGCAAGAAGAAAGATGGATCCACGAACGTACGACCTCCTCCTCCTCAACTTAGTGCGCCGGGCCACCGACCGGCGGCTAAGGAGCGGCGACTGTTGTGGCAAGGTCGAGGTGCTTCTCAGCAAAGGCATCCAAGGCTTCCAGCCGGTTGAGGAAGGCCAACCTCATGGCGTCCTCACTGGCATTGCAGATACCTATGTACACGATTTGCTCGTACACGTGGATGTGTAGGTCGACAAATTCTTGCAGGGCGAGGCGCCTCGCGGCGAGCGCGACCTCCAGGTGGACATTCTTCGTGGCGTCGGCAGGCAGTCGCAGGGCCACCAGTGCTTGAAAGAGGTTCCAGCCATGGAGGCCGATTAGGGTGGTAGGCAATGAGGAGCCCGGGCGCGCGGGCTGGAGGAGTACGGCGATGTCGTCCGCGAGCTTCTTGATGACGTTGAACTTGTTGCTGGTGTCAACGATCATCTGGCCCAACTGAGAGTCGTAGTTGGCGTCGACGGCGGCCATCAACCAGCCGGTCTCCAACACCGGCTGGAGACGATCCTCAGTGCCATGCCGCAGGCCAGCGTCGTGGACCATCTGGCGCAGGCGCTGGCCGCTCACGCGCATCGCCGCCATGGGTCTGGAGTGAGCTCTTTTGCGCTTAGTGTAGGTGCTTAGGAAAATGCTTAGGTGCGTACGATGTGGTAGATGCATTGGATTGGAGGGGCGCCTTTATATGAGGGCAATGAGGGCAAACTGCGTTGCATTCACATCGTGCAGCCTCTTTTCCCGGACCTCCTCCCATTACTTCCCTCATGCATTAATTGAGGAGGATGCATTGGCCGTTCAACATATCGGGAACCGCTACTCCCTCCCTTGTCTGCATTAAAGCCGTATCGGGAACTGCGCCGCCCGCTTTCAAATCGAATACTCCCTCCGTCTAGGTGAGTATTAAGTCATCTTACGAAAACCAAATAGTAAACACGTAGGCGTGGTGCATTAACTCTCATGTTGTTTCTTAGGCTAGCCATAGTGGGAGTAACTTAGGTAGTAACTTAACACATCCCAAGACAATTTTGCTTATGTGGCAACTATTTAATGAGGAAAGAGGTGCTTGCGGTAACATAATATGTTACTGCAACATAGCACTTTAGTCGCTTCGACAGAGACGCGAGAAGACGAGGGAGTAGGCTGCTGCAAACGTAGGGCTGTGTGATTTGACAGTGAGTTACTGCTGGACAGGTGGGGCCCTGTGATTTGACTTGCCATTATCATTTTAACTGCGGCACTACGACCGGCGTGAGTCTCCCAAATTCCTGACCACCTCCATACAGGTGCCTCTCCCAATGCTCCACCATGTAGTAGAGGCTAGCTCTTGCATGAGAGCCCACTTATCCACTTTTTCCTTGCCTCTATTTCCTCCACATATGCAAAAATGTCATGTAAAGCGCACTATTGTACTTACTTTTACTTGCTCCTACAGGTGCTTAAGCTTGCCGCATAGGCATAAAGTCTAATGTGGCAAGTTATTCAAGAAGAGAGAGACTAGTTTGGTGACCCAAGGAAGAAACAGTGCTGAGCATGTGTACCTAGGTGAAAAGACAATTTTGAGTCTATAGCTAATTAAATGAAGCAAACTTAGCAACACCATTTCATTGGAAGAGGTCACTCCTTGGCAAATGCAATAAATACTAGTACTCCATGTGTCCCATAATATAAGAATGTTTTTGGCACTACACTAGTGTCAAAAACGTTCTTATATTATGCGACGGAGGGAGTACGAAGAAAGAGACAGAGAGGAGTAAGAAAAATACACTTATAGACAACATTGTTGTACTATGAGTGACTAAGTGATGACTATGTATAACATGCCAAACATCAGATAGCCTAACGCACCGTGTTAAATCTCCAAGGGCGTGACCGCACGAGCGACGCGACGGTCGTGGTAGGCGTGACCACGATACGGGCTACTGGCAGCCCTTGGATCTGAGATCAAACGGTCGCATGCTAAGTTGCTGAAAATTTGTAGAATAACCCTCCAGGATAGGATATTCACCCATACGTCTAGAATCACGCCATGCAACCATTCGATCTCAGATCCAAGGGCTCTCGGAAGCCCGTATCATGGGAGAATGGAAAGCCACTACCCTGCCGTTCGCACGCTGGCAGTTCGCTCCTACTCGTCCCCGCACGTCCTTCAATACTACGACGGTTCGCTCCTAGTCTCCCCGTCCATTCACATTACGGCAGTTCCACTAATCCTAACCCTCCTCTCAAATCCATGGTGTCCCAAATCTCCAGGATCGGCGGTGAGTACAAGGTTAGAACCATCACCGGCGATGAGTTCGACGTCATCTACACCCGTTCTTCCGCGACGGTGAAAGGATGCCTTTCTCACTTCAGACGCATGTTCGAAAACTCAGATGAGGAGTGGGTCGCTGGGCTAGATGTTGAGTACACCACAGTCCTGGGATGAGGGAAGGATCTTAAGGACGAAGAGTGGAAGAAGCCTGTCGTGATCGAGGTTTGCGTGGATGACTTATGCTTGGTCTACCACATATGCCATGCCGACGTTGAGTGCCAGGATTTTAAGGACTTCCTCGGGAGCAACCTAGTCAAATTCATTACTGTAGACTTTGGTAACGACAAAGAAGTCCTGCATCGGGTAGGCCTCGTTGTAGGCAACACCTTCGACCTCCAGAAGAATCGGCTGGTGTCCTCTCTTCAGCCTTCAATGCTGACCCTGGCAGGAGCCATGGTTCATCCTTCGTACGGTAAACTGGAGAAACCTCCATACACGTTTCATCGTCATGCATG
Organism: Aegilops umbellulata; assembly: GCA_032464435.1. Classification (NCBI taxonomy): domain Eukaryota; kingdom Viridiplantae; phylum Streptophyta; class Magnoliopsida; order Poales; family Poaceae; genus Aegilops; species Aegilops umbellulata. The sequence continues at coordinate 27,409,880 of CP136056.1, read as the reverse complement.
GCAGCGGAATGTACTAGATATAGACCACATCCAGTACGATGCAATGGATGGCTACCTTTGCTTCAATATCTACAAGGGTTGGATGAAGAGCAACAGCCAAGTGTGCGGTTCAAGCAAAGAAGTATCGGCCAAGAGGAAGAGGGACAAGGACGAAGTCGAGGACGTGGACGAGGACTCCGAGTAAGGTGGCAGTGTCGTTGCTCATGGTGGTTCTAATGCAGTGTCTACCGGAATAGTTGCAAAGTTTAATTTCAGGTGTGCTTAATTTAATTTGAGGGGTGTGTTGTGCTGAGCCCTCAGCAGAAGTATGTTATGTTTCTTCTTGTTACTTTAACTCTTCAGTACGTACATACAAGTATTTCTTACATTTCATCTTTTAGTTGGTACACTACTACCACTCCTTTCTTCACATTATATATGTACAATATATATGGCCAACATCATATAGCCAGCAGTTTAGATGTCAAAGAATTTTAGGGTGCTTAGTTTTGTCAAAGAATTCCAGGGTGCTTAGTTTTATTTGAGGGGTGGGTTGTGCACTTGTGCTGGACACCATTATTGTGACAAGCCTTTTTAATAGTACTATATGCATAATTTGGCGACAACCGCTCTCTATATGTACCACCTTTTTTTATTTCAAGTTTTGCTCCATGGCGCAGTCCATCGATACTACTACTGTACAAAAGTGGAGTATATACATTTTTTAAAAGGCTAGAGGGCGGGGCAGTCTAGCTCGGTCGGTTTCACGAGAGGCGAGGGCCTTTGTGATTTGACGGCTCATTACTGCTGTCAAATCGAATAGTACTGCGCCTCCCACTGCACGCCCAGCGCCTCCATTAAACCCTTCCGTTAAACCCGCATGCAAACCGAGAATCCTACTCCGGCCACACGTCCGTTCATGAGCGGGCCGGAATTAAACGCAACACCGGCCGAGCTCCTCCCGTCCGCCCTCAGTTTAAACGAGGCCAAACGCTGGCGAAGCTCCTACCGTCCGCCCTCTATTTACACGAGGCCAGAGAGACAGCGGGCAAGAATCGCACCCCTCCGCCGCTCCCCCATCTCCTCCTTCACCATTTTCTCCACTCCTTTGATGGCTTCCGATGAGCCGTTCTCCGGCATATTACCCGGCTGGGTGGCCCACCGAGCCCTCCGGATACGGGCGAGGCCGCTCCGTGCTTCACCAACCTCGCTTGGCCCGACGGAGCTAGTTGCCGCCCCAAGCAGGCGCGTGGTTCAGCAACTCGCCGCTCCAGTTCAGCTCGATGAGGAGTGGTGAGTTGCTCCACGCCGGCACGGCGGCGAGCACGTCGGTACAGGCGCCGTCGCTGCCACGTCGTACTGCGCCACCAGTGTCTACGGTGGTCGCGCCTCCCGTGTCTGTGGGCGCGCCTCCCGTGCCCGCGGCAGCGCCATGTAGGCAGAGACAGAAGCCGGGTGCATGGAGAGCGACGAGTCGGTGGCCAGCTTCTCCGTGTCCGCCGCCATCATCGAGGAGAAGTAGAACACGGGAGGCCGCCGGCACTTGGGACCCATGAAGGCCACCGCCGAGGCAACAACCACGGATTCAGGTGGTTTCTTTGCTGCTTCATCTCTTCCGAGGACCTTTGTCGACCCCGCAAGTGTCCGACGGACATGAGGAAGACAAAGGGATCCGCGGGCGGCCACTTAGATTATGTACTCCCTCTCCAGCTGGCGGGGAATTTTTGTTCTAAGAATGGATAAATTGTATGTATCTATAACTAAAATAAGTCTAGATACATCCATTTCTAGGACAAGTATTTCCGGACGGAGGGAGTATTAATTATACAATAGAGCCGGATAGGCACCTCTTAGTTCATGTAAATGTAATGAAATCCATGATGTTTATATGAAGATCCGCCTTTTTTATACGAAATCCTTCATGCTTATATGAAATCAGTCCGTGTTTGCACGAATTTCATCTGGTTGGTTAGAGTTGTAAAAATGTATGCCGCTGGCGTTTGATGTCGTCCTCCGCTTAAGGAAGCGGGAGGAAATTTGTCGGCTGCTGTTGGAGATGCTCTTTATGCTAGAAATAATAGAGTGACATCCAATCCATTTGAGCTAATTGCCTGTATGATTGTCCCTCTATAAAAAGTTAATTGCACGCGCAGTTTACACGTGACTTGCAGGGTGGCTACAACTTCGTACAGAAAGTTAAAAAGAAACAAGTCCATCCTTAATCTTGTATTCTAAGTACTCTGTGGGTTCCAGTGTCAGTACAGTGGCGAAAGAAGTATATATCAAATAAGTAGAGTAATATATAATATAAAAATATAAAGTTAAAAGACAGAATACGAACTCATGTCATCGCGTAGCGAGCATCCGGTGCTAACCAGCCCAGCATATTTTTGTTGTAGACCATGCTGGAGATATATCTCCATGTCTACTCTTATATATACTCCATTCGTTCCTAAATATTTGTCTTTTTCAGATTTCAAATGGACTACCACATACAGATGTGTATGTAGACATATATTAGAGTGTAGATTCACTCATTTTGCTCCGTATGTCTTTTCAGGAAGGGGTCAGTTTTGTCCTTGATTTATTTATGAGGTAGCCAGATGGCACTGCACCCCCAAGAAAAGAGGGTAACATCAAAATTATTGACTACTTTTTTGAGTATGTTGGTAAGGTCCGGTCATAGTCACTTGTTGAAATCTCTAAAAAGACAAATACTCCCTCCGTCCGAAAATACTTGTCATCAAAATGGATAAAAGGAAATGTATCTAGACGTATTTTAGTTTTAGATACATCTCTTTTTAACCATTTTGATGACTAGTATTTTCCCACGGAGGGAGTAGAAAAAGAGTTGGTGATGATGGTGTGCGTGCCATCCTGCAATATAGGTCGTCGGATTTATATCTAACGGATATGAAAGAAACTATGGCAATTTTGCAAAAATATACCCACACGTCTCTCCACATTCACAAATAAGGCCTTCCCTCATTCAACCTTTTCTCTCACAAGATAAACTACTCATACAAATGCATCTTGATGTTCCGTGCAACGCACAGGCAGCTAGCTAATTTCTTTTAAAATAGTTGCCGCGATAATTGGGTTGAAGTGATATATTTTATGTCTGCCCCGAATGACTTCAGATTCACTAGTAGTAACAAAGAAAAGGTTGCCTTGTTAATTAACAGAAAACATTGTGAAAACTATCACATGAGGCCGGTAAAAACAAGGCACACTGGGTTCAGCGTCATCGTCACTACAGCTATGCGTGTGCGAGAAGTCTACATATCGAGGGGGCTACCGAGCGAGGCACCGAGACACAATGTTTGAGAGAGAAACCAATTGACAGATTATGATCAGATCGAGTTGTCACCCTTCTGCTGTCATTGTTGGGGGGGAGAGAAAGACGTATTGAGAGTGTGTGCGGTAGACACAGAGGCACAACTAGCGAGAGTGTGTGTGTGTATTTGAAAGAGGAGTAGATACATTATTATCAAGATCGATGTGCCACCCTACTCCGTCGGTGCCGGGTAGTGTGTATGTGTGTGTGTATGTTTGAGAGAGAAGCCAGTCGATAGATTAGTATCAAGATCGAGGTGTCACCCTACTCCTTCGGTGTTGGGAACTGTGGGTGTGTGTGTGTGGGGGGGAGGGGCAGTGACACTCACATATCTCTACTCTTATAAAAAACAGAGTTGGTGATGATGGTGTTCCTGCCATCCTGCAATATAGGCCACCCCATTTATATCCGACGGACAGGAAGGAAACTATGGCAATTTTGCAAAAAGATACCCACACCCCTCTCCGCATTTGCAAATAAGGCATTCCCTCGTTCATCCTTTTCTCCCACAAGATAAACTTCTCATACAAATGCATCTTGATGTTTCGTGCAACGCATGGGCATCTTGCTAGTAGGGAGAAGGAGTTTGTGTGACACATATCTAGCTATATTAAGGGATAGGTAAATACCATATGTGTGAGAGACATTAGTGGTTGTGGGTGGGCGTAATTAAAGGGGTGGCACTACTAGGGAAAAGGCTAGCAGCAGCGCGGGTTTTGTGCTCACTAGTAGCGCGGGTAGGCGCGCTACTAATAAGGCGCTATAGCTATTGCTTAGCAGTAACGCATGCCGCAAGCGCTACTGCTAGGACAAATAGCTGCAGCGCTTGTTCACTCCCGCGCTGCTGCTAATGTAACTACTGGCAGCGTGTTTTCTTTCCTTCACTACTAGTATTGTTTTTTTATTTTTTTATTTTTAGTGTATTTATGCGCCATCGTACAAATATTGGTACAATACCAGTTATGAGGTTTACATCATTATGTCCATAACAGTGTGTCAAATGAAGGTGGATTAGGATCAAGTGGAGGCAATATGTGGTGCATGTCAAAAGTATACTACTAATCCAAACTTGATCTAGCTTGGACTAGTAGTACTTTCGATGTGCACCACATGTTGCCTCCACTTGAATCTAATCCGCTAGCACAAGCTATTTAATCATAATCATAATCATTACCACCAACAATATTTATTTAATCACCACTAACACTAGCTAATAATAATCATCAGTCATTACCACCAACACTAGCTATTTTATCATCATAGTAATAGTGTAGCACATCATCATCCTCAAACTCATTTCTAGCTAATCACTCCTGCTGCTCTCTCTTAGGAAAAACAACATAAAACATGTGTAGCTCTCCTCCTTGATCAAGTTGGAGCATGCAGATGAACCTGTCTCCTAATTTTGGGTAGCACATCTGTTTGCTGCCCCCTAGTACTTCTCTGTGCTCCCCCATTACATATCTGGTCTAGTCTTCCACTATTAAGCATTCATCCTTGATCTTGAATGCACTAAAGTAACATGAAGGATATCTTGGCCGTAAGCTAATAATACTCATGGTACCTTTAGTCTCGATCCCATAAGGCACAACATTCATCGGGAGTCCCTGTTGAAGAACATCGTATGGTCACATACTTAGCAATGAAGTTTAGCTTCACAAATAATGTATGGAAAAGATGCACTGAGGACAAATAGTAAAAATCTTACCATCCTTCCTAAATAGATGTGACCGTAGTTCATGACGAACACTATTGGTCGCACGTTTTCAGTACTAAGATTTCTAAGTCCAGGAAGAAAATTTGTCTTGACATTATCAAGATCCTCAAGCCATGAAACATAATGACTTAGCTCCTCGCAGTTTAGTTCAGCCCCGGGACAGTAGTAGGTCCTATCTACCAAGCGCTGGACAAGTTTGATTGCACCGAAATAAGCTGACAATACAAATTAGTTGTCAACTATTTTTGAATAAACAATATCAAAGACATAAATATGGTTGAGAAACTTACATTTTGGTGTAACTGGAGGCGTCTGCACATTGACCCAGATGTCGGTATTACCTTCAATATCATCTTCCGGACGAATATCAAAGGTGATAACCATACCAGGCTGAAATGCATAAGTCTTGCATAGTGCTCGCCATGTTTTGCATCCAAAATAGGTGTAGTCATCTGAATTGTATAATTTTGCGTGGAAAATATAACCATGCTCGGTCTTCAAATAAACTTTCTTTACCTCCATAGTATGACTGAAACCAATCTTATCCAATACAAAAACTCTTGCATGGCAGGGGATACGCTAGTAGAATAGTAAAAAAAAATATAAGTTGAAGCAAATGAAGTAGATGTCATGCTTAATTACGAAAAAAGATTTGTCATTGTGACTTACTGTATCCACTTCGAAGTTCTCATCCAGCTTGATGCTGAAGCGCCTATCATCATCTAGGAAGATTCCGTCGCACAGGCCGCGCTCGTCTTCGCAGTATTTGCAAATACCGAAATCCTTTCTGTCGTCAGACATTTCCTATGTTCATAGTTAAAACATTAATTGAAAATCGATAGAAGACAACTACCAGGATACTCAACACACAAATCCGGGGCACTCGATATTTCCTACATATTCTGGCAAAAGTCATGCCAAAATTCACGGAAAAATCCGGCATGACCTTTGCTAAAATAGGATATATCGAGCGCTTGAAATTTGCCGGAACGGAACTGAATCAACACTCCGGCAAAACATAGGCCACTCGGCCACTTGGATATTGAGCAACACAAGATATACATTTCAAAATATCTTATAAGACTCAAATTAGCATGCATTCAATAAGCAAAAGTAAATCATCTCATGAGTTCGTACATCGTCGAATATTATCACTAATACATCCCGAATAGTGTCATACATATAACATCACTAGTACAACTAAAACCCTAGCACACGACGGGTATCGGCGCGGGCGGTGGACACCCATAGAGAAGGAACCATCACGGGATCATAGCTCCAGTGAGATCCCTGGAGAACCTGCCAGGTATTGGAGAACCTGTGCTCAAACGCAAACAAGTAGCGACGGACGTGTGCGTCCTCCTCACTAACACGGTGACGCACCACCTCCGCGGAGTCCTCGAGCCTCTGGACTGTCACTGGCCCACGCGACCGCCACCAAAGAGGGTTCGGGTCAACGACAGGCTGGCTCCGCACCAACCTGCGCCCCCCGATAGGTAGCGCCTCCCAGTACCACCCTGGCGGAGCCCGGTCCCGGACATGGCCCATCTGGTCAAGCAGGTGTCGTCCTCCGCCGACTCGACGACGAGGATGCGGGATAGGCATCGTCCACGTCGATGCGGGAAAATTGCTTTAACTAAAAAAATAGCAACAAGTTCTTACTAACTAGTTCTATTAATTCAACTTGTTCTTACTAAAAATAAACTTACTATAAATAAAAATATTCTAGTACCTAATTAGTACCTAGTTCTTACTAACTAATTAGTACCTAAGAACCCTAACAAGTTCTTACTAACTAATTAGTACCTAAGAACCCTAACAAGTTCTTACTAACTAATTTGATTCCACCCTAACTAAATTGATGGAGGTAGAAACCCTAGGCAGATGTAGGGGAGAGGGAGGAGCAGGCGTGCTCACCTCGGGTGCCTGTGACGAGGGAGGGGCAGGCGGCGTCGAGGTCGTGGTCGGGGCTCCTGGGCGGCGTTGAGGTCGGGGGGGCGGGGGCGGCGTCCGGGGCGGCGTCGAGGTCGGGGTCGGGGCTGGCGTCCGGGGCGGCGCTAAGGTCGGGGGCGGGGGCGGCGTTGAATCTGGGGTCGGGGGCGGCGTAGAGGGTGTGCGGAGAGCGCGCGGCGGCGAGAGTGGAGTTGGATTTGGGGGATGAAGTGGCCGTGGGGAGGACGAACCGCGTGCGGTTAAGTCAGAAGTACCAGTAGCGCGTTCTAGACGGCGCGCTACTGCTATGTTAGCTACAGCGCGTTCTGGAACACACGCTACTCGTACACCATTCTCTTTTTTTCCCTTTTTCATTTAGTTTTCTTCACATTTTTTTCCTTTCACCTTATTCTATTTCCTTCATTTTAAATTACCTTTCTATTTGCTTTCCATTTAATTTTATATCCTCTATCAGTAGCGAGTTTATACTAAAACGCGCTGCTACAAAGAAAGTAGCGGTAGCGCGGTTCGTTATAGGTCGCTACTACTATGTGTAGCCTATCGGCTAAGCCGTGGGAATTTTAGTAGTAACGTGTTTAGGAGAAGACGCGCTGCTGCTAGAAATTTATCTGCAGCGCGGTTTGCGAAGGCTCGCTGCTGCTACTTAGCACCAGCGTGGTTTTTTGGCCCTCGCTACTGCTAAAGTTCTGTGTATAAGGTTTTCCCTAGTAGTGTGGGCGTGTTAGACATAGAGAGCGTGTGTGTTTTTGTGTGAGAGACTTGTAGGACGGGGTAGAAAGACGAATTTAACCCTGACGGAGGGAGAGAAATACACGAAGTGCATGTATGTGATTCCGATGCCCACAGGAAAATGAGATATGTATGCGTGTGAGAGAGATTGAACAATTCATTGACGTATCACTATCTAGCCATCGTGGACGTGCATCGCTTGAACATAGGTTAATATCTACTTCGTATCGTGGCCAAAGGTACAATATCGATTCAATGCTATAAAGATTGGACACTCACATATGACATTTTTTTCTATTTAAATAAGCCTTTTTAGTTGTGCATGCCAAAGTTACAGCGATGTTTCTTCAAACAACCAATGTAGCTATCATGAACATGCACCATTGTTACTCTTGCATTCAAATTCATTAGTCTTGGATGATTTAAGTTTCTATTTTGAAGTAATATATTAATATTCATATATGAATTCAACGGGTACACAATATATGAAATGGAGGCTATGTAATCATATGAGGTAACACTTTTAAGTAGCTGACTACAATATCCATTTCTTTTTGTGCGCCTCTACACTAACACGTCAATGCATTATGTTTAAAGTAAATAACCAATGGCACTAAATTATCTATTTACACGAGAAATACATAGGCTGATCGTTTGATCCCTTTTTTGTGAACGCGCCACTACACCCGTACGATTGGTCGCGCCCGTGTGAACGTCCAAGTTATCGGCGCATCATCCCGAGTTATTGTTTTTTTCTGGGGTGGACTTCACACCAGTTATTAACTGTTGACGCGTGCCCCGTGTACAGAGTCTAGCATGACCTTCCCGCTAGCACGGTCCAAAATTAGTTGAAACAGGATACGAACGATCCCGCGGGCGGCAAAATCTCCTGCCTCCTTCTAAAATTTCCGCCACATTAGTCTTTAGCATGTGAAATCCCCCATTTGTTCTTGGTGCACGGAGACCAACAGTTACAATACCGCCCTCATCTACATGATAGGTCGGGGCTGCTTTGGTAACTTCCGGTTCCCTCACTACATGACACCCCCATTTCCTCTCCCCCTCCCGCAAAAACGACTAACTACACGGCACGCCGTCCGTACTTCATCCCCCTTTCTCCTCTCCCCTCTCGAAACCCTAGACTGCTCATCCACTGGCGTACCATAGCCCATTCACTGCCAGCGGCGTCCATCTCGCCGGATCTGCTTCTGTGGCCGCATCTAGCCCTCCCACCTCCCCTAGAAACAAGTAGACTGCTCATCCACCACTGTACCACAACCCATTCAGTGCCGGCCTTGTCCACGGCGCCTGATCTGCTTCCCCGGTACTCTCGTCAACCGTCGTGCATCTGAAGCGGCTCATTCGTACTCTCCACCGGAGACGCTTCGTCCACACCCCCCAGAGCCGCCCCACCGACGCCCTCGTCGACGGCCTCTAATCCTCTTTTCCGACACCTTCCTCAACCCTACCAGAGCCGCTTCGCCGACACCTTCCTCAACCCTGCCGGAGTAGCTTCGCCTATACCATTCTCAACCCTACCAGGGCCGCTTTGCCAACTCACAAGTCCACGGCCTCAGATCCGCTTCCTCGCACCCTCATCCAACCTACTGGAGCAGCTTCTGATGCCCCATCCACGGTCGTAGATCCGCATCGTTGACACCACCCTTAACCCAACCACTGGAGCAGCTTCTGACGCCCCGTCCACGGCCGCAGATCCGCATCGTTGACACCATCCTTAACCCAACCACTAGAGCAGCTTCACCTACGCCCTCGTCCATGGCCATAGATCCGCTTCGCCCACACCGTAGTCCACCCTACCGGAGCCGCTCCACAAACACCCTACTCGACGGTTCTAGATCTCCTTACTGGACCCCGACAGCCAGCGCAGCGTCATCACCCTCGACGTTTCTAACCTGATTCCCACAGTCTAGAGAGATGCCAAGCACCCGCCACGGCCTAGGTACTTGTCACCTTTAAACCCATCCAGCATCACCTGCCCGATGTACTTCAAATATACTAACCGGTCGCTATTACCTGTTATGCAACTGGCAAAAACTACAAGGACGATGTTTCTTCTGGATCTAACAGCTTGGCCAACCAAGATCCTGGACTGAGGCATTGCTATGATCTTGTAAGCGCGTCTCTCTCTCTCTTGTATTGTTCTGTGCCTGCCAGCGTGCTTTGCTAGGATATTCGACCAGTAATCCCTTTGTGTAGACAATTATTTCTACTACTGGCTGCTAAATTAGATATGTAGATGTCATACATGATACTACCTCGTACCTCCGTTCCTAAATATAAATATTTCTAGAGATTCCACTATAGGCTACATACGGAGCAAAATGAGTGAATCTACACTCAAAATGCATCTATGTACATCTGTATGTGGTCCATACTGGAATCTCTACAAAGACATATATTTAGGAATAGGGGCAGTACATTACACAAAATCGTATGTGGCATGTAGGAATTCCAGTGCACTACATTAGGCTCCCTTAGAGTGCCTGCTAGTCCAGCATACAGAGTCATGGCTAGTTTATGGTACGCACACAATCGTTAATTGGTGGTTTAAATATGCGCAAGGGATATGCAATGTAGTATTATGTAGAGATGTCTGAAATTAGCCGTGTCAACTTGCAGATAGAGTTACACAATGAAAAAGTACAAGATGTATGTGGCAATTTCATGGAACATTGCAAAAAAGGAGAGGCAGCGGTGAGCCTATACAGTGTGCTATGGTACATCACTCCTCCATTGCAATCATCGTGACATGTTATTTGTATGCCAGTTGTATTAGCCAAGTTTCTTAGGGACAGTTATTATGAGTTATCCTAAGAAAATAAGCACCTGTGAATATAAGTTCCATGTAATAAGCCAACCAGTTCTTTTCATTGCGTTTTCAGCTTATCTTTGGTATGATCAGTGGAAAGTCTAGATTTCATTTTTTTCATTTTGCTGCCCATATGGAAATTAATTTGACTTGCAAACATCACAAATTGAACCCAGTGCAGTAATTAATATGATAGGAAAACAGACCATCACTATTTGCTCAAAATACAAATACAAAGATACCATCTACTTGGCACAATCTACTTTGGTCAATGTTTTCCATAGAGATCCCATTGCCTAATTTAAACGAAGAACGCATGACCCACATTTAAATGAAGAACAATTATTTATTGAAATTCGATGGTCCAAGTGGCTGGTTATTATCGTATAGCAGCACCACCTGAAAGCATCATATAGCAGCAGCAGCTCATAGCAACTCATCATACAGCAGCAGCAGTCTGCAATTCATCATATACCAGCAGCAGCTCATAGCAATTCATCATATAGCAGCAGCAGGAGCAGCTCATAGCAATTCATCATATAGTAGCAACATGAGCAACTCATAGCAATTCATCATATAGCAGCAGCAGGAGCAGCTTGTAGCAACTCATCATATAGCAGTAGCAGGAGCAGCTTGTAGCAACTCATCATATAGCAGCAGCAGCAGCAGCTCATAGCAATTCATCATATAGCAGCAGCAGCTCATAGCAACTCATCATACAAAAGCAGCTCATAGCAATTCATCATATAGCAGCAGCAGGAGCAGCTCATAGCAATGCATCATATAGCAGCAGCAGAAGCAGCTCATAGAAATTCATCGTATAGTGGATCAGAATGAAAATTTAGCAAAAAATCAGAGGAGATCCTCACCTTGTTGGATGAGCTCATCCTTCCACAGCACCTCAAGGCCATGGCCTGGGAGGAGGGGAGGGGGAATAAGGTGCCTTCTGCCACAGTGTGGCATCAACCGTAGTTGTGCAGCGCCCGCTGGAGTAGTGCGTTGGACGAACCATAGTGGAGCAGCTGCTGGAGACCATGAGAATGAGGGGCGGCGCCAGAGGGAGGAGAAGCCAGGGAGATTTGCCCCTACCCGCCGGCCATGTAGCCTAGCTGGACATAGCATCGTCGAGCACAAGGCCAGATGGGACCAATGGCGACGGCTCGCTGGAGGAACCCTAGTGCTGCAGGCAGGGGATCGAGGTAGAGGGAAAGGGGAGAGGAGATGCAAGCGGGCAAGGCAATGAATGCTTGCATGTTTGTTTTTACTTGAGGGTCAGGTGTGACACGGGCGCCAGCAGTTGCATTTTGAGTGTAATATAGGCAGACAACAAAGTCATTTCACTATTCCCCTTCCCTTCAATTTTTAGTGAGGTTCTACCCGAAACACCCCCCCCCCCTCCAAAGCGAAATTAGTTAAGCCCAAGCCCATAACTCAAAAATGACTTCCTTACATCTTTTATGGCTTATTTCTAAAATATGCCCTGAAAAGGCAGAATCAAACTGGCCCTTAACCTGCAATTCAATTGTGCGTGCAATGATAAATCACTCCTGCCTGCTATCTATACATTTAGGCATCATCATACATGGCATAACCTAATACATGTGCATTCCATTGTAGAATCTGGAATATGCAATGTTTATGTTAGTTCATACGTTGCACATGATGTTTAAATGCCCCTTAAATCTGGTCAGTGAAGTGATGGTCTTTAAGCCTCCTTTGCTTCTTTTGTTGATATGTAAGATTTGCTCACACTTCTGTTCAGTTGCTTGTTTGCATCAGCCAGCCATACTAGGACTGTTTGCTTTGATTACTTGATGTTCTTGACCTAACACTCTAACAGAGCTTGTCAACGATTTAAACACTAAGGGCTGCTGTAGTGGGGCCTTGTCTAACTCATAGGTGACATAAAGGTTTGGCTGTACACTACATTAGGCTCTCCAAGAGTACCTGGAGATCCAGTTCGAAGGTATGCCTAGCTTTTACATAGTGCAGACATAGTAAATGCTCATTTCATCGTGTGCAAGTGCAAGAGATGCGGCATGTTTCATTATGTGGTGTTGTTTTGTTGTAATCTCATCCTTTTGTGTTCACAGACTGGAAAGTATGCATATTTATCTTCCAAGGAGACGAGGAACTAGTTTGTGTCACCTTGCAGAGGGGGTGCAATGAAGATAAGATTGAGGATTTCCAAGTACAAGATGTTAGGAAGGAGCCTTGCAAGAGAAGTAGGAGCTGCGCTGAGCCTCTTCGACCTGCTAAGGTAAGTCACTGTATGCAACTCAACAGTTCAATTCCTTGTTTGTTTCAGGCATAGTTAATTTTCTCTTTTCAATTGCTTTATTTGTCCTCAGCTAATGAGATGCCCAAATAATCATGCCTGATGTTCGGTACTTGTATCACTATTAGTTGACATAATTGAAGGCCTTACCATTTAATTACTCTGCCGAAGTGTGCCTGAAGCTTTGAAGTCTATTAACCAACTATTATTGCATGAGGCTCACAATCTAGTTTATACTACGCTAATGATTGCATAGTTTTGCCTGCTGTAGTATGTTTGTATGAAACCCTCTGCTGTTCATTATGCTCCCTAAGACTTTAATTGAGGCACAGAATGGCCAACTGCTTGCTTACTTATACGCAACGTGTTGTCTAAATTTGTAACTTGTCTGTGTTTTCGATTGGGCCCCAACATCATGCTCCTCTGGTGAGCTAAGATGGATTTCTATATGCAGGCTGCACAGACTATCTTTTTTATAATTTTTAAAATATCACCTGCTTAAGCTTCATGATGTGTAACATTTTTTTAAAAGTCACATGTAACATTATTGTTAGTCCTGTTTTGCCATGTAGTACAAAATAGTGTCTTGTTCGCTTCACTGTTGTAACTGTATTTTTTCCCTAGTCATGTGTACTTACAGAAACATTCAGGATGAAGTGACATCAACACAAAGATCTGCGAGTAGTGCGACATGGCCGGTACCGAATGATTACGGATTGGAATTAGAATGTGCTGATGTTCTCGAGCATCAACTAGAGGTGGCAAGACAATGTGTACATGATTGTCAACGTATAATCAACAAGTTGAGACTGGACATGCAGGTATTAGATGCAGGAGTCAAAAAATGAAACAAGACACTGAGGTAACCATGAAGGAATTGGAGATTTTGCAGACTAAAATTTGTGCTATCTGAATCCGGCCAATCCTATTTTCTGAAGAGATTATAGTTCAAATGGAGTTAAGTTGATGCGCGTCCATGATGTATGAGCTGTATTTGCCCAGTGTATCTTTATTATCACCTGTGCCGAACCATAATGCCTAGTGGGTATAATCGGCTGTAATTTCTTTATTGTATAGTGTAGGATTATTCTACCTTTCTATGCCTTGATCTCTTTGTTGTAATAGAGTAGTCTTTTTAGAGGTGATAGTATTGAGTAGGATAATTCTTTGAATATGCTATATCGTTCAAACGGGGGCCAATACACCCGACCATCGCCCTTCACGGGCCGTCAGATCCATGGGCCTTCTACGTCTCATAGGTTCCATGGGCCTTCTACGTCTCGTAGGATCCATGGGCCTTCTACGTCTCATAGGATCCATGGGCCTTGTACGTCCCGTAGGATCCATGGGCTGCCAGCTCATTTATGGGTCTTGTACGGGCCTTTAATGGGCCGTAGACGGGCCTTTAATAGAAATCGTATGTTTTATGGGCTGACCATAACGGGCCGTTAATAGGCCGTATTTGGTGATGCTATGAAAATGGCCCAACAGACTAACGGTCCACAAACGAGCCGATTGTAACGACGGGCTGAATTTGGCCCACAAGCAGAAAATGACAGTAACGGGCCGTAAGTAACAGAATGCTGCAAATGAACCCAAGAATAAATGGGCCCTCAGAAGGCCAAAAGTTAACTTGGGCTAGAAACGGCCCAACGGAATAACGGGCCGTTAATGGGTATAAAGTGATACACTGTTCATTACGGGCCAGTTTCACCACGGGCCATTATTGGGTGTAAAGTAATACACTGTTCATTACGGGCCAGTTTTAGCACGGGCCGCTAACGGGCCAAGAGTTACAAAGGGCCTCATATGGGCCGAAAGACGTCATGGGCTATACATGGGCCAGAAGTGAAAACGGGCCGGAATCATAGTGGACGGCCCAGATGACGCTACTGGGCCTAACTCGGATAGGGCGTAACGAGCCTTGGGTTAGCGGGCTATAAATGGGCTATATGCGAATAGGCCGTTAACAGGCTTTCCATCGGCCGGCCCGCCAGCTTTTGACCAAGTCAAACGGGCCGGCCCGCCAGCTTTTAACCAAGTCAAACAGGCCGGCCCGCCAGCTTTTAACCAAATCAAACGGGCCGGCCCGCCAGCTTTTGACCAAGTCAAACGGGCCAGCCTTTTCATAGGAATGGGCCACTGTTGGGCCGTGCCACGTGTTGACGTATCATAGGCGCCTATCTGACCCACTGACGAGCTGACACGTGTTTCGTCCGGCCAATAAGAATTTTATACGTGGAAATTTCCCATTGGTCGGGGCTGTTAACGGGTTATCGGATCCAAAACCTGACCCGATAGCTTAACGACGTTCCGTTACGGTGGATGCCACGTGTTGGTCACCCTTGACGAAAGAACTTCTGTGATGCGTGATTTATCGTCATGGAAGTGGACACTTCCGTGATGATAATTTTGGTAATGTCATGGAACACTTCTACGACAGCACAGGTATGACTATCTTGATTCTGTCATAAATTTGTCATGGATGTACATGCATGACAAAAAAGCGACCTACTGTGACAAACACGTATCATCACGGAAGTGTATTTTTTTTGTAGTGTATTGAGATCCAAAAAGAGAGAAGAAGCCATCTGGCTACTAACTATGGACCCGAAGGTCTGAGGTAAACTACTCACACGTCATCGGAGGGGCTATGATGATGTAGAAGCCCTCCATGATGACGGCCCTCTCCGGTGGAGCTCCAAAACAGGCCCCAAGATGGGATATCGTGGATACAGAAAGTTGCGGCGTTGGAATTAGGTTTTTGGCTCCTGTTCTGATCGTTTGGGGGTACGTAGGTATATATAGGAGGAAGGAGTACGTCGGTGGACCTTCGAGGGGCCCGCGAGGCAGGGGGCGCGCCCCCCACCCTCGTGACCGCCTCTTGGCTCCCATGGAGTAGGGTCCAAGTCTCCTGGATCACGTTCCGTGAGAAAATCACGTTCCCGAAGATTTTATTCCGTTTGGACTCCGTTTGATATTCTGTTTCTGCGAAACACTGAAATAGGCAAAAAAAATAGCAATTCTGTGTTGGGCCTCCGGTTAATAGGCTAGTCCCAAAAATAATATAAAAGTGGAAAATAAAGCCCAATGTAGTCCAAAACAGTAGATAATATAGCATGGAGCAATCAAAAATTATAGATACGTTGGAGACGTATCACACCACCCGGGAGGACCCCGAAACCGCGCGGTAGGGAGTGCCACGTCTCGGCACGGAGGAAAAATGTGCGTGTAAAAATATACGGTATCATACGTAGTACCTATGGTTCGACCTCGGGACCCAGCCAGTTGGCCGAAAACACCCCACTAGCCACACAGCTTCATCATGCAAACGTGGCACGAAGGATAGATGTGGTTAGCTCCGTCTCGACCAGCCACAACATCTGTTGTTCTAGGCGATTCTTCTATTTTCCCAGCTTTGTTTTAGTTGTAATAACACCACGGCAAGCTAGCGCCGCTCTTCGTGTGTGCCCGTGCAAAGCTTAGACGATGGATAGAAGAGAGATTGAGATCGCAGACCTGGGACCCACCAGTAAGTGAGACAACGGTCATGCACGTGTTAACGAGGCACCCCTCTACTCTACTCAACGTAAGTATTGTATAAAATCAAGTTATGGGACAAAGCCAACAACCGTTGTTGTTTCAGGCTATGGACTTACGCTTTGTAATCCAGGTTGCCAGTTCGAATCTCGTCTTTCAGATTTGTTAGTTTTAGGTCCAAATTTGACTAATGACAAGTGGGACCCCCATGTGTTGTTCCGATATTTCAGTGTAGGATGGTTTTTTTGAACAAACACTTTGCGCTGTTAGACAAGTAATGGCACGAGTTACACGTATTTTGCAAGTTTACGAACAAAAATGACAGCGGCATAAAATATCACATCCACCCCACAGCTTAGATACTATGGTGATACGAGTTTTTACACCGTTCGAGGTGAGATCCAATGGCTTGGGAGTAGTCTTTGTAATTATGCGCAATTTCCAAACTCTCCAAAGGTTATTTTGCAAATAAAACATTGAGGCCTCGTGTGTGCCGCTGCATCTTGTGACACATCATGTGAGCTGCTATATTAAGACACATCATGTGAGCTGCTATATCTCAGATCTACAAGCTCCAAGCAACTCGTATCGGCATATAGCATCTAAGGTATGGGGGCACATGATATTCTCTCGGGGAGGAGGGGTGGGGGTGCACAACCAATCGGTGGTTGGGAGGGTGGGGACAAATATAATCTAAACAACCCTAAATAGAGCTCCACAATTTTATCTAAGGTCGAGGGGTTGACCCCCGACAATCATAGCTCCGCCTAAACACAACATTTGCATGTACTGTAGTACTAGACTTAATATTCATGTTTCAGTTTCATGTTCATTTTAAATATTGAACTGAGGACCGTGCATGTCTTACATTTTACTCCCTTCGTTCCTAAATATTAGTCTTTTTAGAGGTTTCAAATGGACTGGCACATACGGATGTATATAGACATATTTTGGAGTCTAGATTCACTCATTTTGCTCCGTATGTAGTAACTTGTTGAACTCTCTAAAAGACTAATATTTAGGAATAGAAGGACTATTTTTGAATTCGTGTCATACATGCATGGTTTGGAAAAATAGACGCACTATACTTATTGGATTGTTGTTGTGTTCGTGCGTGTGTGTCTCTCTTTCTGTGTGTGTGGTCATATGCTTGATACATACAAACTTTTCTCACCTCCATATTGTTCATCTTTTAAATTTGAATTTGCATTGGAAAACTTACTAGGGATACCATGAAATGTGAAATCCACGTTGAGATCACTATATCACAAACTCACTCTAATTCAACAACTCGTCATAAATCAATTACCACGTTGAGATTAGTATTTGCAAGGAAAATATGGGTATTGCAATACACATAGATTCGTTCGGCAATTTAAAAGGTTCCTTTCGTATTATCGAATGGTAGGACCCAACGACGTACCAGCCAGACCTTGGCTCGTGTTGATCCTAAAAAAAATAAAAAAACCAGGCTCGTGTCCTTCGGTGGCGTGCGTGGTACGCATGTTGGGGAACGTAGCAGAAATTCAAAATTTTCCTACGTGTCACCAAGATCTATCTATGGAGAAACCAGCAACGAGGGGAAAGAGAGTGCATCTACATACCCTTGTAGATCGCTAAGCGGAAGCATTCAAGTGAACGGGGTTGATGGAGTCGTACTCGCCGTGATCCAAATCACCGATGACCAAGCGCCGAACGGACGGCACCTCCACGTTCAACACACGTACAGCCCTGGGACGTCTCCTTCTTCTTGATCCATCAAGGGGAGACGAGAAGTTGAGGGAGAGCTCCGTCAGCACGACGGCGTGGTGGTGGTGGAGCTCGTGGTTCTCCGGCAGGGCTTCGCCAAGCACCATGGAGGAGGAGGAGAAGGTAGGAGGAGGGAGGGCTGCGCCAGGGAAGAGGTCACGGCTGCCCTCCCACCCCTCCACTATACATAAGGGCAAGGGGAGAGGGGGAGGCGCCCTAGGGTTTCCCCTAGGGGGCGGCGGCTAGGCAGATTGGATCTCCCTCGGGAAAATCCTAGGGAGACTTGCCCCCAAAGCCAAGCAGGTGGAGGCTTGCCTCCCAAGCCAGGTGGAGGCGCCCCATCTCCCCAAGTAACGTGGGAAAGGGTGTGGAGGGCGCACCAACCCTTAGTGGGCTGGTTTGCCCCTTCCCCTTTGGCCCATGAGGCCCTCCAACACTTGTCGAGGCTCCCGAAACACCTTTCGGTCATGCTGGCCATAGCCTGGTACCTCCGGAACACGTCCGGACTCCAATACCCTTCGTCCAATATATCGATCTTCACCGCCGGACCATTCCGGAACTCCTCGTGACGTCCGAGATCTCATCCGGGACTCCGAACTACCTTCGGTAACCACATACTATTTCCCATAACAACTCTAGCGTCACCGAACCTTAAGTGTGTAGACCCTACGGGTTCAGGAACCATGCAGACATGACCGAGACACCTCTCCGGCCAATAACCAATAGCGGGATCTGGATACCCATATTGGCTCCCACATGTTCCACAATGATCTCATCGGATGAACCACGATGTCAAGGATTCAATCAATCCCGTATTCAATTCCCTTTGTCCAGCGGTATTGTACTTGCCCGAGATTCGATCGACGGTATTCCGATACCTTGTTCAATCTCGTTACCGGCAAGTCTCTTTACTCGTTCCGTAACACATCATCCCGTGATCAACTCCTTGAGCACATTGTGCACATTATGATGATGTCCTACTGAGTGGGCCCAGAGACACCTCTCCATCACACGGAGTGACAAATCCCAATCTCGATTCATGCCAACCCAACAGACACTTTCGGAGATGCCTGTAGTGTACCTTTATAGCCACCCAGTTACGTTGTGACGTTTGGCACACCCAAAGCATTCCTACGGTATCCGGGAGTTGCACAATCTCATGGTCTAAGGAAATGATACTTGACATTAGAAAAGCTTTAGCATACGAACTACACGATCTTTGTGCTAGGCTTAGGATTGGGTCTTGTCCATCACATCATTCTTCTAATGATGTGATCCTGTTATCAATGACATCCAATGTCCATGGTCAGGAAACCGTAACCATCTATTGATCAACGAGCTAGTTAACTAGAGGCTTACTAGGGACATGGTGTTGTCTATGTATCCACACATGTATCTGAGTTTCCTATCAATACAATTCTAGCATGGATAATAAACGATTTATCATGAACAAGGAAATATAACAATAACCTATTTATTATTGCCTCTAGGGCATATTTCCAACAACGCACATTAGGCAACCCCAACCAATCGAGCCTCAGCGTTTCAAGTCGAAATATCCGGCGGCTAGAATTCCAGCCCTAGGAAATTCCTCTCATGTCCCCGATCCATAATGACTACCGATGAACAACGGAGGGATGCTTTAGTAACTAGACAAAGTTACCTACCATGCCGAGCACGGTTCAATTCCCTCGGTCGCCGCTCGTCAAGGTCACCCGTCAACTGCATTGCCTAGTACTACTACTACTACTACTACACCAGGATGAGCACATAATTGAGCCCGTTTGTTCGTGCCTAGTGCTTGAGTTAATATATCAGGCAATGCACTGGTACGGAGGGATTATCCTTTTACTCTGCGTATATAACTTGTCTGAAGTCTAACTAAGCAAAATGTTTGACCAAATCCTTTCTTAAGAAATACAACAGGACAGATATATGGCTTGAAAATTTATTGCATGATGCAGGTTATGATATTGTTTCGAATCCTGGATCTTAAATTTCAGAAAATCCAAAAGTGAGCATAAATTCTTGAAACTGAGCATGGTCACATGATATGGCACAAATATTACTTTGTAAGTTTTTTCTTCAATTTGAGACAAGCTGCTTATGACAAATTGCACAAATGAAGAGCCAAGGTATTTTGGAACAAAGACCTGTCACGTTAAGGCAAACGCTTTCACTATTGAAACCGTGGGTGTTTACGTGCCGCCACGAGTCCCCGCTTCTCATCGGCAGGTGCCGTCCGAGCAAGTGTGTGAGTCGACGGGAGGCGTGCGAGCAGACCGCTGCGCCGGCTGACAGGGAGGCATGCAAGCAGACCACTGTGCAGGCTCACCGGGAGGCGAGCCCTCTGACCAGGCTCCGCCGCCCACCTTCGTCCCAACTGCTCCCACTTTTAATGTCGTCGGCGCCGCAGTTTAGAATCAACCCCGCACTACCCGGTATCGCTACAATCTTCTCTCATCCTCTCCGTTTGTCTTGTCGTCTACCTCCAACTAGCCTGACCTAAAAGTACGCCATGCCGCATCATGATGGTCTGCCCTTAGTGTTCCAGTTTCCTGAGGAAGACACCCAGCCGGAGTCTCAAGAACATAAGGTGCTTTGGGACGAGCTTGAACTGGCCTTGCGGGAAGACGCCGCACCTGTCCCCGCTCCCGTTCCGGCTCCCGTCGCCCCGACTGTGCCAGCGCCCATCCCCGTGGCATTGATGGGCTGGGAGCCGCACATTGTCGCCGAGCTTGATCCCACGGGGTTCCACGAGGTCCGCGCCGACTTTCAAGCGCCCGTGCACCTGCCAGTGCATGCGCCTGCACGTGCACTGACGCGCACACCCATGCTGGTGCCCGTGCACCTGCCAGCGCATGCGCATGCGCGTGCACTGACGTGCGCGCCCGTGCTGGTGCCCATGCACATGAATGTCTCTGCCGCGCCGTTGATAGCGCCTGTCCCCGCGCGGGTGCCAGTGCCCCCCTCAGCGGCATGGATGGCCGTCGTCGACCGCTTCCTTACACCAACGCCAGTCGCCTCCTCCTGCTAGTTGACTCGCTCCGAAGTCCAGAACATTTTGGCCTTCCTTGAAGGTAGGCCAACGTCCAGGAGTACGACAACAGTGACGCAAGACGCCGCCGTCGCCGTCGGTCAGTGGCCCGGCGACACACAGAGCACGGTAGAGGAGCCGCTTCCCACCGCAAGACGCCCCCGCCGCCGCCGCGTAATCTAAATTTGCCATGAAAAACGTTCAGATTGCCATGCTTAAAATCCGAACATTTATCATTTATGTTTATTTTATATCGATCGTCGTATAATTTAAAGTCGGAGTCAGACTAAACAAAATCTATGGTTTGATCGATTGAATGTTTTGCTAGAGCCGTATCAAATTAAATATAAAACGTCATCAAGCCACATGTATTCCTTGTCATCCAACGACCTAGACTGCTTCAATGTCGAGCGCTCAACACATTTAGCGTGCAGTTAATTTCATGCCAAAAATAGTGTTAATCACATAATAACACGCAAATAATATCCTAGTACTTAATATCCGCATGCACTTAATATACTTCAAAATTAGCGTGCATTGCACGTACACACTGACTAGTGCTGCTAGTATGTGAAACTGGTGTCGTGACTTGTGAACGCGTCCAGATATGGTGAACGGCAACATCGCCCGTGAGTTCTTCATGTTTGCCCGTGCGTCTAAACACAGAAGGGGAGGAGAGAGAGAGAGAGAGCACACATGGAACCCACCAGTAAGTGAAGGCGAATAGTACTAAAAATAATATTACATGTTATTCATTAAATAGGCTGTGGTAATATAAAAACATTATGTGAACAAAGGGGGGTACAACAAACATTGTTGTTGTACGTATGTTGCCTATTGACGTGCGGCTTGAAGGTTCGGTCGCATGTTCGATCCTCGTCCTTTATTTTTTAATTTGTATATGGGTCCAAATTTGTTTCTGGACATGTGGGCCCCTCGGTGTGTAGTTTGTAGCACTTTAATTTGTGGGTCGAAATTTGTTCCATTCCAAGTGGACTATCTGGTGTGTAGTTTTGTAGCTTATTTATAATAATTAAAGAGAACAACATAGTTTTTGCAATAATACCATGGTGCGACGTTGAAGGCGAGAAAGGACGTGCGAGAGAGCGATGACCGAGCCAGAGGGAAATCAACTAGGAGAGTTGCGGGGGTTGAAACGGTGTTTGGAGTAGTTGTGGGCCGAATGCTACGAAAATATAATCTAAACCGACCAGAATAAATGCCTACACAGATTAATCCAAGGTGGGAGTGCCCCTCGCAATGTAGATAGCTCCGGCTTTGCGAGGGATGGAGAGGTAGTAGCTTCAATGCATGGAAGATACGGTGTGAGAAAGCGAGGTCAATCGAGAGACATATAGATACAGAGACAAAGTGAGTGTGGTCCGGCATTCATTGAACAGATATATATGCTCTGGAGAGATATTGTCCGATTGAGCTTTTGGCAAGGGTGAGGGCTGTAAGATAGACCTTGAGAGATGATCCAGCCACAGGCGTGTAGATATATTTTGTGCATGGGAGGAAGCAAGGTCAATCGATCACATAGGGTCGCCGTGCGATCGAAAGAGTGAGACAGGTTGGAGACAGTGACTTAGATAGACAATGTGCGTGAGAGAGTATACAATGTGAATAGGTCGAATTGGGCTCAAACATGATCGTTTTTGTCTGAGAAGAGCAAGGTCAATCGAGACATACAAAGAGAGAGAGAGAGAGAGAGAGAGAGAGAGAGAGAGAGAGAGAGTGGCCGACCATGAGGTCGAAAGAGTGGCGACGGCTTGGATGGACTAACCTAGATAGACAATCTGCGTGAGAGAGTATAGAGTGTGTCGATCGTGGCCCGAACAAGGAGATATATCATTTGTGTGTGAAAGAAAACGAGGTTAAATGAGACTCAGATAAAGAGAGCGAGATTGAGCGAGTTGGCCCGCCGTGCGGAAGAAAGAGTGAGACAGTCACGAGGAAGTGACCTAGATATACAACGTGCGTGCGTGCGCACGAGAGGTTGGGGGGCTAGATAGGCAATGCATGTATTTAGCGCGAGAGGGTGAGAGGGACAGGGGAGATAGATAGAGAGCTCGGCATGGGGTGCAATGGCGGGTGGTTGAGGTAAATACATTTGGTAAGAGAGTGGAAAAAGGGGTTGTCTAGTTGAGAGACTTAGAGATCGAAACATGGAGAGAAAGAATGAGCGTATGTTGGAAACTGATAGCTTCCTAAGGTGGTTAGCAGAGGAAGATTGACCGATGCAGGAATTATGTAGCGTGTGTGCGGAGGGGGGGGGGCTAAAAACAACATTTGAATGTACATAGTATGCGACTTAATATCAATGTTTGAATTCGGTGTACATTGTAAGATTTGAACCGAGGACCATGCATACGGGTAATTATTTCGAATTCATGCCATACTAAGTTTTGAAAAGTTGACATTGACTCAATTTGTTGTGCTTTTTTCTAGGTCATATGTTTGAATCCATCCAAAAGTTTTCTCACTACCATGGTGTTCATCATATACATATGAATTTGTATTAAAAAAGTAGCATGGATACAGTGAAATGCGAAATCCACGTTAGAATTGGAGATCGCTACGTGACACACACTCTAATTCAAATAACTAATTATGTGACACACACTCTAATCCACGTTAGTGTGGATACCGTTTCGATTTTTTGTCAAATAACTCCTCATTAATTAATTTATAGTACTCCCTATGTTCACTTTTATAAGACCTTGAAGACATTTTAGACAATGTGCAAAACAGTTCATTTTAAGTTGTCTGAAATGACTTACAAAAGTGAACGGAGGGAGTATCTCATTTCAAATGACTAATTATTGCAAGGAAAACATGGGCATGGTAATACATACAGATTCGTTTGCAAATGAAAGAAGATTCGTTTGCATTCTCAAATGTAGGTGCACCAGGCAGACTAGGGTCGTGTCGGGGTGGACGCTGCTTCGGTCCCTTAAAGGCACCTGCCTTTGGGTCACTGACATGTGGGCCAGCCACCTTCTGGGCCCACATGTCATGGACACAAAGGCAGGTGCCTTAAGGCACCGAAGCATAGTCCTGTCGGGGTGGTCGCGTGTGTCGGACGGTCGCGTAGCACCCCACCACCCACCCCCTCCCTCCCGCCCCCACTCCCCCACCACCCCACCCACCCCCCAAAAAAGGACGACGACAAAATAAGTTCGCGCTTCCACGTTTCGGATTGAAATATCTGTCGGCCCCAATTCCAGCCCTACAAAATCTCTCTTCTCCACCGTCCCCTTCCGCGCCCAGATTGCTCAAATCCCTAATTCGTCGCCAACCCAAACAAAGTTTGAATCGCCCCTCGTCTCGTCTCTTTCCCCACCTCTGGGTCGGACGACGACGACGAAGACGATGGTCGCTCTTCACCACCGCTCCGGAGCTACCTCATCTACACCCTCATCCACCACACTGGGTGGTCCACCGACAACATCGGCCGCCGCAACCGACGTGCCTCACAGACACCGAGTTCCACTGCATCAGGTGCGCTTCACCGACGCCGTCTCCCAGCTCACTGGGGCTACTTCACCGAGCACATCGTCGCACCTCCGCCCCCCGAGGCCGTTGGGGCTTCACCAACGGTCTCGTCCACCGCATCGTAGCGCTCCGCTGCCACTCAAGATCTGCATCCGTGCGCGGCCAGCCAACGCTAGCGCATCACCCTCAACGGCTCTGAAGTGACCCGCACTCTAGCTAGGCGAGCATGCCCAAACGCCAGCCCAAACTAGGTATCCACACATCACTCCCTTGTGCACTGTTCCGACGATGTTTGGATATCCTTTCACTGCTCTCTTAGCTTACACGCCTATGCAACTCTGACTTTAACTCTTATTTCTTCTGGAGATATCATCTGAAACAAGGAAATCCATTTTTAGCGAAGCATGACGGCGCTACGGGATCTGGTACACATCTTGCACACCCGTCTAACCTTGTAAGTATCTATCCTCCGGTACAACATCAAGGCCGATTTCTCTTATTTGATCAACCATTCGCCGTGTCAAAAATGCAGAGGGGGGTGCAAGGAGCACAAGGCCTGCACATCCAAGCAAGTGGTAACATGGACTTGTACATGGAACATCCCAAGCGCAAGCAGAGCTGCAGTGAGCCTGTACAACGAGCTAGCGTAAGTCCCTGCATTTCATTTAATTCGTACTCGCATTCGTGTATGATTTGTGTGCAGTGGCGGATCCACGAATTCAAGTTACCAGGGGCGAACATTTAAGTTAAAAAATACGAAGGCACTTGCACTCCGGAAATCAACATAACTTGAGAAATGTGAAGCTACATGCACTTTGAAAACCAGCTAATGATCCAAAGTAGTTCAGATTATAAACAATAAATGATGCAAGCACCAAAAACACAAAATGCAACATGGTGTACAAGGACTACAAGCATGGTCTGTACCTGCTTGAATTATTTGTTCTCTGGCTAAAAATATAAAAGTGTAATTGCACCTATAACCAGTGCGCAAACTGCATATCAATATATCTATCCTGCACAAGTATGCCAATAGTTTCAAACAACAGATTAGAAAAGTATTTATGCTATGTTGTCATGATACGGGGACTTTCTGGTAGATGGCCTCGACGTTTCCTCAAGCTATGAAAATGAA
The DNA here is from genome assembly GCA_032464435.1 of Aegilops umbellulata. Lineage (NCBI taxonomy): Eukaryota > Viridiplantae > Streptophyta > Magnoliopsida > Poales > Poaceae > Aegilops > Aegilops umbellulata. The sequence continues at coordinate 27,384,098 of CP136056.1, read as the reverse complement.
CTATAATTTGCTTGTCATCAATGCCTGCAAATCTATGTATCTCTCAACATAGCAGATCATCATTAGACACTAAATCCTTCAATGAGCTTGCAAAATGCTTGCATTAGATCCCTCATTAGACACTATATGTTCGTCACCAGGAGCATGTAAAATGTTTGCATCAAATCCTTCATTAGCAGTCTGTTCATTAGACACTTCAGGCTCAAGAACAACATGAGCTTGTATGTTTGCATCGGAAACTTGATTAGATACATCAGATTCAGTCAGTTCAGTATTGATTGGGGGATTTATAAAATAAGTACAAATTGGTTTCATTTTCTCATATATTCCCTACATACAAGCAGTTTTACAACACCATCAGGTTTAACTATTGGCCAGAAATTGAAGAGTTGAATTAGATATAATCAGGGATGTGATGTACCTGCTCGTTGCGCATGCTACTCTTGCAAGCTGCGGCTGTCCGTTTGCATAAGCTCGATGCCATGCCCGTGCTGCCGCCGCTACCTCCCATGCAGGCTACACCGAGGGTTGGATCTTCATCTTCTTGTCCTTCCGTTCGCCTGAAGCCCGGCGACCGCCCTCCAACGAGGGCGCGAGGAAGTGATGTGTCGGTCTGTCCAGCGGTGGCTAGGTTAGGAGCGAACCAGACTGGAGGCTAGAGCGAATGAATTGGGATTTTTCCTGATGTCGATCGATATGGGAGGCGCCCGTTGTGGCCGCGACCTTCTATAGGGCCTGCCTTGCACTTATGTTATTGGCCCATCCAAATTGAAACATTTTTCTTCATTTTTTACATTGCCTGCTCGTGCGTTGGGACGAACAAAACTAACCTGGGCCAACCTGGACGGCTCAAACTAGGTGCACACTTTCCAGCCACCTGAGGCGGCCGCCCATACTAGCCCCTATGGTGGCGTCGCCCCTTTTTGCGTGTATGATTGGGTAGTGAAAAATATTCCAGTGGCGCTTTTAATTTACCCACAGAATGGTTGAATTGCTTGTTTCTATGAACTGAGTTCGCCAATAATGTGAAGGATGCCGGTCTTTTCATCCTATTGTAGATTGCTTAGATCTCGATATGCCAAAAGTAATCGCATGAAATATACAGTAAAAGCTAGTGTGATGTGTGTGGCTACAACTAGTCTGACTACACGTCCTCATATAACATATCAAGGACGCACCATCTTACCAGATTAATCATTCGACTTACCAATGCAGTGTCGGAAGAAAGAAGTATTGGGATTGCGTATCCAAGCAATTGATGTCATGGACTCCTTCGTACAACCTTGTAAGCGAAAAAGAAGTTGCGGTGTGCCTGTACAAAGAACTAGCGTAAGTTCAGTTACCTACTTCTCAAAATTTTAGTTAGCCACTTATTGTAAAATTGTTCAATTATGTTACTTGTCTTAATTTAGTTTGCTATGATTACATATTGCCACAGCCTGTTAATCCTATTTAGACTGCGCCTATCTATGTGTTTGATACTTACTGTTAAGAATTACCTGTTTGCCTTCACTTAAATATCTACTTGTTTGTTTAAATGCTTTGCTGCTGCAACAGCGGGTTACAATGATGTTAATAACTACTTTCCAGCATCCAATTGAAACTCTTTAATTCCTTGTTTGTTTAACTGGTTTGCTATTATAACTCCCAGTTGAGATGTTTTGCTAACTTCAACTTTTCTGAATCCAATCGGAACTTTAATGGCAAAACAGGTTAGCCCAAGATCAAAGAGCGAGGTCCCCATGGACGTTGCATCATCCCACAGTAGTAGCACCGGCCCAATCGTGCATTATGAATTGCCAACTGTTGATGCTCTGGAGGCTAAACTAGTGGTAGAAAGAGATTCTGCTTCTGCACTTAGAGATGAAGTTGACATGTTGAGGAAGCAAACAGCAAAATCACAAGCAGTACTCAAGACAACAGTTAAATATTTGGTGGATTTCAAAACAAAGCAAGCTGAGACTGACCACATTGTTAAGGTCCTGAAGGAAAAAAGGAAATTAAATTCCCACTTGGTAAATAATAGGTGAAATGTTCTTTCCATCTTTGAATAACCTTTGTGTTGTTTGTTCATGTAATCAACCAAACCATTTGTTTTAGAGATCATGTAATAATTGTTTTTGTTTTTTGTTTTTGGTTTGTAATTTTATTTGAGCACAAGTTTGTATTAGTTGATAAGACTCGGAGACATTTCATTTGGATTGCTGTGGCAGACCTACAAATATGCCAATCGGGCTGAATGTGCATTCAGCACTAATAGAAGTATAGATGGACCATAAGTGGCACGCATCGGAAAGGGCCAAGATGCTGGCTAAAAAAAGGATGCTATTGTAGCAAAAAAATGTACAGCAGCCTGGCTTATGTATGTTAGTTGATATTATTGATCCATATACTCTATAAGTGTTTATATGTCTGTTAGTTCTGTACATTCTTGGTTGATTGACTCGGTATTTGAATCTTGATACATCGCTTGTGTACATATCTAAATGGGAGTACACATTATGATGCGTGTGACATTTGAGTTGGACATGAAGAGTTCCAAATATTTGAATTCACCTTAAACTGGATTTTAGCTTCTGAATTTGAGTATCGGCCTTTGTAAACCTATTCATATATGACAGTGGAATACATCTTTGTCGTCCTTTTGAAGATATATAAAAACACATAGAATGATTTATAAAGATTCATATAGGAATACAAAATGGATTCGAATTTAGTTGCTAGGGTAAACGTGGATGCTTATTGTCCCAAAATTTGAAAGAAGGGGCAAAATGTCCACTCCCACATCGGCTGCCCAAAGCCAAGTGTTTGGGAGATGGAAATTACTGTCTACCCATTACACGGACAAACCATCGGCACGATTTCCACTTCTCTAAATAGGGGTAGGTTAGTAACTTCAATTAGACGTGACACGACCGCCTCTGAGCCCATTTCGACACGGTGGGCGTCAAACATGGGCGGCAAAACACATTTGATTCAAGCTCGTACGAAAGACCTCTGTTTCTCCCTCCATTCCCCATTCATACATGGTGGGCGGCAAAACAAACTCGACTCGGCCGAAATCGATGTAGGCAAATATTTTCAATAGGGGCATGTTTGTGACTTCAATCAGACGTGACACAACCGCCCTACCTGTCAGCCCCGTTCATACACCGTGGCGCCAACCATGGGCGCCAACCACCCTCTCCTCGCCCGAAATCGCTCTGGGCAAATATTGGCGAGATGCGAGATTACCGTCCTATCCCCAACCGACGGGACGTCCAAATTTTAAACGGGGGCTAAGTTCGTAACTTTCCCATATTTCGGATAGACGCGTCCTAAAAACATGTTTCCCTGTACCTCTCCCTCCATTTTCCCATTCATACACCGTCCGCGCTAGAACACCCCATCCCCACACCAGCCTCCGTCTGCCACCCCATCCGTCGCCGCCGTCCTCCACCACATCCATCGCCACCTTCCTCCACCATGCCGGAGCGCCTACCAAGACCATGTTGTCCACTGCCAGAGATGGACGTTTCTCATCCACGGTGACGGACCAATAGCCTTGCATCGCGTCCTCTCGCTTCATCGGCGTCCTCGTCCTCTTTGCAGGGGCCGCTCACATGACCTTCTCTTCCATCGCAATGGGACTTATCCCCCGATGCACCCGTCTACCGTCGCAGATCTGCTTCAACACCACCAACAGCCATCGCACCCCCGATGCCTACACGGCACCGCAAGAGAGGTGGTACTTCATATCTCCTCAACGTTTTTATCTCAACCAGAAAATAGATCTTAACTTGGTTACTCTACTTTCTTTTCAGCTCATAGAATTTAGTTCTTAGTTCGAAGCAAACAATGGATGCTAAATATCATTTCTCCGGTTTGTAGCTTCAAATCTGCCATGGCACAGCCATAATACGGTTTAATTGATCATGCTTACGGTTTAATTGATCATGTTGGTTCCGTGGTGGTTTCTTTATTAGAAATCGGAGGGGAAACCCTCTTTTGCTAAAAAAAATATGCTTAGAGTTTCCCCCTTTTATGATCAATATACGATCAGAATACGTGCTTCGTGTCATAATAACACTGCCCCATCCATCAAGCTAAACAAGCTTAGTTGTTCAAATACAAATATGATATTATTAAAATAGAGTTGTTTAATTGGTCAGCTAAATGTTCCTAAATTAGTTTCAAAAATGCATGTTCGCCGCTTGGGTGTGTATCTCCAAAGGGTGCCCACGGTGGGCCGGCCCACCCTGGGATTTTAGGTCATCCCAGGCCCCGATTCCCATCTGTTCTGTTGCGCGCTTCCGATCTCTACTCGCCTCCAGCCGCCTGCCTCGCCGGCGACTTGCCGTCCCCGGACAGCATGACTCTAGGAGGAGACGCCAGACTAACAGGAGGCCAGGAGCCGCTCGCCCAATAGCGTCACCGCTGCCCGGGCGCGCCGCCGTGCCTACCTTCCCAGTCCGTTCAGGGCTCAGGCGTGCAGCACCCACCAAGCCAACCTGATTTATCCTGAGATACGTCCGCAACACTCAGCAGCCACTCCTCATCACCCATTTTCTAATTGATTCATTACTCATTAGGTAGGACTGTCATTAGGGTTTGTTGTGTGCTCAGTGCTACCTACACTTAATGGTTCAGATGTATTTCGGTAATCTTTAGTACCTCTAAAGTTCACAGGGTTTTCAAAATTCCGGCCCTCGGAACAGACACTAGTCATTTTGGATTGTTGGTCGTAGTGACATTGACCCAGATTTCTACTGCAAGCCAGGTTTGTTGACAATTTTACTTGTCTTTCTTACTCATTCGATATAATATCCAATTATTCACGTCGATTAGTTGCAAACAATAAGTGCTAGACAAACTTCTTCATTCAGATTTTGGACGGTCTCTTACTGCAGTTACAATTCTGCATACTTGTCCTAGTAAGCTCACAAGTAAATGATTGATTCACTACATCTATGCTTGCCTTGTCATATTTGTTGTCAATATTCTTTTAGGGTGGACCACCCTATTTCTAAATACTGGAACCGTAGACATGAGTGAATAGTATTTCTCTATGTGATCTCTTCCATCATGTGTGGGTAATGAACACTGTATTGTATAGAAAGAAAGTGTCATTTCCAGCTTTTACATAGGTTTCGATCTTTTACATGGAATACAATCTGCCTACTTGCTTTGTGTCGCACTACCAACACTCCACCCTTGAAGCTAAACATTATGCTACTCATAATTTCTTAGTTTATTTGTTCAAATACAAATTTCATATGATTCTAATGTTCCTACTTCAGTTTTGAAATGTGTGCCTGCCTGTTATAGAGACATAAGGGGTTTGTATTTGTGTGTGTGGTCTTGTCAGCACGGTTGGGGGTGAACTTTGCATATGCAGGGGTTTATAGGGAGACACTCTTCAAGTTGAATCCGCAATGCATTCCATAGATAATCTGACTACTTTTCATGTTTTCATGAATCTCATATTCTGAACAGCATCATAATGATTATGAGCTTGCGCGCATGAAAATAATAAAGCAGAACAATGCCATGGCTGTCAAACTTGGCATTAAGGGACTGGAATCAAGTCTGGATGCAATGCAATGCAAACGCTCTCCACCTATAGATTCATGCTCAGAATATGCTCCTAACAGTGATTCTGAGCTAGAGGGAGACCTAAGTCAATGTAGCTCCCTAGTGGAGGAGTCAGAGGAAGATGCCCTATCTTATTCACCCATCAAGGTACTTGATCTAACTTTCAAAGGTTACATTGCTCGCACATATCTTGCAACTGATGCTTTGCATTGCTTCTACTTTGTTGAACTGCCATTAGCTTAGTTTACACATCGTGTATGTGAATACGCCTTACCTATCCATTTTCAATACATATTCCATCTGTCATCATACCATATTTATCCATTCAAATGTTGTTCTTGTGTATCAGACGTTCAAAATGAAGGGCGATTGCTGATCGTGGAGGAGCACAAGCAAAGTATTTGGAAAAGGTAGTGGCACCTGATAAATCAAATAGCCCATTAGGTCTCGTTGCAATATCACCTGACCCACAAAACACCGCAACTCTAGCAGACTCTAGCCCTACTACACTGGTCATTTCTGATGCCCCAACTCAGCAGACCCCAACTGCAACAAACAATATGATTATGCCAGTTGACATAGCACCATCTGTACGATGCAAAACCCCCATTCCAGCAAAGAGTACACCAAATCCAGTTGCCAAATCCCTTTTCAAACCAGAGAGAGCCCCAATTGCAGCAAATAGGACCCCTGTTCCATTTCTTCCCAGTTTAGAAGACGAAGCTTATGTTGTTGTCAGGAACTTTGTGCGCATCTTTCCTTCATGGAAAGATTATACCGCAGACACAAAACAATTTCTAGTCTTCCTCCGCAACTTATGCGTAAGTAATGTACTAATGTTATTCATGGTCATTACTGCATATGTTTCTGCTGACAAAAGACACAAGATTTCATTCTTTTAAATAGGCGAGGAGCAAACTTGGTTGTGATGACGAGCAAGGGTCGGTTGCACTTTTCAAGCAATCGTTGATGAAGTATCGTTCCTACCTGAGGCAAGTGCACTTCGATGGCAAGCCTCTGAACGAAATTTCTGTAAAGTCTCCGGTGCTACATTTATCCGACAGTGACTAGAATAATCTTGTTACACATTGGTCTCGGCTGCAGCGTAAGGTACTGTCTATGATATCACGTCACAATTTGAACTAAATTTCTGCATTTGCCTTAATGTCTCGCTTGTATGAAAACTGTTAGCAGAAGAACATTCGTTCTCAAGGGACCACAGAATCTCGCAACTATACTGCACACTGCATTGCTCTTGTGAGTACCTCTTGCCCTGTATGACCATACTTACTTTCATAGTTGTTTGATTGTGTAGCATCACTGCACATGTTAGCCTCGTAATCGTCCATTTAGTGGACATTATAATATCCGTATGGAATCTTACATAAATTTAGAATCAACCCAATGCTTTTGAAGAGGTTTAGCTCTACAGTCCTCTTGTAAGGACTGAACGTGGTTTATCACTGTACTTACATTAACAACTACTCCCTCTGTCCCATAATATAAGAACGTTTTGTACAGTACACCAGTGTTCAAAACACTCTTGTATTATGGGAAGAGGGATTGGTTCATTTTGTAGCATTCTGCATCTTATCTCCCTCGCCCACCATTTACTAAAAAATATCAGATCTATATTTAATCTTACCAACAAGTAGAATACACAACCAATGCCAGTGCAGAAGTGTAGCCCATTGCTCTTGTCAGTACATTTTGTCCTGTAACGCTTGTACTTCCAGGGATTGGAAGTTGATTATGTAGCATCAATCCGCATCTTATCTTCATTATCCTCTATCCCTTCCAGTATTATCATATCTATAAGTACTCTCTACAAAATGTAGAGTACAGGCAATGCTTATGAAGAAGATTCTATGCTGAAATTCTTGAGTTATCCTTCCCTTGACATGGAGAAGGGCATTATAAAGACGGTGTTAACTGTTAATGTAAGTCAGTCCTTCTAAAGCCTTTATCCTCAACTGCTGTTTAATTTGCTCATACTCCCTATCGTTTACTGCTGTTTAGTTTGCTGTTTCTACCAAAATGCATGTTCGCAAGAACTGTAATTTCTAAGTTTTACTTGTAAAACCAAATTCCTTATTCATACCATGCACATTATTTAATACTCCCTATATGTATGCTTGTTTTTGTGGATCTATAATCCAGTTTGTGGTGAAGCATCCCACGTTTGCACCTTGTCATCTCCTGTTTTATCTTACTGATGTGGCTGATGATATGAACAACATGCCATGCACATTTTCCAAAATAGATACAATGATTTTCTTTGCCCTTCATCTATGCTTGTAATGTTGACATGGTAATCCAGTAGTGTGGTGAAGCTCCCCGCATTATGAACAATGTTAAATTATGTTATTGATATTTTGAACTTACTCTTTATTTTCTAATTTAAAATTGGATGGAATTGACAGCACAGTTATCATCTTTGTTTATACACGTGCAAAACCTGTCATCTCTCTGCTTTGTTTCAGGGTGAAATGCCCGATGGCATGCATAAGTCTGCTAAAGGCTGTGAGACATACCCAACATATATTGCAGCAAAGAAGCCAAAACATCTTGAAGATAGCGAGACAACCCCAAAGTCTTGTCTTGATGCAGTGTTCATGTTACTTGAGACTAATAGTCAGACAAGCTCACAAAATTCGTTGTCTGAATCAGTTCGACTTATTCAGTCCCAAGTTCTAGCAGAAAGGCATTCTGCAACTCAACTTCAACTTGAAGTCCTATCTCTAAGAAAGATTGCGGAGAACTCCAATGAGAACCTCATCGCTAAACAGCTACACCTGGAAGCTATGACCGACATGCTAGGCCGGTCTCACAGCCTTGCTCAGCAGCTTGCGCAGCAGTTCCCCCGCAAGGCTAACCTTCCTTGAACTGTCTTGGAAGTGGTCTCGGTTCAGTATTATTTTGTTACGCTGCAATGGTGCCCAGTTTTTGTAATATGCTTCTTCGTTGTGCTTTATGATCACTGGTGGCGAACTTCGATGACCAGTGGATGTAATATACCTTAAATCCTTTATTGTATAGTGTAGGTTTATTCTTAGTTACTATGCCGTAATTTCTTTATTGTATAGAGTAGGTTTGTTCTTAATTCCTACTAGTTACTGCCATCATTCGCTATCTAAAAAAAATCAGATGTAGTCGACCGGGCCGAAACATTCGACTCTAATGGGCCTGGTTTTTAGTGGGCCACAATTGGGCCGGCCTGCATCTTTCTTGGGCCCGAATGATTGGGGCCTTCACACATTGCGCCAGGCCCAAACTTACACCGGCCTATATTTTAGTTGGGCCTTTTGTCGACCCAGCGCTTAGTTTGGCCCAGGTAGCGTTGGGCCATTAAGAGGCTGAATATTGTACTGTTACGGCTGAGATGAAACCACGGGCCTTTAGCAGGCCAAAATGCATGTTTGGCCTCAATTTTCACTAGTCGTCGACGGGCCTTCAGCAGGCCAAAATGTAGACCGGGCCTTTTTGGGCCCAGTTAGCTCACGGGCCGTTACCAGGCCGAAACATATCTTGGGCCTTAGTTGGCCCACTGATATCATGGGCCTTTAAGAGGCCGAAAGCTTAGTACAGGCATCAACGGGCCGAATTATGCGACAGCCCTTTAACAGGCCCAAAGTCACGCTGGGCTTAACTGTTGCCACCTTTAGCATGGACCGTTAGTGGGCCCTATGTCCCGTCGGACCATATATGGCCCATGGGCAGCACGGGCCATTCCTAGGCTGAAAGTCACACCGGGCTGAAATGGGCCCATGTCTACATCAGGCCTCTAACAGGCCGAAAGTCACTGGGCTGTAGTTGGGCCCAAATATTCGGCGAACAGTTAACGGGCCAGATCTGGCTTCGGGCCGCAAATGCGCCTAAATATTGGGCGAACAATTAATGGGCCAGATCTGGCTTCGGGCCATAAATGGGCCAAAATATTGGGCGAACAATTAACGGGCCAGATCTAGCTTCGGGCCGTAAATGGGCCTTTATTAAGCAGGCTGTTATTGGGCTGGCCCACTAGTACCTGATTAAGTACTATGGGCCTTTGACTGAGCTGGCCTTTTTAACCTATATGGGCCTCTATTGGGCCCAGCCACGTGTCGACGTATCATAGGCATGTCTCCTCCAATGGACGGGCGACATTTGGCCCACTGACAAGCTGACAGGTATTCCCTTCGGCCAATCAGAATTTTACACGTCGAAATTTCCCATTGGTCCGGGCTGTTAACTGGTTATTGGATCCAAAATCCGACCCGATAGCTTAATGGCGTTCCCTTACGGTGGATGCCACGTGTCGGTCACCCTTGACGAAAGCACTTCTGTGATGCGTGATTTATCGTCATGGAAGTGGACACTTCCGTGGTGATAATTTTGGTAATGTCATGGAACAGTTCTACGACAGCACAGGTATGACTATCTTGATTCTGTCATAAAATCATCATGGATGTACATGCATGACAAAAAACGCGACCTGCTGTGACAAACACGTATCATCACGGAAGTGTATTTTTTGTAGTGTGTGCCACAACGCGTCACAAACTTCATGCATAACATGACCGTGCACTTGTCCGCAAACATCCATGTAACCGCGAGGGTCAGCTCTGATACCAACTTATAACGCCCCGGACACACCCGCCGGTGGTCGTTACTCCTGGTGGGATCTAGACTGGCCCCATAGATCAATACTAGTCTTTTCTGCGCACTTTGTCCTCACTCATGCGCACGCGGGAGCAACTTCCCGGTCGGCCACCCATCCTGAAATTACCCCAAGCTGAGCACACTTAACTTTGGAGTTCTTTCCGAATGGGCTCCCGAAAAAGAAGGAATTCCTTATAGATATGAGTAGTCTATCATCCCTAAAAAGCCAGGCTATCACAGCGGAGGCTGCAGCGGCACGGCGACGGGTTCACGGAGGACCTACATGGTACCGCAGAGGCACGGCACGGCGCAGCAGCGTCGAGGCCGCATCGGCGGCTGTGGCGCGGCGGTCGGTGAAAATTGACACCTAGTGACGGAGCACGGTGGCCACGATCCGGAGGCTGGGCGGCACGGCACACGTCTTCACGTGCAAGTAGTGATGAAAATGGAAAGTTTTCACTTTTCCAGAGGAAAAATAGAAACAAAGAGGAAATATGAAAACGGAAATGAAAATTTGCAAAACAGAAGTGGAAATGGAATTTTTTATGTGGGAACAAAAAAACAGAATGGTGTTTTCCGGTGAAATTGATGTGGAAACGAAATTTTCTGTTTCCGTGAATATGGAATTTCCGTTTTTACTGTAGGCATCTGGCTGTTTTGTAGCCCAACCACGATCATTTGAGGCCCAACCTCTACTACCGCACATGTACTTAACTTCTGAATACACAATTGTCGAGTACTATTACGGTACTACACTAAGTTGCTGGAATAAACATATTAATTTGTAGCCATGTTAACAATTCATTAAACTTATTTGTTTTTGTGTGTATTCTCTATGATTCAAGGGGTTTTTAAGTTCTGGTCAACAACCACTTCTGTTTCTGTGTCCGCTTTCCATTGATTCAGCAACTTGAGTGAAACTGGGTGGCTTGGTCCTTCGAAAATCTGAGAGCTTGGAGTGATTGCCATTTGTATTCCCATCATTTCCCACCATTGCATGCACAATTTTCAGTAATTCAAACAGATTGTTGCTCCTTCTTTCTTCGAACATATGCATTATCTGTTCAACTGTTGGTGGATGAGACAGTGGAGGCGACGGTTGCGGATATGGTTCAAGGGATTGCCCTGTCTGCCTTGCCGGTCGACGGACAGGTACCTCCTCACCAGCGTGACTGATGCAGCCTCCTCTCGTCATCCTATTTGTTTATTTTCCCAATGCGAAGCAACCGAGATGAGCGGCATCCAAAAGCGGGAAAAAGTGAATGACAAAGCCGAAGAAAAAGCTATGGAAACTAGGGCGAATAAAGAAAGTGCCAACATAATTATACATAGACTCATACATGACGGGGAACATCATGACAGGTACTCATACATAAGGAAGCATCACGACCAATATGACTACACTCGTACTAACAACCTCGGCTACTCTGACGATCTACTGCTCTGCTGGACCTGTGGAGTCCTCTCCTGACCCAGATTCGGATCATGAACTGATGGCGTTAACGGAAACCTCCGGGTTAAAGGTGACACGACGACGCTGCCTCGAGGACTCTCCCTCAGGGGCAGGTGCAGGATGAGGCTGGAGCATAGGAGCTGTGGGAGTAGTGAGAAGTGAAGCCCACTCGACAGGGGCACTATGAGGAGTCACAGTCGAGGTGCCCGAGCTACTCGAAGGAGTAACCGGGGTAACTAGCAAGCTAGAAACTGGTGCAATATAAGGAGTAAATCCCATGGAAGGTGTAGTGGGATAGGATCTAGCGGCTACTAAAGCAGTGCGAGCACGAGTCAGCTCTCGGGCCAGCTCGTGAACCAGAAGATAACTAGCAGTGACATAGCTGGAAAGGTGGCTAGTGGCACTATCGCCCACCGGATCAATGATAGGAAAGCGGACACGACCATCGTCGTGCAGGGATGGATAGTAGTAAAAACCTGGGTGGGTCTGCATCTGAATCTCATTGTAGCATAGCTCAATGAGGATCTCAAACGCAGCAAACTGGATAGCCTGAGCGGGGGTAGAAGCGAAACCACTCCTAGAGGAATGAGTATAGGAGCCAGATGTCGAACTGCTGCGCAAGGTAACCAAAGCGTGATACTCATATACCGAGTCTGCTAGGCGCTCCCGGTACACCCGATACTCTGGGTCACTACCGTCAGGATAGAGGCGACGCCATACATTCCGAAGAAGGTGCGGCAAAGTGTACGGTGGGAGCTCCAACTGGCACGCATACGATATTGGATCCATCTACACTCACAACCATTAGTCGATTAGAAATAATAACAAATCAAGTGCATGCAATGCAGCAATCATATGCAAGCTCTACCGGCACTCAAATCAAACTAGCTACCGTTCAACTAGCGCGTCGGCGGTCTAGCATGTCCTACAGTCAGCGCGCCTTTGATACTAAGCGTTGTGGCACCCCGGCTCAGAGCAACTGATTTACCTTGCATTGCCAGCCCAGAGATCTAGTCTTCTGGCAACAGACAACAACTTGGTACAAAAAACAACCGCTTTATTGATGCTAGCGGAAACATAGGTTCGATATTACATCAAGTAGCGAGGCCAAGCGGCACACACAGTGCGGCTGAACAGTATGTACATTATTTAATGAACATGAAGGGGCCTCGATCACAACAACTATGCGGCAGCGGAACGACGACAAAGTGGAACTCCATAGCACAGGGACACCGATGTGGACACGATCTAGACACGGGAAGCACTCCGATTCGGTAAGACTTTCCTGAAATCTGGCATGACACGCCAGGTCAGTACATTGAATGTACTTGCAAGCTCACGACAAGTAAAAGCATAATGGCAATCAATAATACGACAATTAAGAAGGTTAAGTGCAAAGCATCGACATACTACTTATGCAAAGCATCAACATACTACTCATGCAGAGCATCAACATACACTCATGCAAAGCATCAACATACTACTCATGCAGTGAACATGCTTGTGCACCGAGTCCCTCGAACTCACTTACCACACGAGTTAACTCGTAACCAACATCATCAAAACGGTGATCACTCCCTGGTCACAAACAATACCAATCTCATCAATGCGGTGATCACTCCCGGATCACAAACGGAACCAATTCTTTGGTTTCCACAATAACGACCATCTCATGGTCTCCACGATTTCATCATGTAACTAGTGCCACGGTGTATCTTTAGTGTGCAAGATTAGCTTATTTATCTTGACCCATGGTGTGACCTACTTACAGCTGTGTCCGTAACCGAGGACGCGGCTATCGATATATTTAATAAACACTCTGCAGAGGTTAGTACACTGTACCCACACCACGGAACCCATGGCCTCACTATCCCATCCGGGTGGACCAATGGCATTCCGACAGAACCCTCCCATTGCCATGACACTCTCTCAGCCACTCCGACCAACTCCCCTCTTGGGCTAAGTCATGGGTGGCCCCGATGTCTACCAAAGACATCCAACGGCCACCGTCGTGGCAAAACAAATCAACGGTCCCAGACGGGGACAAGGTACCATAACAACAACAACGGGCACACATGGTTATGTATGCTTACCGGGCTAGGGTATCGCATGCCCATAACCTTCCCTCATTGGAGGCACCGACCAGAGGCATGACAACAGACCGAATAAAGGCCTTCCCATAAAGGCAAATGTGGTTGCACTGGGAAGCTCGATTCAGTGGCACCATGACCCGATCAACATTATGTTCAAGTTGAGTTTAACATCGGGTTACTTGAAATGAAAGAACTTCGAGTCACAGTATGCCATCAACATGCAACTATCTGACACGCACTATATCCACATAGCATGAAATTAAACGGATCAACATCATAGAATCATGCTACTTGCACTACTCATCACTTTAACTCACTGGTTTCAACTTCACTGGTTTTCTATCCCGTCATTTTTAGTTATGCCATTAACATATTAAAATCAATAACTCCTATATGAAAATGATACCGATCATACTCAAATCATAACCATACTATCAAAATACTTCTACTGCCTCATACTAGTCCATGCATTCAAACACTACTGTAAACTAGGCACTTCAAGCATGAAAAGTAAACTAGCATAAACATTATTCATTTAAATAATTAAATGCATGAAATAACTCATATTCAAGTTGGAAAATCATAAATATTGAAATGACACCATGCAAATATTTGTGTGGCTTGCCTTAGCACGGAGGAGGGTCACTCCTCCTGGTTTCCTTCAAGGCAAGGTTCTTCCTCTGAAAATAAATAAAACCACAAAAAGAACATATCAAGAAAACTTCTAAAATTCACCAGAAATTCTAGACAACAGAGAAAAATCTCAACTTTTGTGTGCTGCTAGAGAATTCCAAGACAAACACAATGCAAAAAGAATCAATTCATTTGGACTTATGGTTTAGAAGTTGTGGATGGTCAAAGTTTCTAGTCAATATTTGAATTAAAATCAAATAAAAGGAAAACAGAGGGGGTGACGTCGAAGGCGCATTTCCGCGGGGCGCCACCACTTATACCGCTTCGGAAGCGGGTGAGTGGCTGACAGTGGGCCCCCACTGTCAGTTTTAAAGAGAGAGATAGAGGGAGAAACAGAGGAGGGGTGGCGATGCACCGGCGATTCTCCGGCAAGGAGAGGTCGGTCGCCGTGGTGGATGGGGGAATGGATGCGCAATACTACGGGGAGTCTGTGCGTACCCGAAACATGCCTAGGGGTGGACAGAGCGGCTCGGAATCTTTGTCTCCAGCGACGGTCGCGGTCGGGGTTCGCCGGAGAGGAAGAAGACAAGGAGATGAGCCGACTCCAGGGCTTCAACTGCACCATCGCGCACCAGAGGTTCACCAGGGACACGCCGGAGAAGCTGGTCGAGCTCGAGCGGCTTTGGAGAGGTTGGAAGCAATGTAGGGGATCGCCGGCGAACTCCGGTCGGGAACGGCAGCCAGAGGCCTGCCCAGCCGGGCTGCGGTTATCAACGGAGTCGTGGTGAGTGTGTGAGTGAGTGTGATGCTCAAGGAGGTTGTGGAGGGGTTGTATTTATAGGCGAGGGAGGAGGGGGCTCAGGGCTCCGCCGGAGTTCTCCGGAGATAGCGCCCGGTGACGAATGGCGTCAGTGAGAGGGGCAGAGTGGGGACGAGCACAGGAGGCGAGTGGCGACGAGAGCAGGGGCACGGGCGCACTGTACGCTTGCCCGCGACATGCCCGTGCTCGATGCGGCGAGCTCCGACGTTGGCGAGTGCCAGGGCGGAGTTAAAGGCGTCGAGACGATGATGGTGGCGGGGTTTGGCAAGGTGCGGCGAGTGGGGAAGCGAGCACGCACGAAACATGAGCATCGGCGACATCCAAAGCGCGTCGACAAGCAGCCTGGCATGGTGCACACGCGTAGTCACCGTGTGAGCTCTGGCATAGAGCCACGCCATGCATTAAATTCAAGTCTGGCGTGTAGTCCTTGATGGTTTGGGTTGCTCCAAGGTCTTGAGTTGATCGTCGGTCGACTGTGCGTGAGTGTATCATCTTGGCAAGTTTCTGGACAGAAACTTGTGAGGTTAAATGAGAGAAATCTACAAGGGGCTTAGGGTTGATCTTTGGAGGTTAAGGGTTTCTTAGGAGGGTAATGAAGCTCTAAAATTTTCAGCTTCATTGGATCAAGGAAAAATACACTTTCTATGTAAAGTGCATTTTCTGGTCAGAACAGAAAATATTTTTTGTAGCAAAAATATTCCAAATAACTATGAAACATTTTTGCACAGGGAGGTGTGGCAAGGTCCAAAGAATATTTAGAAATTTTCTCAGATTTTTATGGCCAAGAAAATGAGGGTTGCTTTGGAGCATGTGTTGCTGAAGTGATTTTCAGAGAGGGAAGTGAATATTTTTCATTTATGAAAAATATTCCTATGGACATTTTGAGATAAATCAAAGAAAAAATGATGTGTGTGAGAGAGATGTGGGTCCCTTGGGTTAAAATCAAGGGCATGCCCGAGTGATTAAGTCCAACTGAGTTGATTCAAAAACTCCAAATTCAAATCAAATGGCAATGAAATCCAGAAAAAGAAGGAGGGCAAAAAACCAGGATGTCACATATCAGGACTCGAGAGAAGTGGCACGTCCACCTCTCTGTTGAGAAGGTGGAGTCCAGCACCATGGCGTACGCACCTAGCGAGGGCATCATGGCCGTATGGTCATCACGGCTCTAGGTGACGGGCCTCTCGGGCCAGTGCATGAATTGGGGGACCTCTGCACTGACAGCATTCACCTCGCGGTGCTGCTGACGCCGATTGTGCATGTTGCTGGCTTCACTGGTCAAGATGGCGTAGGTGGTGTTCTCGTTGGTGAAGTCATCTTGGAGCATGGCGGCAGGGCGGGCCGGCTGCTTGGGAGCCGGAGTCGCCTCGCTTGCTGCAGGAGGAGGCGGCAAGGCCTCACCCTTAGCGATTCGCAAGCCAGTTGCACTTCCGGGTGGTGTGGTTGGACGCCATCGCGCCGATATGGAACTTGCACGGGGCATCCAGGGCTTGCTCGAAGGAGAAGGCAGGTTACCAGGATGTAGCAACCAGACCTCAAACAGTCTGATCTCTGTGCTCAGGTGTCATCCCTGGATCAGTAATGCTGACACCACACAGTACTTGAAGGATTTATAACAAAGTAGCAATCACACACTTATTACATCGAATGTCTCAAAAGAGAACTTATTACAATAAATATGGCTTAAGGCCATCAAATAATGATAACAGCGGAAGGCTTGGAAGATAAGCGAGTCCATCAACTCCAACGGCATCACTGAGTATAGAACCACGACCTAAAGGCACCTTACTCGTCGTCTGAAAAGTCTGCAACATGAACGTTGCAGCCCGAAAACGGGTCAGCACATGGAATATGCTGGCAATGTAACACATAGAGAGTAATGGAAGAAATAAGCTATACTGCATGCATATATGGCTGGTGGAAAGCTCTATGGTTACAATTTTTGCGTAAAGCCAATTTTTCCCTACTATAAAGGAATAAATTTTATTTAACTATCATGGTGGTTGTTAAACATTGAGAATGGTTGACAACATTCTCAATCCCAATTAAGTAACTTCATTAAAACCCAACAAAATTAATTAAAGTAACGTGATGAGATTCACATGATAATCCAAGTACTAGATACTCAAAACGTCCATAACTGGTTACAGGGCTAACCATGATTAGTTTATACACTCTGCAGAGGTTTGCGCACTTTTCCCCACAAGACTCGATCTCCTCCGTTGGGATTCTCGCACTACTTGGTGTTTGAGAAACGGATGACTGGGACATAGTCTTTCAGAAGCGCTAGCACCTTACGATCGGGTAGACCGTACCACCTACATCCCCAACATCTGCTAGTCTACCACTGTAAGAGTTCGCACGACTTAGTCAACTATGCTAGAGCCCATAGTAGCTTGTGGCTGCACACGGAAGTTTCTAGCATGAATAATCTCATGATCCCTTTGAGCCTGGGTGGCGGTCCATAAAGAAAAACAACAGGCAATCCTGGAATACCCAGGTACCTCAATCCACCCAGATGTGTGTTTAAGTTGCCACCTTAAATAAACCATTAATTAACAATCTCACATCTGTCATGGATATCACTCACCCAATCCACGTCTACTAGCATATCATGGCATAATAAGCAAACGTAGAAGTAACTCCCAAAGGTTTGATAATAAAACAGGTAATAGATACTACCTCAACTACTTCCCATCCCACAATTTAATTAGATCCTAATGATGCAATGTTTGAGGATTGCTCTAATGCAATAAAACTGGGTAGTAAGGAGGTATGATCAAAGTGTTACTTGCCTTGCTGATGATCCGCGAAACCTAGAGATTCGAAGTAACAGGCGGCGCACTCCGGTACTCTATTGCAAACAAACAAACAAGCATACAATAAGTACTCATCTAATGCACAGGTAAAACTCAAATAAGAGATCTAACCAGAAAGTTCAACTTAAGAACTCCGGTTTGCAAAAAGAATCAAATCAAACGAAGCAACGAAAGTCAAACGACGAAAGAAACAAACTTCACTTTATTAATTTGGACCTAAGTCAAATTTTACAGAAGCAAAAAATTGTTTGAGTTGGTTAAACAGAAAGAGGGTTTCAACTCCAGGCTCTTGAATCGCCTGATTCCGATAAACGAGCGAAAAGTTATACTAAAATGAAAATCGGATCCGAAATCGTGATCAGAAATAATCGCAGAAAAACCGAGAAAAAGAAAAACTGACGAACAGATTAACGAATGAACGTTCGTTATCTAGATCTAAACAATGAATGCGTTCGTTAAAACGAACGAACGAGCGAATGCTCGCTAATTAACCTAAACCGGAAAAAAAACCGATCTAATAAAAAAACGAAAACTAAAAAGACCGAACAAAAACCGGCGGAAAACCGAACGGTTTTCTAGGAAAAAACAGTGGCGGGGCGGGGTCAACCTCAGGCGGCGGGTCGGCGGGACGGGCGGCTCGGGCGGCGGGATCCGGCGGCGGCGGCGCGGGGCGGCGGGGCGGCGGCGTCCGGCGGCGGCGGCGGCAGCGGCGGCGGCGGCTTGGGCGGCTAGGGTTAGGGTTTGGTGGGGCGGCAGCGGCGGCTTGGGCTGATTCGGGCCTCGGGGCGCGCTATATATAAGGCCGGCCAGGCAGAGTCCTGGCCGAACACTGCCCAGAGTCGGTTCCTTTTTTTAATAATTACGCGCAGAAAAACAAACAAAAGAAATACTAAACGGACTCTAAAAATCCCGAAATAAATTTTTCCGGACTTCTAAAATAAAGTCGGACAAGGTGAACATTTTTCCCGAGGACAAGGTGAACATCTAAAATAAATCCCTAAATGCAATTTTGAAAAACGCACATTTTTCCTAAATTCAAATAAAATAGCGAAAAACTCCGAATTAAAATCTTATTTGATTTTATTATTAAATCCTCAATATTTCTTTATTTTGGGAAAGTCATTTTATTCCCTCTCTCATATTTGTATAATTGAAATAATTGAAGATAAAATAATTAAAATCAAATGATCCTATTCTCAAAATTTGAGGAAACTCAAATATGAAAATAACGAAATCCCCAACTCTCTCCGTGGGTCTTTGAGTTGCGTGGAATTTCTATGATCAAAAATCAAAAGCAAATAAAATATGATATGCAATGATGATCTAATGTATAACATTCCAAATTGAAAATTTGGGATGTTACAAACCTACCCCCCTTAAGATGAATCTCGCCCTCGAGATTCAGGTTGGCTAGAAAATAGGTGAGGGTGGTCTTTTAACAAATCTTCCTCTCGCTCCCAGGTGGCTTCATCCTCGGTGTGGTGGCTCCACTGAACTTTACAAAACTTAATAACTTTGCTGCGGGTGACTCGGCTGGCATACTCAAGAATCTTAACTGGTTTCTCTTCATAGGTGAAATCACTGTCCAACTGAATTGCTTCCAACGGCATTGCATCTCTCAGAGGTATATCAACCATCTCCGCGTGGCAATTCTTTAACTGGGAAACGTGGAACACATCGTGAACTCCTGACATTCCTTCGGGGAAATCCAACTTGTAGGCCACTTCTCCCATACTCTCCAAAACTCGATATGGTCCTACAAAGCGTGGCGCTAACTTTCCCCTAACTCCAAAGCGCTTAACTCCCCGAAGTGGAGATACTCGAAGATAAACTCGGTCTCCGACTTTGTAAACTGTCTCCTTGACTTAGAATCTGCGTAGCTCTTCTGCCTGGACTGGGCTACCTTGAGCCTATCGCAAATCAACTTCACCTTCTGTTCAGACTCCTTAATCAAATCTGGTCCAAACAACTGGCGGTGTCCAACTTCATCCCACGACAACGGGGTCCTGCACCTCCTTCTGTACAAGGCTTCGAAAGGGGCGATCTTCAAACTGGATTGATAACTGTTTTTGTAAGAGAACTCTGCATATGGCAAATTGTCGTCCCAACAAGATCCGTAATCTAGCGCACAAGCTCTCAGCATATCCTCCAAAATCTGATTGACTCTCTTGGTCAGTCCATCTGTCTGTGGATGAAAAGCGGTGCTGAACTCTAGCCTGGTACCCAAAGTTTCGTGCAACTGATTCCAGAACTTTGAGGTAAACTGGGTTCCTCTATCTGATACGATACTCCTCGGAACTCCATGCAGACATACTATCCTCGTCATGTATATCTTTGCCAACTTAGCACGGGTGTAAGTGGTCTTTACAGGGATGAAATGAGCTACCTTCGTCAATCGATCGACTAAAACCCGAATCGAGTCATAGCCTGAATGGGTCCTAGGTAATCCCGTGATAAAGTCCATACCTAGCTTATCCCACTTCCATTCGGGTATCTGCAATGGCTGTAGCAATCCTGCTGGCTTCTGATGCTCTGCCTTTACTCTTTGACATACATCACAAACTGCTACATACTCCGCAATATCTTTCTTCATTCCGGTCCAATAGAAAGTATCCTTTAAATCCAAATACATCTTGGTATTTCCTGGGTGAATCGAATATGGTGAATCATGGGCCTCTTGCAGAATTAACTTCCTGATCTCTGGGTCATTTGGCACCTAAACACGGTCTTCAAACCATAGGGTATCGTGCTCATCCTCATGAAATCCCTTAGCCTTTCCCTTGCTCATTTTCTCCTTTATAGAGGCAATCTCCTTGTCAGTCTTCTGAGCTTCTCTGATCTTATCCATCAAAGTTGACTGAATCTCCAATGCTGCTACATAGCCTCTTGGAACTATCTCCAAACGAAGATCCTCGGCTAACTCCTTTGGTAAATCTCCCGTCATTAGTGCATTGACATGGCTCTTATGGCTCAGTGCATCGGCTACTACATTAGCCTTTCCGGGATGATAATGCAGTCTCATATCATAATCCTTGATGAGTTCCAACCATCTCCTTTGCCTGAGGTTTTGCTCCTTTTGCGTGAAAATATACTTCAATCTCTTGTGATCCATGTACACTTCACAGTGGTTTCCAATGAGAAAATGTCTCCAAGTCTTTAATGCATGCACTACGGCTGCTAACTCCAAGTCATGCGTAGCATAGTTCAACTCATGGGGTTTCAGCTGTTGTGAAGCATACAAAACAACTCTTCCCTCCTGCATAAGCACGGCTCCAAGTCCTCGACATGAAGCGTCGCAATAAACTTCATAATCCTTGTTCTGATCTGGTAGAATCAATACTGGTGAGGTAACCAAACCTTTCTTCAACTCCTGAAAACTGGCATCACATTCCTCAGTCCATTTGAACTTAGTATCCTTCTTCAACAACTCCGTCATAGGCTTCGCAATCTTCGAGAAATTCTCAATGAATCTCCAGTAGTATCTTACGAGTCCAAGAAAACTCCGGATCTCTCCAACTGTTGTTGGGGCTTCCCAATTTGTCATAGTGACAACCTTGGTGGGATCAACTGCTATTCCTTCTCCAGATATAACGTGTCCGAGGAATCCTACTTCCTTCAACCAAAACTCGCATTTGCTAAACTTGGCATATAACTGATGTTCTCTGAGCTTCTCAAGTACCAATCACAAATGCTCCTTGTGTTCCTCTTCATTCTTCGAGTAAACCAGAATATCATCAATGAACACCACGACGAACTTGTCCAAAAACTCCATAAACACCTTGTTCATCATGTTCATAAAATAGGCAGGTGCGTCAGTCAGACGAAAGACATAATGGTATACTCATACATCCCATACCTTGTGGTGAAATCTGTCTTAGGTATATCCTGTTCTCGAATCTTCAACTGATGGTACCCCGATCGCAGATCGATCTTGGAAAATACATTAGCTCCTTGCAATCGATCAAACAGATCATTGATCATCGGTAGTGGGTACTTGTTCTTGATTGTTACTTCATTCAATCCACGATAATCAACAACCATCCTTAATGATCCATCCTTCTTCTCCACTAGAAGTACTGGCGATCCCCAAGGCGAAGAACTTGGGAGAATATAACCTTTATCCAGTAACTCCTTAATCTGCTTCTTAATCTCTTCCAAATCCTTTGCGGGCATCCTGCTGTGGTCAATTTCCCTTCCTATCTTGCGGAGCCAATCATCTGCAACAATCAGCTCGGTGCTACTGGAGAACACAGGCGGATTCAGCCTAAGAAAACAGGTTAAGTGATCAACAGGTGGTGGCGGTGGTGGGTTGTTGTTGTTGTTCCCCTGATTCTGATTCTGGACTAGCAACTGCATCAAGGCATTCTACTGTTGGATCAACTGAGTGAGCTCCGGCGAAAAAGCAAATCCATTGTCACGTCTCGGAGGCATCTGAGGGTTTAGAAAAGATGAGAATATAGAATAGAAAGGGGTCTAGAGAGAAAACACTACCCATATGCACAAGAGGCAAAAGCACACAAAATCACTTCATTCAATCAAACAAGGGCATACAGTCGGTCTAAAACTATCGTTAAAAGTGCTTGGACTATGCTATATACATGGTGGAACACTACTACTGTTATGGTGGTCTACTAGAAAAACTGCTCCGATGAAGACTCCATGATATCAGCTCCAGCTTCATCAACGTCATCATCATTGCCGTCGTCTGGATCCGAGTCGGTGTCGTCGATGATGATATAGTTCTCCGGGCAAGAGGAATCGTCATCTTCTCCTCTAGGTGCTGGTCCTCCCATAAATACTCCGATCTTCTTAACTAGGTCGTCATTCTTCTCCAGTAGTGTCTTGATTTCCTCCTCATATCCATCGCATGTAAACTTGAGTTCTTCCTCTAGCTCCATGATTCTTGTCATCGCCTTCTTTAGATCTATCATGCCTGCGCACATCTGGTTCTCCTGGCGTCGAATATGCTGGTTTAACTCCTGGATGAAAGCTGCAACTGATCGGTCCTTCCTGGTGTTGATCATCTCCCAATGCTCATCTCGGCGCCCACAAATCTGGTAGATAGTATCCTTGACATCATTGCGGTAAACTTCTCCAATGCGTCCCATGGTGATGTGAGCTGCCATGCTCATTTCTAGACTCCAGGTTGGTGCATCAAAGGTAAATTCTATGGGCTCAATGACTGGCGCAAACGTCCTTCCTGGAATTTGAACTTGAATCATCCAGCACTCCTCTTCGGGTAAAGTGGCGTTGTAGCTCCCGGTGAAGCTTGGTACTCCGATGTTCAGGTACTTAGTGACTTCCTTCAGGTGGCGTCCAAAGGGTGTATCTTCATCCGGTTGCATGAACTTGTTCCTTGCATCCGCCATCCTAAAAGATTAGAAAAGATGAGGAGTCAGAAATGAGAAGAGAGTAGTGATCTAGGGCTTTAGCTTAGTGGTCGTGTCCTACAGTCAGCGTGTGCTTTGATACCATCTTGTAGCGACCAGACCTCAAACAGTCTGATCTCTGTGCACCAGTGTCATCCCTGGATCAGTAATGCTGACACCACACAGTACTTGAAGGATTTATAACAGAGTAGCAATCACACACTTATTACATCGAATGTCTCAAAAGAGAACTTATTACAACAAATATGGCTGAAGGCCATCAAATAACGATAACAGCGGAAGGCTTGGAAGATAAGCGAGTCCATCAACTCCAACGGCATCACTGAGTATATAACCACGACCTAAAGGCACCTTACTCGTCGTCTAAAAAGTCTGCAACATGAACGTTGCAGCCCGAAAACGGGTCAGCACATGGAATATGCTGGCAATGTAACACATAGAGAGTAATGGAAGAAATAAGCTATACTACATGCATATATGGCTGGTGGAAAGCTCTATGGTTATAGTTTTTGCGTAAAGCCAATTTTTCCCTACTACAAAGGAATAAATTTTATTTAACTATCATGGTGGTTGTTAAACATTGAGAATGGTTGACAGCATTCTCAATCCCAATTAAGTAACTTCATTAAAACCCAACAAAATTAATTAAAGTAACGTGATGAGATTCACATGATAATCCAAGTACTAGATACTAAAAACGTCCATAACCGGGGACACGGCTAACCATGATTAGTTTATACACTCTGCAGAGGTTTGCGCACTTTTCCCCACAAGACTCGATCTCCTCCATTGGGATTCTCGCACTACATGGTGTTTGAGAAACGGATGACCGAGACATAGTCTTTCAGAAGCGCTAGCACCTTACGATCAGGTAGACCGTACCACCTACATCCCCTACATCTGCTAGTCTACCACTGTAAGGGTTCGCACGACTTAGTCAACTATGCTAGAGCCCATAGTAGCTTGTGGCTGCACATGGAAGTTTCTAGTATGAATAATCTCATGATCCCTTTGAGACTGGGTGGCGGTCCATAAAGAAAAACAACAGGCAATCCTGGAATACCCAGGTACCTCAATCCACCCAGATGTGTGTTTAAGTTGCCACCTTAAATAAACCATTAATTAACAATCTCGCATCTATCATGGATATCACTCATCCAATCCACGTCTACTAGCATAGCATGGCATAATAAGCAAACGTAGAAGTAACTCCCAAAGGTTCGATAATAAAACAGGTAATAGGTACTACATCAACCACTTCCTATCCCACAATTTAATTAGATCCTAATCATGCAATGTTTGAGGATTGCTCTAATGCAATAAAACTGGGTAGAAGGAGGTATGATCAAAGTGTTACTTGCCTTGCTGATGATCCGCGAAACCTAGAGATTCGAAGTAACAGGCGGCGCACTCCGGTACTCTATCGCAAACAAACAAACAAGCATACAATAAGTACTCATCTAATGCACAGGTAAAACTCAAATAAGAGATCTAACCAGAAAGTTCAACTTAAGAACTCCGGTTTGCAAAAAGAATCAAATCAAACGAAGCAACGAAAGTCAAACGGCGAAAAAAACAAACTTCGTTTTACTAATCTGAACCTAAGTCAAATTTTACAGAAGCAAAAACTTGTTTGAGTTGGTTAAATGGAAAGAGGGTTTCGATACGAAACTCCAGGCGCTTGAATCGCCTGATTCCGATAAACGAGCGAAAAGTTATACTAAAACGAAAATCGGATCAGAAATCGCGATCAGAAATAATCGCGGAAAATCAGAGAAAAAGAAAAACTGACGAACAGATTAACGAATGAACATTCGTTATCTGGATCTAAACAATGAACGCGTTCGTTAAAACGAACGAACGAGCGAACACTCGCTAATTAACCTAAACCAAAAAAACTGATCTAATAAAAAAACAAAAACTAAAAAACGAACGAAAACCGGCGGTAAACCGAACCGTTTTCTAGGAAAAAACAGCGGCGGGGCGGGGTCAACCTCGGGCGGCGGGACGGGCGGCACGGGCGGCGGGATCCGGCGGCGGCGGCTTGGGGCGGCGGCGTCCGGCGGCGGCATCCGGCAGCGGCGGCGGCTTGGGGCGGCTAGGGTTAGGGTTCGGTGGGGCGGCGGCAGATTGGGCTGATTCGGGCCCCGGGGCGCGCTATATATAAGGCCCGGCCAGGCGGAGCCCTGGTCGAACACGGCCCGGAGTCGGTTCCTTTTTTTTAAATAATTACGCGTAGAAAAACAAACAAAAGAAATACTAAACGGACTGCAAAAATCCCGAAATAAATTTTGCCGGCTTATAAAATCAAGCCAGCCAAGGTGAACATTTATTTGGGGCCTAAATGCAATTTTGAAAAACACATATTTTTCCTAAATTCAAATAAAATAGCGAAAAACTCCAAATTAAAATCTTATTTGATTTTATTATTAAATCCTTAATATTTATTTATTTTGGGAAAGTCATTTTATTCCCTCTCTCATATTTTTATAATTGAAATGATTGAAGATAAAATAATTAAAATCAAATGATCCTATTCTCAAAATTTGAGGAAACTCAAATATGAAAATAACGAAATCCCCAACTCTCTCCGTGGGTCCTCGAATTGCGTAGAATTTCTAGGATCAAAAATCAAAAGCAAATAAATTATGATATGCAATGATGATCTAATGTATTACATAGGCACCCTTGCCGCCCCGCTAACGCTTGGGGCCAGGCTGCCTAGCCGACTTCTGATCCTCGACAGTGGCCACTTGCCGCTTGTTGGAGGCCGGCTGCTAGGCCTTGCGCTTGTTGTTGCTCGGCTGCTAGTGCCGATTGGTGTCACCAGCCGGTGCTTGAGAGCCCGGCTGGATCACCTTGCCGGACGCGTCAACCCGGATCTCTGACTTCATGGAAGAGTCGGCCATGGCGTACTTGTCCGCCACAACCAGGAGCTCGTCCAATGTAGTCGGCTCATTGCATAGAAGCTTGTGCTTGAGCAGGGTACCCTCTCTACACCCGGCATTGAAGTACCCGATGGCCTGCACCTCGTGGGCCCCTTCGCAGGAGTTGCGCAACTCGGCCCAGCACGTTAGATAGTCGCGGATGGACTCGGTTTGCCCCTGAACGCACATGGAGAGATGGCAAGGCTTGGGGGCCGCTTGTAGGTGCTGGTGAAGTTGCGAACGAGGAAAGCACTGAAATACAACCAGCTGTTGATGCTGTTGGGCTTGAGGCTGTTCACCCATGTCCGGGCCGTGCCCTGGAGCATGAGCGAAACATACTTCACGACAACAAGCTTGTTGCCGTTAGCTATGCTGACGGCTGTTCTGTAGTCGGTTGATACGTCTCCAATGTATCTATAAGTTTTTATTGTTCCATGCTATTATATTATCTATTTTGGATGTTTAATACGCATTTATATGCTATTTTATATTATTTTTGGGACTAACCTATTAACCGAGGGCCCAGTGCCAGTTTCTGTTTTTTGCCTGTTTTAGAGTTTCGCACAAAAGTAATACCAAACGGAGTCCAAACGGAATGAAACTTTCACGATGATCTTTCTTGGACCAGAAGCAAACTAGGAGACTTGGAGATGAAGTCGAAGACTCAACGAGGTGGCCACGAGGGTGGAGGGCGCGCCCCCTACCTCGTGGGCCCCTCGGAGCTCTCCTGGCCTAGTTCCTTCGCCTATATATTCTCTTATACCTCAAAAACATCAGGGGGAGCCACGAAAACACTTTTCCTCCGTCGCAACTTCTATACCCATGAGGTCCCATGTAGGGGCCTTTTCCGGCGTCCTGTAGGAGGGGGATTCAATCAAAGAGGGCTTCTACATCAACACCATTACCCTTTCGATGAAGCCTGAGTAGTTTACCACATACCTACGGGTCCATAGCTAGTAGCTAGATGGCTTCTACTCTCTCTTTGATTCTCAATACCATGTTCTCCTCGATGTTCCTGGAGATCTATTCGATGTAATATTATTTTGCGGTGTGTTTGCCGAGATCCAATGAATTGTGGATTTATGATCAAATTATCTATGAATGGTCTTCTCTGAATTCTTATATGCATGATTTGATATCTTTGCAAGTCTCTTCGAATTATCGGTTTAGTTTGGCCTACTAGATTGGTTTTTCTTGCAATGGGAGAAGTGCTTAGCTTTGGGTTCAGTCTTGCGGTGCCCTTTCCCAGTGGCAATAGGGGAAGCAAGGCACGTACTCTATTGTTGCCATCGAGGATAAAAATATGGAGTTTTCATCACATTGCTTGAGTTAATTCCTCTACGTCATGTCATCTTACTTAATGCGTTACTCTGTTCTTTATGAACTTAATACTCTAGATGCATGCTGGATAGCGGTCGATGTGTGGAGTAATAGTAGTAGATGTAGAATCATTTTGGTCTACTTGACACGGATGTGATGCCTATATTCATGATCATTGCCTTAGATATCATCATAATTATGCGCTCTTCTATCAATTGCTCGACAGTAATTTGTTCACCCACCGTAATATTTGCTATCTTGAGAGAAGACACTAGTGAAACCTATGGCCCCCGGGTCTCTTTTCCATTATATTGAATCTCTTCTACATCATATTAGTTTCCGATCTATTACTTTGCAATCTTTACTTTCCAATCTACAAACCAAAAATACCAAAACTATTTACTTTACCGTTTATCTATCTCTATCAGATCTCACTTTTGCAAATAACAGTGAAGGTATTGACAACCCCTTACCACGTTGGGTGCAAGTTTGTTGATTGTTTGTGTAGCTATTCAGTGACTTGTACGTAGTCTCCTACTGGATTGACACATTGGTTCTCAAACTTAGGGAAATACTTACTCTAGTTTGCTCCATCACACTTTCCACTTCAAGGGAAAAACCAATGCAAGCTCAAGAGGTAGCAGGAAGAATTTATGGCACCATTGATGGGGAGATCTACACCAAGTCAAGACATACCAAGTACCCATCATAAACTCTCATCTCTTGCATTACATTATTTGCCATTCGCCTCTCATTTTCCTCTCCTCCAACTCTAAAACGATTTTCGAAAAGATTTGCCTTTTCTTCGCCTCTCTTCTGTTCGTCTTCTTCGCTTGTTTTTTGTGTGCTCGTTTGTTAGATCAATTTGTTGCCACCATGTGTGAAATTGGGGAGGTCATTGTTGAAAAAGATAGTAGTAATGATGGGCGGAACTTTGATGCTTTTGATAATACTAAAAAGTTTCGCATTGGTAGCGGCAATATTATTGGAAAAAGGGTTATTCAAGATTTCTTTACTTGTGCTAGTGCTTTACCCACTA
Organism: Aegilops umbellulata; assembly: GCA_032464435.1. Lineage (NCBI taxonomy): Eukaryota > Viridiplantae > Streptophyta > Magnoliopsida > Poales > Poaceae > Aegilops > Aegilops umbellulata. The sequence continues at coordinate 27,355,389 of CP136056.1, read as the reverse complement.
TGGTTGGTTCTATTCTCCATAAAACTAGTAGTCTTGCGGATGCTATATCTTTGCTCATAGTTGAACTTGAAAGACAATTTATTCACATGCATCCATCTATACAAAGGATTTTTCTAGAGTTTTCTAATATTGAGCATTCTTCTGTTAAGGGAGCAGCTACCATCTTTCTAGCACATGAGTTTAGATTTATAATAAAAGAGGCTAGCGAATTTTTTGCACATTATAGGGTAGACGTGGGTCATCGTCCCATAGAAGCAATTCTCTTTAACCAAGATGACATATTGCGTTTATGATCCTCAAATCATGTTGCTTATAATGAAATTTTAAGAAAGAAGGTTCCTACTGATGTTCTAGTTGATAGGATTTCTGAGCTTACTGATGATTTTGCTATTTAGAACAACGGGTTGGGATTTTCTCTTGAACAAAAGCTCATGACTTTTTGCCAAAAGAATGCTTATAATGATGAGTTGGTTGTACAATATGAAGGGCCAAAGGAGGAACCAACTCCTCCCGAGCTTGATCTTGGGGATTTTTGTCCCACTAAATTTAGCCCTTTTGATACTTTTAGTTGCCACAAAAAAACTTGTTGCTGAATGTAGAGAGTATGAGATGAGTTTTTTAGACTTGCCCTATCATTATTAGGCAATACCTAGATCTATTCGTGTTTTTATGCCTAGCTAAGGGCGTTAAACAATAGCGCTTGTTGGGAGGCAACCCATTTTATTTTTGTTCTTTGCTTTTTGTTCCTGTTTAGTAATAAATAATTCATCTAGTCTTTGGTTAGATGTGGTTTTATGTTTTAATTAGTGTTTGTGCCAAGTTAAACTTTCAGGATAGCTTACGCTCGTAGTTGTGTTGATCCTGCTGAAAATCAAAAACTTTTGCGCCCAGGAAAATAATTTTCATAATTCACAGAAACATGATTTTGATTTGATTCTTTTTTCTATGGATTGGTAAACAAATTTCTCAGGTTTTCCTATTTTTTTTAGAATTTTTGGAGTTACCGAAGTATTCGAGAGTTACAGATTGCTACAGATTGTTCTGTTTATGACCGATTCTTTTTTTGCATGTTGTTTGCTTATTTTGATGAATCTATGGGTAGTATCGGGGGTATGAACCATGGAAAAGTTGGGCTATAGTAGATATTACACCAATATATATAAAGAATGAGTTTGCAACAGTACCTTAAAGTGGTAATTTATTTTCTTATACTAACGGAGCTCATGAGATTTTCTGTTTTGTGTTGTGAAGTTTTCAAGTTTTGGGTAAGGATTTGATGGACTATGGAATGAGGAGTGGCAAGATCCTAAGATTGGGGATGCCGAAGGCACCCTAAGGTAATATTCAAGGACAAACAAAAGCCTAAGCTTGGGGATGCCGCAGAAGGCATCCCTCTTACGTCTTCGTCTATCGGTAACTTTACTTGAGGCTATATTTTTATTCACGACATGATATGTGTTTTGCTTGAAGCGTCTTGTATGATTTGAGTCTTTGCTTTTTAGTTTACCACAATCATCCTTGTTGTACACACCTTTTGTGAGAGACACGCATGAATCACGATTTATAGAATACTCTATGTGCTTCACTTATAAATTTTGAGCTAAACAATATTGCTCTAGTACTTCACTTATATCTTTTTATAGCAAGGCGGTGGCTTTATTTTATAGAAATTGATGAACTCTCATACTTCACTTATATTATTTTGAGAGTCTTTTAGAACAACATGGTAATTTGCTTTGGTTATAAATTTAGTCCTAATATGATAGGCATCGAAGATGGATATAATAAAAACTTTCATATAAAGTGCATTGAATATTATGAGAAGTTTGATTTCTTATGATTGTTTTGAGACATGAAGATGGTGATATTAGATTCATGCTAGTGAGTAGTTGTGAATTTGAGAGATACTTGTGTTGAGGTTTGTGATTCCCGTAGCATGCACGTATGGTGAACCGTTATGTGATGAAGTCGGAGGATGATTTATTTTTTGATTGTCTTCCTTATGAGTGGCGGTTGGGGACGAGCGATGGTCTTTTCCTACCAATCTATCCCCATAGGAGCATGCGCGTAGTACTTCGTTTCGATGACTAATAGATTTTTGCAATAAGTATGTGAGTTCTTTATGACTAATGTTGAGTCCATGTGTTATACGCACTCTCACCCTTCCACCATTTCTAGCCTCTCTTGTGCCGTGCAACTTTCGCCGGTACCATACACCCAACATATATCTTCCTCAAAACAGCCACCATACCTACCTATTATGGCATTTCCATAGCCATTCTGAGATATATTGCCATGCAACTTTCCACCGTTCCGTTTATTATGACACGCTGCATCATTATCATATTGCCTTGCATGATCATGTAGTTGACAACGTATTTGTAGCAAAGCCACCTTTCATAATTCTTTCATACATGTCACTCTTGATTGATTGCACGTCCCGGTACACCGCCGGAGGCATTCACATAGAGTCATATTTTGTTCTAAGCATTGAGTTGTAATTTTTTAGTTGTAAGTAAATACAAGTGTGATGATCTTCATTATTAGAGCATTGTCCCATGTGAGGAAAGGATGATGGAGGCTATCATTCCCCCATAGGTCGGGATGAGACTCCGGACGAAAAATAAAGAAAAAAGAGAAAAAAGGAAAAGAAAGAAAAAGGAAAAAAGAAAAATAAAAAAAGAAAAATGAGAGAAAAAGAGAGATGGGACGATGTTATTGTTGGGGAACGTAGTAATTTCAAAAAAATTCCTACGCACACGCAAGATCATGGTGATGCATAGCAACCAGAGGGGAGAGTGTCGTCTACGTACCCTCGTAGACCGTAAGCGGAAGCGTTATATGAACGCGGTTGATGTAGTCGTACGTCTTCACGATCTGACCGATCCAAGCACTGAAAGCACGGCACCTCCGAGTTCTGCACACGTTCGGCTCGGTGACGTCCTCGCCTTCTCGATCCAGCAAGAGGGGCCAAGTAGTAGATGAGTTCCGGAAGCACGACGGCGTGGTGACGGTGTTGGTGAAGAACAATCTTCGCAGGGCTTCGCCTAAGAATTACGAAACCTATGACGGAGGATAAACTAGAGGAAACGGGGTGCCGGCACACGGCTTGGTGTTTCTTCATCTGTCTTGGGTGCTAGCCCTACCCCTCTATTTATATGTTGAGCCTTGGGGTCGAAACTTGTAGTAAAAGCCTCCACAAAGTCAGTTTCACCCGAAAGGCAAGAGTCCTTCTCGGACTCCAGGGCCAGACGCCAGGGTTCCCGGCGTCTGGGCCCAGACGCCAGGGACCCTGGCGTCTGGCCTCTGGACTCCGCAAAACTTCCTTTTGCACTTTCCAAAAACCTCGTGGGCTTTCCCCTTTGGCCCAGATAAAGTGCTCTCGTGCCCAAACATTTCGGGAAACATTCTGAACCCCTTCCGATGGATTCCAGAACCTTTCCGGAGATCAAACACTACTATCCACATATCAATCTTTACTTCCGGACCATTTCGGAGTTCCTCGTCATATCCGTGATCTCATCCAAAACTCCGAACAACATTCGGTCACCAACATACATAACTCATAGTACTATATCGTCAACGAACGTTAAGCGTGCGGACCCTACGGGTTCGAGAACTATGTAGACATGACCTAGAACCATTCTCGGTCAATAACCAATAGCGGAACCTGGATGCTCATATTGGCTCCCACATATTCTACGAAGATCTTTTATCGGTCAGACCGCATAACAACATACGTTGTTCCCTTTGTCATGGTATGTTACTTGCCCGAGATTCGATCGTCGGTATCCAATACCTAGTTCAATCTCGTTACCGGTAAGTCTCTTTACTCGTTCCGTAATACATCATCTCGCAACTAACTCATTAGCTGCAATGCTTGCAAGGCTTAAGTGATGTGCATTACCGAGAGGGCCCAGAGATACCTCTCCGACACTCGGAGTGACAAATCCTAATCTCGAAATACGCCAACCCAACAAGTACCTTCGGAGACACCTGTAGAGCACCTTTATAATCACCCAGTTACGTTGTGACATTTGGTAGCACACAAAGTGTTCCTCCGGTAAACGGGAGTTGCATAATCTCATAGTCATAGGAACATGTATTAGTCATGAAGAAAGCAATAGCAACAAACTAAACGATCAAGTGCTAAGCTAACGGAATGGGTCAAGTCAATCAGATCATTCACCTAATGATGTGATCTCATTAATCAAATAACAACTCTTTGTCTATGGTTAGGAAACATAACCATCTTTGATTAACGAGCTAGTCAAGTAGAGGCATACTAGTGACACTCTGTTTGTTTATGTATTCACACATGTGTTATGTTTCCGGTTAATACAATTCTAGCATGAATAAACATTTATCATGATATAAGGAAATAAATAATAACTTTATTATTGCCTCTAGGGCATATTTCCTTCAGTCTCCCACTTGCACTAGAGTCAATAATCTAGATTACACAGTAATGATTCTAACACCCATGGAGTCTTGGTGCTGATCATGTCTTGCTCGTGGAAGAGGCTTAGTCAACGGGTCTGCAACATTCAGATCCGTATGTATCTTGCAAATTTCTATGTCTCCCACCTGGACTAGATCCCGGATGGAATTGAAGCGTCTCTTGATGTTCTTGGTTCTCTTGGGTAATCTGGATTCCTTCGCTAAGGCAATTGCTCCAGTATTGTCACAAAAGATTTTCATTGGACCCGATGCACTAGGTATAACACCTAGATCGGATATGAACTCCTTCATCCAGACTCCTTTATTTGCTGCTTCCGAAGCAGCTATGTATTCCGCTTCACACGTAGATCCCGCCACGAGGCTTTGTTTAGAACTGCACCAACTGACAGCTCCACCGTTTAAAGTAAACACGTATCCGGTTTGCGATTTAGAATCGTCCGGATCAGTGTCAAAGCTTGCATCAACGTAACCATTTACGATGAGCACTTTGTCACCTCCATATACGAGAAACATATCCTTTGTCCTTTTCAGGTATTTCAGGATGTTCTTGACCGCTGTCCAGTGATCCACTCCTGGATTACTTTGGTAACTCCCTGCTAAACTTATAGCAAGGCACACATCAGGTCTGGTACACAGCATTGCATACTTGATAGAGCCTATGGCTGAAGCATAGGGAACATCTTTCATTTTCTCTCTATCTTCTGCAGTGGTCGGGCATTGAGTCTTACTCAACTTCACACCTTGTAACACAGGAAAGAACCCTTTCTTTGCTTGATCCATTTTGAACTTCTTCAAAACTTTGTCAAGGTATGTGCTTTGTGAAAGTCCAATTAAGCGTCTTGATCTATCTCTATAGATCTTAATGCCCAAAATGTAAGCAGCTTCACCGAGGTCTTTCATTGAAAAACTCTTATTCAAGTATCCCTTTATGCTATCCAGAAATTCTATATCATTTCCAATCAGTAATATGTCAACCACATATAATATTAGAAATGCTACAGAGCTCCCACTCACTTTCTTGTAAATACAGGCTTCTCCAAAAGTCTGTATAAAACCAAATGCTTTGATCACACTATCAAAGCGTTTATTCCAACTCCGAGAGGCTTGCACCAGTCCATAAATGGATCTCTGGAGCTTGCACACTTTGTTAGCTCCCTTTGGATCGACAAAACCCTCTTGTTGCATCATATACAACTCTTCTTCCAGAAATCCATTCAGGAACGCAGTTTTGACATCCATTTGCCAAATTTCATAATCATAAAATGTGGCAATTTCTAACATGATTCGGAGAGACTTAAGCATCGCTACGAGTGAGAAGGTCTCATCGTAGTCAATCCCTTGAACTTGTCGAAAACCTTTTGCAACAAGTCGAGCTTTGTAGACAGTAACATTACCGTCAGCGTCAGTCTTCTTCTTGAAGATCCATTTATTCTCAATTGCTTGCCGATCATCGGGCAAGTCAACCAAAGTCCACACTTTGTTCTCATACATGGATCCCATCTCAGATTTCATGGCTTCAAGCCATTTTGCGGAATCTGGGCTCACCATCGCTTCTTCATAGTTCGTAGGTTCATCATGATCTAGTAGCATGACTTCCAGAACAGGATTGCCGTACCACTCTGGTGCGGATCTTACTCCGTTTGATCTATGAGGTTCTGTAGTAACTTGATCTGAAGTTCTATGATCATCATCATCAACTTCCTCACTAATTGGTTCAGACGTCACAGAAACCGGTTCCTGTGATGTGCTATTTTCCAATAAGGGAGCAGGTACAGTTACCTCATTAAGTTCTACTTTCCTCCCACTCACTTCTTTCGAGAGAAACTCCTTCTCAAGAAAGTTTCCGAATTTAGCAACAAAAGTCTTGCCTTCGGATCTGTGATAGAAGGTGTATCCAACAGTCTCCTTTGGATATCCTATGAAGACACATTTCTCCGATTTGGGTTCGAGCTTATCAGGTTGAAGCTTTTTCACATAAGCATCGCAGCCCCAAACTTTAAGAAACGACAACTTTGGTTTCTTGCCAAACCATAGTTCATAAGGCGTCATCTCAACGGATTTCGATGGTGCCCTATTTAATGTGAATGCGGCCGTCTCTAAAGCATGACCCCAAAACGATAGCGGTAAATCTGTAAGAGACATCATAGATCGCACCATATCAAGTAAAGTACGATTACGACGTTCGGACACACCATTACGCTGTGGTGTTCCGGGTGGCGTGAGTTGCGAAACTATTCCGCATTGTTTCAAATGTACACCAAACTCGTAACTCAAATATTCTCCTCCATGATCAGATCGTAGAAACTTCATTTTCTTGTTACGATGATTTTCAACTTCACTCTGAAATTCTTTGAACTTTTCAAATGTTTCAGACTTATGCTTCATTAAGTAGATATACCCATATCTGCTTAAATAACCTGTGAAGGTGAGAAAATAACGATATCCGCCACGAGCCTCAACATTCATCGGACCACATACATCTGTATGTATGATTTCCAACAAATCTGTTGCTCTCTCCATAGTACCGGAGAACGGCATTTTAGTCATCTTACCCATGAGGCACGGTTCGCAAGTACCAAGTGATTCATAATCAAGTGGTTCTAAAAGTCCATCAGTATGGAGTTTCTTCATACGTTTTATACCGATATGACCTAAACGGCAGTGCCACAAATAAGTTGCACTATCATTATCAACTCTGCATATTTTGGCTTCAACATTATGAATATGTGTGTTACTACTATCGAGATTCAATAAGAATAGACCATTCTTCAAAGGTGCATGACCATAAAAGATATTACTCATATAAATAGAACAACCATTATTCTCTGATTTAAATGAATAACCTTCTCGCATCAAACAAGATCCAGATATAATGTTCATGCTCAACACTGGCACCAAATAACAATTATTTAGGTCTAATACTAATCCCGAAGGTAGATGTAGAGGTAGCGTGCTGACCGCGATCACATCGACTTTGGAACCATTTCCCACGCGCATCGTCACCTCATCCTTGGCCAGTGTTCGCTTAATCCGTAGTCCCTGTTTCGAGTTGCAAATATTAGCAACAGAACCAGTATCAAATACCCAGGTGCTACTGCGAGCTCTAGTAAGGTACACATCAATAACATGTATATCATATATACCTTTGTTCACCTTGCCATCCTTCTTATCCGCCAAATACTTGGGGCAGTTCCGCTTCCAATGACCAATCTGCTTGCAGTAGAAGCACTCAGTTTCAGGCCTAGGTCCATATTTGGGTTTCTTCTCCTGAGCAGCAACTTGCTTGCTGTTCTTCTTGAAGTTCCCCTTCTTCTTCCCTTTGCCCTTTTTCTTGAAACTAGTGGTCTTTTTGACCATCAACACTTGATGCTCCTTCTTGATTTCTACCTCCGCAGCCTTTAGCATTGCGAAGAGCTCGGGAATTGTCTTATCCATCCCTTGCATATTATAGTTCATCACGAAGCTCTTGTAGCTAGGTGGAAGTGATTGGAGAATTCTGTCAATGACGCTATCATCCGGAAGAGTAACTCCCAGTTGAATCAAGTGATTACAATACCTAGACATCTTGAGTATATGCTCACTGACAGAACTATTCTCCTCCATCTTGCAGCTATAGAACTTATTGGAGACTTCATATCTCTCAATCCGGGCATTCTTCTGGAATATTAACTTCAACTCCTGGAACATCTCATATGCTCCATGACGTTCAAAATGTCATTGAAGTCCCGGTTCTAAGCCGTAAAGCATGGCACATTGAACTATCGAGTAGTCATCAGCTTTGCTCTGCCAGACGTTCTTAACGTCGTCAGTTGCATCAGCAGCAGGCCTGGCACCCAGCGGTGCTTCCAGGACGTAACTTTTCTGTGCAGCAATGAGGATAATCCTCAAGTTACGGACCCAGTCCGCGTAATTGCTACCATCATCTTTCAACTTTGCTTTCTCAAGGAACGCATTAAAATTCAACGGAACAACAGCACGGGCCATCTATCTACAATCAACATAGACAAGCAAGATACTATCAGGTACTAAGTTCATGATAAATTTAAGTTCAATTAATCATATTACTTAAGAACTCCCACTTAGATAGACATCCCTCTAATCCTCTAAGTGATCACGTGATCCATATCAACTAAACCATGTCCGATCATCACGTGAGATGGAGTAGTTTCAATGGTGAACATCACTATGTTGATCATATCTACTATATGATTCACGCTCGACCTTTCGGTCTCTGTGTTCCGAGGCCATATCTGTTATATGCTAGGCTCGTCAAGTTAAACCTGAGTATTCCGCGTGTGCAACTGTTTTGCACCCGTTGTATTTGAACTTAGAGCCTATCACACCCGATCATCACGTGGTGTCTCAACACGAAGAACTTTTGCAACGGTGCATACTCAGGGAGAACACTTTTACTATGATAATTTAATGAGGGATCATCTTATAATGCTACCGTCAATCAAAGCAAGATAAGATGCATAAAAGATAAACATCACATGCAATCAATATAAGTGATATGATATGGCCATCATTATCTTGTGCTTGTGATCTCCATCTCCGAAGCACCGTCATGATCACCATCGTCACCGGCGCGACACCTTGATCTCCATCGTAGCATCGTTGTCGTCTCGCCAATCTTATGCTTCTACGACTATCGCTACCGCTTAGTGATAAAGTAAAGCATTACAGGGCGATTGCATTGCATACAATAGAGCGACAACCATATGGCTCCTGCTAGTTGCCGATAACTCAGTTACAAAACATGATCATCTCATACAATAAAATTTAGCATCATGTCGTGGCCATATCACATCACAACATGCCCTGCAAAAACAAGTTAGACGTCCTCTACTTTGTTGTTGCAAGTTTTACGTGGCTGCTACGGGCTTAGCAAGAACCAATCTTACCTACGCATCAAACCACAACTATAGTTTGTCAAGTTGGTGCTGTTTTAACCTTCGCAAGGACCGGGCGTAGCCACACTCGGTTCAACTAAAGTTGGAGAAACTGACACCCGCCAGCCACCTGTGTGCAAAGCACGGCGGTAGAAGCAGTATCGCGTAAGTGTACGCATAATGTCGGTCCGGGCCGCTTCATCCAACAATACCGCCGAACCAAAGTATGACATGCTGGTAAGCAGTATGACTTATATCGCCCACAACTCACTTGTGTTCTACTCGTGCAAATAACATCAAACCATAAAACCTAGGCTCTGATAACACTGTTGGGGAACATAGTAATTTCAAAAAAAATCCTACGCACACGCAAGATCATGGTGATGCATAGCAACGAGAGGGGAGAGTGTTGTCTACGTACCCTCATAGACCGTAAGCGGAAGCGTTATATGAACGCGGTTGATGTAGCCGTACGTATTCACGATCCGACCGATCCAAGCACCGAAAGCACGGCACCTCCGAGTTCTGCACACGTTCGGCTCGGTGACGTCCTCGCCTTCTCGATCCAGCAAGGGGGGCGAAGTAGTAGATGAGTTCCGGCAGCACGACGGCGTGGTGACGGTGTTGGTGAAGAACAATCTTCGCAGGGCTTCGCCTAAGCACTACGAAAACTATGACGGAGGATAAACTAGAGGAAACGGGGTTGCCGGCACACGGCTTGGTGTTTCTTCATCTGTCTTGGGTGCTAGCCCTACCCCTCTATTTATATGTTGAGCCTTGGGGTCGAAACTTGGAGTAAAAGCCTCCACAAAGTCGGTTTCACCCGAAAGGCAAGAGTCCTTCTCGGACTCCAGGGCCAGACGCCAGGGTTCCCGGCATCTGGGCCCAGACGCCAGGGACCCTGGCGTCTGGCCTCTAGACTCCGCAAAAATTCCTTTTGCACTTTCCAAAAACCTTGTGAGATTTCCCCTTTGGCCCAAACATTTCGGGAAACATTCGGAACCCCTTCCGATGGATTCCAGAACCTTTCCGAAGATCAAACACTACTATCCACATATCAATCTTTACTTCTGGACCATTCCAAAGTTCCTCGTCATATCCGTGATCTCATCCAAAACTCCAAACAACATTCGGTCACCAACATACATAACTCATAGTACTATATCGTCAACGAACGTTAAGCGTGCGGACCCTACGGGTTCGAGAACAATGTAGACATGACCGATACACGTCTCCGGTCAATAACTAATAGCGGAACCTGGATGCTCATATTGGCTCCCACATATTCTACGAAGATCTTTATCGGTCAGACCGCATAACAACATACGTTGCTCCCTTTGTCATCGGTATGTTACTTGCCCGAGATTCGATCGTCGGTATCTCAACACCTAGTTCAATCTCGTTACCGGCAAGTCTCTTTACTCGTTCCGTAATACATCATCTCACAACTAACTCATTAGTTGCATTGCTTGCAAGGCTTAATTGATGTGTATTACCGAGAGGGCCCAGAGATACCTCTCCGACAATCGGAGTGACAAATCCTAATCTCAAAATACGCCAACCCAACATGTACCTTTGGAGACACCTGTAGAGCACCTTTATAATCACCCAGTTACGTTGGGACGTTTGGTAGCACATAAAGTGTTCCTCCGGCAAACGGGAGTTGCATAATCTCATAGTCATAGGAACATGTATAAGTCATGAAGAAAGAAATAGCAACATACTAAATGATCGGGTGCTAAGCTAATGGAATGGGTCATGTCAATCACATCATTGATCGCGTTAATCAAATGACAACACATGTCTATGGTTAGGAAACATAACCATCTTCGATTAACGAGCTAGTCAAGTAGAGGCATACTAGTGACGTTTAGTTTGTCTATGTATTCACACAAGTATTATGTTTCCAGTTAATACAATTCTAGCATGAATAATAAACATTTATCATGATATAAGGAAATAAATAATAACTTTATTATTGCCTCTAGGGCATATTTCCTTCAGTCTCCCACTTGCACTAGAGTCAATAATCTAGATTACACAGTAATGATTCTAACACCCATGGAGCTTTGGTGCTGATCATGTTTTGCTCGTGGAAGAGGCTTAGTCAACGGGTCTGCTACATTCAGATCCGTGTGTATCTTGCAAATCTCTATGTCTCTCACCTAGACTAGATCCCGGATGGAATTGAAGCGTCTCTTGATGTGCTTGGTTCTCTTGTGAAATCTGGATTCCTTTGCCAAGGCAATTGCACCAGTATTGTCACAAAAGATTTTCATTGGACCCGATGCACTAGGTATGATACCTAGATCGGATATGAACTCCTTCATCCAGACTCCTTCGTTTGCTGCTTCCAAAGCAGCTATGTACTCCGCTTCACATGTAGATCCTGCCACGACGCTTTGTTTAGAACTGCACCAGCTGACAGCTCCACCGTTTAATGTAAATACGTATCCGGTTTGCGATTTAGAATCGTCCGGATCAGTGTCAAAGCTTGCATCAACGTAACCATTTACGATGAGCTCTTTGTCACCTCCATATACGAGAAACATATCCTTAGTCCTTTTCAGGTATTTCAGGATGTTCTTGACTGTTGTCCAGTGATCCACTCCTGGATTAATTTGGTACCTCCCTACTAGACTTATAGCAAGACACACATCAGGCCTGGTACACAGCATGGCATACATGATAGAGCCTATGGCTGAAGGATAGGGAACATCTTTCATTTTCTCTCTATCTTCTGCAGTGGTCGGGCATTGAGTCTTACTCAATTTCACACCTTGTAACACAGGCAATAATCCTTTCTTTGCTTGATCCATTTTGAACTTCTTCAAAACTTTGTCAAGGTATGCGCTTTGTGAAAGTCCAATTAAGCGTCTTGATCTATCTCTATAGATCTTAATGCCCAATATGTAAGCAGCTTCACCAAGGTCTTTCATTGAAAAACTCTTATTCAAGTATCCCTTTGTGCTATCCAGAAATTCTATATCATTTCCAATCAGTAATATGTCATCCACATATAATATTAGAAATGCTACAGAGCTCCCACTCACTTTCTTGTAAATACAGGCTTCTCCAAAAGTCTGTATAAAACCAAATGCTTTGATTACACTATCAAAGCGTTTATTCCAACTCCGAGAGGCTTGCACCAGTCCATAAATGGATCGCTGGAGCTTGCACACTTTGTTAGCTCCCTTTGGATCGACAAAACCTTCTGGCTGCATCATATACAACTCTTCTTCCAGAAATCCAATCAGGAATGCAGTTTTGACATCCATCTGCCAAATTTCATAATCATAAAATGCGGCAATCGCTAACATGATTTGGACAGACTTAAGCATCGCTACGGGTGAGAAGGTCTCATCGTAGTCAATCCCTTGAACTTGTCGAAAACCTTTTGCAACAAGTCAAGCTTTGTAGACAGTAACATTACCGTCAGCGTCAGTCTACTTCTTGAAGATCCATTTATTCTCAATTGCTTGCCGATCATCGGGCAAGTCAAATAAAGTCCATACTTTGTTTTCATACATGGATCCCATCTCAGATTTCATGGCTTCAAGCCATTTTGCGGAATCTGGGCTCACCATCGCTTCTTCATAGTTCGTAGGTTCGCCATGATCTAGTAGCATGACTTCCAGAACAGGATTACCGTACCACTCTGGTGCGGATCTTACTCTGGTTGATCTATGAGGTTCAGTAGTGACTTGTTCTGAAGTTTCATGATCATTATCATTAGCTTCCTCACTAATTGGTGTAGGTGTCATAGAAACCGGTTTCTGCGATGTACTACTTTCCAATAAGGGAGCAGGTACAGTTACCTCATCAAGTTCTACTTTCCTCCCACTCACTTCTTTCGAGAGAAACTCCTTCTCTAGAAAGGATCCATTCTTAGCAACAAATGTCTTGCCTTCGGATCTGTGATAGAAGGTGTACCCAACAGTCTCCTTTGGGTATCCTATGAAGACACATTTCTCCGATTTGGGTTCGAACTTATCAGGTTGAAGTTTTTTCACATAAGCATCATAGCCCCAAACTTTCAGAAACGACAACTTTGGTTTCTTGCCAAACCACAGTTCATAAGGCGTCATCTCAACGGATTTTGATGGTGCCCTATTTAACGTGAATGCGGCCGTCTCTAAAGCATAACCCCAAAACGATAGCGGTAAATCTGTAAGAGACATCATAGATCGCACCATATCAAGTAAAGTACGATTACGACGTTCAGACACACCATTACGCTGTGGTGTTCCGGGTGGCATGAGTTGCGAAACTATTCTGCATTGTTTCAAATGTAGACCAAACTCGTAACTCAAGTATTCTCCTCCACGATCAGATCGTAGAATCTTTATTTTCTTGTTACGATGATTTTCAACTTCACTATGAAATTCTTTGAACTTTTCAAATGTTTCAGACTTATGTTTGATTAAGTAGATATACCCATATCTGCTTAAATCATCTGTGAAGGTGAGAAAATAATGATATCCGCCACGAGCTTCAACATTCATTGGACCACATACATCTGTATGTATGATTTCCAACAAATCTGTTGCTCTCTCCATAGTACCGGAGAACGGCGTTTTAGTCATCTTGCCCATGAGGCACGGTTCGCAAGTACCAAGTGATTCATAATCAAGTGGTTCCAAAAGTCCATCAGTATGGAGTTTCTTCATGCGCTTTACACCGATATGACCTAAACGGCAGTGCCACAAATAAGTTGCACTATCATTATCAACTCTGCATCTTTTGGCTTCAACATTATGAATATGTGTATCACTACTATCGAGATTCATCAAAAATAGACCACTCTTTAAGGGTGCATGACCATAAAAGATATTACTCATATAAATAGAACAACCATTATTCTCTGATTTAAATGAATAACCTTCTCGCATCAAACAAGATCCAGATATAATGTTCATGCTCAACGCTGGCACCAAATAACAATTATTTAGGTCTAATACTAATCCCGAAGGTAGATGTAGAGGTAGCGTGCCGACCGCGATCACATCGACTTTGGAACCATTTCCCACGCGCATCGTCACCTCATCCTTGGCCAGTGTTCGCTTAATCCGTAGTCCCTGTTTCGAGTTGCAAATATTAGCAACAGAACCAGTATCAAATACCCAGGTGCTACTGCGAGCTCTAGTAAGGTACACATCAATAACATGTATATCATATATACCTTTGTTCACCTTGCCATCCTTCTTATCCGCCAAATACTTGGGGCAGTTCCGCTTCCAATGACCAATCTGCTTGCAGTAGAAGCACTCAGTTTCAGGCCTAGGTCCATATTTGGGTTTCTTCTCCTGAGCAGCAACTTGCTTGTTGTTCTTCTTGAAGTTCCCCTTCTTCTTCCCTTTGCCATTTTTCTTGAAACTAGTGGTCTTGTTAACCATCAACACTTGATGCTCCTTTTTGATTTCTACCTCCGCAGCTTTTAGCATTGCGAAGAGCTCGAGGATTGTCTTGTCCATCCCTTGCATATTATAGTTCATCACGAAGCTCTTGTAGCTTGGTGGCAGTGATTGGAGAATTCTGTCAGTGACGCAATCATCCGGAAGATTAACCCCCAGTTGAATCAAGTGATTATTATACCCAGACATTTTGAGTATATGCTCACTGACAGAACTGTTCTCCTCCATCTTGCAGCTATAGAACTTATTGGAGACTTCATATCTCTCAATCTGGGCATTTGCTTGAAATATTAAATTCAACTCCTGGAACATCTCATATGCTCCATGACGTTCAAACCGTCGTTGAAGTCCCGATTCTAAGCCATAAAGCATGGCACATTGAACTATCGAGTAGTCATCAGCTTTGCTCTGCCAAACGTTCTTAACATCGTCAGTTGCATCAGCAGCAGGCCTGGCACCCAGCGGTGCTTCCAGGACGTAATTTTTCTGTGCAGCAATGAGGATAATCCTCAAGTTACGAGCCCAGTCCGTGTAATTTCTACCATCATTTTTCAACTTTGCTTTCTCAAGGAACGCATTAAAATTCAACGGAACAACAACACGGGCCATCTATCTACAATTAAATATAAACAAGCAAGATACTATCAGGTACTAAGTTCATGTTAAATTTAAGTTCAATTAATCATATTACTTAAGAACTCCCACTTAGAAAGACATCCCTCTAATCTTCTAAGTGATCACGTGATCCAAATCAACTAAACCATAACCGATCATCACGTGAAATGGAGTAGTTTTCAATGGTGAACATCACTATGTTGATCATATCTACTATATGATTCATGCTCGACCTTTCGGTCTCAGTGTTCCGAGGCCATATCTGCATATTCTAGGCTCGTCAAGTTTAACCTGAGTATTCTACGTGTGCAAAAACTGGCTTGCACCCGTTGTAGATGGACGTAGAGCTTATCACACCCGATCATCACGTGGTGTCTGGGCACGACGAACTTTGGCAACGGTGCATACTCAGGGAGAACATTTTTATCTTGAAATTTAGTGAGAGATCATCTTATAATGCTACCGTCAATCAAAGCAAGATAAGATGCATAATAGATAAACATCACATGCAATCAATATAAGTGATATGATATGGCCATCATCATCTTGTGCTTGTGATCTCCATCTTCGAAGCAACGTCATGATCACCATAGTCACCGGCACGACACCTTGATCTTCATCGTAGTATCGTTGTCGTCTCACCAATCTTATTCTTCTACGACTATCGCTACCGCTTAGTGATAAAGTAAAGCATTACAGGGCGATTGCATTGCATACAATAAAGCGACAACCATATGGCTCCTGCCAGTTGCCGATAACTCGGTTACAAAACATGATCATCTCATACAATAAAATTTAGCATCATGTCTTGACCATATCACATCACAACATGCCCTGCAAAAACAAGTTAGAGGTCCCCTACTTTGTTGTTGCAAGTTTACGTGGCTGCTATAGGCTTAGCAAGAACCGTTCTTACCTACGCATCAAAAACCACAACGATAGTTTGTCAAGTTGGTGTTGTTTTAACCTTCGCAAGGACCAGGCGTAGCCACACTCGGTTCAACTAAAGTTGGAGAAACTGACACCCGCCAACCACCTGTGTGCAAAGCACGTCGGTAGAACCAGTCTCGCGTAAGCGTACGCGTAATGTCGGTCCGGGCCGCTTCATCCAACAATACCACTGAACCAAAGTATGACATGCTAGTAAGCAGTATGACTTATATCGCCCACAACTCACTTGTGTTCTACTCGTGCATATGACATCTACGCATAAAACCTGGCTCGGATGCCACTGTTAGGAAACGTAGTAATTTCAAAAAAAATCCTATGCACACGCAAGATCATGCTGATGCATAGCAACGAGAGGGGAGAGTGTTATCTACGTACCCTCGTAGACCGATAGCGGAAGCGTTATGACTACGCGGTTGATGTAGTCGTACGTCTTCACGACCCAACCGATCAAGCACCGAAACTACGGCACCTCCGAGTTCTAGCACACGTTCAGCTCGATGACGATCCCAGGACTCCGATCCAGCAAAGTGTCGGGGATGAGTTCCGTCAGCACAACGGCGTGGTGACGATCTTGAGGTTCTACCGTCGCAGGGCTTCGCCTAAGCACCGCTACAATATTATCAAGGATTATGGTGGAGGGGGGCACCGCACACGGCTAAGAGAACGATCACGAAGATCAACTTATGTGTCTAGAGGTTCCCCCCTGCCCCCGTATATAAAGGAGCAAGGGGGAGGCCGGCCGGCCCTAGCAGGGTGCGCCAGGAGGAGGAGTCCTCCTCCTAGTAGGAGTAGGACTCCCCTCTTTCCTACTCCTACTAGGAGGGGGAAAGGAAGCGGGAGAGGGAGAAGGAAAGGAGGGCGCCCCCCCCCTCTCCTAGTACAATTCGGACCAGAGGGGGAGGGGGCGCGCGGCCCACCCTGGTCGCCCCTCTCTCTCCACTAAGGCCCATTAGGCCCATACTTCTCCCGGGGGGTTCCGGTAACCCTCCGGCACTCCGGTTTTCTCCGAAATCACTCAGAACACTTCCGGTGTCCGAATATAGTCGTCCAATATATCAATATTTATGTCTCGACCATTTTGAGACTCCACGTCATGTCCGTGATCACATCCGGGACTCCAAACAACCTTCGGTACATCAAACCATATAAACTCATAATGAAACTGTTATCATAACGTTAAGCGTGCGGACACTACGGGTTCGAGAACAATGTAGACATGACCGAGACACGTCTCCAGTCAATAACCAATAGTGGAACCTGGATGCTCATATTGGCTCCCACATATTCTACGAAGATCTTTATCGGACAGACCGCATAACAACATACGTTGTTCCCTTTGTCATCGGTATGTTACTTGCCCGAGATTCGATCATCGGTATCTCAATACCTAGTTCAATCCCGTTACCGGCAAGTCTCTTTACTCGTTCCGTAATACATCATCTTGCAACTAACTCATTAGTTGCA
Source organism: Aegilops umbellulata (assembly GCA_032464435.1). Lineage (NCBI taxonomy): Eukaryota > Viridiplantae > Streptophyta > Magnoliopsida > Poales > Poaceae > Aegilops > Aegilops umbellulata. The sequence continues at coordinate 27,337,592 of CP136056.1, read as the reverse complement.
TTGCTTGCAAGGCTTAAGTGATGTGTATTACCGAGAGGGCCCAGAGATACCTCTCCGACAATCGGAGTGACAAATCCTAATCTCGAAATACGCCAACCCAACATGTACCTTTGGAGACACCTGTAGAGCACCTTTATAATCACCCAGTTATGTTGTGACGTTTGGTAGCACACAAAGTGTTCCTCCGGCAAACGGGAGTTGCATAATCTCACAGTCATAGGAACATGTATAAGTCATGAAGAAAGCAATAGCAACATACTAAACGATCGGGTGCTAAGCTAATGGAATGGGTCATGTCAATCACATCATTCTCCTAATGATGTGATCCCGTTAATCAAATGACAACACATGTCTATGGTTAGGAAACATAACCATCTTCCATTAACGAGTTAGTCAAGTAGAGGCATACTAGTGACGTTTAGTTTGTCTATGTATTCACACAAGTATTATGTTTCCGGTTAATACAATTCTAGCATGAATAATAAACATTTATCATGATATAAAGAAATAAATAAAAACTTTATTATTGCCTCTAGGGCATATTTCCTTCAAACGGCCACCGCCATGTTTCGCACCCGTGCCCGTCAATTCCATCCTTGTTCCCCATCGGAGCGCGCCCGTTCATGGGTTTATAAACCATCCCACCCTCTGTGGGCGACACCCATCTTCCGTTTCGCTGGCGCCACTCCATCTTTCTCTTTGTTTGCACCATTGCATTGCCCCCTTCGCCGGCGACACTCCATTTTCCAAAGTACCCATCCTCCTTGCAGACCTTTCCCCGTCGAGAGCAACGAAGACGAACCGAGAGAGAGTTATGCGAGAGGATGCGAGTCTATTCCAAGTGGGTCGAGGAAGACACACTCGGTAACGGTTGAATCAGTAGTGGAGCGAGCACGTATCCACGACGCTGCCTTGTCCACATGTCGACGGTCACCTTCGCAGAAATGGACGCCACGCTCAGGCAACGCTTCATAGATGTGGCCTGGTCCCACATCCAGGACGAACAAAAGTTTGTAGACCATGGAAGTCGTTGAAGCATCGCCGCTTGCAAGGTCACTTCCAAATAGAAGAAAAGCTTGAACGAGACTGGGAGGAAAATCCACGTCGTACTAGAAATGGTTATTCCTGAAATCTTACTTGTAAACTTTGATTTTGAAATCAAGTTTGAAGCTTCAATTGTGTTTGATGAGATGGGAAAGAAATAATTCTTCTTATGCAACGACAAAACGAGGCCGCATGAGAAAAAAAGACTATGAGGCTAAAATATACTAAGAGCATGGTTAATAATATAGCCAACCACTAACTATAGCATGTTGCCATGTCATTTATAGCCAATGTAATAGCCAACATGTATAATAATTAGCTATAACAAAGTACTGCTTTTTTAACATATGTCCACCTTTCACTCTCATAAAGGATCTTGGAGCGCGTGCTACAACTGGCTGTAAATCTACAGCTCATGTCTATGCTATCTCCTATTCTCTCTCTTCCAAATAAGCAAATATATAATATTTAAATCCTTATAGCCTGCTTACATCATCTTATTATACTTGCTCTAGTAACGAGTACAAGGGGCTATCAGTCTTATGCCCGCTGCCAGCCAGAACGGGATTTTTCCACTTCACACCCACACAATCAGAATTTCATGAAATAGCTACATTTTTTTCTTATTTGATTCGGATGCGGTCAATCTACTGTCCATCTTTCTCTTTAGCTTTTTCCTTTCTTTCTCCTCAACCTATCTCCTAATCTGCTTTGTGTACAAATAAGGAAGCTATAAGTAATGCACCTATGAATCTCACGGAGAGTTTGATCCTAGCTCAGGATGAACGTTTGGGCTATCGAGCACCGTAGGTCAACTCGGCTTAAAGTACCACAGTTGACGCAAGGCATGAACATAGCAAAGAAAAATTGGTGTTTGGCAGCATCAACAGCAATCTAAAAAACTTGAACTAGATGGGAAGGAAAATCCACGTCGTACTAGAAATCGTTATTGTTGAAATCTTACCTGTGAACTTTTATTTTGAAATCAAGTTTGAAGCTTCAATTGTGTTTGATGAGATGGGAAAGAAATAATTCTTATTATGCAGACGACAAAACGGACCGCATGCGGGAAAAAAAGAAGACTATATGAGGCTTTTTTAAGGGATTGTATGAGGCTAAAATAATAATGAGTATAGGGGAGCTATCTAGCACCGTAGGTCAATCTGTGTTGCGCTGTGCTAGGCCATTTGGAATAGCAGGAACAAATATTTTTTGATAAAAGGGAGACTCTATTATCTTAAAATGTAGTATCAAGCGGATACAAAGCATTATGAGTAACACTCGGCCTCTGCATAACTAAGATGCATACAACCAAATCCAGAAGCCTGACAAAAATTTATGAAATAAAAATCGACAAATCGGCAACAGTAGAGTCCTTTAGACCGACACTATGTCTGTCGAAGGGTGGGCGGATCGATCCGTAGGTTATGCTGCCACCCATGTTGGGAAAAAACCTCCGTAGTCAACTGCTCCAATCGTGTATACACCGTCATGAACAGCGCTTGGTACTCCGGCCGTTGTAGCATAGACCACGTACGTAGGGAGTGCGTACACCAGAAAATAACTATACAGGAGAAGCATTTTTGTCATTAAAAACCAAATCATTTCGACATAGCCAAAGCGATCAAATTAAGACATACGCTCCCACCCTTATTAGCGTTTTGAACCTATTTGTAATACCGTCCAACCAATGATAAAAATATTGGCAGCACTTGTGGGCGGATACAAATTTGATGCTATTTAGATGACTGGCCATGTAGAACGTGCAAACTTGCATTGAAAAAATAGGTGTTTGATTATCTCGTCATGAGTACAAAAAGAACACTTCTTACTCCCTCGCCAGTTGCGCCGTGCGAGGTTGTTTTTGGTAAACACAACTCTCCTACGAAGATAACACATAAAGATTTTCACTTTTACTGAAATCTTAGACTTCCAAATTTTCTTATTATTACTTGTTGGTACCTCACAATGCGTGTGTGCATGGTACATAGAGTCTGCTGTGAAAGACCCTGATGTAATAAGGTTTTAGCGAAACACATCCCGCCATTGTGTTGGGTTAATCGAATCCAGCCCGGATAAGAGATTATGCTATGACACAAGTCGGGGGCCAGTCAACTCCCGCCTGAACGAAATATTCGGCGGGGAAGAACCGAGCACGTGCGTAATAGTAGTATTCTTGTCGCGGGCGATGTTATATAAGGCTAGATATTGTTCTCTAAGACTGGCATTGCCTAGCCAGATGTCTTCCCAAAAACGAATCTTCGACCCGTCCTTTATCGCGAAAGACCCAAAGCGAAAGAGATGTTTCTTTGCCGCCATTAGGCCAGCCCAAAAGTGCGAGTCGCTGGGTTTCCAATATGCCTGAGATATCGCCTTTTGGCCTAGATACTTGTTGCGCAACATGGTTTTCCAAATATCATCCTCAATAAGAAGTTGAAATAACCATTTACTGAGAATGGACTCATTCTCGACCTGCAGGTCATGAATTCCAAGGCCGCCTTGGTATTTGGGCCTACAAACCATGCTCCATTTGGACAGCCTGAATTTTTTCTTTTCACCATCTCCTTGCTAAAAGAATCTGGATCTAAAGTAGTCCAGTCTTTGCAGGACCCCTTTTGGGAGTTGGAAAAAATAAAGCATATAGAGAACCATGTTTACGAGGACGGAGTTAATCAAAAGCAGCCGACCACCAACCGAGAGCAATTTTTCTTTCAAACTGCTCAATCGTTTCTCTAGACCCTCCTCCACATGCTTTCACTCCGCAATGGAGAGGAGAAGTACCAGCCACATCGCTCTATGCAGATCATTGTTGAAATTGTGAGAGAACTATAATTTTCTCTTGGTGGAAAACAGGTGCAATAGCCATTGCCCAGGTGGGAGGTACGAGACACAGGATGGATTAAAATAAACTAGCGGGGTCACCCGCACATTTGTGCGGCTAGATTGTATTATTATTTTATTTGGTATTTAAATGTGAAATTGTATTGGTTGGAAATAAATATTTTAAAGCATCTTTCAACACGTGTCATGGAATTTAGATTCATTCATAAATATATTTTAAAATGTTAAAATTTTAAAATTATAACTGCTCAATGGGCTATTGCCTTCAAAAAATATAAGCCTCTTTTCTGAATGACTAATGATCCATGTGGTTCAAATAGTTAAATGCACATCGGTTCTTAAATATAAACTTTGCATCAATTATTGTGGAGACCGCCTATAATTTAATACGGATTACTTAATAAAATTAAATCTATACTCTTATAGTTCATATACTTGTTTTCTGTTTCTCCACTTGACTCATCATCTGTCATATTGAAGCTTGAAAACATGATAATCTTACACTAACTCCCTCGCCCATCTAAGACAATATAGGTACCAGTTTACGTTAATATGAATATACGTAAAACATCACCTCTCACTGACTCACTCGGTCTCCCTATAGCTTATCCTTGTCGCACTCAGGTTATTTTGCATCGACTTTAAAATGTGTCCACGGTTGTAGGTCTTTTTGCATGCATAACACTATTCATTGTTGCCATAACATTATTTCCCGATGCTTACTACAAAAATGCATTGATTCCTTGTAGTTGGTTAATGTAAATGCTACAAATCCGTAATGTTGAAAGTGAATATATTTTTTTGTGCTTGTCCATTTTCGATCTGTATCCATGTCCTGATTCCCTTGTCTTTTTTCCAAAATTGTATTCCGCGAACATTCCCTTAGCGTTGTTTGGACGCCATGTTGTATTTGGTTTTTTTTCGAATTTGTCCTTCTTTTACACGCTAATGTCAGTTTTCAATATTTTCTTTCCAAATTATCTCTAGCGAGTCTAGAAGTTTGTTTTTGTTGCATAACGTTACAATATTAAAAATATTATTTGAATCAGTTAAGGTCATGTCGAGTTGAGCATGCATATACTTCTTGGTAGGTTCATGCAACTGTATTAATTAGCTGTAGTTCTTGTCCGTGACTGTATTAGTTAATTCTTTTTCGGGACAATGTATTAGTTCTAAATTATTGCCGGACACCAATTTCATATCCATATACGTGGACATGGCATCTCCCTTCCGAGTAGCATAATGGTTTATACTTTTCCATTAGCAAATCCGTTCCAATAAACCTGTGTATATCCTACTGTGTTCAGAAGAAAAGAATGTGTATGCATGTGTTGTACGTTTCCAATGAAACATGTGTATACACTTCAATATCATTATACTCCCTCCGTTCCTAAATATTAGTCTTTTTAGAGATTTTAATAAGGACTATATATGGAGCAAAATAAGTGAATCTACATTCTAAAATATGTCTATCTACGTCTGTATGTACTTTTTTAAATCTCTAAAAGGACTTATATTAACTCTTAAAATCTTTTAATCTCAGTCTTTGTTATTTGGATCAACAGAACATGTATTTCAAGCCTATATGAATTAACGTGATGGCTTATTTGTGTCTTGTTTTAGTAATATATTAGTTTTTACGCAATAATATAATATATTTAATCTAAATATGATGATGTGCAATGTTAACTCTTCTATTTGATTTAAAACATTGTTATAAATTAAGCTATTTGTGGAATTTTATTCCTATGAAACCTTTTTTTTACTTCTATTAATGCAAAATTATTTTTTCTTTCAATAAATTCAACATTTTTTATTTACCTGATGACATTATCATAAGGTCGTTGCATGCAATGCTACTCCAACTCTTATTCTAACTAGCAAATATGCCCGTGCGTTGCTACGGAAAAAAACAAATATATGTCCATATGTATCTAACGCATGGACATGTGCTATTGCAGCGAAAGAAACTCACTTATAGCTAAGTGATGGTAAGATTCGTCCCAACCAAAAACTTCATCAATCTTAATCCTCCTTTTATTAAACAACATACATGTGCAATAAATGTATTTGTGAACCAAGGAAGGCTGAAGATCCGGAACATATATATGCGGGGACGGCTATCTCGCGCACGCGCGTTGCAGCGCTCGTTTTCGGACAGGCTCGATTTGGAAAGTGGCTTAAATACGTGATTAGTTAGGGGCAGATTAATTAGGCGCGGGCCCCCCTGAAAATCAGGGGGGCGATTAGTGTAGATTTCAGATGGGGCCGACTCCTCATGCCTTCCCAGCCTTCGTACAAAGGCCTCACGTGGTGGGCCCTTATGGAAATTCTGATCGGCTGATGATTTGCCTTGGATTGGGTTCGCTCGCTGGAGCGGTCGAGCGCTAAGGAGTCTTCTCATATATATGCTTATGATAGATTGTCATCCAAAACATGGAATCATCAGTTTGAGAGTAACTTCCATTACAAAATAGACCCAAAAGAAAAATACAACGCCTCGCCTAATAAACTATCAATGGATATACCGTATCCGCGTCAGAGTGACTTTAACACTTGACTTTACAAAACAGTTAGCCAGAAGAAGACTGAAATTTCTAGCCATTTAAAATTATAGGATAGTGTATAATGATGTAATAGAATAATAATTTTAACCATGTAGAAAGCTAGAATATCTTAAGCATAATTATAGTTAGATGTTTGATTAAAGAATTACTTATCATTGAGGTTTCTCGTTTGGTCAACTGCATTGGCATAAATCAGACATATATATAAGCCAATTGAGTGCATAAGAATTGCTCACAAATAGATTCAGAGGTGTACTTTAGTTCTGAAGAGATGAGTTCTCCCTGTCCTTCTGAATTTCTCTCCATACCAAACATCTGCACACTTCGTTGTCATCGGCAGCACCACAACAACAGTCCTATAAATAATATATACAGAAGATTACTCACAAACCAACAGGTTACCAGCTTGCTAAAAGAATCCGCTCCTCCATCTTCCTACCCTTCAGCACGATAGCCTCAACTGCATATGGTATACTTCACTGGAACAAAGATGCAAACAATACGATGAAGTGCTAAAAACAGGTTGTCGAAGTAAGGCTCAGAACTGGATCAGGTAAGCATTTAGGAATATCTAAACAAAGAACGTGGCACAAAATAATTCTGATGCGGATATGACACTTTGTTCCTATAAAAAAGATAATGTGATAACCTCAATACGACGACTTCATGAAATTCAGAGGAAACCCCATACGGGAAAACAATGATCAACATTAACCTATATGGCATTAAATATATAATTCAGAAATCAACATCTTGCTCTTTGCACATTACATCATCAATGCCTCGCATATGAGAAACTTCACTGGGACAAAGATGCAAACAGTATGGTGAACTGCTAAAAGTAATGTTCAGAACTCACCATGAGGCATATCTTTACGAAGAACGTACCACAAAAGAATTCTGATGCAGAGATGCACGTTTCTCCTATTAAAAAAATAATGTGATATCCTTGTAACGATGTCTAAAAAATTTAGAAGGAAAACCAAACATGCAGATCATCATTTAATCTGTACGTCATGTATAACTCGGAATCAACAGCTTTGTCTTCTCTTTACACATTGAGCACAACAGTTTCAAGGATCTTGCTACAGTACATAGATCCTTGGAACAATATCATGCTCTAGGAACTACATTTTATAAGTGGCGTACATATATCCAAATAGTGGACAAACTGAATCAGAGTTCATAAAAAATATTGAAAGAGTAGGTGAGGTTCTGGGAGGAGGAGGAATAGGTTAGTGACCGTGGTCGGGCTGGACGAAATCGTCAGTGTCAAACTCAAGGTCGGACTTGAGGACGTCCTGGCCGAGCTTGTCGGCGCAGGTCAAACACTGCCTCGGCAAGTATTTCATGGAGCTTAAGGCAGCAGCACGGGCCCGTGACACAGGGCCCAGGTAAATATGCATTGCAGTAAATACAGAGGGGGGAAATAGTGGATCTGCGTCCAATTCTTGCAGAGCCTGCTATATAAATTACCCAAAGAAGGCCAGACTTAACTGAGAATTAAATTTCAGAGAGCGTTCACTTAAATAGTCGAAGAACAATTGTTAATGTCATGGAAAAATAGAGTGATTTAGACACATCCTGCAGAATATATCACACTGAATTTCTAAGTTATATATATAATTACAACTGACATTGTTGATGCAATGCTAGCAGAAGAAAAACGCATGGTAGAACAATTATCATTAAAACCAAGAGGTTAACAATTAATTGGTGCAATGCTGTAACTTCGGGCCAAGAGTGTTCATATTTCAGTCAATCTATCAAAGGTGTTCAATGGTATCTTGGTCTATGTCGTTAATTGACCATTGATACAATTAACAATAGTAAACAATTCTCAGGAGCAAAACGGTAAATGACTTAGGGATCTTTCAAAAACAAATTGCATTAGTAATACTTACAAAGGCATAATTGCATATCCAGTCCCAAGCTTCCCTGCCTGTTTCCCGCCACATGTATGCATTGCAGCCATGTATGCCAAGCAAGTCTGGTCTGAGCCGCCGCAAGCTTGTCTGGAAGCACATTCATACACGATGGGCCATCGTGCCACCACTTGGGGTGTCTTTGGCTCGCTTGTAAATGAGAGTAAGGGAAAGAGGCAAGGTTGTGCTGCTACACCTCATTGTTTGTCCGCCCAGTCTGCAATGCTCTCTTCCGACAGGTTGGGGATGAAGTGGTTGCACGCGAGGCAAGCGGCGAGGTCGCCCGTATTGCCGTCGAGGACAATGCAGAGGGGCGGGGTAGAGTGGAGGCGGCACCGATTCTACACCAAACATCCTCACTTCCAATGTGCATGAACCTCCCTGCCTGGTCATCATGTTCTACTGACTGAAGTTTGATGTAGCCCTAAATATCTATATGCAACGGTAAGCACTGCAGTTACTTTGCCAGCCCCTGCAATCAAAATTGTCAACATCCATAGAGCATAGTACATAAATACTCCCATTTTCTCAAGGGGATTAAACTTTAGGTGGCAAATAATTTCAGATTTGGGGAGAAAATCATAGACGAATATATTGCAGTAAAGCCTGCTGCCCCTGATATCTTCAAGCTCCTGCACCACAAACCAAATATCAGCGCACCGCTTTACTACTAATCTAGAACAAAACAAATCAAGGAAACTATCAATTTTTCTTATAGAAATCAAGGGAAGTATCCTAATCGTGCCATACTAATCTTAATACTCCTCTGCCAATAGCTAGCAGCTTCCTCTGCCTGCAACCACCCACTTCCTCTGCCTGTAGAGCGCCACACACATGAACACAGACGCATATCCAGCCGCACGCACACACGCTAGGCCGCCGGGAGCACAACACAGGCACCACATACGCCACACTCGGCCGGATAGAGTCGCCGCCTGTTTGTGATGCAAGAGGATAGAGGAGGTTGGAGAGAGAGCGAGAGAGAGAGAGAGAGAGAGAGAGAGAGAGAGAGAGATTTAGAGAGCAGAAGATGGATGCTCACGTCGATTTGCTGCCGCATCCTTCAATCCGCTGCCACCGCGTGTGTGTAGCCGCCATGGCGTTCGTCCTCCCGAGGCGCCGAATCCCTTTGAAATCCAAGTCTGGAACTCCATGGATATGGGCTAGAGATTGAGGAGGCTGGGTTGATGCCGGAGAATTTTAGGGGCGGATGGGGAAGGGAAGGAGAGCGGCAGATGGCCGGAGAAGAAGACCGGCCGCCGCCACCGGCGCCGTACCCGGACGGATCGAGGAGAGCCCCAGCTCGGGTGTGCTATGGGCACCTAAAAGAGGAGCACGGGCCAAATACCATAAACTACATGGTCGTTTTTGGAAGAACGAAACGTTTTCGCTGGTTAGCCACTTAAGTTGGAGCGCGGGTTGAGTATATCAAACAATAGCGACCTTTTTGCAAAAACGCCGCAACGGTGAACCCGACAGATTCACTCCGTGCTTTATTATTAGGGAGAGATTGGTGCGGTCACCACATGCATGTTTCTTTTTAACGATCTGGTTCCTTTACTTATCCGTGTTGGACTCAACTTGTAGTACGTTTCAACGACACATGTTGATATTTGCTGTGTTTTTTTTGTTCCGATTGGCTGTTGATAGGACGTAGAGTACATGTTATGTTTTTAGGTAGTTACGTGTCGGATTCTAAGAATTGTACACGATATTGTTCTACGTAACTTTTAGAACTTTTACCTAAAAAAACTTTTGAAACTTTTAATCTCAACCATTATATACTTTCAATCTCAGCCGTTCAAATATCATAACTTTAGACTGCTCAATCTTCACCGTTACTTTTCTATCATAGAAGATAGATAAATAGATAGATAGATAGATAGATATGGACGGGCCGTTGATTGCGCCTGCGGGAAGGGGGGAACAGGACTCCCAGTCCGTGATCATAATGGTGAATTTCTATCAGCAATGGCATGTTTGGTTGCCTGTATAGGGCCCAACCAGACCCGCACGGAAAGAAAGAAGCCTGTTTGGTTGCCCGTTTTTATTGTGGGCGTGCACCGTACGCTTCTTAAAGCAGCTCATAGCCTGGCTCGCTGAAAACGCACTAATCGGCAATTTCTCGAGGTGATTAGGTGAGGTCTTCTTCAACCTCCAGTAAGCTTCTATCTAATCTCCTCTCTCTGATCTACACAACGATGCTTCGATTCGAGGTAAACTCTACACGAAAAAAATGCACCTCGAGGCTATGGTTCCATTCAGGTGATCGCTTCATAATTTCGTCGGCTGTAAGTTCTTTATTTCGTCTTCCCGTTTGAAGCTGTTCTTGACGAATTTTGTCAGATTCGTCACGCACCATCCATCGTTTAAGTTTTTCTTTGACCAGCAGCCTAATCTCGCAGTTCCTCACAACATTCGTGTTGTAAGTTAGTATAAAGTTAAGTCATCTATTTTGAAACAGAGGGAATACATGGCTCAGATTGGGATGATCGGGCAGGTAATAAAACGAGTCAGAGCACGCAGTGGATACTTAAGTTTTCAATGTTGTAACGTTGGGACTTGTGGTGGATAAGCTGGAGCCCGTCGGCGCAGCGGACCACCTCCACGCCAGTCAAGAGAGTTTGCACGCCCCCATTTCCACCCAAACTCCTAATATTCTCCAACTCGTCCTCCTCCTGGTGTTCAGACCTGTCCTTCCTGCAGTGGGTGGCGATGCAAAACTTGCCTGAGCCCAGGTTCACCAAGGCACGTCCCACCGGCAGCAACTCATCAGGCAGGAGATCGAGGTATTCCCAATCATGCAGGGGTGAAGGAGCAGATTCCGCCATGGCAGAGGATGAAAGGTCAAACGCACATAAGCGATTTTGCCAGGTGCCAGGGGCCAGGAGGCCGAACCAGAGTCCAAGCTCAGGGACATACTCTGCTGCGCGGTGGAAGGGCAGCACCCAGCTGCCAGTGTGGCTCCACACCTCCCTCGAAATATGAAAGGTGTATGTGCCGTTCTTGGATGACGCGCATATGGTGGAGTTGTCAATCACCGCCGCTGCAACAAGAGGACTGGTGCGGGACGGTGGAGGCGGCAGAGGACTCCAGTACCACTTATTGTACAGCAACGGATAGGTAGATAAGCCAACCTTGCAGTAATTGAAGAACTCAAAGCTGTCGTCCAAGCTGTTCATGACGTAGAGGCCGTGATCATCTTCGTGGTCCAAGAAATTGCCGCTGCTGCATCGGTTCCTAATGGACACGGTGATGGAATCATACGGTTTGCAGAAGTATGAGCTGGGTGCGAGAACGAAAGACTTCATGTCCATATCGTAGACTGCCGAGTTGCAAGAAGGGTCAGTGAACATGACAGAGGACTCTCCCTGCTCAGGCAGGAGGGAGAAGAAACGCATGTTACTGGCGGCAGCAGTGCTGGGTGGCACCGAGAAGTTGACCAAACTACTTGGCGGGCGCTTGCAGCTCGAGATCGTTGATGGCCATCCCCCATGCTTCTTCTTCCTTGCATTTGCATCTTCATGGGCTGTTGTTGCGTCTTTTGCTGTCGGATAGAAGAGATGGGTGGAGAGCTTGATGCGGCACAGCGAATACATTCTACTGCCATACTCGTGCAGGACCATATTCAGAAACTTGCGACCCATCGAACCAACTAATCCTCGAATACCCCGAGTCCCAAAGAGATAAAATACAATAGAATTAATTGACGAGACTTGAATACATCGGAAATACTGTAATAGAGAGATAAAAGGAAGGATGCGAAAGTTGCAATCTTTTGACGGGAACAAGAAAACCCCAAAAGTCCATACCTGTAGCAGTAATATGCAATTCTCTGAGCCTCCAATTCCTAACTTCAGATCTGGAGCCTTCGGAACGCGAACTAATTCCGAATTTTCAGAACAAGAAACTCTGCTGTGCAGTCATAGATGCGAATCACGCACGAGCGCAGGGCATGGAGGGCTTAAGCTGCTCGATCAGCGGACATGCTTGTCTATCCAGCCATGGCCTGCTGAGCTTTTGGAGGTGGTGAGGAAGCGGTGAGAGGGTTGGAGAAATGCGGCGGCGTTGCGAGTAGGCGCAGATAATAGATCTAGGTCAAGCCCCTTCTATATTTTTTTTAGCAACATCACGAAGCTTTTATTAAGTCGTCACAATGTTTATAGGGACGGATGGTAAATTCCCGGGATGACCTAACCAAACATGGCGGCCACCACCGAGAGATAAAGCATGTTTCGCTAAGTTGTGAGCTTTAAAATTTGAGCTCCTAAACTCATGACTGAAATTACAGAAATCAAAAGCTAAAGAATGTTTAACTATCTCATGAATGACTGCTCCGTAGCTTGCCAAATTCTCCTTGTGTATGTCCTGCACCACCGTTTTGCAGTCCGACGCCACTTGGATGCGCCTCAGATAGAGATCATCTGCCAGTGCTAGTGCCTCTTTAATAGCAAGTGCTTCCAAAGTCGGGGGATCCACAATGTATCTGAAAAAGAGAGTCGAGGCTCCCATAAACATACCCCTGTCGTCTCTACAGATCACCCCCACGGTCCCACCGTTTCTGGTTACCGCTGCATCAGCGTTAAACTTCGCGTAACCTGATGGTGGTGCAAGCCACCGCGCTGGTCGGGCGCTGGTAGAAGGGGTCGAGGAAGGATGCCTCTGCTGGGTCACTCGTAGTTCATCCAAATATTTTGATATGAAGCTGTTGACGGAGTACGGTGCGTGAAACATATTCTCGTGAATTGCTTTACGCCTCGCATACCAAAGTGCCCAGAGCGTCACCACCAGGCGATCGAAAAGGTCATCCGTCAATATTTCATGTAGTGCAAACAGCCACTCCTTCGGACCATCCTTTTCGCGCTCAATCATATGCTGGACCAACTCATCCGGTGCCAAAGCCCAAACGCTTGCTGCCATCGGACATGCAATGAGGGCGTGTTTCCATGTATCAGTCGCCCCACATAGCGAACAAGTGTCCTCTGTTGCCATATGTCGACGTTTGAGGACCGATCCCGTGGGCATGGAATGACGGGCTAGCCACCACACGAACACCTTCAGTTTGGAGGGGACTTGCATGTGCCAGATCATAGACCACTTCTTGGTATCTTGATGCTCATAAGATGTACCGTCCTCCTCAGCTAACCAAGCTTCCCTGCTGTGTTTCATTTTTAGAATCATTCGGTAAGCAGAACGAACGATGAAATTACCTCGAGGCTCTTCATGCCAGGCCCAGAAATCGCCCACCCGGCAAGTGCAAAGCGGGATCCGTAGAATCTCTTCCGCATCAAAGTGGGTGAACACCGAGCGTACCAGGTTTTCATTCCACGTTGCCGATGTTGGATCTATAAGGTGCGCCACTCTCGCCGGAGGGTTCTGAACTAGAGAGCATATGGGACGCTTAAGCCCATCACGTGGGATCCAGTTGTGCCGCCAAATATCGGTCGTCTCCCCATCACCAATTCTCCCGATGACCCCTTGCGCCAGGATATCCCGACCATCCAAAATCGCCCGCCATATCTGGGATGGGTGCGATCCTAGTTTCTACTTGAAGGAGAGAGCAGTGTGGGAAGTAAACTGCCTTGAGGATTCTGGCGCTTAGTGAGTTGTTGTCTGTTAGGGTACGCCATGCTTGCCTTGCCAGTAAGGCGAGGTTGAAAATCTCCATGTCACGGAAACCTAGGCCCCCCAAGTGCTTCGGCATAGTCATTATGTCCCACGCCACCCAACTGGGCTTTCTCTTTCCATGCTTGGAACCCCAGCAGAATTGTCGAATAATATACATGATGCTGTCACAAAGACCTTGTGGTAATCTGAAGCACGCCATGGAGTAAACTGGTATAGCTTGTGCAACAAATTTGATCAAAACTTCCTTACCAGCAGCAGAAAGTAACTTCTCCATCCACCCCTTAATCTTCTCCCACACTCGATCCCGAAGATATTTGAACGTACCGTTTTTAGAGTGGCCAACATCTGTAGGCATTCCTAGGTAACGTTCACTCAAGGACTCATTCTGTACTTGCAAATTGTTCTTGACAACTTCTCTTGTCTGTACTGGGCAACCCTTGCTGAAGAAAATAGAAGAATTTTCATTGTTGATCCGTTGTCCAGAAGCAGAACAATAAGTATCAAGCAGGTTTGATACCATAGTTGAGCTCTCCCCACTTGCCTTAAATAACAACAGGCTATCATCTGCAAACAAGAGGTGGTTGACAGTGGGAGCCGAGGGAGCCACCTGGATACCTGTAAGAGACGACTGAGAACTTGATTTAAGGAGGCACGAGAGGCCCTCTGCTGCAATCAAGAACAAGTAGAGGGAGATTGGATCTCCTTGCCGGATACCACGAGTGGGTATAAAAGAGTCAAGCTTCTCGCCATTAAAACAAACCGAAAAGGAGACTAAAGAGACCATGCCCATGACCACATCTATCCAATGTAGATCAAAACCCAGTTTAGTCATGATACCTCTGAGATACGCCCACTCCAGTATGTCATATGCCTTCATCATGTCCAGCTTTAGAGCACAATAACTGTTTGACTTTGCTCTTGACCTTTTCATAAAATGCAAGCACTCATAAGAAGATATGATGTTATCAGTAATAAGCCTTCCAGGGACAAAGACAGACTGTTCCTCAGAGATTATGTCAGGCAAAATCCTCTTCAACCTGTTGGCTATCACTTTCGAGGCTATCTTATACAGAACATTGCACAGACTTATAGGTCGGAATTGAGCAAGTACCGAAGGGGTTGTTACGTTAGGAATCAATACCAATACTGTATCATTAACAGATTCTGGGCTCTCCTCGCCCCTTACTATTCTGAGCACTATATTTGTTACTTCATCACCACAAACCTCCCAATGCCTTTGGTAAAATGTGAGCAGGAAAACCATTTGGGCCTGGAGCCTTTGTCGGAAACATCTGAAATAAAGTAGTCTTGACCTCTTCCTTGGTATACGGGGCACACAAATTTGAGTTCATCTCAGCTGTCACCTTCCTCGGCACATGGTCTAGCACCGCATCCATGTTTTGGACACCTTCGGAGAGATATAAAGACTGGTAAAAGTCATTAGCTAATACCTTTAGCTCTACTGGATCGGATATCTCCACTCCCAGGGAATTCTGTAGAGCCTTTATCATATTTTTCTTGCGCCGAAGACTGGGCAAGCCCCTTCTATATATATATATATATATATATATATATATCACTGAGCCGATGGTATTTGGACCATGGGCTAGACGAGTCTCCAGTTCCGACCAGGATAAATAGCTTCTTTGGGCCTGCCCATGGAGAGCGCTCCTAGGACGGTTTTCTTCCCCAAATCACTTTTTTTAGGGTTCCCAAATCACTTCTTTTGTAACCACAAGGAGAGACCTCCTGGTGAGCTCCATGTCACGCTTGGCCAGCTCGCCCTGGGCGACCTTCAGCTCGTCTTGAGCCTGGCGAAACCAGTCCTGCGCCTCAGCGACGCGCCCCTGGAGGTCCGCCTCCGCCTTCTCCACCACCGCCGTCCTCGACTTGGCCTTGTCCAAACGGGCACGGTGGAGCGCCTGGAGCTTCCAAAAGCTGGCGCCCATGTCCTGGAGCAGCCTCTCCTCCTGGGATCTGTCGCCACCAACGCCCGGCTCGTCGACGACCTCGAGCCCGGCGGCGGCAAGCACTTCATCGTCAAACACCTCTCCCTCGATGGGAGCCCTGATGCTTGACGCGCCTGGGAGGTGGACGAACAAGTCATCACCCACCCTCAGGTACCTGCCGGAGCTGGAGGCAGCGGAGGAGGAGGGCTGGTCATCCACCTCCTCCTCCTCGGCAGCGGCCTTGTCGGCCTCCTCGGCGGGCCCCTTGGCGGCGTCCTCAGCAGCGCCCTTGGCACTTTCCTCGGCGGCGATCTTCTCGTCCTGCGCCACGGCGTCCTTAGCGACATCCTCGATGACGGTATCGACGTCCTCTGGGTCCATCAGGGGAAGTCTGAGTGCCAAGAAGGAGATAGGGTGGGGCCAAGATCAAAAGCCAGTAAAAAAGAAAGAAAGAGCGCGAACAGAAACGAAAAGCGAGTGGCTTACCTGCGCCAAGCCAAGAAGAAGAAGTCCCCTTTCCGCCAAGGTCCAGCATCGAGGCGAAGCCACCGGCGCCTGCGTTCTCCTCCTCCTCCTCCGTGTGCATGGGCTCGGTGCTTGGTGCCCATGCCGGGGACGCCCCTCGGGGTGGCGTGGTCGATGGGGGCGGCGCATTGGGAGAAGCCCTCTGTGGCTCCCCTTGCTGCTGCTCCCCTCCTACATCCGCAGCATGGTCAGTGCCAAAGTATCGTACCCCTAGCGCACGTCGACGAAGGACGGGTGATGGACTCACGCTTGGGGCTGGGCCGGGGACTGTTGTCCAGGCTGCTCAACACCACCAGTGGCGCACCGGAAGTGCCTGCCGGGGGCTAGCCGCTCGTCAAAGTCCTGGCCCTCTTTGCCCTTTGGGCCAGCGTCTCCACGTCCCTGCGGGCTGAAGATGATTCAGAATGGGCGGCATCATTTGAGGAAATGGAGAAAGCAAAAAAGAAGAGCAGGGGGAAAAGCAGAGCTTACTCTTCCTCCTCCTCCTCCTCCTTTGCTGCCTTCCTCTTCCTCTCCAGGCTGAGGGGTCCAAAGTCAAAAGCGATCCCCGCGCCAACGTCTGCCGGCGAGGGGGCAGGCGGTGGCATCTGGGCACGCTTGGATGACGAAGAGGCAGATGCCTTCTTCTTCACCGCCACGGCCTTCACCGCCATGGCCTTCACCGCCTTCTTCGTCGCCGCAGCCCTCGTCTGGCGCGCAGACGTCTCTTCGGCCTGTCGCAGCAGCGCAGCCCGGCCGGGACGGACCGGCTCACCGGAGGTGGCCCACCGCAGGACTCGCCTTCTTCCAGTGACTGGAGGGTCGGCGGTCGCGGTCTCCTCCCCCCATCCTCCTCCTTCGACGACTCGTCGACCACGTCCTTGACGAAGGGAGCCCCGGTGCCGGCGCTGCTAGCCTCCCCAGTGGCCGCCGCCCATTGGGCAAGCTCTTCTTCCTCTGCAGCCTTGTCCTCCACGCCGCCGGTGCCGCCGGCCTCCCTGGCGAGCTCCGCCTCCGCCACCCTGGCGACGATGTAGTCCAGCTTCGCCTGGGAGGTATCCTGGACGAGTCGTGGCTCGGCGGTGACGTACCCCTCGTGCAAGGTATCAAAGAATTCCTGCACCTGGAGTTCGTCCGGCTCGACCCAGCTCGGGTCAAGGCCGTGCGCATTGAAGTCCGGCATCATGGCGATGATGTCGGACCGGCGAGAATTGTTCCACAGCGGGACCACTCCCACCGGCAACTTGAAAACGGGCTCTTTGGCAACCTTGCCGGCCTTCGCGGCAGCCCTCGCGGCCTTGCTGGACCGCTCAACCTCGCCGTCTTTTTTGACCTCAAGCTGGAAGATCCGTTGGCAGAGATGGGCGTGCCTCAGCACCGTTAGGTTGTGGTCTAGGCCGGGGTGGAGCCTCATGATGTCAGCAACATTCGTAAAAAGCCCGGCCGGCCTCCCCTTGTTGTGCAGAGGAGCGATTCGGTGGTGGATGAAGTCCGTCCCGATCATTTCGAGGGTGAGCCCGGCCTCGGTGAGCCGAAGGATCCTGGTGGTGGCAGTCGTGAGCTTCTCGTCGTCAGCTCCCGGCGAACCTCGCAGAATGCTGGCGGGTCCTCCTCCTCAATCCAGCACCACCGACCCCGCCACTCTTCCCACCTCTCCTTCATTGCGCCCTCCGGGTACGTCCCCTTGGCCCTCGGAATCCAGGCGACGCAACCGGAGATGCCCCCCCGCTTGGATCCGAGGGGAGAAGTAGTGGCGGAAGAGCGTCGTGTTGGGGTGCACACCGGCGAAGCCTTCACAGAGGTGCGCGAAGAGAGCCATGCACGCCACGACATTCGGAGTGAAATCCAGAAGGCGGAAGCTGTAGGTGTGCATAACGTCTTTGAAGAAATCAGAGAAGGGGGACAGAGCCCGCAGGAGAAGTACTCGACAAAGAAGGGGTACCGATTTGGGGTGGCCTCGGCGCAGGCGGGGATGATGCGCGTGGTTGGATGCCCCATCATTTCTCCCCCCGTCTTCATCCCCCACAGAGATTTGAAGAACTCCCGGAGCTCGAACACGTCGACCGTCGAAGGGAAGTAGGAGAACTGCGCCCGTCGCGCCACCAGCTCGCTCTCCGGCTGCTCCGTCGCCCCGGCATCTTTGGCCACTCCCTTGCCTTTGGTGGATTTGGGCGCCATGGCGGCTGCGAGAATCAAGAGGGCAGAGGATGGCGGAAGCGCAGCAACGATGGACGAAGACGGGGGGCTCGAGAAGGAGGAAGGAAGGGGGCGGCGGTTCCAAGATTGGAGAAGACACAGGGAAGGGGTAAAGAGAGCAGCGCGCCCGCGGTTATTCCTTTTTACAGGGAAGGCACGGGCCACCTCATTTCCCATTAACTGTGATACGACGCATGCATGCGAAAACCGCCCCGCGCATGCCCCCCACGTCACGCATGACCTCTCCCACGTTGTGCAGGTCATGGGGAAGCGCAGCGGACGGAAAGTTACCGCGGTAAAAACCGCCCGCCTGCCCGCGCACCGTTTTGGGCCTGGCCCAACAACGCGTCGCGCCTATGTGTGGCCCTGGCCCGGGGGCTCCTATCGGTGTACTAAAGTAGGGGCACTTCTTTGTACCACTTACTTGTGCGTGGGTAGTCAGAGCCACGGGCCAAAGCCACACTTAGCAGGGCAAAAGGGAGGAGGCGAAGCCGCAAAAGCAATCAGCACAACGCCAGAGACCGAGACCACAGAGAGCAGATGGACGAAGCAGGTTTCCCCGGCAAGACCCTTGCCGGGGCAGCCTCAGCAGCCCCGGCAAGGCCCTTGCCGGGGCAGGTCGCCAACACCAGCAGAGTGAGCCACCCTCGAACCCACGGTCTCCAATACCATCAACCACGTTGGGCCAGGGCTCGGGAGGCCCCTCCATGGTGGCATGCAGATCTTTGTGAAGACAAACAATATTCAAGATCAGATGAGGATTGAAAGGCAACGATCCTCGACAAGATTCCGAGGAAACCCACAAGACCCCCAGCAAGATCTTTGCCGGGGAGGACAGCACGCCACGGCAAGACCCTTGCCGGGTGATAACCCACAAGTGTAGGGGCTCGCAACAGCTTTCGAGGGTAAAGTATTCAACCCAAATTTATTGATTCGACAGAAGGGGAGCCAAAGAATATTCTTAAGTATTAGTAGTTGAGTTGTCAATTCAACCACACCTGGATAACTTAGTATCTGCAACAAAGTATTTAGTAGCAAAGTAATATGGAAGTAAAGGTAACAGTAGCAAAAGTAATATTTTTGGGTTTTGTAGTGATTGTAACAATAGCAACGGAAAAGTAAATAAGCGAAGAACAATATGTGAAAAGCTCGTAGGCATTGGATCAGTGATGGATAATTATATCGGATGCGATTCCTCATGTAATAGCTATAACATAGGGTGACACAGAACTAGCTCCAATTCATCAATGTAATGTAGGCATGTATTGCGAATATAGTCATACGTGCTTATGGAAAAGAACTTGCATGACATCTTTTGTCCTACCCTCCCGTGGCAACAGGGTCCTAGTGGAAACTAAGGGATATTAAGGCCTCCTTTTAATAGAGAACCGGAACAAAGCATTAGCACTTAGTGAATACATGAACTCCTCAAACTATGGTCATCACCGAGAAGTATCCCGATTATTGTCACTTCGGGGTTGTCGGATCATAACACATAATAGGTGACTGTAGACTTGCAAGATAGGATCAAGAACTCACATATATTCATGAAAACATAATAGGTTCAGATCTGAAATCATGGCACTCGGGCCCTAGTGACAAGCATTAAGCATAGCAAAGTCATAGCAACATCAATCTCAGAACATAGTGGATACTAGGGATCAAACCCTAACAAAACTAACTTGATTACATGGTAAATCTCATCCAACCCATCACCGTCCAGCAAGCCTACGATGGAATTACTCACGCACGACGGTGAGCATCATGAAATTGGTGATGGAGGATGGTTGATGATGACAACAGCGACGAATCCCCCTCTCCGGAGCCCCGAACGGACTCCAGATCAGCCCTCCTGAGAGTGATTAGGGCTTGGCGGCGGCTTCATGTCGTAAAACGCGATGAAACTTTCTCTCTGATTTTTTTCTCCGTGAAACGGAATATATGGAGTTGGAGTTAAGGTCGTTGGGGCATTAGGGGGCCCACGAGACAGGGGGGCATGCCCAGGAGGGAGGGCGCCCCCCACACTCGTGGATAGCGTGTGGGCCCCCTGGCCTTGATTCTTTCGCCAGTAGTTTTTATATTTTCCAAAACTTATCTCCGTGGATTTCCAGGTCATTCCGAGAACTTTTGTTTTCTGCAGAATAAACAACATCATGGCAGTTCTGCTAAAAACAGCGTCAGTCCGGGTTAGTTCCATTCAAATCATGCAAGTTAGAGTCCAAAACAAGGGCAAAAGTGTTTGGAAAAGTAGATACATTGGAGACGTATCAACTCCCCCAAGCTTAAACCTTTGCTTGTCCTCAAGCAATTCAGTTGATAAACTAAAAGTGATAAAGAAAAACTTTTACAAACTCTGTTTGCTCTTGTTGTTGTAAATATGTAAAGCCAGCATTCAAGTTTTCAGCAAAGATTATGAACTAATCATTCTCACAATAACACTTAGGTCTCACATTTACTCATATCAATGGCATAATCAGCTAGCGAGCAATAATAATAAAACTCGGATGACAACACTTTCTCAAAAACAATCATAATATGATATAACAAGATGGTATCTCGCTAGCCCTTTCTGAGACCGCAAAACATAAATTCAGAGCACCTTTAAAGATCAAGGACTGACTAAACATTGTAATTCATACTAAAAGAGATCCAGTCAAGTCATACCTAATATAAACCAATAGCAATGCAAATGACAGTGTGCTCTCCAGCGGGTGCTTTTTAATAAGAAGGTGATGACTCAACATAAAAGTAAATAGATAGGCCCTTCGCAGAGGGAAGCAGGGATTTGTAGAGGCGCCAGAGCTCGATTTTAAAATAGAGATGAATAACATTTTGAGCGGCATACTTTCACTGTCAACGCAACAACTATGAGATGGCTATATCTTCCATACTACATGCATTATAGGCAGTTCCCAAACAGAATGGTAAAAGTTTATACTCCCCCACCACCAACAAGCATCAATCCATGGCTTGCTCAAAACAACGAGTGCCTCCAACTAACAACAACCCTGGGGGAGTTTTGTTTAATTATTTTGATTTGCTTTGATCTTTTTGGTTCATGGGACTGGGCATCCCGGTTACCGGCCCTTTCTCGTGAATGAGGAGCGGAGTCCACTCCTCTTGAGAATAACACACCTAGCATGGAAGATACAGGCAGCCCTAGTTGAAACATGAGCTGCTCGAGCATACAAAACAGAATTTCATTTGAAGGTTTGGAGTTTGGCACACACAAATTTACTTGGAACGGCAAGTAAATACCGCATATAGGAAGGTATGGTGGACTCATATGGAATAACTTTGGGGTTTATGGAGTTTGGATGCACAAGCAGTATTCCTGCTTGTACAGGTGAAGGCTAGCAAAAGACTGGGAAGCGACCAACTGAGAGAGCGACAACAGTCATGAACATGCATTAAAATTAATTTACACTGAGTGCAAGCATGAGTAGGATATAATCTACCATGAACATAAATATCGTGAAGGCTATGTTGATTTGTCTCAACTCTATGCGTGAACATGTGCCAAGTCGAGTCACTCAATTCATTCAAAGGAGGATACCATCCCATCATACCACATCATAATCATTTTAATAGCATGTTGGCACGCAAGGTAAACCATTATAACTCATAGCTAATCAAGCATGGCACAAGCAACTGTAATCTCTAAATGTCATTGCAAATATGTTTACTTCATAATAAGCCGAATCAGGAATGATGAACTCATCATATTTACAAAAACAAGAGAGGTCAAGTTCATACCAGCTTCTCTCATCTCAATCAGTCCATCATATATCATCATTATTTCCTTTCACTTGCACGACCGAACGATGTGTTTAATAATAATAGTGCACGTGCATTGGACTAAGCTGGAATCTGCAAGCATTCAACTCAAGAGAGAAGACAAGTAATATGGGCTCTAAGTTAAATAAACAATAATGCATATGAGAGCCACTAAACATTTTCAATATGGTCTTCTACTCTCGACCCCCAAAGGAAAGGAGAGAAAATAAAACTATTTACACGGGAAAGCTCCCAACAGGTAAGAAGAAGAACGAGAAATCTTTTTGAGTTTTCATTTTAATTTCTACAACCATGGAAATTAAACTAACTAATTTTTTGTTTTTTTGTTAAGGTTTATCAAACACACAAGAAGAAAGTGAGAAAAGAAATTAAACTAGCATGGATAATACAATGAAAGAGTATGAGCACCGACAACTAGAATAGTGTGTGAACATGAATGTAAAGTCGGTGAGAAATACGTACTCCCCAAGCTTAGGCTTTTGGCCTAAGTTGGTCTATTCCCAAGGATAGCCTGGCTGATATGCGTAGTTCTAACTGGGGTCGTACTGAGATGCAGCAGCAAATGCCTCCTGAGCTGCGGCATGCTGGCGAGCCGCCTCCGCTCTCCCCTCGTGTTCAGCTGCCTTGATACGTATCCAACGTATCTATAATTTTTGAATGCTCCAAGCTATATTATCTACTGTTTTGGACTATATTGGGCTTTATTTTCCACTTTTATATTATTTTTTAGACTAACCTATTAACCGGAGGCCCAGCCCAGAATTGCGGTTTTTTTGCCTATTTCAGTGTTTCGGAATAAAATCTTCGGAAACGTGATTTTCTCACCGAACGTGATCCAGGAGACTTGGACCCTACTCCAAGGGAGCCAAGAGGCGGTCATGAGGGTGGGGGGCGCGCCCCCCTAGGGCGCGCCCCCTGCCTCGTGGGCCCCTCAAAGCTCCACCGACGTACTCCTTCCTCCTATATATACCTACGTACCCCCAAACGATCAGAACAGGAGCCACAAACCTAATTCCACCACCGCAACTTTCTGTATCCACGAGATCCCATCTTGGGGCCTGTTCTGGAGCTCCGCCAGAGAGGGACGTCATCACGGAGGGCTTCTACATCATCATAGCCCCTCCGATGAAGTGTGAGTAGTTTACCTCAGACCTTCGGGTCCATAGTTAGTAGCTAGATGGCTTCTTCTCTCTTTTTGGATCTCAATACAACATTCTCCCCCTCTCTTGTGGAGATCTAGTCGATGTAATCTTATTTTTGCGGTGTGTTTGTTGAGACCGATGAATTGTGGGTTTATGATCAAGTCTATCTATGAATAATATTTGAATCTTCTCTGAATTCTTTTATGTATGATTGGTTATCTTTGCAAGTCTCTTCGAATTATCAGTTTGGTTTGGCCTACTAGATTGGTTTTTCTTGCCATGGGAGAAGTGCTTAGCTTTGGGTTCGATCTTGCGGTGTCCTTTCCCAGTGACAGAAGGGGCAGCAAGGCACGTATTGCATCGTTGCCATCGAGGATAACAAGATGGGGTTTATTTCTTATTGCATGAATTTATCTCTCTACATCATGTCATCTTGCTTAAAGCGTTACTCTGTTCTCAACTTAATACTCTAGATGCATGCTGGATAGCGGTCGATGAGTGGAGTAATAGTAGTAGATGCAGGCAGGAGTCGGTCTACTTGTCACGGACGTGATGCCTATATACATGATTATACCTAGATATTCTCATAACTATGCTCAATTCTGTCAATTGCTCAACGGTAATTTGTTCACCCTCCGTAGAATACTTATGCTCTTGAGAGAAGCCACTAGTGAAACCTATGGCCCCTGGGTCTATTCTCATCATATCAATCTCTATCACTTTAATCTTTCTTTGCCTTTTACCTTGCCTTTTACTTTTTTACTTTGCATCTCTTTATAAAAAAATACCAAAAATATTATCTATCATCTCTATTAGATCTCACTCTTGTAAGTGACCCTGAAGGGATTGACAACCCCTAATCATGTTGGTTGCGAGTAGCTATTGTTTTGTGCAGGTACGAGGTACTTGAGCGTGGCCTCCTACTGGATTGATACCTTGGTTCTCAAAAACTGAGGGAAATACTTATGCTACTTTGCTGCATCATCCTCTCCTCTTCGGGGAAAACCAACGCAGTGCTCAAGAGGTAGCAAGAAGAATTTCTGGCGCCGTTGCCGGGGAGTCTACGCAAAAAGTCAACATACCAAGTACCCATCACAATCCCTATCTCTCGCATTACATTAGTTGCCATTCGCCTCTTGTTTTCCTCTCCCCCACTTCACCCTTGCCGTCTTATTCGCCCTCTCTTTCCTAATCTCCTCCTCTCTCTTTCCGTTTGCCTTTTTCTCGCTTGCCTTTTGTTTGCTCGTGTGTTGGATTGCTTGTTTGTCGCGATGGCTCAAGATACTACCAAATTGTGTGACTTCACCAATACCAATAATAATGATTTCCTTCGCACTCCGATTGCTCCTCTTGCCAATACTGAATCTTGTGAAATCAATACTGCTTTGTTGAATCTTGTTATGAAAGATCAATTCGTCGGCCTTCCTAGTGAAGATGCCGCTACTCATCTTAATAGCTTCGTTGATTTATGTGATATGCAAAAGGAAAAAGATGTTGATAATGATGTCGTTAAATTGAAGCTATTTCCTTTTACGCTTAGAGATCGTGCTAAAGCTCGGTTTTCGGCTTTGCCTAAAAATAGTATTGATTCTTGGAACAAGTGCAAAGATGCTTTTATCTCTAAGTATTTTCCTCCCGCTAAGATCATCGCTCTTAGAAACAACATTATGAATTTTAAGCAACTTGATCATGAACATGTTGCACAAGCTTGGGAGAGAATGAAATTAATGCTACGTAATTGCTCTACTCATGGTTTGAATTTGTGGATGATTATACAAAAAATTTATGCCGTATTGAATTTTGCTTCTAGAAATCTTTTAGATTCGGCCGCGGGAGGCACTTTTATGGAAATCACTTTAGGAGATGCTACTAAACTCCTAGATAATATTATGGTTAATTGTTCTCAATGGCACACTGAAAGATCCACTAATAAAAAAGTGCATGCTATAGAAGAAATCAATGTTTTGAGTGGAAAGATGGATGAACTTATGAATTTATTTGCTACTAAGAGTGTTTCTTCTGATCCTAATGATATGCCTTTCTCTACTTTGATTGAGAATAATAATGAATCTATGGATGTGAATTTTGTTGGTAGGAATAATTTTGGTAACAATGCGTATAGAGGGAATTTTAATCCTAGGCCTTATCCTAGTAATCCTTCTAATAATTATGGAAATTCCTACAACAACTCTTATGGAAATTTTAGTAAGATGCCCTCTGAATTTGAGAATAGTGTTAAAGAGTTTATGAATTCATAAAAGAATTTTAATGCTTTGCTTGAAGAGAAATTGCTTAAAGTTGATGATTTGGCTAGGAACGTTGATAGAATTTCTCTTGAGGTTGATTCTTTAAAGCTTAGATCTATTCCTCCTAAGCATGACATCAATGAGTCTCTCAAAGCCATGAGAATTCCCATTGATGAGTGCAAAGAAAGAACCGCTAGGATGCGTGCTTCCAAAGATGCCTTTATTAAAGAGTGTTCTTCCAATTCCTATGAAAATCAAGATGAAGATCTAAAAGTTATTGATGTTTCCCCTATCAAATCTTTGTTTTGCAATATGAATCTTGATGAAACTGAATATGATATTCCTTTACCTAGAAGGCGTCCTAAAAATTCGGAGTATTTAGACCTTTATGATGAAATTGATGAAAGTGGGATTGAAAGAAATAAGACCCTAGATGTTGCTAAACCCACTATATTGGATTTCAAGGAATTTAATTATGAAAGTTTCTCTTTAATTGATAGTATTTCCTTGTTTCAATCCGTGCTAAATTCTCCTCATGCTTATAGTCAAAAGAAAGCATTTACCGAACATATTGTTGATGCCTTGATGCAATCCTATGAAGAAAAACTTGAGTTGAAAGTCTCTATCCCTAGAAAACTCTATGATGAGTGGGAACCAACTATTAAAATTAAAATTAAAGATCATGAGTTTTATGCTTTGTGTGATTTGGGTGCTATTGTCTCCACTATCCCCAAAACTTTGTGTGATTTGCTAGATTTCCATGACTTTGATGATTGCTCTCTAAACTTGCATCTTGCGGATTCCACTATTAAAAAACCTATGGGAAGAATTAATGATGTTCTTATTGTTGCAAATAGGAGTTATGTGCCCGTAGATTTTATCGTTCTTGATATATATTGCAATCCTTCTTGCCCTATTATTCTTGGTAGACCTTTCCTTAGAACGGTTGGTGCGATTATTGATATGAAGGAAGGGAATTTTAGATTTCAATTTCCATTAAAAAAGGGCATGGAACACTTTCCTAGAA
The DNA here is from genome assembly GCA_032464435.1 of Aegilops umbellulata. Lineage (NCBI taxonomy): Eukaryota > Viridiplantae > Streptophyta > Magnoliopsida > Poales > Poaceae > Aegilops > Aegilops umbellulata. The sequence continues at coordinate 27,310,725 of CP136056.1, read as the reverse complement.
AGAAAATAAAATTGCCTTATGAAACTATCATGAGAGCCACTTATGGATTGCCTACCAAAGATGGCAATACCTAAATCTATCCTCGCTTTTATGCCTAGCTAGGGGCGTTAAACGATATCGCTTGTTGGGAGGCAACCCAATTTTATTTTGAGTTTTTTATTTTTGCTTCTGTTTAGGAATAAATAATCCATATACCTTCTGTTTAGATGTGGTTTTGTGGTTTAATTAGTGTTTGTGCCAAGTTAGACCTATAGGATCTTCTTGGATGATAGTTATTTGATCTTGCTGTAAATTCCAGAATCTTTCTGTTCACGAAAACAATTGTTAAAAATCACCAAAACGTGAAAAAATAATGATTCCAATTGCTTCTGATCAATAAACAAATTTTCTAGGTCGTCCTATTTTGATAGATTTTTTGGAGTTCCAGAAGTTTGCGTTAGTTACAGATTACTACAGACTGCTCTGTTTTTGACAGATTCTGTTTTTCATGTGTTGTTTGCTTATTTTGATGAATCTATGGCTAGTAAAATAGTTTATAATCCATAGAGAAGTTGGAATACAGTAGGTTTAACACCAATATAAATAAATAATGAGTTAATTACAGTACCTTGAAGTAGTTTTATCTTTTCTTTCTCTAACGGAGCTCACGAGATTTCTATTGAGTTTTGTGTTGTGAAGTTTTCATGTTTTGGGTGAAATCTTTTGATGGATTATGGAACAAGGAGTGGCAAGAGCCTAAGCTTGGGGATGCCCATGGAACCCCCAAGATAATCCAAGGACACCAAAAAGTGAAAGCTTGGGGATGCCTCGGAAGGCATCCCCTCTTTCGTCTACTACCATCGGTAGTTTTACTTGGAACTATATTTTTATTCACCACATGTTATGTGTTTTGCTTGGAGCGTCTTGTATTATTTGTGTATTTGTTTGTTAGTGTGCCATAATCATCCTTGCTGTACACACCTTTTGAGAGAGCCATTTATGAATTAAAATTTGATAGAATACTCTATGTGCTTCACTTATATCTTTTGAGCGTTATAGTTTTGCTATATGTGCTTCACTTATATCTTTTGAGCGTTATAATTTTGCTCTATGTGCTTCACTTAGATCTTTTAGAGCACGGTGGTGGATTTGTTTTAAAGAAACTATTGATCTCTCATGCTTCACTTAGATCATTTTGAGAGTCTTAATAGCATGGTAATTTGCTTAATACTAATATGCTTGGTATTCAAGATATGTGAAACTTTCTTTTGAGTGCATTGAATACTAAGAAAAGATTGAAGCATGATAATTTTTTTGAGATATGGAGGTGATAATATTAGAGTCATGCTAGTTGAGTAGTTGTGAATTTAAAGAATACTTGCGTTGAAGTTTGTGATTCCCGTAGCATGCACGTATGGTGAACCGTTATGTGATGAAGTCGGAGCATGATTTATTTATTGATTGTCTTCCTTATGAGTGGCGGTCGGGGACGAGCGATGGTCTTTTCCTACCAATCTATCCCCTAGGAGCATGCACGTAATACTTTGCTTTGATAACTTCTAGATTTTTGCAATAAGTATATGAGTTCTTTATGACTAATGTTGAGTCCATGGATTATACACACTTCTTCCCATCCTTCCACCATTGCTAGCCTCTCTAATACCGCGCACTTTTTGCTGGTATCATACACCCACCAAATACCTTCCTCAAAACATCCACCATACCTACCTATCATGGCATTTCCATAGCCATTCCGAGATATATTGCCATGCAACTTTCCACCGTTCCGTTTATTATGACACGCTCCATCATTGTCATATTGCTAGCATGATCATGTAGTTGACATCGTATTTGTGGCAAAGCCACCTTTCATAATTCTTTCATACATGTCACTCTTTATTCATTGCATATCCCGGTACACCACCAGAGGCATTCATATAGAGTCATATCTTGTTCTAAGTATCGAGTTGTAATTGTTGAGTTGTAAGAAAAATAAAAATGTGATGATCATCATGTTTTAGAGCATTGTCCCAAGTGAGGAAAGGATGATGGAGACTATGATTCCCCCACAAGTCGGGATGAGACTCCGGACGAAAAAAAAGAGGCCATAAAAAAGGCCTAAATAAAAAAATTAAAAAAATGAGAGAAAAAGAGAGAAGGGACAATGTTACTATCCTTTTACCACACTTGTGTTTCAAAGTAGCAGCAAGATCTTCACGATAGAGAGTCTCTTATTTTGTAACTTTCATGTACTAGTGGGAATTTTTCATTGTAAAACTTGTCTTGTATATTCCAATGATGGGCTTCCCCAAAATGCTCTAGGTCTTCGTGAGCAAGCGAGTTGGATGCACACCCACTTAGTTTCTTTTGTTGAGCTTTCATATACTTATAGCTCTAGTGCATCCGTTGCATGGCAATCCATACTCACTCACATTGATATCTATTAATGGGTATCTCCATAGCCCGTTGATACGCCTAGTTGATGTGAGACTATCTTCCCCTCTTTTGTCTTCTCCACAACCACCATTCTATTCCACATATAGTGCTATGTCCATGGCTCACGCTCATGTATTGCGTGAAGATTGAAAAAGTTTTGAAAATGTTAAAGTATGAAACAATTGCTTGGCTTGTCATCGGGGTTGTGCGTGATTTAAATACTTTGTGTGGTGAAGATAGAGCATAGCCAGACTATATGATTTTGTAGGGATAACTTTCTTTGGCCATGTTATTTTGAGAAGACAAAATTGCTTTATTAGTATGCTTGAAGTATTATTATTTTTATGTCAATATGAACTTTTGTCTTGAATCTTTCGAATCTGAATATTCATACCACAATTAAGAAGATTTGCATTGAAATTATGCCAAGTAGCACTCCGCATCAAAAATTCTCTTTTTATCATTTACCTACTCGAGGACGAGCAGGAATTAAGCTTGGGGATGCCTGATACGTCTCCAACGTATCTATAATTTTTGATTGCTCCATGATATATTATCTACTATTTTGGACTATATTGGGCTTTACTTTCCACTTTTATATTATTTTTGGGACTAACCTATTAACGGGAGGCCCTGCCCAGAATTGCTGTTTTTTTGCCTATTTCAGTGTTTCGGAGAAACAGAATATCAAACGGAGTCCAAACGGAATAAAATCTTCGGGACCGTGATTTTCTCACCGAACATGATCCAGGAGACTTGGACCCTACTCCAAGGGAGCCAAGAGGCGGTCACGAGGGTGGGGGGCGCCCGCCCCTTAGGGCGCGCCCCCTGCCTCGTGGGCCCCTCGAAGCTCCACCAACGTACTCCTTCCTCCTATATATACCTACGTACCCCCAAATGATCAGAACAGGAGCCAAAAACCTAATTCCACCGCCGCAACTTTCTGTATCCACGAGATCCCATCTTGGGGCCTGTTCCGGAGCTCCGCCGGAGAGGGTCGTCATCACGGAGGGCTTCTACATCATCATAGCCCGTCCGATGAAGTGTGAGTAGTTTACCTCAGACCTTCAGGTCCATAGTTAGTAGCTAGATGGCTTCTTCTCTCTTTTTGGATCTCAATACAACGTTCTCCCCCTCTCTTGTGGAGATCTAATCGATGTATTCTTCTTTTTGCGGTGTGTTTGTTGAGATCGATGAATTGTGGGTTTATGATCAAGTCTATCTATGAATAATATTTGAATCTTCTTTGAATTCTTTTATGTATGATTGGTTATCTTTGCAAGTCTCTTTGAATTATCAATTTGGTTTGGCCTACTAGATTGGTTTTTCTTGCCATGGGAGAAGTGCTTAGCTTTGGGTTCGATCTTGCGGTGTCCTTTCCCAGTGACAGAAGGGGCAGCAAGGCACGTATTGCATCGTTGCCATCGATGATAACAAGATGGGTTTTATTTCATATTGCATGAATTTATCTCTCTACATCATGTCATCTTGCTTAAAGCGTTACTCGGTTTTTAACTTAATACTCTAGATGCATGCTGGATAGCGGTCGATGAGTGGAGTAATAGTAGTAGATGCAGGCAGGAGTCGGTCTACTTGTCACGGACGTTATGCCTATATACATGATCATACCTAGATATTCTCATAACTATGCTCAATTCTGTCAATTGCTCAACAGTAATTTGTTCACCCACCGTAAAATACTTATGCTCTTGAGAGAAGCCACTAGTGAAACCTATGCCCCCCGGGTCTATTCTCATCATATCAATCTCTATCACTTTAATCTTGCTTTGCTTTTTTACTTTGCCTTTTACTTCTTACTTTGCATCTCTATATCAAAAAAATACCAAAAATATTTCTATCATCTCTATCAGATCTCACTCTCATAATTAACCGTGAAGGGATTGACAACCCCTAATCGCGTTGGTTGCGAGTAGCTATCGTTTTGTGCAGGTATGAGGGACTTGTGCGTGGCCTCCTACTGGATTGATACCTTGGTTCTCAAAAACTAAGGGAAATACTTACGCTACTTTGCTGCATCATCCTCTCCTCTTCGGGGAAAACCAACGTAGTGCTCAAGAGGTAGCATGCCTCCTCCCTGGTAACAACATATCTTCATTTTTCCTGGTAATCAAAAAGGGAAGGAGCAGGGAGAGTAATATGGACAGAGCTACGTCTGTCAAAGATTAGTCGATACTGGAGGAACTCTTCATTGTTCAAAAGAAAATGATGTTTGACCATCGCGTCATAATCTAAATAAGCAGGAGGCAACACCATATCCCCCTCTCGTGGGGCTATACCAAGATAATTAGCAACTCGGGTCGCATAAATACCTCCAAATAAATCTCCAGACATACCATTATTATGCAACATACGTGCGACTATTGCCCCCAAGTTGTAATCTTTATTACCTAACACAGCACTCTTGAGGACACAAAGATCAGGGACACACATATGACATGCTTCATCTTTACCATTAATGCATCTACCAATGAAGAAAGCAAAATAATGTATAGCAGGAAAATGAATGCTCCCTATGGTAGCCTGTGCTATATCCCTAGATTCTCCCATAGTAATACTAGCAAGAAAGTCTTTATATTCAGATTTATGGGGGTCATTAACATAGACCCACTGTGGGAGTTTGCAAGCAGTTATAAAATCCTCTAAGTCCATGGTATAAGATTTATCATAAATATCAAATAGGACACTCTGAGAATTACGTGAACATTTATATTTAAACCTTCTCACAAATGAATCAGTTAATTGATAGTACTGAGGACACTTATCTTGTAAGAAGTCCTCAAAGATCGGCATTACGCACATATGTGTCAAATTCATCCTTAATGCCTGCATTGACCATAAAATCGTCTAATAGCCACTCACAAGCTCGCACTTCTGCGTCCCTCGGTAGTTCATCGTCTTGCTCACGCATAGCAAGCCTGGGTCCTTTCTTTATTGAGGAACCACCTTGATACATTCTCCTAGACATATTTCTTTTTCTAAAAAAATTCTGAAATTTTAGTAACTTCAAAATAAAAGTGAATGGAACTAAACAAGATTGGTAGCAACTCCTCCTACAAGTGCGTAGAGCCTATATCATGCATTAGAATTGCTTGGGGCCTCATAAATTTGACATGCAAGCTCAAGAACAGGGTCACCTATGCAACAAGAATTTGCAATGAATAAAGCACTAGAACAAAAACTAATTGGACCAATGGAGGAGTCATATACCAAGCAACAACCCCCAAAGCAGTTTTGTGAATGGAGCTTTGAGCAAAGAGATCGAAAATCATAGCAAAATGAGCTAGAACTCATGCTTGAGCTGGATGAGGATTTTTTTGGGAAGAAGATGGAGTGTGTGGGTGCAGGAATAAGTGGAGGGGGCCACCATGGGCCCACGAGATAGGGGGGCGCCCAGGGGGTGTGGGTGCGCCCTCCACCCTCATGGACTGGTGCTTGCCCCTCCTACAGTGTTTTCAGTGCCTAAAATCCTCAAATATTCCATAAAAAATCATACTAAATTTGCAGGGCATTTGGAACACTTTTATTTTCGGGATATTTTTTATTGCACGGATAATTCAAAAAACAGACAGATAATACTATTTTTGCTTTATTTATTTTAAATAACAGAAAGTAAAAAGAGGGTACATAAGGTTGTGCCTTCTAGTTTCATCCATCTCGTGATCATCGAAATGAATCCACTAACAAGGTTGATCAAGTCTTGTTAACAAACTCATTCCGAATAACACGGAACCGGAGAAATTTTGAATAGCACTAGCTTACCTCAACAGGGATATGAACATCCCAAACAATAAGAATATCATACTTTTTCTTGACAGTAGGAAGAGGAAATTCAAAACCTCCAATAATGATAGTTGGAACTTTTACAATAGAATTGATGCTATGAACTTGATATTGTTTCGTCGGAAAGTGTACCGTATGCTCATTACCATTAACATGAAAAGTGACATGGCCTTTGTTGCAATCAATAACAACCCCTGCAGTATTCAAAAAGGGTCTACCAAGGATAATCGACATACTATCATCCTCGAGAATATCAAGAATAACAAAGTCCGTTAAGATAGTGACATTTGCAACCACAACAGGCACATTCTCACAAATACCGACATGTATAGCAGTTGATTTATCAGCCATTTGCAAAGATATTTCAGTAGGTGTCAACTTATTCAATTCAATTCTACGACATAAAGAGAGAGGCATAACACTAACACCGGCTCCAAGATCATATAAAGCAGTTTTAACATAGTTTCTTTTAATGGAGCATGGTATAGTTGGTACCCCGGGGTCTCCAAGTTTCTTTGGTATTCCACCCTTAAAAGTATAATTAGCAAGCATGGTGGAAATTTCAGCTTCCGGTATCTTTCTTTTATTTGTAATGGTATCCTTCATGTACTTAGCATAAGGGTTTAATTTAAGCATATCAGTCAAGCGCATAGGTAAGAAGATAGGTCTAATCATTTCAGCAAAGCGCTCAAAATCCTCATCATCCTTTATCTTGGGTGGTTTAGGAGGAAAGGGCATGGGTTTCTGAACCCATGGTTCTCTTTCTCTACCGTGCTTCCTAGCAACAAAATCTCTTATCATAATGTTGATTCTTTGATTGTGGGTTATCAAGATCAACAGCAGGTTCAATCTCTACTTCATTATTTTTGCTAGGTTGAGCATCAACATGAACATTATCATTAACATTATCACTAGGTTCATGTTCATCACCTGATTGTGTTTCAGCATCAGAAATAGAAATATCATTGGGATTCTCAGGTGTGTCTACAACAGGTTCATTAGAAGCATGCAAAGTCCTATCGTTTTTCTTTTTCTTCTTTTTAGAAGAACTAGGTGTCTCTAAATTATTTCTCTGAGAATCCTGCTCGATTCTTTTAGGGTGGCCTTCAGGATGCAAAGGTTCTTGAGTAATTCTACCAGTTCTAGTAGCCACTCTAATAGCAAAGTCATATTTATTATTTAATTCATCGAGCAAATCACTTTGAGCTTTAAGTACTTGCTCAGCTTGAGTGGCAACCATAGAAGCATATTTGCTAATGAGTTTAAGTTCACCTTTAACTCTAGCCATATAATCACTCAAGCGTCCTATTTCGAAAGCATTACTCTTTAATTCTCTACCAGCATAAGCATTAAAACTTTCTTGCCTAGCCATAAATTCATCAAATTCATCTAAGAATGGGCTATGAAATTTAGTAGAAGGAATTTCAACTTTATCATATCTATAGAGAGAATTTACCTTTACTACTTGTGTCGGGTTATCAAGACAATGTGTTTCTTCGACAGGCGATATATTAAGACCATGTATTTCTTCAATAGGTGGTAAATTCTTAACATCTTCAGCTTTATTGCCTTTTTCTTTCATTGATTTCTTTGACTCTTGCATATCTTCAGGACTGAGAAATAGAACACCTCTCTTTTTTGGAGTGGGTTTAGGAATAGGCTCAGGAGTTGGCTCAATTGCCTCAGGAATTGGCTCAGGAAGAGTCCAATTATTTTCATTAGTCAACATATTATTCAATAGTAATTCAGCTTGGTCGACTGTTCTTTCCCTGAAAACACAACCAGCACAACTATCCAAGTAGTCCTTGGAAGCATCGGTTAGTCCATTATAAAAGATATCAAGTATTTCATTTTTCTTAAGAGGATGATCAGGCAAAGCATTAAGTAATCGGAGAAGCCTCCCCCAAGCTTGTGGGAGACTCTCTTCTTTAATTTGCACAAAATTATATATTTCCCGCAAGGCAGCTTGTTTCTTATGAGCAGGAAAATATTTAGCAAAGAAGTAATAAATCATATCCTGGGGACTACACACACAACAAGGATCAAGAGAATTAAACCAAGTCTTAGCATCACCCTTTAATGAGAACGGAAATATCTTAAGGATATAATAATAGCGGGCCTTCTTATCATTAGTAAACAGGGTGGCTATATAATTCAACTTGGTAAGATGTGCCACAACAGTTTCAGATTCAAGGCATAAAAAGGATCAGATTCAACCAAAGTAATTATTTCAGGATCAACAGAGAATTCATAATCCTTATCAGTAACACAGATAGGTGAAGTAGCAAAAGCAGGGTCAGGTTTCATTCTAGCATTAAGAGATTGTTGCTTCAATTTAGCTAGTAACTTTTTAAGATCATATCTATCTTTGCAAGCAAAAATAGCTCAGGAACAATTGCAGCTTCCTCATTCATAACATAACCCTCAGGAACAACAGGTAATTCATAATCAGGGGGAGAACTTTCATCATCACTATCATCAATAACAGCGTCTTCAATAATTTCATTCTCTATAACCCTAGCAAGTTGTTCATCAAGAAATTCACCTAATGGCACAGTAGCATCAATCGCAGAAGTAGTTTCATCATAAGTATTATGCATAGAAGAAGTGGCATCATCAATAACGTGCGACATATCAGAGTCCATAGCAGTAGCAGGTTTAAGTGTCGCAAGCTTACTCAAAACAGAAGGAGAATCTAGTGCAGAGCTAGATGGAAGTTCCTTACCTCCCCTCGTAGTTGAGGGGTAAATCTTAGTTTTTGCGTCCTTCAAGTTCTTCATAGTGATCAGCAGATATAAACCCCAAGTGACTCAAAGAATAGAGCTATGCTCCCCGGCAACGGCGCCATAAATTAGTCTTGATAACCCACAAGTGTAGGGGATCGCAACAGCTTTCGAGGGTAAAGTATTCAACCCAAATTTATTGATTCGACACAAGGGGAGCCAAAGAATATTCTTAAGTATTAGCAGTTGAGTTGCCAATTCAAACACACCTGGATAACTTAGTATCTGCAACAAAGTATTTAGTATCAAAGTAATATGGAAGTAAAGGTAACAGTAGCAAAAGTAATATTTTTGGGTTTTGTAGTGATTGTAACAGTAGCAACGGAAAAGTAAATAAGCAAAGAACAATATGTGAAAAGCTCGTAGGCATTGGATCAGTGATGGATAATTATGTCGGATGCGATTCCTCGTGTAATAGCTATAACATAGGGTGACACAGAACTAGCTCCAATTCATCAATGTAATGTAGGCATGTATTCCGAATATAGTCATACATGCTTATGGAAAAGAACTTGCATGACATCTTTTGTCCTACCCTCCCGTGACAGCGGGGTCCTAGTGGAAACTAAGGGCACTACAAAAAAAATACACTTCCGTGATGATACGTGTTTGTCACAGTAGGTCTCTTTTTTTGTCCTGCATGTACATCCATGACAAATTTATGACAGAATCAAGATAGTCATACCTGTGCTGTCGTAGAAGTGTTCCATGACATTACCAAAATTATCATCACGGAAGTGTCCACTTCCATGATGATAAATCGCGCATCACAGAAGTGCTTTCGTCAAGGGTGACCGACACGTGGCATCCACCGTAACGGAACGCCGTTAAGCTATCGGGTCGGCTTTTGGATCCGATAACCCGTTAACAGCCCCGACCAATGAGAAATTTCCACGTGTAAAATTCTTATTGGCCGGACGAAACACGTGTCAGCTCGTCAGTGGGTCAGATAGGCGCCTATGATACATCGACACGTGGCACGACCCAATAGAGGCCCATTCCTGTGAAAAGGCCGGCCCGTTTGACTTGGTCAAAAGCTGGTGGGCCGGCCCATGGAAAGCCTGTTAACGGCATGTTCGCATATAGCCCATTTACAGCCTGCTAACCCAAGGCCCGTTACGCCCTGTCCGAATTAGGCCCAGTAGCGTCATCTGGGCCATCCAATATGATTCCAGCCCGTTTTCACTTCTGGCCCATGTATGGCCCATGACGTCTTTCGGCCCATATGAGGCCCTATGTAACTCTTGGCCTATTCACGACCCATGGTGAAACTGGCCCGTAATGAACAATGTATCACTTTACACCCATTAACGGCCCGTGGTGAAACTGGCCCGTAATGAATAGTGTATCACTTTATACCCTTTAACGGCCCGTTATTCCGTTGGGCCGTTTCCAGCCCATGTTATCTTTCGGCCTTCTTAGAGCCTATTTATTCTTGGGCTCATTTCCAGCATTCGTTTACTTACGGCCCGTTACTGTCATTTTTTGCTTGTGGGCCAAATTCAGCCCGTGGTTATAGTCGGCCCGTTTGTGGTCCGTTAATACGTTGGGCCGTTTTCATAGCGTGATCAAATACGGCCTATTAACGATGGCCCGTTACGGTCGGCCCATGAACGGACGATTCCAACTCTAGACCGTTTACGGCCATAATGCGGCCTGTTATTGGCCCATGTTTGGCCAATCGATCATACGGCCCGTATAAGGCCCATTGATGATACGGCCCGTATAAGGCCCATTGATGATATGGCCCGTAGAAGGCCCATTGTTTCTACGGCCCGTTACTGTTTCTACGACCCGTAAAAGGCCCACTGTTTCTACGGCCCATAGGAGGCCCAGTGTCACTACAGTAAATATTAGCCCATGGTTATTGTGGCATAGTTTTAAAAAATAGGTTATTGCAGCCACTAGTTAACCGCGGAAAAAGAACTGCAATGACTACAAGCAAACAAATAAACAAGACAACAAGGAAATAAATAAGCAAGCAACTAACGCTAGGCTATCACGGCTATTACACATATTACATCCACTGGGCATCAAAGTTCGCCACCAGTGCAAATATAGGGAACAAAGCAGCATATCATATACACTGGCCGTCAAAATTGGCCACCAGTGCAAATAAACGCGGCAGCAAAACAAGAGCATAACTGAAACAACTTCAGAAGAGTTCAAGAAACGTTATCCTGGGTATCCACCATGCTGGCAATAAGCTTAGCAAGCTGATTAGCTTTGTCCTGTTTGGCGCTAAAATCCTCCAACGCTTGCTGTTGCACCAGAAAGTATGCATCTGAATTAATGTTCCAGGGACTTCCGTAGTCCTTCCGCTTCTTGTCGCAGCACAGCTGATCGATGTCTTTCAGCTTGTAGTTGAGACTCAAGAAACCGAACTGATTCAGACAGTGAGTATGAATAGCTTGTGCAAGCGGTAGTGGCTTGTAACTCCAACAATAAACCAAGACAGGATGTGTCACTATCCTGAACCTTATCTGCATTACTTCCTTTACTGTTGCTTAATAAGGCACTCTTCCCCAATATTCTTTCAGCATTCTAAAAGAAGAAACAAGCAGACACATAACAAGTTTAGCATGTACTACTATATGAAACTCATTTTGGTGAACCAGTTCATTAGTAAGGTGGACAGGATTAAACTACCAAGTCTTCTATTGCCAAGTACTAGTACATAATAAAAGCATCAAACAAACATATATCTATGTCCTATGGTAGCAATGGAATCTTAAATTAGAACAGTTGTTCTTCAGGTTTAGGCACTTGTTCTACATGAACAGAGTACAGTAACACGCAAGAATATAATACTTAAAAATAGAAAATGAGCTCATAGACCTTACCACATTCTTGGTTCGGGACCAGTACAGAACAAGGCGTTCCCAGTCATCGTCCAGTAAATGTGTCTCAGGAGAACGTAAGGGAATTTGATGAGTTTCTTTGCCGGTGAAGTACGTTTTCTTCAGGTAATTCCGATACTGCCACCAAGCATTCTTGAAGATAGCAGAGGTATTAGCACAGGTTACCTCATCCTGAGTTTCCAAATCGGTCCTTCTCTATAGAGAAAAATGGGAAAATTTGTTGTATTATAACCATCATGGAGGTAGGATGTATGGGATGAAGCAAAGTAATTGCCATGAATAACATTACTTACACATAACTCCTGGACAAACACCTGCAACTGGCATTTTCCTTCATCTTCAGTATAATATTTCCAAGATGGGAAGATACGCACATACGATTTAACAACATCAAATGCGATAGATGCTAAAGTACGACTAGCTGGTTGTGCTTCCTCCACAGGAATAGGCGTACTAACTGGTGGAGTTGGGGTTCGCCGTGATAGTACTGGCCCTTTGGGCACTGGAGCTGCCTTACTAACTGCTCTTGTTTGGGAGCTCTGTGGTGGAGATGGTACTGTGTCAACAGGAACTGGGTTACTATCGGCTGGGGTTGGGGTTAGATTGGGTGAAGCTGGTTCTCTGTCCATCGTAGTAGGGGTACAATCTACGAGAGTTTGGGTTATGTGTGGTAGGGCTGGTTCTTGTGCATGTACAACCGGGGTGCTATCTCCACCAAGAAGTAGCACTGTTTTATTTGAAGACTGTGTTTTTAGTCCGCTAGATACTGGCATCACCCGCTCCAATTCAAATGGCTGATAAACAGGAAACATAGTTGAATGTACAGACATTGTATGAGAGACACATGCAATAGATAGTGTGGAACAAAGAGGGCATGAAATAGTTGACATGTATATTGTTTAACTAAAATGGATAGCATGACATAATTTCACATATATGATGTCTATCTAAACTGGATAGCATAGCATAACATAATTCAAAGATATGATGAATAACTAAACAGGATCGCTTGACATAATTCACCTACATGTTATCTAAGTAATCAGGATCGCATCATTTAATTCACGTATGTGATTTATATGCTAAACATAGGGCATTCGATATGATGTCTGAACTAAGAACATGGTGTTGAATATTGTGTATATGATGTCTAAACTATGCAATGCAAGACACTTTATGCATGATATGAACAGTATAACCGTGCCAAGTTAGAGCATACACCTCAGTGAGGGAATAGGACTAGTCATCTGTCTCTGAATCCATCTCTGAGGAGCTATCGGGACCCAACAAGAGATCTGCTTCGACAGGTAGCACTGTCTGCGCTGAAGGCCTTGTTTTCACTCCAGATTTTTCCATCTCCCACCCAAATGGCTGATTCACAGGAAGAGTAGTTTAATGTACAAACATTGTTGACAAATGGAAATGTAATGAAGAAAAGGAAGGGCAAGATATCATTCAAATATATGATGCCTGGTTAAACAGGATGGCATTGCACATTTCACATATATTATGGCTGGCTAAAAGACATGAGACTGCATAATTCCCATATATGATATAGAAACTAAACAGGTGGCATTACAGAACATGCATAAACTAAGCAGATGACATATATGATGTCAAAAATAGGCACTGCAAGGCTACATATGCATGATATGACTAACATCATCATGCCAAGGTAGAGCAAACACCTTGGGGGGTAAATAGGAGTGGTCAGCGGCATCCAAATCCGCCTCAGAACAGATATCTTCCTCTGGATTACAATCTGGAGAGGGGTGGGGAGGGTTTGCCATTGAACCAACCATGGAGCGATGTTTGCATGACATTGTATTGCCGCGCAAAACTCTTCTCCTTTTCTCTACATGTTCAGCATGACTGTGTACAATATCTGACATGCATACGAAAAAAATATGGTGAGATTATGTAAGGAGAGCATGCAGAAATTTAGAGTGATGGTAACAACCAGTGGATCGAAGTTTTTCCGTTGAACCAAAATAGCCCTAATGGATCGACGTGAATGTATAGTAATAAGTGATGCAACAAGTGTACACCTCTTTGCCGTAGCCGTGTCGACCTCAGCATCATTGGGTTGGTCGCTGAAGCAGTTGAGGCAGAGGTGGCTGTCGGAGGTGTGGAGGAAGATCTGAGGAATCTGTAGACGGCGTCCAGGGCACTGCACTATTGTGATGGATCGTTCTGTCGTTGGAGCAGCTCCGGTGAGCCGTAAGACGTCAAGGCTGAAGCAGCACAAGACAGACGTCGTCAATCTCAAGTGGGATTATAATAGCATCTCCAATAGATGATGTAAAATTAACATCACCAAAAACCACCTGACTACAACAGATGAGGTAAAAACTGTAGACTCTGAACTTAACTGTCAAAACTGAATTTTACTGTGGAATCTGAATGCTACTGTCGAAACTGAACGCAATGGTAGCAGAGAGGAACTTGACATGTAGTTTAGGGAGGGCTTGCAGTTCATCTTCAACCTGCACCCCCCTGAGCTGCCAGCCACCACCGGCCGAACCGCCGGCCCCAGCGCCGCCTCGCCGCCCCGAAACAACTCGCCACCGCCGCCCCGGCCAGCCCTCTAGGACCCCCCCCACCATGAACCCTAAGATAGATAGTGGGGTACGTCTCCGGCGAGCCCCCGTCCCTGCTGCGGGTGGTTCTTCCTTAACTCCGGCGAGCCCCCCCAACCCTTGAAAATCGACTGACCCAAAAGTCGATTCAGTCGACTGAAGTGGGGCTTAATCGGAGCAGAGCAGCAGCACGAGCGAGGGGGAGAGCAGCAGCAGCAGCAGCTGGGCGAGCGAGCGATCGAGCGAGAGCCAGAGCAGCAGTAGCAGATTCGGCTGGTATGGCCGCCGCCGCCGAAGGGGCCTCGCACTGGGGGAGAGCCGCCATGGAGATGTCGCCCGCGGTGCCGGCTTCAAGGTAGCCGCTCCATGGGGGTGCGGGATGGAGCACCGTCGGCGCCGGGAGGTTGAGTTAAGGAGAAGGTGCGATGCGATGAGTGTACAACCTCTTTGGTGGCGCCGAGTAGGCCTCGGCTTCGTCCGAGGAGTCAGTGAGGATGTTGCGGTTCCGGTGGAGCAGGTTAAGGCGACGCTGTGGGGATGGAGCAGCCGCGATAGACGAGGCGATCGTTGGAGCAGCTCTTTGGAGGTGGAGGACGGGGCGGCTGAACCGGGGGGACGACAAGATGGACGACGGATCCTCATCCGAGGAGGTGGACGAGGGACGTCGAGCTGTTGCGGTGGACGACGTCGTCGGGGAAGAGGCTCCGGCTGGGCAGCGGTGACGTGGCGGACGGAGGAGGGTGGGGTTTCACGGCTGGAGCGGAGACGTTATGGCGGCCTGGGATTTCGAATGGCGAAAAGGGGGCGATGGGAGGGGGTGAAGCATGACTTAGGAACGCGCTTGTCCAAAATGTAGGTTGTGTTACAAAACTACCCCCCCCACCGATTTGAACTAGCAGCCCTTTCCGGTTAGGGTTAGAAGGGGGATTTCGCGTGTCGGGATTTGGCAGCTGGAGGGAGTTTTCGCGCGCGTTGTAATTTCGGGATAGCAAGGCGCGGGTTGTGAAGGTGCCAGTTTTGGGAGCACAATATCTGAATTTTCGGGATATAACAAGACGCGGGTTGAATTTTAGGGACAAGCCTAACGTGTCGTAATATTGTACTTGTACGTACCAAATCAATTCGCACTTCCCTCAACCAAAAAGAAAACAAAAAAAATAAAACTATTCACACCACACGAAGAGGGAGTCTTGCCCCGTTTTACTATACAAATGCTATTCAAAGCTACTCCCTCCTTCCATCTATATAGGGCCTAATGCGTTTTTCGATGCTAACTTTGACCAAATACTAGAGCAATGATATATGACATGCAACTTACACAAAGCACACCGTTAAATTCGTCTGTGAGAGGTTCTTTCAATGATATAATTTTCACATTGTGCATGTCATGTGCTATTAATCTTGTCAATAGTCAAAGGCGGTCTTAAAAATCTCATTACACCCTATATAGATGGAAGGAGGGAGTGTGAATCCATGTTATGTCCGATTAAATTTTTTCGCTTGCTGTATAATGCATGTAACCTACTCATACCTACATTTTAGTGCATTCCAAATGTCTATACTACCGCTGCAATTCGAACTAAATTTGAATTCGTTTCTCCATTTCAATAAGAATCTACAATCATGATTGTTGCCAACTTCAACCATCAAAGTTTCCTTGCTATCCGCCAGATATAAATCAGACGGCCTATAATGCAGGATGGCAGGCACACCATCATCAACAACTCCGTTTTTTATAAGAGTAGAGATAAAATATATTAAATGTAGTATATCATGTTCATAACCACACCATGTTTATCACCGTTATATATATTCACACATCCGTCAGTTTTAAACACTATGATAAATTCTTCAAATATCCGAATTCGCTTTTTATAATGAAGTATATATGATCTCTATTCGTCTTTTACACCCACACAACCCTCTTATCTTTGTAGCTAGCGCTAACTTTCTCTTGTGCATGCACACGCCCGCATCCCTCTCACCCTCCCTCAGCATTCTCTAGCTCCATCGCGCAAATTCGTCTTTTCACTTTAGGTCGTTCACCCATGGTGTGTGTAGGCCCCCCAGCTCCTTCTTTCCGGCACACATCGATCGATATGCCTCTCTAGCCAGGTGTGCCTAGCACAAACACAAGCTTCCCCTCTTCTCTTGTCACCGTCCATGCCTCACTCCCACCACTCTTTTCATCGTTCTTGTACTCGCACACTCCTCCCCCTCGATATAGTATGCCTCTCGTACCACCTCCTACAGGCATCCCTCTCTCTCTCTCTATCCTTCTCCTCGTGCCTCATTTGCTTCTAACACACACATGCATGTATACCGATCGATCTCCCAACATATACCTAGATCGACTTTAACTACCCCCCATCGATCGACGTACCTCAGAAGTTATGTCTCTCCTTTCTCTTACAAAGGGCGATTGATCTTCCTATGTAGTTACGTCTGCTTACCACAGCCACATCGTCCCCCCTCATCATTCGTGCATGCCTCCTGACCCGTCTCTCACACGCACGTGCACAGACAACAAGCATCCATCTCCTCTCTTATTGATATTGCGGGCGTGCCCTCCGTTTGTCTAGCAAGCCTATCCCACCATTTGTTAGAAGCAACTCCACTACCACCCCCTCCAACACTCTAGCTCTATCTCTCTCCCAACCTTATTCATCTCCTGCACATATGCATGGATGCCGATCGATCTCCCTTAATACATGAGGCAGATCGATCTCCTTAATACATGAGGTAGAACTCTCTCCTCCTCCACACATATACCTGCCATTGTACCTCTATAGTTAATTGGGCCTCCCTCTTCCCCCACCACACACCGATAGTCAAGCGCTGCAGGTAGGTATCCATGTCACAGAGACAAACTGCACATGTCCCATCTCAAGTTCCAGTAGGCCAGCAACTCTATATCTTTGATGTGGGCACACACAAATTCGATGGCACTCTTTATCGATCGCGCGCGCACACACACACACATCATCCCTCTCTTCGATTCTATGGACAACTCAAGCCGATGATACCTCCACTCTCTTCTCGTGGATCGCCCCCTCTATATATATGTTATATCCAGGACTCTATTTCACACACATTGAATATGTTAAATTTTTTGATTGACCCCCCCCCCCCCACAAAAAACTCTCAAGAACCCACACACTATAACTCTCTAGGTTTGTATCTCTCTCACACAACCCCACATAGGTGGTGTACGTATACAAGAAGAGAATAGGTGCACCGTGCACGTACTCACGCTTCGTGCCCAGCCACACCCGCGCGGGTACACGGTGGAGCTCATTTCTTTATGAAATGGCAGCCCACGTGCTAATTTGAACGCCTGTAGCGGTTGTTTACCTAGGGAGGTCGTGTACCACGCGTGCACGAAACAAAGTTCGACTTGACGCGTTGCCGCATTATTTTTAAATAAAGTTATAGCGCTCAATGGCACGTACACAGAATATAAAACGATTTTTATGGAGGAAAAGGTAGTCCGCTCTTCAGAGTATCTCACACAAGGCTCCGGTGGCCTCTCTCTCTCTCACCGTTGGTCATTGATCCGGCCGCATCCCGTCCGCCGGGGGAAAGGGAGTGCGGTGGCCTCTCTCTCTCTCTCTCTCACCATTGGTCACTGATCCGGCCGCATCCCGTCCGCCGGGGGAAAGGGAGTGCGGTGGCCTCTCTCTCCCACACCGTTGGTCACTGATCCGACCCCATCCCGTCCGCCGGGGGAAAGGAGGAAGTGCATCGTTTCTCCGTTCGACGGCGCTGAGGCAGCACGTCCCGATCTGCGGTACACGCCGTTCTCTCTGACCAAGCTCCGGCGCGGCAGGGCCTACGCCACCTGCTCGCAGATTCCGCCCGCCGCCGCTCACCTAGTTACATCCCGACGACCTCCAGGTATCCCCTCCGGCCTTGCTCCAATGCCCGTTTTCCAACGTCGCTGCATGTAGATCTTCCATAGTTCTTTGCCCAAAACGTAGTTCGTCCGGCGTACTTTCCATATTGCATTCTCGTCCTCACACCGTTTTAGACAAACACAACCGTGTTGTTATCTTCCCTTAGGACAAGGAATATGCTTCTTTTTTGTGGTCGCATGTGTCATCAACTGTTATTGGCGAGTAATTGTTTCCTTTCTTCCTCTTTTTTGCAAACAGGGCTATCCATTTCACCTCGTTGCTATTGCGACCTTTTGGTGAACTGCACAAATCACTTTTTTCTTAAGAGTGTTTTGTGCAGTTGTACTAAAATGTCACACGGGCAACGTCTATACATTTCAGTGCGACTGCACAAAGGGAGATTGGTTTTGCTCTATCCTCCTCATCCAACTCCGAGCCTAATCTTCTCCAACTAGTTAGTCTTAAGAGAGACCGCAAAGGTGACCGACTTCTATTTGTGTGTTTATTGTTTCATCAGCAGTCCTCTATTATCGTAATCACACTTGATATCTTTGGAACAGGGACGCTCAGCTCTATTTTAGTGGAACTACACAAAATGATCGGAATGTTGCATGCTCCAGACAGCTATTCCCAACATGCCTTGTTGATTTAGACAGAGCTGGGCGGACGTTGCTGCCAATGAAAGCATGGATCAATTTTAATTTAACACCTTCTCACAACTTTGTCTTCAGTTGTGATGTAATTATTAGCTCTGATCTGCTAATAATTGACATGCATTAGCAAGGAAGTTAGTTTTTTATTGTTTCCGAAAGAGCATCGATCGCAAGACACGCGAAACAAAAGCTGAAAGCTCACACCATTGTACAATTTCATGTCGCTGGAATTTTTTTGCATAGTACGTCAATTATGTAAACAAATGATGGAAGCTTGATAGCATTGCCAGAAGCCTCTTCATCATCCGGGTTCATGTGCCATGCACGAAACTATACTCCTTCTTTCCTAAATATTTCTCTTTTTACAAATTTCAAACAGGCATATTTTAGAGTGTAGATTCACTCATTTTGCTTCGTATGTGTACTCCCTCCGTTCCTAAATATTCTATTCGTCTTAACAGAGATTTCAACAAGTGACTACATACGGAGCAAAATGAGTGAATGTACACTCTAAAATATGTCTATATACATCTGTATGTGCCAGTCCATTTGAAATCTCTAAAAAGACAAATATTTGAGTAGTCACTCGTTGAAATCTCTAGAAAGACAAATACTCCAGAGTATATTTAAGAACCGAGGGGGTAGTGCACAACCGCATGGGAGACTCACCCCGGTCGTTGCGCCGCATTAATAGTGAGTAATGAGCAGTCAAATCATAAGCCCCACCTTTCCCACTGTAAGTTGCTCTGAAGAAGCAACCATCAATACGCTCTTCTTTGAATCCGCTCATACTACTCCATCTGTCATTGTTTATACAGCGCGCTTCAGAAAAAAGAAAAAAAATTATGTGGGACCAAGGAGACTAGCGATCGGCCTGAAAAATAGCATTGGTAGTTATAGCACGACGTCTATTACAAGAGGGAATAATGCGTACACACATGCATGCAGTGCTTCCACCCCGGGTACACACATGCATGCACTCCGTAGTAGTACAATACATGGAGAGAAAATTGTGGACTTGATTGCGGTTACCACGCCCTAATTAATTGAGCATTAAACCAAACGTGTCTAAAGTCTCTCTGGTGGTGGAAATGCATTGAGAGAAATGCATCATAATGAAGCGCGCCCTGTAAACTGTGACGGAGGGTGGAGTAGTATGAAGGTGCAAAACCAAGTACGCATACTAGTACTGTGCTTGGCTCTTCGCCCCTTCGTGAACTCGAACAATGATGGTACTCCGCATGTTGGGTACTATAGTGTATGCCTATGACAATCTAACACCGAATGGACTAATGCATGTCCACCGAGGATAGGTTGCATTAGTCAAAAGGCGTAAGCAAGCTTCACCTTGTCCTGCAAGCTTCTCCTCGTTCTGCGAGTTGACGAGACACACCAAAAAGTAGTGCTAGTCCATACTCCCTCCTTTCCGGTTAATATGGCTTAATCTTTTTTGCAGGTAAATGAGAGAGCTTTATTCATATATAAGCATTCTTAGGACGATCAGCCAAGACACTGGTCACTAAGAAGCCAAAAAAAGAAGTAGGAAGCGAGGTGTTTCATCAAGCCAGCTCTCGGCCACATTCAAAGTGCAGCAAGCACGATTCGCACAAAGATGCGCCGCAAGGTTTGCTGACCTGTTTACATGCTGAATAACAAAAAAAGAGGAAATATTACTGAGCGCTACTATTTGTAACAGGATATGAGCCAGAATTAAGCGAGAATTGTGGCGAGTGTTCCATGTAATCAACTTCCATTATCACATGCGAGAACCCTCGAAGAGAACCAAATGTGTTGAAGATTGCTTCATCACATTTTAAAATTATAATAAGAGAGCAGACGCTCCTCCATCCGGTTCCTAGTAGTAGTACTAGTATAGTACGTACCTTTATGGACTATAGTAGCATGCATTAGGGCGTCGCACACGTTTTTGCGTCCATGTGTACGTGTGACTGTTGCATACACGTAGGGGGAGTACGTGTAGGGGGCACTAAGGAGCAGTCAAATCACACAGTAAGTTAGTCGGAAGAAGCAACCATCATTTCACTCTCGAATGACACGTATGCAATATAAAATGGTTGATATGGAGAGAAAAAGAAAACCACTATATATACACTAGCAGGGTGCGTGTGAGAGACGGGTCAGGAGGTGAATGACACGTGGCCCCAGGGGGTGGCTGGCCCACCTATCATACAACCAAAGGCAGGTGCAGTAGAGGGCCGAGGAGTAGTACGAAATCCTACGCACCTACGCACGCTAACCAAGGGTTGAGTGATCACTCGAATCGCAAGATCAGTTGACTAGAAGCTACGCTAGACCCATGGAGGCGATGAGCGCGAGCATCAACCGGCAGTGCCAGATGGTCCACAACGCCGGCCTGCGGCCCGGCAGGTAGTATTGCTTGAGGCCGCTAGGGCGAGGGGCCGCTTGGACGACAACTTCGTCTCCTTGTTCGACGAGGTCCTCGTCGGTTTCCTCGACAAGTTCACCATCGTCAAGAAGCTTGCACACGACTTTGACGTAAGCCTCCAGCCGACGCGCCCAGGCTCTGCGATGCCCGCCACCCTCAACGGCCACTATGGTAACAACCTCTTCGACGCACTGGTGGCCCTGCGACTGCCCGCCGTCGCGCCGGAGAATGTCCACCTCGAGGTCGCGCTCGCCGCGCAGCGCCTGGCGCAGCAAGACACCATCGACATAATCACCCACGTCTACGCGCAAATCGTCCACAAGGACTAGTACATGCAAGAGGAGGACGATAGGACGTTGGCCTTCTTGGAGCGCAGGGCAACCTTGGAAGGCACTGTTCAGAAGCACGTTGAGCTCGCCGCCAACGCCGCTGCTCCTCACACGTCGGTTGGTGACCCGGCGCACTAGGGCGTGAGGATGTCGTTGAACGTTGATGGATCCGTATGTATTTTTATCCTTCCGTGAAATCCATATAGTATTATATGATACTACATTAATTATCTTACCATTCGCATCAACTTCATAATTTTCGTACGTACTCCATGCATGAACGGCGTGAGAACCAAACTTCTCATTACTCTAGGCAAAATTGTTATTTTCTATCTATCGGTCACGCCATGGAGCAGAACCAAATTTTACAAGTTACGAGTTCAAAAGGAAAAGCCTGCCGTGTTCGCGTCGCACCCCCACACGGGTTGGTCTGGCACGCTGCTCAAGCGGGAATGCGTGCGGTGTTGCATTTTCACTTACAAGTGGGACCGCAGTTGAGCAAACCGACTATCGGCAAACTCCCACCCCGCCCACCGCGCGATGGCTGAGAAAAGAGGACAGGAGGGAGAAGAGATGGCTGTAGCACGGACTCCAAGAAAATTGGTGTCGGATGGGACTCGTGTGGGTGGCGTGTGCCGTACTGCTAGACGTGAATGCTAGTTATGGCCCATGCCACCCCACTATATCGAGCCTATATCGAGGTACGCAGAACAAATTTCCTGCAGTCCATGCTCAACCCTCCTCTATCTCTCTTCTCAGCCAGCCAGCGGGCGCGTGGAGCCCATCGTCTATTTGCTCACATGCGGCCCCACATGTTAGTGAAAACGCAAGAGGACCCACTGAACCTGCACATCTTTCACCTCGACGTGCTGGTGATGAAAAACAAATCCAATAAAGATCTTCGGTGGCCGCTTTTGGAGTTACTCAAGGGTAGTAAGATTCTATTTACAGTTTAACCCAAGATGCACATCTCGTGGCTTCAACTACCACTCTATTTTCTTTCATGACACGACCTGGATGCTGGATGTCCCACGTGTCGGCAAAAGGAGGAAGAACCCGACCAAATCTTCGGTTCTGCTCTCGGATTAGACTAGTTGTGCTAACTTAAAATTTTTATTGTGTACTCCCTCCGTTCCAAAATACTTGACTTCCATTTGTCCAAAAGTGGATGTACCTATATACTAAGACATATCTAGATACATATATATTTTGACAAATAGAAGGCATGTATTTTGCAACGGAGGGAGTAGAATGGATGTACCTATATACTAAGACATGTCAAGATACATATATATTTTGACAAATAGAAGGCATGTAGTATTGTGCAACGGAGGGAGTAGAATGGATGCAAGTTTTTGTATTGGGAAGAAGAGTACATCCTTATATTGATAGAGCGCAATTTAGTAGATGTTCTATCACTTTTAGCTAGTATAGAATAGAGGCTAGACATGAGACTAGATGCGAGGAAGCAACGTCTACTTCTTTACACTCGAAGAAGAAAGAAGCACGCTAGATCGAGCCTCCGCAGATCAACAATGAATGCATTGAGAAGGCACTAATCCAACTTACTACAGGAGTAGTAAAATGTATTCTTGTGGTTCTTGTTTTTTTGGTCTTGCTTTTCTAGTCAAAATTATCGTTGGAGTTCGTGAAAAACGGAGGTCCGTTTGGGGTCGTGCGTTGGAGTTGGCCTTACAAGTGGGACCGCAGTTAAGGAAACCGACTATCGGCAAACCCCCACCTCGCCCGTCGCGCGATGGCTGAAGTTAGAGAAACGACGAGGTTGAAGAGATTGCTCTCGCACGGACTCCAAGAAATAATATGGTGTCAGATAGATGTCGTGGTGGTGGCGTGTGCCATACTCCTGGACGTGAATGCTTATTCTGGCCCATGCCACCGTACTACTCCTACTACTTACTCCTACTATATAGTATACTAGTATCGAGGATTCGAGGTGCTGGTTACGTACAACGAACACATTAACATATGGCTACAGTAAAAACACCCGCCCGACGCACGAAGCATGTGAAGCTAGTACAAATAGTGTACTACTATTTGTTATTGGCCTCATCCGATAACCTGTTGCAATGCACGTACAATTATGTATTCGGAAAGTATTTTTTTGCCTCGTCGCACCACTCACTCAGAGAAGCGACTCGAAAGCCATTCATAAATTTAGTAAGTTTATCATAGGTATATCATTTTATTACATAGTACAACAGGTCATCAACCCACATCGACAATGAGGATACATTATAAATACTTAAGTTTTCACCACACAACAAATAACAAGCCATGAAATGAACTTCAACTCAACCATTCCGCAGCGTTGGAAACGCTTGCTTTGAACCGCAAGTGATTCTCTGGGACGGGCCATCCGTTGTCGATCTGGAGACCAACGCAGGACTGATCATCCAGGCTGAAGCGGCCTACTATATTAGTACCAGGGTAGGGAACCACCAAATGTCCGAGGTATAGACACAGTTGCTTCTCATAAATGTGTCAACAGCAGTTGGATCGCCTTTCACCATCATCGAATAGTTTTGTCCAAGGAAGAGCGAGTTTTCTCCAAGACTATCAATTTTGTGCCAGGGAGAAGGATTTGGCGCTAGCACACTAGTATCCATCCCGAATACCATGCAACAGGTGTTGGAATAGGTCCGGAGAGTGCGACCATGGGAGACTACACCTGCTTCCTTAGCAGTAACATCATCAGTGGGCTGTATACACACAAGAAGAGGTGATCCATCGGAATTAGTTGCCAGGCGCCACAGAGTATATCGGCGCTGCTCGTCCTCATGCTCGTGATCATCACCATCGTCATCTCCCCCTTGGTTATAAAAATCTTCAAGTATAGGTGGTGGGATGTTCACAGGACCTTGGAAACACAAGAAGAAGGTTAATTGGTAAAGGGAAACTTGCTAACCCGCATGCATGTGGATGAAACAATTATAATTACGGTGGAAAACAAATGTACCGAAACAACGAGGATGCCATGCAAAAACAGTGCCATGAGTGGTGGCAGCAAACACAAGGCGCTCGTATTGAATTGCATCACAGTACTCATCCGTGTACAGAAACTGATTTTTGAGCAATATCCATCGAGTGAAACCATCAAGGACGGCAACAAGCTTGTCAAAGATAGCAACAAAATCATAGTTTTTGTAATTCCAAGAGCGGTTGGGAACTCGACAAATTGCTATCTTCCATAGACGACAGTCACCATGATCATATTTGAACGTGCGTACATTACCGGTGTGCTCAACCTCTGGGCAGTGTGCTGAGATTTTTGGAAGTGGAACCCGGTGACGAGTGTACACATTCACAAGTTCCCACTCGCAATTGTACCCAATATAAACAACCCAATCTCCATTTGTGCCTGCCCAAGCCTTGCCCTCAAGCGATGGCATCTTAACATCACACGTATCATTATCAAGCGGCATCAACTTGCACAGGGTGAGGTCTCCGTCGTCCCGGCGCCAGTCATCAGGGTCATGGCGAAGAAGTTAGGGGAGATCAAACCGCTCCTTGACCCTTGGGTTCCTTGCAATGATGTTATTAGTTGAGTCGAGAACGGGCTTGAACGAACCTGCCATGCTAGCCGAGGTGATGACGTCGCGCCGATCAATGAGTTCCTCCACCACGTCATCTTTCAGATCGGGGCAAGAATAACGGGGTCGTTTTCGGCCTGTTCCCTCCATGGAGAAGACGATCGAACAATGGCAGAAGAAAGGGTGAAGGGCTGAAGGAAAATGGAGGAGGGAGAGGAAGAGCGTGCGACAGCAGTTCCAAATCGAGAGGGAAAGGCGAAGAGTCGGTGGACGGTTGCGAGTTTGCCACGGTTCACGAAGAGGCGCCCCGGCCTAGACGTCCGTTCGGAAATACTCCCACTACTCACCGTCGTTTCATTGATATGTTGGAACGGGACCACATGTCAACGAAACATGGTGTGTAATTTCTCGTGCAAAATGCAATCTGGCCCCGTTGGCCCGAGGTGCCGCATTAGTTATCGACCTTTATTTTTTTAATGGCGTGCCGATCAGTTTTGAAGCACGACTAACTGGTACTGTACGCAGAGAAAATATAAACTACTCTACCACTACCCCACCTCCAGTACTAGTAGTATAAAAAAGATATATATGCTGGAGCTTCAGTGCTTTATTGCTAAGGGCTGCCCACTTGCTTCTCACACTACCACCCTCGCTCCAGATCTAAAAAAGACGGCCCCTCTCTCCCTCCTCACTGGTGGTCACAGATCCGCCGGGGAAGAGAAGGACGTGCAGCGTTGACGCACTCGTCGTCGGCGAGCGAGGTCACGCACTGACGACAAGGCCGTCCTCTCAGACCTAGCGCCCGCGCGGGATGGCCTCTGTCCCCAAGCTCGCTGTCGTAGTGTGTGCGGAGGACGACGACCACGAGTGAAGCCACTTCCCTCCAACCCTCAGGTATGCTACCTCTTTTGGAGCCATAACCTTGTTCTATTGCCCCATCTGCTACGTCATTGCATGTGGATCTTTTTCCACTCCACCATCTTCCCAATTTGCTATCCTCTACTCTACTGGCCACGCAGACGAAAACCATAATTTGCACTATTAAAGGAAACCCTACTTCATGCAGACTAATCTATGTCTGGGTTGAATAAGGAAAGGAAGGGAGAATGTACTGTCCAAGAGGGTAGGCATCGAACCCGCATCTAGGTTGAAAAGGGGAAAAAAAGTAGCTAAGGAATGAATCTCGTGTCTCTTGGTTGAAGAAGGGTAGAAAGGCATGACAACGCAATAGAGAATGACCAGGTCGATCAGTTTGTTGTCCTCGCATAGGAAAAAGGTGGCTAAAGAGAACAAAAATGGGACCGTAATCCACATATTCTGCCTGGATATTTGTTGCTCTGGGCAACCATACCTCCCTTACCACTCTGCGTCCGTGGAGGTACATCGTACTGGTGCGCCCACTGTCCGAATGGGCCTCCCATGCTCTTATTGCCACTTTTTTGCTGTTAGTATAACGCCAGCAGTCAAGTCAAGCAATGCTACTGCTAAAGTGATGCCACATTTAACTAATGCCGCTCTTAGTCTAATGCCACCCATAAATTTAAGCAATGCCATTTAATGTCACTGGATTATTTCAGGGTTAGCTATTGATTGTGGATGTATTAAAGATTTTTCACCTATAAGGCATTCTAATGCTGTTGCACAGCCAGTATACCAACGATGAAACTTGTTACTCCCGTCAGATTTTTGCATTGTTAATGCTTATAGATTGCATACCTCACTTTCATGAGATAAGTTAATTTTTTGTACAGTGTCACCAAAATGCCAAGGCGCTGATGTCATTTTATTTTGGTTAACCTGTACAGACAATTATGAAGACAAGAGGAAAGGTCAAGAGTGGGCACCTCCTCCTCCGGCTGTTCTCTTGAGGAGGTCTGTATGTTTGTCTCTAATGCATGTCGACTACATACCTGACATCATGATGTAATGTTAAGTCATTTCCTTTTGTACAGTGTCACTGAATTGTCAAGGCGGTGATGGCATTTTATTTTAGTAGAACTGCACAAAATTTGCTTAAAAGAAGGGGAAAGGTCAGGAATGGCTCACTTTTCCAGAAAAAACTATGTATGCCTTCCTCACATCAGCCGTTGTTGCTTTATTTATTCCTTCAAACAGGTGGTTAGAAATAGTCTTGCTACCTTTTCCCATTAAGAAATTGGAATGCTTATATTTGTGAGTCTATGCTTCAACTAGTGCCACTTTTAGAGTAATCACACTTTCAATATCTATGCAAACAGGGATGCTCGATTTTAGTGGAACTGCACAAAAAGTCCAACTGGTTCAACATTAGGAGCATGTTTTTTCCCCAACCTTTATATCCAATTGGTGGCACTATCAGCTGTTCATTACGAAGGTACATGGTTTGCTACCATCTTGCTACTCTTTTTGTACTGTCATTAGATAGTAATACTAGTGGTTTGCATGTGAATTTATTGGCAGGGTGGACCTACATTGGTGGTGCAGGACATGATTCAATGATTGGATGCTCAATTTCGGTCGTATCGATTTCACCTCTTCCATCACTGCAAACATGGATATCCTTGGTCTAATGAAATATAGGCGCTATATTTCTGCTCTGAACCAGCAAATCAATTCAGTATGAAATTGTCCAGGGCAAAACATAACTGTATCAGATTGTCCAGTGCAGAACATGACAAATGCTAAGCGGAAGAGACATGTTTAAACCGAAAATACAAGGTGTGGTATATGTTTACTAGCTGCTTGATATTTGTGCAGACAGAGATGTCTGCCCGTTGCTATTTGGCAAACCAACAAAGTGCCCGCAATTTTGGTTGAACTGCACAAGAGAATAGTATAGTCACTGCATGCAGTGCCATTTGAAAATAGACACAAAAAGATTGGATAGTCACTTCATGGACTGCAGAAAAGTAGTATTGTACTATTTATTGGCCAACACTAGGTGCTTCATTGCTTTGGTCTGATTATACAGTGGGCATCATTTTGCCTAAGTTAAAGTTTGTATTCCGAAAATAGTCTCGCCGTGTGATCGAGAGAAGAACAAATCATATTGAAGTGGATGTTCCTCCATCATGTGTGGTTCATTCCCATGGTTCCAGTTGTTGATGAAACCACTTACGTTTGCAAGAGGAATTGTAGACTTCACAAACAAATTTGTATTTCAGTCTGTACTGAATGTTGGCCAAGAGAATCATCCATGTTAGTAGGAAGAACATATGTTTTTTCTAGATCTTTGCTTTTGGAGCTACATATTTGTATATGATCTGTGAGTCATTGAGATGCATTAACATGTTGATCTTATGTATGGGAATCGTACTAGTTAGTTTTAGTTGCGACGCAAGACCCGAAGTGGCTGATCTTTGCTTTCGGAGCTACATATTTGTATATGATCTGTGAGTCATTGAGATGCATTAACATGTTGATCTTATGTATGGGAATCGTACTAGTTAGTTTTAGTTGCGACGCAAGATCCGAAGTGGCTGATCTTTGCTTTTGGAGCTACATATTTGTATATGATCTGTGAATCATTGAGATGCATTAACAGTTACTTATTTCTGTTCGCTCAGTGTTTACAAGTTACTGATCGATCACTAGCTAGCCTACAAATGCGCTCCTGGAATTTTTATTTGCGACGCAAGATGCGAAGTGGCAGTTTTTTGAATAAAAATGCCTACCTCTGAAGAAACTGACAAGCTACACTATTGATCCTACACAGATAAAAATGCCTACCTCTGAAGAAACTGACAATCTACACTATCGATCCTACACGGATAAATAGAGGATCACGCACGTACTACCGCCTTTCCGGTTTGCAGGGCTCAATTCAAGAAACGACCTACTCGATCCTACACGAATAAATAGCGGATCACGCACGTACTAGTACCTCCTTTCCGGTCTGCAGGGCTTAATTCAAACCTCTCACCAACCAAGGTACTCCCTCCGTCCGGGATTTATTAGTCCCGTGAGCAAAGCAGCAAGACCAAGGCATGGCAATAATTAACGGCATGCAGAAGTTTAATCCTAATAAATTCCAGCGATTTAAGTGGCTGCATGCGTGCCCTCGGATGCGACTCGTTGCATGCTGCTTCACGTACTGCCTGCGAGCGATTCTGAGTGCCTGCATGCAGCCGGCCATAATTAAGGCAGCTAACTGATGCGAAAAAAGATACACTTTAAATCCGTGGAATCATTATTGACAAGGAGGGAGATGATTCGAGTGCACTCGTTTGACCGCCATGCCGGCGTGCGGCCCAGACGGGACGGGACGGCACAGTCATAATTTCAGTTTCTCTAGTTTTCCACGGCAAGCTGGCGCGCTAAGCCATTATGCATTGAATTCCGATGACCGTCGCACTACCTTCCGCCTATAAGTACTGTTTCCCGGCCTTCTCAGGTGCCACCGTGACCCAACTCACCATATCCTCATAAGCCCCCACCGGCCTGACGTCGCTCGCCACGTCCGCCATGCCCCCGCCCGTCCGCGGTAGGCGACGCCGAAGGCGGTCACCGCCGGAACTAGTGTTCGGGTTTTCATCGGAAGGCAGACGGAGGGAGGAGGCATTCTATCTGTCTTTAGATGGCAATGTGGAGATCGAGGAGTTGTTGGAGCGCGACCGCATGGCGGAGGAGCAGGAGTTGCGCGACCGCCTGGCGGAGGAGCAGCGTATTGCCGATTTGCGCCGCCAGCGGGACATGGAGCAGCAGCGCACCGATGCTCTGAGTCGCGAGCAGAGTGCCCACAACTGGGCCGAGTACATGGAGGCCGGCGCCCGGCAAATAGCCCTGGAGGCTGTCGGGCACGCACGCGTTCGCGACGCCAATTTTTACTACCAGCTCGTCAAGTGGGTTTCCCGCTTGGAAGCCGAAGCTTTGGTGGACCACGCCGGCATGGAAAGGGCCAACGCGTGCGAGCAACGCGCCCTATCGCACCTCTGGCAAGTCCGAGGCGAGGCGGAGGACACCGGTGCCGGCGTTTAGCATGGACAGCAGATGGCGGCCGGCATCGTCTAGTTAGCTAAGAGTAAGTTAGTACTTGTACGCTACTAGAGTGTTAGTTGAAGTAGATAGTTCACTTGGCTATGATGGTTGTCAACGTGGAAGTTTAGTACTCTATATGCGGATCAGACCTGTTACTTTGCTCTGAATGTTGAACTTTCCGTTTGAACGTATGGAATGGGCTGTTATTTTTTTTAAATGGGTTGTATTTGTCCTCCACGGTTTAGAGGCTGGTTTGTGGGCCTAACAAGTTGACGCGTACACAATCAGAAGATGATTATACGTGGAGAGGATGACAGCAGGGACCCGCCAAGGTCATGGCAGTACGCAAGCAAGTGCCTCCTTATTTCAAGCCAATAAAAAATGGCTCCTCCTAGTGGATTTCTGACATCTGGGTCCCATATGCCATTGTCAACGTAGTCAATAAACGAGAAAATTGCACAACGAGCGGCTGACACCAGGGACCCAGCAGCTCGCCCAGTTAGTTTTGTTTTGGGTTAATTTGATAAATGCCACTCCAAATCTGGTGTATCCGAGAAATGCCACTGCAATTTTCAAACTTTGAAAAATGCCATTTCTAGTGGCATTTTTCGAATTCTGGAGTGGCGTTTTTCAAAATTTGCAAACTGCAGTGGAGTTTCTCAAAGTTTGCAAAAATTGCAGTGGCATTTTTCAAAGTTTGGAAATTACAGTGGCATTTTTACGAATCGCCATAATTGGAGTGGCATTTATCTAATTTGTTTTTGAGACAGAAGCAGGGTGTCAACTGGGCTGTGCGGGACACTCTGGCCTGTCTAGACAACCTTTTCTTTTATGTTTATCACAGACCAGCTCAGTAGTTTTTTTTTCTTTCTGAAAATGGCTAGCCCATATTTTTTATGATTTGTCAAGTAAGTCGCTTTATCAGGCCTGTTGGGCTGCAAATCTTTCAAGACGAGAAGAGTGGCCTATCAGTAATGAGAAATGAGTTGTACATTTTTAAAACACATCAAACCGGCAATTATTTTCAAATATCTTTTTTTCATTTCGAGATTTTAAATTGCATCAATTTTTATGCGTGGACAATTTATTGGATTTTATATTGATATACATTTATTTTTAAAATCAGTCTGAATGTGACTCGAAATTTCGGGATTAAAAACAGTTCAGACCGCACCGACATATGCAAAATTTCGTATAATTTTTTAGCCGTGGCCACAATATAGGCTGTAATGCTAACATAAATAATATGGGCTCCAAAAAACCTGTAAGATTTAGCAAATGGGCTGTAAATTATCTATTATATAATTAAGACAGAAGTAAAATAAGCCATCACGTTCATCCACATAGATTAAATTATCTCAACCATCAATTTTAGATATAAACGACCAAGATTTAAAGATGCAAATGTTAGATACGAATATAATGTATCAATGTTGTTTTGCACAAAGCAAGCATGTCACGTAGTACATCTTTCTTTGATGGAAAAGTCAACGACGTTCACGTATTGAAAAAGGGGCATCTAAATCTATCGTCATACGTGTTGTACGGGCAAATAAGGAAACATCTAATCAAGTCCGATTTGAAGTCTAACAGAAAAAGAAAAAAAACAAAGGGCAGCATCGTGGGCGCACCTAGCACTCTGTTTTTCTTTTGTTAATAGTGACCAAACACCAGGAGGTCCGCTATGTCTTAAAAAAAAGAGGTCGGCGCCCCAAAAAAACCAAGTGGTAGGCAGCACTTCCAAAAAAATAAAAATAAACAGTAGGCAATAGGTATGCTAGAAAACAATAGGCAATAGGTACAAATTTTTGAGCGGCATTATTAATAAGAAAAATATATACATGATGATTAAGCTTAAATCCAGTCGCAAGCTTTTCACATGTAACCCATCGGACCAATTCATTCTCACATCGGATGTGCGGATGCGGGGGCAGCAAAAAATACAAAAAGAAAAAAAAAACTTGGTGGTAATAAATATTAAAAGGTTCAAACACAAGCATCCATCCAATAAATAAATATTTGCACCGTTCAATCCAAATAATAATGGTTGATATTTAAAAGTTTCAGTGGCAAGCTTTTCAGATGTAACCCATCGGGCCAATTCATTCTCACATCGGATGTGCGGATGCGCGGGCAGCAAAAAATACAAAAATAAAAGAACTTGGTGGTAATAAATATTAAAAGGTTCAAACACAAGCATCCATTCAATAAATAAATATTTGCATCGTTCAATTAAAATAATAATGGTTGATATTTAAAAGTTTTTACATAACATATTAATGTGTACGTACCAACAGATTGAACTATCACGTTGTCATGTATGGAAAGACATGTTGGCACCTGACGTAATTAGTATTTTTTTAGCACCGGATGTAATTAGACTAGGCAAGCAAGTGTCACCATTATATTCTTTTTTTTAAATAAGGGTCATCACATAGAAATAAAATGCTAAGAGTCATTTTTTCTGATTTGTTAATAAAGGGCAATAATAACAGTGCATGTAAAAGAAAGGACAAAATAATAGTATACTGTTTGATTCACATCACGTAAAAAGACCGAGAGGAGTCGCGTAAGAAAAGCTAGCAAGAACCCTTATCAAGTACGTTCACACATAATTTCAAAAAAAAAAAGTACGTGCACACATATATCTAAAAAATGATACTTGCACACATATAGTAAATTAAACTGATCTGTTTTTCTGTTTGATTTTAATAATAGTGCTTCGTATCTATTTATTATTAAAATAAGAGACAAATAAGCTATCATGTTCTTCCAGATGTGCTAAGAAAATAAGATATGTTGATGATAATTGTCACAGTTGAGACTAAAAGATAGAAGGAGTTATATAAAACAATGACCATGTACAAATTTTGATTTACACGTACAAGGGTAGAACCAATTATGCACGTATAATTTTTGAAAAACAATTATGGACTTGCAAGGAACCTACGACCAATCATTATTTTATTTTATTTGGCCTTGAAGTCACATAAATGTACATGAAAACAACTTCTGAAAAAAAGGTTATGGACATATAAGGAAACATACGTCCAGTCACTATTTTTTTTAACCTTCAAGTCACGTATCTATACATGGAAAGAATTTTCGAAAAAAAAGATTATGGACATGCAAAAGGAAACCTACGTCAAATCACTATTTCATTTTTTGGGCTTTCAAGTCACGTATTTATACGTGGAAACAATTTTAGAAAAACAAATTTACGGAAACGGACATGGATGGAAACCTACGTCCAATCGCTATTTTTTTGGGCCTTCAACTCACGTATCTATACATGGCAACAGAAAAGCGAGATTCGGTCCAACTAGGAGTACTCCTAGGACACGCACGATACAAATCCTAATTAATTTATAGAAAGTCCAATACGTACCAGAAGTCAATACTGATTGACCCGCAAAGAATACTTGAAAAAAAAGTACATGAAATAATTTTGGTTGACGAGTAAAGTGTAGAACCATATTATGGACATGCAACTTTCGAAAAATATAAATTATGCACATGCAAGGGAACCTACATGCATCCATACTCTTGCATAATCTAAAAACTGTATTACTCTATTATTAGATATTATTAAGTTCCACAAATATTATAGGACCCTGATAAGTGTCACACGTGTGGCACGAAGCAAATCCGCCCTGACTTTTTTGATGGCAAGTTTAGTTATCCGAGGATGACAATTTTAGTTGTGAAGCATGTCAACTTTCTGTTTGGATGGCAAGTTTTATTTTTTTGGATTTTTAAAGGCAAGTTTAGTGTAAAAAAATCAGCGCGGTGTTACTTCATGCTACACGTGTGACACTTATCATTTGGAATATTATATATAAGTGAATCTTGATTTAGGAAATTTTCGTAAAACATGGGAACAAAAGATCTCAAGAAATTTGACGTTCCTAAAACTTGAAGAAACCACTAAGGGATTACAAGCACATGTGTGAGCTCACTAACCTTACGTTAAAATTTACTAACACGCCCACTTTAACTTTTCGATGGGGCCATTTTCATGTTTAATCATGAAGATTGGTCGGTAGCGAGAATGCAACTATTACATTGTGGATTATATGGATAGAGAGTAAAAAACTGATTTCAGTTTAACATGTGAGAAATTTCTTATGACAAATAAATAATTAATTTGATGGATAAATAATACAACCCTCTTTGCCTCAAGAGCTAAAATTTGGAATTAATTAATGATAATTTAGGAAAGTAAAACAAAAAAAGAAATGTGGAGTATTTTTTGAGATATAAACTCAATTAAAATTAGGTGATCATACACATGATCATGTTGTCATTCAAGCGATTCATGCCACGATGAGTACAAAAGAATGAGCCATCATATTGATTTGCCACACAATTATTGATGATAGTTGTGAGATGTGACAATTCAAGTGTGACCACATTCCAAGAGGTAGGGCACTTGACAAAGAGATGGTAAAAGACCATTTGGAATTAGATTTTTGGAGAAGAGAATACTAGCGAGTGTACATAGGTCATTCAATACACATGATTTTCATACCAAACTTGATGAAGTTCTCTGTGGTCATAGCAAATTAGAATCTAATTTTTTTTACTCAAGTGCAGGCATGTGAATAATATGCATGCCCATTCTGCTATTGCTACTAGCACGATGAGCAGGCGGGAGAGCCACAAAAGCAGATTAAGAGAAGCAAGGCCAAAGAAGCATACAAAATTCTCAAAAATTAATAGAAATTACACATTGTTATATGAAATGTGGAGATTAGTACCAAAGTTTATAGTCTTCGCATGGCAGACCTTCAATAAAAGTATTAGGTCCATAACTATGTGTATCGAGCTATTTGTCAGATAATGCAAATGCTTAACTGCATTAATATGATATGCTAAAACGATTTCATTGAAAGAAAGATACTATGGAAATATTCAATGTAATTGTATGTGACTATAACAAAAAATTATCCAAAACAATCCAATACCGATTTGAATGCCAAGTTAGAACACTTTACTGATTCAGAAAATGACTGATTTATATATTATGAAAAGGTGTTGTCATGTAATATATATATATATATATATATATATATATATATATATATATATATATATATATATATATATATATATATATATATATATATACAATGAACATCTCAAAATTAAAACAAGATACACAAAACCTACTTAAATCTAGCCGCGCAAACGCGCGGGCCACACGCTAGTTAGAAATAATGGCAGATGGGTTGTATGCTGTTTTCCACAGATTTGAGGCTTTCCACAGATGGCCTATATACTGTTGGATGTCCATCCAACGGCCGTCGTGCTTCTTCATTCTCTGCTCTTCCTGCTCCAGCCGCTCAAACAAGCGCCGACGGGACTGCCTGCTCCCTCCTCCCCGCGGCCGGCTGTGCTGCTGCGCAGGCCTCACCGCCCCACCGTACTCCCATCGTTGGCCTAGCCATCCCTCTACTCACCCACACCTGATGTTATTCCCCGGCGACGGCAGACGAACCAGTAAACCCTCGTACAGTTGTACTCCCCTCCGCGTGGGAAACAAAAACAACGGCCGAGTCTTCCCTGCCTCCGTGTCGTTCTCTTCCTAGGCCTCGCCGTCGTCCACCGCCCTGGTGCTCTCGGCGTGGCGTGGTCAGCGTGGTCAACGACCGACATGCATCGGAAGTGGACTGTACGTGGAGAGGCTGACAGCTGGGTCCACGGCCGCATGCAAGGAAATGCCTCCTTATTACGTGCAAAATAATGATTTCCTCCACCTGGCATCTGGGACCCACCAAAACGGCCTCTGTATTTCGCGAAAAAAACGTTACCGCCGCTGACAGCTCGGACCCACCAGCTATATCTTCGCACGCAAGGAAGTGCCTCCTTATTACGCACAAAAAAATGAATACTCCCCCTGCTAGCTGGGACCCAGTATAGTGGGCCTACTAAGTTGACGGGGACGAAGGGCTTTGTCAACTTAGTCAATATGCACGATTCTAGCTCGACTGACCGTACGATGTCCATCCAACGGCCGTAGTGCTTCTTCAACCACTGGTCTTCTTGCTCCAGCCGCCCAAAGCAGCGCCGGTCGTGCCGCCTGCTCCTGCCTCCCATGGCCGGCTGTGCCGCCGCTGAGGCCTCACCGCCCCCATACTACTCCCACTGCTGGCCAGGCCATCCCTCCACCACACCCCCTGTTATTCTGCGGCGACGGCAGCCTCACACCGCAGCCGAACCAGTGAACCCTCGTACTCCTCTCCGCGTGGGCATCCACTGCCGTGTCTTCCCCGGCTCCGCGTCCTCCCCTTCCTAGGCCTCGCCGTCGTCCACCACCGTGGTGCTGTCGGCGCGGCATGGTCAATGTGGTCAACGACCGAATTCCATCGGAAGAATACTGTACGTGGAGAGGCTGACAGCTGGGTCCACGACAGCCGCAAGGAAGTGCCTCCTTATTACGCGGAAAATAATTATTCCTCCACCTGACAGCAGGGACTCACTGAACGCCCACCAGTATATCGCGAAAAAAACGTTTGCCCCTGACTGCTGGGACCCACCCAACGGGCACCGTATTTCGCGAAAAAATGTTCCCCTGCTGTCAGCTCAGACCCACCGGAAGTGCCTCCTTATTACGCACAAAAAAATGAATACCCCCTGCTAGCTGGGACCCACCTTGGTGGGAGGCTGACTTGTGGGCCTACTAAGTTGACGGGGACGGAGGGCTTTGTCAACTTAGTCAATATGCACGATTCTAGCTCCAGTGACCGTACGATGTCCATCCAACGGTCGTAGTGCTTCTTCAACCTCTGGTCTTCTTGCTCCAGCCGCCCAAAGCAGCGCCGGTCGTGCCGCCTGCTCCTGCCACCCGTGGCCGGATGTGCTGCCGCAGAGGCCTCACCGCCCCCTACTATTCCCACCGCTGGCCAGGCCCTGCGACGACGGCAGCCTCACACTGCAGCCGAACGAGTGAACCCTCATACTCCTCTCCGCGTGGGCATCCACTGCCGCGTCTTCACCGGCTCCGCGTCGTCCCCTTCCTAGGCCTCGCCGTCGTCCACCGCCCTGGTGCTCTCGGCGCGGCGTGGTCAAGGAACGACTTCCATCGGACGTGGACTGTACGTGGAGAGGCTGACAGCTGGGTCCACGGTCGTAGCAAGGAAGTGCCTCGTTATTACGTGCAAAATAATTATTCCTCCACCTGACAGCGGGGACCCACCGGACGAGCCAACGTATTTCGCCCTCTGACTGCGGGGACCCACCTGCTTCATCTTCGCAGGCAAGTAAGTGCCTGACAGTCGGGACCCACCTGGTCGAAGCGTACGTAGCGTTGTCATTTTGGTCGCTAACGTGTACATACATATATACTGGTGGATGTAGAGGCGCGCACGTGTCGTAGTAGAGGCGCGTACGTGTCGTAGTAGAGGCGCGCACGTAGCATGTACACGTACGTATAGCGGCCAGGGTGGAAGAAAGAAAATACGGCCACGTATGTGTACATACGGGCGGGGTCTCGAACGCCTACTCGCGCATAAGTACGGCCAGGGCTCGTGTACATGGCTGGGTCGGAACGGAGAAACAATGTCGTCGTTGTGTTCATGTCGTGTTCATGGGGAGGCAACGGAATGCGTCGTGCTCATCGGGAGGCAACGGAATGCGTGGGAGCCAACCGGCTGGGTCGAAACGGAATGTGTGGTCGTGTTCATCGGGAGGGCTTGGACGGAAGATGCGATGGAAACGAAGCCTGGCGTACCGCACAACGGAGGAAACGTACCTCCTATGGTCTAAACGGGGGTCCTGTTGATCGGGAGGGGTGTGGCGTACCGCAAAACGGACCTCCTACGGTCGAAACGGGGGTCCTGTTGATCGGGAGGGGTGTGGCGTACCGCAAAACGGAGGAAACGGACTTGTGTTGGAGCGCTACGGTCGAAACGGGGGTCCTTTTCATCGGGAGGGGTGTGGCGTACCGCAAAACGGGACTCCACGAGATACTGTTCATCTCCACCGTCGACCCCCTCCATCCTCCACGAGCTACTGTTCATCCACTGTCGACCTCCTCCAGCCTCCACGGGCTCTTGTTCATCCAGCCTCCACCGCGCGCTACTCCACCGGCTACTGTTCAACCACCCCTCCACCGTCTACTGTTCATCCAGCCCTCCACACCACGGGGTCCTGTTCAACCACCCCTCCATGGGCACCCCTCCACCGTCTAATGTTCATCCTGCCCTCCACACCACGGGGTCCTGTTCATCCACCCCTCCACGGGCACCCCTCCACCGTCTACTGTTCATCCAGCCCTCCACCACACCACGGGGTCCTGTTCATCCAGAGGCAACGCCACCGCTCACTGTTCATCCAAACCCCCCGTAACGCTCACTGTTCATCCCATCGATCGGCTTCAGTTAGCAGCAGTAGCCAAGGAATCGCTTGATCGGGTTCAGTTAACGGCCATCATCGATCGCTCGGGTTCAGTAACGCGTAGCCTGCAGTGCAATCGCTTGGGTTCAGTTAGAGCCCAACGCCTCACTCGGGTTCAGTTAGAGCCAACGCCTCGCACACACGCGCGTACGTGTACGAGAGAAACACGCATTGCTCGGCCCCGACCTCCCACCATAACCGGGAACTCCCCGAAATTTTCCTCCCCCTTGCTTCTACCACGATTTTTTCCGTCATGGACGGCCCAAAGAATGTCATGCAACTGCGTCTCCGGCTCGCCCAGGATGAAAAGTCCATTTTCTGTCATGATTTTTTGTCATAGAAGTAGGAGCCCACCACATCTATGATGATACCGGGTTTTGTCACAATTATCATCATAGAAGTGTCATATGTATGACAGAAAAAAAATTCGTTCGGCCCAAAATGTCACGGATGTGTCTTTTTTTTGTAGTGGGGATATTAAGGCCTCCTTTTAATAGAGAGCCGGAACAAAGCATTAGCACTTAGTGAATACATGAACTCCTCAAACTATGGTCATCATCGAGAAGTATCCCGATTATTGTCACTTCGGGGTTGTCGGATCATAACACATAATAGGTGACTATAGACTTGCAAGATAGGATCAAGAACTCACATATATTCATGAAAACATAATAGGTTCAGATCTGAAATCATGGCACTCGGGCCCTAGTGACAAGAATTAAGCATAGCAAAGTCATAGCAACATCAATCTCAGAACATAGTGGATACTAGGGATCATACCCTAACAAAACTAACTTGATTACATGGTAAATATCATCCAACCCATCATCGTCCAGCAAGCCTATGATGGAATTAATCACGCACGGCGGTGAGCATCATGAAATTGGTGATGGAGGATGGTTGATGATGATGACGGCGATGAATCCCCCTCTCGGGAGCCCCGAACGGACTCCAGATCAGCCCTCCCAACAGAGATTAGGGCTTGGTGACGACTCCGTGTCGTGAAACGCGACGAAACTTTCTCCCTGACTTTTTTCTCCATGAAACGGAATATATGGAGTTGGAGTTGAGGTCGGTCGAGCATCAGGGGGCCCACGAGACAGGGGGCGCGCCCCCACCCTCGTGGACAGGGTGTGGGCCCCCTGGCCTTGATTCTTTCGCCAGTATTTTTTATATTTTCCAAAACTTATCTCCGTGGATTTCTAGGTCATTCCGAGAACTTTTGTTTTCTGCACAATAAACAACATCATGGCAGTTCTGCTGAAAACAGCGTCAGTCCGGGTTAGTTTCATTCAAATCATGCAAGTTAGAGTCCAAAACAAGGGTAAAAGTGTTTTGAAAAGTAGATACGTTGGAGACGCATCACCGGGCCACCTGGCAAGACCCTTGCCAAGGGCGTCAGCGGGGCCACTACCAGGCCCGCACCAACCAAGTCTCCACCACCGTTCTCATGTAGCTGCCAGCCCAACCAGCTAGGCAGGCATCTGCGTGGCAACATGCAGCTTCCAGGCCAACTCAGGACACACCTGCGTGGCGGCATGAAGATCTTCGTGAAAGCTCCACCACCGTGCCACCTCAGCTGCTTGCCTGCCTACATGGCGCCGCATGCATCGCTGGCCAGGGCGCGTGTTGAAGCGAGGAGGAGCGGCGATGGACGGGACGAGCCTCGCTCCCGTCCCCGATAAAGCAAGAGGACACCTAAGCTACGCATTAAATGCGCCTTGTCTTGTAATACGAGCGATAAGCTCATAGCACTGTAGACCTTTCCACCTCCTATGTGCCACTGTGGCAGCCCCTTTTCGACTATAAAAGGAGGCCCATAGCGTACTGGAGAGGGATTCGTCTCTTTGGAACCACGCATCCACCATAGCTAGTTCAAGAGCTCGGAAACACTCAATACATCCACCAAAGCAGAACTAGGGTTTTACGCGTTCCTCGCGGCCCGAACCTGGGAAAATGATCCTTGTGCTGGTTACTAATCCTGCTCTTCTTACAATCCCACGCCCCGCAACCGCAGAAGGGATCCTCGTGATCCCATAGGTGTCGTTTCCCACCAACACAACAGTTCGGAGTCCACCGAAATATGCAAAATAAAGTTGAAATTTTTGACCATGGTCCTGGGCAGAAAATGGGCTGTAATAAATTACTTAAGAATTAGCAAATGGGCTGCAAATTATTAAAAAATAGCAAATGGGCTCTATGTTGTCTGCCATAGATTTGGAGGCTGACTTTTGGGCCTACTA
Organism: Aegilops umbellulata; assembly: GCA_032464435.1. NCBI lineage: Eukaryota > Viridiplantae > Streptophyta > Magnoliopsida > Poales > Poaceae > Aegilops > Aegilops umbellulata. The sequence goes on along the minus strand of CP136056.1, from coordinate 27,269,854 downwards.
AGTTCATGCGTACACAAGGTTTCTCAAAAAAGAAACTTAGTCAACAATCGACTCTACCAGCGTCAGACCGTTAGATGTCAATCTAATGACAATCGTGCTTCTTCAGTCTCTGATCTTCCTGCCCCAGCCGCCCAAGCCAGCGCCATCGGAACCGCCTGCTCCTGCCCCCCGTGGTCGGCTGTGCTGCCGGGCAGGCCTCATTGTCCCATCATACTCGCATCCCTGGCCTGTCTATGTCGGTGGGAAACGACACCTATGGGATCACTGGAATCCCTACTACGGTTGCGGGGCGCGAGGATCGTGAGAAGAGCGGGACTAGCAGACAGCACAAGGGGGATTTACCCAGGCTCGGGCTGCAAAGTTGCGTAAAACCCTATGATCCTGCTTTGGTGGATGTATTTAGTGTTCTGTAGCTCTTGAACTAGGTCTGGGTGCTGCTAGGTTCGAAGGAGCCGAATCCTTCTCCTAGATGCCTTGGGTCTCCTTTTATAGGCAAAGGGATTGCCACAGTGGCACCAGGAGGTGGCATCGAGGTACTGTGGCTAAGCTTATCGCTAGCCATTACGGGACAAAGCGCATTTAATGCGAGACTTAGGTGTCACTTCACTTTATCGGGGACGGGGGCGAGGCCCGTCCCGTCCGTCGTCGCTCCTCCTTGCTTTCACACGTGCCTTGACCAGCGATGCATGCGGTGCCATGTAGGCAGGCAAGCAGCTGAGGTGGCGCGGTGGTGGAGCCTTCACGAAGGGCTGCATGTTGCCACGCAGGTGCCTGCCCAGCTGGTTAGGTCGGCAGCTGCACGCGAACGGCGGCGGAGACTTGGCTGGCGTGGGCCTGACGGTGACCCGGCAAGGGTCTTGCCGTGGCGCGCTGGCGTCCCCGGCAAGTATCTTGCCGGGGGTCTTGTGGGTTTCTTTGGTGAGGATCTTGGTGAGGATTGTTGCCTTCCTATCCTCATTTGATCTTGACTATTTCTTTGTCTTCACAAAGATCTGCATGCCACCACGGAGGTGCCTCCCGAGCCCTGTCCCAACGCGTTTGTCTAGCGTTGGTGGGCTCAAAGGTGGCTCGCTCGGCCGGTGGGGGCGAGCTCCCCCGCAAGGATCTTGCCGGGGCCGCTGAGGCTGCCCCGGCAAGGGTCCTTGCCGGGGAAACCTGCTTCGTCCATCCGATCTTTGTGGCCTTGGTCCTTGTCGTTGCTTCGTTTGTCTTGTGCCTTCAGCTTCTCTCCGACTTCCCTTTCCTGCCCTGTTATGCGTGGTCGTGGCGGGTGGCTCTGACTGCCCGTGCACAAGTAAAGGGGTCAAAAGGGAGCCCCTACTTTTGTACACCGACAAGAGCCCCTGGGCCTGGGCCATACATAAGCGCAGCACGTTGTTGGGCCAGGCCCAGAACGGTGCGTGGGAAGTTGGGGCGGATTTTACCGCGGTAATTGCTCCGTCCGCTGCGCTTCTCCATGACGCGCGTTGAACGTGCGACGTGGGGGTCGTGTGCGCGCGCGTGACGTGGGAGGCATGCATGGGATAGCGTTCGCATGCATGCGTCATATCGCAGTTAATGGAAGAGGAGGCGGCCCGCGCCTTCCCCTTAAAAAGGAATAACCGCAGGCGCGCTGCTCACTTTACACCCCCCCTTGCGCCTTTCTCCAATCTTAGAACCGCCGCCCCCTTCCTTCCTTCTTCTCGTGCCTCTCTGCCTCCGTCCATCGCCACCGTGCTTCCGCCATCCCCTGCTTTTTCGCTTCCCGCAGTCGCCATGGCGCCCAAGTCCACAAAAAGCATGGGAGCGGCGAAGGACACTGGGGTGACGGAGTAGCCGGAGAGCGAGCTGGTGGCAAGACGGGCGCAGTTCGCTTACTTCCCCTCGACGGTCGGCGTGCCCGAGCTCCGGGAGATGTTCAAGGATCTGTGGGGAGTGAGGACGGGGGGAGAGAAGATGGGGCATCCAGCCACGCACGTCGTCCCTGCCAGCGCCGGGCCCTCCCCAAATTGGTACCCCTTCTTTGTCGACTATTTCTCCTGCGGGCTCTGTCCCCCCTTTTCTGATTTCTTCAAGGATATCATGCACACCTATGGCTTCCGTCTCCTGGATTTCACCCTGAATGTCGTGGCGTGTATGGCCTTCTTCGCACATCTCTGCGAGGGCTTCGTCGGGGTGCACCCCAGCACGGCGCTCTTCCGCCATTACTTCTCCCCTCGGATCCAAAAGGGGGTGCCATCGCTGGCTGTGTTGTCTAGATCCCGAGGGCCAAGGGGGTGTACCCGAATGGCGTCACGAAGGAGAGGTGGGAAGAATGGCGGGGCTGATGGTGTTGGATTGAGGAGGAGGACCCGCCAACATTCTGTGAGGTTCGCCAGGAGCCGCCCGTCCGTGGGGGCGATTGGGGCGACGTCGATGCCGACGATGCGAAGCTTACGATTGTCACCACCAAGATTCTTTGGCTCACCCAGGCCGGGCTCACCCTCGAAATGATCGGGGCAGACTTCATCCGCTGCCAAATTGCCCCTCTGCACGACAAGGGGAGGCCGGCTTGGCTCTTTGTGAACACCGCTGACATCATGAGGCTCCGCCCCGGCCTCGACAACAACTTGACGGTGCTGAGGCACGCCCATCTCTGTCAACGGATCTTCCAGCTCGAGGTTAACGACAAGGGAGAGGTCGAGTGGTCCGGCAAGCTTGCCAGGGCCGCCGCGAAGGCCGGCGAGGTCGACAAGGAGCCCGTTTTCAAGCTGCAGGCAGGAGTGGTCCTGCTGAGCAACAACTCTCGCTGGAACGAGATCATTGCCATGATGCCGCTCTTCAACGCGCATGGCCTTGACCCGAACTGGGTTGAGCCGGACGGGCTCATGGTGCAGGAGTTCTTCGACACCTTGCATGAGGTGTACGTCATCGCCGAGCCGCGGCTTATCCAGGACACCTCTCCGGCGGAGCTGGACTACATCGCCGCCAGGGTGGAGGAGGCGAGGCTTGCCGAGGAGGAGGCAAAGCTCGTCAAGGAGGCTGGCAGCGTCGGCGGCGTGGTGGACAAGGCTGTGGCGGAGGCGGAGGAGGGGGAGCTCGCCCGGTGGGCAGCAGCCGCTGGGGAGGCCAGCGGCGCCGACACCGGGGCTCGTCTCTCCATAGGTTGATCTTGGTGATGCATAGAATTTTTTTTAATTTCTGCAACAATCCCCAACACTGGCATCATGAGCTAGGTCTATGCGTAGTTTCTATGCACGAGTAGAACACAAGTTGTTGTGGGCGTCTATTTTGTCAATTTACTTGCCGTTACTAGTCTTATCTTGATTCGGCGGCATCGTGGGATGAAGCGGCCTGGACTGACCTTACACGTACGCTTACGTGAGACAGGTTCCACCGACTGACATGCACTATTTGCATAAGGTGGCTAGCGGGTGTCTATCTCTCCCACTTTAGTCGGATCGGATTCGATAAAAAGGGTCCTTATGAAGGGTAAATAGAAATTGGCATTTCACGTAGTGGTTTTGGCATAGGTAAGAAACGTTCTTGCTAGAAACCTATAGCAGCCACGTAAAAATTTGCAACAACAATTAGAGGACGTCTAACTTGTTCTTGCAGCATATGCCGTGTGATGTGATACAGCCAAAAGGATGTGATGAATGATATATGTGATGTATGAGATTGATCATGTTCTTCTACTAGGAATCATGACTTGCATGTCGATGAGCATGACAACCGGCAGGAGCCATAGGAGTTGTCTTAATTTATTGTATGACCTGCGTATCAATGCAAACGCCATGTAATTACTTTACTTTATTGCTAACCATTAGCCATAGTAGTAGAAGTAATAGTTGGCGAGACAACTTCATGAAGACACGATGATGGAGATCATGGTGTCATGCTGGTGATGATGATGATGATCATGGCGCCCCGAAGATGGAGATCAAAAGGAGCAAAATGATATTGGCCATATCATGTCACTATTTGATTGCATGTGATGTTTATCATGTTTTTGCATATTATTTGCTTAGAACGACAGTAGCTTAAATAAGATGATCCCTTGCTAAAATTTCAAGAAAGTGTTCCCCCTAACTGTGCACCGTTGCAAAGGTTCGTTGTTCCGAAGCACCACGTGATGATCGGGTGTGATAGGTTCTAACGTTCGCATACAACGGGTGTAAGCCAGATTTACACACGCAATACACTTAGGTTGACTTGACGAGCCTAGCACGTACAGACATGGCCTCGGAACACGGAAGACCGAAAGGTAGAACATGATTTGTATAGAAGATACGATCAACATGGAGATGTTCACCATTGATGACTAGTCCGTCTCACGTGATGATCGGACATGGCCTAGTCGATTTGGATCATGAATCACTTAGATAACTAGAGGGATGTTCTGTCTGAGTGGGAGTTCATTGACTAATTTGATTAGATGAACTTAATTATCATGAGTTTAGTCTAAAATCTTTACAATATGTATTGTAGATCAAATGGCCCACACTAATGTTTCCCTGAACTTCAACGCGTTCCTAGAGAAAACCAAGTTGAGAGACGATGGTAGCAACTACACGGATTGGGTCCGTAACCTGAGGATTATCCTCATAGCTACCAAGAAAGCATACCTTGAAGCACCGCTAGGTGACGCACCTGTTTTCCCAGCAACTCAAGACGTTATGAATGCCTGGCAGTCGCGTAGTGATGATTGCTCCCTGGTTCAGTGCGGCATGCTTTACAGCTTAGAACCGGGGCTCCAAAAGCGTTTTGAGCAACACAGAGCATATGAGATGTTTCAAGAGCTGAAAATGGTTTTCCAAGATCATGCCCGGGTCGAGAGATATGAAGTCTTTGACAAGTTCTACAGTTGTAAGATGGAGGAGAATAGTTCTGTCAGCGAGCACATACTCAAAATGTTTGGGTTGCACAACCGCTTGTCTCAGCTAGGAGTTAATCTCCCGGATGACGCGGTATCCTTAAGTCGCTTCCACCTAGATACAAGAGCTTTGTGATGAACTTCAATATGCAGGGGATGGAGAAAACCATTCCTGAGGTATATTCAATGCTGAAATCAGCAGAGGTGGAGATCAAAAAGGAACATCAAGTGTTGATGGTTGATGACCCACAAGTATAGGGGATCGCAACAGCTTTCGAGGGTAGAGTATTCAACCCAAATTTATTGATTCGACACAAGGGGAGCCAAAGAATATTCTCAAGTATCAGCAGCTGAGTTGTCAATTCAACCACACCTGGAAACTTAGTATCTGCAGCAAAGTGTTTAGTAGCAAAGTAATATGATAGTGGTGGTAACGGTGACAAAAGTAAAGACAGCAAAAGTAATGATTTTGGTGTTTTGTAGTGTTTGTAACAGTAGCAACGGGAAAGTAAATAAGCGAGAACCAGTATATGCAAAGCTCGTAGGCATCGGATCAGTAATGGATAATTATGCTGGATGCGGTTCATCATGTAACAGTCATAACATAGGGTGACACAGAACTAGCTCCAATTCATCAATGTAATGTAGGCATGTATTCCGAATATAGTCATACGTGCTTATGGAAAAGAACTTGCATGACATCTTTCGTCCTACCCTCCTATGGCAGCGGGGTCCTATTGGAAACTAAGGGATATTAAGGCCTCCTTTTAATAGAGAACCGGAACAAAGCATTAGCACATAGTGAATACATGAACTCCTCAAACTACGGTCATCACCGAGAAGTATCCTGATTATTGTCACTTCGGGGTTGTCGGATCATAACACATAATAGGTGACTATAGACTTGCAAGATAGGATCAAGAACTCACATATAATCATGAAAACATAATAGGTTCGGATCTGAAATCATGGCACTCGGGCCCTAGTGACAAGCATTAAGCATAACAAAGTCATAGCAACATCAATCTCAGAACATAATGGATACTAGGGATCAAACCCTAACAAAACTAACTCGATTACATGATAAATCTCATCCAACCCATCACCGTCCAGCAAGCCTACGATGGAATTACTCACACACGGCGGTGAGCATCATGAAATTGGCGATGGAGGATGGTTGATGATGACGATGGCAACGAATCCCCCTCTCCGGAGCCCCGAACGGAATCCAGATCAGCCATCCCGAGAGGTTTTAGGGCTTGGCGGCGGCTCCGTATCATAAAACGCGATGATTTCTTCTCTCCTATTTTTTTCTCCCCGAAAGCCAATATATAGAGTTGGAGTTGGCGTCGGAAGGTGTCCAGGGGGCCCACGAGGTAGGGGGCGCGCCCTAGATGGGGGGGGGGCCCCCACCCTCGTGGACAGGGTGTGGGCCCCTGGTCTTCATCTTTGGCGAGGATTTTTTATTATTTTTTATAAGACATCCCGTGGAGTTTCAGGTCATTCCGAGAACTTTTGTTTTCTGCACATAAAACAACATCATGGCAATTCTACTGAAAACAACGTCAGTCCGGGTTAGTTCCATTCAAATCATAAAAGTTAGAGTCCAAAACAAGGGCAAAAGTGTTTGGAAAAGTACATACGACGGAGACGTATCAACTCCCCCAAGCTTAAACCCTTGCTTGTCCTCAAGCAATTCAGTTGACAAACTGAAAGAGAAAGAAAAACTTTTACAAACTCTGTTTGCTCTTGTTGTTGTAAATATGTCAAGCCAGCATTCAAGTTTTCAGCAAAGATCATAACTAACCACATTTGCAATAATTCTCACGTCTCATAATTACTCATATCAATAGCATAATCAACTAGCAAGCCATAATAATAAATCTCGGATGACAACACTTTCTCAAAACAATCATAATAGTATGATATAACAAGATGGTTTCTCGCTAGCCCTTTCTGAGACCGCAAAACATAAATGCAGAGCACCTTTAAGGATCAAGGACTTACTAGACATTGTAATTCATGGTAAAAGAGATCCAATCATAGTCACACCCAACATAGATTAATAGTGATGAATGCAAATGACAGCTGTGCTCTCCAGCTTGTGCTTTTTAATAAGAGGGCGGTGACTCAACATAAAAGTAAATAGATAGGCCCTTCGCAGAGGGAAGCAGGGATTTGTAGAGGTGCCACAGCTCGGTTTTGAAATAGAGATAAATTATATTTTGAGCGGTATACTTTCATTGTTAACATGGCAACTAAGAGATGGTGATATCTTCCATGTCACACACATTATAGGCAGTTCCCAAACAGAATGGTAAAGTTTATACTCCCCCTCCACCAACAAGCATCAATCCATGGCTTGCTCGAAACAACGAGTGCCTCCAACATACATCAGGTCACAGGGGGAGTTTTATTTGCAATTAATTTTGATTTAGTTTGCATAAAGCATGGGACTGGGCATCCCGGTGACCAGCCATTTTCTCGTGAGTGAGGAGCAGAGTCCACTCCTCTTGAGAATAACCCGCCTAACATGGAAGATAAGGGCAGCCTTGGTTGATACATGAGCTATTCGAGCATACAAAACAAAATGTTTATTTGAAGGTTTAGAGTTTGGCACATACAAATTTACTTGGAACGGCAGGTAGATACCGCATATAGGAAGGTATGGTGGACTCATCTGGAATAACTTTGGGGTTTAAGGGATTGGATGCCCAAGCAGTATTCCCGCTTAGTACAGGTGAAGGCTAGCAAAAGACTGGGAAGCGACCAACTAGAGAGCGACAACAACCATGTACATGCATTAAAATTAATAAACATTGGATGCAAGCATGAGTAGGATATAATCCACCATGAACATAAATATCGTGAAGGCTATGTTGATTTGTTTCAACTACATGCATGAACATGTGCCAAGTCAAGTCACTTAAATTATTCAAAGGAGGATACCACCCCATCATACCACATCATAATCATCTCAATAGCATGTTGGCACACAAGGTAAATCATTATAACTCATAGCTAATCAAGCATGGCACAAGCAACTATGATCTCTAATTGTCATTGCAAGCATGTTTATTCATAATAAGATGAATCAAGAACGATGAACTCATCATATTTACAAAAACAAAAGAGGTCGAGTTCATACTAGCTTTTCTCATCTCAGTCAGTCCATCATATAACATCATAATTGCCTTTCACTTGCACGACCGAACGATGTGAATAATAATAAGAGTGCACGTGCATTGGTCTAAGCTGGAATCTGTGAGTATTGAATAAACAGGAGAAGACAAGGCAATATGGCTCTTGGTTGATTCAACAATAATGCATATAAGAGCCACTTCAACAATTTAATCATGGTCTTCTCCTACTGACCCCCAAAGAAAAGAAAAGAAATAAAACTATTTACACGGAAAGCTCCCAACAAGCAAAAAGAAGAACGGGAAATATTTTTGGGTTTTCTTTTTAATTACTACTACAGCAAGAAAGTAAAGTACTACTATTTTTTTGGTTTTTCTTAAGGTTTAACTAACACACAAGAAGAAAGCAGGAAAAAGAAAATAAACTAGCATGGATTTTACAGTGAAAGAGTATGAGCACCAACATCTAGCAATGAGTGTGTGTGTGAACATGAATGTAATGTCGGTGAGAAATACGTACTCCCCCAAGCTTAGGCTTTTGGCCTAAGTTGGTTTATTGCCAGGGATGACCTGGCGGATACCCGTAGGTGTAGCTGGGGTCGTACTGTGAAGAAGAATAGCTGGGATCATATTGTGATGCAGCGATTATCACCCGCTGAGCTGCAGCGTGGAGTCGGGCTGCTTCCGCTCTCCTCTCGTACTCATCTGCCCTCTCTGGTAATAGTATATCTTCGTTTTGCCTGAGAATCAAAGAAGGGAGGAGCAGGGAGAGTAATATGGACAACGTGTCGTTTGTTAAAAATTAAATGATATAAGAGAGGTGATTCAGGCCTCTCAACAAATTGGTGCGAAGCCATGGAGTTATAATCTAAATATGCAGGAGGCAACTCCGTATCACCCTCACGAATGTCTATCTCAAGAAAATTAGCTAAGCGGGTTGCATAAATTCCTCCAAAGAAATCTCCATTATATCTATTATGATGCAACCTACGAGCTACAATGGCTCCCATATGATAAGATTGGTCACCTAACACAGCACTCCTGAGAATGCTAAGATCAGGGACACACATGTGACATGCTTCATCCTTAGCATTTATGCATCTACCGATGAAGAGAGCAAAATAATGTATAGCAGGAAAGTGAATGCTCCCTATGGTAGCTTGCGTTATATCTCTAGATTCCCCTACAGTTATACTAGCAAGAAAGTTTCTAAATTCAGATTTAGGGGGATCTCTAATACTACCCCATGATGGAAGTTTGCAAGAAAAAGTGAAATCCTCTAAGTCCATGGTATAAGATTTGTCATAAAGATCAAACATGACTGAAGGAGAATTACACGAAGATGAATACACAAACCTCCTCACAAACGAAATTGTGAGATCATGATATTGGGGGCATTTATCTGCCTCAAAATCCTCAAGACCGGCATTACGCAAATATGCATTAAATTCTTCTTTAATTCCCGCACGATCCATAAAATTTTCCGACGACCATTCGCAAGGCCGCACTGGAGCGTCTCTTGGTGGTTCCTCGTCAGCATCACGCATAGCAATCCTGGGTCCTTGCTTCTTAGAAGAACCACCTTGAAACATCTTCCTAAGCATATTGTTTTTCTCTGAAAAATTCTAAATTTTTTAGTAACTTCAAACAAAAGTGAACCAACTTCAATAAAACTGATAACAACTACTCCTACAAGTGCCTAGGGCCTATATCAAGCATTAGAACTACATGGAACCATATAATTTGACATGCAAGCTCAAGAACATGGTCACCTATGCAGCACAAATTTGCAAAGAATAGAGCACTAGAGCAAAAACTAACTGGACCAATGGAGGAGTCACATACCAAGGAACAATCTCCCCAAGCAGTTTTGCGAGAGGTGCTTTGAGCAAGGAGATCGAAAATCACAGCAAAAGTGGCTGGAACTCACGCTTGAGTTGGTTTTTCGGGTTTGTGTGAGGCAGAGGAAGAAGATGGGTGCTGGGATAAGTAGAGGAGGGCCACCATGGGCCCACGAGGCAGGGGCGTGCCCAGGGGGGTAGGGCGCGCCCTCCACCCTCGTGGCCAGGTGGCAGCTCCCCCCACGGTAATTTTTGCACCGTAAATCCTCAAATATTCCCGAAAAAATCATATTAAATTGGCATGTCATTCTGAGGACTTTTATTTTCGGGGTATTTTTATATTGCACGGATAAGTCAGGAAACAGATAGAAAAATACTATTTTTACTTTATTTCTACTAAATAACAGAGGGTATAAAGAGGGTACAGAAGGTTGTGCTTCTAGTTTCATCCATCTCATGCTCATCAAAAGGAATCCACTAACAAGGTTGATCAAGTCTTGTTAACAAACCCATTCCGATAATCATGAAACCAGAGAAATTTCGAATAACACTAGGTTACCTCAACAGGGATATGCACATCCCCAATAATAAGTATATCATATTTCTTTTTGACAGTTGGAAGAGGAAATTCAAAACCTCCAAATATAATCGATGGAATTTTTCCAATAGAGTTGATACTATGGACTTGAGGTTGTTTCCTTGGAAAGTGTACCGTATGCTCATTACCATTAACATGAAAACTGACATTGGCTTTGTTGCAATCAATGACAGCCCCTACAGTATTAAGAAAAGGTCTTCCAATAATAATAGACATACTATCATCCTCGGGAATATCAAGAATAACAAAGTCCGTTAAAATAGTAACGTTTGCAACCACAACAGGCACATCCTCACAAATACCGACAGGTATAGCAGTTGATTTATTAGCCATTTACAAAGATATTTCAGTAGGTGTCAACTTATTCAAGTCAAGTCTACGATATAAAGAGAGAGGCATAACACTAACACCGGCTCCAAGATCACATAAAGCAGTTTTAATATAATTTCTTTTAATGGAGCAAGGTATAGTAGGTACTCCTGGATCTCCAAGTTTCTTTGGTATTCCACCCTTAAAAGTATAATTAGCAAGCATGGTGGAAATTTCAGCTTCTGGTATCTTTATTTTATTAGTAATGATATCTTTCATATAATTAGCATAAGGATTTGTTTTGAGCACATCAGCCAATCGCATACGCAAAAAGATAGGTCTAATCATTTCAGCAAAGCGCTCAAAATCCTCATCATCCTTTTTCTTGGATGGTTTGGGAGGAAAGGGCATGGGTTTCAGAACCCATGGTTCTCTTTCCTTACCATGTTTCCTAGCAACAAAGTCTCTTTTATCATAACGTTGATTCTTCGATTGTGGGTTATCAAGATCAACAGCAGGTTCAATTTCTACATCATTATCATTACTAGGTTGAGCAACATCATGAACATCATCACTGACATTTTCACTAGGTTCATGCTCATTACTAGATTGTGTTTCAGCATCAGACATAGAGATATCATTTGGATTATCAGGTGGTTCAGCAATAGTTTCACTAGAAGTTTGCACAGTTCTATCATTTTTCTTTTTCTTCTTTTTAGAAGAACTAGGAGCATCAATATTATTTCTCTAAGAATCTTGCTCGATTCTCTTAGGGTGGCCTTCAGGATACAAAGGTTCCTGAGTCATTCTACCAGTTCTACTAGCTACTCTAACAGCATAATCATTTTTCTTACTATTCATTTCATCAAGAACTTCTTTTTGAGCTTTAAGTACTTGTTCTACTTGAGTGGTAACAATAGAAGCATGTTTGCTAACAAGTTTAAGTTCACCTCTAATATTAGCCATATAATCACCCAAGTATTTAATCATATCGGAATCGTAATTCAATTATCTACCAAAATAAGCATTAAAATTTTCTTGTTTGACAATAAAGTTATCAAACTCTTCTAAGCATTTTCTAGCAGACTTATAGTGAGGAATATCACCTTCATCAAATCTATAGAGAGAATTTACCTTTACTACCTGTGTCGGGATATCGGGATCTGGAGGTTCTTCAATAAATAAGGGATTGAGATCATATGTTTCTTCAACAGGCGGTAAATTAAGACCATGTATTTCTTCAATAGGAGGTAAATTCTTAACATCTTCAGCTTTAATACCTTTTTCTTTCATAGATTTCTTTGCCTCTTGCATATCTTCGGGACTGAGAAATAGAACACCTCTCTTCTTCGGAGTTGGTTTAGGAATAGGATCATTAATTGGAGCGGGAGCTAGCTCAGGAGGTGCGCAATTATTTTCATTTGTCAACATATTATTCAATAGAATTTCAGCTTCATCCGGTGTTCTTTCCCTGAAAAGAGAACCAGCACAACTATCCAGGTAATCTCTGGAAGCATCGGTTAGTCCATTATAAAAGATATGAAGTATTTCATGTTTCTTGAGAGGATGATCAGGCAAAGCATTAAGTAACTTGAGAAGCCTCCCCCAAGCTTGTGGGAGACTCTCTTCTTCAATTTGCACAAAGTTGTATATTTCCTTTGAAGCAGCTTGTTTCTTATGAGCAGGGAAATTTTTAGCAGAGAAGTAATAAATCATATCCTAGGGACTACGCACACAACCAGGATCAAGAGAATTGAACCATATCTTAGCATCACCCTTTAATGAGAACGGAAATATTTTGAGTATATAAAAGTAGCGAGATCTCTCATCATTAGTGAACAGGGTGGCTATATCATTTAATTTAGTAAGATGTGCCACAACAGTTTTAGATTCATAACCATGGGAAGGATCAAATTCAACCAAAGTAATTATATCAGGATCAACAGAGAATTCATAATCCTTATCAGGAACACAGATAGGTGAAGTAGCAAAAGAAGGATCATGCCTCATTTTATCTCTAAGTGATTCTTTGTTCCATTTAGCTAATAACCTCTTGAGCTCATATCTATCCTTGCAAGCTAAAATAGCGGCAAAAGACTATATCAAAAACATAACCCTCAGGAATAATAAGCCTATCTTCATCGTCACTTTCATCATTATATTCAGATTCAATAATTTATTTGTCTCTAGCCCTAGCAATTTGTTCATCGAGAAATTCACTAAGAGGCACAGTAGTATCAGGCATAGAAGCAGTTTCATCATAAGTATCATGCATAACAGAAGTGGCATCATCAATAACATGCGACATAACGGAACGAATAGCAGAAGCAGGTTTAGGTGTCGCAAGCTTACTCATAATAGAAGCTGGATCAAGTGCAGAGCTAGATGGCAGTTCCTTACCTCCCCACGTAGTTGAGGGATAAATTGTTGTCTTAGCGTCTTTCAAGTTCTTCATAGTGTCCAGCAGATATAAATCCCAAGTGACTCAAAGAATAGAGCTAAGCTCCTCGGCAACAACGCCAGAAATTAGTCTTGATGACCCACAAGTATAGGGGATGGCAACAGCTTTTGAGGGTAGAGTATTCAACCCAAATTTATTGATTCGACACAAGGGGAGCCAAAGAATATTCTCAAGTATTAGCAGCTGAGTTGTCAATTCAACCACACCTGGAAACTTAGTATCTGCAGCAAAGTGTTTAGTAGCAAAGTAATATGATAGTGGTGGTAACGGTGACAAAAGTAAAGACAACAAAAGTAATGTTTTTGGTGTTTTGTAGTGTTTGTAACAGTAGCATCGGGAAAGTAAATAAGAGAGAACCAGTATATGGAAAGCTCGTAGGCATCGGATCAATAATGGATAATTATGCCGGATGTTGTTCATCATGTAACAGTCATAACATAGGGTGACACAGAACTAGCTCCAATTCATCAATGTAATGTAGGCATGTATTCCGAATATAGTCATACGTGCTTATGGAAAAGAACTTGCATGACATCTTTTGTCCTACCCTCCCGTGGCAGCGGGGTCCTATTGGAAACTAAGGGATATTAAGGCCTCCTTTTAATAGAGAACCGGAACAAAGCATTAGCACATAGTGAATACATGAACTCCTCAAACTATGGTCATCATCGAGAAGTATCCCGATTATTGTCACTTCGGGGTTGTCGGATCATAACACATAATAGGTAACTATAGACTTGCAAGATAGGATCAAGAACTCACATATATTCATGAAAACATAAAAGGTTCGGATCTGAAATCATGGCACTCGGGCCCTAGTGACAAGCATTAAGCATAGCAAAGTCATAGCATCATCAATCTCAGAACATAATGGATACTAGGGATCAAACCCTAACAAAACTAACTCGATCACATGATAAGTCTCATCCAACCCATCACCGTCCAGCAAGCCTACGATGGAATTACTCATGCACGGTGGTGAGCATCATGAAATTGGCGATGGAGGATGGTTGATGATGACGACGGCGACGAATCCCCCTCTCTGGAGCCCCGAACGGACTCCAGATCAGCCCTCCCGAGAGGTTTTAGGGCTTGGCAGCGGCTCCATATCGTAAAATGCGATGATTCGTCTCTCCTATTTTTTTCTCCCTAAAAGCCAATATATAGAGTTGGAGTTGGCGTCGGAAGGTGTCCAGGGGGCCCAAGAGGTAGGGGGCGCGCCCTAGAGGGCCGGCGCGCCCCCCACCCTCGTGGACAGGGTGTGGGCCCCCCTGGTCTTCATCTTTGGCGAGGATTTTTTATTATTTTTTATAAGACATCCCGTGGAGTTTTAGGTCATTCCGAGAACTTTTGTTTTCTGCACATAAAACAACATCATGGCAATTCTGCTGAAAACAGCGTCAGTCCGGGTTAGTTCCATTCAAATCATACAAGTTAGAGTCCAAAATAAGGGCAAAAGTGTTTGGAAAAGTAGATACGACGGAGACATATCAATGGTCAATAAAACCACTAGTTTCAAGAAAGGCAAGGGTAAGAAGGATGGCAAGGGAGTTGCCACGTCCGGTAAGCCAGTTGCCGGGAAGAAGCCAAAGAATTGACCCAAGCCCGAGACTCAGTGCTTTTATTGCAAGGGAAACGGTCATTGGAAGCGGAACTGCCCCAAGTACTTAGCGGATAAGAAGGCCGACAATACCAAACGTATATGTGATATACATGTTATTGATGTGTACCTTACCAGCACTCGTAGTAGCTCCTGGGTATTTGATACCGGTGCGGTTGCTCATATTTGTAACTCAAAACAGGAGCTGCGGAATAAGCGGAGACTGGCGAAGGATGAGGTGACGATGCGCGTCGGGAATGGTTCCAAGGTTGATGTGATCACCGTCGGCACGCTACCTCTACATTTACCTACGGGATTAGTTTCAAACCTCAATAATTGTTATTTAGTGCCAGCTTTGAGCATGAACATTGTATCTGGATCTCGTTTAATGCGAGATGGCTACTCATTTAAATCTGAGAACAATGGTTGTTCTATTTATATGAGAGATATGTTTTATGGTCATGCCCCGCTGGTCAATGGTTTATTCTTGTTGAATCTCTAACGTGATGTTACACATATTCATAGTGTGAATGCCAAAAGATGTAAGGTTGATAATGATAGTCCCACATACTTGTGGCACTACCGCCTTGGTTACATTGGTGTCAAACGCATGAAGAAACTCCATGCAGATGGACTTTTGGAGTCTCTTGATTATGAATCATTTGACACGTGCGAATCATGCCTCATGGGCAAAATGACCAAGACTCCGTTCTCCGGAACAATGGAGTGAGCAACCAACTTACTGGAAATCATACATACTGATGTGTGCGGTCCAATGAGTGTTGAGGCTCGCAGTGGTTATCGTTATGTTCTCACCCTCACTGATGACTTAAGTAGATACGGGTATGTCTACTTAATGAAACACAAGTCTGAGACCTTTGAAAAGTTCAAGGAATTTCAAAGTGAGGTTGAGAATCAACGTGACAGGAAAATAAAGTTCTTACGATCAGATCGTGGAGGGGAATATTTGAGTCACGAATTTGGCACGCACTTAAGGAAATGTGGAATTGTTTCACAACTCACGCCGCCTGGAACACCTTAGCGTAATGGTGTGTCCGAACATCGTAATCGCACTCTATTAGATATGGTGCAATCTATGATGTCTCTTATCGATCTACTGCTATCATTTTGGGGTTATGCTTTAGAGACTGCCGCATTCGCTTTAAATAGGGCTCCGTCGAAATCCGTTGAGACGACACCGTATGAATTATGGTTTCGGAAGAAACCTAAGCTGTCATTTCTGAAAGTTTGGGGATGCGATGCTTATGTCAAGAAACTTCAACCTGAAAAGCTCGAACCCAAATCGGAAAAATGAGTCTTCATAGGATACCCTAAGGAAACTATTGGGTATACCTTCTACCTCAGATCCGAAGGCAAGATCTTTGTTGCCAAGAATGGATCCTTTCTAGAGAAAGAGTTTCTCTCGAAAGAAGTAAGTGCGAGGAAAGTAGAACTTGATGAGGTATTGCCTCTTGAACTGGAGAGTAGCGCGGCTCAGGAAGATGCTTATGAGGTGCCTGCACCGACTAGAGAGGAAGTTAATGATGATGATCATGAAACTTCGGAACAAGTTGCTACTGAACTTCATAGGTCCAGAAGGACACATTCCGCACCAGAGTGGTACGGCAACCCTATCCTGGAAATCATGTTGTTAGACAATGGTGAACCTTCAAACTATGAAGAAGCGATGGCGGGCCCGGATTCCAACAAATGGCTTGAAGCCATGAAATCCGAGATAGGATCCATGTATGAAGATGAAGTATGGACTTTGACAGACTTGCCCGATGATCGGAAAGCCATAGAGAACAAATGGATCTTTAAGAAGAAGACATACGCGGATGCTAATGTGACCGTCTATAAGGCTCGGCTTGTCGCTAAGGGTTATCGACAAGTTCAAGGGGTTGACTATGATGAGACCTTCTCACCCATAGCGAAGCTGAAGTCCGTCCGAATTATGTCAGCAATTGCCGCATTCTACGATTATGAGATATGGCAAATGGATGTCAAAACGGCATTCCTTAATGGTTTCCTTAAGGAAGCATTGTATATGATGCAGCCGGAAGGTTTTGTCGATCCTAAGAATGCTGACAAGGTATGCAAGCTCCAACACTCAATCTATGGGTTGGTGCAGGCATCTCGGAGTTGGAACATTTGCTTTGATGAGATGATCAAGGCGTTTGGGTTTACACAGACTTATGGAGAAGCCTATGTTTACAAGAAAGTGAGTGGGAGCTCTGTAGCATTTCTCATATTATATGTGGATGACATACTATTGATGGGAAATGATATAGAATTTTTGGAAAGCATAAAGGCCTACTTGAATAAGTGTTTTTCAATGAAGGACCTTGGAGAAGCTGCTTACATATTAGGCATCAAGATCTATAGATCGAGACGCCTCATTGGTCTTTCGCAAAGCACATACCTTAACAAGATATTGAAGAAGTTCAATATGGATCAGTCCAAGAAGGGGTTCTTGCCTGTATTACAAGGTGTGAGATTGAGCACGGCTCAATGCCCGACCACGGCAGAAGATAGAGAAAAGATGAGTGTCATCCCCTATGCCTCGGCCATAGGGTCTATTATGTATGACATGCTATGTACCAGACCTGATGTGAACCTCGCCGTAAGTTTGGTAGGAAGGTACCAAAGTAACCCCGGCATGGAACACTGGACAGCGGTCAAGAATATCCTGAAGTACCTGAAAAGGACTAAAGATATGTTTCTCGTTTATGCAGGTGACGAAGAGCTCGTCGTAAAGGGTTACATCGATGCTAGCTTCGACACAGATCTGGATGACTCCAAGTCACAAACCAGATACGTGTATATTTTCAATCGTGGGGCAGTCAGCTGGTGCAGTTGCAAGCAAAGTGTCATGGCGGGATCTACATGTGAAGCGGAGTACATAGCAGCCTCGGCGGCAGCACAAGAAGCAGTCTGGATGAAGGAGTTCATCACCGACCTAGGAGTTATTCTCAATGCGTCGGGCCCAATGACACTCTTCTGTGACAACACTGGAGCTATTACCCTTGCCAAGGAGCCCAGGTTTCACAAGAAGACCAGGCATATCAAGCGTCGCTTCAACTCCATTCGTGAACATGTTCAAGATGGAGACATAGATATTTGTAAAGTGCATACGGGTCTGAATGTCGCAGATCCGTTGACTAAACCTCTTCCATGATCAAAACATGATCAACACCAGAACTCTATGGGTGTTCGATTCATCACAATGTAACTAGATTATTGACTCTAGTGCAAGTGGGAGACTGTTGGAAATATGCCCTAGAGGCAATAATAAAGTGGTTATTATTATATTTCCTTGTTCATGATAATTGTTTATTGTTCACGCTATAATAGTGTTATCCGGAAATCGTAATACATGTGTGAATACATAGACCACAACATGTCCCTAGTGAGCCTCTAGTTGACTAGCTCGTTGATCAATAGATGGTTACGGTTTCCTGACCATGGACATTGGATGTCGTTGATAACGGGATCACATCATTATGAGAATGATGTGATGGACATGAAAGTGCTAGTAATCGACTAGAGGGGGTGAATAGGCGATTTTTATGAAAGTCTTCAAAACATGGGAGTTTTGAAGACAAATGGTCCTATTGATATGCAGCAGAAGGTAAACTACATTAAGCAAGCCATAGTCAAGTATGCAATGACGTGAAAGCACGAAGACTAACTGCAGCTAGGTAGTAAGGATCAGGATGGAAGATGGTATGAAGCCAAACATTGATAGTAGTCACACAGTGAAGTCAAACAAGTAGTGCAAGCTGGCAATGACTTCACAAAGACAAACTGTAAGTAAAGGAGGGGGGAGGATGGAACCAGTCACTTGTCGAGGACACAGGATATGTTGGACCAGTTCTAGTTGCTGTGACAATTGTACATCTGGTTAGGGAGGCTGAGATTTAACTAAGAAGACCACATCTTCACCTTATTCCCCTTGAGCTAAGGACACCCAGTCCTCGCCCATTTACTCTGGTAAGTCTTCAAGGTAGACTTCCAAACCTTCACAGACTTCATTCACCGGCTATCCACAATGACTCTTGGATGCTCAGAACGCGACGCCTAACCGGCTAGAGGATTCACAGTCCTCAAGTGTAATAAGTCTTCAGGTCACGCAGACAGAAAGACTTTAGTGATGTGTAACACTCTTTGGCTCTGGGTGTTTGGGCTTGGTCCTCGCAAGGATTTCTCTCTCTCAAAAGCTTCGGAGGTGGGTTGCTCTCAAACGACAAAAGTTGTGCACTAACTCTGAGCAGCCACCAATTTATGGTGTAGGGGGTGGGCTATTTATAGCCACTTGGCAACCCGACCTGATTTGTCCGAAATGACCCTGGGTCACTAAGGAACTGACACGTGTACAACGGTCAGATTTCAAACACACGCGGCAACTTTACTTGGTCTCCAAGTAAAGCTGACTCATCCAGCTTTGGATAAGATTAGCTCTCACTGTCTTCGCTCGAAGACATAGGATTTTGGTTGAGCATCACCTTAGTCATTCTGACTTTGTTCACTGGGACCCCACTTAAAAGTACGGTGGTTCCTATGACTCAACAAAGAATAAAAGGAAACAACAAAACAACTAAGTCTTCGCGCTCCATAGTCTTCACTTAATGTCTTCTCATGTCATAGTCTTCAATGTGAATATCTTCATATACCACCATTGTTGTCAATGTCTTCATACATTTTTAGGGGTCATCTCCGGTAGGTAAATCGAATCAGTGAGGGACTACTACCTGTGTTATCCTGCAATTCTCACAAACATATTAGTCCCTCAACCAGGTTTGTCATCAATACTCCAAAACCAACTAGGGGTGGCACTAGATGCACTTACAATCTCCCCCTTTTGGGTGATTGATGACAAACTGGTTGAAGTTTTCAACGGGGATAAAAACATGTGAAATTGTAAAGGATAAGGTATTGTCTTCATAAGTAGCAAAAGGCTCCCCCTGAAGATGTGCATATAACTAATTTGCTTTTGGAATGCAAATGCACATGGCAGGTTGTACTTGTGGAGATCCTCTTGAACTTATGAAGAAAATTCATCATGCATGATTTGATATAGAGAAGATAATGACATGCATAATGAAAAATTGACGTCTGCAAAATGACTAAGTGCGGAAGTTATCATCGCACATGCGGAATTTATCATCGCATCACAGAATAGAAAATAAGTAGCAGACAACCATCGAGTTTAAGTGTTACAACTCATAGAACCAAATGTATCAAAAGCAAGAGTTGTAAACACCAGGCAAAGTATA
Organism: Aegilops umbellulata; assembly: GCA_032464435.1. NCBI lineage: Eukaryota > Viridiplantae > Streptophyta > Magnoliopsida > Poales > Poaceae > Aegilops > Aegilops umbellulata. The sequence goes on along the minus strand of CP136056.1, from coordinate 27,249,795 downwards.
AAGCAACCGCCCATATGGACCCGCTTGAAGACTATCAACTCATACGCTTCTCCCCCTTTTGTCAGTAAGGACCAAAAAGGTTTGAAGGCATAGAGCCTCTACTCGTTCCCAGAAGGAGTAGGAGAAGATGCAGGGTCAGTGTCGAGGTTTGGCGGTGCAGACGAACTTGGTACAGTGTCGATACGTGTTGGAGGTGGGGAAGTAGCATCGGCTTCATCATCGATGACACGGGCATTCATTGTTGCAGCAAAATAGGAGTACTCAGAGTCTTCAACAGATGGAGTGCGCCGCAATACATCCTTTCTGGGAGGTGTTGTGTCAAACTTGAATCGTTCAGAGAAGCCATCATCTTGAAGATCATCTTCAGAACACATAAGCGTCAGCCCTTTCCATGTACGCCGACAGGTTTCATTGCCGACAAAGTCATTCTTGGTGGCAAGGTTGTGAATCCTGTTTACGTCCACCAAGAGGCTTTTCATCTGGCGCTTCAGCCAGTAATGATGCTTATCCTGTTTCTGATGAAGGGCAACGAGAAGCTCTCGGTCATTGAGAACACGAGATCGCTTCCGAGGCCGTTGAGCTATTGTGCTTTCAGTGGCTTCAGTGTGAGCACGGTGAGGTGCACGCGTAATACCAGCCAGGGGATAAACATGAGTGGCATCTTGTACTCCTTCAATGGGCTGAGTGAAGCTTTGGTGATCTGCATTGTGAAGATGAAGTGGCTCCTTGGCAAGCTCTGGGTAGATGGCTTCAACAGATAGATCAACCTCTGGCAAAAAGATGATATGGTTGCGTGCAGAGGGCTGGTAGTTGAAGGCAGAGTGGAGCTTGATCAGACGCATGATCCAGGGAGCATAGAACTTTAGACCAAAAATGTCAGATCCTGATGCAGCAAGTTGGCGGATAAAGAAGTCTTGTGTATTGAAGCATTTGCCGTGGAGAATATGGAAGACCAAGGTCTTCATTGCACCTTCCAGCTTAGCATGTGGAGAATGTCCTTTGATGGGCCAAAGAGTTCGCAGTATAATGTGATAGATGGTACGTGGTAGATACTCAAGGTCTTCAACAAAGAACTCCTTAGGATATTCTGCATCTGGTGGCAAAGGCTTCATCATGCTAAGCATCTAGCTCATGTCGGGTTCAGGCTTGTGAAAAATGCTCTCCAAGGCAGCACTATGAAGCTGACAACCAGGTTCATATAGGTCACCTGGAGTGGGCAGACCAATAAGCTCAATGACATCAAGAGCTTTGGCTTCATGATGGACATTTCCTGTCATCCACTCAAGGACCCATGTCTTCGGATCCCTGTTGTAGCCACGAATATGAAGGGTGGCATAGAATTGGAGTAGTAGTTCTTCATTCCAGTGCTCCTTGTCAATGACGAACTACAATAAGCCAGACTCTCTAAAGCAATCCAGTGCTTCTTCCAAAAAGGGCAGACCAGTGATGGCTTCTGTGTCAAGACGCATATGTGGGAATATGCGACCTTGATTGTATAAAATGCATGAGTAGTAACTGCGCTGCTGATAGCTCCAGAACCGATCAGATGAAATCCTCGGTCTTGAGTAGGGGTTCTTAATGGGGAACATAGTAATTTAAAAAAAAAATCCTACGCACACGTAAGATCATGGTGATGCATAGCAACGAGAGGGGAGAGTGTTGTCTACGTACCCTCGTAGATCAAAAGCGGAAGCGTTAGCACAACGCGGTTGATGTAGTCATACGTCTTCACGATCCGACCGATCAAGTACCAAACACACGGCACCTCCGAGTTCAGCACATGTTCAGCCCGATGACGTCCCTCGAACTCCGATCCAGCCGAGTGTTGAGGGAGAGTTTTGTCAGCACGACGGTGTGGTGACGATGTTGATGTTCTACTGACGCAGGGCTTCGCCTAAGCACCGCTACAGTATTATTGAGGTGGACTATGGTGGAGGGAGGCACCGCACACGGCCAAAAAATCAAACAGATCAATTGTTGTGTCTATGGGGTGCCCCCTGCCCCCGTATATAAAGGAGTGGAGGAGGGGGAGTGCCGGCCCTCTCTATGGCGCGCCCTAGGGGAGTCCTACTCCCACCGGGAGTAGGATTCCCCCTTTCCTAGTAGAATTAGGAGCCCTTCCAAGTAGTAGGAGTAGGAGGGAAGGAAAGGGAAGGGAAAAGGAGAAGGAAGGAAGGGGGCGCCCCCCTCCCTAGTCCAATTCGGACCAGATCATGGGGAGGGGTGCGGCCACCCTTTGAGGCCTTTCTCTCCTTTCCCGTATGGCTCATTAAGGCCCAATACGAATTCCCGTAACTCCCCGGTACTCCCGAAAATACCCGAATCACTCGGAACCTTTCCGATGTCCGAATATAGTCATCCAATATATAGATCTTTACGTCTCGACAATTTCGAGACTCCTCGTCATGTCCCCGATCTCATCCGGGACTCCGAACTCTTTCGGTACATCAAAACACATAAACTCATAATATAACCGTCATCGAAACTTTAAGCATGCAGACCCTACGGGTTCGAGAACTATGTAGACATGACCGAGACACGTCTCCGGTCAATAACCAATAGCGGAACCTGGATGCTCATATTGGCTCCCACATATTCTACGAAGATCTTTATCGGTCAGACCGCATAACAACATACGTTGTTCCCTTTGTCATCGGTATGTTACTTGCCCGAGATTCGATCGTCGGTATCTCAATACCTAGTTCAATCTCGTTACTGGAAAGTCTCTTTACTCGTTCCATAATACATCATCCCACAACTAACTAATTAACTGCAAATGCTTGCAAGGCTTATAGTGATGTGCATTACCGAGTGGGCCCTAGAGATACCTCTCCGACAATCGGAGTGACCAATCCTAATATCGAAATACGCCAACCCAACAAGTACCTTCGGAGACACCTGTAGAGCACCTTTATAATCACCCAGTTACGTTGTGACGTTTGGTAGCACACAAAGTGTTCCTCCGGTAAACGGGAGTTGCATAATCTCATAGTCATAGGAACATGTATAAGTCATTAAGAAAGCAATATCAATATACTAAACGATCGAGTGCTAAGCTAACGGAATGGGTCAAGTCAATCACATCATTCTCCTAATGATGTGATCCCGTTAATCAAATGACAACTCATGTCTATGGCTAGGAAACTTAACCATCTTTGATCAACGAGCTAGTCAAGTAGAGGCATACTAGTGACATACTGTTTGTCTATGTATTCACACATGTATTATGTTTCCGGTTAATACAATTTTAGCATGAATAATAAACATTTATCATGATATAAGGAAATAAATAATAACTTTTTTATTGCCTCTAGGGCATATTTCCTTCAGTATCCCACTTGCACTAGAGTCAATAATCTAGTTCACATCACCATGTGATTTAACACCAATAGTTCACATCACCATGTGATTAACACCCATAGTTCACATCGTCATGTGACCAACACCCAAAGGGTTTACTAGAGTCAATAATCTAGTTCACATCGCTATGTGATTAACACCCAAAGAGTACTAAGGTGTGATCATGTTTTGCCTGTGAGAGAAGTTTAGTCAACGGGTCTGCCATATTCAAATCCGTATGTATTTTGCAAATTTCTATGTCAACAATGCTCTGCACGGAGCTACTCTAGCTAATTGCTCACACTTTCAATATGTATCCAGATTTAAGACTTAGAGTCACCTGGATCAGTGTCAAAATTTGCATCGACGTAACCCTTTACGACGAACCTTTTTGTCACGTCCATAATCGAAAAACATATCCTTATTCCACTAAGGATAATTTTGACCGCTGTCTAGTGATCTACTCCTAGATCACTATTGTACTCCCTTGCCAAAATCAGTGTAGGGTATACAATTGATCTGGTACACAGGATGACATACTTTATAGAACCTATGGCCAAGGCATAGGGAATGACTTTCATTCTCTTTCTATCTTCTGCCGTGGTCGGGTTTTGAGTCTTACTCAATTTCACACCTTGTAACACAGGCAAGAACTCTTTCTTTGACTGTTCCATTTTGAACTTACTTCAAAATCTTGTCAAGGTATGTACTCATTGAAAAACTTATCAAGCGTCTTGATCTATCTCTATAGATCTTGATGCTCAATATGTAAGTAGCTTCACCGAGGTCTTTCTTTGAAGAACTCCTTTCAAACACTCCTTTATGCTTTGAAGAATAATTCTACATTATTTCTGATCAACAATATGTCATTCACATATACTTATCAGAAATGATGTAGTGCCCTCACTCACTTTCTTGTAAATACAGGCTTCACCGCAAGTCTGTATAAAACTATATCCTTTGATCAACTTATCAAAGCGTATATTCCAACTCCGAGATGCTTGCACCAGTCCATAGATGGATCGCTGGAGCTTGCACATTTTGTTAACACCTTTAGGATCGACAAAACCTTCCGGTTGCATCATATACTACTCTTCTTTAATAAATCCATTAAGGAATGCAGTTTTGTTTATCCATTTGCCAGATTTCATAAAATGTGGCAATTGCTAACATGATTCAGACAGACTTAAGCATAGATACGAGTGAGAAACTCTCATCGTATTCAACACCTTGAACTTGTCGAAAACCTTTTGCGACAATTCTAGCTTTGTAGATAGTAACACTACTATCAGTGTCCGTCTTCCTCTTGAAGATCCATTTATTTTCTATGGCTTGCCAATCATCGGGCAAGTCAACCAAAGTCCATACTTTGTTCTCATACATGGATCCCATCTCAGATTTCATGCCTCAAACCATTTCACGGAATCTGGGCTCATCATCGCTTCCTCATAGTTCGTAGGTTCGTCATGGTCAAGTAACACGACCTCCAGAACAGGATTACCGTACCACTCTGGTGCGGATCTCACTCTGGTTTACCTACGAGATTCGGTAGTAACTTGATCTGAAGTTACATGATCATCATCATTAGCTTCCTCACTAATTGGTGTAGGAGTCACAGGAACAAATTTCTGTGATGAACTACTTTCCAATAAGGGAGCAGGTATAGTTACCTCATCAAGTTCTACTTTCCTCCCACTCACTTCTTTTGAGAGAAACTCCTTCTCTAGAAAGGATCCATTCTTAGCAACGATTATCTTGCCTTCAGATCTGTGATAGAAGGTGTACCCAACTGTCTCCTTTGGGTATCCTATGAAGACACATTTCTCTGATTTGGGTTTGAGCTTATCATGATGAAACTTTTTCTTATAAGCATCACAACCCCAAACTTTAAGAAACGACAGCTTAGGTTTCTTGCCAAACCATAGTTCATACGGTGTCGTCTCAACGGATTTAGATGGTGCCCCTTTTTAACGTGAATGCAGCTGTCTCTAATACATGACCCCAAAACGATAGTGGTAAATCGGTAAGAAACATCATAGATTGTACTATATCCAATAAAGTACGGTTATGACGTTCGGACACACCATTATGCTGTGGTGTTCCAGGTGCACGAATTTGTGAAACTATTCCACATTGTTTTAATTGAAGACCAAACTCGTAACTCAAATATTTGTCTCCGCGATCTGATCGTAGAAACCTTATTTTCTTGTCACGATGATTTTCCACTTCACTCTGAAATTCTTTGAACTTTTCAAATGTTTCAGACTTATGTTTCATCAAGTAGATATACCCATATCTGCTCAAATCATCTGTGAAGGTCAGAAAATAACAATACCTGTCGCGAGCTTCAACACTCATCGGATCGCATACATCAGTATGTATTATTTCTAATAAGTCAGTTGCTCGCTCCATTGTTCCGGAGAACGGAGTCTTTAGTCATCTTGCCCATAAGGCATGGTTCGCAAGCATCAAGTGATTCCAAAATCCCATTAGCATGGAGTTTCTTCATGCGCTTTACACCAATATGACCTAAACGGCAGTGCCACAAATAAGTTGCACTATCATTATTAACTTTGCATCTTTTGGCTTCAATATTATGAGAATGTGTATCACCACGATCGAGATCCAACAAACCATTTTCATTGGGTGTATGCCCATAGAAGATTTTATTCATGTAAATAGAACAACAATTATTCTCTAACTTAAATGAATAACCGTATTGCAATAAACATGATCAAATCATATTCATGCTCAACGCAAACACCAAATAACACTTATTTAGGTTCAACACTAATCCCGAAAGTGCAGGGAGTGTACGATGATGATCATATCAATCTTGGAACTACTTCCAACACACATCGTCACCTCGCCTTTTACTAGTTTCTGTTTATTCTGCAACTCCCATTTCGAGTTACTACTCTTAGCAACTGAACCAGTATCAAATGCCGAGGGGTTTCCATAAACACTAGTAAAATATACATCAATAACATGTATATCCAATATACCTTTTTTCACTTTGCCATCCTTCTTATCCGCCAAATACTTGGGCAGTTCCGCTTCCAGTGACCAGTCCCTTTGTAGTAGAAGCACTTAGTCTCAGGCTTAGGACCAGACTTGGGCCTCTTCACTTGAGCAGCAACTTGCTTGTTGTTCTTCTTGAAGTTCCCCTTCATCCCTTTGCCCTTTTCTTGAAACTAGTGGTCTCATCAACCATCAAAACTTGATGTTTTTCTTGATTTCTACCTTCGTCAATTTCAGCCTCACAAAGAGCTTGGGAATTGTTTCTGTTATCCCTTGCATATTATAGTTCATCACGAAGTTCTACTAACTTGGTGATGGTGACTAGAGAATTCTGTCAATCACTATTTTATCTGGAAGATTAACTCCCACTTGATTAAAGCGATTGTAGTACCCAGACAATCTGAGCACATGCTCACTGCTTGAGCTCTTCTCCTCCATCTTTTAGCTATATAACTTGTTGGAGACTTCATATCTCTCAACTCAGGTATTTGCTTGAAATATTAACTTCAACTCCTGGAACATCTCATATGGTCCATGACATTTCAAAACGTCTTTGAAGTCCCGATTCTAAGCCGTTAAGCATGGTGCACTAAACTATCAAGTAGTCATCATATTGAGCTAGCCAAACGTTCATAACGTCTGCATCTGCTCCTGCAATAGGTTTGTCACCTAGAGGTGCATAAAGGACATAATTCTTCTGTGCAGCAATGAGGATAAGCCTCAGATCACGGATCCAATCCGCATCATTGCTACTAACATTTTTCAACTTAGTTTTCTCTAGGAACATATATATAACATAGGGAAGAAACAACGCGAGCTATTGATCTATAACATAGATATGTTAATACTACCAGGACTAAGTTCATGATAAATTACAGTTCAATTAATCATATTACTTAAGAACTCCCACTTAGATAGACATCCCTCGAATCATCTAAGTGATCACGTGACCCAAATCAACTAAACCATAACCGATCACCACGTGAAATGGAGTAATTTTCAATGGTGAACATCACTATGTTGATCATATCTACTATATGATTCACGCTCGACCTTTCGGTCTCAGTGTTCCGAGGCCATATCTGCATATGCTAGGCTCGTCAAGTTTAACCTGAGTATTCTGCGTGTGCAAAATTGGCTTGCACCCGTTGTAGATGGACGTAGAGCTTATCACACCCGATCATCACGTGGTGTCTGGGCACGACGAACTTTGGCAACGGTGCATACTCAGGGAGAACACTTTTATCTTGAAATTTAGTGAGAGATCATTGAGGGAGTCCTGGACTAGGGGGTGTTCGGATAGCCGGACTATACCTTCAACCGGACTCCAGGACTATGAAAATACAAGATTGAAGACTTCGTCCCGTGTCCGGAAGGATCTTTTCTTGGCGTGGAAGGCAAGCTAGGCGTACGAATATTCAAGATCTCCTACCATTGTAACCGACTCTGTGTAACCCTAACCCTATCCGGTGTCTATATAAACGGAGGGTTGTAGTCCGTAGGACAACGATACAACCATCATCATACACAATCATACCATAGGCTAGCTTCTAGGGTTTAGCCTCCTTGATCTCGTGGTAGATCCAATCGTGTACTACCCATATCATCAATATTAATCTAGCAGGAGTAGGGTTTTACCTCCATCGAGAGGGCCCGAACCTGGGTAAAATAAAGTGTCCCTTGTCTCCTGTTACCATCCGACCTTGACGCACAGTTCAGGACCCCCTACCCGAGATCCGCCGGTTTTGACACCGACATTGGTGCTTTCATTGAGAGTTCCTCTGTGTCGTCGCTTTTAGGCCTGATGGCTCCTTTGATCATCAACAACGATGAGGTCCAGGGTGAGACTTTCCTCGCCGGACAAATCTTCGTCTTCGGCGGCTTCGCTCTGCGGGCCAATTCGCTTGGTCATCTGGAGCAGATCGAAAGCTACGCCCCTGGCCATCAAGTCAGGTTTGGAAGCTTAAACTACATGGCAGATATCCGCGGAGACTTGATCTTCGACGGGTTCGAGCCACAGCCAAGCGCGCCGCACTATTTCGAGGGGCATGATATAGCTCTGCCTCCGAATAGTACCCTGGAGGCCGCACACGCTCCGGCCCTGATCCTTGACTCGGAGCCCGCTGCGTTCTTCGAGGATGAACGGTAGGACATCACCTCGGGGGCTATGATCTCAAAGGCGATCGAGCCGAATGCCAGCCCCGCACTCCGCACGGCCCATGACTCCAAGGAGTCGGATTCTTCTCTAGACTCCGGGCCTTCCGTGCCCCCGCCGATCGAATCTGATTGGGCGCCTGTAATGGAGTTCACCGTCGCGGACATCTTTCAGTGCTCACCTTTCGGTGATATCCTGAATTCTCTCAAGTCTCTCTCTTTATCAGGAGAGCCCAGGCCGGACTATGGTCTGCGAGGTTGGGATTCGGACAACGAAGAAATTCAAAGCCCACCCACCACCCACTTAATAGCCACTGTCGACGATTTAACCGACATGCTTGACTTCGGCTCTGAAGACTTCGACGGTATGGACGACGAAGGAGGAGATGAACAAGAACCAACACCTATAGGGCGCTGGACCGCCACCTCATCATATGACATATATATGGTGGATGCTCCAAAGGATGCAGATGGCGATGGAACAGCGGAGGACGACAACTCGAAAAAACCGCCAAAACGCCGGCGCCAACGGCGCCGCTCTAAATCCCGCCACAGCAGAAACGGTGATTCCGGCACGGGAGATAATACTACCCCAGACAGCACCGAAGAACACCAGAACCAGCAAGATTCGGCACAGGAAGATGGAAAAGCCAGCCCTCATGAGAGAGCGGCAGAGTGAGAGGTTGAGGATGATAACTACATGCCTCCCTCCGAAGACGAGGCAAGCCTCGATGACGACGAATTCGTCGTACCATCAGACCCCGTCGAACAAGAGCGTTTTCAACGCAGGCTTCTAGCCATGGCAAACAGCCTAAAGAAAAAGCAGCAACAGCTTAGAGCTGATCAAGATTTGCTAGCTGACAGATGGACTGAAGTCCTCGCGGCCGAAGAGTATGAACTCGGGCGCCCCTCCAAAAATTATCCTAAGCGCAGGCCGCTACCCCAATCAGAGGGGGAAACATATGACATGACAGACCGGCCACCCCGCGGCCGCGACAGAGAGGCCTGTCGAACCCTTAAAGAAGCCATGCCCTGGTGCCGTTCAACTAAGGCACGGGAAAATGAGCCAGACCTGCGAGACGTACTGGAGGATAAAGCAAGGCAAACAAGATCGATCTATGGATCGCGCGGACGCTCGACGACACGTGATGACCTTCACTCCGGACACAATAAATCCGGCCGGGCCGAACACAACAGGCACAGCTCTTCCGAGCTGCGTCGTGACATAGCCCAGTACAGGGGCGCCGCACACCCACTATGCTTCACAGACGAAGTAATGGATCATAAAATCCCAGAGGGTTTCAAACCCGTCAATATCGAGTCGTATGATGGTACGACAGATCCGGCAGTATGGATTGAGGATTATCTCCTTCACATCCACATGGCACGTGGCGACGATCTACATGCCATCAAATATCTACCCCTTAAGCTCAAAGGGCCAGCCCGGCACTGGCTTAACATCCTACCAGCGGACTCAATCGGTTCTTGGGAGGACCTGGAAGCCGCATTCCTCGACAACTTCCAGGGGACCTATGTGCGGCAAACGGACGCCGACGACCTAAGCCACATAATTCAGCAGCCAGAAGAATCGGCCAGGCAATTCTAGACACGGTTCCTAACAAAGAAAAATCAGATAGTCGATTGTCCGGACGCAGAGGACCTAGCAGCCTTCAAACATAACATCCGCGACGAGTGGCTTGCCCGGCACCTGGGACAGGAAAAGCCGAAAACCATGGCAGCCCTCACGACACTCATGACCCGCTTTTGCGTGGGCGAAGATAGCTGGCTAGCTCGCAGCAACAACTTATCGAAGAAGCCTGGTAATTCGGATACCAAGGACAAAAGTGGCAGGTCACGTCGAAATAATAAAAAGCACCGCGACAGCAATGAGGATGCGGCAGTTAATGCCGGATTCAGAGGCTATAAATCCGGTCAGCGGAAAAAGCCATTTAAAAAGAATACCCAGGGCCCGTCCAGTTTGGACCGGATACTCGACCGCTCGTGCCAGATTCATGGCACCCCCGAAAGGCCAGCCAATCACACCAACAGGGATTGTTGGGTGTTCAAGCAGGCAGGCAAGTTAAGAGCCGAACAGAAAGACAAGGGGCTGAATAGCGACGACGAGGAGGAGCCCAGGCCGCCGAACAACAATGGACAGAAGGGGTTTCCCCCACAAGTGCGGACGGTGAACATGATATACGCGACCCACATTCCCAAGCGGGAGAGGAAGCGTGCGCTACGGGACGTATACGCGATGGAGCCTGTCGCCCCAAAGTTCAACCCATGGTCCTCCTGCCTGATCACTTTCGATCGAAGGGACCACCCCACTAGCATCCATCACGGCGGTTTTGCCGCACTGGTCCTTGACCCAATCGTGGACGGATTTCATCTCACAAGAGTCCTCATGGACGGCGGCAGTAGCCTGAACCTGCTTTATCAGGATACAATGCGGAAAATGGGCATAGATCCATCAAGGATCAAGCCCACAAGGACGACCTTTAAAGGCGTCATACCAGGTGTAGAGGCCAATTGCACAGGCTCGATAACACTTGATGTGGTCTTTGGATCTCCGGATAACTTCCGAAGCGAAGAGTTAATCTTCGATATAGTCCCGTTCCGCAGTGGCTATCATGCCCTGCTCGGACGAACCGTATTCGCTAAATTCAATGCGGTGCCGCACTACACATATCTCAAGCTCAAGATGCCAGGCCCTCAAGGAGTAATTATGGTCAGCGGAAACACAGAACGCTCCATCTGTACGGAGGAGCACACGGCGGCCCTCGCAGCGGAAGTACAAAGCAGCCTTTCAGGGCAACTCTCCAGTCCGGCCGTTAAAAAGCCGGACAATGCAAAGCGCGCCCGGAGTAACCTGCAACAAGACCACCTGGCACATTCAGAGCAAGCGTAGCAATACGGCCTCGACCCCAGCCATCGCAACATAGCGGAGCAAGTACCTCGAGTACACAATTACGCCCTTAAAATTCCATGGGCACAGGGGGAGGGGCACATTAACGGCATGCCTACAATACGGCATCAAACGTACTAGGGGCTGCCGGATTTTTTCTTTTTTACTTTCAGGACTCCATACTCTGGATAACCTGTTCGGCCTTATTGCCGCACAGACGATGCAAGATCCAGGAAAGCAGACAAAGCTACGCCGCATTACAGAACTCTTAGGTGGTCTCTATTTCGAGCGATATATCTGTTTTTAAATTCTGCGGCCTGCGCGTGGTCAGGACATGTTAAATAGTCTAATATCTTTTTTGCTTATCGCACTACTTGTATCGTTCGGCTTTGATAAATAGCCTCTTTATAAACAATGCATATCTTTTTGTCTATTTTTTGCATTATCCTCTTTGAATATATATGTTTATTACATAACATGATCGCACCCGTACACCATGGTACGGCAAACCACGCCAGAGGCTTCATTACCCTTTTATCTTGTGTGAGAAGTCCGTACACTTTCACAAGTGCGGCACCCCGAACTTATAACACTATATGCATCGGCTCCGAGTCATGATTTTGGTCACATGTTGGGTTTTCCCGGCTCCTATGTTTTGGTGCCTTACGTTCCGCTATATCGGCTAAGGTAGCACTAGGAGAACCACTGCGATTGTGCCCTAGTTTAGGTGGGTTGAGCACCTCAGTGGAGAAAGCTAAAACAGACTGTCATGATAAGGCGTGATACCGGTCGTTGTTCGAGAGGTTTTTTGAGTCCTTAAAGGCTTATGCCGCTTCGAGCGAGGAGCTGGCTATGTCCGGCCAAAGGCGTGGATAGCGCCCCGAATTCGGCCTTCCGAACTAGGGGCTTCGCTGAAATTTAAAATTATACCGTTCTATGGCTAAGTGAGAGTGTTCAAGCATTATAGTCCGATTGCCTGGTTCGTTGTGCTAAGCACCTCCCTCGAAGGACCCAACTATGGGAACAAGAGCCCTCAGGTTTATCCCGAACACCCCAGCACTAGTGGCATCGGGGCAGAAGCCGACGACTGGCCATCTCTCAATTTTGATAAACGGCCGCACACAAGATAATATTTTAAATTCAATAAGCATTGCTTAGCGCATATGAACAAGTTTTCAGCGCACAGGATACAAACGAGCGAGTTCATTCAAATATTACATCTTTAGTACATTCATCCGCGACAAGGCGAGCTCAGGTAAGAACTTCCTTGTAGTAGTTCTCGGGCTTGCGATGCTCCTTCCCCTACGGCGGCCCGTCCTTCACCAGCTTCTCTCCGTCCAGCTTACCCCAGTGTACCCTTACACGGGCAAGGGCCCTCCGGGCACCTTCAATGCAGACGGAGCGCTTGATGACCTCAAGCCGTGGACAGGCCTCCACCAGCCGCCGCGCTAGCCCGAAATAGCTCCTAGGCAGGGCCTCTCCAGGCCACAGCCGAACTAGTAAGCCCTTCATGGCCTGTTCGGCCGCCTTGTGGAGCTCGACCGGCTGTTTCAGCTGATCGCTCAAAGGCACAGGGTGTCCGGCATCAAAATACTGAGACCAGAACACACTCTCCGTCGAGCTGCCCTCTTCAGCTCGGTAGAACGCGGCGGCGTCGGATACGCTGCGGGGAAGATCGGCGAACGCCCCTGGAGAACTCCGGATTCGGGTAAGTAACAGGTAATTTACTTTTATATTCCTACTTTGCATTGAGAATGCCTTACCCGTTGCTATCTTTTTCACCTCCTCCAACTCTTGGAGGACCTTTTGGGCTTCGGCCTTGGCACTCTTGGCGGTCTCGATGGCCGATGCGAGCTCGGATGCTTGTGCTTTCGACTCAAGCTCCAAACCCTCATGTTTTTTCATGAGAGCTTGCAGCTCTTGCTGCACCTCGCCGACCTGAACCCCAAGCCTTTCTCGCTCGGCGCGCTCCTCGACCGTTTTCTTTTCGGCCTCAGCCAGTGCCTGCTTCAGGGTTGCCACCTCGGTTGTGGCCCCTACAATAAGCAGTACAATCCTGTTATTTCTTTTCTGCAATCAAGCCTCTCTATAGGCACTTTTTTTTTCTTTTTTAGGGTATTTCTTACCTTCTTTCTCCTCGAGCTGCCGTTTGGCAAGGCCGAGCTCTTGCTCGGTCCGCCCGAGGTCCTTTTTAAGGACATCCACCTGCGCAGTCAGTGCGGCGGTGGACAGCAGCGAAGCCTGCATGCGCATATTTGACTTTTTTTGTTAGACTCCTGCGAAAATTACTAGATCCTCTATTCGGCTTTTCTTTTCGAACACCGAACAGAGCATCAAGGGCTACTGTCTATGCGGTAAATAATTTGACATATTTTGTTTACCTGGAAGCCTGTTAGAAGGCTAGCGCAAGCTTCAGTCAGTCCGCTCTTGGCGGACTGAACCCTTTGGATCACCGTACTCATAATAGTACGGTGCTCCTCGTTGATGGTGGCGCCCTCAAGCACCTCCAGCAGATTGTCCGGCGCCTCTAGTTGGACGGAGGACGCCGGCTCAGACAGCTTACTCCTCTTGGGAGGAGTTCGCCCACCACAGACCGGGACTGTCGAGTCCGGCGCGGTGTCCGGCACAAAGCCAGACTTGGATCCCTGGGGGGTTTCATCCCCTTTACTCCTGGGGTCCGGAGGATTGCCTTGCGGCTCCTCCAGGACCATCTCCTCCTGCCCTAAAGCTTGCCGGGGTGCCACTTCGGCATCGTCTGCCCCGCAGGGGGAGACCGCGGGCGGAATAGAGTTCACGTCCGACGAATCCAGGGAGCCGCTCGATGAATCGTCGAGTCCGGCCCGGGGCGGGCTGCATAAATTACGTTCGACATTAGGGAAAGCCACGCATTAGAAAATATCATGAGTCACTCTGGTATGTAAATACTTATGATGTCACCGGACGCTTGGTTCTGTCCAGCCACTCCTCTCCGCCCTCTTCGGCATCGTGGGAGTAGTCCGGCGGAGGGGTCTTCCTTTTCCTCGACCCCTCAGCCTCCCCCGTTGGGGCGGCCTTCTTCTTCTTTTCTCCCCTCACTGGGGGGGGAGAGCTTCCTTGTTCCTCCTCCTTGCTTTCACGAGAGGAGAGCGTCGCGGACTCGTCAGATGACGAGTCCGACGCCACCATGTTGCGGGAACTTTTTCGAGTCCCAGTGGTTTTCTTCTTCTTGGCCTTCTTCTCTGGCACCACGTAAGGTGCCGGAGCCATCAGCTTCACCAAGAGAGCTGGGGCCGGGTCTTCGGGCAGAGGAGCCGGACAGTTAATTGGTCCGGATATCTTCTGCCAAGCCTGTCAAAGGTAAAGGGAGTTTAGATCCTGCATAGAGTTAATCTATGAATAAGAGCTTAAACCTATCAAAGGTATGGATAGCTTACCTCGCTAGCGTTGCGCTGCGAGCTCTATCCGCGATCCTCGGAGGCGGATGCGGGGGACTCGGCGCCTTTGGTCAGCACCTTCCAGACGTCTTCATACGTCGTGTCGAAGAGCCTGCTAAGGGTTTGGTGTTGCGCCGGGTCGAATTCCCACAAAGTAAAATCCCGTTGTTGGCACGGGAGGATCCGACGAACGAGCATAACCTGGACTATATTGACAAGCTAGATTGGCTTGTTCACCAGGGACTAGATGCACGTTTGCAACCCAGTCGCTTCTTCCTCGTTGCCCCACGACAGGACCGTCTCTTTCCAGGACATGAGCCGCGTGGGGGGTCCGGATCTGAACTCGGGGGCTGCAACCCAGTTCGGATCGCGTGGCTCGGTGATGTAAAACCACCCGGCCTACCACCCCTTTAGGGACTCCACAAAGGAGCCATCGAACCATAGGACGTTGGCTATCTTGCCAGCCATGGCACCTCCGCACTTCGCCTGGGTGCCGGACACCACCTTGGGCTTGACGTTAAAGGTCTTGAGCCAGAGGCCAAAGTGGGGGCGGACGCGGAGAAAGGCCTCACACACGACGATAAACGCCGAGATGTTGAGAATAAAGTTCGGGGCCAGATCGTGGAAGTCCAGGCCGTAGTAGAACATGAGCCCCCGGACAAAAGGGTGAAGTGGAAAGCCCAGTCCGCGGAGGAAGTGGGGAAGAAAAACTACCCTCTCATGGGGCCTTGGGGTAGGAAGAAGCTGCCCCTCCTCAGGAAGCCGATGCGGGATGTCCTTGGACAAGTATCCGGCTTTCCTTAACTTTTTTACTTGAGCCTCCATGACGGAGGAGACCATCCACTTGCCTCCCGCTCCGGACATTGTTGGAGAAGGTTGAGGAAGGAAGAGCGACTTGGGCGCTGGAGCTTGAGTGCGCGAGAGATGGATCGGCAGAGGAGGAAGAAGGCGTAGGTCAAAAAGGTGAATCCTTATCCCTTTTATAAGCGGGCGCGGTTAGGCGTCCCCACCTACCTAATAAAACTCACTTACCTCCCAAGCGCCGTGGTAAATGGCGCGGTTGGGTTACCCACGTCCGTATTAATGAGAATCCCGTTGAAAGGGGCACACGATCTGTGCTTTGACAAGACATGCCAAGGAAACCGCCTCGCTAGACACGCTGAGGTGGAACAATGAAAGCAATTTATATAGAAGGCTTGGTCGCAGTGTTATGACGCACTGCAGAATACGTCAGCAGATTTGATTTGTGTTAATATTATTCTCTATATGGCAATATGTGGAAACTTATTTTGCAGAGCCGGACACTATTTTTGGTGTTTGTAATCTTCTTGAAGAACTTGGAGGAGGAACCCGCCTTGCAATGCCGAAGACAATCTGCGCGCCGGACTCGTCGTCATTGAAGCCTGGTTCAGGGGCTACTGAGGGAGTCCTGGATTAGGGGGTGTTCGGATAGCCGGACTATACCTTCAACCGGACTCCAGGACTATGAAGATACAAGATTGAAGACTTCGTCCCGTGTCCGGAAGGATCTTTTATTGGCGTGGAAGGCAAGCTAGGCGTATGGATATTCAAGATCTCCTACCATTGTAACCGACTCTGTGTAACCCTAACCCTATCCGGTGTCTATATAAACCGGAGGGTTGTAGTCCGTAGGACAACGATACAACCATCATCATACACAATCATACCATAGGCTAGCTTCTAGGGTTTAGCCTCCTTGATCTCGTGGTAGATCCACTCTTGTACTACCCATATCATCAATATTAATCTAGCAGGAGTAGGGTTTTAGCTCCATCGAGAGGGCCCGAACCTGGGTAAAATAAAGTGTCCCTTGTCTCCTGTTACCATCCGACCTTGACGCACAGTTCGGGACCCCCTACCCGAGATCCGCCGGTTTTGACACCGACAATCATCTTATAAATCTACCGTCGAACTAAGCAAAATAAGATGTATAAAAGATAAACATCACATGCAATCAAAATATGTGACATGATATGGCCATGATCATCTTGCGCCTTTGATCTCCATCTCCAAAGTACCGTCATATCTCTATCGTCACCGGCATGACACCATGATCTCCATCATCTTGATCTATATCAATGTGTCGTCACATGGTTGTCTCGCCAACTATTGCTCTTGCAACTATTTCTATCGCATAGCGATAAAGTAAAGCAATTATTTGGCGCTTGCATCTTATGCAATAAAGAGACAACCATAAGGCTTCTGCCAGTTGCCGATAACTTTAACAAAACATGATCATCTCATACAACAACTTATATCTCATCACGTCTTGACCATATCACATCACAACATGCCTTGCAAAAACAAGTTAGACGTCCTCTACTTTGTTGTTGCAAGTTTTACGTGGCTGCTACGGGCTGAGCAAGAACCGTTCTTACCTACGCATGAAAACCACAACGATAGTTTGTCAAGTTGGTGTTGTTTTAACATTCGCAAGGACCGGGCGTAGCCACACTTGCTTCAACTAAAGTTGGAGAAACTGACACCCGCCAGCCACCTGTGTGCAAAGCACGTCGGTAGAACCAGTCTCGCGTAAGCGTACGCGTAATGTCGGTCCGGGCCGCTTCATCCAACAATACCGCCGAACCAAAGTATGACATGCTGGTAAGCAGTATGACTTATATCGCCTACAACTCACTTGTGTTCTACTCGTGCATATAACATCAACACATAAAACAGGCTCGGATGCCATTGTTGGGGAACGTAGTAATTTCAAAAAAAATCCTACGCACACGCAAGATCATGGTGATGCATAGCAACGAGAGGGGAGAGTGTTGCCTATGTACCCTCGTAGACCGAAAGCAGAAGTGTTAGCACAACGCGGTTGATGTAGTCGTACGTCTTCACAATCCGACCGATCAAGTACCGAACGCACGACACCTCCGAGTTCAGCACAAGTTCAGCCCGATGACGTCCCTCGAACTCCGATCCAGCTGAGTGTTGAGCGAGAGTTTCATCAGCACGACGGCATGGTGATGATGTTGATGTTCTACCGACGCAGGGCTTCGCCTAAACACCGCTACAGTATTATCGAGGTGGACTATGGTGGAGGGAGGCACCGCACATGACTAAAAGATCAAACAGATCAATTGTTGTGTCTATGGGGTGCCCCCTTCCCCCGTATATAAAGGAGTGGAGGAGGGGGAGGGCCGGCCCTCTCTATGGCGCGCCCTAGGGGAGTCCTACTCCCACCGGGAGTAGGATTCCCCCTTTCCTAGTAGAACTAGGAGCCCTTCCAAGTAGTAGGAGTAGGAGGGAAGGAAAGGGAAGGGAAAAGGAGAAGGAAGGAAGGGGCGCCCCCCTCCCTAGTCCAATTCGGACCAGCCCATGGGGAGGGGTGCGGCCACCCTTTGAGGCCTTTCTCTCCTTTCCCGTATGGCCCATTAAGGCCCAATACGAATTCCCGTAACTCCCCGGTACTCCTGAAAATATCCGAATCACTCGGAACCTTTCAGATGTCCGAATATAGTCGTCAAATATATCGATCTTTACGTCTCGACCATTTCGAGACTCCTTGTCATGTCCCCGATCTCATCCGGGACTCCGAACTCCTTCAGTACATCAAAACACATAAACTCATAATATAACCGTCATCAAAACTTTAAGCGTGCGGACCCTACGGGTTCGAGAACTATATAAACAAGACCGAGACACGTCTCCGGTCAATAACCAATAGCGGAACCTGGATGCTCATATTGGCTCCCACATATTCTACGAAGATCTTTATCGGTCAGACCGCATAACAACATACATTGTTCCCTTTGTCATCGGTATGTTACTTGCCCGAGATTCGATCGTCGGTATCTCAATACCTAGTTCAATCTTGTTACTGGCAAGTCTCTTTACTCGTTCTGTAATACATCATCCCACAACTAACTAATTAGCTGCAAATGCTTGCAAGGCTTATAGTGATGTGCATTACCGAGTGGGCCCTAGAGATACCTCTCCGACAATCGGAGTGACAAATCCTAATCTTGAAATACGCCAACCCAAAAAGTACCTTCGGAGACACCTGTAGAGCACCTTTATAATCACCCAGTTACATTGTGACGTTTGGTAGCACACAAAGTGTTCCTCCGGTAAACGGGATTTGCATAATCTCATAGTCATAGGAACATTTATAAGTCATGAAGAAGCAATAGCAACATACTAAATGATCGAGTGCTAAGCTAATGGAATGGGTCAAGTCAATCACATCATTCTCCTAATGATGTGATCCCGTTAATCAAATGACAACTCATGTCTATGGCTAGGAAACTTAACCATCTTTGATCAAAGAGCTAGTCAAGTAGGGGCATACTAGTGACATATTGTTTGTCTATGTATTCACACATGTATTATGTTTCCGGTTAATACAATTTTAGCATGAATAATAAACATTTATCATGATATAAGGAAATAAATAATAACTTTATATTGCCTCTAGGGCATATTTCCTTCAGTTCTTGGCGCTGTCAAAGAAGGTGTTGTGCGCTTTGAAGCCATTGATATTGAATGATCCTGGTGCAGATGCAGTACCTGGAAACCCTGGCAGCCTTGGCTTGGGCTTCTGAACCTGAGGCATGTCCTCGATGTGATAATCAAATTGAGGACCAGCAGCAAGTGGAGGAACCAAAAGAGGCCATTTGACAGTGATAAGCTAGCCATAGCTGTATGCTTGCTCGATAGTATGTGGCCTTGGTGGCGGAACAGGAGCAGTGGCATTAGCAGAGGCGTCAGGCTGCACATCTGTTGCAGGTGCATCATTGGCTTCTGGCACAGTGTCTTCAGCCATGACAATGTCATTGGCTTCATTGGTGTTATTTGTGGCAGCCTCAGGATTCTCAACCTCCACTTGAGTAGCTGGAGGGTCGGGCACTGACACGTTCTCTTCCAGAACAACTTCTTGAGTGGTAGGGGGAGTAGTGACACGCTCTTCTTCTCCTTGTCTTTCTTTGGCTGATGCAGCCGGATTGTCTTCAGCAACATTAGCTTCAGACACAGGGACCATCACAGAAGGATTGTCTTCGGGGAACACTTGACGTGCCACTGAGCTAGACAAGTTTGAACCTTCTTCTGTGATGGTAGTCATGGAGACGGATGGCCTCGGGCCTTTGCGAAGATGTTGGAACACGGGCGACGCTTTTGGTGATGGTGCGGTCTCCATGTAGTTGTCATCATTTGAAATGGGCTGATGACTGGCACTGGTGAAGGACGGGGTGTACTTGGTGAGTCTTGATGTGGAGTTTCTGGTTGGGGGCGATCAGCCCATGAGGCATCTTGTGAGATTGGTGTAACGCCCCGAGACCGATGTGCCAGGTGTCCTCCGCTTAGTTGCTGTTGTTGCCTCGTCTTTTGCTTGCGTGTCATGCATTTCATATCTTTGCATCATGTGCATTGCATCATGTCATAAATCTTTTGCTTCTCAACTAAATAAATTGCATGGATCTTCGGTCCATTTAAATCGAGGGAATTCACATGGTGATTCTCTTTAAAACTTATCCTCTCGATATTTAGAGAGCTATAATAAATATTCCATTTATTTGGAATTAACCATAACCCACTTCCAAAATAATCCCAATGCCTTTGTTATCACAACTCTCGACCTCTAACCTTGTCTTTTATTCTTTCATTCTTTTTCCGGAGCTCTACCAAAATTCTCAACATTTTAGGCAACTCCAAACCTAGTCCCAATTCAAAACCATTTGAATTATATTCAAATGAATTTGAATTTAATTCTTGCAATCATGCCTCTCCTATTTTTCATGGACCATGCACATTTTTGCGAGTCCGTAAAAATTGTCTGTGTGTCAAACTTCTTCCCCTAACCTCTCTTTCTTTTCCTTTCTTATCGTTGTTTTGTTTTTTTCTTCTTTAGAGTGAGAGAGAGAAGGGAGAGAGCCAGCCCAGTTGGGCCTCCCAGGTACCGCAGCTCGGCCTCATCCCCGCAGCCCACCAGTTTCTCTAACCCTAGGCCCGACCCCTCTTCTCTCCCTCGTCCCCTCGTCCCGCAGCCACCCCATCTCGATCCCCTCATCCTCCTCCTAGCGCCGCCGCCAGGGCATCTCGCCCGACCCTGCGCCACCTCATCACCACCTCCTCCCTTCGATCCTACCGGTGCCTCCCCTGGATCCCCTCGTCCCCGCGACGCCCTGCCCTGCATCCCGCGGCCCCGCCGCCAAGCTCTGCCCCACGCCCGAGCACCTCCTTCCCCGCGGTTCCTCCCCTCGCGCGACCTCCTCGCTCGACCTCCCCGAGCCGTCTCCCTCGCCCGTGGCCCTGCGTTCCTCGCCTCGGCCTCGCCCGTCGCCTCCAGCAGCTCCTCCCAGTCGTCTTCCCTGAGCAGGAGCTCATGCCCGAGCTACGCGGCGCCGCCTCCCTGAGGCCCCGAACTCCTCCAGATCGACCTGCTGCCGGCGCTCGCCGTCCTCCACGAGCAGCCAAGCCCCGCCATGGCCGCGCCCCCTGCTGCTGAGGCCCATGGTCTCCGTTGCCCGCTGCTGCCCTCCTCCTTCTCATGTGCGTTGCCGCCGTCCAAGACCAGCAGGCCACTGCAGTGCCATTTTTTTGCCTCTTTGTCAGCGCCCTGCTTCGCTGAAGCCCAGCGCCATCACCTCCCCTGCCGGTTGCATGTGCGCCAAGATCCCCTTGTGTTTTTTTGTCAAGACGCGACAACCAGGAACGCCCAAGGAAGCCTCCGTGGAATTCGCCAAGTTCGACCACGCGGATTCGCCAAGTACCACGACATTCGGAGCCCCTTGGAAACGTCAAGTTCGACTACCGTAGCGCCGAAGACCTTTGATGCTCGAATGAGTACCGAACGAATGCCAAGTACCACTACCGCCACGAGAACAACTACTTCATCTACATCGTACCGAACCCGAACCGCTCCGAAAATGCACGCCTCGAAGGTATAACAGCCAAGACGACGCCCGTGGCCGAATGTTGTGTGATGTATGAGATGTACCGTTTGCACCGTGTTCGGATTGTCACTCGTTTCCATGCCTCTAACACGTGGGAACCCGGTAGTCGGGAGCACCCCACCATCTCTAGCATGTTTCGCACATCCGCACATTTCCTTTTGCACCGGCATCTCAAACGAGTACCGGAAACCGATATGTTGTCGTGGCATCATTTTCGGGTTCGTTGCCGTGGCACCCCTTTCTTTCACCACGGTAAAAGCTTCATAATATGCTCATGTCAAAATTTTCTTAAATATTGCATAAATTCCATATGCCATCCGCATCATGATAACAACATTTAAAATGCTTAAAATTGTTATTTGCATTTTTTTTGCTAAATGCCATGCTAAAATGATTTATTTCATAACTATTTAACCGTAGCTCAGAATTTAATAAACTTTATATGTAAATGGGGTAGAAAAATGCCTAGTGTAACATGTTGCACTTTATTTTCCTGTTTAATAACTCTAAAATATGTTTTAGGGCAGAACAGTACCAAATTCGAAATATGCATATGAGGATTTTCCGGAATTGTTGTTTGTTGTTCCGGCCTCATTTAAACTTGCAATAGTTAGCTTACTTAAGTTTCACCTCTTGCCATGTTCAACAACATTTAATATTGTTGGGTACATAAACGGGAGATAACTAAATAATTTATGTGGTGTTTCGTCAATATGCAACTCGTTGCATATTGAGCTCCACTTAATTTGTAGCGTTGTTTGATGCACTTTGTCATGCCATGCCTATTTAAACCGGACACGCATCATACTTGTTTGTGCATCATGCCATGTGTATGTGATGGTTGTTTACTATGTTGTTTGTTTCTTTGCGGGTTGCTTCTCTCGTTAGCTTCGGTTTCGTTCCGGAGTTGTGAGGATCCGTTCGACTTCGTCCATTTGTCTTCTTCGTGGACTCGTTCTTCTTCCTTGCGGGATTTCAGGCAAGATGACCATACCCTCGAAATCACTTCTATCTTTGCTTGCTAGTTGCTCGCTCTTTTGCTATGCCTATGTTGCGATACCTACCACTTCCTTGTCATGCCTCCCACCTTGTCCTAGCAAACCGTTGGTTGGCTATGTTACCGCTTTGCTCAGCCCCTCTTATAGCATGGTTATTTGCAGGTGAAGATGAAGTTTGTTCCTTGTTGGAACATGGAGATGTTGTTCCTTGATTGGGACATGTTTACTTGTTGGGATATCACAATATATCTTATTTAATTAATGCATCTATATACTTGGTAAAGGGTGGACGGCTCGGCCTTATGCCTGGTGTTTTGTTCCACTCTTGCCGCCCTAGTTTCCGTCATATCGGTGTTATGTTCCCGGATTTTGCGTCCCTAACGCGGTCGGGTGATTTATGGGACCCCCTTGACAGTTCGCTTTGAATAAGACTTTTCCAGCGAGGCCCAACCTTGGTTTTACCTTTTGCCTCACCACCACCTACTTTCCCTTGGGAGTAATTAACCCAAGGGTCATCTTTATTTAGCCCCCCGGGCCAATGCTTGTTTAAGTGTTGGTCCAAACCAGAGCCACTTGCGGTGACACCCCTAGGCAACTTGGGGTATCGTCGGTTGCCGTACGTAGTGTTCATCCGGTGTTGCCCTGAGAACGAGATATGTGCAGCTCCTATCAGGATGTCGGCGCATCAGGCGGCTTTGCTGGACTTGTTTTATTACTGTCGAAATGTCTTGTAGCCGGGATTCCGAGACTGATCGGGTCTTCCCGGGGAGAAGGAATATCCTTTGTTGACCGCGAGAGCTTATCATGGGCTAAGTTGGGACACCCCTGCAGGGTTTGAACTTTCGAAAGCCGTGCCCGCGGTTATGTGGAAGATGGGAATTTGTTAATGTCCGGTTGTAGAAAACCCGAAGTTGATCTTAATTAAAATACACCAACCGCGTGTGTAACCGTGATGGTCTCTTATCGGCGGGGTCAGGGAAGTGAACACGATTGTTGGAGTTATGTTTGACGTAAGTAGTTCAGGATCACTTATTGATCATAGTTGTTCGACCGTGCTTTGCCTTCTCTTCTCGCTCTCATTTGCGTATGTTAGCCACCATATATGCTAGTCGCTTGCTGCAGCTCCACCTCACTACCCTGTCCTACCTTTAAGCTTAAATAGTCTTGATCTCGCGGGTGTGAGATTGCTGAGTCCCCGTGACTCACCAGATACTTCCTAAACCAGTTTGCAGGTGCCGCACACGAGCTCAAGGAGGAGTTTGATGAATATCTTGTTCATTGTGTTGTTTCGTTTCAGTCGATCAGTAGTGGAGCCCAGTTGGGGTCGATCGGGGACCTTTGTCGCTTTTGGGGTTTCTTCTTTTATTTTGGCTCCGTAGTCGGGCCCTGATTGTAATTGTATGATGTAATGTTTTATTCATGTATTTGTGTGAAGTGGCGATTGTAAGCCAACTATGTATCTCTTTCCCTTATGTATTACATGGGTTGTGTGAAGATTACCTCACTTGCGACATTGCTTTCAATGCGGTTATGCCTCTAAGTCGTGCTTCGACACGTGGGAGATATAGCCGCATCGAGGGCGTGACAAGTTGGTATCAGAGCCTTCCCCGACCTTAGGAGTCCCCACTGATTGATCGTTTTTAGAGGCCGAGTTGTGTCTAGAAAAAATGTTTTGAGTCATTTAGGAATTATATATAGGAGAATTTAGGAATTCTTTTTACTTTCCAGTCTCCTCATCGCTCTGGTAAGGCATCCTGACGTAGAGTTTTGACTCTTCTCTTCTCAAATTTCACTAATTTTTTTTAGCATCACGCGGGTATCTTAGAATCGTTCCGATGGTTTTATGATGACAACATTGTCTTGGTTGCCTCCCGTCAGCAGGGGTTTTAGTGGAGGTGTCCCGGGGAGTTGAGCTCCGAGGTGTTGTCGTCATAATTTTATCGTTGCAGTTCTGGAATACTTGAGTTTAGTACGCCGACATCGAAAATCTCTTTTGTACAGTTGTTGGTGAGATAACCCTGATAGCCCAGTACTGAGGCGAGTGCGGGAGTATTGCCATAACTCGTATAACGGATGCTTTTCGAAGGTTGAGGTAGACGATTTCCGAAGGATTCTTGGTTATGTGTTGACGGATGGATACAGCTGGATCTAGGTATTGTTAGTATGGGTGATATATTTTGTGTCCCCTGTATCCCCAACACCAGATTGCATAACCAGAAAGTTTCGGGAGTTTATAAGTGGGAATTCAAGTATCTCGTAGGATATCTTTCCAACAGACACATGATGCGACATGGGATCTATCATATGTTTGTTTCTGGCTCATTTCCTAAGCCAATCCTTTGTTTTGTTTTGTTTTGTGGTATTCGAGTTGCTTCAATGTCAAGTGTTGATTCCATACTTTTTCTAAACAATGTTCTCATACTCTGATGTGAATATCAATCCTTCTTGATAACTGAGAGTGTCATGTCAATCCTTTTCAACCGGTGTGTCTCTCTTGAAGTGGATCCGATCACTTCAAAATTCGCAAGATCATTTATCAGTTCCTTGCAACGGTGTTTGCTTCATCCGTTCCAAGTTGTCTTTGTTTTCCCGCCCTCCCACCCTTGTTTCTTCAAGGACGCAAATTTCTTAATCAAGTATTCTTTTTATTGATGTGAAGCCTCTCCATTCTTCTCCTTCATGTTCTTACCCGGTGTTTCTCATGAAGATGCTAACGGAGCCTCAAGTTTATAATTATTTGTTCTTTTATCTTCCCCGGTGTGTTCAATGCAATCTTTCGGTGGTGATCACATCTTTTCCTCGTTTCAATACCTTCTCATACCGGTGCACCTCATAATAATTCACTTCTAGCTATTCATTTGTTCGGGAGTGCTGAAGATATCTCAGAAGGCTCGTCTTGTCTTTCAAGATCAGTTCAGGTTGTTATCTCATTCTAGCCATTTAATTCAACCGGTGCAATCTCTCTTTTCAAGCAATTGTTCAACGGTGTTTTCTTTTGAGTGGGCCCTAACCCACAGGTCTTTTTCAAGGATCTTACCTGACTCTTCTAATTTTCCCGGAGATTCTAAAATTCTTTTCGAAGTTTGACGTAAGTATGAAGTATCATCAGTCATATTCCTTCTCCAAGATCGCTTTCAAATTCTTTCATCGTTAATTCAACCTTTCTATTCTTCATTGTTCCGGAGTGCCTCAATAATTCATGGTGGTGTTTCTCATCGTCATTCTCAATATTTGAAGACCGAAGAAGAGTTTCTCTTATATCTTGTTCCATTCTCTTCAAGATTCATGGTTCTAGCTTGTTGCCATCCTCTCATAATTGTTTTGATTATGAGAATTTTTTTCACCCATCCGGAGCAATTCAGGAGTCTTTCAGTTTGATTCTCCGGAGCCCATCATCTCAGATTTATTCGTTCTAAGTTTTCAGCTTCGTTCTCCAATTATTCTAAATTGATATCTCTTCGTTCGTTCTCCAAATCTTACCGGTGCATCATTCAATATTCTCTAATCAGTTCATGATCTCTTCGTTCTCATGTATCTAAATCCCAACAAGCACCTTCGTTCATTTCCTAATTCTTCCCGGTGTTTCTTTATTTTTTCTTCGTCCATTTTAAATTCTTACGGTGGTTCTTTCAAGAGTTCTCTTTCCTCGTTACCATATCAATTCATTCGTTCTTTCTAAATCCTACCGGTGGTTCGTTGAAGACATTCTCAATTTTGCGCAATATCTATCTTAATCCTTTCGACGGGTATAAGTAGTATGCCAAAGCCATTGCTTGTCATCAATTTGGTTGGCGAAGGATGAGCATAATGTAATTCTTATTCTTGTTTCATCGAGTAAATTCAATTCCTTATTCCGGAGGTTCATCAAAATTCTTGTTTTCAATTGTTTCATTTTGTCTCCCTCGGAGTTCCAAGCTCTCGCAATTCTATCACCACGGAGGGCCATCTAATCATCTCAAAGCTTTACCTTGTGTTTTCAACTTCTCGTTATTTTTATCATCCTTTCATTACCGGAGTTCTTTATGGAGACTACATGATGATTCACAAAGGATTTAATTCCTTCTCGAAGTGTTCATCGAGATTCTTTTCAGAGGAGCTCAAGTATTCTTTATCTTGCATTTTTAAGTGAAAATTCTTTCAACCGTATCATTCGTGGTGGTATTATGTCATTCTTGATAATTTGAGTTCATGTCTCATGATTCACATGTTGTTAAGAATGAGATATTTTAAATCCTTCAATCTCTTCTTTGGAGTTATCTTGGGTTTATACTTCACCTAAAGCCTTCTCTAAGGTTTGTTGATATTTATGGTGCTTTTAAATGACCAAAGTTCTTCATTTATCCTTCCGGTGAAATAAGTTTCTCGTCTCCTTGTTGATATCAATCCAATCGTTTGTTTCCGTTGGTGGCAGAAGCTCACCTCATAATGTCGAGATGTTTCCATAAGTCCACTACAAGGTTATTCTTTTGTTGTTGGTTTTCCAACAACTCCGTTCTAACCTTCTTGGAAGGGTGCTCTCCAAGATCATTTGTGGCAGAAGTTGTCATTTTCTTCTCCATTCTTTTATTCCAATGAGCTATTTTCTATTCCTTCTTCCGGAGGCATTGTGATGTTTTCTTCAAACCATCATCTCATTTTGGAGATCATGTCCTTTTGCTTGCTTATTGATTTAACCGGAGTGTTATGTCTATCGTTCCTCTTTTAACCGGAGTGGTTTCAATGTCTATCTTGTCAAGTAAACTCTTCTTTCTCGCCGTATTCCATGTTCCTTGTTCCTCTTGCTGAACGGAGTGTTTGTTTTTGTTCACCTCCGTCGTGTCTTTTCTTCAAGCTTTGCGACCTCTCAAGGTTCTTTGGTTTCACTCGTTTGTTAAAGAAGCAACTTAGCTTTACCTCTTCTCTTTCTCTTCCGTTTTCCCCTCCGGTGCCATTCTAGATCTCGGGACGAGATCCTCTCATAGTGGTGGAGTGTTGTAACGCCCCGAGACCGATGTGCCAGGTGTCCTCCGCTTAGTCGCTGTTGTTGCCTCGTCTTTTGCTTGCGTGTCATGCATTTCATATCTTTGCATCATGTGCATTGCATCATGTCATAAATCTTTTGCTTCTCAACTAAATAAATTGCATGGATCTTCGGTCCATTTAAATCGAGGGAATTCACATGGTGATTCTCTTTAAAACTTATCCTCTCGATATTTAGAGAGCTATAATAAATATTCCATTTATTTGGAATTAACCATAACCCACTTGCAAAATAATCCCAATGCCTTTGTTATCACAACTCTTGACCTCTAACCTTGTCTTTTATTCTTTCATTCTTTTTCCGGAGCTCTACCAAAATTCTAAACATTTTAGGCAACTCCAAACCTAGTCCCAATTCAAAACCATTTGAATTATATTCAAATGAATTTGAATTTAATTCTTGCAATCATGCCTCTCCTATTTTTCGTGGACCATGCACATTTTTGCGAGTCCGTAAAAATTGTCTGCGTGTCAAACTTCTTCCCCTAACCTCTCTTTCTTTTCCTTTCTTATCGTTGTTTTGTTTTTTTTCTTCTTTAGAGTGAGAGAGAGAAGGGAGAGAGCCAGCCCAGCTGGGCCTCCCAGGTACCGCAGCTCGGCCTCATCCCCGCAGCCCACCAGTTTCTCTAACCCTAGGCCCGACCCCTCTTCTCTCCCTCGTCCCCTCGTCCCGCAGCCACCCCATCTCGATCCCCTCATCCTCCTCCTAGCGCCGCCGCCAGGGCATCTCGCCCGACCCTGCGCCACCTCATCACCACCTCCTCCCTTCGATCCTACCGGCGCCTCCCCTGGATCCCCTCGTCCCCGCGACGCACTGCCCTGCATCCCGCGGCCCCGCCGCCAAGCTCTACCCCACGCCAGAGCACCTCCTTCCCCGCGGTTCCTCCCCTCGCGCGACCTCCTCGCTCGACCTCCCCGAGCCGTCTCCCTCGCCCGTGGCCCTGCGTTCCTTGCCTCGGCCTCGCCCGTCGCCTCCAGCAGCTCCTCCCCGTCGTCTTCCCTGAGCAGGAGATCATGCCCGAGCTCCGCGGCGCCGCCTCCCTAAGGCCCCGAACTCCTCCAGATCGACCTGCTGCCGGCGCTCGCCGTCCTCCACGAGCAGCCAAGCCCCGCCATGGCCGCGCCCCCTGCTGCTGAGGCCCATGGTCGCCGTTGCCCGCTGCTGCCCTCCTCCTTCTCATGTGCGTTGCCGCCGTCCAAGACCAGCAGGCCACTACAGTGCCATTTTTTTGCCTCTTTGTCAGCGCCCTGCTTCGCTGAAGCCCAGCGCCATCACCTCCCCTGCCGGTTGCATGTGCGCCAAGATCCCCTTGTGTTTTTTTTGTCAAGACGCGACAACCAGGAACGCCCAAGGAAGCCTCCGTGGAATTCGCCAAGTTCGACCACGCGGATTCGCCAAGTACCACGACATTCGGAGCCCCTTGGAAACGTCAAGTTCGACTACCGTAGCGCCGAAGACCTTTGATGCTCGAACGAGTACCGAACGAATGCCAAGTACCACTACCGCCACGAGAACAACTACTTCCTCTACATCGTACCGAACCCGAACCGCTCCGAAAATGCACGCCTCGAAGGTATAACAGCCAAGACGACGCCCGTGGCCGAATGTTGTGTGATGTATGAGATGTACCGTTTGCACCGTGTCCGGATTGTCACTCGTTTCCATGCCTCTAACACGTGGGAACCCGGTAGTCGGGAGCACCCCACCATCTCTAGCATGTTTCGCACATCCGCACATTTCCTTTTGCACCGGCATCTCAAACGAGTACCGGAAACCGATATGTTGTCGTGGCATCATTTTCGGGTTCGTTGCCGTGGCACCCCTTTCTTTCACCACGGTGACAAAAGCTTCATAATATGCTCATGTCAAAATTTTCTTAAATATTGCATAAATTCCATATGCCATCCGCATCATGATAACAACATTTAAAATGCTTAAAATTGTTATTTGCATTTTTTTTGCTAAATGCCATGCTAAAATGATTTATTTCATAACTATTTAACCGTAGCTCAGAATTTAATAAACTTTATATGTAAATGGGGTAGAAAAATGCCTAGTTTAACATGTTGCACTTTATTTTCCTGTTTAATAACTCTAAAATATGTTTTAGGGCAGAACAGTACCAAATTCGAAATATGCATATGAGGATTTTCCGGAATTGTTGTTTGTTGTTCCGGCCTCATTTAAACTTGCAATAGTTAGCTTACTTAAGTTTCACCTCTTGCCATGTTCAACAACATTTAATATTGTTGGGTACATAAACGGGAGATAACTAAATAATTTATGTGGTGTTTCGTCAATATGCAACTCGTTGCATATTGAGCTCCACTTAATTTGTAGCGTTGTTTGATGCACTTTGTCATGCCATGCCTATTTAAACCGGACACGCATCATACTTGTTTGTGCATCATGCCATGTGTATATGATGGTTGTTTACTATGTTGTTTGTTTCTTTCCGGGTTGCTTCTCTCGTTAGCTTCGGTTTCGTTCCGGAGTTGTGAGGATCCGTTCGACTTCGTCCATTTGTCTTCTTCATGGACTCGTTCTTCTTCCTTGCGGGATTTCAGGCAAGATGACCATACCTCGAAATCACTTCTATCTTTGCTTGCTAGTTGCTCGCTCTTTTGCTATGCCTATACTGCGATACCTACCACTTGCTTGTCATGCCTCCCATTTTGTCAAACCAAGCCTCTAACCCACCTTGTCCTAGCAAACCGTTGGTTGGCTATGTTACCGCTTTGCTCAGACCCTCTTATAGCGTGGTTAGTTGCAGGTGAAGATGAAGTTTGTTCCTTGTTGGAACATGGAGATGTTGTTCCTTGATTGGGACATGTTTACTTGTTGGGATATCACAATATATCTTATTTAATTAATGCATCTATATACTTGGTAAAGGGTGGAAGGCTCGGCCTTATGCCTGGTGTTTTGTTCCACTCTTGCCGCCCTAGTTTCCGTCATATCGGTGTTATGTTCCCGGATTTTGCGTCCCTAACGCGGTCGGGTGATTTATGGGACCCCCTTGACAGTTCGCTTTGAATAAGACTTTTCCAGCGAGGCCCAACCTTGGTTTTACCTTTTGCCTCACCACCACCTACTTTCCCTTGGGAGTAATTAACCCAAGGGTCATCTTTATTTAGCCCCCCGGGCCAATGCTTGTCTAAGTGTTGGTCCAAACCAGAGCCACTTGCGGTGACACCCCTAGGCAACTTGGGTTATCGTCGGTTGCCGTACGTAGTGTTCATCCGGTGTTGTCCTGAGAACGAGATATGTGCAGCTCCTATCAGGATGTCGGCGCATCAGGCGGCTTTGATGGACTTGTTTTATTACTGTCGAAATGTCTTGTAGCCGGGATTCCGAGACTGATCGGGTCTTCCCGGGGAGAAGGAATATCCTTCGTTGATCGCGAGAGCTTATCATGGGCTAAGTTGGGACACCCCTGCAGGGTTTGAACTTTCGAAAGCCGTGCCCGCGGTTATGTGGCAGATGGGAATTTGTTAATGTCCGGTTGTAGAAAACCCGAAGTTGATCTTAATTAAAATACACCAACCGCGTGTGTAACCGTGATGGTCTCTTATCGGCAGGGTCCGGGAAGTGAACACGATTGTTGGAGTTATGTTTGACGTAAGTAGTTCAGGATCACTTATTGATCATAGTTGTTCGACCGTGCTTTGCCTTCTCTTCTCGCTCTCATTTGCGTATGTTAGCCACCATATATGCTAGTCGCTTGCTGCAGCTCCACCTCACTACCCTGTCCTACCTTTAAGCTTAAATAGTCTTGATCTCGCGGGTGTGAGATTGCTGAGTCCCCGTGACTCACCAGATACTTCCTAAACCAGTTTGCAGGTGCTGATGAAACCGTGCAGGTGTCGCACACGAGCTCAAGGAGGAGCTTGATGAAGATCTTGTTCATTGTGTTGTTTCATTTCAGTCGATCAGTAGTGGAGCCCAGTTGGGGTCGATCGGGGACCTTTGTCGCTTTTGGGGTTTCTTCTTTTATTTTGGCTCCGTAGTCGGGCCCTGATTGTAACTGTATGATGTAATGTTTTATTCATGTATTTGTGTGAAGTGGCGATTGTAAGCCAACTATGTATCTCTTTCCCTTATGTATTACATGGGTTGTGTGAAGATTACCTCACTTGCGACATTGCTTTCAATGCGGTTATGCCTCTAAGTCATGCTTCGACACGTGGGAGATATAGCCGCATCGAGGGCATGACAATTGGCGTCAAAGGACGACCAATACTGATGAGCTCGTTGTTCGTCAGAACAGGCGATGATACCGTTGGGCGCTCAATCTGAGGAAGAACTACATCATCTTCTACATTGTCGTGGGGACCAATGTCTTCAGTCGTGATGGGGTCAATGACTGGTACTTCTTGAGCTTCAGGAGCCTCTGTGGAAGCGGGCTCATGAACGATCATCTGACGCTCTTGATTGTCAGGGTCAGGGTGAGCGAAGGCAATGGGTTCAACAACTAAGGGCTCTATGGGAGCAGCCCGATTTTTCTTGATCTTGCGCTTCTTGATGGGTGGAGCTTCATCAGTAGTGTTCTTGGTTTTGCGCTTGCGGGCTTTGGCTTCATCTGCCCTGGTTTTCTGAAGCTCTGAAGCCACTGTGGGGACCTTAGGCTTCCCGCCTGTCGTGCTGGCAGGGAAGATAATGCGAGGCTCTTCCCGCCTGGATGGTTCAGCTTGCTCCACAGTTGGCCTTTTCTTCTTGGCAGCCATCTTGGGGTCGATGCCAGGACGCCCAAGTGCCTTGCGCTTCTCAGCTTCGTTGTACGCTTGCACGCACTTTGCAACTAGTGTTTTCATGTGCTCTCTTGAGCCTTTGGCTTCCTCTCGTTTCTTGCGAAACGACTCCTTGAGATCATTCAGCATCAGCTTGAATTTCTGAACATCAGCCACACTAAGCTTGGCCACATGCTTCTTGAACCGTTCCTTCTCAAAATCAATCTTGTGCTTCAGTTCAACAATTCGCTTGGCCAGAGCCAGCTCAGGAGCAATGGCGCCTTGAAAGGAGACGCTAATGCCAATTGGGAGTTCAAGATTATCAAAGCTGATATCTTGATTGTTGAACCATTCATCAATGAAATTGTGCAAGATGTTCACATCGAAGAGGGGCAGATCATTGAAGATCTCCGCCTCTTGCTTGCTCTTGATCAACTGTTCGAGAGCATCATTTCTAAATTCTTCATCTGAAGACAAATCAATGGCTTCAGATTCGTTCCTTAGAACGGCAGCAGGTGTCAGTGCTTGACTGTGTCGCTGAACAGATTTCTTCTGTGGCTTCTCACGCCTTTTGGAGATGCGAGAGAGATCTTCAGAGTTGTTACTGGGAGCAGAAGGGGCAGTTGCCAATGGCTTCACTTGGGAAGCTTTTGGAGCAGCAGATGACTTTGACGCTTTAGCCTTCTTTTGCTTCTGCGGCTTTGGAGGAGGGGCCTCATCAGACTCAGCGTCGTCTGCAGCTCGTTCCACGTCTGTCCCTTGGACCAATATGTGAGAGATGAGACCTTCTAAGTTGTAGAAGGTCCCAACAAGATTTTATTCAGCTTCGCGTGTGCCGTCGTCACGAGGCACAGAGGGGCCTAGGTTGAAGTCTAATCCCCATGACTTCTTATTTTCCTTTGTTGAGTTCTTGGCAAACTGAAAGTTGCGCTTGAACAGATTGTCATCTCGACACCATAATAATGACGATGGGTCAGCATCAGCAAGCTGTGGCCCTCGGACCATGCAAGGATAGAATCCCTGAGCAATGGCTTCAGTTCTGGTCTTGGGTTGAAGATTTTTATAGAGGATATCTCCCCAAGGACGCTTGATAGCATTCTTCTCAGCATACTCCTTGGTGACGAATCTGTACTTAAACCATCGCTCTGCCCAATATCTTCGAATCCATTGGATTCGAGTTTTGTGTTGTCCATAGCTTTGTTTGGGATCTGTTTTGTACAGTTCATAGAGGTCTTCAGGTAGATCCATTGATGTACCCCCACGGCGCTGTCTGCGACCCTTTCTTGCTGATTTTTCTGTCGCCATGAAGTTTAGACTGAATGGCTTCAACACAGTCAAGGGCTTCCGTCTGCTGGTCAGACAGGAATTGGCTTCGGGAGAATTGATGTGATGCTGTAAGAATTCTGCAAATGAATGCAGACTATGAGAACCAAGGGATTCTTCAACGGACATGTACCTGTGACAACATTAGAGATGCGAGGGAAGGGGAAGAGGTCATATGCATTCTCAGAAGATTTTGAAGATAAATCAGTTTGAAGACATTGACCTCATAACGCGAAGACATTCACTTATTTGATGAGGGTTGGTTCCAGATTTGTACCAATCCAAGAATAAGTACAAGTGATGAATCGAACTTGTAAAGAAGCATAAGTGAATGAACTAGGCATAGTATGAGATGCAGAAAGAGATAAATTCAACTTGGGGATCTAGAAACCACTTTTGGTAAGGTAGGATGAATCTATTAGATCAAAAAGACGGTAAAAAGTGATTTTAATTACCACGCGAAGAACTGCTAGACGGAGCGAAGTTGGAGGCTGAGCAGTTCAATCTTCCGTGCCCTAACTTGGCGACGGAGGACACCTACGGCGACAGCAGAGAAGATGATGTCCGCGGCCGGCGTGAGGACGGCTTCGGAGAGGTCGCGGCAGCTAAGCACTTCGTCGCCGGCGTCGTCGAGAGCTAGCGGTGGCGCTAGGGTTTGTCGAGGTGGAGAGGTGGAAGAAGGATTTTTGACTGCGATTGGACATGTATTTATAGGGAAAGGGACGGCACAACGCAATTACGCAGGTGCCCCTGGCAGTTCACATCTGACGGACACGTGGCGAACATGCAACACATTTAGAGATGTCCCACGTTCCCACGCCTGCCTAGTCTGTCGGATGGTCGTTCTTGCTTCTCTAGGTTTCAGGCAATAAGGATGGAGCATTTAAAACAGATTTAATGGTTGTCTCTGTATCTTCTGCTGACAAGGACGCAGAGAAGACGTTCGACAGTTTTAACAGAATGCATATGATTTGGATAGATAGAGTTTGAGATGGGAAGCATAGAGAGGTTAGGGTCCGATCACATTCACTTAGTTCAAAAGATTCAAAAAGAGAAGACATAGCTATAAGTGAATGCTGGAGAGGACAGAACACTAATATATATATATATATATATATATATATATATATATATATATATATATATATATATATATATATATATATATATATATATATATATATATATATATATATATATATATATATATGAATGCAACCAAATCAACATAGTGAAGATAATCATGAAGACAAATGAAATTGAAGATAAACTAAATGCGAAGTCATAGCAAATGTAACGCCATGAGAAAATACTTCAACAGAAGAATTTGGTGGTGGCGTTACCCACCGTATAGGAAGTATTAGACCCAGACACGGCGCACAATTATCGTGGCGCTCCAAAGTCAAATTCCACGTTAATGTATTCACACTTAGAATGTAAGTCTTCATTGATTGAAGATATACTTTACTTCGTGTGTTGCACATCTAAGTCATCATCATGCGTAAGTGTTAGGATGTGTGCCTGATCACAGGACATTTGAGGATTCCAAGATATTTAGCTCACACCGCAACTTGCAAAACCATTTCTCATCCAAGGGCTTTGTGAAGATATCTGCGAGTTGCTCTTCAGTGTTGACATGTATGATATCAATATCTTCCTTCATGACATGATCTCTGAGAAAGTGATGATGAATTTCAATATGCTTTGTCTTCGAGTGCTGAATTGGGTTGTTGGCAATCTTGATGGCGCTTTCGTTGTCGCGGTAGAGTGGTACTTGTTTCAGATGAATGCCATAGTCCTTGAGAGTTTGCTTCATCCATAGAAGCTGAGCGCAGCAAGATCCAGCAGCAATGTATTCAGATTCAGCAGTGGAGAGTGATACACAGTTCTGCTTCTTTGAAGACCAACAGACAAGTGATCGTCCCAGAAAGTGACATGTGCCTGATGTAGACTTGCGATCCACCTTGTCACCAGCATAATCAGCATCCGAGTATCCAACTAGATCAAACTCTGAGCCCTTTGGATACCATAATCCTAATGTTGGGGTGTAAGCCAAATATCGAAGAATTCGCTTCACAGCTAAGTGATGCGATTCCTTTGGTGCCGCTTGGAATCGAGCACACATGCAAACACTAAGCATAATATCTGGACTAGATGCACATAAATAAAGTAAAGAACCAATCATGGAGCGGTATACCTTTTGATCGAACTCTTTACCATTGTCGTTGGGACTCAGATGACTTTTAGTTGGCATTGGCGTCGTGTATCCTTTGCAGTCTTGTATTCCAAACTTCTTCAGGCAATCTTTGAGGTATTTTTCTTGAGATATGAAGATGTCGTTGCGTCGTTGACGGATTTGGAGACCCGGAAAGAACTTCAACTCGCCCATCATGGACATTTGATATTGCTCTTGCATCATGTGACCAAATTCATCAATGTATTTCTTGTTGGTGCAGCCGAAGATAATGTCATCCACATAGATTTGGCACACAAATAGTTCACCATCATATGTCTTTGTGAAGAGTGTAGGATCTAGTGAACCAGGTTTGAAGCCTTTGCTCTTCAGGAAGTCTTTGAGTGTGTCATACCAGGCGCGAGGAGCTTGTTTGAGGCCATAAAGTGCCTTGTTTAGCTTGTATACCATATCAGGATGTTTTGGATCTTCAAAGCCAGGAGGTTGTGCAACATACACTTCTTCAATCTTGTCGTTGAGAAATGCACTCTTCACATCCATTTGATATAGCAAGATGTTGTGATGGTTAGCATAGGCTAGCAATATACGAATAGCCATAGGAGCAAATGTTTCATCGAAGTCAATCCTTCAACTTGAGTGTATCCTTGTGCGACGAGACGAACTTTGTTTCTGACAACTTGACCATGTTCATCTTGCTTGTTGCGATATATCCATTTCGTGCCTATTATGTTGTGTTTGCGAGGGTCAGGACGCTTGACAAGTTCCCAGACACTGTTTAGCTTGAATTGTTGAAGCTCTTCTTGCATAGCTTGAATCCATTCAGGTTCCATAGAGGCTTCAGCAACTTTCTTGGGTTCGGATATTGAGACAAATGCAAAGTGCCCACAGAAATTTGCTAGTTGTGTTGCTCTTGAACGAGTAAGAGGACCAGGCGCATTGATGTTGTCAATCATTTTCTCAATTTGTACTTCATTTGCAACACGAGGATGAACTGGACAAAGATTTTGCTCTTGCTGACCATTTTCATCATTGTGAGGATTGTCTTCAGGCTGAGCATTGTCTTCAGGTTGATTAGGTGCACAAATGATAAGTTCCTCTTCAGGCTGTGCTTCAGATGGTATGATTTCTCCTGATCCCATTAGCTTGATGGATTCACTGGGTGGAACTTCATCTACCACATTTGGTAGGTGCTCTTTTTGCAAGTCGTTGGTCTCATCGAACCGTACATCCACAGTTTCAACCACTTTATAGAGAAAGAGATTGAAGACTCTGTAGGAATGCGAGTCTTTTCCGTAACCGAGCATAAAACCTTCATGTGCTTTCGGTGCAAATTTTGAAGAGTGATGTGGATCCTTGATCCGGCACTTAGCACCAAATACTCTGAAGTAACTGACATTTGGCTTCTTGCCAGTGAGGAGTTCATAGGATGTTTTCTTCAGAAGTTTGTGAAGATAAACACGGTTGATGACATGGCATGCAGTATCGATAGCTTCAGGCCAGAATTTTCTGTGCGTCTTGTATTCATCGAGCATCGTCCGAGCCATCTGAATGAGTGTTCTGTTCTTGCGCTCCATGATGCCATTTTGCTGGGGTGTGTACGGAGCGGAGAACTCATGAGTGATTCCCATTGTATCCAAGTAAAGATTGAGGTCGGTGCTCTTGAACTCAGTGTCGTTGTCACTTCTGATATGCTTGATCTTGACGCCATAGTTGTTCATGGCACAGTTGGCGAAGCGTCTGAAGACATCCTGCACTTCAATCTCGTAGAGAATTATGTGCACCCATGTGTATCTTGAGTAATCATCAACAATAACGAAGCCATAGAGACAGGCAGTGGTAGTGAGAGTAGAGTAGTGAGTAGGGCCGAATAAGTCCATGTGTAACAGCTCGAAGGGTTGAGTTGTCGTCATGATTGTCTTCGAAGGATGCTTGGCCCTAGTCATCTTTCCAGCTTCGCAGGCACATCATAGATGATCTTTCTTGAACTTGACGCCCTCGATGCCTATGACATGCTTCTTCTTTGCGAGCGTGTGCAAGTTCCTCATGCCAACATGCCCTAGCCTCTGATGCCAGAGCCAGCACTCTGAAGCTTTTGCAAGAAGACATATGGCAAGTTGTGGTCCTGCTGAGAAATCTACCATGTATAAATCATCTTTCCGGTACCCTTCAAAGACTAGAGATTTGTCAGATTCCATTAGCACAAGGCAATGATATTTTCCAAATATCACAATCATGTTCAAGTCACAAAGCATTGAGACAGACACTAAGTTGAAACCAAGGGATTCAACAAGCATCACTTTATCCATGTGCTGATCCCTTGAGATTGCAACTCTATCTAGACCCAATACCTTGCTTTTACCAGTGTCTGCAAATGTGATGTGGCTCTTGTCAGATGGACGTAAGGTTGAGTCCATGAGAAGACTTCGATCACCAGTCATATGATTAGTGCATCCGCTATCCATAATCCATTCTGAAGCATGAGGTGTCATACCCTACAGTACAGTTAGGGGGATAGGCTTCACAAAGAGAAGTGTGAAGCATAAACATTTGACGAGCAAGTGGATTATGAAAGCTTAGATCCAAGTTAGGACTGATTGGATGTATGGCAAAAGATTCAGGAACAAAATACATAGTGAGACCATTTGGGCATTTGATCTTGCGCCCTACAAGATGTTTTAGGTCCCCAGCAATAGCATCAGACGCCTTTGATTTCTGGCTGGAGACCTTTCCCTGCAAAAGAAAGTTAATTCTTCTTAACCACCCACATTTCCAGGGGTGGTTTAGAAGCAATGAGTCTAAGTGCAGCATCTGAGAACTTCGGCTTTGGAGCCCTAGCAAATAGCCTTGCAGGAGAAGAACGATACTCATATGAGTAAGCAGAAAAGTTCTTAGTTCTATGAACATAGTGGTTTGAAGACACACGCTCATATTCATAAGTCTGAGTATGGTTTCCCTGCAAAACATTGGCGTTAGGGTGACTCAGGTGAGTCCTCTGTCTGTATGAAGCCTTTGGGCCATATGAAGCCTTTGGTCTGGGATTTGTCTTCTTCACAGGTGGTGTCATGATGACATTCACAGGAAGATTCTCAAGACAAGTTTTGGGAACCCAGATCTTCTTCATAGGTGGCCCGTTCCTGCAGTTAGTACCAATATACCTGGCAAACACTTCACCATTCTGATTCTTGAACAGTTTATAGTTTGCATCAAAGGATTCATCAATGATAATAGGATTAGCACAAGTGAAGCCAGATAAGGTGGATGGATCCACTAAGGGTCCCTTTGCAGCAACCCATGTGGTTTTGGGGTACTGCTCAGGCTTCCAGTAGGAGCCATCAACATTCATTTTCCTCTCGAACCCAACACCCTCTTTCCTAGGGTTTCGGTTCAGAATCTGCTTTTTGAGGACATCGCACAGTGTCTGATGCCCTTTCAGGCTTTTGTACATCCCTGTTTCAAGCAATGTCTTCAACCTAGCATTTTCATTAGCAATAGTAGTGGTATCCTCAGCAGAGGGGTTAGTTACCACATCAGCAGTTGAAGATATTGCAACAGTAGCAATAGTAGAACACTCAGCAACAGAAGTAGCGTTATCACGCTCAAGGCATTTCAGACATGGTGGTTCAAATATGTCTTGAGTAGTTGAGTGGAACTGATCTGTTGAGCGCGAAGTGATTCATTCTCTTTTTGAAGCTCTTCATGAGCCGCTCTCAATTTCTCAAGCTCTTGCTTCCTTTGAAGATAATCATAGGAGAGCTTTTCATGAGTGGTTGGGAGCGTTTCATGATGACTTTCAAGTTCCTGGTACTTAACATGAAGATTTTTTATGTCTTCAATTAAGGACTGAGAACGGGTCATTTCAGCGTCCAACAGGTCATCGCTTTTATCTAACAGTTTTTGAGTATGTTCCATAGCTTTCTGTTGTTCAGTTGCAATTTTAGCAAGTGTTTTGTAGCTAGGTTTGGATTCACAATCAGAGTCATCTTCACTAGATGTTTGAAAATAGGCATCGCGTGACTTTACCTTGGCACCACGTGCCATGAAGCAGTAGGTGGGAGCAGAGTCGTCCTTGTCATTAGCTTCAGTGTTGGTGACGGAGCCATTGTCTTCAGTGTTGAAGATGTACTTGGCAACGTAGGCTGTAGCTAGAGCCAGACTTGCAACACCCGGGTCGGACTCCTCCTCAGATTCCACCTCTGCCTCCTCAGAAGCAGACTCCTCCTCTGAATCCATCTCCTTGCCAACAAACGCACGAGCCTTGCCAGATGAGCTTTTGTTATGAGATGAAGACTTGGATGAGGACTTGGAAGAAGACTTTGAGGATTTCTTCTTCTTCTTGTCATCAGATTCATATTCCTTGCTCTTCTTCTTCTCATTGTCCCACTGTGGACACTCAGAGATGTAGTGACCAGGTTTCTTGCACTTATGACATGTTCTCTTCTTGTAGTCATGAGTGGAAGCTTCATCATTTCTTGAGCTGGATCGTGAAGACTCTCTGAAGCCCTTCTTCTTAGTGAACTTCTGGAACTTCTTCACAAGCATAGCAAGTTCCTTTCCAATGTCTTCAGGATCATCAGAACTGCATTCAGATTCTTCTTCAGATGAGGAAACAGCTTTTGTCTTCAAAGCGCGAGTTTTCCCGTAGTTGGGACCATAGATATCTCGTTTCTCAGATAGCTGGAACTCATGTGTGTTGAGCATCTCAAGTATATCAGACGGATCGAGTGTCTTGAAGTCAGGGCGCTCTTGTATCATGAGGGCAAGGGTGTCGAACGAGCTGTCAAGTGATCTCAGTAGTGTCTTGATGATTTCATGCTTGGTAATCTCAGTGGCGCCGAGAGCACGAAGCTTATTTGTGATGTCAGTGAGGCGATCAAACGTGAGCTGGACATTCTCGTTGCCATTTCTCTTGAAGTGATGGAAGAGGTTGCGAAGAACACTAATCCTTTGATCTCTCTGGGTTGAGACGCCTTCATTGACTTTGGAGAGCCAGTCCTAGACTAGCTTTGACGTCTCCAGAGCACTCACATGGCCATATTGTCCTTTGGTCAGATGACCACAGATGATGTTCTTGGCAGTAGAGTCCAGTTGAATGAACTTCTTGACATCAGCAGGGGTGACACCTTCACCAGTCTTGGGAATGCCATTCTTGACGACATACCAGAGGTCGACATCAATGGCTTCAAGATGCATGCGCATCTTATTCTTCCAGTAGGGATATTCAGTTCCATCGAAGACGGGGCAATCAACGGAGACTTTGATTATCCCTGCAGTCGACATAGCTAAAACTCCAGGTGGTTAAACCGAATCACACAAAACAAGGGAGTACCTTGCTCTGATACCAATTGAAAGTGCTAGTAATCGACTAGAGGGGGGGAGTGAATAGGCGATTTTTATGAAAGTCTTCAAAACATGGGAGTTTCGAAGACAAACAATAGAAATGGGCCTATTGATATGTAGCGGAAGGTAAACTACACTAAGCAAGCCATAGTCAAGTATGCAATGACATGAAAGCACGAAGACTAACTGCAGCTAGGTAGTAAGGATCAGGATGGAAGATGGTATGAAGCCACACAATGATAGTAGTCACACAGTGAAGTCAAACAAGTAGTGCAAGCTGGCA
The DNA here is from genome assembly GCA_032464435.1 of Aegilops umbellulata. Lineage (NCBI taxonomy): Eukaryota > Viridiplantae > Streptophyta > Magnoliopsida > Poales > Poaceae > Aegilops > Aegilops umbellulata. The sequence goes on along the minus strand of CP136056.1, from coordinate 27,208,155 downwards.
ACGACTTCACGAAGACAAACTGTAAGTAAAGAAGGGGGGAGGATGGAACCAGTCACTTGTCGAGGACACAGGATATGTTGGACCAGTTCCAGTTGCTATGACAACTGTACATCTGGTTAGGGAGGCTGAGATTCACCTTATTCCCCTTGAGCTAAGGACACCCAGTCCTCGCCCAATTACTCTGGTAAGTCTTCAAGGTAGACTTCCAAACCTTCACAGACTTCGTTCACCGGCTATCCACAATGACTCTTGGATGCTCAGAACGCGACGCCTAACCGGCTGAAGGATTCACAGTCCTCAAGTGTAATAAGTCTTCGGGTCACGCAGACAGAAAGAGTTCAGTGATGCCTAACACTCTTTGGCTCTGGGTGTTTGGGCTTGGTCCTCGCAAGGATTTCTCTCTCTCAAAAGCTTCGGAGGTGGGTTGCTCTCAAACGACAAAAGCCGTGCACTAACTCTGAGCAGCCACCAATTTATGGTGTAGGGGGTGGGCTATTTATAGCCACTTGGCAACCCGACCTGATTTGTCCGAAATGACCCTGGGTCACTAAGGAACTGACATGTGTACCAATGGTCAGATTTCAAACACACGTGTCAACTTTACTTGGTCTCCAAGTAAAGCTGACTCATCCAGCTCTGGATAAGATTAGCTCTCATTGTCTTCGCTCGAACACATAGGATTTTGGTTGAGCATCACTTCGGTCATTCTGACTTTGTTCACTGGGACCCCACTTAACAGTACGGTGGTTCCTATGACTCAACAAAGAATAAAAGGAAACAATGAAACAACTAAGTCTTCGCGCTCCATAGTCTTCACTTAATGTCTTCTCATGTCATAGTCTTCAATGTGAATATCTTCATATACCACCATTGTCGTCACTGTCTTCATACATTTTTAGGGGTCATCTCCGGTAGGTAAACCGAATCAATGAGGGACTACTACCTGTGTTATCCTGCAATTCTCGCTAACACATTAGTCCCTCAACCAGGTTTGTCGTCAATACTCCAAAACTAACTAGGGGTGGCACTAGATGCACTTACAGGACAAGACCCAATCCTAAGCATAGCACAAGATCGTGTAGTTCGTCTGCTAAAGCTTTTCTAATGTCAAGTATCATTTCCTCAGACCATGAGATTGTGCAACTCCCGGATACCGTAGGAATGCTTTGGGTGTGCCAAACGTCGCAACATAACTGGGTGGCTATAAAGGTGCACTACGGGTATCTCCGAAAGTGTCTGTTGGGTTGGCACGAATCGAGACTGGGATTTGTCACTCCGTGTGACGGAGAGGTATCTCTGGGCCCACTCGGTAGGACACCATCATAATGAGCTCAATGTGACCAAGGAATTGATCACGGGATGATGCGTTACGAACGAGTAAAGAGACTTGCCGGTAACGAGATTGAACAAGGTATAGGGATACCAACGATCGAATCTCGGGCAAGTATCATACCGGTAGACAAAGGGAATTGTGTACGGGATTGATTGAATCCCCGACATCATGGTTCATCCGATGAGATCATCGTGGAGCATGTGGGAGCCAACATGGGTATCCAGATCCCGCTGTTGTTTATTGGCCGGAGAGATGTCTCGATCATGTCTACATGCCTCCCGAACCCGTAGGGTCTACACACTTAAGGTTCGATGACGCTAGGGTTATAGGGAAAGTTTGTACGTGGTTACCGAATGTTGTTCGGAGTCCAGGAAGAGATCCCAGTCGTCACGAGGAGTTCCCAAATTGTCCGGAGATAAAGATTTATATATGGGAAGTCCTTATTCGGCCGCCGAAAGTGTTCGGGGGTTTATCGGTATTGTACCGGGACCAACGAAAGGGTTCCGGGGGTCCATCGGGAGGGTCCACCTGCCCCGGAGGGCCCTATGGGATGAATATGGAGGGGAACCAGCCCCTAGGTGGGATGGGCGCCAAACCCCCTAGGGCCCATGCGCCTAGGGTTGGGGGGAAACCCTAAAGGGGGCGCCCCCTTGGCTTGGGGGGCAAGCCTTCCCCCCTTGGCCCCCCCTCTAGATCCATCTGGAGGGGGACGCCCCCCTCTCCCTTGCCCCTATAAATAGAGGGAAGGTGGGAGGGCAGCCGCACCACATCCAAGGCGTAGCCCTCCCCCTCTCCAACACCTTCTCCTCCTTTCGCGGTGCTTGGCGAAGCCCTGCCGAAGTACCACGCTGCTCCAACACCACCACGCCGTCGTGCTGCTGCTGGAGTTGTCTTCCCCAACCTCTCCCTCTCTCCTTGCTGGATCAAGGCGTGGGAGACGTCATCGGGTTGCACGTGTGTTGAACGCGGAGGCACCGTTGTTCGGCGCTTAGATCGGAATCAACCGCGATCTGAATCGCTACGAGCACGACTCCTTCATCCGCGTTCTTATAACGCTTCTGCATTGCGATCTTCAAGGGTATGAATATGCACTCCCCACTCTCTTGTTGCTAGTCTCTCCATAGATTGATCTTGGTGGTGCGTAGAATTTTTTTAATTTCTGCAACGATCCCCAACAATTTCATCATCTGACACATCATCAGGAATGGCCCTTGGACCCCTTCTTGTTGTTCTCTCTGCTAGATTTGGCAAAATGTCAGCCTTTCTTTGATTACATCCTTTGATGTTGTGGCCTGTTTCATGGCAGCATGAACATGTTATGGTGATTCCATGTCTGCTCATCACCTTGGTTCCATCTTTCTTTTCAATCTCATAAGGCTGCTTTCTCAATTCTTTTCCTAATTTTTGGGCATATTGAGCCAGACCAGGTCTCTGCCTCCTTTCTTTTGTTGTAGAATCTGACCATGAGCTGTGTTTTGATCTTGTCAATCATTGATCTGAGATGCATCTCCCTACCCTCAAGAATATATTTGTTGAAAACCTCACAGTTGTGGTTCAGAAGGATATCACACTTGACCAATTCTCTTTGGAAGCCCCTAACCCAAGTGTTGGGCGGTAGCTGCTCAAGCCATTTGCATACTTCTAGGCTGATGACCTTCATTTCCTCCATGCTTGCAGCCCACAGTTCTGGTGTTGTGCTCCTTGCACACTTCCATAACTGGTTCTTAAGAACATGTCCTTTGTGTGTTTGCTGAAAATTCTGCCATATATGCCTAACAGAGTGCCTGTGCTCTGCATCAGGAAAGTGCTGCCTCACTCCCTTGATGAGGCCCTTTTGCTTGTATGAAATTATAGTCCATGGCTCTGTGTTTACAATTCCCAAGTCACTCTTCAGATTTGACAGAAACCATTTCCATGTGTTAGTGTTCTCTACCTCAACAACTACAAAAGCTATAGGGTAAATGCAATCATTAGGATCCATGCCAACAACACACAGCATAACACCTCCATACTTTGTCTTCAGATGGCATCCATCCAAACAAATGACAGGCCTACAGGCTTGCATGAAACCCCTTTTGCAGGCATCCAGAGAGAAATAACAACTTGCAAATATGCCATCACTGACACCCACATAGAAAGAATTGCCTGGGTTTGATCTTCTGAATTCTTGTGCATAATCCCACATGCTGCTGTACTGCTCCAACTCATCTCCTTCAATCACTTTCTTCTCTAGCCTCTTAGCCCTTCTGAGCTTGCTCCTTGTTGCTGTCATGTTCCAATCTTTCTGAACCACCCTTGCAAAAAAAATTCATATTCATGTTTTCATCTGCTCTGAAAGAATCAACATATTTTCCAACCATAAAAGGAGCAGTGAATGACTTAACACACCATTTCTTTATCCATTTATGCTTTGGGCTGTATTTCTTGATCATGAAGCAGTTGATTCTCCCATCAAATGATGCAGACAAGGTCCAAGGGCACCCATCTTCACAAATGGCATTGAGTATTTTCCTATCATTTCTGGGGCATTTAATGTCAACTCTCTCCTGACAGTTGTACTCTTTGATAGCTTTCCTCAGGAACTCAACAGATCCAAAGGTCTGGCCAACTTGAAACTATGGTTTAGTCAGATCTTCCTCTCTAAAACTTTTGAAATTTAGCTTAACCTTATCTTCATCAGATGAAGGCAAGCACATGTCCACTTCTTCAATAGGATCATCAACTTCTTCTTGGACTGCTTTACCTTTGCCTTTCTCACAATTAACATTTTTGTCAAACAAGTCATCATCATCTTGTAGATCAATGTCTGAATCAACAATTTGTGGAATGTAATCTTCATCTGAATCCTGCATTACTGAACAACCAACTGCATCTGCGGCATCCATGTTCAAAAACCTACAGGATTTCCTGGCCCTAAACCCAAACTGAGATGAAAGGTAAGTAGTTCCTGGCTGGGGTGGACTTGGTATAAAATCATCTTCTTCTGACTCTGCTCCACTTTCTGACTCTGCTTCATCTTGCTCATGCTCTTGATCATGCTGAGGCAGCTCCTGTTCCACTTGAGGGAGCTCAGCCTGCTCCTGTTCCACTAGAGTGAGCTGAGCCTGCTCCTCTTGCTGCTGTTGTGTCTGCTCTTCTTGCTGCTGGTGTGCCTTCTCATTCTTTGGCCTAATGCCACTGAACCTGACAATTGGAGGATCCTCATCATCAGAGTGAACTTGAACAAGAGAAATATATGATCTCATGCTCTCATCATGATCAAGGAAAATCTGTTGGAAGTGGTTGTCATTCAGAACACAATCCTTCATGTTTTCTGTCATAGTGTTGTCCCCTATCTTAATCTCTCTAAATCCATTCCTATACACTGTCAATTCAGGAACACACCAATAAGCCCTGATCCTGCCCTCAAATTCAGACTTTTTCAGAAAGAAAAGCAGAGATTCCTGGCCTCCAACTAACAAATGTATGATCTTACAGGTCATAAAGCAACCATTTTTGGTAAATCAGACATAATGTAATTGTAAATTAAAACAATTCTGCACACCAAGTCAACTCTGACACTAAAATCAACCATTACTGCTTAAACCCTAGACCCCTGGACCATGACAAATTGGGGGAGAAAGAACCCTAACCACTCCAGATCTGTGCAAACATGGGCAACAACTGCGAACCCCCCATCCTAACACCCTATTTTTGGCCTGCCACTAAGTTCATCAAGAAACTGCTAAACCCCTACCACCCACACCCAATCCGTCAGAAAGTTGAACGAACACCCAAACCCTAGCTCGTACGCGCAATTGATGCGACCAAGAACTCTTTACCAGAGCTAAATTGGACAGATCGAGCTACGGAGCTGCTGGCGACGGCGACGTACTGTACAGGGGCGGTGAGGCATCAGCACAGTGACGCGAAGGAGCAAGAGGGACGTCGCGCAGGCCCCTCCCGAACGGCACGGACAGCGGCGGCTCAGCGTCCGACGATGTGCTCATGGAGCCGTCGTCGACGCCGACGAGCTCAGAGGACGACCTCGGCAGCGACGACGAGCAGAGAGGGTGTGGGAGCAGAGGAAGATAGCGAGCGGGTGCGGGAGGAGAGGGAGACAGCGAGCTGGTGCGGTCCGACCAGGTGGGCTGGTTTAATGGTCACGGCGATTTTGCAAAAAAAACTGGATGGAGTAGTATTAAACCTAGGCACGACCAGGTGGCGGTCAAAGCCGAGTTGGCGGCCGCTGACTTGGCCAAGTCAGTGAATACGTACACGAAATTGTACATACGGACCAAAGTGAACCCTGTGCGCAAGTGCGTGGACCGTAGTTCTGGTATTTTAAAATAGTGGTACTAAAGTGTCAACCGACTCAAGTTTTGTGACCTATAGTGAATTTTTCTCAATTACCATCCTAGGAGATACCGAATTTGAATCAAAAGTGTAACAAACATGATTAGCTTCCCGCGGACAATTCTTGGTTGAGGCCAATCCAATCCTTCCTGCAACAAAGAAGATTTCTACTAGGACGGGAGTATATGGGCTCTAAATTTCAATAATTCCCAAACATGACTGAATGAGCTCTAGGGAATCAGATTCAACCATCGCTGGTGAACATCCAAATCTCTCTAGAAATTCTAGGACACTCAACATTGCTATAGCTTTGGTCGTAGTGGCATCCAACACATGATCAACGAGCCAGGTTAAGCCCGACAAAACCTCACCCTGGTTGTTTCGAAGAACCGTCGCTACTGCACCTAAGCCATTCTCAAATAAAAGACAGGCATTAAAATCGAGTCCATAAGAATCTCGAGTTTGTTTCTCTCGTGATATTTCATGTGGTATTGCACTAGAAGTAGTAGCCTGATAGTTCCGCGTAATCGCCCGGATAGCAAAAGTTGATCTTTCCCGCAGGTGCAACTTGTTCACTTTTGAAACCTCGCGGCGTTCCCATCAAATATACCAGGCTTGCACAACCACTGCCTCCTTCAAACCAAGTTGCCCAAATAGAGGGAAATTGTTAGCTGGCCAGCGTAGAATGCCCTCGAGTACAACAAAGCACGATCTATCAACGACAAGGGATTGTTGGATTCTTTCAAACAAACCCATTGCCTTCCACTTTTGTTTTCCTTTTCTTTATTAAATTACCATGAAGTGATGAAGGACCAAGGGGTACAAGGTATTTCCCACTTGGTGCTTAAAGCATCTCCAACAACTTGTATACTCTTGTTTATACAGACAATGCTCTTCATATACACAGCCACTTTTCAGTAGATTGTCTATATTATCTCTTGTATCCACCAAATGTTCTCCACTTACCAATCGAGAGAGGAGGAAGGAGAGAGAATGGAGGAAGAGAGAAAAGGAGGTTTTGTGTGGGGTCCGAGGCTGAGTTGAGAGTGTTTGTGCATGTCTGGACTCTCTTAAAACTCCGCCCTCCCCCAGTTTGGAGATGATTGGTAGGATTTAAGACGTTCGGACCAGCCCACAGACATTTGGTGAATAGTGTTGGATGCTAAATGCATCTTTAATGCAGATCACCAAACTTATGTCTGCAAATGTTTAGGGACACATATGTGTCCATTTTACTTGGTGTGGGCTATGATGACAGTGGGACAGATAAACTGAGAGAAAAAAGACATGAGTGGAGGACATGAGCTATGAAAACGCGTGGTTCAATTGACAGTGGGCCTAGCGGACGTCCGGACTCCCCCAAAAACTTCTCAAATATGTTTTCAAGCTAGATGATTTTGGACGTCCGGACCGATTCGGACCGATTTGATGAGCCACATTAAATGCCTTGAAGATGCTCTAAAAATGTCAGGACCATCTGGTCCAAACATGGGGGGAGGTGATTTGGTACTTCACAATTTAGAACTAAAACGTCCAAAAAATCCACTGCGTATTACTAGTGCCCGGCCAGTCACCTAAAACATTTGAAAATATGTGCTAAACTAAATATTTAATTATGTCCTGCAATTTATAGACTTGTTTTGTGCTGCACTTTGTAGAATGATTTCGAAGGATTTCACTTCATAACAAACAAACCCATACTTTTTTTTGCGTGAGGGACTTTCAGTCTATTCATCTTAACCATGACAGTACAAAGAACGAAGGTAATACTATAAGCAAGTGGACATACTACAAGCAAACTGCACTCAATCCAGAAAGTTTCCTTCGAATTTGCTAGAAGAACAACAGATGCAGCAAGGTATCCTTACCTCTTCCACGCTTTGAAAACCTTGCAAGTTGGCCCGTGCTGTCCTGTGTGATCGTGCCCACGTGGTTTGACTCATGTGAGAAGTGGCGTCTGTCTCGTGTAGTCCAGAAGCACACTCGTTTCCTATCCTACCATAGTTTACTCGCCGGCGCCGTGCGTGACGAATCAGAGCCCGACTCGCGCCTGCCTTACATGGCGCAGCATGCACGCCGCCACGTATCTGCCATGGACCCCCGCCCGAGCTTACACATAGCGCCTTTCCGCCATCCCCGCTCCCCTGTCCAGATCGACGTGTCCGCCGACCACCACTTCAACTCCTCCACTGCAGCCTGCAGCAAGCTAGCTGGAACTAGAATAATCTGCACCTAGCCATGGTGAAGCTAGCCACGGCGCGGGACTGCCGCGCGTACAGCCTCGGCGCCACGGGCGGCGAGACGTCGCGCAACCGGCGGTGGGAGTACATCAACGCCGGGGTGTACGTATTCGCCGCCGTCCTCCTCGTCGCCGGCTTCCTGGCGCAGCTGTGGCCGTGGGCGGTGTCCACCAAGGCCGGCCTCGCCGTGGCGGTCGTCGGGCTGCTGGGCGTGCTGGGAGCGAACGCGCACGACCTGCTCGCGCACGTCGCCGGCGTCGATTACAACCTTGGGCTGGCCGGGCTCGACACCCAGTTCGTGCTCGTCGAGCTCGCCGCCCCCGCCGTGCAGCTCGCCGGCGCCGCGCTCACCTTGGTCGCGCTCATCTTGTTCGAAATCCAGGTATGGAGTTGGAGTTCATCCATCCGAGCTAGTAGTATCAGTAAGTTCAGAGTTCAGACTGGAGTTGCATGCTGTTCTTTGTTATCTGAATCCGTGGAACAAACGTCGCAGATGGAGAGAGGTCACCGGCGTGGCCTGGAGAAGCACGGCCTGAACCTGCTCATCGCCGGGCCAGCGCTGTGGTGCCTCGGGTCCATACACAACATGTGCCAAGTCTACGAGCGAGCCAACGGGCACGTCCAGATCCTCCAGAAGAGCGTGCACATCCCGTTCCTGCTCGGCAGCACCCTCTTCTTCATCGGCGGCGTCGTCAACCGGAACGACGTCCACGGCCACTCCTCCCACAGCTTCACCCTACTGGTAACCAACTGAACACTTGAGATTCATTCAATTCAAGAACACGGCGCTAAAATACTCTGCTCTGGATGCAGGGGAGGAGCTGGGCGTGGTACTGCCTGTTCGGGAGCCTGCTGTTCCTGGCGGGAGGGCTGCTGAACCTCCTCAAGGTGTTCAAGATGCAGCAGATGGGCGGGCGGGGGCTCGAGAAGCTGCGCGGCGGCGCGCAGGAGCGGCTCAGCAGGGAGAGGGAGGGCAAGGTGCCTCTCATCCTGGAGGAGGGCCGGAGGGGGAAGCACGGAGGCAATGTAGGGGACACCTGGGCGCCGCCGGCGCCGCGGCACGAGCCGAGGGCTCCGACCGTCCCGCCGCCACCGGAGGGTTCCTACAAGGACGCTCTTGTGAGCGGCGGCAACTAGTGTGATTTTGCAGTGCACCGCGGTAACGAATAAGAGAGGACGTGCCATGGCAGCAGATAGAGGGGAAACATTGGCTTAGGGCGACGCCATCCTGTATTTTCATATCTGTACACGATGTCATGTAAATTATATCGACTTGCTGCCTAAGATTCTACTACTACTTGCTCAGAGCGTGAATCTGCGGCGGGTCACCTTCTGCAAGTTTTGCGGCGACGCCGGGAAGCTCGTCGGCGACATCGAGGAATTGGTGCTCGCCTGCTTCCTCCTGCCTTGTTGCAATCGAAAATTTCGAAAATTCCATGGTGAAACTGCTACGGGCAACTTTTTTTTAACTTTCTTTTAGAGTACGCCAAAAGCGTACCATATTTTTATAGAAAAGAAAATATGATTTACAAGAGATGCCTTACGAATGGATGCACACATCCATTCACAGGCAACACCTGGAACAGCCCACACCTAAGATCCTAAGCCTACTATCTCACAAAGCGAGACAACCTATCACCTCCAACTCCGGCCACAACCTGACCTATCACCTCCAACTCCGGCCTCAATCCAGTCGTGCAGCTCGTGAAGAATCAGGGATCTCTGTTAGCTTCTTCTATTGAAGACTAGAGCATTCCTTTGCTTTCATAGGGTCCAAGGTGTCAAAAGCCCGTCTATTATCCTTGACACTCCCTTTTCTTGCTACCAACTACCAATCCAGCAGATTGTCGTTCTCAGTCGGCCTCGTGATCGGCAAGTTAAGGACTTGGAGACCCTCATGCCAAATCTCCCTAGCGTATTCACATTGGATCAAAATGTGCTCAGCGTTGTCCTCATCCTGCAGGCACGTGTAGCAAGCTGAGGGACTATCCTGAAGCCCATGCTTAGCATGACGGTCCGAGGTACAAATGCGGTGTTGAACGGCCAGCCAAGCAAAGATCTTGCACTTAAGCAGTGCCCAACTCTTTCAGATGCAAGAAGCGAAAGGCACCCTCTGGGTTCCGAGGCAAAGGCGATGATATGTGAATCTTACAGAGTAACTATCCGAGGGGTCTGCCGGCCAAGAGAAACGGTCCTGACAATTCGGATCACGCTCGATCGTGCTAATAGCCAAGTTGAGATGTGCTAATAGCCAAGTTGAGATGCAGAAGCTGCATATGCCCCACGAATGTGAGATCACCAGTCACATCCTACAACCATTTGCCATTGTTCAAGCCCTCGCTGACAGTGCACATGTTCCTCGTGCGAGTGGCCACCATGGCATGGATAAGCGGAGCAATGTCCGCGGCCGCAAAACCGTGAATCCATCTGTCTTTCCAAAACAACACGTTGGTGCCCTCTCCAACCTCGATCTTGACTAGGCTATCAAACACAGCGCGGGCTTGTCTGTCCTCAATCATGGCTAAACCTTGCCATGGTCTTTGCGGATCCGTCCGTTTCAGCCACTCCATCTGACTCTAAGAGCGATCCCTGCAGCTCCAGGTTTCTGACTCCCAAACCCCCAAGGAACGTGGGTCTACAGATCGTGTTCCAGGCCACCAAGCACTGCCCACCGTTCACCTTGTCTTTCCCAGCCCATAAAAACGCTACGGGCAACTCTAAAGCGATCCTCAAGCGGACCTATTCGATCCCTTATATATGATGAAGAGGAGTAAAAAAATTGTCTGAACTTATATAATTCTTTTTTGGGAGTGCTTCGGTACAACCCCCTAAAACGTATAATGGGTAGTATGGTCATTTCACATTAGGTACTGGAATACCCACCCCGACGCGGTACGCCCGCCCGTCGCTATACGTCGCGCCCCGTACAACCGCCCGCGTACCCGCACCCGTCGCCGCCGTACGCCCGCACGTCTACACGTTGCGTCGATAGTTAGGGGTTGAAAAAAAAACGTCACGGGAGCCGCCGACGCCCTCCGTCATAACCCTAAACCCTAAACTCATCCACGCCGTCTTCACGTCAGCCCCCGTCTCCACGAAGTCGCCGTCGCCCGGGTCGCCGCCCAAACAGGCCGCCGCGCGTGCCCCGGCGCCGTTGCCGCTGCCGCCGCGTTCCTTTCCCGTCGCCCAGATGGCCGCCCACCCGTGATCTTCGTCGCCGCCTTCCTTGGTGGACTCCGCCTGCTACAACCGGCCATCATCCTCACGCCGTCGACACCTGCCTTGGTCGGCCATCAACGTCATGCCGTCAGCGCGTTCGTCATCGGATAAAATGGATCCAGCTAAAATCCTCGCCGCTGTGCAAGAGGTTGGCTTTACACGTCGTTGTGCTTGATGAACAAATTATTTTAGGATGATGTTACACAGTGTTCGATTGATCTTAGAATTTGTTTAAACATGTATAGTTAGAGGATGAGGGCGATTATGATGGCGATGATTACGGCGAGGGCAATGAAACCTCGTCACTGAATATGGGTGAACCTACTGAGGAGAACTACATGAGTTTGGATGAATCTTATAGTGGCAATGTAAGTGTGATCAATGTTGATAAAAACAATAAATATGATAGACCGCACGGACAATTACATGTTTTTTTGCATCATGCAGCGACATGGCGATGATGATATGATATGATAGATGATTCATTTGGTAAAAGTGCACTCCGGGTATGTTTTTATAAAAATAGGAGAAGAAATGACATAGTAACCATACCATATGAGCGCTTACATGTATTTTTTTGAAATGTGCGCAGATGGACGAGAACGGGGACTTTGTGAGGAATATTGTGGACGATGAAAGTGACAAATCGCACATTGATGCATCACATGATGATAGCTCCAGCAAAGTAAGTTTTGAAACTTACATACATTACATATTAAAATAATGACTGACTGACATACATGGTTTCATGCATTAATTTACAGGAAGATGTAGATGGTCCAAGCGGGAAGGATGAGCATGTTGGTGATGATTGTTTAATTTTGACATCGGATTTGATGAATATCAGCAAGAATCATTGGACAGGCATTGGAAGGTGATGAGGAAGACGTTCAGGTCACTAGGAGCGGCTTACATTTTCTATAACCAGTATGCTTACGAGCGTGGTTTCAGCGTAAGAAAGGACTCGCTGAAATATTCGAAAGGTCATGAGGGAACTATGCGCTTGGGAAAGTATCTGTGTGCGAGAGCTGGGAAACGACAGGCAAAACTTTATACAATGGAAGGCAGGACCCGCAGGCTCAGAGGGGAGACTCGTTGCTACTGCGTTGCGCATATAACTTTGAAACTTGATAAAGAGCGTGACGTTTGGTATGTCAGCAGTTTCAGTGATGATCACAGTCACGTTCTAGCTAGACCGGATGAAGTAACGTTTCTTCGGTCTCATAATCAGATAAAAGAATATCAGAAAGTTGAGATCTTAACTATGGGAGGTGTTGGAATCAGGAAACATATGATTTATGATACTCTCATCAGTAGGTATGGGTCATATGCAAAGGCTGGTTTTGGGAGGAAGAAGCTTTATAACATGTGTTATAGAGAAAAAATGAAGTTGCTTGCACAAGGTGATGCAGGCACTGTCATTTGGATCATGATGACCAGAAGAGAGAGGGATCCAGATTTCTTCTTTAAGCACACCGTCGATGATGAAGGAAGGCTGAAAAACCTATTCTGGTGTGATTCTCAATCACGTCGAGACTATGTTGACTACGGTGATGTGACCGTCTTCGACAACACATACATGATGAATAGGTATGGCATGCCATTTATACCTTTTGTCGGTCTGAACAACCACCGTTGCACCATGGTATTCGGTTGTGCTCTTGTGTCTGACGAGACAGAAGATACATATGTCTGGCTGCTTCAGACGTTTTTGAGGGCTCACTGTCAGAAGAGGCCCAGGTCAGTAATTACTGATGGAGATGCAGCTATGATTAAGGCCATCAGAAAGGTACTTTCGAAGGTTTGGTATCGTCTTTGCTCGTGGCATATTGAGAAGAACATGCAGAAACACCTTCATCATAAGTCTCTAGAGGAGTTCAGGTATCTACTTTATTATGCCACTTCAAAAAAGTATTTGAGGAGAGATGGGCAGCATTTACCGCCAAATGGCAGTCGGAGAAAACAAAGACATGGTTACGTAGGATGTACAAGAAGAAAAGGCTTTGGGCTGCATCATATCTGTCTGGTGGGTTCTTCCTAGGTATGCGAAGTAACCAGCGAAGTGAGAGTCTGAATTCATGTCTTCACTTGCATCTAGACTCCGGTATGACTATTGTTGATATGATTGTGCACTATGAGAACTGCATAGTTCGTCTCCGTGAGAACGAGGCGCATGACGATTACACAAACTCACAGACAGTCCCAGTACCAGTATTGGACGAGTGTAAAGATATTGAGAAATCAGCTGCCCGTGTGTTCACTGCGGCAAACTTTTATATCTTACAAGAAGATATGAAGAAGGCACGGGAGCTTGAGGTCCTTGAGAGACAGAGAGGAGCAGACACTCACAGATTCATATTGACATGGAAGGAAAATAGGGATATCAGATTCACTGTGGACTACACCCCAGGTAACTCTGAAGAAACCGTGAAGTGCAGTTGCAGAAGTATGGATCGCAAAGGACTTCCTTGCAAACATATTCTTCACGTTCTGATTCAGCTACGCTTACGTAAGATACCTAAGTGTTTAGTACTGCGGAGGTTGAGCCAAGTTGCAAGGGGTGGACTTCCCGTGAAGCACACTAGCGATCTGTTTGCGTGGGGATGGGCAGGTGCAGGGGACAGAGCTAGGTACAGTGAGTTGACTATCTTATCTGTCGAAGCAACTCATAAAGCATGCCATAAACCATTTTTATTCGACAAGTTGAAGGCGGCTCTGAGGGACATAATAGATAATGATTACACTGAGGAGGATGAGCCTGGCGCGGAGAAAAAGTTTGTGAATGACGATGCATTTGAGCCTTATCAAGATCATGTTCTGGTCCGTGATCCCGCAAAAGTTAACACCAAAGGCGCACCAAAACAAAATATTAAAGGCCGCGGTAAGGATGGTCCTGATGTGACTAAAAATTGGCGACCTAAAACTTTTGATGAGAAAAGCAAACGTCAATGTGGCCAATGCGGTCTTACTGGTCATTATAAGTCCACATGCCCTCAAAATCCTAAGTACGATTTTTCTATGTTCATGTAAATCTTATTGTTGAAACAAAATTTATTTGTTTATTGTGAATTAACACATATCTTACTGTTTTGATATGTAGGAACTTTGCTTGATTTCTGGAGTATGGAAGATTGCTTGTCCTTTGATTGAAGACAGTTTTTTGATGGATTGCTTGTGTCTATGAGATCTTTTTTAATTGTTAGATTATGGTATATGAGACTTATTTTGTTGATGTCAGACTTTGTTTTATGTCAGACTATTTGCTAAGATACCCATATATGTATTTGTTGATGACAGGCTATGTTATGCAAGAAGTATTTTCACTCTGTTTATTTTGATGTGTTCATTATGCACTGTAGTGCCGTCGTTGTTTGTTTTTCTGCACTGTCGTCGTCGCTTATAACACCGTCGTTTTTAGCTTTATTTAAAAAAAAGGTCCGACAAGTGCGTCGGCCAGTCTGACATTACACAGACTGGACTGACGGCACTGTCCCACAGGGCAGCATTGGACGGCGATAGCATAGCGAGTTATTCAGAGGAGTTCAACTGCCTCTGTGGCGTCGGGTATATAAGCAGGTCATCGCGAGCTCCGTCGGGCGAGGTGGGACTAAACATTTCCCGTCGCCCCCGCGGGGTACTTGGGCCGTCGACTGTCCGGCTGTATAATGCTATTGGGTAGGCCCACGCGGTCACGCGCGTCGCTCCCGACACGGCGGCGGCGATGGAACGTTTAGTCCCACCTCGCCCGACGAAGCGCGCGACGACCTGCTTATATACCCCGACGCCACAGAGGTAGTCGAACTCCTCTGATTAACTCGCTTTGCTATCGCCGTCCGACGCTGCCCTGTGGGACAGTGCCGTCGTGGCTGCCCTGTTGGCCCGTTTGCCGACGTGGCGACGTGCAATATTGGGGGGCATTTTTTCTAACTTTACATAAACATGGACTGTTTAAGTCGCATGAGTAGACGACGGCAGAAGAATTTGTTAACATCTGTTTTATTCAAACAAGTAGACGATGGGAGAAATATTCACCGGGCGGGCATTTTTTTCTTAACATTATATAAACATTGATTGTTTAAGTCACATAAGTAAACGATGGGAGAAGTATGAATATGAGTAATTGAAAATTATAGACGACGGCATGAAGACAAAATAATAATCCAAATGTCATTCTTAACTTAAATATTCAAACAAGTAGAGTTTTCTTCATCACAAAATATCCTAGTCAAAATAAATGAAAGCATCATTTGAGCGCACAAAATTTTATGTTACATAAATGTTGCCGCATTTATTTCTTCTTTGCAAGCCGGGTAACTTTGTCTTTGACATCGTTGAGAGTATTTCTCTCTAAAAAAATAAGCTGCGCAATCATTATGTCCCTCGATTTATCAACTCACCCTGTTAGAACTTCATATTAGTCCAATGCGATTTGTATCACATAATGAATTTAATTAAATATAAGCATTTGAAATAAAATCATACCTGCGAAAAACGGCTTGTCCATTTGTCACCGTCCCAGTATTGAAAGCATCGAAGGACAAATATTCCACATGAATTGCTGGTCCATACAAACAACGATTCATAAGTTCGCATTTCAGATAAGATATAAAAACAATGTGAAAGTATATACGTACCCATCTTCCTGTTGTGGCATGTTATACGTTTTAATAGGCCAGATAGAGACATCCAGATAATTCACAGCACCGCTCGCATTCGCATCACGTATGTCATATTCAAGTAGTTTTCTCTATTCATATGATTGATAGCACACAAAGGATTTAAGATAGTTAAATTACGAACTGATAGTTTCGATAAGGCCATGTAAATTGAAACCGTACCAGCTCCTCAACTTTTTCTTTAACTTCACTGTCAAGTTCGCGTCCCATCAAAGAATCAAGAACCTGAAACTCTTCCTTCGGGCGATGCATGACGACCGAAACCCAGTGGGTATTTCCATTATTAAGAGGTATATAAGTCTGCATCACAATAAATATACGATGTAATCAACACATATTGTTTTATTATTTAAAACCAGTAAATGCATACATTAAGCCAGTCGAACTTATCTTATCTTTTTTAAAATACTCATCGGTGCATCTATTCACGGGTCCATTCTTCTTCGCCATAACTTCGTTCTCATTTCTTCCTGGCTCGGTGTCTGGTCTAAATTCTAGTAACCAGTTGACCAGCCAGGTCGGCATTATACGACGACCGTCACCAACAACTCCCAACAGATACGACGAATAAGCATTGATAACCTGAAAATAATTTAAAAGATGTATAACAATTCCAATTTGCAGTGAACGGTAATATAAAACACAACAATAACTTACATCACCGGTTATCTATTGATGGTTAAGAATCTTACAAGCCCTCTCTGCACTAAGACCTTTGCGCATGCCATCATTGAATATTTCCTTCTTTCTATGTTTTGTTGAATGCTCATAAGCACGGACAAACTTAACAGACGCTTTCACCACATCATATTCATCACTAGAATTTTGAAAGACTTCTTTCTCGAATAGTTCTGCAGCACATAACTCTAATATGTTACTTAATCAATGAGAAGTAGTAACTTCAGCGCAAAGTCAATTAAAACAGCCTGAAAATTTATAAAACACACTTGCTTTTGCAGAACGTTTTGCACGCTTAGTTAGTATAATAGGCACATAAGGAGACTTCACAAGGTTTGATCGGTTGCGCTTCCGTTTCCCAACAACCTCCTCCGGTACCTCATATTCTCCAATAGAACCAACTAATCCACATGATGCGAGTTCATTTGTTCCTAAAGATGTAACGGATTTCTCATCTGGTACCTCAGGAACTTCGATAGGATCATGTTTATCACCGTTGAAACTATCCAAATAGTCAGGTGTGCAATAATAAGGTCTCTTTTCTTCAGAATCATTAAGATCAACTTCATCATCCTCTTGCACATTCTTTTTTGATGGTGTTTTCAAATTGTCCATATCAGGTTGATATACAAATTCTTTACGAGGGTCTACACCATAGTTTCCAGATTCACTATTATCACCATACTCATTCTCTTCTTCTTTTTCACTATCACCGGCTTTGTAGAACACACCGCTTCTGTTCAATTTCTCTATCACCCTCTATGATTACAAATAAGTTCTAGTTAGTTAGGTGACACAAAAAACAAATTGAACGGCAAAAAAACAAAACTTGTACCTGTGCACATAGCTCTGGCAAACGAAGCATGCCCTTATGAATGTGCTTCAGCTCGGTCATAATCCGGTCCATAATTGGGTTCTGGCTGGAGGAGGCCCCAGATGTACTCACACTTTTTCTCCTTCCTGTAATGTTAGACTTTTTCATACTGGATTTCTTGTTCTTTTCAGCTTGTTCCACTCTAATTTTGTTTAGTCGGTACTCTTCAGTAATGGTGTCATCGATCTACAACATAAAGAATTATACATTCATATTTAATTAATAATTAATTGCACACTTTAAATAAAAAATTAATTCCACGTATTACCATCCCAACACCACGACCATATTGGAAGTCGTACTTGTCCCTTTTCTCCACTGCCTCTTCTATCCAGTTCCTCATCAAGGGGCTCAACAGCGCTAACGGATCATACTGCGGACCGGTCATTCGTTGCACCTTCTCCCAATATAGATACTGCAAAACAAAAAAATCACTTATCACGTGTTACACTATTCTTACATAATACAAATTTTCAACTTAAGAAATATATCATACCTGCAGAAGTGCTAGGTTGCCACGTGGCCATTCCCTAACACGGTCGGGCTGCAAGACCATACCAATCTCCGACAAACAAAACCGCAAAGTGAATTCGTTCCAGTTGAACTTTTTTATCAACCTGACATCTTGCACTAGCGCATAATAATTCTGTGGTATGTACTCATCAGACACTGGTGCAATTATAGTCCCTAACAGGACGAGAAACGCCATCCAAACAAATTCATCGTCCGCATTTTTATTTCTCACAATCTTCTGAATGAGATCATCAATCAAGATTTTACCAGTCTTTTTGTTAACAAAACTAACTGGAATTTTCTTTACTGCTTTCCCTTGGTCCATACTCAAAAAACTAGAAACATCCACTCCTTCGTTCTTCAAACCAAAAATAGCGAACACATCATCAGGCCTCAGTGAAATCAACCCTTTCTTTCCGACTGCCTCTTGTACCATGAATTTTTTAATACTTGGGTTGAAACTTTGAATCATAAGCGCAAGCAAATTATCACGCATCTTCACCGAAGGTATTCGTAACATGCCCTCCATCTCCGTTTCGTAACATGTGAATCGCTGACTTGGTGTCAAATTATTAACAAGACTAACCCACTTTTCTACGGAACATCCAATCACGCCATCGATGTCCATACTGCATATAATAATATCTATGTGACGTTGCATGCAGCTAAGATGTTATATTAGTATGAAACATATTGAAAGATATACCTATCTGACGGTGACCATTGTGGGCAGCGGCGGGTCCTGACGGCAGGCAGTGCGGGTGACGGCGTGCGCTGACGGCGACCCATGTGCGTGACGGCGTGCGCTGACGGCGACCCATGTGCGTGACGACGGGCGCTGACGGCGACCAGTTCCGGCGACGGCGGGCGCTGACGACGACCAATGCGGGTGATGGCGGGCGTTGACGGCGACCAATGTGGGGTGACGGCGGGCGCTGGGGGTGACGGCGGGCGGGATCAGATCGGGCGCGTCGTCGACACGTACGAGGTGGAAAGGGCACGCACGACTTTGATTGGGCACCGACGTCCGAGATTGTCGGGAATATTCCCTCAGATAGCGACGGCTCGTGGAGATATTTACTGCGCCGGGCCCGCGGTGATCAGTTTGCAATCAATACCCACCCAACGTGATATAACCGTCTGTCGTGCTTTTGTCCTACACCGGTCGAGATTTTCTAATTCAATTTTAATAAGCGCATGTCTGTAATTAACTCTATTTGGAGGAGATGTAGGGTCAATACACTCGGTGCATCTCGCCTTCGCATCCGCCAAACGGGCCGATTTTTTTTCCACGTGCTACAGTGACCATGCAGGGCACACACACAAATTTTTTTCGTGTTTGGAGGCTCTATGTAATTTCTATGATTTTCCGGGCCGAAAACCCCTAAAATAATGCCCGGACATGACGCAACGTGCGTTCGTTGTCAGATTTCATTCATTTCTGGTGTGCGGTGCCCGGGCGGGGCCCCACACACGCTGCCGAAAGTTGGGTGCATTCCGTGAAACCGCTCAGGTACTTGGTGTGGAAGGGGGTGGTTTCTGTATGGGCGGAGGGGACCCTCGGGCGCATGTCTCTCCTTCGCATCCGCCAAATGGGCCCATTTTTTCCGCGTGCTACAGTGACCATGCAGGACACGCATGTAATATTTTTTCGTGTTTTGGAGGCTCTATGTAATTTCTATGATTTTCCGGGCTGAAAACCCCTAAAATACTGCACGGACGTGACGCAACATGCGATCGTTGTCGGATTTCATTCATTTCTGGTGTGGGGTGCCCGGGCGGGGCCCCACACGCGCTGCCGAAAGTTGGGTGCATTCCGTGAAACCGCTCAGGTACTTGGTGTGGAAGGGGGTGGTTTCCGTATGGGCGAAGGGGACCCTCGGGCGCACGTCTCTCCTTCGCATCCGCCAAACGGGCCCATTTTTTCCACGTGCTACAGTGACCATGCAGGGCATGCACGCAAATTGTTTTCTTGTTTGGAGGCTCTATGTAATTTCTATGATTTTCCGGGCCGAAAAACCCTAAAATATTGCCCGGACGTGACGCAACATGCATTCGTTGTCGGATTTCGTTCATTTCTGGCGTGGGGTGCCCGGGCGGGGCCCCACACGCGCTGCTGGAAGTTGGGTGCATTCCGTGAAACCGCTCAGGTACTTGGTCGTATGGGCGGAGGGGACCCTCAGGCGCATGTCTCTCCTTCGCATCCGCCAAACGGGCCGATTTTTTCCACGTGCTACAGTGACCATGCAGGGCACACACGCAAATTGTTTTTCGTGTTTGGAAGATCTATGTAATTTCTATGATTTTCCGGGCCAAAAACCCCTAAAATACTGCCCGGACGTGACGCAACGTGCGTTCGTTGTCGAATTTCGTTCATTTCTGGCGTGGGGTTCCCGGGCGGGGCCCCACACACACTACCGAAAGTTGGGTGCATTCCGTGAAACCGCTCAGGTACTTGGTGTGGAAGGGGGTGGTTTCCGTATGGGCGGAGGGGACCCTCGGGCGCACGTCACTCCTTCGCATCTGCCAAACGGGCCCATTTTTTTCCACGTGCTACAGTGACCATGCAGGGCACGCACGCAAATATTTTTCGTGTTTGGAGGCTCTATGTAATTTCTATGATTTTCCGGGCCAAAAACCCTTAAAATACTGCCCGGACGTGACGCAACGTGCGTTCGTTGTCGGATTTCGTTCATTTCTGGCGTGGGGTGCCCGGGCAGGGCCAAACATGCACTGCCGAAAGTTGGGTGCATTTTGTGAAACCGCTCAGGTACTTGGTGTGGAAGGGGGTGGTTTCGGTGTGGAAAGGTGTGTCCAACATATCTTTTTTTTGGTGTACCCTTCAAACATGCCCGAATTTTTATATCGCATTGTATCTACATGAGAATAAAACATTGTTATGTTATTTTTTGCGTCGACAGTCAGAAAACACTGTATATAAACATTGAGTAGCTGCATTGAGCGATCCGGGGGCCGGCTCCCCTTGAGAGGATAAATATCTCATGAGCTAGTGAAAACACTGTTATTAATCAAAATTATTTCATTTTTATTTTTCTTTCTTCCTCTCTTCTTCTTTTATTTTCTTTCTTCCTCTCTTCTTCTTTTCTTTTATATCACTTTTATTTTTCTTTCAATTTTCCCGGTAAATTAAATTGTAATTTCTTTCGGTGGACTTTAATTTTATAAAATGATTCAAAATTTAAAAACTTTTCCACAATACTCCATAATAATTTTCATCTAAATTTCATTTCAACATAAATGTAGTTCATTAAACCTTACAACGGTTCATTTTACATTAGAACATAAAAAACTTAATTAAATAGGACCTGAGCGAAATTAATTAAACATAACTGGACCTAATCTAAACCTAATCTACTCGTCGTCGGAGGCGGCGAGGTCCACGATATCGCCCGCACCGCTGCTACCTCTTGAGCACTGCGTTGGATTTCCCCGAAGAGGAGAGGATGATGCAGCAAAGTAGCGTAAGTATTTCCCTCAATTTTTGAGAACCAAGGTATCAATCCAGTAGGAGGCTACGCTCAAGTCCCTCGTACCTGCACAAAACGATAGCTCCTCGCAACCAACGCGATTAGGGGTTGTCAATCCCTTCACGGTCATTTACGAGAGTGAGATCTGATAGAGATAATATTTTTGGTATTTTTTATATAGAGATGCAAAGTGAAAAGTAAAAGGCAAAGTAAAAAAGCAAAGCAATATTAAAGTGATGGAGATTGATATGATGAGAATAGACCCGGGGGCCATAGGTTTCACTAGTGACTTCTCTCAAGAGCATAAGTATTCCACGGTGGGTGAACAAATTACTGTTGACCAATTGAAAGAATTGAGCATAGTTATGAGAATATCTAGGTATGATCATGTATATAGGCATCACGTCCGAGACAAGTAGACCGACTCCTGCCTGCATCTACTACTATTCTTCCACTCATCGACCGCTATCCAGCATGCATCTAGAGTATTAAGTTAAAAACCAGAGTAACACCTTAAGAAAGATGACATGATGTAGAGGGATAGTTTCATGCAATACGATAAAAACCCCATCTTGTTATCCTCGATGGCAACAATACAATACGTGCCTTGCTGCCCCTTCTGTCACTAGGAAAGGACACCGCAAGATTGAACCCAAAGCTAAGCACTTCTCCCATGGCAAGAAAAACCAATCTAGTAGGCCAAACCAAACTGATAATTCAAAGAGGCTTGCAAATATAACCAATCATACATAAAAGAATTCAGAGAAGATTCAAATATTATTCATAGATAGACTTGATCATAAACCCACAATTCATCGGTCTCAACAAACACACCGCAAAAAGAAGATTACATCGAATAGATCTCCACGAGAGAGGGGGAGAACATTGTATTGAGATCCAAAAAGAGAGAAGAAGCCAACTAGCTAATAACTATGGACCCGAAGGTCTGAGGTAAACTACTCACACTTCATCGGAGAGGTTATGATGATGTAGAAGTCCTCCGTGATGACGGCCCTCTCCGGCGGAGCTCCGGAACAGGCCCCAAGATGGGATCCTGTGGATACAGAAAGTTGCGGCGGTGGAATTAGGTTTTTGGCTCCGTATCTGATCGTTTGGGGGTACGTAGGTATATATAGGAGGAAGGAGTACGTCAGTGGAGCAACAGGGGGCCCACGAGGCAGGGGGCGCGCCCCCCACCCTCGTGACCGCCTCTATTACTTCTTGGAGTAGGGTCCAAGTCTCCTGTATCACGTTCGGTGAGAAAATCACGTTCCCGAAGGTTTTATTCCGTTTGGACTCCGTTTGATATTATGTTTCTCCGAAACTCTAAAATAGGCAAAAAACCAGCAATTCTGGGCTAGGCCTCCAGTTAATAGGTTAGTCCCAAAAATAATATAAAAGTGGAAAATAAAGCCCAATATAGTCCAAAACAGTAGATAATATAGCATGGAGCAATCAAAAATTATAGATACGTTGGAGACGTATCAGGCATCCCCAAGCTTAATTCCTACTCGTCCTCGAGTAGGTAAATGATAAAAAGAGAATTTTTGATGCGGAGTGCTACTTGGCATAATTTCAATGCAAATCTTCTGAATTGTGGTATGAATATTCAGATTCGAATGATTCAAGACAAAAGTTCATATTGACAATAATACTTCAAGCATACTAATAAAGCAATTATGTCTTCTCAAAATAACATGGCCAAAGAAAGTTATCCCTACAAAATCATATAGTCTGGCTATGCTCTATCTTCACCACACAAAGTATTTAAATCATGCACAACCCCGATGACAAGCCAAGAAATTGTTTCATACTTTAACATTTTCAAAACTTTTTCGATCTTCACGCAATACATGAGCGTGAGCCATGGACATAGCACTATAGGTGGAATAGAATGGTGGTTGTGGAGAAGACAAAAAGGAGAAGATAGTCTCACATCAACTAGGCGTATCAACGGTCTATGGAGATGCCCATCAAGAGATATCAACGTGAGTGAGTAGGGATTGCCATGCAACGGATGCACTAGAGCTATAAGTATATGAAAGCTCAAGAAAGAAACTAAGTGGGTGTGCATCCAACTCGCTTGCTCACGAAGACCTAGGGCATTTTGAGGAAGCCCATCATTGGAATATACAAGCCAAGTTCTATAATGTAAAATTCCCACTAGTATATGAAAGTGACAACATAGGAGACTCTCTATCATGAAGATCATCGTGCTACTTTGAAGCACAAGTGTGGTGAAAGGATAGTAGCATTGTCCCTTCTCTCTTTTTCTTTTTTTTATTTTTATTTTTTTTATTTGGGCCTTTTCTCTTTTTTTATGACCTCTTTTTTCTCTTTTTTTTTCATTTCGTCCGGAGTCACATCCCGACTTGTGGGGGAATCATAGTCTCCATCATCCTTTCCTCACTGGGACAATGCTCTAATAATGATGATCATCACACTTTTATTTTCTTACAACTCAAGAATTACAACTCGATACTTAGAACAAAATATGACTCTATGTGAATGCCTCCGGCGGTGTACCGGGATGTGCAATGACTCATGAGTGACATATATGAAAGAATTATGAACGGTGGCTTTGCCACAAATACAATCTCAACTACATGATCATGCAAAGCAATATGACAATGATGGGGCGTGTCATAATAAACGGAACGGTGGAAAGTTGCATGGAAATATATCTCGGAATGGCTATGGAAATGCCAGAATAGGTAGGTATGGTGGCTGTTTTGAGGAAGGTATATGGTGGGTGTATGATACCGGCGAAAGGTGTGTGGTATTAGAGAGGCTAGCAATGGTGGAAGGATGGAAAAATGTGTATAATCCATGGACTCAACATTAGTCATAAAGAACTCATATACTTATTGCAAAAATCTAGAAGTTATCAAAGCAAAGTATTACGCGCATGCTCCTAGGGGGAAAGATTGGTAGGAAAATACCATCGCTCGTCCCCGACCGCCACTCATAAGGAAGGCAATCAATAAATAAATCATGCTCCGACTTCATTACATAACGGTTCACCATACGTGCATGCTACGGGAATCACAAACTTTAACACAAGTATTTCTCAAATTCACAACTACTCAACTAGCATGACTCTAATATCACCATCTTCATATCTCAAAACAATTATCAAGCATCAATCTTTTCTTAGTATTCAACGCACTCAAAAGAAAGTTTCACAAATCTTGAATACCAAGTATATTATTATTATTAAGCAAATTACCATGCTATTAAGACTCTCAAAATAATCTAAGTGAAGCATGAGAGATCAATAGTTTCTTTAAAACAAATCCACCACCGTGCTCTAAAAGATCTAAGTGAAGCACATAGAGCAAAATTATAATGCTCAAAAGATATAAGTGAAGCACATAGAGCAAAACTACATAGCTCAAAACATATTAGTGAAGCACATAGAGTATTCTATCAAATTCCAATTCATGTATGGCTATCTCAAAAGGTGTGTACAGCAAGTATGATTGTGGCACACTAACAAACAAAGACACAAATAATACAAGACGCTCCAAGCAAAACACATATCATGTGGTGAATAAAAATATAGCTCCAAGTAAAATTACCGATGGAAGTAGACGAAAGAGGGGATGCCTTCCGGGGCATCCCCAAGCTTTGAATTTTTGGTGTCCTTGGATTATCTTGGGGGTGTCATGGGCATCCCCAAGCTTAGGCTCTTGCCACTCCTTGTTCCATAATCCATCAAAATAATTTACCCAAAACTTGAAAACTTCACAACATAAAACTCAACAGAAATCTCGTGAGCTCCGTTAGAGAAAGAAAACAAAAGACCACTTCAAGGTACTGTAATGAACTCATTCTTTATTTATATTGGTGTTAAACCTACTGTATTCCAACTTCTCTATGGATTATAAAATATTTTACTAGCCATAGATTCATCAAAATAAGCAAACAACACACGAAAAACAGAATCTGTCAAAAACAAAACAGTCTGTAGTAATCTGTAACTAACGCAAACTTATGGAACTCCAAAAATTCAGCCAGAATAGGAAGACCTAGGCAATTCGTTTATTGATCATAAGCAATTGTAATCAGTATTTTATCACGTTCTGGTGAATTTTAATAATTCGGGCACTGAACACAAAGTTTCTGGAAATTACAGCAAGATCAAATAACTATCATCCAAGAAGTTCCTATAGGTTTAACTTGGCACAAACACTAATTAAAACACAAAACCAATCTAAACAGAAGGTAGATGGATTATTTATTCCTAAACAGATGCAAAAAGAAAAAAAACTAAAATAAAATTGGGTTGCCTCCCAACAAGCGCTATCGTTTAACGCCCCTAGCTAAGCATAAAAACAAGGATAGATCTAGGTATTGCCATCTTGGTAGGCCATCCATAAGTGGCTCTCACGATAGTTTCATATGGCAATTTATTTTCTTTCTAGGAAAGTGTTCCATGCCCTTTTTTAATGGAAATTAAAATATAATATTTCCTTCCTTCATATCAATAATTGCACTAACCGTTCTAAGGAAAGGTCTACCGAGAATAATAGGGCAAGAATGATTGCAATCTATATCAAGAACGATAAAATCTACGGGCACATAATTCCTATTTGCAACAATAAGAACATCATTAATTCTTCCCATAGGTTTCTTAGTAGTGGAATCCGCAAGATGCAAGTTTAGAGAGCAATCATCAAAATCACGGAAATCTAGCAAATCACACAAAGTTTTGGGGATAGTGGAGACACTAGCACCCAAATCACACAAAGCATAAAACTCATGATCTTTAATTTTAATTTTAATAGTTGGTTCCCACTCATCATAGAATTTTCTAGGGATAGAAACTTTCAACTCAAGTTTTTCTTCATAAGATTGCATCAAGGCATCAACAATATGTTCGGTGGAGGCTTTATTTTGACTATAAGCATGAGGAGAATTTAGCACGGATTGCAACAAGGAAATACAATCAATTAAAGAACAACTTTCATAATTAAATTCCTTGAAATCCAATATAGTGGGTTTAGCAACATCTAGATTTTTATTTCTTTCAATCCCATGTTTATCAATTTCATCATCAAGATCTAAATACTCCGAATTTTTAGAACTCCTTCTGGGTAAAGGAAGATCATATTCAGATCATCAAGATTAATATTGCAAAACAAAGATTTAATAGGGGACACATCAATAACTTTTAGATCTTCATCTTGATTTTCATAAGAATTGGAAGAACATGCTTTAATAAAGGCATCTTTCGTAGCATGCATCCTAGCGGTTCTTTCCTTGCACTCATCAATGGAAATTCTCATGGCTTTGAGAGACTCGTTGATATCATGCTTAGGAGGAATAGGTCTAAGCTTTAAAGAATCAACCTCAAGAGAAATTCTATCAACGTTCCTAGCCAAATCATCAACTTTAAGCAATTTCTCTTCAAGCAAAGCATTAAAATTCTTTTGTGAATTCATAAACTCTTTAACACTATTCTCAAATTCAGAGGGCATCTTATTAAAATTTCCATAAGATTTGTTGTAGGAATTTCCATAATTATTAGAAAGATTACTAGGATAAGGCCTAGGATTAAAATTCCCTCTATACGCGTTGTTACCAAAATTATTCCTACCAACAAAATTCACATCCATAGATTCATTATTATTCTCAATCAAAGTAGACAAAGGCATATCATTAGGATCAGAAGAAACACTCTTAGTAGAAAATAATTTCATAAGTTCATCCATCTTTCCACTCAAAACATTGATTTCTTCTATAGCATGCACTTTTTTATTAGTACATCTTTCAGTGTGCCATTGAGAATAATTAGCCATAATATTATCTAGGAGTTTAGTAGCATCTCCTAAAGTGATTTCCATAAAAGTGCCTCCCGCGGCCGAATCTAAAAGATTTCTAGAAGCAAAATTCAATCCGGCATAAAATTTTTGTATAATCATCCACAAATTCAATCCATGAGTAGGGAAATTACATATCATTAATTTCATTCTCTCCCAAGCTTGTGCAACATGTTCATGATCAAGTTGCTTAAAATTCATAATGTCGTTTCTAAGAGAGATGATCTTAGCGGGAGGAAAATACTTAGAGATAAAAGCATCTTTGCACTTGTTCCAAGAATCAATACTATTTTTAGGCAAAGACGAAAACCAAGCTTTAGCACGGTCTCTAAGCGAAAAAGGAAATAGCTTCAATTTAACAACATCATTATCGACATCTTTCTTCTTTTGCATATCACATAAATCAACGAAGCTATTTAGATGAGTAGCGGCATCTTCACTAGGAAGGCCGGCGAATTGATCTTTCATAACAAGATTCAACAAAGCAGTATTGATTTCACAAGATTCAGTATTGGCAAGAGGAGCAATCA
Organism: Aegilops umbellulata; assembly: GCA_032464435.1. Classification (NCBI taxonomy): domain Eukaryota; kingdom Viridiplantae; phylum Streptophyta; class Magnoliopsida; order Poales; family Poaceae; genus Aegilops; species Aegilops umbellulata. Next base: position 27,180,444 of record CP136056.1, on the reverse strand, counting down.
GAGTGCTAAGGAAATCATTATTATTGGTATTGGTGAAGTCACACAATTTGGTAGTATCTTGAGCCATTGCGACAAACAAGCAATCCAACACACGAGCAAACAAAAGGCAAGCGAGAAAAAGGCAAACGGAAAGAGAGAAGGAGATTAGGAAAGAGAGGGCAAATAAAACGGCAAGGGTGAAGTGGGGGAGAGGAAAACGAGAGGCAAATGGCAACTAATGTAATGCGGGAGATAGGGATTGTGATGGGTACTTGGTATGTTGACTTTTGCGCAGACTCCCCGGCAACGGCGCCAGAAATTCTTCTTGCTATCTCTTGAGCACTGCGTTGGATTTCCCCGAAGAGGAGAGGATGATGCAGCAAAGTAGCGTAAGTATTTCCCTCAGTTTTTGAGAACCAAGGTATCAATCCAGTAGGAGGCTACGCTCAAGTCCCTCGTACCTGCACAAAACGATAGCTCCTCGCAACCAACGCGATTAGGGGTTGTCAATCCCTTCACGGTCACTTACGAGAGTGAGATCTGATAGAGATAATATTTTTGGTATTTTTTATATAGAGATGCAAAGTGAAAAGTAAAAGGCAAAGTAAAAAAGCAAAGCAATATTAAAGTGATGGAGATTGATATGATGAGAATAGACCCGGGGGCCATAGGTTTCACTAGTGACTTCTCTCAAGAGCATAAGTATTCCACGGTGGGTGAACAAATTACTGTTGACCAATTGAAAGAATTGAGCATAGTTATGAGAATATCTAGGTATGATCATGTATATAGGCATCACGTCCGAGACAAGTAGACCGACTCCTGCCTGCATCTACTACTATTACTCCACTCATCGACCGCTATCCAGCATGCATCTAGAGTATTAAGTTAAAAACCAGAGTAACACCTTAAGAAAGATGACATGATGTAGAGGGATAGTTTCATGCAATACGATAAAAACCCCATCTTGTTATCCTCGATGGCAACAATACAATACGTGCCTTGCTGCCCCTTCTGTCACTAGGAAAGGACACCGCAAGATTGAACCCAAAGCTAAGCACTTCTCCCATGGCAAGAAAAACCAATCTAGTAGGCCAAACCAAACTGATAATTCAAAGAGGCTTGCAAATATAACCAATCATACATAAAAGAATTCAGAGAAGATTCAAATATTATTCATAGATAGACTTGATCATAAACCCACAATTCATCGGTCTCAACAAACACACCGCAAAAAGAAGATTACATCGAATAGATCTCCACGAGAGAGGGGGAGAACATTGTATTGAGATCCAAAAAGAGAGAAGAAGCCAACTAGCTAATAACTATGGACCCGAAGGTCTGAGGTAAACTACTCACACTTCATCGGAGAGGTTATGATGATGTAGAAGCCCTCCGTGATGACGGCCCTCTCCGGCGGAGCTCCGGAACAGGCCCCTCAAGATGGGATCTCGTGGATACAGAAAGTTGCGGCGGTGGAATTAGGTTTTTGGCTCCGTATCTGATCGTTTGGGGGTACGTAGGTATATATAGGAGGAAGGAGTACGTCAGTGGAGCAACAGGGGGCCCACGAGGCAGGGGGCGCGCCCTAGGGGGGCGCCCCCCACCCTCGTGACCGCCTCTGTTACTTCTTGGAGTAGGGTCCAAGTCTCCTGGATCACGTTCGGTGAGATAATCACGTTCCCGAAGGTTTTATTCCGTTTGGACTCCGTTTGATATTCTGTTTCTCCGAAACTCTGAAATAGGCAAAAACAGTAATTCTGGGCTGGGCCTCCGGTTAATAGGTTAGTCCCAAAGATAATATAAAAGTGTAAAATAAAGCCCAATATAGTCCAAAACAGTAGATAATATAGCATGGAGCAATCAAAAATTATAGATACGTTGGAGACGTATCAACCGCCGTCACCGTCGTCGTCGCTGCTGCTCTTGCCGCCGTCGTCCCAGTCACCGGCGTCGTCCTCCACCGGAGCCGCCTGCACCGCACCGATGCCCGCCGCCGCATCCAGTGCGGCCTGCAGCTCGGCGGCCTCTGCTGCAGCTGCCATAGCCGCCGCGGCGTCGAGTGCGGCCTGCAGCTCGGTGGCCTCTCTCGCCTCCGCGGCCGCCGTCACGGTGGCCGCTTCTGCCTGCGACACCCGCAGTGCGATGAGGTGGCCGGGGCAGTCGTCGGGGTCGCCGTCCTCGCGCAACGCGAACTGCTCCGGCGGGATCTCGAGGGCGGGAGGGGAGGCGGGCGCGGCGAGGGCGGGCACCGGACGACGGGACGAGCTTGGAGGCGGCGTGGCCGCCGGAGGGGGACGGCGGGGCAGACGACGAGCCGCCCGTCCACAACTCCCGACGAGCGTGCGCGACGACGCTCCAGTAGTTCTTCCCCCTCCAGAACCTACCGTGGCCGGCGATGTTCCAGCGGCCGCCCTCGTGCCAGCGGAGCTCATCCCGCGACGCGTCGAGCCCCCTCGTCGGGTACCCGTCGGCGGTGATGCGGAAGGCATGCGGCAGACGGCAGCCCGGCGGCACCATCAGCCCGACCCGGATGAGCTCGTCGGTCTCCAGCGTGCTCAGGCTAGTCGGCCACGAGTCGCCACAGCCGTCGCTGCCGTCGAACGCCATGGAGGTCGCCGGGAAGGGAGCGCGTCGTCGGTGGAGTGCATCGGTGGGTGAGGTGAGGGGGTGAGACGCGCCGACTGGGGTGGGGGAGGCAGACGGGAGGGGAGCAGGGTTTATGAACGGGCATCGATGGGTGGGGGAGGCAGACGGGTAGGTGACCGACGCCCCGGCTTAACGCCGGCATTAATGGCGTCTCGGCGGCGGCCGCCGCCTCGGGAACCCCCCTTGACCGACGCCATGACGGCACGCAACCGTCCGTCCACACGTCGCGTCGTAATTTTTTTTATTTTTTTCTCTCTGGCCGACAACACGTCGCCACACAAACGCCGCTCGACAGGTCGCGTCGTCTTTTTTTTCTTTGACCACGACTGGTCGTCGTCATACGTACGCGGACGACCGCATGTACGGGCAGTCGACATAGCCCCGCCCCGCGGGTATAGCCCCGTTGCGCGGGCAGGTACAGCCCCGTCACGCGGGCGGGGGCTTTTTATGTGCTGGGACGATCCTACCCTTTTTAATGAAGGGGTACGGAGCGATCTCAGCCGTTGTTGTATTTAGGGGGGTTGTACCAAAGAAGAAGTGTTCTTTTTTTAGGGTGAAAACTTGTATTACTCAATCACAAGATCCTTACAATCATCAAAAGCTAAAGACAAAGCAACTTCTGGGCCAGAGCCTAACCAAGTCGTAGTTCTGCCCTCATCTCTAGCAAACTTAGCTAAACTATCACTAACATTATTCTGAGTATGATTAATATGAGTAATACAATAGATGCCTAATTTCCTTAATGAGAGAAGCGTAGATTGATCTATCCTCTTCCCGGCCTTGGATCAACTTGACGGCAACTATAGAATCCATCTTAATTATGATAGGTAAGTCACTTCTTTGTAGGGCGAAAGAGAGACCTTCCATGCACGCACACAATTCAGCTTCGAGAGCCTCACGACATGAAAATAGCACAGGATAATCATTAAAAAAAATCTATTGCACTTGCTTACTCCATTAAAAAATTATGAGCGTTTAGATAACTATACATTTATTTACTATATATTTCTTTCCAGAAGGAATACATATTATGTGTATTAGTACACATATAGAAATTAAACATAACGATGTTTCCTATGATGCTCAGGAAGATCATCATGAGCAAATATGAATATGTTGGAGCTGAGGATGAACTTGTCGGTTCTCTATTTTTCGATGTTCTTCAAGAAATAATGATCATGTTATGCAATATGGTGCAATAAGGCATGACCTGCCATAAAACCTTGGAGCTTTAGTACTCAACAATTGCAAAGCGCGCAAAGCGCTTCTAAAGCACACCGAAGGCTTTTTCCACATCTTTTCTAATATTTTTGTTACCTTTTAGACGCTAATTTTTTTTGACTAATATGGCCATGGTGGATAGATGCCATCCACAAAGTAGTAACTTAACGAGTAGTTGTGTTCATTGACCGAGTAAACAATTGCAAAGCGCTTCTAAAACACACCAAGGCTCTCTTCACATTTTTCCTAGCAGCTTCTTGACATTGGGCAAAGTAAATATTTTTGTTACCTTTTAGATGCTAAATTATTTTGACTAATATGGATCCACAAGGTAGTAACTTATCGAGTAGTTGTGTCCATTGATCGAGTAATTGCAAGCAGGAGCATCTCCTGTAATAAGTCTAGAAAACAGTGGTGATCTCACATTCAAGTCATTGTGAACCCAAGAAAACCAAAGAATGAATGTCGTATCCAAAGATCCCTCGATGCAACTGCCTCAAGAATGATCGTTGGATCGTTATAGCAGCCTTTATGACCCTTCCACCCTGCAGGACATTTTTTTCATGTCTAGTGCATATAGTCAAGTGATCAAAGCATCCCTGACCATCCTCTTGCTTCACTCACTGTCATCAACCTCTGGGTGTCTTCCTCGGTGGATGCTCTCAAGTACTCAGGTTCAAAGACATCGATCATTGCCTTAGTGAACCTTCGAACGGCCTCTAAGATTGTGTCTTCAACAATGCGGACATACTTGTCAACGGCATCGGCCGAACACCCATATGTGAAGACTCGAACAGCCGTAATGCACTTCATCAGACGGCTTGCACTTATTTCTCCACTTGCATTTCTCCAGAGCTTGAACCAGTCATCATACTTCTCAATGGCTTTTGCAATGGTCAGAAAAGACTTGTGTGCATCCAAAAGCACCGGCAAAAGTACTTCTCCAGATAGATTGGCTTCGGAGCAAAGTAGTCTCTCAAGATCTTGGCATCGCCCTCCATGCTATAACGGTTGATGTGTATGTGGCCAAACTGCGATCCTCTCCTATGGCGCCAAATATCATCATTGAAAATCATGCCTAAAACGGTTTCAAAGTCTTCGTCTTCTTCCAGCTGCAACGAGCACGAGAAAAACTAAACACCCCCACACTATGACCTAGCACAATGAGAAGAACCACAACGGCATCTTCAAGAAGAGTGCGACACCCTCGGATGTCACCCTCGTCGGCGCCAATGCATCGAGTTTTCTCTCGGCAACTCACCCGTGCCACCACGAGAGGCCGCCATAAGGAGTGCGACGAAGACAGAACCCCAGATGTGGGTCAAGACGCCACCCCATCAAGAGAGAGGACACATCCAAGCTACCTGTTGCAACCCCTCATGTTGCCCACACAACCCGGGAGGGGAGTCGCCGCCACCGCAATGATGCCCGCCGAAGATAAACCATGCGGGCCGCCCTCCGAGGTTGCCGCCCCGGCGTCCCCGTCGCGAGATACATCCGTCGCCCACATCACAACACACTCAACCACAATAGGAAGAGTGAAGGCACTCCATCTACTCCTAACCCAGCACCAGTCCCTGAGTCTGGGTAGATGCCTCCGTCGTAGTAGGCACCCACACCTCCGTGCCCAGCCAATACCCGATGGACTGGGGGGACATGACTCCAAGACTGCCGACGGCTGCGGGCGAGCCAACTGAGACATCGGCCAGGCAAGCTCACACGACGCCATGTCCATGGTCACTTGCGTCGATCCGCGCAACGACACGGCACTAACACGACCACCACCGCCGAGCACCACCTAGACCAAGCCCAACCTCACCTACCCGGAGCACCAACTCCGATCTACCTCGAGTCCAGATCTGGTCCGCCCGAGCACAAACCCTAGGTCAAAGCTATGTCGACGAGCAAAACCGCGCACAGCCAACCCGCCCAAGGAGAAGGGAGCTTTCCACCGCCACCCCCACACTCATCAACCGCCATGTTGCGTCCACGCCGACCACATGTGCAACCACCATGGGTTCCCACCCCTACGTGGCCGCCCCCACAAACCACCGCAGAGGCGGCCGACCGCGGCTCAAGCTCTACACCCTCAGCCTACTCGCTTGCCATGACAGTCACTAGCACTAGCCACCTCACCTCCTCGAGACCAGAGCACCTAAACGAGAGCCGCGGAAGCACGCCCATGAGGAAGGCCGTAGGACGACGCCCCCAGATCAGCTGCAGCCCCGCCCCACCGCCTCCACGCCAGGCTCGGGGCTCACCACTAGTTCCTCCTCGGAGATCATAGGGGAGCGCGTCCCCGACCCATGCCCCGCGCCGCCACCCCCTCCCATTCTACGCCCGCGTGCTCGCCGCCAAACACCGCCACGCCCCCTGCAGTGCCGCACCATCGCCCGATGACGCCGCTCGTGCCATCCACCACCACGCGAAGAAGAGAGGAAGCCTCAGCGCCGCCCACGTCGGCAGGGCTTTGCCCACCAGCGAGATCCGACAGTGGCGAGGAGGGGGGAGGAAGGAGGGAGGAACCTAGTTGGCGACAACTAGGGTTTCTCCTTCGATCACACGTGGGCAACGTGGGGGTGGCGGGAGGAAAGCTGTGTCGGGTGGGTTGCTTTGAGAAATCCACGTGTCATCTAATGAAAAGGGCCGTTCCATCCGAGGAAAACGACCCGCTCGTCCATGCTAGAGGACACGAGAGGAGATTAGTTGCAGCAAAACCGGTAGTACACGAATTCACTTCGCAGTGGCATACATGTGTAATATCACTATATCAATCAACTTCCACTCCCTTGTTTCCAGCTCCTCGCTCATAACTCCTAGTGTTCGACCGTTTGGGCCAGTTCTGGACCTGGAGTTCACTGAGTTGGGAGCCAGGTGAGTATCGACCAGGCCCTTAGGCTTCTTTGTTCATAGGATAAAAAGAGATATCATTTGGTTCATAAGATATAAACTTTTTCATTAGGTCTGAGCTAATATTTTTCTTTCCTTTTGATATGTGAAGATAGGAACCAATCCTGCATAGGAGTAGTTCCTACAAACCAAAGAGCTCTCAGGGTATTTTTACTATAAAAAATCTATCATATAGAATTCCTACAAATTTGCTATAAATTAAAGGAGGCCTTAGAGTTAGGGATTCTAACAAATGTGAAAGAACTTCCCTCATGAACTACACGAGAGTGAACCAAAGACAATATACACTACCTAAATGCTTGTAGGAAACAAGACACGGCTTCTTAAAAAGTGAAACAAGACAGGAATAAAACATCATGTGCTTCATCTATCCGAGCTACATGATTGCTGAAAAATAGAAGGTAAGCATATGTAAATTTGTCAAAGCTACAATATCATCACAATAGGTGTCATGAGAAAAGTTATAGCAACAAGGAGAATACGGGGAGGTACGAGTGTAACTACTCTCCCTTCTTTTTTTCTGAAATATGCACGAGTGTGCGTATCATCTATTAAAGAAGGGGAAGGGGTGAAAGAAACCCTCCACAAGTAGTCTCCCTTCTTCTTGGCGCCAAGGACATCCAGGCATCCACCAGCTTCTGGTCACAAGGGCCTTTTATGACTAGCGAAAGGAGCACACATACAAAAGAAGATGTAACATAAGTGATGAAACCAATTACACCAATATATATGATCAAATCTAAAACCAGAAATAAGCATGGGGCATCTAAATAACAAATACAGTCAGCTGCTGAATCCTTTAGCATGTTTCTTATTGGATAATCATTTACCGTATTTATTTTGCCCAGCATAATCTTTACCTTGTTAGTGTTGTGTTTGGATAGTGATGATCAAAACCAACCATACCAATTTTTGTTCGTGGCCAATTATTTTTGTTCTTGCTTTGATGGTTCCTAATATTTTAGCATGTCCATGCTCCCACCAGCCAACTCCAGTCCATTACTCTGGGCAATTGACCAAAACATGGTTAATCAAAACATACGCAAAACTATTTGCTAGCCAATGTTTTGGTGGGGTTTGATTGGGCTCAAACCAAGCGCACCCCATGGTTCTTAGACAAGTTATCCTGGCACAAATCCTGAGAGCATTCGGTGATCAATAGGTGTGACAAAAATAAGACAAAACAATAAATTACAAAAGACCACAATAACGTTTCACATGTTGCTGTGGGATACCAGGAATCCAAGTGTATTAGAAAGGTCAAGGGCCTAAGCATCCACTATATAAGCATACCAGGTTGAGGTGGGCAAGAATTATCAATCGATTCCCCCTAATTATTTGGCTGATTGGTCGTGTAGAACAACAAAAAAGAGGTGGGCAATGTTAGAATATATTGTGTGTATACGGTTGTGTATATAAAACCGTATATTCTCTTGGTATTGCGTGCGTGGTTAACTTTGTAATCTGGTAGTTAGGTTTAAGCTTCGATCCTTATCTTATAGATAGCTAACTTGAGGATCAAGCCTAACCAACTACCGAATCTTGTAAACCCTAGCCTATGGCTATATATAACACGCAATGCGTCCCTGCTAGGCATACGCTTCAAGCCATCTTTCATGGTATTCAGAGCCTATCTCCTCTAAAGCACATCTCTCATAGCCATGGCATCCTCAAGCTCCGCTGTCGCCACGCCTGCCCTCATCCCCATAGCCGATCGACTCCATCGCTGCAATTTCCTGGTATGGCGCGCGCAAGCCATGGCAGCCATCCGTGGGGCGCAGCTCGTCTCCTACCTCGACCCAGATCAGGAGCAGCCGGAGCAGAAGCTCCGCGACAAGGACGGCAAGCCCACGGACGTGCCCAACCCTGCATGCGACATCGACAAGGCTCGAGATTCTCAGGTGCTGAGTTTCATCTTCAACTCCATCTCAGCTCCTGTTATGGTTCAGGTCGCACACTGTGACACGGCGGCCGAAGCATGGGCCGCCATCAGGGAGATCTTCATCTCCCAAACTCAGACGCACGTCGTCAACACCAGAATCGCCCTCTCCACCACCAAGAAGGGCAACTCGACGATGTCCGAGTACATCGGGCGCATGAAGGCGCTCGGTGATGAGATGGCATCGGTGGGCAAGCCGCTCACCGACGACGACATGGTGTCCTACATCCTGGCGGGACTCGACTACGACTACGTGTCCTTCGTCTCCATGATCTGCGCTCGCACCCAGCAAATCAAGGTGAGCGAGCTTTACTCGCAGCTGATCAGCTTTGAAAGCAGGCTGGCCATGTTTGAAGGTGGGGGGCAGTCCTCCCACTCCTCTGCCAACGCCGTGTCTCGCGGTGGTGGCCGCGGTGGCAACGGTGGCCGCAATGGAGGCGGCCGTGGCAATGGAGGCGGCGGACGTGGTCGCGGCGGCGGCCGCGGCAATGGAGGAGGTCACAACGACTTGCCTGAGGTCTTCTACCAAATCTGCACCAAGCCGGATCACACGGCCATGGAGTGCTATCGTCGTTTCGATGTCTCCTTCAACAAGGAGAAAACTGCAGCAGCCGTCAACACCAACTCCTCCTACGGGGTGGACATGAACTGGTATGTGGACTCAGGTGCAACAGACCACATTACCAGCGAGCTTGACAAGCTCACCGTCCGTGACAAGTACAATGGACACGATCAAATAAACATGCCAAACGGCGTAGGTATGAAGATTTCCCATATAGGTCATGCATATGTTCGTACCCCTACTTGTAATCTTCATCTCAAAAATATTCTGCATGTGCCCAAAGCCACTAAAAACTTGATCTCTGCTCATCGTCTAGCCAATGACAATCATGTGTTTCTTGAAACTCATCCTCATTTTTTCTTTGTCAAGGACAAGGCAACGAGGAAAACCCTCCTCCACGGCAGGTGTAGAAACAGGCTCTATCCCCTATCATCAGCTCCAATAAGCTCGGGCAGACATGCACTTGGCGCCACCAAGATATCTCCATCGAGGTGGCACGATCATTTAGGACATCCATCTTCGGCAATAGTTCAACATGTTCTTAGACACAATCAAATTTCCTTTTCTAGCAAAGAGTTGAATAAAGAGGGAGTGTGTGATGCTTGCCAACAAGGCAAGAGCCATCAACTTCCCTACCCAAATTCTAGTAGTATTTCAAAAGCTCCTTTAGAGCTAGTTTTCTCTGATGTATGGGGGCCTGCCCGAGATTCAATTAATAAGAAAAATTATTATGTGAGTTTCATTGATGATTTCAGCAAATTCACATGGATATATATCCTCAAACATAGATCAGAAGTTTTCAAAGTGTTTCATGAGTTTCAAGCACTAGTTGAAAGACTTTTTGATCGCAAGATTATCACCATGCAAACGGATTGGGGCGGTGAGTATGAGCGCCTCAACTCCTTCTTTCGTCAAGTAGGGACACATCACGTATCATGCCCACATGCCCATCAACAGAATGGGTCAGCCGAGAGAAAACATAGGCACATTGTGGACGTGGGTCTCTCACTTTTAGCTTATGCTTCCATGCCCTTAAAATTTTGGGACGAGGCTTTTCTAGCTGCCACCTATCTTATCAATCGTACTCCTAGCAAGGTGATTAATCTTGACACTCCTCTGGAAAAATTGTTTCATGAAAAACCCAACTACCATGCCCTACGCACCTTTGGTTGTGCATGTTGGCCAAATCTCCGACCCTTTCATGCTAAGAAGCTAGAGTTTCGTTCAAAACAATGTGTTTTTCTTGGCTATAGCAATCTCCATAAAGGGTTCAAGTGTCTGGATGTCAAAGAAGGACGTGTCTATATCTCTCGAGATGTTATCTTTGATGAAACCATTTTTCCGTTTGCCTCACTGAATCCAAATGCCGGCGTCCCTCTTCGTTCCGAAGTTCTTCTTCTTGCAGAAACTGCTCCATCCGAACCTATTGATCATGGGGGCGAACAGATAGCTGATCTTTCGGTTAATCTTCATAAAAATCCTGCTGTAAATTTTGGTGGAAATCCTGTTTTTGGCTATGATTTTATGCAGCAGACAGGCGTGGAACACGATGCGGATTCAGGTGTTGCGCCGGATCCAGCAGGCGGCGATCCCGGGGAAGATCCTCCCTCGCCTGCCGCGCCAGACGGTGGGATTCGCACCGCATCAGTCTCGGGAGCGGGCGATCCAACGTCGCCACGACGCGTGTCTCCTCGCGGGCCCGCGGACACAGGCGCTGTCGCGCACTCAGGGTCAGGTGGACCCACAAGCAGCGAGGCGCCGCTCTCCACACGCCAAGTGGTGCGGTCCCTTCCGCATGGTGACGCGAGCCAATCAGGCGCGTCGCAGGCGGGCGACAGCATCCGCCTTGGATCTGCTGCTGCCGGCCCAGGTGCGGACGCAGGCGATGGCGACAGGATCCGCGTCGGATCTGGTGCAGCTGGGTTAGGTGCTGGATCCGCTGTGCAGGGCTCCGGATCCTCTGTGCAGTTGCCTTCTGCGATGATTTCTGCGTCACCACCAAGAACAAGATCTCAGCATGGTATTTTGAAACCAAAAGTACGGACGGACGGTACGGTCAGGTATGACAAAGGGCGTCGGTTTGCTGGTCTTGCTGTCACGGGAGAACCAAATACCTTGGTAGAGGCATTGGAAAATAAAAATTGGAAAAATGCAATGAATGAGGAATATAATGCTCTCATGAAAAATAAAACATGGCATCTAGTTCCTCCAGCAAAGGGGAGAAACTTAATTGACTGCAAATGGGTCTATAGAATTAAAAGAAAGGCAAGTGGAGAAATAGACAGATACAAGGCTAGACTAGTTGCAAAGGGGTTTAAACAAAGATATGGTATAGATTATGAAGATACTTTTAGCCCTGTTGTGAAAGCAACTACTGTTAGACTTGTTCTGTCCATTGCAGTATCAAACAATTGGAGTCTTCATCAATTGGATGTGCAGAATGCGTTTCTTCATGGCGTTCTAGAGGAAGAAGCGTATATGAGACAACCACCTGGGTATGAGGTAAAGGACAAGTATCATTATGTATGCAAGCTTGATAAGGCTTTATATGGTTTGAAACAAGCACCTAGAGCATGGTACTCTAGGCTGAGTGTAAAACTACAGAGACTTGGTTTTCAGCCATCCAAAGCTGACACATCACTGTTCTTCTACAGAAAAGGCAGAATCACCATTTTCATGCTAGTATATGTTGATGATATTATTGTTGCAAGCTCATCGCATGATGCAACCAAAGCATTGCTTGAAGATCTAAGGAGAGACTTTGCTCTTAAAGATCTTGGTGATTTGCACTACTTCTTGGGAATAGAAGTAAAAAGGGTTAAAGATGGCATAGTCTTGAGTCAAGAAAACTATGTGTCAGATGTGCTAAAACGAGCAGGTATGATGAATTGCAAAGTGTCAAATATGCCTCTTTCAACTTCTGAAAAATTATCTAAGAAAGAAGGAGAGCCTTTAAGTGCTGAAGATTCTACAAACTATAGAAGTGTTGTAGGTGCTTTGCAATATCTAACACTTACAAGACCTGATATATCTTTTCCTATCAATAAAGTATGCCAGTTCTTGCATGCTCCCACCTTTGCACATTGGACAGCAGTAAAAAGAATCTTAAGATATTTAAGAGGTACTATGAGTACAGGGTTGAATGTCACAAGGTCAATGTCAACTTTGGTGAGTGCATTCTCTGATGCTGATTGGGCAGGTTGCCCTGATGATAGAAGATCAACAGGGGGCTTTGCTGTTTTCTTTGGACCAAATCTTATATCATGGAGTGCACGGAAACAAGCCACTGTATCAAGATCAAGTACAGAAGCTGAGTACAAAGCTCTGGCTAATGCCACGGCAGAGTTAATATGGGTTCAAACCTTGTTGAATGAGCTACGTGTTAATCACTCTCCTGTTGCACGGTTGTGGTGTGATAACATTGGTGCAACATATTTATCAGCAAATCCAGTGTTTCATGCTAGAACTAAACACATTGAGGTAGATTATCACTTTGTGCGAGAAAGGGTAGCTAAGAAGCTTCTTGATATTCGGTTCATTCCCACTAATGATCAAGTTGCAGATGGTTTCACTAAAGCCTTATCATGGCGCAAGTTAGAAGAATTTAAAAACAATCTCAACTTGGTGAAGTTATGATTGAGGGGGTGTGTTAGAATATATTGTGTATATACGGTTGTGTATATAAAACCTTATATTCTCTTGGTATTGCATGCGTGGTTAACTTTGTAATCTGGTAGTTAGGTTTAAGCTTCGATCCTTATCTTGTAGATAGCTAACTTGAGGATCAAGCCTAACCAACTACCGAATCTTGTAAACCCTAGCCTATGGCTATATATAACACGCAATGGGTCCCTGCTAGGCATACGCTTCAAGCCATCTTTCAGGCAAATCTCAAAGTTAGTTCAATAGAAATGAGGGGATTGCGGGTACCACAAGAACACCTTATCAAACTGCTTGTGGATTAGGAGGATTCTAAATTTCTGACGGCTGAGTTTCTGTGAGCTGGGTGTTGATCAAGAGCACATACTATTGTGAGGACTGAGCATCTGTCCAAGTTAGATCGATGGTTGGTTGCTTATTTGTTAGGATAATAAAACTAAAGGTGGTAATCATAAATATATTAATCACTTTGAGTTGCTAGTACAAAAAGAAAGGATTATATATGCGAGTAAAAAATTACCCAATAACGAAGCTTTCTCTTCACCTTCCAAGGAAGCGTTGGAAGCCTATTTTCTAGCCTTTTCGAATATAATAGCCCTTTGTTCCTACAAGGGTCACAAGGAGAATGTATTAAGCCCACTAATTAACATGATGTAGGAACAGTTGTGACAGCATAAATAGGGAGTGGTGAGGAAAAACAAAGTAGGAGTGTCAGTGCCATACCAGACATTGCGAATGCAGCAAGTAATGACATGGTGGATGAGGCTACGAGGACCCGGGTTAAAGCCATCTAGACCGCATGTGTCGATTGGTTGAGACCAAGCACCAGTCCTGAGGTGGTATTGTGCATAATGATAGTATATTGGATGGGTATAGACAACAGTTTCAGACATGATAGTAGGCAGCGCCGTGGAGGAGACGCTCAGGCACTTCCCTTGGAGAAAGAGGGCACGGTCTCCAATGCTTGTCACCGGGATAAACCTTTCCAAGATAAGGTCCTCGAGTTTGTAAATCACAATGTGCTTTAAGGACATGTCGCCATGGCCAACAAGCAGGATCTGTGAGTTGCATTCTACCAGATGGGAGCCCCTGTAGAGTTTATCTGCCGGACAGGTGGCAATCAGCTTTGGCGGCAGTGGCGGCGAACCAACCTGCAGGGGCGAGTCGATACGGAAAACCAGCGAGCCATTAGTTGTAGGATGGTGCACAAAGTATAGCTTGCCTTGGAATGCCAAGGGCGCAATGTTAAATGGGACTTCCCAGCTTGGCATGGTCCATTGCTGGTCTTGGGAGTCGGAGGTCGCAAAGGCTACGCGCATCAGACGACGGAACGCGAGCATGACGACGACGGATCCACCGCTGCAGGAAACGGAAGCGCACACGCAGTATCTGATGTAGTACCATTTCCGCAGCTCGGGGTCGGTGTGTGCGCTGCGGAGATCGTCGCCCAGCTGCGTGAGGAGGGTGGCAAGCGGTGGGAGCTCAACAATGTCGCGGGTGAAAGGGTGGAGGAGGCGGATGGCGGTGTCTTGGTCTCTCTGGAGGAGCAGGAGGCCGTCGACCGATTCCAGAGCACAGTGGTTCTTGAACAGGGGGAGCTCGACACGGACGAGGGCTCCAGTGTCAAGGTCGAAGAAGCGGACGTAGCCACCCAGCTTTCTGTGGCCCGGGTAGAGGCCGTTGCCCTCCGGCAGCATCATCCAACGGCGCGGGTGGAAGCGTGGATCGGTGACGCCGCGGCCGCGCGGGCACACGGTGCCGGACCGCCAACCGGTGCAAACGGCGCGGAAGCGGACGTAGTCCAGAAAATCGCCGGCCAGCACGCGGCAAGCTATCTGTCGAACCATATCCCCTGGAAGCGACGCCCAGGAGGAAGAGGACGGCGACGAGGGTGCTGCCGCGCCGGCGACGTCATCCGGGGCCAGCACCGCGGGCGCGGGGCAGTGCCGCTTCTTTGTGAGCGCCGTCGTGGGCTGCGGCCCCGAAGAGCGCTTCCTGGATCTCGACGGTGACATCCTGCGTTCCAATCGTAGATCTGATTCGCCCAATTAAGAAACACACGATGGTGAATTTTATTTTACCCTGGAGAAACGAAAGAAACACAAATGACGAGGAGATAAATTACACAGCGCAGAGGTGCAGTACCGGTGAGTTGGGAATTTGAGATGGTGAATGGTGGCGGTGGAGCACAGTTGAGGCTCAGCGGCGGCTAGGTCTTCCGTGCTTCCTTCTTTTGCATTTTAGACATTGATGAATCAGCCTTTTTTATATAGTACTCCCTCCGTAAACTAATATAAGAGCATTTAGATAACTAAAGTAATGATCTAAAAACGTTTATATTAGTTTACGGAGGGAGTATCTTTTTATACTTAGACAACTTTCTATTTGAGTGTCATTTTCTCTTCCCGACTTGATAGCTCGTCGACCATGAGTAATTGCGCACCGATAAATGACCCGTTGTATTATGGATCATGCTATCGTCAGCTGGCGGAAAAGATCCACCGCTGTCGTCTGATATGATGTCATCATGCGGTAGAGCGACGTCTTTGCAGCATAGGTCTTGCTACAGAAACTTTTACAGTGAAGGTATTGTTGCAAAAGACTTTGCAATAGTTGTAATGTTGCAGAATTTTTTTATCTTCACCTTCATATACTGTTACAGAAGAAAGGTTTGCAACATGATTGATGTTACAAAAAATCTATCATACAACAAGGAGGAAGTTGCAGAAAAAGCACCACCGTCGTTCGCCGTGAGCTCCGCCAAATGGTGGTGAGGGAAGATCGTCGCCGCCCGTCCCCGCCTTTGCGCCGCCACCGGCGAACACCGGACATCCGACCAGGTCGCCTCACCGCCATCCTCCTCTTCCTGTTATCTCTCGCCGTGCGCCACTGTCGTCGCGGGTCCTCATCGTGAAGCTGGCCTCCAACCCCGCTAAACCTCGACGAGCCAAGCGCCCATCGCTTCATATGTCCATGCGTGCCATCCTCGTCAGATCCGGTGAGATCCGGCTGGAATCTTCGTCGTCATCGCCCTCCTGGCCACACGAGTCTCCGTCCCCGACGCTCCTGGACGTCCCTGCGCGCTATCCTCGTCGGATCCGGCAAGATCCGGCTGGAATCCTCGTCGTCGTCGCCCTCCCGGCCGCACGAGTCTCCGAACTCGACGCTCCCGGAGGTCCCCGCGCGCCATCCTCATCGCCGTCGCCCTCCCGGTCGCACGAGTCTCCGTCCCCGACGCTCCCGGAGGTCCTTACGAGCTATCCTTATCGAATCCGATGAGATCGGGCTGGAATCTTCGCCTTTGTCACCCTCCTGGCCACACGAGTCTCCGTCCCCGACGCTCTCGGAGGTCCCTACGAGCCATCCTCGTTGGATCCCATGAGATCCGGCTGGAATCTTCGCCGTCGTCGCCCTCCTGGCCACACGAGTCTCCGTCCCCGACGCTCTTGGACGTCCCCCCGCTCCATCCTTGTCGGATCCGACGAGATCCGTCTGGAATCCTCATCGTCGTCGCCCACCCAGCTGCACGAGTCTTCGTCAAGCCCCACTTAGATGTCCAGTTGCAAACTCTCTTTTTTTTTAAAAAGGCTCGGTTGCAGAAAACATGGACACTGAGGGTGTTGCTCTATACCGTCTAATCAAGAGTCAATCCGACGGGCACGAAGGCTACGGACGCTCGTATGCAATCGGTCGGCTGAAGGTCAGCGTTTCCCTTGTGTTATTAGCGCAAAGACAAAATACATCCTGAAAGTAAGTGAAAGTTTGAGGTATTTTTTTCATGGGCTGCCTACGCCTGCGCCGCTAGAGGCCAACTCGTCCATGTCTATCATTGACCTCACCTCCGCCGATGACATCTAGGCGGCAAACTCCGACAAGGAAGAGTAGGAAACAATAAGGACTTAAGGACGGGCGCATGCGAAAATTTAGACTAGATTAACTTTTAGATGCTTATATTTAATGAAATATGTTAAACATATGGTGAATGTGTTCCGGTACAAATGAAAATCATTCGGTTCGTTTAAATTTTATTTGAAATTTATGCGGACACGGTTGAATGGTCTGACTCCCGTATTACTGTCCGTGAACGCGTCTTGAAGCATCCGCGGACGAACACTGCGTTGGTTTTTGGGGCCCGCATTCCCCTAAGAAACTCGCCGGCGGAGTCGCCGGACTTGGGTGGTGGAACGGAAGCAGCTCCGGGACGAGCCGCTGTTTCTAGGGCGGGGGTCTGCCCTACCAGTCTTCTGAAATAAACGAGCGAGGATCTCATCTAGACCGTTCATATTTCAATCGAACGGGTCACACGCGCCCGTGCCGTGCTTTCTCAGCCTGGTGGAGGTTCTGCGCCGACGACAAGGGTAAGTGGGGAAGAGAAAGCCTCGCGTGTTCACCGGCCACGCCCGCCATGTCCGATACAGAAACGGCGGCGGCGGCGACATCGACGGAGCGGAAGCCCCGGCGCCTGCGGGGGCACAAGAAGGGCGCCGTCACCTGCTGCGTGGCATCCTCCGCCCGCCCGGGCGTCGTGGCGTCATCCGGCGAGGTACACGCTTCTACTCGCTCTGAGCCTCTGAATTTTCTCCAAGAAAAGGGTTACCCCGTTCCATGGCCTCGCGTCAACACCCTCTAGCCCGTGGGGGACGTCCTCGCGCTGCCCCTAGTTGTGGTAGCATGGTTTCTCTCGGTTAGGACACTGATCGAACACCTCGTGGGCGCTAGCTGGTATAGTGGCCGAATCTCGTGGCTCGCCTGCTGCTTTTATGTGATGCCGCAGTAGTGCAATGTTGCCAATGGGATCCGGTTGCTTCGCACTGGCTTTGTCGATGGAGGCTTTGGCGTGGCGCTCCTTGAGCTTTAGCAATGAGCGGTTGAGCTAATTTGTTGGACACTGCCGCACTGGGAAGGCAAACTATGCGGCCATGTGATGTTCTTGTTTCTCAGGATGCACATTGAGGCATTGAGCTCGTTGCTGCAGGATTAACTGGACCACATCTTGTGTATAGCATTGTATTATTGTACAGAATGCAATTCCTTGTGAAGTAGTGCCAGGATAA
Organism: Aegilops umbellulata; assembly: GCA_032464435.1. Lineage (NCBI taxonomy): Eukaryota > Viridiplantae > Streptophyta > Magnoliopsida > Poales > Poaceae > Aegilops > Aegilops umbellulata. Next base: position 27,162,470 of record CP136056.1, on the reverse strand, counting down.
CAGATTTTGAACATCCAATGACCTTTTTCATGGTCTCATGCTAGTATGATTACATGATGGCATTTCAGTTCGGTACCGCACAATGAATTTCTCAGCATTCGCCTCTCACAGAAGTATTGGTAACAAAATACTAGTAAGCTGAGATGAGAAATGGCACGCGGCACTAGAATATTTTGTTAAGGTACTGGGGAAGTGGTAAGTCCTGGTATTATGCTCCAAGGCCAGTAGGTTATTTCCTTGTGTAGGTCTTATTTCCGTTTCTGCAGAAATTACAATGATCAGTTGCTAATGGTTGTTCAACACTGTGAAACCAAACCTTAGGCATATAATTTCGCACTGCTTGGTAGTTCTGATGTCTCTGCCCTTTGGTAACCTCTCATGTTCTAAACTTCTAACAGCTTATTCTGTCACCTTAGGATGGATGTCTTTGCTGGTTTGATTTGCGCACCAAAGATGTGCTCTTGACCATCGAGGCAGCAAATAAACCTATTTCTTCCATCTGTTTTAAATCAGGTCAGTAATCCCTCCAAACATCTCAAGAAGTTCATCCCCTTTTTTGTGGGACGTGCAAACTTCACACGCTTTAATGTCATTTGTTTTCATATGATAGGAAATGAAGATCATGTATATATATCAGCTGAAAATGAAATTCTGTCTTTCGATATTCGTATGGTAAGTGAGCACCCACGTAATATTTGTATTCCCAGTTTGAAGTTGTGACTTTTGCGTTGGTTTTAACTGGGAATATGATTAAAGTAGTTTAATTGCAGGGATCTCAATCAAAGCCACTGGAGACATATAACTACAATAGAGATGAAATCAACCAGGTATTTTGTGCTATATGCAACACCACTTCTTTTAGTCCTTTTATTACGGTGTGCGATGATGCTGTGATTCTTATTACTGGACCTTAGCCCTTTGGCCTGATACTAGCATTTAACTGTGTCCAGCAAGGGTAGATTCTAAGAGTTCCACATTTTATGCAGATTGCTGTCAGTTCTAAAGGCTTTCTTGCTGCTGCAGATGACAGTGGGGATGTTAAGGTATAGAAGATCTTCTCGAAATAATAGAATTAAATCATCCTAGGTTCAAAAGTACTGGTTTTATATATAGCTCTTACTTAGAACCAAGAAGGATTAGATCAATAAAACCAGTACTTTTTGGTCCTAAGCTATAATTGGTTTTAACATCCTTCTTGGTTATTGGTCATAAGTAAGAGTTCATAGCAAGAGGATTGTTGATAACTTCAGATCTAGGCTTTTGGGTGCTCTAGTATCTTCAAGCTGAAGAAACTTGTATGAAATAAGATTTTACTTCTTTGGCATGATAAATTATTTCACTCTTCATAAGTTTGACTATTCCTCTCACAGATTATCAATACCACTCAAAAGTGCTTGTACAAAAGATTGAGGGAAGCGCACACAAGTGTATCCTTATGTGGTCTGGATAAATTCCTACCTTTTCATCAAATAACAGTGTTTAAGTTTTGTTTTGCGCATTATATTCCCAGCTTAATGTTTCCGTTGCCCTGCAACTGTCTTCCTTAGCAATATTTCAACAGATTTGCAGCAGCGTACAATTCATTCCTTGGAGACCTTGGACAGGTTATTGCTATTGTTCACTTTTTCTTTGTTTTATTTGACACTTTTATTTGCTCCTGCTGCTTCCTTTTTTTACAACTATAAGGGAAGAACTATTATATGTCTATCTTTGATATGTCATTTTAAATGTATTATCGTCTTGATTTGGCAGCAATTACTGGTGGCCTCGATTCAAAGCTTGCTGTGTGGGATTTCTCCAAAGGGCGAACACTATTTTCTATTGATTATGGTACCTAATTCTTCTATTTCCGAACTGATACTTATGCCTTGTCCTGATAATGATGCATCCTAACAGTTCCTAGTAAACCTCATGAAACTTGCTTAAGGCATATTAAATGCAGCTCTTATGTGTCTATTAGAAAGAAGAGTTGCACTAGTTAGTTTACATAGTAGGAAAAGATCTGTTGATTCATTGAAAAGTTGTAAGCTCTGTTATTTTTCACTTTGCTATTATCAGATGTGGATCAGTGAACGTATTTCTGTTGAATGTCAGGATCACCTGAGTTGCAAAATAGCAGTTCTTCGGGTGGTACAGGGCAATGTCTCAACCCTGCTTTCGTTCACTCGGTAGCAGTTTCTGAAGAGGGCATTTTAGGAGGGTTGTACAAAGTTTGTGCCGTTGCAAGGGGGGACGGTGCTGTTGATGTAGTTGATCTAGAATATGAATTGGCCCCTGCAAAATCCAAAGGCCTTTCTCGGGCAGGGTGGTCGACCATGAGCTCAAAAACAACTGATCTTGGGGATGGGAGCAATAATCAATGTCAAAGGAGAAGGATCCATCTTGATTACTCAATGGGTGGCCATACTGCAGCTGTCTCCTGTGTGTAAGTCCCTTTATGCTGTTTCTATGTTCCTTACTTACCTCACTGTTTCACTAATTAACCACTTAACAGGGCATTTTCAGCGTTTGGTGAGAAGGGAAAGTTCCTTGTTTCAGGTGGTAATGACGCATCACTGAAAGTATGGGATTGGTCCAAAGGATTTTCTCCTGAAACAAGCAGCAATAGTGAACTGGTGTTGGATATTGATGTGAAGAAAAAGGTCATAACTAGACCTTCAATTTTGTTTTAATTATTGTCTTTTGATATGGCACTAACAACACCAACATATATAGATTAAACTTTGTTAGTTACTATGGCATTGAAATTTCTAGGCATAATACTGACGTCTGATCTATCTTGTCAGGTAAATTGGTTGTGCACTGCTCCAACTGATTCAGATAACCTGATTGTGTGCGACACATCCAAGGTGGTCAAAGTATATAATTTCCCGTAGATGGAGAAATGCGTTGTTGCCTTATGGACAGTTTTCTGGGGTATGACACAACATGTTTCCTGGTCATGAGTGCCATGTTTGCCCTGACTCCTGTCTCTTCTTCATATGAACCCAAGCCAGCTGCAGCTAGACCGGTGAAATGACAGTATATGACTTAAGAGGCTCTGCAGAAACCATTTTTTTGTAATGAGACAAAAGTTACGTGGTAATGAAATCTTGTACTCTGATGTGCTGCTAGGATAGACATGTATATCTTTGTTGTGTTGGTGTTATAAATGTATGGTTTCAGTATGGAATGATTGGGTTTGTGCTGGCGGTTCATCAAAGATGGTGAAATGTGCTTAAATCTTTTGTTTTCCACATGATTTCGTAGAATTGTAACTGTTGTTTCTTACAAAGGCCCAGTTCTTCTGAGCAGATTCTGGAGAATCTGGGCCTGGAAAATCAACAAAACAAAAGAACTCAATTTTGCTTCGGAAACCTTGGCAGAATTCTGGAGGATCCTACTCAAAATCCTCCCAAAACCTGGATTCTCAAGAAAACGCTTCAGATAGGAGAATACCCCTATCGATTTTCACTAGGATCCTAGTGCAGATTCTGTGGGCGGCTCTCCAGAATCTTGATTCTGGAGAATCCTGCGCAAAAAGATCTGGGCCAAAGTCATTTCCCCAAACGTTGTGATTGTGATACACTGATATTACATGCTAATATATTTTTTGCAACAGCTATGAACATATTGCAGCTGGCAAGCCGATTCACTAATTACTGTCACATGGCGGTGTTGTTGTTACCAGTAACCTCTGCAAGAGCACCTGCCTTGCTCAAAATGATGGAACCTGTTGGAATCCCTCAATATGATCTCTCTGCTGCACATCTTGGATATGAACTTGGCGGCCTCGTGGCAGTGGGTGCAAACCCTCGAGTTCTTCGTCACGCGGATCGGGCGCCCTTCCGACAGATTCAGCACCCCAAACGCGACGGCGAGCTTCGAGCTGTGACCACAGAGTGATTCGCCGTTCACCGCGTCATCGGCGCCCATCAGAGCATATCTCTTCTTTGGATCATGGCCTTCTTCCTGCATTCTTCTGGCAACTTCATCCAGGAACTCTGCGATCCTCTCCCCCTGCGGATGATTCCTGTTGCCCGCGATGAAGACCTGAACCTTGCCCCGGGCCTCAATCCAGCTGCAGCCACTTTTCTCCCGGAGTCCTCGGCCGCCGATCTTGTTCCTGAGCTTCCTTACAGCCTCCCATCTCTCAGCTTCAGCATATATGTTGGCAAGAAGAACGTAGTACCCGGTGTTTTCAGGTTCCAGTTCAAAGACCCTCTCTGCTACCTCCTCTGCAAGCTTGATATCCCTGTGAATTCTGCATCCATTCAGCAATGAGACCCATATGCTTGAATCTGGCTCGATCGGCATCGACTCGATGAACTCGTAAGCTTCCCTCAAATTGCCGGTGTTGGTTAGTAGGTCAACCATGCAGGTGTAGTGCTTCAGCCTGGGCTCTATTCTGTGTTCACGACGCATCGCATCGAAGAATCTCCATCCCTCGTCTCTCAGACCTGAATGGCTGCAAGCATACAGTATGGCACTGAACGAGGCTGCATCTGGCATAATGCCACTGGTCCTCATCTGCTCAAAGAGAGCAATGGCATCCCTGCCACGGCCATGCATGCCATATCCCGCTACCATGATGGTCCATGAGATGAGGTTCTTGCTGCTCAACCTGTCAAACAGCCGTCGAGCTAGCAGCAATGCACCACACTTAACATACATGTCCATGAGGGCGTTGGCTACAAAATCATCTTCCAAGTACCCTCTTCGTAAGGCATAGGTGTGCATCTCTCTGCCTCGCTCCAGGGATGAAAGGCTTGCCGCGGCAGGAAGGATGCAGGTCATGGTCACGGCATTAGGTCTGAATTGGAGCAGCATTTCAGTGAACAAACTGAACGCTTCATTGGCAAGATTATTCCTGGAGTAGCCTCCTATCAGTGTATTCCATGATATCACATCCTTACTCATCACGCCATCAAAAATCAGCCTTGCTTCCTCCATGTTTCCACATTTCGCATACATTTCCATTAGCGCATTGACAACAGGAAGAACCTTCTCCATTCCATTTCTGATGGCATATGCATGTACAGATTTGCCCTCTTTCAGCGATTCGTTACCAGCAAAAGCATGAAGAGCACTGGTAATTGCAAAGGTATCTGGTCTGATACCTTCTAATGCCATTTCTTGGAGTAACCCAGCCACTTTGTCAAAAAGACCAGCCCTGGTATAACTCGTAATTATTGCTGTCCATGAGACAACGTTTTTCTGATCCATGTTCCTGAATATCTTATTGGTGCTACGCCAATCTGAGCAATTTGAGTACATATCGAGAAGAACATTAGCGAGAGATGTCTCGCCGATCAATCCAGTTTTCACAGAGTACCCGTGAACTACTCTCCCTAGGAACCAATGGCGCAACTGTGCACAAGCAGGCAAAACACTTAACAATGTGGCTGAATCCAACTCCTGTCCTTGTAACCACATTCTTACAAAGAGCTCAATAGCTTTGCTGTGTAATCCATTGAAAGTGCAGCCACTGATGATAGAATTCCAAGAAATGACATCTCGATGAGGCATTCCATCAAACACCAAGATTGCATCTTCAGTCATGTTGGATTTCGCATAGAATGATATCATTGCATTGCAAACTGCACACTGTGCACCAAAACCCAACTTCAAAAGATAGCCATGAACCACTAGGCCATCCCTAGCACTATACAAACTAGTGACGCACTTTACAAGGCATGAAACGGTGTGCTCATCCGGGGCAATTCCACTGTCATGCATTTTCTCAAAAAGAAATAGGCTTTCTTGAAATTCACCAACCTTTGCATACCCACCCATCAGTAGATTCCACACATGTATGCTGCTTTTTGATGACATTGCATCAAATACCTTTCGTGCATAGCCCAATTCACCACATTTCACATACATGAATACCAATTTGGATCCCAGATTTTCATCTACTCCTCTCTCCAAAGACTCAAGCTCCCACAGTAATCCAGTTTTCACAGAGTACCCATGGATCACTCTTCCAACAAGCTCATAGCCTAATTCAGCACAGGCAGGCAAAATACTGAGCATCGTCACAGAATCGATCTCCAGGCCTTCAAACCACATTTCGCTAAAATGCTCAACAGCCCTACCATGCCATCCATTTGAGAAGCATCCACTGATCACAGAATTCCAAGAAATAGCATCCCGCTGAGGCATTCCTTCAAACACCCGCAAAGCGTCCTCGTTACGGCCACACCTTGAGTACAGAGCCATCAATGCATTGCCAACCGCACATGAGCCAAAACCCAACTTCTCAAGGCACCCGTGAACTACCTCACCATCCGCGATACTGCCTAAACCAGCAATGCACTTCAAGATGCAGGAAATGGTGTACGCGTCCGGTCGAACCCCGCAGCAGTGCATCTTCCTGAACAGCAACACACCTTCTCGTAAATCACCGGCCTTGGCATAACCGCTCATCAGAGCAGTCCAAACACGCACATCGCTTACTTGAGGCATTTCATCAAACACCCTTCTTGCACTCCCCAAGTCCCCACACTTCAAGTACATCAGCACCAATTTCTGCCCCAGAACACCGTCCATCCCATCTATTCCAAGGCCAGATGCCCGAACCAGGAAATGGGCTCTCTTCCCGCCCTCTAACGACCTCATCTCCGAGCAGAGCTGGAGCACGGCGCCGTAGCTCCGGTCATCGACCCCATCCGAGCCGAGCAACCGCAAAGCCTCCGCCAAGTCACCCGACCGACACAGCCTCTGAATCTGCAGGTTCACGTCGGAGCTCGGGGGCCAGTTTGGCGATTTCTCGGCGTCCCTCGGAGGAGCGGCTGCCTCCAGGGCTTGGCCGGACGGTGCGAGGACGCTACACCGAACCCTCGCTCTCTGGCTGGTGCTCTTGGGAGGCGGCCATGGCTGCGGAGCTCGGAGGTGGCTGGAAATGGAGGCGGATGTGGGCGTCGCCATGGGAGGAGTTCAAATTTTTGCCGCGAAATTGGCGCTGTCGGCGTGGTTTGGTCTTGCAATGGATAGCTTTCTGGATTAGGCTGCTTCTTTGGCCCTTTGCCCCCTCACATTCCGGAAAATCCATAAAATGGCACTAGTTAGTTACAGTCCTTTCTGCTCCATCGATGCTAAAAGAAACCATTTTCTAACGAGGGTGTTTATGTAAAACTTCATGGACTGCATCATTTACCATCTCCGTGTGGCTGAGAAAGAGGATAGAGCACACACAGAGTAAGAGCGCAACTGTCACTCCATTAGAGGGCAGCAAGGAGGTCAGCTTCGGTTCTTTGGCAGAGGAAATGGGAGGGATTCTCATGCAGCATCACCAAATCTCTCCCAGTCCTTTGCGAAAAGTCGCCTTCCCCGGATCATTTGCTCTCCAAAGAGGTGATTATGAAACATTGTAGTTATCTCGAAAACATTGTCATCAAGGTCAGTGTGTTTAAGCTCCTTGTGCTCATTGCCTCGCTGGTCATACTTTTTGTATGATTTTATATGATACATACTATACTACTCCCTCCGTCCCGAATTACTTGTCGCATGAATGGATGGGAGTACAAAACAGGCACCATTGTAGTCTCTGCTGTTACAGCTTCCTCTCTTGGTTTCAGTATCGCTTTCAATCTGACCGAGTGGCAGTTCACTGGAAATCACTTTCTCTGCTCTTTGCCAGATTAATTTTTTGAAAATAAAAACAGTAACCACTGATGAGAAAACCTGAGTTAACTAGTAGTAACTGCGCGGCCTTTTGGTGAAGTCTGAAGTGCTGAATTTGGTAGCACCTGCAGATGTTGCTCTCCATCGCGCTCCACGGCGCGGTTCTCTGCCGTGCTCATCTTCCCTGACGGTCAGAGCAGAAGCCAACGGGTCCTCCACTCCAAGAATGGCGGTCAAGAAGCACAGCAAAGAAGAGCTCATAGAGTTCTTCGGGGCCATCCAGGCCGCCATTGCCAGGGACTCTCCCAAGCCGCCCGGGAGGACGAGGAAGCCGTCGCCGACGGCTGACACGCTCGAAGATGCCGGCACGAAGATGAAGCCACACGGTAACTGAAAAACATCACGGATATAAGTAGTTTGTCTCCTTTGTTCCATCCGCTTGTCGTTGTGACAAGGCGTGCGTGGCTTGTGCTTTCAGAGGAACTGCGCCAAGACGGGCAGCCAAATTTTGAGGGCATGACGGTGCCCGAGCTGAGGGACATGGCGAGGGTGAGGGGGATGAGAGGTTACTCCAAGCTGAAGAAAGGGGAGCTGATTGATCGTCTGAGGGGGGCTTCGTCGTCTGATAATTAACAAGTCTTCCTCTCCGAGACAGAAACAGCAATCGACTTTTCTTGCGTCTGTTGTTTTCACTGAGGATTATAAAATAAAATAAGTTTATGAACAGCAGATTGAGCCTAAATGACCAACAAAGCCACGTCGTATTGAAACTATTTTCTCGAAAGGCCGTCCTTTGCATGGTCTGTTTTGTTGCTTTCATTTGCGCATCGTCATGTTTCTGAACTTAAATTTGTTTTTTTTTCTCCTTTTGATTGAATAACTAATCAAGCGTTCACTTCGACATTATGAAAAGAGGAGAATTGGAGTAGAAAGAATGTTGAATTATCAGTAGTAAAATAAAATATAACCACAGAGAAACACTGGACGAAACAGCGTGCCTTAATTCTAATTGTTTTAGAAATCTATATTCAGTGCATATGAAGAAATTATGATGATTGCTAATCTGAAGAAAACTAGTGATCTCAATTCAGCATGAAAACTGTTGAAAATGGCAATATAAATTTAGTATGTACACAAAGGATGCAATATGCACCGAAGATTGCACTGAATTAAGAGAAAGGCCGAGACAGCCAAGTCACAATTTACAGGTAAGCACTATGTCGAAAAAGGGTTTTCCCCGTTTTATATTATAAAGCAACCATCACCACAAACATCCGATCGAACCGATATAAACACACGCCACCACAGCACACAACACACACACCCAAGGTAAGATACAAATTTATCGGGCACCGTCACACCACACCGACAACAACCAAGCAAACTAAAGATGAGCTAAGAAGGACCACTTGGAAACGGCGGAGACCTCCATCACCGAGGAGGGGTGAGACGGACAATGACGAAGTAAGGACTCCAGGACGGTGCCTCCCAAAAGGGTACGACCACGGAAAGCCGCCACCGTCTGATTCACGGATCAAGTTTTCACCCGGAGCCACACGCAAGGAATGGAAGCGCCGCGACGGGGCGTTCAAGAAGATATGACGTCCACGGACGCCGCCGCCTACGGCCAGTACAAGAACTGGGCAGGTGATGTACTCCGGCGCTCACACCCCTGCTCCGTCCACCACCTCTAGCCAAGCCTCCCGCAAAGCCATGGCTGCCCGCCCGCATCTAAGACGCATGTTCCGCCCCCGAACGCCACACCTCCCGCCGCCAGGGCCGCCGCCCAGCATCCAAACATCCCCAAGACCATACAAAGAGATCAAATTTGTACCCCCGACTGACGATAGGAGCTGCGACAGCCCGCATGCGGACGGGGAAAGGAGGAGGTGGGGGAGAGGACGCATTCGGACCTGTGCCAGTGACGGGTGGCCCGAGCACGTTGCCGCCGCCCATCCCTCCAGCCAACCTTCCCACCGGACACACCCCTATGCTGCCCCATCGCAGCGGCGGACGCAGAACCGCGTAAAGCCACCGACGCAGACCTGGCCACCGGCAACGAGGACCCCCAAGGATCGCCGTCTACCGCCAAGAATACTCACCGGGGAGCCCGTCTGCGCTGTTGTCGTCATTCAGCCGGCGGAACGCCTGGAGCCCGACCAGCACGCCCACCTGCCATCGCTGCTGCACCTCCACCACCACCAGCTGCAGGCACGCTAGGAGTGGAGGCTGGCGGCGGCGTGATACGTCTGCATCGTATCTATAATTTATTTATTGTTTCATGCCATTATTATACAACTTTCACATATTTTTTGAAACATTTTATATGATTTATTGGACTAATCTATTGATCCAGTGCCGGTGCCAGTTCCTATTTGTTGCATGTTTTTTGCTTCGCACAATATCCATATCAAACGGAGTCCAAACACAATAAAAATTTACGGAGAATTATTTTGGAATATTTATGATTTTTGGGAGGTGGAATCAACGCTAACGGAGGCCCACGCCCTCCACAACCCACCAGGGCGCGCTGGGCACCCCCTGGTGCGCCCAGGTGTCTTGCGCCCTCCCCGTAAGGCGGTTGGGGCCCTTCTTCTTGCGCAAGAAAGATAATTTATGGAGAGAAAAAATTGTGTAAAAATTTCAGCGCAATCGGAGTTACGGATCTCCGGGAATTTAAGAAACGGTGAAGGGCCGGATCTTGGGGGCACGAAATAGAAAAGAACAGAGAGGGAGATCCAATCTCGGAGGGGCTCCCGCCCCTCCGCCGCCATGGAAGCCATGGACCACAGGGGGAACTCTCCTCCCATCTAGAGGGGAGGCCAAGGAGGATGAAGAAGGAGGGGGGCTCTCTCCCCCTCTCTCCCGGTGGCGCCGGAGTGCCGCCGGGGCAAGGATCGTGACGACGATCTACATTAACAATCTTGCTACCGTCAACACCAACTTTCTCCCCCTCTATGCAGCGGTGTAACACCCTTCTCCCCGCTATAATCTCTACTTAAACATGGTGCTCAACTCCATATATTATTTCCCAATGATACTTGGCTATCCTATGATGTTCGAGTAGATCCGTTTTGTCCTGTGGGTTGATCGTGAGCTTGGTTGGTATGATTGTACATTTTATTTATGGTGTTGTCCTACGGTGCCCTCCGTCTCACACAAACGTGAGGGGTCCCCATTGTAGGGTGTTGCAATATGTTCATAATTCACTTATGGTGGGTTGCTAGAGTGACTGAAGCTTAAACCCGAGTAAATGGGTTATGGCGTATGGGAGTAAAGAGGACTTGATACTTAATGCTATGGTTGGGTTTCACGACCTTAATGATCTTTAGTAGTTGCAGATGCTTGCTAGGGGTCCAACCATAAGTGCATATGATCCAAGTAGAGAAAGTATGTTAGTTCATGCCTCTCCCTCATATAAAATTGCAAGAATGATTACTGGTCTAGCTATCGATTGCCTAGGGACAAATGACTTTCTTGTTGACAAAAGCTATCCACTTTTATTACCTTGCAATTTATTCGTAGTTTTATTCTCGCAAAGTACTCGTAGTTTTATTCTTGCAAAATAGTTTCATACTTGTTTTAGGTAAAGCAAACGTCAAGTGTGCATAGAGTTGTATCGGTGGTTGATAGAACTTGAGGGAATATGTGTTCTACCTTTAGCTCCTCGTTGGGTTCGACACTCTTATTTATCGAAGAAGGCTACAAACGATCCCCTATACTTGTGGATTATCAAGACCTTTTGTTGGCGCCGTTGACGGGGAGCAATAGCATGGGGTGAATATTCTCATGTGTGCTTGTTTGCTTTATCACTAAGTATATTTCATTTTCTGTTCTAAGTTGTTCTCTACCTTTAGTTATGGATATGGAACATGAAATACCAAAAAAATAGTTGTACTTGCTACTCATGAAGATGGGGAACCTCCTAAAACCCTCGATGCTTGTTATGTGAAAATATTATGCAATACTTTGATAATCCTGAGAAACCCCCATTCAACTTGATAATGGGAGTAATGTTGGATCAACGTGAATACTTTAGGGATTATCACTTGACACAAAAAGGGAAACTGTTATGGGATCAAATTCATATGTTGCATTGGTATGCTTGGAATTTATGCTCTAGATATGATTATACTTGTTGCTCTAGGATGAAGGCTCCACACCTTCCCTTTTCATGCAAATTTAATGATAATGAAACCTTAGCTTCTTATGCTAATGGTATATATGATTATTATGATGTGGAGCGAATAGAACAATTTGTTGCTTTTAAGGGTGCTTATGAAATTGAATCTTTGTTTGAAAAGTATGTAGATTTTGATGATTCAGTTTATAGACCTGGAAATTTTGCTATCCTTAAATATTGCTATGAAAATTAAAGATACAATGCCGATATTGATGCTTTTATTGAGAAAGTCTCCGTTGTCCAAGAAGAGACCAATATTTTGCGGGAGTCTATGGAAAAAGAAAAATGATGAAACGGTGAGCTCATCGGATGAAAAATATGATGCAGAGAGCGAAGAACAAATGGAGGAAGAGCGGATTGATCACCCGTGCCCACCTTCTAATGAGAGTAACTCTTCAACTCGTACATTGTTTAATGTCCCTTCGTTCTTACCGAAGGATGAATGCTATGATAATTGTTATGATCCCGTTGATTCATTTGAAATATCCCTTTTTTATGAACTTGATGCTTGCTATGCTTGTGGCCAAGATGCCAATTTAAATTATGTTTATGGAGATGAACTTGCTATAGTTCCTTATATTAATAATGAAATTGTTGCTATTGCACCCACACATGATAGTCCTATTATCTTTTTGGATTCTCCCAACTACACTATATCGAAGAAGTTTGCACTTATTAAGGATTACATTGATGGGTTGCCTTTTACTGTTACAAATGATGAATATAATATGCATGTGCTTGCTACTCCCACTTGCAATTATTATGAGAGAGGAACTACATCTTCGCCTCTCTATGTTTCCAACATGATAAAATTGCAAGAAACTGCTTATGCTATTGTTACGTCTCCAACGTATCTATAATTTATGAAGTATTCATGCTGCTATATCATCATTCTTGGATGTTTTACAATCATTTTATAGCAACTTTATATCATTTTTTGGGACTAACCTATTGACCCAGTGTCCACTGTCAGTTGTTGTTTTTTGCTTGTTTTTTACATCGTAGGAAATCAATACCGAACGGAGTCCAAATGCAACAAAACTTCACGGAGTTTTTTTATGGACCAGAAGACCAACAGTGGGCCAAAGAAGCACCCAGGGGGTGCCCCGAGGGGGGCACAACCCACCAGGGCGTGCCTGGGGGGCCAGGCGCGCCCAGCTGGGTTGTGCCCACCTCGGTGGCTTCCCGCACCCCCTCTTTACCCTATAAATTCACAATTATTCCAAAACCCTTCGGGGTTAACCTAGATCAGAAGTTCCGCTGCCGCAAGGCTCTGTATCCACGAGAAACCAATCTAGACCCGTTCTGGCACCCTGCCGGAGGGGGGAATCATCTCCGGTGGCCATCTTCATCATCCCGGCGGCCACCACAATGAGGAGGGAGTAGTCCACCCTCGGGGCTGAGGGTTTGTACCAATAGCTATGTGTTCAATCTCTCTCTCTCTCTCTCTCTCTCTCTCTCTCTCTCTCTCTCTCTCTCTCTCTCTCTCTCTTTATCGTGATCTATGTCATGGGCTTTGTTAACATAGATGGATCATATGATGTTTCTCCCCTCCATACTCTTGTTGTGATGAATTGAGTCTTTACCCTTTGAAGTTTTGTCTTGTCGGATTGAATATTCAAATATGAGAACACGTGATGTATGTCTTGCGGTATGAATACTTGAGGTGACAATGGGGTATCATATTTATTCACTTGATTTGGCCGTCGGCGCCCGCGCCCGAGACCAGCGCCGGCGCGACATCACCTCGCTACCAGGAAAGGCTGCGGTTCCGCCCGCTGCCCGACAGCGCCCGCTAGTGCCCGTGCCCGTTAGGGCCCTCTGGCCCATTGACGGTCGGGCCCCACGCCACAAAACGTTTTAATAAAAAAAGAATCCAAAGAATAATAATAATAAATAGTCAATTAATTAATTAATTAATTAACTTAATTAATCCTGATTAGATTAACCTAATTAATTATTTAAACTTATTTAATCCTGCTTAATAAAACCCTAATTAACATGTTAGTCTATGACAGGTGGGTCCCATTGGACCCACAGTCCAGGTTTGACTCTGGTCAGCTGGGTTTGACCTGCTGACATCATGGTGATGTCATGCTGACATCACCTTTCATTGTTCTGGATAATGCTCGATTTAAATAATAAAATAAATTTCAAAAATGCATAAAACTTTGATAAATCATAGAAAATAAACCGTAGCTCGGATGAAAATACTTTATACATGAAAGTTGCTTAGAACGACGAGACGAATCCGGATACGCAGCCTGTTCGCCCGCCACACATCCCTAGCATAGCAAACACACATCTTTCCCCCTCCGGTTCATTTGTCCGAAAATGCGAAACTCCGGGAATACTTTCCCGGATGTTTCCCCCCTTCGCCGGTACCACCTCCTACCGCATTAGGGCACACCTAGCACCGCGCATTGTCATGTCTTCCATCGTCATGCTTATGTTTGCATTATATTTATTGTTTCTCCCCCTCTTCTCTCCGGTAGACTACGAGACTGACGCCGCTGTTGGTGCCCCGACCGACTACGTTGTTGACGAACCCTACTTGCCAGAGCAAGCAGGCAAGCCCCTCCTTTGATCACCAGATATCGCCTATTACTTCTCTCTACTGCTTGCATTAGAGTAGTGTAGCATGTTACTACTTTCGGTTAATCCTATTCTGCTGCATAGCCTGTCATTGTTGCTATAGTTGTTACCCTTACCTGCAATCCTAAATGCTTAGTATAGGATGCTAGTGTTCCATCAGTGGCCCTACACTCTTGTCCGTGTGCCATGCTATACTACTGGGCCGTGATCACTTCGGGAGGTGATCAGGTGCATATGCTATAATTTATACTGTTACATTACTTATGATACTGTTCGGAGATGGGGGCTGAAGGGGAAGGTGGCTCCATCCCGGTAGAGGTGGGCCTGGGTTCCCGACGGCCCCCGACTATTACTTTGTGGCGGAGCAACAGGGCAGGTTGAGACCACCTAGGAGAGAGGTGGGCCTGGCCCTGGTCGGCGTCCGCGGTTACTTCATAATAAAACGCTTAACGAGATCTTGGTATTTGATCTGAGTTGGGTCGTTGACCTTATACGCACTAACCACCACGTGGACAAGATATGGGCAACCGGCGTCGTGGTATCACCCGAAGCCTTCATGATGTCAGCGACTGAGCGGCGCGCACCGGATTGGACTGGAACGCCTGCTCTTGTATTAGGGAGGCTAGGTCTGCTTCCGGCCGCCCTCGCAACATGCAGGTGTGCAATGGGCGATGGGCCCAGACCCCTGCGCGCATAGGATTTAGACTGGCGTGTTGACCTCTCTGTTGTGCCTAGGTGGGGCTGCGACGTGTTGATCTTTCGAGGCCGGGCATGACCCAGGAAAGTGTGTCTGGCCAAAGGGGATCGAGCATGTCAGGTAATGTGGTGCACCCCTGCAGGGAAGTTTATCTATTCGAATAGCCGTGATCTTCGGTAACAGGATGACTTGGAGTTGTACCTTGACCTTATGACAACTAGAACTAGATACTTAATAAAACACACCCTTCCAAGTGCCAGATATAACCCGGTGATCGCTCTCACACAGGGCGACGAGGAGAGGATCGCCGGGTAGGATTATGCTATGCGATGCTACTTGGTGAACTTACCATCTATTCTCTTCTACATGCTGCAAGATGGAGGCTGCCAGAAGCGTAGTCTTCAACAGGACTAGCTATCCCCCTCTTATTCTGTCATTCTGCAGTTAAGTCCACCGATATTGCCTCATTACACAGATACCCATGCATATGTAGTGTAGATCCTTGCTTGCGAGTACTTTGGATGAGTACTCATGGTTGCTTTTCTCCCTCTTTCCTCCTTTCCGTTCTTCTTGGTTGTCGCAACCAGATGCTGGAGCCCAGGAGTCAGACGCCACCTTCGACGACTCCTACTACACCGAGTGTGCCTACTACTACATGCAGACCGTCGACGATGACCATGAGTAGTTTAGGAGGATCCCAGACAGGAGGCATGCGCCTCTTTCGATCTGTATCCCAGTTTGTGCTAGCCATCTTATGGCAACTTGCTTAACTTATGTCTGTACTCATATATTGTTGCTTCCGCTGACTCGTCTATGATCGAGCTCTTGTATTCGAGCCCTCGAGGCCCCTGGCTTTTAATATGATGCGTGTATGCCTTATTTTATTTTTAGAGTTGTTTTGTGATATCTTCCTGTGAGTCCCTGATCTTGATCATACATGTTTGCATGCATGATTAGTGTACGATCAAATTGGGGGCGTCACAAGTTGGTATCAGAGACGACTGCCTGTAGGAATCCCCCTTCCACACTCCCTGGCCGAAGTCGAGTCTAGACATTGCAAAACTTTTACTAACATGGTTGTGCGGCCCATGGGCCCACGTCGCCATTGGGTGGTATTAGGATCTTTTATTCCTCGTCTATACTCCGGGATTCTGATCTCTCTTCTATTCGGGTTAAATGTTTTTCTAAAAATTTAACTTTACATTCTCGAAAACACTTTCTCTCGAAGAGCCCCTTCCGTCCAGATGATCGCTGGCTGCACCAGAAGATTTTGAAGTTACTCTTCGATGTTCCCTCGAGACTTGGTGCCTGTTGCTTTTGCAATTCCATATCATTGATATACCCCTATGGATAACCACATACACTTGCCATTCATTCAATCATTCCCCGTTGATCTTGTTATTACAAGATACCCTGAAATTCTCTCTATTGTTCCGAGTATACTTTGTGCCTACTGCCTTGCCGTTCCTTGCCACATAAATACCCCTACGGATAATCCCTCGCACTTGCCGGGTATCCGCTCATTCCTAGTTGTTCATGTGTTTCACAAAAGTCCTCGAAATACCATTCAATTTTCTGGAAATCCTGAGCAACCTATTGCTCTTGAAATTCTTGCTTGCTTGCATTATGGTTAATCCCATAAGTCTCGTAATCTGATTGGCATCCCTTGTCATTATCATTTGGGTTCGTTGATTCAATATGTTGTGAATGCTCGCAATCCTCAATCAGGTCCTAGAAATCATCTCTCCGTCTCAGACGTCATTTTGAACAGGAGCAAGTTCTCGACCAATCAAATTGTCATCGATTGTACCCCTAAGCTTAATCAACTTATCCATCCTTAATCAGAGCGTTTGCTTCTGATCCCTTGATTTGGAAATCATAATTATTTTGCATCAAAGCTTTGAATTGTTCAGTTGTTTCTATAGTCTAATCTCCTTGCATCCTTTCTTCCTCTGATTGAGTACCGATGCTCACATCAGATCCCTTGAAGACCACCGGATCCTTTGTTGGATTTTATCCGATAGCGTCCTTCATATTCAATAACCTTGTGAGCCTTCCCTCGGATACATAATGCCTTTGGTAAATTGTATCCTCTACTTTCTCAACCATGCTTCGCTTTCGAGCTTGTATAAATTACTCCTAAAGTTGTGGTATATGTTTCTAAGACTCCCCGATGGGTTGAACCTATGCCTTCCTTAATATGTGTGAACTCAAAAATTTTCACGAGTCATACTCTTCTGGTATTTTGCCAGATAAAATTTCAACACTACAACTTCTTCGAAAATGAGAGGTGAATGAAAGGTTATGCATTGGAGAAGTGGGAGTCGACCTTAAACTTTGAGTTCATGCCCATGGACACGATGTAGATCGTATCATTAAAGCTTCTCTTCAATTAAATATTCCCTTGGTATAAGTTTATCTTATATCTGGGATCTGGCCTTTTGCAATCATGGTTCCGGCCATGTTCTCCTTTTAAATACCATTTCTCGGACAAGTTGAAGTACTTGTCTTCTGTAGATCATTGCACCTGTCCAACCTTTACTTTGATCTACCGTCGAGTATTACACTCTGGTATCTCAAGAATATCATGGAACTGCATAACTTCTTATGGGTTCTTCATCAATTGTTATTTCTCACCGATACCAATTTTCCTGGGTTCTGGGTTGTCGTCAACCGAGAACACTGATAAGTGAATCAATTCCGCACTCCGATTCAATAACTCTAAATAATCTTCGTTGCTTATGAGTTTAATAATCCTTCAAGTCATTCCTAGCCCGATCGGCTATATCATTATCATGCAACTTTTTAAGTGTGCTACCTGGTCCTTCTTCCCGGAGCACAATTTTTGACGATGAGCTAAGCTTACGTTGACTTTGCTCATCATATCATTTCGCCTTGAACACCAAGCTTGATTTTGAGTTTGTGTCATACTCGTGGTTCCAATAACCTTTCGTGTCATCATTCCTTTGACTTGATGTCATCGCCGATCGATTACATCTTCATGAAATCTCTCGACAATTGTGTTGTGATCATCATCAACATTTTGAGCTCCTAAAGGATATCAATCGAATCCATGATGAGAAATACCATCATTGCCCCTCGATGATTTGTGTTATCATCGACAGCATTCTTGCCTTCCCCCAACACAAACTTGTTCATGTTTTGTGTTGTACCTTGATTTCCTTGCCATCCGTCTTAGGTTATGTTCTACCTTGCAGTATTATTGTCTTCTGTATCAAGAATGTTGTGAGGATTGCTCCACCTCTTAAGAATTCTTGGTATAGTGATACTTCTCACCATCACCATTCTTTCTTGGTCCCCGTGTTGATTCTAACCAGGATACCAACAAGTGAAGGGTGATGTTTGGATTCTGTACTTCTAGCAGCCCTATTGCTTTGAAGTTAATGGTCGACAATTCATTCTTAGACTTAGACTATTGGATAACAAATCACCCTTCTAACATTGATCGTGCTACCTAAGCCCATATGCCGGGTGCACCTTTCAACCAACGTTTAATTGTGTATGTTTTTTTCCTTTAGCATAAATCATCATATCATTGGATATGACAAATGTTATGTCCTTGTTCACATAATTGTGGAAATCCACCTTTTTGTAAATCTCAATGAATTGTCGGTGAGCCCATCAGCCACCTCCTCACCCTCCCTTTGATTTAAGGATGAAATCTTGCTTTGGAACTCGCTTCCATAGTACATTTCTCGAGAATCTTACAATGTCGTCTCGTCAAATTGTGTTGCACCCCTTCCTTCTCAGGCATCCTGAGTCTGAGGTATCATGACCCCAACCAGATCTGAATCTTGGTCAGATATGATGGTTGGGACATATTTCCAAGAGTTATAACATTGGTCTTTATATCTCCTGATAAGGTGATGTCATGCCTAGCACACTTGGCCGGAGGACCTACTGTAATAGTTTCCTTTTTAGCAAGGTTAGCCATTCTTCCATGAGGAAATTTTAAGACTTATTTTATAAGTTGTTCCGGATGGATCCTCTGTGTATCCAAAATCTGACCCTTACTTGATGACCATGTCAGTGCTATCTCGAAGCATGTCTATGGTACTCCGATCATCAATAAAAACATTTGAAACACAATGCTAAATTTTCTTTATCAATTATTCAAACACCATTGTTTGGGTAGTGTCATGAAATTCCTCCCCCCCCTTACCTAAATGGTTTTCTACTTTCTGTCCTGTCATGGATATCATGCTCTGCTTGTTCTTGGGAAGGATATATCCCTGAAAAATGTGTCTAAACACATTTTCCTTTCCATTGTTGTTAACCTTTCTTGTGATTAATATGATCTAAGCAGTAATAATTCCTTGCTCATGTAAAGGTGTACAACTCTGTCAGTAAGACCCTGTTACTATTGTTGATGACATTCTGGTAACCATGGATGGACGAGAACTTTGCCTATTGGTCTGCCTCGTTCAACGAGCAGGAAGATGGTTCTCTTCGTCCCTCGCCCTTGGTACCGATGTTGTGCCGACATAACCGGCAGGCTATCCTCTGACATGCCTTGTGAGGGAGTCCTAGATTAGGGGGTATCCGGAGAGCCGAATTATATCCTTTGGCCGGACTGTTGGACTATGAAGATACAAGATTGAAGACTTCGTCCCGTGTCCGGATGGGACTCTCCTTGGCGTGGAAGGCAAGCTTGGCAATACGGATATGTAGATCTCCTTCCTTGTAACCGACTCTGTGTAACCCTAGGCCCCTCCGGTGTCTATATAAACCGAAGGGTTTAGTCCGTAGGACCAAGAACAACAATCATACCATAGGCTAGCTTCTAGGATTTAGCATCTTCGATCTCGTGGTAGATCAACTCTTGTAATACTCATATCATCAAGATCAATCAAGCAGGAGTAGGGTTTTACCT
Organism: Aegilops umbellulata; assembly: GCA_032464435.1. Lineage (NCBI taxonomy): Eukaryota > Viridiplantae > Streptophyta > Magnoliopsida > Poales > Poaceae > Aegilops > Aegilops umbellulata. The sequence continues at coordinate 27,142,496 of CP136056.1, read as the reverse complement.
CCATCGGGAGGGCCCAAACCTGGGTAAAAACATCGTGTCCCTTGTCTCCTATTACCATCCGCCTAGACGCACAGTTCGGGACTCCCTACCCGAGATCCGCCGGTTTTGACACCGACATTGGTGCTTTCATTGAGAATTCCAGTGTGCCATCACCGTACGGAAGGATGCCTCGTCTCGTTGTTAAAAACAACATTACCGCCGGGGGAGCCCTGGCTGTCAGCCAAACTCTCCGGCTGGGCAGTTTCATCATGACCGCCCGTTCGGCTGCTGCACCGACGATGACTTCTCGGGTCATCGAAAATAGCCTCCACGTCGGCTCGGAATTGGCCGGGTAGATGGATCCGATGGAGCTCTCTTCCCTAAACGAGCTCTTGGATCGCATCGCCGCCTTGGGAGTCGCTACAGACTATGATCGGATTGGGCTTAAACCCGATCAAAGGGAGATTAACTCTCCACCGGTCACCCATCATATTGCGGTGGTGGACGAACAATGCGGCGATTCTTCCTCTATCTTGAGGACTAACTATGTACGGATTCCCGAGCTCTTCGAGCCGGATACCTGTTTACGGGAGGACATCACCCAAGCCCTGAACCTAGAATCAGGCAGCGGGCCAGACTCATCGGGCAACATCCCGGAACCTGAACTTCCAAGATCGGAAACTCCTCAGCCCCTGGGTCTCAGATCGGGTAAGGGTTCGGGCTCAAATCCACCCACCCACCCAAACATAAACGATCTTTCCCACATCAGGCAAGAGCCCCAGGAAACAGTACATCATTATTGGGCCAGATTCCTCCTTGTGATGAACAAGGTTAAGGACTGTCGCGAGGAAGACGCTGTCTCATTTTTCTGCAATAATTGCACGGACAAGGGAATCCTTAACGCCATAAGTCACCGTGACATATCACGCTTCGCTGACTTGGCGTCCATAGTACGAAAGTACTGTGCGATGGAAAGCGCCTGGAAAACCGAAACGGAATTTTGGGATAATCCGGCTCCGAATATACACCCAGTCCGAAGTAAAAGGGTGCACTATCATAAGACACACGAGTTAATTACAAAGAAGCAAAAACCCTCTATAGGGCGTGGAACCGTATTGGAGGGATGGCTCAACGGACCCTGCAAAATTCATAGTACAGCGGATACCATACCAACACACAGCCTTAGAGCATGTTGGGTACTCCGGCAGGTGGCCAAAAGTGGTGAGGATCTTCTCATCCCAGATGACACAGAGCACCATCCCGGGGATAACAATACGGTATTAACAGTCTTTGAGACCTTCGCATCAAATAATAGGCGCAAGCGAACACTCCGCAGCCTTGCCGAAATCTGCCACGTGGCAGCAATAAATCCATGGAGTGACACGGCTATTACCTTCAATGCCAGTGACGAACCTAAATCCCGAACAGCTCGAGCACCAGATGCACTGGTCCTCAGTCCAATTGTGGACGGCTTTTGACTCACCAAAGTACTCATGGACGGCGGTAGTGGATTAAACCTCATCTATGAGGAAACTCTTCAAAAAATGGAAATAGACTGGAACCGCATTGAGCAAAGCAGCACAACCTTCAGAGGAATCATCCCCAGTCGGGAAGCACGCTGTGCTGGGAAAATCACACTAGATGTGGTATTCGGCACACCGGAGAACTATAGGTCCGAAGAAATTACATTCCAAGTGGCCTCTTTCAGTAGCGGATACCACACCCTTTTAGGGCGGGAGGCATTCACGATCTTCCAAGTCATACCCCATTACGGGTACATGAAGCTCAAAATGCCCGGGCCCAACGGAATCATCACTCTCGCTAGTGATCCGGACACAGCACTCCGTGCCGAAAACAAAACAGCTGCATTGGCCCTCGAGGCATTATCTGAAGCCCTTGCGGCCGAGGAATCAACTGCGCTGCGCTTCACAGTGGACAGGGACGAAGTGATACTTGACAAAAGATCCAAGTCCACCTCTTTTAAACCAGTGGATGAAATAGTCAAATTCCAAGTCCACCCAACGGACCCTACAAAAACAGCCTCCATCGGGGCACAGTTAAACCCCGTCGTGGACGCCGCACTACGAGAGTTCCTGCGCGAGAATTGGGACATATTCGCCTGGCATCCCTCAGATATGCCAGGAATCCCACGCAGGCTGGCCCAGCATAGCCTTAATATTCTAAAAGGATTCAAGCCGGTCAAGCAGACTCTTCGGCGTTTCTCTGAACCTAAGAGACAAGCTATGGGAGAGGAACTAGCCAAGTTATTCGAGGCCGGATTCATTAGAGAAATAAAACACCCGGACTGGCTAGCAAACCTGGTGATGGTACCAAAGAAGGACAAATCCTGGCGCCTATGTGTCGATTTCAAGGACCTCAACAAGGCTTGCCCAAAGGATCCCTTCCCCCTCCCCCGCATCGATTATCGATGCTACCGCAGGACACGATTCATTGTGTTTCTGTTGGGGAACGTTGCAGAAAACAAAAATTTTCCTACGGTTTCACCAAGATCTATCTATGAGTTCATCTAGCAAGGAGTATTCAGATTAGATAGCATCTACATACCACTTTGTAGATCGCAACGGAAGCGTTCGAGTGAACGTGGATGAGGTAGTCGTACTCGCCGTGATCCAATTCACCGATGATCTAGTACCGAACGGATGGCACCTCCGTGTTCAACACACGTACGGAAAGCGTGACGTCTCCTCCTTCTTGATCCAGCAAGGGGGAAGGAGAGGTTGATGAAGATCCAGCAGCACGACGGTGTGGTGGTGGATGCAGCAGAACTCCGGCAGGGCTTCGCTAAGCAACTACGGGAGGAGGAGGAGGTGTTGCAGGGAGGAAGGAGGCGCCAGGGCTTACGGGTGCGCTGCCCCCCTCCCCTCCTCCCCTTTATATAGGCCTCTTAAGGGGGGGGGCGCCGGCCCTGGGAGATCTAATCTCCCAAGGGGGGCGGCGGCCAGGGAGGTTTCCCTCCCCCCCAAGCCATCTAGGAGGTGCCTTCCACCACTAGGACTCCTCCTAGATGGAACCCTAGGCGCATCGGCCCTTTGGGGCTGGTTCCCCTTGGCCCAAGCAGGCCAAGGCGCACCCCCTAAGGCCCATGTGGCCCACCAGGGCAGGTGGCCCCACCTGGTGGACCCCCGGGACCCCTTCGGTGGTCCCGGTACAATACCGATAACCCCGAAACTTGTCCCGATGGCCGAAACAGCACTTCCTATATATAATTCTTTACCTCTGGACCATTCCGGAACTCCTCGTGATGTCAGGGATCTCATCCGGGACTCCGAACAACATTCGGGTTACTGCATATACATATCTTCACAACCCTAGCGTCACCGAACCTTAAGTGTGTAGACCCTACGGGTTCGGGAGACATGCAGACATGACCGAGACGGCTCTCGGGCAATAACCAACAGCGGGATCTGGATACCCATGTTGGCTCCCACATGCTCCACGATGATCTCATCGGATGAACCACGATGTCGAGGATTCAATTAATCCCGTATACGATTCCCTTTGTCAATCGGTATTTTACTTGCCCGAGATTCGATCGTCGGTATCCCAATACCTCGTTCAATCTCGTTACAGGCAAGTCACTTTTCTCGTACCGTAATGCATGATCCCGTGATCAAACACTTTGATCACATTGAGCTCATTATGATGATGCATTACCGAGAGGGCCCGGTGATACCTCTCCGTCAAGCGGAGTGACAAATCCCAGTCTCGATCCATGTCAACCCAACAGACACTTTCAGAGATACCCGTAGTATACCTTTATAGTCACCCAGTTACGTTGTGACGTTTGGCACACCCAAAGCACTCCTACGGTATCCGGGAGTTACACGATCTCATGGTCTAAGGAAAGGATACTTGACATTGGAAAACTCTAGCAAACGAACTATGCGATCTTATGCTATGTTTAGGATTGGGTCTTGTCCATCACATCATTCTCCTAATGATGTGATCCCGTTATCGATGACATCCAATGTCCATAGTCAGGAAACCATGACTATCTGTCGATCAACGAGCTAGTCAACTAGAGGCTCACTAGGGACACATTGTTGTCTGTTATTCACACATGTATTACGATTTCCGGATAACACAATTATAGCACGAATAAAGACAATTATCATGAATAAGGAAATATAATAATAATGCTTTTATTATTGACTCTAGGGCATATTTCCAACAGTCTCCCACTTGCACTAGAGTCAATAATCTAGTTACATTGTGATGAATCGAACACCCATAGAGTTCTGGTGCTGATCATGTTTTGCCTTAGGGAGAGGTTTAGTCAACGGATCTGCGACATTCAGATCCGTGTGCACTTTACAAATCTCTGTGTCTCCATCTTGAACATTTTCACAAATGGAGTTGAAGCGACGCTTGATGTGCCTGGTCTTCTTCTGAAACCTGGGCTCCTTTGCAAGTGCAATAGCTCCAGTGTTGTCACAGAAGAGCTTGATTGGCCCCGACGCATTGGGTATGACTCCGAGGTCGGTGATGAACTTCTTCACCCAAATTGCTTCATGTGCTGCCTCCGAGGCTGCCATGTACTCCGCTTCACATGTAGATCCCGCCACGACGCTTTGCTTGCAACTGCACCCGCTTACTGCCCCACCATTCAATATATACACGTATCTGGTTTGTGACTTAGAGTCATCCAGATCTGTGTCGAAGCTAGCGTCGACGTAACCTTTTACGACGAGCTCTTCGTCACCTCCATAAACGAGAAACATTTCCTTGGTCCTTTTCAGGTACTTCAGGATATTCTTGACCGCTGTCCAGTGTTCCTTGCCGGGATTACTTTGGTACCTACCTACCAAACTTACGGCAAGGTTTACATCAGGTCTGGTACACAGCATGGCATACATAATAGAACCTATGGCTGAGGCATAGGGGATGACGCTCATCTCTTCTATATCTTCTGCCGTGGTCGGACATTGAGCTGAGCTCAATTTCACACCTTGTAACACAGGTAAGAACCCTTTCTTAGATTGATCCATATTGAACTTCTTCAATATTTTATCAAGGTATGTGCTTTGTGAAAGACCTATGAGGCGTCTCGATCTATCTCTATAGATCTTGATGCCTAATATATAAGCAGCTTCTCCAAGGTCCTTCATTGAAAAACTCTTATTCAAGTAGGCCTTAATGTTGTCCAAGAGTTCTATATCATTTCCCATCAAAGGTATGTCGTCTACATATAATATGAGAAATGCTACAGAGCTCCCACTCACTTTCTTGTAAACGCGGGCTTCTCCATAAGTCTGCGTAAACCCAAACGCTTTGATCATCTCATCAAAGTGAATGTTCCAACTCCGAGATGCTTGCACCAGCCCATAAATCGAGCGTTGGAGCTTGCACACCTTGTCAGCGTTCTTAGGATCGACAAAACCTTCCGGCTGCATCATATACAATTCTTCCTTAAGGAAACCATTAAGGAATGCCGTTTTTGACGTCCATTTGCCATATCTCATAATCATAGTATGCGGCAATTGCTAACATGATTCGGACGGACTTCAGCTTCGCTACCGGTGAGAAAGTCTCATCGTAGTCAATTCCTTGAACTTGTCGATAACCCTTAGCGACAAGCCGAGCTTTATAGATGGTCACATTACCATCCGCGTCTGTCTTCTTCTTAAAGATCCATTTATTTTCTATGGCTCGCCGTTCAACGGGCAAGTCAGTCAAAGTCCATACTTCGTTTTCATACATGGATCCTATCTCGGATTTCATGGCTTCCAGCCATTTGTCGGAATCCGGGCCCGCCATTGCTTCCTCATAGTTCGAAGGTTCACCGTTGTCTAACAACATGATTTCCAAGACAGGGTTGCCGTACCACTCTGGTGCGGAACGTGTCCTTGTGGACCTTCGAATTTCAGTAGGAGCTTGATTAGAAGCATCTTGATCATCATCATTAATTTCCTCTCTAGTCGGTGCAGGCACCTCAGAAACGTTTTCTTGAGTTTCGCCATTTTCCGGTTCAAGAGGTAACACTTCATCAAGTTCTACTTTCCTCCCACTTACTTCTTTCGAGAGAAACTCTTTCTCTAGAAAGGATCCATTCTTGGCAACAAAGATCTTGCCTTCGGATCTGAGGTAGAAGGTATACCCAACAGTTTCTTTAGGGTATCCTATGAAGACGCATTTTTCTGACTTGGGTTCGAGCTTTTCAGGTTGAAGTTTCTTGACATAAGCATCGCATCCCCAAACTTTTAGAAACGACAGCTTAGGTTTCTTCCCAAACCATAATTCATACAGTGTCGTCTCAACGGATTTCGACGGAGCCCTATTTAAAGTGAATGCAGCAGTCTCTAAAGCATAGCCCCAAAAAGATAGTGGTAAGTCGGTAAGAGACATCATAGATCGCACCATATCTAATAGAGTGCGATTACGACGTTCGGACACACCATTACGCTGAGGTGTTCCAGGCGGCGTGAGTTGTGAAACTATTCCACATTTTCTTAAGTGTGTGCCAAATTCGTGACTCAAGTATTCTCCTCCACGATCTGATCGTAGAAACTTGATCTTTCTTTCACGTTGATTTTCAACCTCACTCTAAAATTCCTTGAACTTTTCAAAGGTCTCAGATTTGTGTTTCATTAAGTAGACATACCCATATCTACTCAAGTCATCAGTGAGGGTGAGAACATAACGATAGCCACCGCGAGCCTCAACACTCATTGGACCGCACACATCGGTATGTATGATTTCCAATAAGTTGGTTGCTCGCTCCATTGTTCCTGAGAACGGAGTCTTGGTCATTTTACCCATGAGGCATGGTTCGCACGTGTCAAATGATTCATAATCAAGAGACTCTAAAAGTCCATCTGCATGGAACTTCTTCATACGTTTGACACCTATGTGACCAAGGTGGCAGTGCCACAAATATGTGGGACTATTGTTATCAACTTTAACTCTTTTGGTATTCACACTATGAATATGTGTATCATCACGTACGAGATTCATTAAGAATAAACCATTAACCATCGGAGCATGACCATAAAACATATCTCTCATATAAATAGAACAACCATTATTCTCGGATTTAAATGAGTAGCCATCTCGAATTAAGCGAGACCCAGATACAATGTTCATGCTCAAACTTGGCACTAAATAACAATTATTGAGGTTTAAAACTAATCCCGTAGGTAAATGTAGAGGCAGCGTGCCGACGGCGATCACATCGACCTTGGAACCATTCCCGACGCGCATCGTCACCTCGTCCTTCGCCAGTCTCCGTTTATTCCGCAGCTCCTGCTTTGAGTTACAAATGTGAGCAACTGCACCGGTATCAAATACCCAAGAGCTACTACGAGTACTGGTAAGGTACACATCAATTACATGTATATCACATATACCTTTGGTTTTGCCGGCCTTCTTGTCCGCTAAGTATTTGGGGCAGTTCCACTTCCAGTGACCACTTCCCTTGCAATAAAAACACTCAGTCTCGGGCTTGGGTCCATTCTTTGGCTTCTTCCCGGCAACTTGCTTACCGGGCGCGGCAACTTCCTTGCCGTCCTTCTTGAAGTTCTTTTTACCCTTGCCCTTTTTGAACTTAGTGGTTTTATTCACCATCAACACTTGATGCTCCTTCTTGATTTCTACCTCTGCTGATTTCAGCATAGCATATACTTCAGGAATGGTCTTTATCATCCCCTGCATATTGTAGTTCATCACAAAGCTCTTGTAGCTAGGTGGAAGCGACTGGAGGATTCTGTCAATGACCGCTTCTTCCGGGAGATTAACTTCCAGTTGAGTCATGCGGTTGTGCAACCCAGACATTTTGAGTATGTGCTCACTGACAGAGCCATTTTCCTCCATCTTACAGCTAAAGAATTTGTCGGAGACTTCATATCTCTCGACCCGGGCATGAGCTTGGAAAACCATTTTCAGCTCTTCGAACATCTCATATGCTCCATGTCTCTCAAAACGCTTTTGGAGACCCGGCTCTAAGCTGTAAAGCATGCCGCACTGAACGAGGGAGTAATCATCGCAGCGTGACTGCCAAGCGTTCATAACGTCTTGTTCTGCAGGGAGAATAGGTGCGTCACCCAGCGGTGCTCGTAGGACATAATCTTTCTTGGCAGCTATGAGGATAATCCTCAGGTTCCGGACCCAGTCCGTATAGTTGCTACCATCGTCTTTCAGCTTGGTTTTCTCTAGGAACGCGTTGAAGTTGAGGACTACGTTGGCCATTTGATCTACAAGACATATTGTAAATATTTAGACTAAGTTCATGATAATAAAGTTCATTTAATCAAATTATTTAATGAACTCCCACTTAGATAGACATCCCTCTTCTAGTCATCTAAGTATTACATGATCCGAGTCAACTAGGCCGTGTCCGATCATCACGTGAGACGGACTAGTCAACATCGGTGAACATCTTCATGTTGATCGTATCTTCTATACGACTCATGCTCGACCTTTCGGTCTTCTGTGTTCCGAGGCCATGTCTGTACATGCTAGGCTCGTCAAGTCAACCTAAGTGTTTTGCGTGTGTAAATCTGTCTTACACCCGTTGTATGTGAACGTTAGAATCTATCACACCCGATCATCACGTGGTGCTTCGAAACAACGAACTGTCGCAACGGTGCACAGTTAGGGAGAACACTTTCTTGAAATTATTACGAGGGATCATCTTATTTACTACCGTCGTTCTAAGTAAACAAGATGCAAAACATGATAAACATCACATGCAATCAAATAATAAACGTGACATGATATGGCCAATATCACATAGCTCCTTTGATCTCCATCTTGGGGCTCCATGATCATCTTGTCACCGGCTTGACACCATGATCTTCATCATCATGATCTTAATCATCGTGTCTCCATGAAGTTGCTCGCCAACTATTACTTCTACTACTATGGCTAACGCGTTTAGCAATAAAGTAAAGTAATTTACATGGCGTTTCTCAATGACACGCAGGTCATACAAAAAATAAAGACAACTCCTATGGCTCCTGCCGGTTGTCATACTCATCGACATGCAAGTCGTGATTCCTATTACAATAGCATGAACATCTCATACATCACATATAGATCATTCATCATTCATCACAACTTTGGCCATATCATATCACAAAGCACTTGCTGCAAAAACAAGTTAGACGTCCTCTAATTGTTGTTGCAAGTTTTACGTGGCTGAATTAGGGTTCTAGCAAGAACGTTTTCTTACCTACGTAAAAGCCACAACGTGATTTGTCAACTTCTATTTACCCTTCATAAGGACCCTTTTCATCGAATCCGCACCAACTAAAGTAGGAGAGACAGACACCCGCCAGCCACCTTATGCAACTAGTGCATGTTAGTCGGTGGAACCGGTCTCACGTAAGCGTACCTGTAAGGTTGGTCCGGGCCGCTTCATCCCACAATACCGTTGAAGCAAGATAAGACTAGTAGCGGCAAGAAAAGTTGACAACATCTACGCCCACAACAAATTGTGTTCTACTCGCGCAAGAAGAACTACGCATAGACCTAGCTCATGATGCCACTGTTGGGGAACGTTGCAGAAAACAAAAAATTTCCTACGGTTTCACCAAGATCTATCTATGAGTTCATCTAGCAAGGAGTATTCAGATTAGATAGCATCTACATACCACTTTGTAGATTGCAACGGAAGCGTTCGAGTGAACATGGATGAGGTAGTCGTACTCGCCGTGATCCAATTCACCGATGATCTAGTACCGAACGGACGGCACCTCCGTGTTCAACACACGTACGGAAAGCGTGACGTCTCCTCCTTCTTGATCCAGCAAGGGGGAAGGAGAGGTTTATGAAGATCCAGTAGCACGACGGCGTGGTGGTGGATGCAGCAGAACTCCGGCAGGGCTTCGCTAAGCAACTACGGGAGGAGGAGGAGGTGTTGCAGGGAGGAAGGAGGCGCCAGGGCTTACGAGTGCGCTGCCCCCCTCCCCTCCCCCCTTTATATAGGCCTCTTGGGGGGGGCTCCGGCCCTGGGAGATCTAATCTCCCAAGGGGGGCGGCGGCCAGGGAGGTTTCCCTCCCCCCAAGCCATCTAGGAGGTGCCTTCCACCACTAGGACTCCTCCTAGATGGAACCCTAGGTGCATGGGCCCTTTGGGGCTGGTTCCCCTTGGCCCAAGCAGGCCAAGGCGCACCCCCTAAGGCCCATGTGGCCCACCAGGGCAGGTGGCCCCACCTGGTGGACCCCCGGGACCCCTTCGGTGGTCCCGGTACAATACCGATAACCCCGAAACTTGTCCCGATGGCCGAAACAACACTTCCTATATATAATTCTTTACCTCCGAACCATTCCGGAACTTCTCGTGACGTCCGGGATCTCATCCGGGACTCCGAACAACATTCGGGTTACTGCATATACATATCTTCACAACCCTAGCGTCACTGAACCTTAAGTGTGTAGACCCTACGGGTTCGGGAGACATGCAGACATGACCGAGACGGCTCTCGGGCAATAACCAACAGCGGGATATGGATACCCATGTTGGCTCCCACATGCTCCACGATGATCTCATCGGATGAACCACGATGTCGAGGATTCAATTAATCCCGTATATGATTCCCTTTGTCAATCGGTATTTTACTTGCCCGAGATTCGATCGTCGGTATCCCAATACCTCGTTCAATCTCGTTACAGGCAAGTCACTTTTCTCGTACCGTAATGCATGATCCCGTGATCAAACACTTTGATCACATTGAGCTCATTATGATGATGCATTACCGAGAGGGCCCGGTGATACCTCTCCGTCAAGCGGAGTGACAAATCCCAGTCTCGATCCATGTCAACCCAACAGACACTTTCAGAGATACCCGTAGTATACCTTTATAGTCACCCAGTTACGTTGTGACGTTTGGCACACCCAAAGCACTCCTACGGTATCCGGGAGTTACACGATCTCATGGTCTAAGGAAAGGATACTTGACATTGGAAAACTCTAGCAAACGAACTATGCGATCTTATGCTATGTTTAGGATTGGGTCTTGTCCATCACATCATTCTCCTAATGATGTGATCCCGTTATCGATGACATCCAATGTCCATAGTCAGGAAACCATGACTATCTGTCGATCAACGAGCTAGTCAACTAGAGGCTCACTAGGGACACATTGTTGTCTGTATTCACACATGTATTACGATTTCCGGATAACACAATTATAGCACGAATAAAGACAATTATCATGAATAAGGAAATATAATAATAATGCTTTTATTATTGCCTCTAGGGCATATTTCCAACAGTTTCCTCGACGCATACTCCGGCTACCACCAAATCAAGATGGCGGAGTCCGACCAAGCCGCAACGGCATTTATCACACCATACGGCCCCTTCTGTTTCAACACAATGCCTTTTGGGCTCAAAAACGCTGGCGCAACATATCAACGCATGATTCAGACATGTCTGGAGAAACAGATCGGCAAAACAGTAGAGGCATACGTAGATGATGTGGTCGTCAAAACCAAACATGTCGACTCTCTAATAGATGACTTGAGGCTCACATTCGACAACCTCCGAACGTACGACATCAAGCTCAATCCGGAAAAATGCGTTTTCGGTGTACCAGCCGGAAAGCTCATGGGCTTCATTGTCTCCAGTAGAGGAATTGAAGCAAATCCGGCCAAAATCCGAGCTCTGTCACAGTTGGCTATCCCAACGGACCTCAAACAAATCCAGAAATTAACCGGATGTGTGGCGGCTCTAAGCTGCTTTATCTCCCGCTTAGGAGAAAAGGCATTACCTCTTTATTGCCTCCTTTGGCGCACCGAACACTTCGAGTGGACGGATGCTGCCATAGCCGGATTGGAAGAAATAAAAGCCATACTAGCAACCAACCCAATCCTGGCCGTGCCAAACATCAGCGAACCAATGTTGTTGTACATTGCGGCAACTCATCAGGTTGTAAGCGCAGTGCTCGTCGTCGAACGAGAAACGGACGGACATAAATTCCCCCTTCAAAAGCCGGTATATTATGTATCCACCGTCCTCACTCCATGCAAATCACGGTACCCACATTATCAAAAGATAGCCTATGCGGTATTCATGGCATCCCGGAAGCTGCGACACTACTTTCAAGAGTGTTCAATTACAGTAGCCTCGGAAGTGCCACTTAATGATATTATAAACAACCGCGACACCACGGGCCGGATTGCCAAATGGGCCATTGAGCTCCTCCTGTTCGACATAACATATAAACCCCGGCGAGCCATTAAGTCGCAGGTATTGGCCGACTTTGTCACCGAATGGACGGAAGCCGAACTCCCTAAAGAGTACGGCGCATACTCCAATTGGATCATGCACTTCGACGGCTCCAAAATGCTGGCGGGTCTGGGGGCTGGCGTCGTCCTGACGTCCCCAACCGGAGATACAGTTCAATACGTACTCCAGATACTGTATACAGACTCCAACAACGCAGCCGAATACGAGGCCCTATTACATGGTCTTCGAATGGCACTTTCCATGGGCATTCAACGCCTGGAGGTGCATGGGGATTCGAACCTCGCAATATCCAAATGGAGACTTCGATGCCAAGGATCCGAAAATGGCGGCCTATCGCAACGTCGTCCTAAAGATGTCAGCTCGGTTCGAGGGGCTCGAATTTCACCATGTGGCTCGGGAAAACAATCAGGCGGCGGATATCCTCGCCCGCATCGGCGCAAAACGCGATGCGGTCCCCCCAACATCTTTTTGGAGAGGCTATTTAAACCATCCGTGGTATGGGAAGGGGACACCGGTAACAATAGTCCGGACCCGGCCAAAATGCCCGATACCGAACACTCTGACATAATCGGAGGCTCTGCCACCGAAATAACACCTTCAGCCCACGTAATAATGGCCATCATCGCCCCGTGGACAGAACCATTCCTGGCCTACCTAACTAGGCAGGAACTTCCCGAGGACCAAATGAGGCACGCTGCATAGTACGGCGATCTAAAGCCTACAGGGTCCACGAGGGAGAGCTGTATAAAAAAAGCACTACCGGAGTCCTTCAAAGGTAAATCTCCGAAGAGCAAGGGCGGAAGCTTTTGGCAGAAATTCACACCGGACTCGGCGGCCACCACGCCGCAGCCCGGGCCCTCGTAAGCAAGGCCTTCCGTACAGGTTTTTATTGGCCGATGACCCGAGCAGATGCACAGGACTTGGTCCAACGCTGCGTCGGTTGCCAGCTTTTTGCAAACCAAAGCCATATGCCACCCACCACCCTCCAAACAATCCCCATTACCTGGCCCTTCGCGGTCTAGGGGCTTACATGGTTGGACCCCTTAAAGGGGGAACCCATAAGAAAAAATACTTACTGGTCATGGTGGATAAATTCACCAAATGGATAGAAGCCAAACCTGTTAAAATGGCCGAATCCGAACCGGTGATAGACTTCATATCCGGGGTTGTACACTGTTATGGCATCCCCCACAGCATCATCACTGACAACGGCACGAACTTCACGGCCGATGAGGTAAAACTCTGGTGCAGCAACATGGGCATCAAGCTCGATTATGCTTCTGTCTATCACCCACAAACTAACGGTCAAGTTGAGCGAGGGAATGGTCTTATCATGAGTGGCATCAAACCCAGATTAGTGCGGTCCTTAAAGGAATCTAACAGGCACTGGGTAGAGGAGCTCGACTCCGTACTCTGGGGGCTGCGGACCACGCCGAATCGTACTACCGGATACACACCCTTCTTTATGGTGTACGGCGCAGAGGCGGTTCTGCCCTGCGACATAATTCATGACTCACCTCGAGTGCGCATGTACGAAGAAAGAGAAGCCGAGCTCGATCGGCAGGACAGTCTGGACACCCTGGAGGAGGAGCGCGACGTGGCAAAAGCCCGTTCCGCATTCTATCAGCAACAGGCTCGAAGATACCAGAGACGTACACGCCGAAACTTATAACGTTGGCGAACTAGTTCTATGCTTGCCGGAGAAGAAAAATACCAAGCTCGAGCCCAAATGGGAAGGTCCCTTCATTATTTACCAAGTTCTGACCGGTGGAGCGTACCATCTGCGGGATGCATTGGATAATCGACTTGAGCCGAACCCATGGAACGCAGCCAGGCTCCGAAGATTCTACGCCTAGTGCCAGACTCTATGTTCGTCTCCTTCCTCTGTCCATTTTTTGCATATACATTATCTGTCTTTTCTTTCTTTCTTTTTTTCTCTTTCTCAAAGCCTTCAAGGGCCAACTTGTGCCTTGCCTGCACACTATTGATGCGTTAACCGCGCTCATTATACCTAGGGGCTTCTTACACAGAAGCTTAATTATTTATCTGGGCTTCATGCCCCGCACATGTGTTATTCTTCCGCATGTACCTTTTCTTCGCCATTATATGCATCGATATGACTTAAGTTTTGGCCAAGCTGGGTTGCCTGGCTCCTATGTTCCCGTTAATTCGGCTAGGGCATAAGGGGAGCACCTTTGCGATTGTTACTGTCGAGTCAGCCAGATGTGTACCTCAGACTGGGTGAAGCCGAAAGCTAGCGTTCTTAAGGGAATATTCGGTCGGTGAACAAAAGATGATTTTTACTTATTTTCCATATGTGCCCCCAGATGTTTTTGCATGCGTCTCTTCTCGCAGTTCGGACATGCACTTCAGGGCATACGTACCCAGGGAAAGGAGCCCCTAACGGAACTATTCTCCCTGGAAGATGTTTCTTACTACCCATGTAATATAACATAACTAGTTGGATACTTGTCTGTTCAAGCACTAATGACCCCTACGCCTGGTTTCCACGCATACCCCGGTTCTTATATAACTGAGAGGGTATTCGGATACACTCCGGACTATCGGGTCCCGAGGTTGAAGCGAAAAGGTCCACCATGACAAATGATTTACAATCCGGCTAGAAGGCATTATACATGTCACTTTAATTACATAGTCACTTAGACTGACTAAATTCCTCTTCTATACCATCCAACAGGCTGTCTAGCCTACAATCCTGTTGGGAATACTTTGCGGCTAATTCTACTTGCCCATACACTAAGCTAACGGGGATCTCTTTCCCATCAGGTCCCACAGGTCCGACCTCGGCCATGTGGTTTGGGTCAGCCTTGGTATACTGCGTCTTCACCATGGCCCAGGCTTCCCTGGCACCTTGACGGCAGGCCGATATCTTCCATAATCGGAAGCGCCGCCGCGCTCCCTTGAGCTTCTCTGCAAGCTCTCCAATGCCTGCTGGCAGGGAGACGGATGGCCACAAGGCCTAGGCAATACCCTGCATCGCATGCCGAACTTGTTCATGTAGTTGTGAGAGCTCGGGTAGAAGATCACCCGCAGACCCGGGCATCTCCTCCGCGGGACGACCCGTCAGCATACCTGCAGACATAACTCTGTAGCCGGCCTCTTCGCCGAACTCTTTCAAGGGTTCGTTTAAGCACTTACTAAAAATGCCACGTCGAAGCCGCTTATTCTCCTTCACGGAGTCCGCAAGCTGGGCCCGAACATCCTTCAGTTCCACGCTCAGCTGGGTATCAGCGTCTAGGAGATTATTTTTCTCTTGAATGACACGTGACAGCACGCGCTCGCCAGCATTTAGCTGTTGTTTAGCACGTTTTGCATCCCCTGGCACGGCCTCAGGATTTACTCTGGAGTCATCTGCAAAAGCTATTGTTAGACTTGCAGGCACGCCACACAAACATCGGGTACCTGCCATTCGTCGCATGAACGCAGTAGTTACCAGCGGGGGTCTTCTTGGACTCCTCTTCTGCGGCAAGTGCGGCCTGAAGCTGGGCTTTGCACTTTTCCAGCTCCTGAGATAATTGGGTATTCTTCTCTGTAAAAACCTGCATACGTCATGATCCTTAAATCAGCTATTCTAACTGTTTCAAATCTCAGGGGCTACTGATATATATAATCATCAAATTTTCTTACCCGTATATCCTTTACATACTGGCCCGTGGCTCTGGCTAGACCATTTTGAGCTGCACGGATATACGCATCTCCTGAGTTGAAGGCATCAAACGCCTCTTGGGAGAAACAAGCGTCACGGAGTATGGCTCGGCGACTGATACGTCTCCAACGTATCTATAATTTTTTATTGCTCCATGCTATATTATCTACTGTTTTGGACTATATTGGGCTTTATTTTCCACTTTTATATTATTTTTGGGACTAACCTATTAACCGGAGACTCAGCCCAGAATTGCTGTTTTTTGCCTATTTTAGAGTTTCGGAGAAACATAATATCAAACGGAGTCCAAACGGAATGAAACCTTCGGGAACGTGATTTTCTCATCAAATAAGACCCAGGAGACTTGGACCCTCCGTCAAGAAAGCCACGAGGCGGTCACGAGGGTGGGGGCGCGCCCACCCACCTAGGGGGCGCCCCTGCCTCGTGGGCCCCTCGGAGCTCCACCGACGTACTTCTTCCTCCTATGTATACCTACGTACCCCCAAACGATCAGATACGGAGCCAAAAACCTAATTCCACTGCCGCAACCTTCTGTACACACGAGATCCCTTCTTGGGGCCTGTTCCGGAGCTCCGCCGGAGAGGGCCATCATCACAGAGGGCTTCTACATCATCCTAGCCCCTCCGATGAAGTGTGAGTAGTTTACCTCAGACCTACGGGTCCATAGTTATTAGCTAGATGGCTTCTTCTCTCTTTTTGGATCTCAATACAATGTTCTCCCCCTCTCTCGTGGAGATCTATTCGATGTAATCTTCTTTTTGCGGTGTGTTTGTTGAGACCGATGAATTGTGGGTTTATGATCAAGTCTATCTATGAATAATATTTGAATCTTCTCTGAATTCTTTTATGTATGATTGGTTATCTTTGCAAGTCTCTTCGAAGTATCAGTTTGGTTTGGCCTACTAGATTGGTTTTTCTTGCCATGGGAGAAGTGCTTAGCTTTGGGTTCAATCTTGCGGTGTCCTTTCCCAGTGACAGAAGGGGCAGCAAGGCACGTATTGTATTGTTGCCATCGAGGATAACAAGATGGAGTTTTTATCATATTGCATGAAACTATCCCTCTACATCATGTCATCTTGCTTAAGGCGTTACTCTGTTTTTAACTTAATACTCTAGATGCATGCTGGATAGCGGTCGATGAGTGGAGTAATAGTAGTAGATGCAGGCAGGAGTCGGTCTACTTGTCCCAGACGTGATGCCTATATACATGATCATACCTCGATATTCTCATAACTATGCTCAATTCTGTCAATTGCTCAACAGTAATTTGTTCACCCACCGTAGAATACTTATGCTCTTGAGAGAAGCCACTAGTGAAACCTATGGCCCCCAGGTCTATTCACATCATATCAATCTCCATCACTTTAATCTTGCTTGCTTTTCGCTTTGCATTTTACTTTTCACTTTGCATCTCTATATCAAAAATACCAAAAATATTATCTCTATCAGATCTCACTCCCGTAAGTGACCGTGAAGGGATTGACAACCCCTAATCGCGTTGGTTGCGTTGAGCTATTGTTTTGTGCAGGTACAAGGGACTTGAGCGTAGCCTCCTACTGGATTGATACCTTGGTTCTCAAAAACTGAGGGAAATACTTACGCCACTTTGCTACATCATCCTCTCCTCTTCGAGGAAATCCAACGCAATGCTCAAGAGGTAGCAAGAAGAATTTCTGGCGCCGTTGCCGGGGAGGCTTACGCAAGGTCAAGTCAAGATTTGGACTCCCGACAACGATCCATTTCTGGCGCCGTTGCCGGGGAGTCTGCACAAAAGTCAACATACCAAGTACCCATCACAATACCTATCTCCCGCATTACATTAGTTGCCATTTGCCTCTCATTTTCCTCTCCCCCACTTCACCCTTGCCGTTTTATTCGCCCTCTCTTTTCCGTTTGCCTTTTCTTTCGCTTGCCTTGTCGTTATGGCTAGTCTTATATCTTCTCCGTTATCTCCCGAGAATGAAGTCTTAAATTTTAAACAAAGGGAGGGAGAAAATCTGAAAGATGCTTGGTACAGAATTTGCAATGCCCAAAACAGATCTACCAGGAAGCAATCTACTTCAGTTCTTCTTCGCAATTTTTATGTAGGTGCTAGTCCTTGGTATAGATATATCCTTGACACCATTACCGGAGGGAATTTCTTGGGTAGCCATACTTTTGATTCTTATAATGCTATGATAGATTTATTTGGTTCGCCACCTCTTTTGGTTAATGGAACTATGTTAACTTTGGAGCATGTTATGCAAAGACCTGAAATTATTGAAAATAAAGTTGCTACCATTGAATCAATCGAAAATCTAGATAAAAAGATCCACAATCAAACTATCAAATATGGATCTAAGGTAGGAATGACTTTGAAAAATATTAAGGAAAAGGAACCCATAGTTAATGAGAAAATAAATGTAGATTCCATTAGAATCGATAAACTTGAGGGTATCATTACTAATTTGGGAACCGCTTTTTCTTACGTAAAGAGTACTCCAAGTCCACCTACTAAAATTGCCAAGCTTATGTATGTTCCTAAGAATAAGGGTGAATCCTCTAATAAGGAAACTGCGGATCTTAAATCTATAAGTATTCATCCCAATCTTTTTGCTTTCATTAAGGAACCATTTGTTATGAATGAACTTTTTGATTTTGTTCCTAAAAATGTGTTAATTACTAAAAAGAAAGAAATCTTTAAGGAAGGTAGGTGCCTCATTGAAGAATTGCCTACCAAAGATGGCAATACCTAGATCTATTCTCGCTTTTATGCCTAGCTAGGAGCGTTAAACGATAGCGCTTGTTGGGAGGCAACCCAATTTTATTTTAGTTTTTTTGTTTTTGCTTCTGTTTAGGAATAAATAATCCATCTACCTTCTGTTTAGATGTGGTTTTGTTTTTTAATTAGTGTCTGTGCCAAGTTAGACCTATAGGATCTTCTTGGATGATAGCTATTTGATCTTGCTGTAATTTCCATAATCTTTCTGTTCACGAAAACAATTGTTAAAAATCACCAGAACGTGATAAAATACTGATTCCAATTGCTTATGATCAATAAACAAATTGTCTAGGTCTTTCTATTTTGGTAGATTTTTCGGAGTTCCAGAAGTTTGCATTAGTTACAGATTACTACAGACTATTCTGTTCTTGGCAGATTCTGTTTTTCGTGTGTTGTTTGCTTATTTTGATGAATCTATGGCTAGTAAAATAGTTTATAATCCATAGAGAAGTTGGAATACAGTAGGTTTAACACCAATATAAATAAAGAATGAGTTCATTACAGTACCTTGAAGTGGTCTTTTGTTTTCTTTCGCTAACGGACCTCACGAGATTTCTGTTGAGTTTTGCGTTGTGAAGTTTTCAAGTTTTGGGTGAAATCTTTTGATGGATTATGGAACAAGGAGTGGAAAGAGCCTAAGCTTGGGGATGCCCATGGCACCCCCAAGATAATACAAGGACACCAAAAATTCAAAGCTTGGGGATGCCCCGGAAGTCATCCCCTCTTTCGTCTACTTCCATCGGTAATTTTACTTGGAGCTATATTTTTATTCAGCACATGACATGTGTTTTGCTTGGAGCGTCTTGTATTATTTGTGTCTTTGTTTTTAGTGTGCCACAATCATCCTTGCTGTACACACCTTTTTAGAGAGCCATACATGAATTAGAATTTGATAGAATACTCTTTGTGCTTCACTTATATCTTTTGAGCTTTATAGTTTTGCTCTAGTGCTTCACTTAGATCTTTTAGAGCACGGTGGTGGATTTGTTTTAAAGAAACTATTGATCTCTCATGCTTCACTTAGATTATTTTGATAGTCTTAAATAGCATGGTAATTTGCTTAATAATAATAATAGACTTGGTATTCAAGATTTGTAAAACTTCCTTTTGAGTGCGTTGAATACTAAGAAAAGTTTGATGCTTGATAATTGTTTTGAGATATGGAGGTGATAACATCAAAGTCATGCTAGTAGAGTAACTGTGAATTTGAGAAGTGCTTGAGTTGAAGTTTGCAAGTCCCGTAGCATGCACGTATGGTAAACGTTATGTAACAAATTTGAAACATGAGGTGTTATTTGATTGTCCTCCTTATGAGTGGCGGTCAGGGACGAGCGGTGGTCTTTTCCTACCAATCTATCCCCCTAGGAGCATGCGCGTAATGCTTTGGTTTTTGATGGCTTGTAGATTTTTGCAATAAGTATATGAGTTCTTAATGACTAATGTTGAGTCCATGGATTATACGCACTCTCACCCTTCCATCATTGCTAGCCTCTTCGGTACCGTGCATTGCCCTTTCTCACATTGAGAGTTGGTGCAAACTTCGCCGGTGCATCCAAACCCCGTGATATGATACGCTCTTTCACACATAAACCTCCTTATATCTTCCTCAAAACAGCCACCATACCTACCTATTATGGCATTTCCATAGCCATTCCGAGATATATTGCCAGGCAACTTTCCACCATTCCGTTCATCATGACACATCTATCATTGTCATATTGCTTAGCATGATCATGTAGTTGACATAGTATTTGTGGCAAAGCCACCGTTCATAATTCTGTCATACTTGTCACTCTTGATTCATTGCATATCCCGGTATACCGCCGGAGGCATTCATATAGAGTCATACTTTGTTCTAGTATCGAGTTGTAATCATTGAGTTGTAAATAAATATAAGCGTGATGATCATCATTTTTTAGAGTATTGTCCCAAAAAAAGTGAAAGGCCAAAGAAAAAAAAAGTCCCAAAAATAATAATAATAAGGGGCAATACTACTATCCTTTTTTCCACGCTTGTGCTTCAAAGTAGCACCATAATCTTCATAGTAGAGAGTCTCTTGTTTTGTCACTTTCATATACAAGTGGGAATTTTTTTCATTATAGAACTTGGCTTCTATATTCCAACGATGGGCCTCCTCAAGTGCCCTAGGTCTTCGTGAGCAAGCAAGTTGGATGCACACCCACTTAGTTTCTTTTGTTGAGCTTTCATACATTTATAGCTCTAGTGCATCCGTTGCATGGCAATCCCTACTCCTTGCATTAACATCAGTTGATGGGCCTCTCCATAGCCCGTTGATTATCCTCGCTGATGTGAGACTTTCTCCTTTTTTGTCTTCTCCACATAACCCCCATCATCATATTCTATTCCACCCATAGTGCTATATCCATGGCTCGCGCTCATGTATTGCATGAAGGTTTATGAGTTTGAGATTATTAAAGTATGAAACAATTGCTTGGCTTGTCATCGGGGCTGTGCATGATGAGAGCATTCTTGTGTGACGAAAATGGAGCATGACTAAACTATATGATTTTGTAGGGATGAACTTTCTTTGGCCATGTCACTTTGAGAAGACATAATTGCTTAGTTAGTATGCTTGAAGTATTATTATTTTCTATGTCAATATGAACTTTTGTCTTGAATCTTTCGAATCTGAATATTCATACCATAATTAAGAAGATTTGCATTGAAATTATGCAAAGTAGCACTCCACATCAAGAATTCTCTTTTTATCATTTACCTACTCGAGGACGAGAAGGAATTAAGCTTGGGGATGCCTGATACGTCTCCAACGTATCTATAATTTTTGATTACTCCATGCTATATTATCTACTGTTTTGGACTATATTGGGCTTTATTTTCCACTTTTATATTATTTTTGGGACTAATCTATTAACCGGAGGCCCAGCCCAGAATTGTTGTTTTTTTTTCCTATTTCAGAGTTTCAGAGAAACATAATATCAAACGGAGTCCAAACGGAATGAAACCTTCGGGAACGTGATTTTCTCATCAGATAAGACCCAGGAGACTTGGACCCTCCATCAAGAAAGCCACGAGGCGGTCACGAGGGTGGGGGGCGCGCCCCCTACCTCATGGGCCCCTCGGAGCTCCTCCGACGTACTTCTTCCTCCTATATATACCTACGTACCCCCAAACGATCAGATACGGAGCCAAAAACCTAATTCCACCGCCAGAACCTTCTGTACCCATGAGATCCCATCTTGGGGCCTGTTCTGGAGCTCCGCCGGAGAGGGCCATCATCACGGAGGGCTTCTACATCATCCTAGCCCCTCCGATGAAGTGTGAGTAGTTTACTTCAGACCTACGGGTCCATAGTTATTAGCTAGATGGCTTCTTCTCTCTTTTTGGATCTCAATACAATGTTCTCCCCCTCTCTCGTGGAGATCTATTCGATGTAATCTTCTTTTTGTGGCGTGTTTGTTGAGACCGATGAATTGTGGGTTTATGATCAAGTCTATCTATGAATAATATTTGAATCTTCTCTGAATTCTTTTATGTATGATTGGTTATCTTTGCAAGTCTCTTTGAATTATCAGTTTGGTTTGGCCTACTAGATTGGTTTTTCTTGCCATGGGAGAAGTGCTTAGCTTTTGGTTCAATCTTGCGGTGTCCTTTCCCAGTGACAGAAGGGGCAGCAAGGCACGTATTGTATTGTTGCCATCGAGGATAACAAGATGGAGTTTTTATCATATTTCATGAAACTATCCCTCTACATCATGTCATCTTGCTTAAGGCGTTACTCTGTTTTTAACTTAATACTCTAGATGCATGCTGGATAGCGGTCGATGAGTGGAGTAATAGTAGTAGATGCAAGCAGGAGTCGGTCTACTTGTCTCGGACGTGATGCCTATATACATGATCATACATGGATATTCTCATAACTATGCTCAATTCTGTCAATTGCTCAACAGTAATTTGTTCACCCACCGTAGAATACTTATGCTCTTGAGAGAAGCCACTAGTGAAACCTATGGCCCCCGGGTCTATTCTCATCATATCAATCTCCATCACTTTAATCTTGCTTGCTTTTTGCTTTGCCTTTTACTTTTCACTTTGCATCTCTATATCAAAAATACCAAAATTATTATCTCTATCAGATCTCACTCCCATAAGTGACCGTGAAGGGATTGACAACCCCTAATCGCGTTGGTTGCATTGAGCTATTGTTTTGTGCAGGTACGAGGTACTTGAGCGTAGCCTCCTACTGGATTGATACCTTGGTTCTCAAGAACTGAGGGAAATACTTACGCTACTTTGCTGCATCATCCTCTCCTCTTCGGGGAAATCCAACGCAGTGCTCAAGAGGTAGCAGCGACGCCTGTGATTCATGGCGCTCTCCACTTCGGAATTCATAGCGGATATTTTATCCGCATCCTCTGTAGAAGGAGCATCCGGCGTGCGCCTCGTGTTAGCTTCCGCCTCTGTGTCCGGCCCTGGAGCCCGACTGGTAGAGGCGTGATCGGCGACCTCTCCGGATATTGTCCGGCGAGCGTTCTTCCTTCTAGGAAACACGGGTGTTATTATGTTTTTAAAGACGACAACCATGGAGTGAGGTGTTGCATCATACCTCTGCGCCGGCGTCTCCGTCCGGACCACCTTCCTTTTTAGCCTGTCCGGCTTTGGAGCCCCTTGTTGGTGAGTCACCGCGGGCTCGGCATGGTGTCCTGAGGGCCTTCCCTATAAAACACCGTTTGTATACGGTAGGTGGAGTGCATAAAAGGAAATCCTTTTCAAAGGTTGGGACTCTTGTCTCATTTACCTGCGAGGCTGGGAGTAGCCCAGGGTAGTCGGCTATAATGGCCACCATGGCGTCATCACAGCTTAGCTGATAGAAAATCCTATCAATCAGCTCCACGAATATGTCCGGATCCTCTTTGAGGCTGGGGTCGAGGACCCGTTCAGGATCCTCCGGTTGTGGAGGTGGGCTATTAATCTCTCCTACCGCCTTACGCAGTTCCTGTGATGAAACGGCAAGGTAAATATTTATCACGAAAACAAGGGAAGGATGGAAGTAAAAAGAGCGGAAGCTCACCCAACTTCGAGGGTTGTTCATGGAGAATCCATCCCGTGGCTTGATGCGGAAGAAGTCCTCTTCTTCCCCCTTGTACAGATCGGATAGAATTTTTGCTAGAGCAGCAACTGAGTCTGGTCCCTTGCGCCCGCAGCGAGTGGCATCATCTTCCCCGTTTAAGTGCCACATGGGGTGGCCTCGATATTGAAGTGGTTGCACCCCCCGCGTAATGCATATTGACATAACCTCGGTTATGGTCAGTCCTGATTGAGCCAATACCTTTATCTGGCCCATCAGGTAAAGAACGTCTCTATCATCTTCCTCCTGAGGGCTCCGTGGTCGCTAGCTCAGGCGCTTCTTCAAAGGAGCATCATCAAACTCGGGAAGGCCGATCCGAATAGGATCCAGAAGGGGGACGTCCTCCATATAAAACCACTCTGAAGGCCAGTCTTCGGACGTCTTCTTCGGGGTACCGGATAGGTATCCGGTCCCGGCGATGCGCCATACCTCGGCTCCGCCCACTTGATATATTGATCCCCTCTGTGTACGGGGCACAAGGCAGAACAACTTCTTCCACAACGTGAAATGAGCTTCGCAGCCCAGAAACAGCTCGCAAAGGGCTACATAACCAGCGATGTGCAGTATGGAGGCAGGGGTGACGTTGTGCAACCGGAGGCCATAGAACTCCTGGAGCCCTCGGAGAAATGGATGGATTGGAAATCCGAGTCCCCTTAACAAATAAGGGACAAGGCATACCCGCTCTCCCTCTCCGCTTGCTCCCCACCATTATAGGTGGCGAGCCCGGCTCGAACTGGGACCATATACGCTGGAGGGAGGAATCCCTGGATCTGTAGCTTCACTAATTGGCTGCGCGGGACGGAACACTTCTCCCAATCTCCGGGCTTGGGGCTGCGGGAGCGAGAGGAGGAGCTGCACTGGCCGGCCATGTTGGGATGGATTTTTTTGGGCGCGCTCCGATGAATGCTCGCTGAGGGAGGATGGTGTGGTTTGGATCTGAGAATCCTCATCTCTTTAATAGACAGTTCATTTAGCTAGGGCGGTAAATGTAAAAACACCCTGGCTCCTCACATTCGCTTGACACGTGGAAGATGGCCATTATTGGACGCAGAAGCCAAGAAGCGCAACATTTACGAGAAGCCGGACACTATTTAACAGGTACTCAGAGTTTGAAGAAGAACCCGACTTGCAATGCCGAAGACAATCTGCGCGTCGGACTCATTGTCATTGAAGCCTGGTTCGGGGGCTACTGAGGGAGTCCTGGATTAGGGGGTATCCGGACAGCCGGATTATATCCTTTGGTCGGACTGTTGGACTATGAAGATACAAGATTGAAGACTTCGTCCCGTGTCCGGATGGGACTCTCCTTGGCGTGGAAGGCAAGCTTGGCAATACGGATATGTAGATCTCCTTCCTTGTAACCGACTCTGTGTAACCCTAGCCCCCTCCGGTGTCTATATAAACCGGGGGGTTTAGTCTGTAGGACCAAGAACAATAATCATACCATAGGCTAGCTTCTAGGGTTTAGCCTCTTTGATCTCGTGGTAGATCAACTCTTGTAATACTCATATCATCAAGATCAATCAAGCAGGAGTAGGGTTTGACCTCCATCGAGAGGGCCCGAACCTGGGTAAAAACATCGTGTCCCTCGTCTCATGTTACCATCCGCCTAGACGCACAGTTTGGGACCCCCTACCCGAGATCCGCCGGTTTTGACACCGACACCATGCTTACATGATCGTGCAAGACGACATCACCCTTCCTACTTTTAACTCACATGGTGTGCCCATAACCCACAGTTCCACAGGATCGAAACCTGACTCTCCTATACAACCCTGTTTCTCATTGTTTTTCCCCATGCTTGGCTTTGTATTTAATTCACGGGCCACCTTCCTAGTGCTCTATTATGGTGTTAGACGCAATACTTACGCTTCTCCGAACCTCTTTCTCACTGTGGTTCAGACTTCGAGCAACTATCTATCTGCTTGGAACCTCTTATTGTACCTTCGTACCTTACTCTCGATGTATTTTATATGTTCAACTCGAGAGATAATCTTATGCTCATTTCATAGGTTAACCCCAGATTGTTTCCCTCAAAAGCATGATGTCATAGCTGAGCTACCCCTTACCTATTCATAAGTGCGCTGGAGTTCCCGAAGAAAAGGATGACTTCACCATGATGACCTGAAGCAGAGAAATCAAGACGTCAATGTAATGGATCATTCTCTTCGAGAAGAGCAACCAAGGCCGAGAAGATCCGGTAGAATTTCGTAACTAGACCTCCCCCCTCTCTACCTCTTAAATCTCGGGACGAGATTTCTTATAGTGGAGGAGAATTGTGACGCCCGGATAATTAAGCTATAGTAATTCCTTGTTAACGATGCCACATCACCACGATTACTGTTGATAGACTCTCGATAGTTCAAAAACGAAACAAATTCAAAATTTAATAAAAGGCAAACAATAAAAGTTTTCAAATATTAAAACCAAATTGTTCGGGTTGTGCCAAATAATGCAGAAGTAATTATGGTGGAGAAACCAAACTTTTATAACCTGTTTAACTACTCTAAAATAAATAAGACATTAGCAAAAACAATTCATTAAATGCCTTTTACAGTTAATAAAATACTAAACTGTTTTATTTTGTCACCAAACTTTTTGGGGCATTGGGGTATTTTGAAACACTAATTTAGGTACTATTTATATATTTTATAAGACAAAACTATATAGAAAGTGAAATAGGAAACTAATAGAAAAAAATAAATAAAAGGAAAAGACAAAACAAATAAAAAGGCAGGGAGAGAAATATAAACACATTGGAGCTCCCCTCTCCCTGGGCCGAATGGCCCAACTGATCATCCAGGCCACCAGGAGGCCCACCCATCCCACCTTATCACCCTGAGCAACGGAACCCTAACCCACCGACCACCACTCTCCCCCACTAGCTCTCTCCTTCCCCCAGATCTAGATCGGGATCGAACCCGATCCTTCGCCCCCGACGGCCCGTTGCCGTCCATCGCCACCTCGGAGGAGCTACCACGCCGGCCTGCCTCCTTGACTCACCTCGCCGGACGCCATCGCCGTCGTCCTCCCCTGTGTCACGTCGTCTCCGACCTCCTCCCCGCGCCCCACTGCCTTGAACCCTACAACCAGGGTGAGGCCCTCGGCCTCCTCTTCCTCTCGCCCGCACACCCGACGACGTGCTCCTCGCGTCGCGTCCCCTGGATGCCACACCTCGATAGCGCCCGATGCGTGCACGCCTCGTTCCCCCCGCGCCCGTGGCTCGCTCGCTCTGCCGCTGCGCTCGGCGTCGTGCTGCCCCGATGGCCGCGCCTGCAGCCATGCGTTGTGTGCCGTCGTCGTGCTCCGCGCCTCGCTTCTGCCGCCCGCACACGCTACTCCTCCCCACTCGCCCTGTAGCTCGCCGGATCCGCCGCTCGCCTCCGCACCGCTTCTCGCCGCGGCTGCCTACTCCCGTTGCCGCAACCGCCTGCACCTGGGGCCACGCCGGCTACGCTCACCGTTTCCCCCACCGCACCCTTGCTCCCGCTGCTAAACCCCCTTGGCCGCCGACCACGCCGTAGCCACCCCACGTCCGTCTCTATTTGGTCGATGCTGCTGCTGCTCTTGCCGCTGTCGCTTCTTCCTACCGCCACCACACCACGCCTCGACCGGCCTCGCCGGTGCCGCGGTTGCCGCGCCACCGCCGCCTACCTCGCCGCCCTAAGCACCTGCGCATGCCACGCCGTCACCTGGCCTCACCCCGCTTTCCCTGGCTGGCGCCTTGCCCCGCCCCAGCAGCCTTCGTCCGTCGGGCGCGCCCTGCCCCGCCAGCTTCTGGTCTTGGCTGCTCGCGCCCGCGCCCGAGACCAGCGCCGGCGCGACATCGCCACGCTACCAGAAAAGGTTGCGGTTTCGCCCGCTGATGAGGAAATAAACCTGGGGTAGGGTAATAGGCCTGACCTATACGTCCTACCTAAGGTCCTTGTCCTAAAAGCGAAGAAGTTCAAGAGCCAATAGAGGGGATCTAGCAAAGGTGTCGAGTGAAATCCACTCAACCTTCAGTTCACTCGGAGACCCCTCTTTACCCAGGTCACTCGACCATTAAACCACTCGACGTACAGAAGACCTGAAGCCGCTCTACGCAGCAATGGTCGGGCGTTTACTCGTATACTTAATGATCATTTATAGCACTTTATTACACGCGTTACCTGTAACGCTTTCTCTTTATGAATATTGAATCCTGTGTAACGGAGGGGAGTTGGGGTCCTGGCGCACTCTATATAAGCCACCCCCTCCTCTAAGATAAGGGTACGCACCCCCTGTAACTCACACGCATATAATCCAGTCGACCGCCTCCGGGCTCCGAGACGTAGGGCTATTACTTCCTCCGAGAAGGGCCTGAACTCGTAAAACTTGCGTTTACAACTCCTCCAAAGATAGGATCTTGCCTCTACATCACTACCCCCCATTTCTACTATCAGACTTAGAACCACGATAGTTGGCGCCCACCATGGGGCAGGTGTCTTAGCGACTTATTGGAGAAGTTGCGATTTTTTCGATCCCCATCAACATGGTTTCAGGCGGAGGTTTGGCCGAGGGCCGCGAGATCCATCTCGACGCGCTCGTGTTCACCGCCGACGACTCCGCTTAGCTCCAAGAAGCTCCACTCAACGTCGAGGCGCTCCCCGTTCGCGGGGCAACGCACTTTCGCGCGTGCGTCTGCGGCGTCCTCCTGCAGCAGCCGTTGACTCAGTATCGGTCGACACCTGTGACGTCCTCCCTCCCTGTTGCCCGCCGGTGCAACCATTCTGGTCGATCGAGGCTTCAGCGGTGGGTGAGGCACACGGTGGCTCGCCAACCGACCACCCCCCAAGTCGCGGCAATCGAGCTCGACGAAACTCTCTACGGCTTGTTCGACCTGTCGACTGGCTTCGTAGAAACTGCATCCGAGTGCGATAGCAGTGACCCCGCGGCAGAAGTCTTGATGGTCAATGGACCGTGCAGTCCTCCTGGCTTCCCTCGCGGTGACGGCGGTGATGGTGGGGGCGATCCGTCGCGTGTTCACGATGAATACCGTCCCGAGCCTCTTTCGTCGCAGCAGAGGGAAGAGCTCCGCCGCCGCAATATGGATGCCCTACACACTCCTATCGTTGGAGAAACCCCCAAGGCTCGGGCCTTGGAGGAAGCGCGCCTGGCAAACTTGGCCAAGCGCACTCGACCGGAGAATCTCCAGCACGCACTCGACGAGCGCGCTCGGCAACGGATTCCTGAATCCAGTCGACGACAACTTTTTCCACCTCCAACTCAGGTATATCAAACTCCGATCCAAAATCTCACAGCTGCAGCCCGAATAGCAGAGTCGATTCAACCTTCCTAGTTAGAGGCTGGCAGAGGTTTGATGCAGATTCGAGCTCTCCTTCGAGCAGCAGGAGAGCAGAACTCAGCGGTATCTCAATCGCGGAATATGATCCATAGCAGATCTGTGGTTGCAGACACAGTCCAATCGGCTCACAGCCCAAGATCGCCTCCAAGGCGTGAGGGACGTGGAGACCGACGAGATCAGTACAGAAACCGTGAGCAGTATGATCACCGACTCGATCATGATGATCGTCGTCGAGTACCCACACCTCCCCCAAGGAGTGGGTCATACGTGCCTCAGCAGCATGATGACAGACGCCCTCATAGTGGTGGGCGAAGGATTCCAGTCGACCCTAGGGAGTCGGGCTTTGACGCGAGATCTATTCTAGTTCAGGGTCTGGTCGACAGAAACAGAACTCATAGAGAAGGCCATGATAGAGATTTTCCGACCAATAGAGTGCATGTCTCAGGACCAGAGTGCTTCAGCAGAGCCATCAGAGTCGCGGTGATTCCTCCCAACTTCAGGTTGGCGACTGGAGTCAGTAAGTTCACCGGTGAGTCCAAGCCTGACACTTGGCTTGAAGACTACCGAGTGGCTGTGTAGATTGGTGGAGGCAATGATGAGGTGGCCATGAAACACCTTCCTCTGATGTTGGAGGGCTCGTCCAGAGCATGGTCAAATCAGTTAGCACGTGGCAGTATTTATAGTTGGGAAGAACTTGCCCGAGTGTTTGTCAGAACATTCGAAGGAACATGCAAACGGCCAGCAGGGTTAACAGAGCTGCAATCTTGTGTGCATAAGCCAAATGAAACTTTGAGGGATTATATCCGGAGATGGATCACGTTGCACCACATGGTGGAGAATGTGTCTGATCACCAAGCATTTTGTGCCTTCAAGGAAGGTGTCAAATATCGAGAGTTGAATCAGAAGTTCGGTCGGACCGGAGATATGTCTCTGAGTCGGATGATGGAGATTGCCACCAAGTATGCCAATGGTGAAGAGGAGGATTGGCTCCGGAGTGGCAAGCACAAAACAGTCGCCCACGAAACCGGAGGAGGGAACTCCAGTCGGAAGCAGAAGCGCAAAGCCGAGCCAGCTGCTCCTGGAGAAGCCTTAGCCGTGACTCAAGGAAAGTTCAAAGGGAAGCCCAAGGGGCCATGGAACCCTAAGAAAGTAAAAGATCAAGATGGGAATGATGTGTTGGATTTGCCATGCCACATTCACACGAAGAAAGATGAAGAGGGTAATCTCATTTACCCGAAGCATACCACTCGACAATGTCGGCTCTTGATCCAGCAGTTTCGAGAGAAACAACCCAAAGAGAAGGAAAAAGAGTTGGACAAAGTTGAGGACAAAGAGGAAAGTGATGATGGTTACCCTCACGTCAATTCCACTCTGATGATTTTTGCTGATGTTGAGAGCAAAAGTCGACTGAAAGTCATCAACAGAGAAGTAAACATGGACGCTCCAGCAACACCCAGTTATTTGAAATGGTCTCAGACTGCTAGTACATTCGACCAGTCTAATCACCCGACACACATATCCACCCCTGGGAGGCAAGCGTTGGTGGTCGACCCAGTCGTCGAGGGCACTCGGTTAACTAAAGTTCTGATGGATGGTGGCAGTGGCCTGAATATTCTGTATGCGGAGACGTTGAAAGGAATGGGCATTCCGATGTCCAGACTCAGTGAAAGCAATATGAGTTTCCATGGAGTTTTTCCTGGCAAGAAGGCTGAGTCACTCGGCTAGATCGCCCTTGATGTAGTCTTCGGTGATTCCAGGAATTATTGCAAAGAAAAGTTGATGTTTGAAGTTGTGAATTTCCAGAGTGCCTATCACGCTATTCTGGGCATGCCAGCTTATGCACGTTTTATGGCTCGACCATGTTATGTGTACCTCAAATTGAAGATGCCTGGTCCTAAAGGTGTGATCACTATCACTAGCAATCGAAAGAAGGCAGAAGAGTGCTTCCAGAAGGGCTCGAAGATCGCTGATGCACAGATGGCGATAGTGGAATTGTAGGAGTATCAGAAAAATGCAGATCCGAGTGATTTGTTGCGGGCTAAGAAGCCTGCCACCGATTCAGCATTTCAGTCGTCTGGTGAAACGAAGCCGATTCATATTCACCCGACGGATCCCAATGTTGCTCCGACTCACATTTCAACAACACTCGACTCCAAATAGGAAGAAGCGCTCATCTAGTTCCTCCGTGAGAACTGGTACATCTTTGCATGGAAACCTTCTGACATGCCGGGTGTTCCCAGGGGGCTGGCTGAGCATCGTCTGCGAGTCGGCCCAAAAGTGAAACCAGTCAAAGAACATCTTCGACGGTCCGCCGTGTAGAAGAGAAAGGCAATCGGTGAAGAAGTGGCTCGGCTTCTAGCAGCTGAGTTTGTCCGAGAGATTTACCACTCCGAGTGGCTAGCTAATGTTGTCATGGTCCCTAAGAAAGACAACTCACTTCGCATGTGCATTGACTTCAAGCATATCAATCGGGCCTGCCCGAAAGATCACTTTCCTCTCCCCCGCATCGACCAAATAGTTGACTCGACTGCGGGGTGTGAGCATTTGTCCTTTTTGGACGCTTATTCGGGGTATCATCAGATCCGTCTGTATGGACCCGACTGATACGTGTCCAACGTATCTATAATTTTTGATTGCTCCATGCTATATTATCTACTGTTTTGGACTATATTGGGCTTTATTTTCCACTTTTATATTATTTTTGGGACTAACCTATTAATCGGAGGCCCGGCCCAGAACTGATGTTTTTTGCCTATTTCAGTATTTCGGAGAAACAGAATATCAAACGGAATAAAATCTTCGGGAACGTGATTTTCTCACTGAACATGATCCAGGAGACATGGACCCTACTCCAAGGAGTCAAAGAGGTGGTCACGAGGGTGGGGGGCGCTCCCCCCCAGGGCGCGCCCTGCTGCCTCGTGGGCCCCTTGAAGCTCCACCAACATACTCCTTCCTCCTATATATACCTACGTACCCCCAAATGATTAGAACAGGAGCCAAAAACCTAATTCCACCGCCGCAACCTTCTGTATCCACGAGATCCCATCTTGGGGCCTGTTCCGGAGCTCCGCCGGAGAGGTCCGTCATCACGGAGGGCTTCTACATCATCATAGCCTCTCCGATGAAGTGTGAGTAGTTTACCTCAGACCTTCGAGTCCATAGTTAGTAGCTAGATGGCTTCTTCTCTCTTTTTGGATCTCAATACAAAGTTCTCCCCCTCTCTTGTGGAGATCTATTCGATGTAATCTTCTTCTTTTTGCGGTGTGTTTGTTGAGATCGATGAATTGTGGGTTTATGATCAAATCTATCTTTGAATAATATTTGAATCTTCTCTGAATTCTTTTATGTATGATTGGCTATCTTTGCAAGTCTCTTCGAATTATCCATTTGGTTTGGCCAACTAGATTGGTAGTTCTTGCCATGGGAGAAGTGCTTAGCTTTGGGTTCGATCTTGCGGTGTCCTTTCCCAGTGACAGAAGGGGCAGCAAGGCACGTATTACATCGTTGCCATCGAGGATAACAACATGGGGTTTATTTCATATTGCATGAATTTATCTCTCTACATTATGTCATCTTGCTTAAAGCATTACTCTGTTTTTAACTTAATACTCTAGATGTATGCTGGATAGCGGTCGATGAGTGGAGTAATAGTAGTAGATGCAGAATCGTTTCGGTCTACTTGTCACGGACGTGATGCCTATATACATGATCATACCCTATATATTCTCATAACTATGCTCAATTCTGTCAATTGCTCAACAGTAATTTGTTCACCCACCGTAGAATACTTATGCTCTTGAGAGAGGCCACTAGTGAAACCTATGGCCCCCGGGTCTATTCTCATCATATCAATCTCCATCACTTTAATCTTGCTTGATTTTTACTTTGCTTTTACTTTTCACTTTGCATCTTTATACCAAAAATACCAAAAACATTATCTATCAGTTCTCACTCTCGTAAGTGACCGTGAAGGGATTGACAACCCCTAATCGCGTTGGTTGCTAGTTGCTATCGTTTTGTGCAGGTACGAGGGACTTGAGCGTGGCCTCCTACTGGATTGATACCTTGGTTCTCAAAAACTGTGGGAAATACTCACGCTACTCTGCTGCATCATCCTCTCCTCTTCGGGGAAAACCAACGCAAGCTCAAGAGGTAGCAAGAAGAATTTCTGGCGCCGTTGCCGGGGAATCTGTGCAAAAGTCAACATACCAAGTACCCATCACAATCCCTATCTCTCGCATTACATTAGTTGCCATTTTCCTCTCCCCCACTTCACCCTTGCCGTTTTATTCGCCCTCTCTTTCCCAATCTCCTTCTCCTTCTCTTTCTCCGTTTGCCTTTTTGTCGATTGCCTTTTGTTTGCTCGTGTGTTGGATTGCTTGGTTGTCACGATGGCTCAAGATACTAACAAATTGTGTGACTTCACCAATACCAATAATAATGATTTCCTTAGCACTCTGATTGCTCCTCTTGCCAATACTGAATCTTGTGAAATCAATAATGCTTTGTTGAATCTTGTTATGAAAGATCAATTCGCCGGCCTTCCTAGTGAAGATGCCGCTACTCATCTGAATAGCTTCATTGATTTATGTGATATGCAAAATAAGAAAGATGTCGATAATGATGTTGTTAAATTGAAGTTATTTCCTTTTTCGCTTAGAGATCGCGCTAAAGCATGGTTTTCGTCTTTGCCTAAAAATAGTTTTGATTCTTGGAACAAGTGCAAAGATGCTTTTATCTGTAAGTATTTTCCTCCCGCTAAGATCATCTCTCTTAGAAACGATATTATGAATTTTAAGCAACTTGATCATGAACATGTTGCACAAGCTTGGGAGAGAATGAAATTAATGATACGTAATTGCCCTACTCATGGTTTGAATTTGTGGATGATTATACAAAAAATTTATGCCGGATTGAATTTTGCTTCTAGAAATCTCTTAGATTCGTCCACGGGAGGCACTTTTATGGAAATCACTTTAGGAGATGCTACTAAACTCCTAGATAATATTATGGTTAATTATTCTCAATGGCATACTGAAAGATCTTCTAATAAAAAAGTGCATGCGATAGAAGAAATCAATGTTTTGAGTGGAAAGATGGATGAACTTATGAAATTATTTGCTACTAAGAGTGTTTCTTCTGATCCTAATGATATGCCTTTGTCTACCTTGATTGAGAATAACAATGAATCTATGGATGTGAATTTTGTTGGTAGGAATAATTTTGGTAACAATGCATATAGAGGGAATTTTAATTCTAGGCCATATCCTAGTAATCCTTCTAATAATTATGGAAATGCCTACAACAACTCTTATGGAAATTATAATAAGATGCCCTCTTAATTTGATAATAGTGTTAAAGAGTTTATGAATTCACAAAAGAATTTCAATGCTTTGCTTGAAGAAAAATTGCTTAAAGTTGATGATTTGGCTAGGAACGTTGATAGAATTTCTCTTGAGGTTGATTCTTTAAAGCTTAGATCTATTCCTCCTAAGCATGATATCAATGATTCTCTAAAAGCCATGAGAATTTCCATTGATGAGTGCAAGGAAAGAACCACTAGGATGCGTGCTTCCAAAGATGCCTTTATTAAAGCGTGTTCTTCCAATTCCTATGAAAATCAAGATGAAGATCTAAAAGTTATTGATGTGTCCCCTATCAAATCTTTGTTTTGCAATATGAATCTTGATGAAACTGAATATGATCTTCCTTTACCTAGAAGGCGTTCTAAAAATTCGGAGTATTTAGATCTTTATGATGAAATTGATGAAAGTGGGATTGAAAGAAATAAAAATCTAGATGTTGCTAAACCCACTATATTGGATTTCAAGGCATTTAATTATGAAAGTTTCTCTTTAATTGATTGTATTTCCTTGTTGCAATCCGTGCTAAATTCTCCACATGCTTATAGTCAAAAGAAAGCCTTCACCGAACATATTGTTGATGCCTTGATGCAATCTTATGAAGAAAAACTTGAGTTGAAAGTTTCTATCCCTAGAAAACTCTATGATGAGTGGGAACCAACTATTAAAATTAAAATTAAAGATCATGAGTTTTATGCTTTGTGTGATTTGGGTGCTAGTGTCTCCACTATTCCCAAAACTTTGTGTGATTTGCTAGATTTCCGCGATCTTGATGATTGCTCTTTAAACTTACATCTCGCGGATTCTACTATTAAGAAACCTATGGGAAGGACTAACGATGTTCTTATTGTTGCAAATAGGAATTATGTGCCCATAGATTTCATTGTTCTTGATATAGATTGCGATCCTTCTTGCCCTATTATTCTTGGTAGACCTTTCCTTAGAACAGTTGGTGCGATTATTGATATGAAGGAAGGGAATATTAGATTCCAGTTTCCATTAAAAAAGGGCATGGAACACTTTCCAAGAAAGAAAATAAAATTGCCATATGAAACTATCATGAGAGCCACTTATGGATTGCCTTCCAAAGATGGCAATACCTAGATCTATCCTCGCTTTTATGCCTAGCTAGGGGTGTTAAACGATAGCGCTTGTTGGGAGGCAACCCAATTTTATTTTTAGTTTTTTGTGTTTTTCTTATGTTAGGGAATAAATAACCCATCTACCTTCTGTTTGGATGTGGTTTTATGTTTTAATTAGTGTTTGTGCCAAGCTAGACCTATTGGATCTTCTTGGATGATAGTTATTTGATCTTGTTGTAATTTCCAAAAACTTTGCATTCAGTACCCGAATTATTAAAAATCATAAGAACGTGATAAAATACTGATTCCAATTTCTGCTGATCAATAAACAAATTGTGTAGGTTGTCTAATTTTGGTAGATTTTGGGAGTTCCAGAAGTTTGCGTTAGTTACATATTACTATAGATTGTTCTGTTTTTGACAGATTCTGTTTTTCGTGTGTTGTTTGCTTATTTTGATGAATCTATGGTTAGTAAAATAGTTTATAATCCATAGAGAAGTTGGAATACAGTAGGTTTAACACAAATATAAATAAAGAATGAGTTCATTAAAGTACCTTGAAGTGGTCTTTTGTTTTCTTTCTCTAATGGAGCTCACGAGATTTCTATTGAGTTTTGTGTTGTGAAGTTTTCAAGTTTTAGGTGAATTATTTTGATGGATTATGGAACAAGGAGTGGCAAGAGCCTAAGCTTGGGTATGCCCATGGCACCCCAAAGATAATCCAAGGACACCAAAAAGTCAAAGCTTGGGGATGCCCCGGAAGGCATCCCCTCTTTCGTCCACTTCCATCGGTAATTTACTTGGAGCTATATTTTTTTCACCAACATGATATGTGTTTTGCTTGGATCGTCTTGTATTAATTGTGTCTTTGTTTGTTAGTGTGCCACAATAATCCTTGATGTACACACCTTTTGAGAGAGCCATACATGAATTAAAATTTGTTAGAATACTCTATGTGCTTCACTTATATCTTTTGAGCTATGTAGTTTTGCTCTATGTGCTTCACTTATATCTTTTGAGCGTTATAATTTTGCTCTATGTGTTTCACTTAGATCTTTTAGAGTACGGTGGTGGTTTGTTTTAAAGAAACTATTGATCTCTCATGCTTCACTTAAATTATTTTGAGAGTCTTAATAGCATGGTAATTTGCTTAATAATAACATGCTTGGTATTCAAGATTTGTGAAACTTTCTTTTGAGTGCGTTGAATACTAAGAAAAGTTGGATGCTTGCTAATTGTTTTGATATATGGAGGTAGTAATATCAAAGTCATGCTAGTAGAATAATTGTGAATTTGAGAAGTGCTTGAGTTAAAGTTTTCAAGTCTCGTAACATGCACGTATGGTAAACATTATGCAACAAATTGGAAACATGACGTGTTATTTGATTGTCCTCATAAGTGGCGGTCGGGGACGAGCGATGGTCTTTTCCTACCAATCTATCCCCCTAGGAGAATGCGCGTAATACTTTGGTTTTTGATGGCTTGTAGATTTTTGCAGTAAGTATATGAGTTCTTTATGACTAATGTTGAGTCCATGGATTATACGCACTCTCACCCTTCCATCATTGCTAGCCTCTACGGTGTCGTGCATTGCCCTTTCTCACATTGAGAGTTGGTGCAAACTTCGCCGGTGCATCCAAACCCCATGATATGATACGCTCTTTCACACATAAACCTCCTTATATCTTCCTCAAAACAGCCACCATACCTACCTATTATGGCATTTCCATAGCCATTCCGAGATATATTGCCATGCAACTTTCCACCATCCAGTTTATCATGACACATTCATCATTGTCATATTGCTTAGCATGATCATGTAGTTGACATAGTATTTATGGCAAAGCCACCGTTCATAATTCTTTCATACTTGTCACTCTTGATTCATTGCATATCCCGGTACAACGCCGGAGGCATTCATATAGAGTCATACTTTGTTCTAGTATCGAGTTGTAATCATTGAGTTGTAAATAAATAGAAGTGTGATGATCATCATTCAATAGAGCATTGTCCCAAAAAAGGAAGGCCAAAGAAAAAAAAGAAGGCCCCAAAAAAGAAAATAAATAAAAAGGGGCAATGCTACTATCCTTTTTTCCACACTTGTGCTTCAAAATAGCACCATGATATAGCAAGTCTCATATATTGTGCTTCAAAGTAGCACCATGTTCTTCATATAGAGAGTCTCATATGTTGTCACTTTCATATACTAGTGGGAATTTTTCATTATAGAACTTGGCTTGTATATTCCAACAATGGGCCTCCTCAAGTGCCCTAGTTCTTCGTGAGCAAGCAAGTTGGATGCACACCCACTTAGTTTCTTTTGTTGAGCTTTCATATATTTATAGCTCTAGTGCATCCGTTGCATGGCAATCCCTACTCCTTGCATTAACATAAATTGATGGGCATCTCCATAGCCCATTTATTAGCCTTGTTGATGTGATACTTTCTCCTTTTTGTCTTCTCCACATAACTCCCATCATTATATTCTATTCCACCCATAGTGCTATATCCATGGCTCACGCTCATGTATCGCGTAAAAGTTTATGAGTTTGAAATTACTAAGGTATGAAACAATTGCTTGGCTTGTCATCGGGGTTGTGCATGATGAGAGCATTCTTGTGTGACGAAAATGGAGCATGACTAAACTATATGATTTTGTAGGGATGAACCTTCTTTGGCCATGTTACTTTGAGAAAACATAATTGCTTTGTTGGTTTGCTTGAAGTGTTATTATTCTTTATGTCAATATGAACTTTTGTCTTGAATCTTTCTAATCTGAATATTCATACCACAATGAAGAAATTTTGCATTGAAATTATGCCAAGTAGCACTCCACATCAAAAATTATCTTTTTATCATTTACCTACTCGAGGACGAGCAGGAATTAAGCTTGGGGATGCCTGATACATCTCCAACGTATCTATAATTTTTGATTGCTCCATGTTATATTATCTACTGTTTTGGACTATATTGGGCTTTATTTTCCACTTTTATATTATTTTTGGGACTAACCTATTAACCGGAGGCCCAGCCCAGAATTGTTGTTTTTTGCCTATTTCAGTATTTCGGAGAAACAGAATATCAAACGGAGTCCAAACGGAATAAAATCTTCGGGAACGTGATTTTCTCACCGAACGTGATCCAGGAGACTTGGACCCTACTCCAAGGAGTCAAAGAGGCGGTCACGAGGGTGGGGGGCACCCCCCTAGGGCGCGCCCCCTGCCTCGTGGGCCCCTCGAAGCTCCACCAATGTACTCCTTCCTCCTATATATACCTACGTACCCCCAAACGATCAGAACAGGAGCCAAAAACCAAATTCCACCGCCGCAACCTTCTGTATCCACGAGATCCCATCTTGGGGCCTGTTTTGGAGCTCCGCCGGAGAGGGCCGGCATCACAGAGGGCTTCTACATCATCATAGACTCTCCGATGAAGTGTGAGTAGTTTACCTCAGACCTTCGGGTCCATACTTAGTAGCTAGATGGCTTCTTCTCTCTTTTTGGATCTCAATACAAAGTTCTCCCCCTCTCTTGTGGAGATCTATTCGATGTAATCTTCTTCTTTTTGCGGTGTGTTTGTTGAGACCGATGAATTGTGGGTTTATGATCAAGTCTATCTTTGAATAATATTTGAATCTTCTTTGAATTCTTTTATGTATGATTGGTTATCTTTGCAAGTCTCTTCGAATTATCCGTTTGGTTTGGCCAACTAGATTGGTAGTTCTTGTCATGGGAGAAGTGCTTAGCTTTGGGTTCGATCTTGCGGTGTCCTTTCCCAGTGACAGAAGGGGCAGCAAGGCACGTATTGCATCGTTGCCATCGAGGATAACAAGATGGGGTTTATTTCATATTGCATGAATTTATCTCTCTACATCATGTCATCTTGCTTAAAGTGTTACTCTGTTTTTAACTTAATACTCTAGATGCATGCTGGAT
This sequence comes from Aegilops umbellulata, assembly GCA_032464435.1. Taxonomy (NCBI): domain Eukaryota; kingdom Viridiplantae; phylum Streptophyta; class Magnoliopsida; order Poales; family Poaceae; genus Aegilops; species Aegilops umbellulata. The sequence continues at coordinate 27,103,045 of CP136056.1, read as the reverse complement.
AGCGGTCGATGAGTGGAGTAATAGTAGTAGATACAGAATCGTTTCGGTCTACTTGTCATGGACGTGATGCCTATATACATGATCATACCCTAGATATTCTCATAACTATGCTCAATTCGGTCAATTGCTCAATAGTAATTTGTTCACCCACCGTAGAATACTTATGCTCTTGAGAGAAGCCACTAGTGAAACCTATGGCCCCCGGGTCTATTCTCATCATATCAATCTGCATCACTTTAATCTTGCTTTGCTTTTTTACTTTGCTTTTACTTTTCACTTTGCATCTTTATACCAAAAATACCAAAAACATTATCTATCAGTTCTCACTCTCGTAAGTGACCGTGAAGGGATTGACAACCCCTAATCGCGTTGGTTGCGAGTTGCTATCGTTTTGTGCAGGTACGAGGGACTTGAGCGTGGCCTCCTACTGGATTGATACCTTGGTTCTCAAAAACTGAGGGAAATACTTACTCTACTCTATTGCATCATCCTCTCCCTTCGGGGAAAACCAACGCAAGCTCAAGAGGTAGCACCGACGAGATAAAAACAGCTTTCATCACCCCATTTGGGTGCTTCTGTTATGACACCATGCCATTCGGCTTGAAGAACGCTGGAGCCACATTCATGCGCATGATTCAGAAGTGTTTACTCACTCAAATCAGTCGGAATGTGGAAGCGTACATGGATGACATTGTGGTCAAGTCACGTAAAGGTTCCGACCTACTGGCTGACCTTGCTGAAACCTTTGCCAACCTCAGAAGGTATGATATCAAGCTTAATCCATCAAAGTGCACATTTGGAGTTCCAGGCAGAAAATTACTCGGTTTCCTCGTTTCCGAACAAGGGATCGACGCTAACCCAGAGAAAGTGGGTGCCATACTCCGGATGAAACGCCCTGTGCGTGTGCATGATGTCCATAAGCTTACTGGTTGTTTGGCTGCCCTAAGTCGATTCATTTCTCGCCTCGGTGAAAAGGCACTGCCTCTTTACCGACTGATGTGAAGGAAATATGCCCTAGAGGCAATAATAAAGTTATTATTTATTTCCTTATATCATGATAAATGTTTATTATTCATGCTAGAATTGTATTAACCGCAAACATAATACATGTGTGAATACATAGACAAACAAAGTGTCACTAGTATGCCTCTACTTGACTAGCTCGTTAATCGAAGATGTTTATGTTTCCTAACCATAGACATGAGTTGTCATTTGATTAAACAGGGTCACATCATTAGGAGAATGATGTGATTGACATGACCCATTCTGTTAGCTTAGCACACGATCGTTTAGTATGTTGCTATTGCTTTCTTCATGACTTATACATGTTCCTATGACTATGAGATTATGCAACTCCCGTTTATCGGAGGAACACTTTATGTGCTAACAAACATCACAACATAACTGGGTGATTATAAAGGTGCTCTACAGGTGTCTCCTAAGGTACTTGGTGGGTTGGCGTATTTCGAGATTAGGATTTGTCACTTCGATTGTCAGAGAGGTATCTCTAGGCCCTCTTGGTAATGCACATCACTTAAGCCTTGCAAGCATTGCAACTAATGAGATAGTTGCGGGATGATGTATTACGGAACGAGTAAAGAGACTTGCCGGTAACGGGATTGAACTAGGTATGGAGATACCGACGATCGAATCCCGGGCAAGTAACACACCGATAACAAAGGGAACAACGTATGTTGTTATGCGGTTTGACCGATAAAGATCTTCGTAGAATATGTGGGAGCCAATATGAGCATCCAGGTTCCGCTATTGGTTATTGACCGGAGACGTGTCTCGGTCATGTCTACATAGTTCTCGAACCCGTAGGGTCCGCACGCTTAACGTTACGATGACAGTTATATTATGAGTTTATATGTTTTGATGTACCGAAGGTTGTTCAGAGTCCCGGATGTGATCACGGACATGACGAGGAATCTTGAAATGTTCGAGACATGAAGATTGATATATTGTAAGCCTATGTTTGGATATCGGAAGTATTCCGGGTGAAATCGGGATTTTACGAGAGTACCGGATGGGTTACCGGAACCCCCCGGAGGCTATTGGGCCTTATGGGCCCAAGTGGAGGAAGAGGAGAGGAGGCCAAGGGGCAGCCGCGGGCCCCTCCCCCCCAAGTCCGAATTGGACAAGGAGGGGGGCCGGCGCCCCCCCCCCTTTCCTTTCCCCTCTCTCCTCCTTCCCCCCAAGTCCTAATCCAACTAGGAAAAAGGAGGGGAGTCCTACTCCCGGTGACAGTAGGACTCCTCCGGCGCGCCCTCTCCCCTGGCCGGCCGCACCCCCTTGATCCTTTATATACGGGGGCAGGGGGCACCCCATAGACACAACAATTGATCAAGTTGATCTTTCAGCCGTGTACGGTGCCCCCCTCCACCATAGTCCACCTCGATAATACTGTAGCGGTGCTTAGGCGAAGCCCTGCGTCGGTAGAACATCAACATCGTCACCACGCCGTCGTGCTGACGAAACTCTCCCTCAACACTCGGCTGGATCGCAGTTCGAGGGACATCATCGGGCTGAACCTGTGCTGAACTCGGAGGTGACGTACGTTCGGTAGTTGATCGGTCGGATCGTGAAGACGTACGACTACATCAACCGCGTTGTGCTAACGCTTCCGCTTTCGGTCTACGAGGGTACGTAGACAACACTCTCCCCTCTCGTTGCTATGCATCACCATGATCTTGCGTGTGCGTAGGAAATTTTTGAAATTACTACGTTCCCCAACATGATGAAGAAATCAGATAAGTTCGAGTGGACTCCCGAAGCTGATGCAGCATTTGCAGAGCTAAAAGCCCTGCTTTCCACCCAGCCGGTTGATGTAGTCAGACAAGTCATCAGTATAGTACTTACAGTCGAGCGGGAAGAAGAAGGAAAAGCCTATAAAGTTCAGCGCCCAGTATATTATGTTTCTGAAGTTTTGACTCCCTCAAAGCAAAGATATCCTCATTATCAGAAGCTTGTTTATGGAATTTACATGACCACGAAGAAGGTTGCACATTACTTCTCTGACCACTCCATTACAGTCGTCAGCGACGCTCCCTTGTCAGAGATTCTGCACAATAGAGATGCAACTGGCCGAGTGGCAAAATGGGCGATTGAACTCCTTCCCTGGATATCAAGTTTGAGGCAAAGAGAGCTATCAAGTCCCAAGCAATAGCAGATTTCCTCACCGAATGGATCGAATAGCAACTGCCGACTCAAATTCACTCGGAGCACTGGACCATGTTATTTGATAGTTCCAAGATGATGAATGGTTCCGGTGCTGGGGTGGTACTGGTGTCCCCCCAAGGAGACAAGCTCAGATATGTCCTCCAGATTCACTTTGATTCTTCCAATAACGAAGCCGAATATGAAGCACTCTTGTATGGGTTACGTATGGCCATATCACTCGACGTATGTCGCCTTATGGTCTATGGCGACTCAGATTTGGTAGTCAATCAAGTGATGAAGGAGTGGGACGTCAGAAGCCCAGCCATGACTGGTTACTGCAACGCGGTAAGGAAATTGGAAAAGAAGTTTGAGGGGTTAGAGCTCCATCATATACCCCGACTGAAAAATCAAGCAGCCGATGATTTGGCAAAGATAGGTTCCAAGAGAGAAGCCATTCCCAGCAATGTGTTTTTGGAACACATTCACGCACCGTCAGTTCAAGAAGATCCTTTCACTGAAGAGCCCCCGCAGCCTAAGAGTGCCACAGATCCGACTGAAGTCGAAGTCCCAGCCGTGGTCGACCTGATCATGGAGGTTCTTGTCATCACTCCCGACTGTACAGTGCCATACATTGCGTATATCCTTAGGAAGGAACTCCTAGAGGATGAAGAAGAGGCTCGACAGATCGTCCGTCGATCCAAAGCCTTTACTGTGATAAGAGGACAGCTGTTCAGGGAAAGCATAACCGGAGTCAGCCAGAAATGCATAACACCGGAAGAAGGTCGAGTGATCCTCAACGACATCCACTCGGGGACTACACCCACTTGGTGTTGCCCCAGTGGGTGACTTTGCTGCGAATCCGTTTCGCCTAAGTTTAAAAAATCCTACCGAGTGGTGAGCAAACCTCCCACTCGGGGGCTTAGCAGCGAATCCGTTTCGCCTAAGTTTCAAAAATCCTACCGAGTGGTGAGCAAGCCTCTCACTCGGGGGCTTAGTCGCGAATCCGTTTTGCCTAAGTTTAAAAAATCCTATGAGTGGTGAGCAAACCTCCCACTCGGGGGCTTAGCCGCGAATCCGTTTCGCCTAAGTTTCAAAAATCCTACCGAGTGGTGAGCAAGCCTCTCACTCGGGGGCTTAGCCGCGAATCCGTTTCGCCTAAGTATCAAAAATCCTACCGAGTGGTGAGCAAGCCTCTCACTCGGGGGCTTAGCTGCAGTCCAGTACTCTCCTAAGTTTGAAAAATCCTACTGAGTGGTGAGCAACCCTCCCACTCGGGGGCTTAGCTATAGTCTAGTACTCGCCTAAGTTTGAAAAATCCTACCGGGTGGTGAGCAACCCTCCCACTCGGGGGCTTAGCTGCAGTCCAGTACTCGCCTAAGTTTGAGAAATCATACCGAGTGGTGAGGAACCCTCCCACTCGGGGGCTTAGCTGCAGTCCAGTACTCGCCTAAGATTGAAAAATCCTACCGAGTGGTGAGCAACCCTCCCACTCGGGGGCTTAGCTGCAGTCCAGTACTCGCCTAAGTTTGAAAAATCATACCGAGTGGTGAGCAACCCTCCCACTCGGGGGCTTAGCTGCAGTCCAGTACTCGCCTAAGTTTGAAAAATCCTACCGAGTGGTGAGCAACCCTCCCACTCGGGGGCTTAGCTGTAGTCCAGTACTCGCCTAAGTTTGAAAAATCCCATAGAGTGGTGAGCAACCCTCCCACTCGGGGGCTTAGCTGCAGTCCAATACTCGCCTAAGTTTGAAAAATCCCACCGAGTGGTGAGCAACCCTCCCACTCGGGGGCTTAGCTGCAGTCCAATACTCGCCTAAGTTTGAAAAATCTTACCGAGTGGTGAGCAACCCTCCCACTCGGGGGCTTAGCTGCAGTCCAGTAGTCGCCTAAGTTTAAAGTCCATCCCTATCTGCAAGGACGACGAGGTGCAGGTCGACTACAACCTTCTCCTTCGGAGCTGCGCCACAAATACAATGTGCGCTCCATCCCTATCCACAAGGACGACGAGGTGCAGGTCGACTACAACCTTCTCCTTCGGAGCTGCACCATAAATACAATGTGCGCTCCATCCCTATCCGCAAGGACGACGAGGTGCATGTCGACTGCAACCTTCTCCTTCAGAGCTGCGCCACAAGAACAATGTACGCTCCATCCCTGTCCGCAAGGACGACGAGATGCAGGTCGAAAGATTATTCCGAGTGAAGAGCAAATTCCACTCGAAGGCAAATACAAGCATATTCAGAAATAAACCAAGTTCAGATAAATCCTAAAGTTCCGGACGACGGATCAAAAGTATTCGAGCATCAAGCCCGAAGAAGTTTAACGGTTACACAATCACTCGGCATTCCGAGGCAAATAAAGGTGGAGCATAATGTTTCTTGGTCACGCATCAGGAGAAGGACTGGATGGGTCGCAGAAACTGTCAAGGTCTATGTTGTGTGCAATACAAGTGGCGTCATCGAGGAAAGTGTCCATGAAGGACTGGAAAGTGTGTCTCTTTGTGTTAGCGACCTTGAGTTCCGCCAGCTTGTCTTCTTTGATGTCTTTGCAGTGCACTAGGACCAGGGACAACGCGACATCAGCGCCGCAGCGAGCGGATGACTTCTTCCATTCTTGCGCTCGATCGGGGATTTGATCCAGTCGAGCCATCAGGGACTCAAGATCTTGAGACAGTTCCGCCTGAGGCCAGAGTTCAGCATCAACCCAAGTCATCGCCGCTTTTAGGCGGGCAAGATAAGCAACCGCGCTGTCCATGCGAGATTCCAACCGTAGCACATTCATCGCAACATCATCCTTGACTGGACAGTTTATGGGATCAAGAACCGTCTCGACCCGCCCAGTTTCTGCTTCAAAGTCTTGGCAAAATTCTGCACAGTCGAGTAAATGGTGAGTCGACGATATAATTAAACTTGACAGCCGACAGAAATAAGTCAGTCAATCATCAGTACCTTCAAGGTTTAAGACCAGCTTTGCAGCAAGCTGGCCCAGATAAGACTCCAACTCGCCCCTCTTAACTTTGAGGCTCCCAATCTCATCAGTCAGCTTGTCCTTGTCCTTCTTCAGTCGCTCGACCTCCCGATTGGCGTCAGAAATAGCAGTCTTCAGCTTGGAATTCTCTTCTTCTAGCTTGCCGACCGAAGCAAGCTTCTTGTCGGCAAGCGCAGTTTTCTCTCGCGCTTCCTTCTGCGCAGCAGCAAGATCCAGATCCTTCTTCTCCAAAGCCTGCTTTATTTTCCCTAAAGAAATAACATTCTTCAGACGGGCTTGGAGTTGACGGTTTTCACTACATACATCTGCTCGAGTGGAGTCACTCGGTTAAAAAAACAGAAAGGAACAGTGCCAGCAGTAGTAAGATAGACAGTTGATGATTTGTTACCTCCCATGGCAGCTACTTCATTGCGAGCAATCTTGAGATTCTTTCTGGCCAGTTCCAGATCAAGGTTGAGGCTGATTTGTTGCTTGTTCATCGTAGAGAGTTGAGCACCGAGATCACAAGATTTCTGCGGCCAACACATAAGACTCGTTAGTCGACTGAAATGGAATACATCACTGCGACAGTTACTTCAAGACTACCGCCGAATCAAACATTCAACGGCAGTCTCCGGGACTATACCAAGTGGGTGCACTTAGCGTGCCCCCACTGGTTCAAAAAAAAAGAGGTTCAGATTCTCAGACCATAGTCGACTGCCCGCAGTCAACTATGGTCTCGGGGACTACACCCAGTGGGTGCACTTAGCGTGCCCCCACTGGTTTTGGTTCCACTCGGCATGGTTCGCCCAGTGCGAGTTGTAAAAAAAGGTCCCGATTCTCATACCACAGTAGACTGCCCGCAGTCAACTATGGTCTCGGGGACTACACCCAATGGGTGCACTTAGCGTGCCCCCACTGGTTTTGGTTCCACTCGGCATGGTCCGCCCAGCACGAGTTGTAAAAAAAAAGTTCAGATTCTCACTAGTTCAGAGATTCAGCTCGAGTCTACCCAAAGTGACTTATACAATTTCAAAACAGCCACACCCCAGTGGGTGATCAGAAGAGAAATATGATCAATCAGAAGTCAACTTACCTGGACATTGGTTTGCAGAGCAGCTCCGGCGTTGAAGGCCACCTGAATGGCCTCATGCACCACTTTCATTTGCCCCATCACAAGATTCAACTAAAGAAGAGCCTCCTTGGCAGCAGTCGGTGGGTCATCTAGAGTTTGATACGCAGTGAAAAGCAATGCTGGCAGAGCAATCGAAGCAACCGCAGGATCTGAAGCGTGGAGTTGTATTGGGGCAGCAGAAGTCTGAGCAGCTGGTCCTGACGGGCAATCGGTCGATAGCGGAACATCGAAGGTTACGTTGGTTCAAGCCGGATCTGTCGATCGCTCGGCTACCGTCCCAGGCGTCACGGTCGACTGAGGAACCTGGACCTCAGGTGCTTTCCCGCCCAGTTCCTTGTCTTTCCTCCTCCTCCCCCTCAGCGGTACTTCTTCTTCATCGTCCGGGAGCACAACACCGTCCCCGTGGAGCTGCAATAAACAGAGAAAGTCGTACGGATAACTGACAAACAATCCAGTCGACCAAGTAAATTCGAATCGGGCAGACTTACTGGCTTTGGAGGTAGCTGCGTTGTCGGTTTCCTCGTTGTCCGGGTTCTTGTCAATGTCCATGTCAGTCGCAGCTGAGGCCGGGCTGTAAAGGTTCATCATTCTCTCGGTCAGAACAGGAGAGTCGGCCGGAACAAGAAAATACGGGAAGAAAATTTACCCAGAAGCAACAGGAACGTCCATCTTGATCCTAGGCAAGGTCTTCCGAGCCTTTGAAGGATTGATCTTGGGCTGCTTGGTGACCTTCTCAGCCAATTCTGGAGTCGAAGACCGAGCGCGTTTTTGAGATGGAGCACTCGACGCCACAGCTTTGCCGCGCCTGCCCGTGGGATCATGGTACTGCTTGGATCGACATTCAGAACGAGGCGGTGAGTCGGCTACTTCCTCATCGCCCGACTCGTCGCTCTCATCTTCATCATCGTCAGCTGGTGACTCCCACTCGCCACTCTCCTCCGCACTGTCCTCACCCTCTTGGTCTTGCTCCAGAGCTTGTTCGCCATTGGGCATTGAGTACATCTCCGTGTAAATCTACAAAACAAGGAGCCGAATACAAGTCAGTCGGAACAACGAACAGTCGGAAAACACGTCCAAAAGCTCAGTTGTATTGGCCAAACCTTGTCTGGTTGGTTGCTATCGCTGAAAGGGGTGACTCTCCTGGCGCCCCTAGGGTTGTCCTTGTTCCCGGTGATACTCCTTAGCCACCGGGCCACTGTTTTGGCCGCCACCTCCTCCGGATGAACCCGAGTAGTGTCACCAGCCCCGGAATACATCCACATGGAGTGGTCACGAGCTTGGAGTGGTTGGATGCGACGACTGAGGAACACCTCTAGCAGATCCATGCCGGTGATGCCTTGGTTGATCGGTTGAACTACTCTCTAGACCAGCATGCCTGTCTCCGCCTTCTCCGCGGCAGTCACTTTCAACGAAGATGGAGTTTGGACACGATCAAAAGAGAAAGGGGGAAGTCCAGTCGACTGGCCTGGGATCGCGATATCCTGGCAGTAGAACCAGGTCGACTGCCAGCCCCTGACTGACTTTGGAAGAGTCATCAAAGGGAAGGAACTCCTCTTCCTCTTCTGAATACCCAGACCCTCACACAGCTGGATAACGTGGGTTTTCTCGTCGTTTGAGTTCGCTTTCTTCACTGTTTGAGAGTGGATGGTAAAGATGTGCTTGAAAAGACCCCAGTGCGGTCGACACCCCAGGAAATTCTCGCACATGGATACGAATGCAGCAAGATATGTGATGGTGTTGGGAGTAAAATGATGGAGTTGGGCCCCAAAGAAATTCAGGAAACCTCAAAAGAAGGGATGCGAAGGAAGCGAGAAGCCGCGGTCGACATGAGTGGCGAACAGAACGCACTCACCCGGTCGCGGCTGCGGCTTCATTTCCCCCTCCGGCAGCCATGCAGACTCATGAACGATCAGTCCTAAGTCGGCCATATCGTCCAAGTCTTCCTGCCGAAGCGAAGATCGGATGCAATCTCCTTGGATCCAACCCGACGGCAACCCCGAGCGCGATGAAGACCCCTGCTACGTCTCGAGCTAGCGTTGGTTTTCCCCGAAGAGGAGGGGGTGATGCGGCATAGTAGCGTAAGTATTTCCCTCAGTTTTTGAGAACCAAGGTATCAATCCAGTAGGAGGTCACGCGCAAGTCCCTCGTACCTGCACAAAACGGTAGCAACTCGCAACCAACGCTTAGGGGTTGTCAATCCCTTCACGGTCACTTACGAGAGTGAGATCTGATAGAGATAATATTTTTGGTATTTTTGGTATAAAGATGCAAAGTGAAAAGTAAAAGCAAAACAAGTAAAATAAAGTAATGGAGATTGATATGACGAGAATAGACCCGGGGGCCAAATGTTTCACTAGTGGCTTCTCTCAAGAGCATAGATATTCTACGGTGGGTGAACAAATTACTATTGAGCAATTGATAGAATTGAGCATAGTTATGAGGTTATCTAGGTATGATCATGTATATAGGCATCACGTCCGTGACAAGTAGACCAACTCCTGCCTGCATCTACTACTATTACTCCACTCATCGACCGCTATCCAGCATGCATCTAGAGTATTAAGTTAAAAACAAAGTAACGCCTTAAGCAAGATGACATGATATAGAGGAATAAATTCATGCAATATGATAAATACCCCATCCTGTTATCCTCGATGGCAACAATACAATACGTGCCTTGCAACTCTTTCTGTCACTGAGTAAGGACACCGCAAGATTGAACCCAAAGCTAAACACTTCTCCCATTGCAAGAACTACCAATCTAGTTGGCCAAACCAAACGGATAATTCGAAGAGACTTGCAAAGATAACTCAATCATACATAAAAGAATTCAGAGAAGATTCAAATATTATTCATAGATAAGTTGGATCATAAACCCACAATTCATCGGTCTCAACAAACACACCGCAAAAAGAAGATTACATCGAATAGATCTCCACGAGAGAGGGGGAGAACATTGTATTGAGATCCAAAAAGAGAGAAGAAGCCATCTAGCTACTAGCTATGGACCCGAAGGTCTGAAGTAAACTACTCACACTTCATCGGAAGGGCTATGGTGTTGATGTAGAAGCCCTCCGTGATGGATGCCCTCTCCGGCGGAGCTCCGGAACAGGCCCCAAGATGGGATCTCGTGGATACAGGAAGTTGCGGCGGTGGAATTAGGTTTTTGGCTCCGTCTCTGGTCTAATGGGGGTACGTAGGTATATATAGGAGGAAGGAGCACGTCGGTGGAGCTCCGAGGGGCCCACGAGGCAGGGGCGTGCCCAGGGGGCGCCCTCCACCCTCGTGACCTCCCCGGAAACTTCTTGGAGTAGGGTCCAAGTCTCCTGGATCACGTTCGGTGAGAAGATCACGTTCCCAAAGGTTTCATTCCGTTTGGACTCCGTTTGATATTCTGTTTCCTCGAAATACTGAAATAGGCAAAAAAAACAGCAATTCTGGGTTGGGCTCCGGTTAATAGGTTAGTCCCAAAAATAATATAAAAGTGGAAAATAAAGCCCAATATAGTCCAAAACAGTAGATAAAGTAGCATGGAGCAATCAAAAATTATAGATACGTTGGAGACGTATCAGGCATCCCCAAGCTTAATTCCTGCTCGTCCTCGAGTAGGTAAATGATAAAAAGAGAATTTTTGATGCGGAGTGATACTTTGGCATAATTTCAATGTAAATCTTCTTAATCATGGTATGAATCTTCAGATCCGAAAGGTTCAAGACAAAAGTTCATATTGACATAAAAATGATAATACTTCATGCATACTAATCAAACAATTATGTCATCTCAAAATAACATGGCCAAAGGAAGTTCATCCCTACAAAATCATCTAGTTAGGCTATGCTTCATTTTCGTCACACAAAGATGTTCCCAACTTCTATACCCCCGATGACAAGCCAAGCAATTGTTTCATACTCAAATAATCTCAAACTTTTTCAACCTTCACGCAATACATGAGCGCGAGCCATGGACATAGCACTATGGGTGGTATAGAATATGATGATGGGGATTGTGTGGAGAAGACAAAAAAGGAGAAAGTCTCACATCAACGAGGCTAATCAATGAGCTATGGAGATGCCCATCAATTGATGTTAATGCAAGGAGTAGGGATTGCCATGCAACAGATGCACTAGATCTAAGAATGCTCAACAAAAGAAAACTAGTGGGTGTGCATCCAACTTGCTTGCTCATGAAGACCTAGGGCATTTTGAGGAAGCCCATCGTTGGAATATACAAGCCAAGTTCTATAATGAAAAATTCCCACTAGTATGAACAAGACAACTTATGAGACTCACTATATGAAAATCATGGTTCTACTCTGAAGCACAATATATGAGACTCGCTACATGAAGAACAAGTGGCTACTTCGAAGCACAAGTGTGGAAAAAGAAATAGTAGCATTGCCCTTTCTCTTTTTTTGGGCCTTTCTTTTTTTTTCTTTTTGGCCTTTCTCTTCTTTTTTTTTGATTGGGCAATGCTCTAATAATGATGATCATCACACTCCTATTGATTACAACATAATGATTACAACTCGATACTAGAACAAGATATGACTCTATTATGAATGCCTCCGGTGGTGTACCGGGATGGTGCAATGAATCAAGAGTGACATGTATGAAAAATAATGCATGGTGGCTTTGCCACAAATACGATGTCAACTATAAGATCATGCAATGGCAATATGACAAAAGTAAAGCATGTCATGATGATGATGATGATGGTGGAAGTTGCATGGCAATATATCTCGGAATGGCTATGGAAATGCCATGATAGGTAGGTATGGTGGCTGTTTTGAGGAAGATATAGGGAGGTTTATGTGTGAAAGAGCTTATCACATCACGGGGTTTGGATGCACCGGCGAAGTTTGCACCAACTCTCAATGTGAGAAAGGGCAATGCACGGTACCGAAGAGGCAAATGGCGGAAAGGTAAAAGTGCGTATAATCCATGGACTCAACATTAGTCAAAAGAACTCATATACATATTGCAAAAATTTAGAAGTCATCAAAAATCAAGTACTACGTGCATGCTCCTAGGGGGATAGATTGGTAGGAAAAGACCATCGCTCGTCCCCGACCGCCACTCATAAGGATGCACAAGCCAGGTACACTTCATGCTTCAAATTTGTTACACAACTTTAACCATACGTGCATGCTACGGGACTTGCTAACTTCAACACAAGTATTTCTCAAATTCACAACTACTCAACTAGCACGACTATGATATTATCACCTCCATATCTCAAAATAATTATCAAGCATCAAACTTATCTTAGTATTCAACCCACTAAAAAGAAAGTTTCACATATCTTGAATACCAAGTATATTAACATTAAGCAAATTACCATGCTATTAACGACTCTCAGAATAATCTAAGTGAAGCATGAGAGATCAAGTTTCTTTAAAACAATCCACCACCATGCTCTAAAAGATCTAAGTGAAGCACTAGAGCAAAAATTATCACGCTCAAAAAGATATAAGTGAAGCACATAGAGTAAACTATCAAGCTCAAAAGATATAAGTGAAGCACATAGAGTATTCTAACAAATTTCAATTCATGCATGGCTCTCTCAAAAGGTGTGTACAGCAAGGATCATTGTGGTAGACTAACAAGCAAAGACACAAATAATACAAGACGCTCCAAGCAAAACACATATCATGTGGTGAATAAAAATATAGCTCCAAGTAAATTACCGATGGAAGTGGACGAAAGAGGGGATGCCTTCCGGGGCATCCCCAAGCTTTGACTTTTTGGTGTCCTTGGATTATCTTGGGGGTGCCATGGGCATACCCAAGCTTAGGCTCTTGCCACTCCTTGTTCCATAATCCATCAAAAGAATTCACCCAAAACTTGAAAACTTCACAACACAAAACTCAATAGAAATCTCGTGAACTCCGTTAGAGAAAGAAAACAGAAGACTACTTTAAGGTACTGTAGTGAAATTGTTCTTTATTTGTATTGGTGTTAAACCTACTGTATTCCAACTTATCTATGGTTTATAAACTATTTTACTAGCCATAGATTCATCAAAATAAGCAAACAACACACGCAAAACAGAATCTGTCAAAAACAGAACAGTATTTAGTAATCTGTTACTAACGCAAACTTCTGGAACCCGAAAAATTCTACAAAAATTAGACGACCTGGGAAATTTGTTTATTGATCAGCAGTAATTGGAATCACTATTTTATCACGTTCTGGTGATTGTTAACAATTCGGGCACTGAGCGCAAAGATTCTGGAAATTACAGCAAGATCAAATAACTATCTTCCAAGAAGATCTAATAGGTTTAACTTGGCACAAACACTAATTAAAGATAAAACCACATCTAAACAGAATCTAGATGGATTATTTATTCCTAAACAGAACCAAAAACAAAAAACACAAAATAAAATTGGGTTGCCTCCCAACAAGCGCTATCGTTTAACGCCCCTAGCTAGGCAAAAAAGCAAAGATAGATCTAGGTATTGTCATCTTTAATTTTCAACTTTTTAGCGGAGTCATGCTCGAATCCGGGGGGTTCTTCCCTCTTCCCTTCATACTCGGAAATTTTTAGGTCTAAAGAATCCAACCGTTTATTGCAAAGAGTAATCAACATATTCATACGGTTAAGATTTCCGCTAATATTTTTAAGAGGCTCAAGAGACTTTTGTAAAATCTTTGTTACTTCGCAAATCTTCTCAAACACTTGGGTTTCTTCCTGGGTAGGATGAGATCCTCCCTTTTGGGGTGGTGTTCCCAATATTCCCTCTATAATCTCATGCGCAATACCGGGATCAATATTAATGAAATTTCCCTTGGCCATGCAATCCAAGAGTTGTCTATGCGTCATGTTTAACCCAACATAAAAATTGCGAAGAAGAATTCTAAAGTTCACCTCTAGGGTGCACTTACGATAAGATTCCATCATCCTATACCAAGCATCTTTTAAGTTTTCTCCTTGCCGTTGCTTGAAGTGAAGAACTTCAAACTCGGGAGACATAGGAGCGGATAAGGAATTCGACATAGCGACAGGTAACCAAACTAACACACGAGCAAACAAAAGGCAAAGGGAAAAAGAGGAGGAGATTGGGAAAGAGAGGGCGAATAAAACGGCAAGGGTGAAGTGGGGGAGAGGAAAACGAGAGGCAAATGGCAAATAATGTAATGGGAGAGATAGAGATTGTGATGGGTACTTGGTATGTTGACTTTTGCGTAGGCCTCCCCGGCAACGGCGCCAGAAATCCTTCTTGCTATGTCTCGAGCTAGCATTGGTTTTTCCCGAAGAGGAGGGGGTGATGCAGCACAGTAGCATAAGTATTTCCCTCAGTTTTTGAGAACCAAGGTATCAATCCAATAGGAGGTCACGCGCAAGTCCCTCGTACCTGCACAAAACGGTAGCAACTCGCAACCAACGCTTAGGGGTTGTCAATCCCTTCACGGTCACTTACGAGAGTGAGATCTGATAGAGATAATATTTTTGGTATTTTTGGTATAAAGATGCAAAGTGAAAAGTAAAAGCAAAACAAGTAAAATAAAGTAATGGAGATTGATATGACGAGAATAGACCCGGGGGCCATAGGTTTAACTAGTGCCTTCTCTCAAGAGCATAGATATTCTACGGTGGGTGAACAAATTACTGTTGAGCAATTGATAGAATTGAGCATAGTTATGAGGTTATCTAGGTATGATCATGTATATAGGCATCACGTCCGTGACAAGTAGACCGACTCCTGCCTGCATCTACTACTATTACTCCACTCATCGACCGCTATCCAGCATGCATCTAGAGTATTAAGTTAAAAACAAAGTAATGCCTTAAGCAAGATGACATGATGTAGAGGAATAAATTCATGCAATATGATAAATACCCCATCTTGTTATCCTCGATGGCAACAATACAATACGTGCCTTGCAACTCTTTCTGTCACTGAGTAAGGACACCGCAAGATTGAACCCAAAGCTAAACACTTCTCCCATTGCAAGAACTACCAATCTAGTTGGCCAAACCAAACGGATAATTCGAAGAGACTTGCGAAGATAACTCGATCATACATAAAAGAATTCAGAGAAGATTCAAATATTATTCATAGATAAGTTGGATCATAAACCCACAATTCATCGGTCTCAACAAACACACCGCAAAAAGAAGATTACATCGAATAGATCTCCACGAGAGAGGGGGAGAACATTGTATTGAGATCCAAAAAGAGAGAAGAAGCCATCTAGCTACTAGCTATGGACCCGAAGGTCTGAAGTAAACTTCTCACACTTCATCGAAAGGGTTATGGTGTTGATGTAGAAGCCCTCCGTGATGGATGCCCTCTCCGGCGGAGCTCCGGAACAGGCCCCAAGATGGGATCTCGTGGATACAGGAAGTTGCGGTGGTGGAATTAGGTTTTTGGCTCCGTCTCTGGTCTAATGGGGGTACGTAGGTATATATAGGAGGAAGGAGCACGTCGGTGGAGCTCCGAGGGGCCCACGAGGCAGGGGGGCGTGCCCTCCACCCTCGTGACCTCCCCGAAAACTTCTTGGAGTAGGGTCCAAGTCTCCTGGATCACGTTCGGTGAGAAGATCACGTTCCCGAAGGTTTCATTCCGTTTGGACTCCGTTTGATATTCTGTTTCCTCGAAATACTGAAATAGGCAAAAAACAGCAATTCTGGGTTGGGCCTCCGGTTAATAGGTTAGTCCCAAAAATAATATAAAAGTGGAAAATAAAGCCCAATATAGTCCAAAACAGTAGATAAAGTAGCATGGAGCAATCAAAAATTATAGATACGTTGGAGACGTATCAACCCCCGATTCGTCTGCTTGCCCTTCGCCGCCCCCGTCGCCTTCTTCGCACGTTCTAGCGCCGCCGTTTTCTCCTTCCCCATGGCAACGGAGCAGCGGCGTTGAGAGTGCAGAGGCTGAACGAGGTGGAGGTGCGAGAGGAAGAAGAAGGGGAATGGACGCGCACACTGCAGGCACCTCGGCCTCGCCGCTTTTAAAGGCCTACTTCCGAGTGGCTGATGTGTGGGCCCGAGCGATCCTGTCAAATCCCCCAACAGTCGCACATGGGATATATGGCGAAAAAGGTGGCGCAGAAATTGAAACGTCCCATTTATCTATTCCACTTACCGCGGCGCGCCCTGCCTGGTGCGCTTCTACCAAAATTTCGAATCCCGCAAAATCCGGGATCCTTTGCAACCGATCACGCCAAAGATTCCATATTAAGGATGTCACTCGACGGATGACATTATATAAACCAGTCGGCAATTTCTGAATCGATCAAGGCGACTGAAAGAAGCCGAAGTTCCAACAATTGGCCTCCGTTTGGAGATGAAGGCGAGTCAAGGCAAGAGTCAAAGCAAGGTCAACTTCCCCTTCTTTTTCATTCAAACCTCAATCCATTCGGGGGCTAATGATGAGGACATAAACCTGGGGTAGGGTAATAGGCCTGACCTATACGTCCTACCTAAGGTCCTTGTCCTAAAAGCAAAGAAGTTCAAGAGCCAATAGAGGGGATCTAGCAAAGGTGTCGAGTGAAATCCACTCGACCTTCAGTTCACTCGGAGACCCCTCTTTACCCAGGTCACTCGACCATTAAACCACTCGACGTACATAAGACCTGAAGCCGCTCTTCGCAGCAACTGTCGGGTGTTTACTCGTATACTTAATGATCATTTATAGCACTTTATTACACGTGTTACCTGTAACGCTTTCTGCTTATGAATATTGAATCCCGTGTAAAGGAGGGGAGCTGGGGTCCTGGCGCACTCTATATAAGCCACCCCCTCCTCTGAGACAAGGGTTCGCACCCCCTATAACTCACACGCATATAATCCAGTCGACCGCCTCCGGGCCCCGAGACGTAGGGCTATTACTTCCTCCGAGAAGGGCCTGAACTCGTAAAACTTGCATGTACAACTCCTCCAAAGCTAGGATCTTGCCTCTACATCACTACCCCCCATTTCTACTGTCAGACTTAGAACCACGACACCCGCTGCCCGACAACGCCCGTGCCCGTTAGGGCCCTCTAGCCCATTGACGGTCGGGCCCCACGCCAGAGAAAGTTTTAATAAAAAAAGAATCCAAAATAATAATAATAATAATAATAAATAGTTGATTAATTAATTAATTAAAGAATTAATTAACTTAATTAATCATGATTAGATTAACCTAATCAATTAATTAAAATTATTTAATCCTGCTTAATAAAACCCTAATTAACATGTTAGTCTATGACAGGTGGGTCCCATTAGACCCACAGTCCAGGTTTGACTCTAGTCAGCTGGGTTTGACCTGCTGACATCATGGCGATGTCATGCTGACATCACCTTTCACTGTTCTGGATAATGTTCGATTTAAATAATAAAATAAATTTCAAAAATGCATAAAACTTTGATAAATCATAGAAAATAAACTGTAGCTCGGATGAAAATACTTTATACATGAAAGTTGCTTAGAACGACGAGACGAATCTGGATACGCAACCCATCCGCCCGCCACGCATCCATGGCATAGCAAACACGCAACTTTCCCCCTCCAGTTCATCTGTCCGAAAACGCGAAACCCCGGGAATACTTTCCCGAATGTTTCCCCCCTTCGCCGGTACCACCTCCTACCGCGTTAGGGCACACCTAGCACCGCGCATTGTCATGTCTTCCGTCGTCATGCTTATGTTTGCATTATATTTATTGTTTCTTCCCCCTCTTCTCTCCGTAGACTACGAGACTGACGCCGCTGTTGGTGCCCCGACCGACTACGTTGTTGACGACCCCTACTTGCCGGAGCAACCAGGCAAGCCCCCCTTTGATCACCAGATATCGTCTATTCCTTCTCTCTACTGCTTGCATTAGAGTAGTGTAGCATGTTACTTTTTTCGGTTAATCCTATTCTGCTGCATAGCCTGTCATTATTGTTATAGTTGTTACCCTTACCTGCAATCCTAAATGCTTAGTATAGGATGCTAGTGTTCCATCAGTGGCCCTACACTCTTGTTCGTCTGCCATGCTATACTACTGGGTCATGATCACTTCGGGAGGTGATCACGGGCATATGTTATATACTTTATACTATTACATTACTTATGATACTGTTCGGAGATGGGGGCTGAAGGGGCAGGTGGCTCCATCCCGGTAGAGGTGGGCTTAGGTTACCGACGGCCTCTGACGGTTACTTTGTGGCGCAGCAACAGGGCAGGTTGAGACCACCTAGGAAGAGGTGGGCCTGGCCCTGGTCGGCGACCGCGGTTACTTCATAATAACACGCTTAACGAGATCTTGGTTATTGATCTGAGTTGGGTCGTTGACCTTATATGCACTAACCGCCATGTGGGACAAGATATGGGCAACCGGCGTCGTGGTATCAGCCGAAGCCTTCGTGACGTCAGCGACTGAGCGGCGCGCGCCGGATTGGACTGTAACGCATGCTCTTGTATTAGGGAGGCTAGGTCTGCTTCCGGCCGCCCTCGCAACATGCAGGTGTGAAATGGGCGATGGGCCCAGACCCCTGCACGCATAGGATTTAGACCGGCGTGCTGACCTCTCTGTTGTGCTTAGGTGGGGCTGCGATGTGTTGATCTTCCGAGGCCGGGCATGACCCAGGAAAGTGTGTCCGGCCAAAGGGGATCGAGCGTGTCGGGTAATGTGGTGCACCCCTGCAGGGAAGTTTATCTATTCGAATAGCCATGATCTTCGGTAACAGGACGACTTGGAGTTGTACCTTGACCTTATGACAACTAGAACCGGATACTTAATAAAACACACCCTTCCAAGTGCCAGATATAACCCGGTGATTGCTCTCACACAGGGCGACGAGGAGAGGATCGCCGGGTAGGATTATGCTATGCGATGCTACTTGGTGAACTTACCATCTATTCTCTTCTACGTGCTGCAAGATGGAGGCTACCAGAAGCGTATTCTTCGATAGGACTAGCTATCCCCCTCTTATTCTGGCATTATGCAATCCAGTCCATCGATATTGCCTCTTTACACAGATACCCATGCATATGTAGTGTAGATCCTTGCTTGCGAGTACTTTGGATGAGTACTCACGGTTGCTTTTCTCCCTCTTTCCTCCTTTCTGTTCTTCTTGGTTGTCGTAACCAGATGCTGGAGCCTAGGAGTCAGACGCCACCTTCGACAACTCCTACTACACCGAGTGTGCCTACTACTACGTGCAGACCATCGACGACGACCAGGAGTAGTTTAGGAGGATCCCAGGCAGGAGGCATGCGCCTCTTTCGATCTGTATCCCAGTTTGTGCTAGCCATCTTATGGCAACTTGCTTAACTTATGTCTGTACTCAGGTATTGTTGCTTCCGCTGACTCGTCTATGATCGAGCTCTTGTATTCGAGCCCTCGAGGCCCCTGGCTTGTAATATGATGCTTGTATGACTTATTTTATTTTTAGAGTTGTGTTGTGATATCTTCCCGTGAGTCCCTGATCTTGATCGTACATGTTTGCATGCATGATTAGTGTACGATCAAATCGGGGGCGTCACACATCATGGATATTCAAGTAATTCATACTAATAACATTGCAATCATGCTCATCATTCAAAGATTTAGTGCCAAACATTTTAATGCATTCTTCTTCTAGCACTTGGGCACAATTTTCCTTTCCATCATTTTCACGAAAGACATTAAAGAGATGAAGCATATGAGGCACCCTCAATTCCATTTTTTTGTAGTTTTATTTTATAGACTAAACTAGTAATAAAACAAGAAACAAAAAGATTCGATTGCAAGATCTAAAGATATACCTTCAAGCACTAACCTCCCCGGCAACGGCGCCAGAAAAGAGCTTAGTTGACGGGGTGTTAGTGCCGCTTACCTAGCCTCCCCGGCAACGGCGCCAGAAAATAGCTTGATGTCTACTACACAACCTTGTTCTTGTAGATGTTGTTGGGCCTCCAAGTGTAGAGGTTTATAGGGCAGTAGCAAATTTCCCTCAAGTGGATGACCTAAGGTTTATCAATCCGTGGGAGGCGTAGGATGAAGATGGTCTCTCTCAAACAACCCTGTAACCAAATAGCAAAGAGTCTCTTGTGTCCCCAACACACCCAATACAATGGTAAATTGTATAGGTGCACTAGTTCGCTGAAGAGATGGTGATACAAGTGCAATATGGATGGTAGATATATGTTTTTGTAATCTGAAAATATAAAAACAGCAAGGTAACTAATGATAAAAGTGAGCACAAACGGTATTGCAATGCTTCGAAACAAGGCCTAGGGTTCATACTTTCACTAGTTCAAGTTCTCCTAACAATAATAACATAACTGGATCATATAACTATCCGTCAACATGCAACAAAGAGTCACTCCAAAGTCACTAATAGAGGAGAACAAACGAAGAGATTATTGTAGGGTACGAAACCACCTCAAAGTTATTCTTTCCGATCAATCCATTGGGCTATTCCTATAAGTGTCACAAACAGCCCTAGAGTTCGTAGTAAAATAACACCTTAAGACACAAGTCAACCAAAACCCTAATGTCACCTAGATACTCCAATGTCACCTCAAGTATCCGTGGGTACGATTATACGATATGCATCACACAATCTCAGATTCATCTATTCAACCAACACAAAGATCTTCAAAGAGTGCCCCAAAGTTTCTACCGGAGATTCAAGACGAAAACGTGTGCCAACCCCTATGCATAAGTTCACAAGGTCACTAAACCCGCAAGTTGATCACCAAAACATACATCAAGTAGGTCACGTGAATATCCCATTGTCACCACAGATAAGCACATGCAAGACATACATCAAGTGTTCTCAAATCCTTAAAGGCTCAATCTGATAAGATAACTTCAAAGTGAAAACTCAATCCATTACAAGAGAGTAGAGGGGGAGAAACATCATAAGATCCAACTATAATAGCAAAGCTCACGATACATCAAGATCGTGCCAAATCAAGAACACGAGAGAGAGAGAGAGAGAGAGAGAGATCAAACACATAGCTACAGGTACAAACCCTCAGCCCCGAGGGTGAACTACTCCCTCCTCGTCATGGAGAGCGCCAGGATGATGAAGATGGTCACCGGTGATGGATCCCCCCTTCGGCAGGGTGCCGGAACAGGGTCCCGATTGGTTTTTGGGGGCTATAGAGGCTTGCGGCGGCGGAACTCCCGATCTAGGTTTCTTGCTGGGGGTTTCTGTATTTATAGGAATTTTTGGCATCGGTCTCACGTCAGGGGGGTCTCCGAGTCATCCACGAGATAGGGGGACGCGCCCTCCACCCTCGTGGATGGCTCGGGACTCTTCTGGCCCAACTCTTTTACTCCGAGGGCTTCTTTTGGTCCATAAAAAATCATCAAAAATTGGCACGTCAATTGGACTCCGTTTGGTTTTCTTTTTCTCTAAAACTAAAAAAGAAGGAAAAAACAGAAACTGGCACTGGGCTCTAGGTTAATAGGTTAGTCCCAAAAATCATATAAAACAGCATATAAATGCATATAAAACATCCTAGATGGGTAATATAATAGCATGGAACAATAAAAAATTATAGATAAGTTGGAGACGTGTCAAGCATCCCCAAGCTTAATTCGTGCTTGTCCTCGAGTAGGTAAATGATAAAAACAAAATTTTTGATGTGGAATGCTACCTAGCATATTTATCATTGTAATCTTCTTTATTGTGGCAAGAATATTCAGATCCATAAGATTCAAAACAAAAGTTTAATATTGACATAAAAATAATAATACTTCAAGCATACTAATAAAGCAATCATGTCTTCTCAAAATAACATGGCCAAAGCAAGCTATCCCTACAAAATCATATAGTCTGGCTATGCTCTATCTTCATCACACAAAATATTTAAATCATGCACAACCCCAATGATAAGCCAAGCAATTGTTTCATGCTTTTGATGTTCTCAAACTTTTTCAATCTTCACGCAATACATGAGCGTGAGCCATGGAGATAGCACTATAGCTAGGTGGAATCTCGTACAATCAACGAATTCTTGAATAATACTTTTCCCTATAATATTACCATCTCCTATACGAAAGATTTTAGTTTTGTAATTAGGAGGCTTTTCAGCTCCGGGATCCAAAGAGCAAGTTTCAAGATTCTCCTTAAGATTTTTGGCGATAACATCCCCAGTTTCAGACATGGTGACCACAAACGAGCAAACAAAGAAGACGAATGAAAGAGGGGCGAAGAAAAGACGAATCTTTTCAAAAATCATTTTAGAGGTGGGGGAGAGGAAAACGAGAGGCGAATGTCGAATAATGTAATGCGAGGGATGAGAGTTTATGATGGGTACTTGGTATGTCTTGGCTTGGCGTAGATCTGCCCGGCAACATTGCCATAAATCCTTCTTGCTACCTCTTGAGCTTGCGTTGGTTTTTCCCTTGAAGAGAAAAGGGTGATGCAGCAAAGTAGCGTAAGTATTTCCCTCAGTTTTGAGAACCAAGGTATCAATCCAGTAGGAGACAACGCAACAAGCCACTGAATACCTGCACAAACAAACACCAACTTGCAACCAACGTGACAAAGGGGTTGTCAATCCCTTCACGGTTATTCGCAAGTGAGATCTGATAGAGATGGATAAATGACAAAGTAATATTTTTGGTATTTTTAGTTTATGGAACGTAAAGTAAAAGATTGCAACGAAAGTAAACGGCGACAGAAATTGGCAAGTTGACGGGAAACTAATATGATGTAAAATAGGCCCGGGGGCCATAGGTTTCACTAGAGGCTTCTCTCAAGAAAGGAATTATTACGGTGGGTGAACAAATTACAGCTGAGCAATTGATAGAAAAGCGCAAAGTTATGATGATATCTAAGGCAATGATCATGAATATAGGCATCACATCCGTGACAAGTAGACCAAAACGATTCTGTATCTACTACTATTACTCCACACATCGACCGCTATCCAGCATGCATCTAGAGTATTAAGTTCATAAAGAACGGAGTAACGCCTTAAGCAAGATGACATGATGTAGAGGAATAACACAAGCAATATGATGAAAACCCCATCTTTTTATCCTCGATGGCAATAATACAACACGTGTCGGTTCCCCTTCTGTCACTAGGATCGAGCACCGCAAGATTGAACCCAAAGCTAAGCACTTCGCCCATTCCAAGAAAAACCAATCTAGTTGGCCAAACCAAATCTATAGTTCGAAGAGACTTGCAAAGATATCAAATCATGCATAAAAGAATTCAGAGGAGATTCAAATAATATTCATAGATAAGCTAATCATAAATCCACAGAGGGGCGAAGAAAAGGCGAATCTTTTCAAAAATCATTTTAGAAGTGGGGGAGAGAAAAACGAGAGGCGAATGGCGAATAATGTAATGCGAGGTATGAGAGTTTATGATGGGTACTTGGTATGTCTCGGCTTGGCGTAGATCTCCCCGGCAACGACGCCAAAAATTCTTCCTGCTACCTCTTGATCTTGCGTTGGTTTTTTCCTTAAAGAGGAAAGGGTGATGCACCAAAGTAGAGTAAGTATTTCCCTCAGTTTTGAGAACCAAGGTATCAATCCAGTAGGAGACTACATGCAAGCCACCGAATACCTTCACAAACAAACACCAACTTGCACCCAACGCGATAAAGGGGTTGTCAATCCCTTCACAGTTATTTGCAACGTGAGATCTGATAGAGATGGATAAATGGTAAAGTAATGTTTTTGGTATTTTTGGTTTATGAAACAGAAAGTAAAAGATTGCAAAGAAAGTAAATAGGAAACTAAAATTGTAGATCAGAAACTTATATGATAGAAAATAGACCCCGGGGCCATAGGTTTCACTAGAAGCTTCTCTCAAGATAGAAATTATTACGGTGGGTGAACAAATTAGTGCCGAGCAATTGATAGAAAAGCGCAAAGTTATGACGATATCTAAGGAAATGATCATGAACATATGCATCACGTCTGTGTCAAGTAGACTGAAACGATTCTGCATCTACTACTATTACTCCACACATCGACCGCTATCCAGCATGCATCTAGAGTATTAAGTTCATAAAGAATGGAGTAACGCTTTAAGCAAGATGACATGATGTAGAGGAATTAACTCAAGCAATATGATGAAAACCCCATCTTTTTATCCTTGACGGCAACAATACAATACGTGCCTTGCTGCCCCTACTATCACTGGGAAAGGACACCGCAAGATTGAACCCAAAGCTAAGCACTTCTCCCATTGCAAGAAAAACTAATCTAGTTGGCCAAACCAAATCGATAGTTCGAAGAGACTCGCAAAGATATCAAATCATGCATATAAGAATCCAAAGAAGATTCAAATAATATTCATAGAGAAGTTGATCATAAATCCACAATTCATCGGATCTCGGCAAACACACCACAAAAGAGTATTACATCGAATAGATCTCCAAGAACATCGAGGAGAACTTTGTATTGAGAATCAAAGAGAGAGAAGAAGCCATCTAGCTACTAGCTATGGAACCGTAGGTCTATGGTAAACTACTCATAATTCATCGTAGAGGCAATGGTGTTGATGTAGAAGCCCTCCGTGATAGAATCCCCCTCCAGCAGGATGCCGGAAAGGCCCCTAGATGGGATCTCACGGGTACAGAAGGTTGCGGCGGTGGATTTTGGCCTTGGAGGTTTTTGGGGTATTTGAGAATATATAGGAGGAAGATCTAGGTCAGGGGGTCACCGAGGGGCCCACAAGGTCGGGGGCGTGCCCTACCCCCTGGGCGCGCCCTCCACCCTTGTGGCCGCCTCGTGGCTCTTTTGACTTGCACTCCAAGTCTCCTGGGTGTCTTTTGGTCTAAGAAAAATCATCACGAAAGTTTTATTCCGTTTGGACTCCGTTTGGTATTCCTTTTCTGCGAAACTCTAAAACATGAAAAAAAAAGGAATTGGCATTGGGCTCTAGGTTAATAGGTTAGTCCCAAAAATCATATAAAATAGCATATTAATGCATATAAAACATCCAAAACAGATAATATAATAGCATGGAACAATCAAAAATTATAGATACGTTGGAGACATATCAAATACTCGGGTTAAACTTGACGAGCCTGGCATGTACACATATGGCCTTGGAACACTGGAGACCGAAAGGTCGAACGTGAATCATATAGTAGATATGATCAACATAGAGATGTTCACCATTGATGACGACCCCATCTCACGTGATGATTGGACATGGGTTAGTTGATTTGGATCACGTATCATTTAGATGACTTGAGGGATGTCTATCTAAGTGGGAGTTCTTAAGTAATTTGATTAATTGAACTTAATTTATCATGAACTTAGTCCTGATAGTATTTGAAAATTATGTTATAGATCAATAGCTCGCGATGTAGCTCCCCGTTTATTTTTGATATGTTCCTAGAGAAAAATAAGTTGAAAGATGATAGTAGCAATGATGCGGACTTAGTCCATGGTCTGAGGATTATTCTCATTGCTGCACAGAAGAATTAAGTCCTTGATGCACCGCTATGTGACAGACCTGTTGCAGGTGCAGATGCAGATGTTATGAACGTTTGGCAAGCTCGATATGATGACTATTTGATAGTTTAGGGCGCCATGCTTTATGGCTTAGAACCGGGACTTCAAAAACGTTTTGAATGCCACGGAGCATATGATATGTTCCAAGAGCTGAAAATGGTATTTCGGATTCATGCCCGTGTCGAGAGGTATGATACCTCTGACAAGTACTTTTCCTACAAGATGGAGGAGAATAGCTCAGCTAGTGAGCATGTACTCAGAATGTCTGGGTACTACAATCGCTTGAATCAAGTGGGACTTAATCTTCCAGATAAGATAGTGATTGACAGAGTTCTCTAGTCACTATCACCAAGCTACTAGAACTTCGTGATGAACTATAATATGCAAGATATGACGAAAACGATTTCCGAGCTCTTCGTGATGCTGAAATCGGCGAAGGTAGAAATCAAGAAAAAGCATCAAGTGTTGATGGTTGACAAGACCACTAGTTTCAAGTAAAAGGGCAAGGGAAAGAAAGGGAACTTCAAGAAGAATGGCAAGCAAGTTGCCACTCCCATGAAGAAGCCCAAAGCTAGACCCAAGCCTGAATATGAGTGCTTCTATTGCAAAGGAAATGGTCACTGGAAGCGGACTACCCCAAATACTTGATGGATAAGAAGGATGGGAAAGTGAACAAAGGTATATATGATATACATGTTATTGATGTGTAATTTACTAGTGTTCATAGCAACCCCTGGATATTTGATACCGGTTCAGTTGTTGAGATTAGTAACTCGAAACAGGAGTTGCAAAATGAACAGAGACTAGTTAAGAGCAAAGTGACGAAGTGTGTTGGAAGTGATTCCAAGGTTGATACGATCACCATCGCACACTCCCTCTACCTTCGAGATTAGTGTTGAACCTAAAATAAATGTTATTTGGTGTTTGCGTTAAGCATGAATATGATTAGATCATGTTTATTGCAATATGGTTATTCATTTAAGTCAGAATAATTGTTGTTCTGTTTACATCAATAAAACCTTCTGTGGTCATACACCCAAGGTGAATGGTTTATTGAATCTCGATCGTAGTGATACACATATCCATAATATGTTCGAAATGTGCCCTAGAGGCAATAATAAAATGGTTATTATTGTATTTCCTTGTTCATGATAATTGTCTATTGTTCATGCTATAATTGTATTAATTGGAAACCGTAATACATGTGTGAATACATAGACCACAACATGTCCCTAGTAAGCCTCTAGTTGACTAGCTCGTTGATCAATAGATGGTCATGGTTTCCTGACCATGGACGTTGAATGTCATTGATAACGGGATCACATCATTAGGAGAATGATGTGATGGACAAGACCCAATCTTAAGCGTAGCACAAGATCGTGTAGTTCGTTTGCTAAAGCTTTTCTAATGTCAAGTATCATTCCTTAGACCATGAGATTGTGCAACTCCCGGATACCGTAGGAATGCTTTGGGTGCACCAAACCTCACAACGTAACTGGGTGGCTATAAAGGTGCACTACAGGTATCTCCGAAAGTGTCTGTTGGGTTGGCACGAATCGAGACTGGGATTTGTCACTCCGTATGACGGAGAGGTATCTCTGGGCCCACTCGGTAATGCATCATCATAATGAGCTCAATGTGACTAAGTAGTTAGTCATGGGATCATGCATTATGGAACGAGTAAAGTGACTTGCCGGTAACGAGATTGAACGAGGTATTGGGATACCGACGATCGAATCTCGGGCAAGTAACATACCGTTTGACAAAGGGAATTGCATACGGGATTGCTTGAATCCTTGACACTGTGGTTCATCCGATGAGATCATCGTGGAACATGTGGGAGCCAATATGGGTATCTAGATCCCGCTATTGGTTATTGGCCAGAGAGGAGTCTCGGTCATGTCTACATGGTTCTCGAACCCGTAGGGTCTACACACTTAAGGTTCGGTGACGCTAGAGTTGTTATGGGAAATAGTATGTGGTTACTGAAGGTTGTTCAGAGTCCCGGATGAGATCCCGGACGTGACGAGGAACTCCGGAATGGTCTGGAGGCGAAGATCGATATATTGGACGAAGGGTATTGGAGTCCGAAATTGTTTTGGGGGTACCAGGTGATGACCAGCGTGTTCGAAAGGGGTTTCGGAGGCCCCGACAAGCGTTGGGGGGCCTTATGGGCCAAGGGGAGAGGGCACATCAGCCCACTAAGGGGCTGAGAGCCCCTCCCACCCCATCTCACATAACCAGGAGAGGTGGGGGCGCCACCCCTGGGGCAGCCGCTCCTCCTGGCTTGGGGGGCAAGTTTCCTAAGGGGTGGGGGCGCCCAAACCCATCTAGGGTTTCCCCTGTGGCCGCCGCCCCTCCCCTAGGGAACCCTAGGGCGCCTCCCCTCCTCCCTTCCCCCTATATATAGTGAGGGAGAGAGAGGGCAGCCGCACCCTTCCCCTGGCGCAACCCTCTCCCTCCTTCAACACCTCCTCCTCCTCCATAGTGCTTGGCAAAGCCCTGCCGAAGAACCACGAGCTCCACTACCACCACGCCGTCGTGCTGCCGGAGCTTTCCCTCAAACTTCTCCTCTCCCCTTGTTGGATCAAGAAGGAGGAGACGTCCCCGGGCTATACGTGTGTTGAACGCGGAGGCACCGTTCTTCGGTGCTTAGATCGGATTCGGCCGCGATCTGAATCGCTTCGTGAACGACTCCACCGACCGCGTTCTTGTAACGCTTCCGCATCGCGATCTTCAAGGGTATGAAGATGCACTCCCCTCTCTCTCGTTGCTAGTATCTCCATAGATTGATCTTGGTGATGCGTAGAAAATTTTGAACTTCTGCTACGTTCCCCACCAGTGGCATCATGAGCTAGGTCTACTGCGTAGATTCTATGCACGAGTAGAACACAAGTAGTTGTGGGCATTGGTTTTGTTCAATATGCTTACCGTTACTAGTCCTATCTTGTTTTGACGGTATTGCGGGATGAAGCGGCCCGGACCGACCTTACACGTACACTTACGTGAGACAGGTTCCACCGACTGACATGTACTTGTTGAATAAGGTGGCTAGCGGGTGCCAGTCTCTCCCACTTTAGTCGGATCGGATTCGATGAAAAGGGTCCTTATGAAGGGTAAATAGCAATTGGCATATCACGTTGTGGTTTTGGCGTAGGTAAGAAACGTTCTTGCTAGAAACCTATAGCAACCACGTAAAAACTTGCAACAACAATTAGAGGACGTCTAACTTGTTTTTGCAGCATATGCCGTGTGATGTGATATGGCCAAGAAGGATGTGATGAATGAAATATATGTGATGTATGAGATTGATCGTATTCTTGTAATAGGAATCACGACTTGCATGTCGATGAGTATGACAACCGGCAGGAGCCATAGGGGTTGTCTTTATTTATTGTATGACCTGCGTGTCACTGAATAACGCCATGTAATTACTTTACTTCATTGCTAAACCGTTAGCCATAGTAGTAGAAGTAATAGTTGGCGAGACAACTTCATGGAGACACGATGATGGAGATCATGATGATGGAGATCATGGTGTCATGCCGGTG
Source organism: Aegilops umbellulata (assembly GCA_032464435.1). Classification (NCBI taxonomy): domain Eukaryota; kingdom Viridiplantae; phylum Streptophyta; class Magnoliopsida; order Poales; family Poaceae; genus Aegilops; species Aegilops umbellulata. Next base: position 27,073,835 of record CP136056.1, on the reverse strand, counting down.
ACGATGATGATCATGGAGCCCTGAAGATGGAGATCAAAAGGAGCAAAATGATATTGGCCATATCATGTCACTATTTGATTGCATGTGATGTTTATCATGTTTATGCATCTTATTTGCTTAGAACGACGGTAGTAAATAAGATGATCCCTCGCTAAAATTTCAAGGAAGTGTTCCCCCTAACTGTGCACCGTTGCGAAGGTTCGTTGTTTCGAAGCACCACGTGATGATCGGGTGTGATAGATTCTAACGTTCGAATACAACGGGTGTAAGCCAGATTTACACACGCAATACACTTAGGTTGACTTGACGAGCCTAGCATGTACAGACATGGCCTCGGAACACGGAAGACCGAAAGGTCGAACATGAGTTGTATAGAAGATACGATCAACACGAAGATGTTCACCGATGATGACTAGTCCGTCTCACGTGATGATCAGACACGGCCTAGTTGACTCGGATCATGTATCACTTAGATGACTAGAGGGATGTCTATCTGAGTGGGAGTTCATTAAATAATCAGATGAACTTAATTATCATGAACGTAGTCAAAAGATCTTTGCAAATTATGTTGTAGCCTATGCTTTAGTTCTACTGTTTAAGATACGTCTCTAGAGAAAATTTAGTTGAAAGTTGACAGTAGTAATTATGCGGACTGGGTCCGTAAACTGAGGATTGTCCTCATTTCTGCACAGAAGGCTTATGTACTTAATGCACCGCTCGGTGTGCTGAACCTTGAACGTTATCTGTGGATGTTGCGAACATCTGACATACACGTTTTGATGACTACGTGATAGTTCAGTAATGTTAAACGGTTTAGAATTGAGGCACCAAAGACATTTTTGAAACATCGCGGAACATATGAGATGTTTCGAGGGCTGAAATTGGAATTTCAGGCTCGTGCCCACGTCAAGAGGTATTAGACCTCCAACGAGTTTCTTGGCCTACAAACAAAGGGAGAAAAGCTCAATCGTTGAGCTTGTACTCAGATTGTCTGGGTACAACAATCACTTGAATCGAGTGGGAGTTATCTTCCAGATGAGATAGTGATGGTTCTCCAAAGTCACTGCCACCAAGCTACTAGAGCTTCGTGATGAACTATAACATATCAGGGATAGACATGATGATCCTTGAGCAATTCGCGATGTTTGACACCGCGAAAGTAGAAATCAAGTAGGAGCATCAATTGTTGATGGTTAGTAAAACCACTAGTTTCAAGAAGGGCAAGGGAGAGAAGGGATACTTCATGAAACGGCAAATTAGTTGCTGCTCTAGTGAAGAAACCCAAGGTTGAACCCAAACCCGAGACTGAGTGCTTCTGTAATGAGGGGAACGGTCACTGAAGCAGAACTACCCTAGATACTTGGTAGATGAGAAGACTGGCAAGGTCGACAGAAGTATATTGGATATACATTTGATTAATGTGTACTTTACTAGTACTCCTAGTAGCACCAGGGTAATAGATACCGGTTCGGTTGCTAAGTGTTAGTAACTCGAAATAAAAGGCTACGAAATAAACGGAGACTAGCTAAAGGCGAGGTGACGATATGTGTTGGAAGTATTTCCAAGGTTGATGTGATCAAGCATCGCATACTCCCTCTACCATCGAGATTGGTGTTAAAGCTAAATAATTGTTATTTGGTGTTTGCGTTGAGCATAGACATGATTGGATTATGTTTATCGCAATACGGTTATTCATTTAAGGAGAATAATGGTTACTCTGTTTATTTGAATAATACCTTCAATGGTCTTGCACCTAAAATGAATGGTTTATTGAATCTCGATCGTAGTGATACACATGTTCATGCCAAAGATATAAGATAGTAATGATATAGTGCCACCTACTTGTGGCACTGCCATTTGAGTCATATTGGTATAAAACGCATGAAGAAGCTCCATGTTGATGGATCTTTGGACTCACTCGTTTTTGAAAAGATTGAGACATGTGAACCATGTCTATTGGTATATACGCATGAAGAAACTCCATGCAGATGGACCGTTTGGACTCACTTGATTTTGAATCACTTGAGACATGCAAATCATAACTCATGGGCAAGATGACTGAAAGCCTCGTTTTCAGTAAAATGGAACAAGAAAGCAACTTGTTGGAAGTAATACATTTTGATGTGTGCAGTCCAATGAGTGCTGAGGCACGCAGTGGATATCATTATGTTCTTACTTCACAGATGATTTGAGTAGATACTAAGTATATTTACTTGATGAAACGCAAGTCTGATTTATTGAATGGTTCAAGTAATTTCAGAGTGAAGTTGAAGATCGTCGTGACAAGAGGATAAAATGTCTATGATATGATCATAGAGATGAATATCTGAGTTGCGAGTTTGGTACACAATTGAGACATTGTGGAAATTGTTTCACAACTAACACCGCCTGGAACACCATAGTGTGATGGTGTGTCCGAACATCAAAGATGCACCCCATTGGATATGGGGCATACCATGATGTCTCTTATCGAAATACCACTTTCGTTCATGGGTTAGGCATTAGAGATAACCACATTCACTTTAAATAGGGCACCATGTAATTCCGTTGAGATGACACCATATGAACTATAGTTTAGAGAAACCTAAGCTGTCGTTTCTTGAAAGTTTGGGGCTGCGACGCTTATGTGAAAAAAAGTTTCATCCTGATAAGCTCGAACCCAAAGCGGATAAATACATCCTCATAGGACACCCAAAACAGTTGGGTATACCTCCTATTTCAGACCCGGAAGCAAAAGTGATTGTTTCTAGTAACGGGTCCTTTCTCGAGGAAAAGTTTCTCTCGAAAGAATTGAGTGGGAGGATGGTGGAGACTTGATATGGTTATTGAACCGTCACTACAACTAGTGTGTAGCAGGGCACAGGAAGTTGTTCCTATGGCACCTACACCAATTGAAGTGGAAGCTGATGATAGTGATCATGAAGCCTCAGATCAAGACACTGCCGAACCTCGTAGGACGACAAGGACGCGTACTGCTTCAGAGTGGTACGATAATCCTATCTTGGAGGTCATGTTGCTAGACAACAATGAACCTGCGAGCTATGGAGAAGCGATGGTGGGCCCTGATTCCGACAAATGGCTCGAGGCCATAAAATCCGAGAGAAGATCCATGTATAAAACAAAGTGTAGACTTTGGAAGAACTACTTGATGGTCATAAGGCTGTTGGGTACAGGTGGATTTTAAAAGGGAAGACACAGAATGATGGTAAGTGTCACCATTAACAAAGCTCGACTTGTCGCTGAGTTTTCCGACAAGTTCAAGGAGTTGACTACGATGATACTTTCTCACTCGTAGCGATGCTAAGAGTCTGTTAGAATTATATTAGCAGCTACTGCATTATTTATGAAATCTTGCAGATAGGATGTCAAAATATAGTTTCCTCGACGATTTTCTCGAGGAAAGGTTGTATCTGATACAACCAGAAGGTTTTGACAATCCTAAAAGATGCTAACAAGTATGCAAAGCTCCAGGAATCCTTCTAAGACTGGAGTAAGCATCTCGGAGTTGGAATATACGCTTTGATGAGATGATCAAAGATTTTGGATTTATACAAAGTTTATGAGAAACTTGTATTTCCAAAGAAGTGAGTGGGAGCACTATAGAATTTCTGATGAGTATATGTTGTTGACGTATTGTTGATCAGAAATGATATAGAATTTCTAGAAAGCATATAGGGTATTTCAAAAGGTGTTTTTCAATGGAAAACCTGGATTAAGCTACTTGAACATTGAGCATCAAGATCTATAAGGATAGATAAAAAAACGCTCAATAATACTTTCAAATGAATACATGCCGTGACAAGATTTTGAAGAAATTCAAAATAGATCGGCGAAGAAGGAGTTCTTGGCTGTGTTATAAGGTGTGAGTATTGAGTAAGACTCAAGACATGACCTCGGCAGAAGAGAGAGAATGGACGAAGGTCGTCCCCTATGCTTCAGACATAGGCTCTACAGTATGCTATGTTGTGTACCGCACCTGAAGTGTGCCTTGCCATGAGTCAGTCAAGGGGTACAAGAATGATCCAGGAATGGATAACAAGACAGCGGTCAAACATATCCTTAGTAACTAGTGGACTAAGGAATTTTCTCGATTATGGAGGTGGTAAAAGAGTTCGTCATAAAGGGTTACGCCGATGCGAACTTTGACACTAATCCAGATTATTCTGAGTAGTAAACCGGAATCGTATAGTAGAACAGTTATTTGGAATAGCTCCAAATAGAGCGTGGTAGCTGCATCTAGGAGATGACATAGAGATTTGTAAAGCACACACGGATCTGAAAGATCCAGACCCGTTGACTAATAACCTCTCTCACAAGCGAGATATGATCAAACCCCATGGGTGTTGAATTCATTACAATCACATAGTGATGTGCACTAGATTATTGACTCTAGTGCAAGTGGGAGACTGTTGGAAATATGCTCTAGAGGCAATAATAAAATGGTTATTATTGTATTTCCTTGTTCATGATAATTGTCTATTGTTCATGCTATAATTGTATTAACTGGAAACAGTAATACATGTGTGAATACATAGACCACAACATGTCCCTAGTAAGCCTCTAGTTGACTAGCTCGTTGATCAATAGATGGTCATGGTTTCCTGACCATGGACATTGGATGTCATTGATAACGGGATCACATCATTAGGAGAATGATGTGATGGACAAGACCCAATCTTAAGCGTAGCACAAGATCGTGTAGTTCGTTTGCTAAAGCTTTTCTAATGTCAAGTATCATTTCCTTAGACCATGAGATTGTGCAACTCCCGGATACCGTAGGAATGCTTTGGGTGCACCAAACGTCACAACGTAACTGGGTGGCTATAAAGGTGCACTACAGGTATCTCCTAAAGTGTATGTTGGGTTGGCACGAATCGAGACTGGGATTTGTCACTCCGTATGACGGAGAGGTATCTCTGGGCCCACTCGGTAATGCATCATCATAATGAGCTCAATGTGACTAAGTAGTTAGTCACGGGATCATGCATTATGGAACGAGTAAAGTGACTTGCCGGTAACGAGATTGAACGAGGTATTGGGATACCGACGATCGAATCTCGGGCAAGTAACATACCGATTGACAAAGGGAATTGCATACGGGATTGCTTGAATCCTTGACATTGTGGTTCATCCGATGAGATCATCGTGGAACATGTGGGAGACAATATGGGTATCCAGATCCCGCTATTAGTTATTGGCCGGAGAGGTGTCTCGGTCATGTCTGCATGGTTCCCGAACCTGTAGGGTCTACACACTTAAGGTTCGGTGACGCTAGAATTGTTATGGGAAATAGTATGTGGTTACCGAAGGTTGTTCGGAGTCCTGGATGAGATCCTGGACGTGACGAGGAACTCCGGAATGGTCTGGAGGCGAAGATTGATATATTGGACGAAGGGTATTGGAGTCCGGAACTGTTCTGGGGGTACCAGGTGATGACCAGCGTGTCCTAAAGGGGTTTCGGAGGCCCCGGCAAGCGTTGGGGGGCCTTATGGGCCAAGGGGAGAGGGCACATCAGCCCACTAAGGGGCTGAGCGCCCCTCCCACCCCATCTCACGTAACCAGGAGAGGTGGGGGCGCCACCCCTGGGGCAGCCGCTCCTCCCGGCTTGGGGGGCAAGTTTCCTAAGGGGTGGGGGCGCCCAAACCCATCTAGGGTTTCCCCTGTGGCCGCCGCCCCTCCCCTAGGGAACCCTAGGGCGCCTCCCCCTCCTCCCTTCCCCCTATATATAGTGAGGGAGAGAGAGGGCAGCCGCACCCTTCCCCTGGCGCAGCCCTCTCCCTCCTCCAACACCTCCTCCTCCTCCATAGTGTTTGGCGAAGCCCTGCCGGAGAACCACGAGCTCCACTACCACCACGCCGTCGTGCTGCCGGAGCTTTCCCTCAAACTTCTCCTATCCCCTTACTGGATCAAGAAGGAGGAGACGTCCTCGGGCTGTACGTGTGTTGAACACAGAGGCACCGTTCTTCGGTGCTTAGATCAGATTCGGCCGCGATCTGAATCGCTTCGTGAATGACTCCACCGACCGCGTTCTTGTAACGCTTCCGCATCGCAATCTTCAAGGGTATGAAGATGCACTCCCCTCTCTCTGGTTGCTAGTATCTCCATAGATTGATCTTGGTGATGCGTAAAAAATTTTGAATTTCTGCTACGTTCCCCAACATAATATTGATGCCAAAAGATGCAAAGTTGATAATGATAGTGCAATATATTTGTGGCACTGCCATTTAGGTCATATTGGTGTAAAGCGCATGAATAAACTCCATGTAGATGGACTTTTGGAATCACTTGATTATGAATCATTTGATACTTGCGAACCATGCCTCATAGGCAAGATGACTAAAACTCCATTCTCCGAAACAATGGAGCAAGCCAATGACTTATTGGAAATAATACATACCGATGTATGCGGTCCGATGAGTGTTGAGGCATGCGGCGGGTATCATTATTTTCTGACCTTCACAGATGATTTGAGGTGATATGGGTATATCTACTTAATAAAACACAAGTCTGAAACATTTAAAAAGTTCAAAGAATTTTAGAGTGAAGTAGAGAATCGTCATAACATGAAAATAAAGTTTCTACGATCCAATCGCGGAGGCAAATATTTGAGTTACGAGTTTGGTCTTCGTTTGAAACAATGTGGAATAGTTTCACAGCTCATGACACCTGGAACACCACAGCGTAAGGCCCTGTTCGGATCGGAGGATAAGAATACATAGGTTTAGGAAAAAATAGAGGAAGGGGGAAGGAAGAGAGGTGCAAAACAGTGGAACAGAAGATGCCATAGGAAGCTACACAGTTGGCGTTCGATACGCAGGAGAAGAAATCCCACGAAATCAGCACATGTGGGTCCCATTTTGCTTGGGTTCTTGTGTATGTGGGCCTCAAGGTGTACAGATTAACTATTTTTACAGTCGATGTGGGTCCCTGCTTGCATGGATCGGTAGTCTTTTCCCTTCCACAGCCTCGACCGGTGTGAAAAAATTGGGTAGGAGTGGATGTTTGCTTTCTCGTGAAAACGCAGGTTATCAAAACTTTCCGGTGGATTGGAACAAAGAAAATCATTTGTCCCGAACGGTCAAAAGGAAAAGAAATCCTTCGGAATCACTTTCCTTTGAGTTTCCTACATTTTTTCCTTCGTCCCGAATAGGGCCTAATGGTGTGTCCGAACGTCGTAACCGTACTCTACTAGATATGGTGCATTCTATGATGTCTTATCGATTTTGCATTAGAGATAGTTGCATTCATGTTAAAATAGGGCACCATCTAAATCCGTTGAGATGACATCGTATGAACTATGGTTTGGCAAGAAACCAAAGTTGTCGTTTCTTAAAGTTTGGGATTGCGACACTTATGTCAAAAGGCTTCAGCCTGATAAGCTCGAACCCAAATCGGAGAAGTGCATCTTCATAGGATACCCTAAGGAAACTACTGGGTACACCTTCTACCACAGTTCCAAAGGCAAGATCTTTTGTTGCTAAGAATGGGTCCTTTCTAGAGAAGGAGTTTCTCTCGAAAGAAGTGAGTGGGAGGAAAGTAGAACTTGTTGAGGTAATTGTACCTTCTCTCGAATTGGAAAGTAGCTCATCACAGAAAACCGTTTCCGTGATGCCTACACCAACTAGAGAGGAAGCTAATGATGATGATCACGAAACTTCAGATCAATTTACTACCAAACCTCATAGGTCAACCAGAGCACGTTCCGCACCAGAGTGGTACGGTAATGCTGTCCTGGAAGTCATGTTATTAGACCATGGCGAACCTACGAACTATGAAGAAGCTATGATGAGCCCAGATTTTGACAGATAGTTTGAGGCCATGAAATTTGAGATAGGATCCATGTATGAGAACAAAGTGTGGACTTTGGTGGACTTGCGCAATGATCGGCAAGGCATTGAGAAAAAATGGATCTTCAAGAGGAAGACGAACACTGATGGTAGTGTTACTATCTACCAAGCTCGACTTGTCGCAAAAGGTTTTTAACAAGTTCAAGGTGTTGACTACGATGAGATTTTCTCACTCGTAGCGATGCTTAAGTCTGTCCAAATCATGTTAGCAATTGCCGCATTTATGAAATCTGGCAAATGGATGTCAAAATTGCATTCCTTAATGGATTTCTTAAAGAAGAGTTGTATATGATGCAACCAAAAGGTTTTGTCGATCCTAAAGGTGCTAACAAAGTGTGCAAACTCCAGCGATCCATCTATGGACTGGTGCAAGCATCTTGGAGTTTGAATATACGCTTTCATAAGGTGATCAAAGCATATGGTTTTATACAAACTTATGGTGAAGCCTGTAGTTACAAGAAAGTGAGTGGGAGCTCTCTAGCATTTCTGACAGTATATGTGGATGACATATTGTTGATTGGAAATGATATAGAATTTCTGGATAGCATAAAAGGATACATGAATAAGAATTCTTCAATGAAAGACCTTAGTGAACCTACTTACATATTGGGCATCAAGATCTATAAGGATAGATCGAGACGCTTAATAGGACTTTCACGAAGTATATACCTTGGGTTTTTTGAAGAAGTTCAAAATAGATTAGTCAAAGAAAGGGTTCTTGTCTGTGTTGCAAGGTGTGAAGTTGAGTAAGACTCAAAACCCAATGACGGAAAAAGATAGAGAAAGAATGAAATTCATTCCCTATGCCTCAGCCATAGGTTCTATAAAGTATGCCATGCTATGTAGCAGACCTATTGTGTACCTTGCCATGAGTTTAGCAAAGGGGGTACAATAGTGATCCAGGAATAGATCACTGGTCAACGGTTAAAATTATCCTTAGAGGACCAAGGAAATGTTTCTCGGTTATGGATGTGACAAAGAGTTCGTCATAAAGGGTTACGTCGATACAAGCTTTGACACTAATCTGGATGACTCTGTGTCTCAATCTGGATACATATTGAAAGTGGGACCAATTAGCTAGAGTAGCTCCGTGCAGAGCATTGTAGACATAGAAAATTTCAAAATACATACGGATCTGAATGTGGCAGACCCGTTGACTAAACATCTCTCACAAGCAAAACATGATCACACCTTAGTACTCTTTGGGTGTTAATCACATGGCGATGTGAACTAGATTATTGACTCCAGTAAACCCTTTGGGTGTTGGTCACATGGCGATGTGAACTATGAGTGTCAATCACATGGCGATGTGAACTATTGGTGTTAATCACATGGCGATGTGAACTAGATTATTGACTCTAGCGCAAGTGGGAGAATGAAGGAAATATGCCCTAGGGGCAATAATAAAGTTGTTATTTTATATTTCCTTATTCATGATAAATGTTTATTATTCATGCTAGAACTATATTGATCGGAAACCTAAATACACTAGTAGAAGGCCCGTGTGTTGCCACGGGCTTTTAAATACTTTTACCGTGTGCATATATAAACATAATGCATATCAAGTTTTACGTGTAAACATAATTGAAATCCATATCACACAAAATATTCTTCGATACAAAATGTAATTCGATAATGTATACATAGAAAGACACGCGATGCACAAAATAAAGAAAGTGGTACAGAAACATAGTACTCTTTATTGTGCAGGATATTACACAAGGTAGATAGCACCCTACATGACTTTTATGCTTAAGACCAATCATCTCACGAAGCATTTCCATTGTTATTAACCATTAATTAAAGACAACAGATGGAGCATTTTGTTACCTTTAAACAAATATTCCAAGATGCTGCAACCAGAACCTTAATACATTATGGAATTTCCTAACAAATATTACATAGACCCAAATATACAGCACAACATCCAATAGAAAATCATTATAATACACACCATCTAACTTAAAAGTCTGGCATATGAAAATTTAGACCTCCGATAGAAAACGTTGAATTTCAGCAGGAAATATCAAATACATGCTTCCCTGTCCGATGTATAAATATGTGTAATTCTCAATTGATGCACTTTTGAAATCTTCTAACTCACATAACACCATAATTACAGTGATTGTGCAACATATTTTTTAGAAAGCATGCATAAGCCTTTGAGTATAAACACAACTTTTGGTAGGGAGTCAATAACACCCCTAGGTAGCCAAGCCTTTGAGTATAAACAAAAATGATTTCTCAAGTTTGCTTCATGGAGCTGTAATTATTGCTAACAGAAACAAAATAGAAATCACATGATAAAAAAGAAACAACGCAATAGGAGAAAATGAGGCATACTACGTGGCCATGTCGCTGACCTGGCCATCACAACCTCCGAGACCAAGGGGCGAGGAGGTGGCGGCATCAGCTCCAATGAACCTATGACACCAAAATGATTATGTTTGTCGTCCTCGATCGTCGGCATCATCGACTCAGTGGTCAGTCCCCTTGTATCTTCTTCCCCATGGATCGGGATTGATTCAACATAGGATCAGAACAACAAACAAAATCAAAAGTCACAAAGAATTATAGCCTAGTAATGCTCAGTCAGCCAAATTAAGAAATATCGGTAACACATGCATATCTATTAATGATATTAGTGAACAATGCAAAAAGCAAAGGATTCCATTTGTCGCAATTAGTACACACGACAACTACTTCATAAGTTCATATGACCAATTAGTTAGACCACATGGTTAAATTCATTCATAGATGAACAACTAACAAAAGTCAAGAAGGATCCTTACAAAAACAATGATTGGTCAGGAATTTGGAAGGAGGGAGGGTCTATTATTAACGCTAGTGAAGGCGCATGTCATGCCATTTACAAAAATCACATCGGAAAAGTATTGTGCATTCATGTTCTAGTCTTAATATCCCTTAGGTAATCTTGTTTTCAGCTGAACGACGATCATGTCAAGCTAAACGAAGAGGACGCCGACAGGGCCACATTGTTCCCTGCCCACCACCGCCCACTTCCACACGCCACCATCCATGTTCACCGCCTGGATGCCGGCCCCAGCTCTCAAGCCCCTAGAACCGGTGCGCCCACGGGTCGCCGCGTTGGGTATGTACCCGCCGCCACCGCGTTGGACCTTCTCGTCCTACAATGCAATAGCCATTGCCTTAGTTGTCTACATCAGACATCTGAAATGAAACAAAAGTCAAATGCTACTAATTGGACGTAATACATCAAAATGTCAAACAAAGTCAACACTTTAATTATGCTTCATAGGATAAGAATCAAACATACATAGTTAAACCAAATACTTAACAAAGTGTCAACAACATTTCACAGATTTTTTCAGAATTTTTGAAGCACTAACCTGGCTTGGCTCAATGCCAATGTGGTTCAGCATATCAATGCATAGATGTAGGAATCATCCTTGTACTCTGCACAAACAAGGGAAAAACATGAGCTTTCATGTTTCCGTGTATTATAGTTGAGCAGAAGCGATACATGGACAGTAGTATGAATGTACAACAGTGGGAAAGTTGAGGTTCCCTGGGCTAAATGTCGATGAAAGGTGCCTCCCATTTGCCCTTGTAGTCCAGGTTCCTAATTATCTGACTACACAAATATCCCATGTCATAAGTTGCAATGCCAATGCACACTGCTGTTTGTCTACAATTTGACTATCTAATCTTACTCTAGCAGAAGTACCTTTTGCATCCATGGTCTCTTGCACCGGGGTACGTACCAAACTCCTAACTTCTGATGATATTGTTGGGCATTGAATTAATTGAACCACCCAAACTACTTTCAATCCTTTCTCGAAAGACAAATCAAGGAGACCACGAGATAGAAAAAGAGAGAAACTTACCATTAAGATAGAGGACAAGTCAGGCAGTCTTGCACATGGTGTTGGTAGGCAGCACCGCCGTTGTCGGGACAGTTCGCGCCCCAAATCCATATCCTCCATTTTTGCAAGATTCTGTACACCACATCTTTCTTACTAAAGTGGGAGAAACCATAAATCGACTATCAATCATCATTAAGTGTAGAATATGGTCACTAACATTCATTAAAATCATTGCACATCGCTTGCTTGATTCTCCTCTATTAAATTAGCATTCATCACGGTGCCTTCTAAAGACAAGGCATGACAGAAACACAGAGCACAGCCCAAGCACATTGGTTTATGTACCATACTCATTGTAAAAAATTAGAAGCTTCTGTAAGATGTGACAATGTTTACATGTTTGGAGTGAATTGCATCCTCGTACAAAGGATAGAAGAACCGAATGTTTATGTAATTATAAAATACAAAAGTGAAAAGGGTAATTAAATCATGTTGGGTTAAAAACCTTACGTTCCCATGGTTCTTTCTTAGATCAAAGAACTCAAAATATCAGCAGTGGATATTGGAGCCAGGAGAAGAAACGACGTGACCTTCACCCACATCCTTAATGGCCAGCCTCATCTCCATGCCCAGGACGATCTGAAGCCTCCCTCAATAATTCGACACCTGCACGATGACCGACCGTCAGATCACAACACTCGGCTTGGGCAACGAAATCGAGGGATTTCTAGACCAAGCGTTGAGAGTACCTAGGGGTCACCTTGGTTTTTGTACACGACAAACAGGAGTGCGGGAGGCGATCCCCAACCCATCGAGACCACGATGCCTTGAGAAAAAGCTAGGGGAGGCGATGGTGAAGCACGACATCATGGCGCACGTGCCCTACGTCTCAACGCTACAGTCGAGCGTCGCCATGTAGCCGCACAACAGCTTGCACTCCATGAGTTACATACTATTTTCGCTCACACGACGAACGCCATCCGCCCGTCACTGAGACCCATCCTCTCAACCTTGCTGCTCCACGATCACGCGACGCCGTGTTAGTTAATGCAGAAACATAGGAGGCGGGCATCGTAAGGTAAAAAGTCCGGTTTGACGGGATGAAAGACGAACCAAAATAAAGCAAAATTGGACAGGGAAGGGGGTGGATGAGGAGGCGAACATACAACGAGGTCGGGGTGGCTGTGGCCGAAGCATGAGGCTCGGCCTCCTCGCCGACGACCAGATCCGCCGTCAGAGATGACGAGGTCATCAGCCCCGTGACCTGGATCCCGCCAACAGGGTGATGCAGAGGAGAGGTGCGGCGGCGTCCTACGGGTGAGGACGGCGGGGGAGGTGAGGGAGCAGCTGAGCGCAGTGGTGCGGCTGCATCCCTCGGGAAGACGAACGGCGAGCGGCCCGAGGCGGGAGGCGGCGAGGGGGAGAGAAGAGTCGTGCGGTGCGGGGTGAAAGCCCGACTCGCTCGGTTTGTAGCAGGGTACTGCTATAATCGAAACATTTCCTTTGATGTAATTTGACTACGTATGGAAAGATTAATCAGTGATTGACCGACTTATGGTAAGTTAATTAATTTAGATTTGATTTTTAAATATTGATTAGGGATTAACCGTGATTGATTCTCTCACATAAAGACATTACTAAATAATTTGTGTCCACATGGAAAGTTCTGATCCGTTTGGCTTTCGGTACATGGGATGGTGAAAGGAAAGACGAAAATAAATCGGACGAAAATAAACCAGACGAATAATAACAGTGGACGCAATCCTAGCAACTGCTCCATTAAGAGTAGAGATAATGCCTCAGGATGAGGAGGTCACGATTAGGGTATGGCAAGAAGAACTTTTTTGGAAAGCTTTGATTCTGGTGATAATTACCATATTCGAAATTTCCTTAGTTATAGCCTTACCATACATGGATTGATTTATTACTATAATTACCATATTTGAGATTTCTAAGTTTATAGCCTTACCATACATGGATTAATTGTGATTGATTACCATAAATACGTTGGGTATTGTCGGCCAGACGAGAAAGAGAAAAACCGGTGGGAGGGGGGTGGTGGGAGGTGGGACGAAGAAAAACCGGTTGAAAAAAAACCGGTTGAAAATAAACCGGTTGAAAGTGGGGGGGACTATTCAACCAATTCGTCCATTAGGAGTAGAGATGTGTGAATATATAGACAAACATTGTGTCCCTAGCAAGCCTATACTTGACTAGCTCGTTGATCAAAGATGGTTAAGGTTTCCTAACCATGGACATGAGTTGTCATTTGATAATGGGATCACATCATTAGGAGAATGATGTGATGGACAAGACCCATCTGTTAGCTTAGCATGTGATCGTTCAATTTTATTGCTATTGCTTTCTTCATGTCAAATACATATTCCTTCGACCATGAGATTATGCAACTCCCGGATACCTGAGGAATACCTTATGTGCTATCAAACTTCAGAACGTAACTGGGTGATTATAAAGATGCTCTACAGGTATCTCCGAAGGTGTTTGTTGGGTTGGCATAGATCAAGATTAAGTAGGATTTGTCACTCTGAGTATCGGAGAGGTATCTATGGGCCCTCTCGGTAATGCACATCATAAGAAGCCTTGCAAGCAAAGTGACTAATGAGTTAGTTGCAGGATGATGTATTACAGAATGAGTAAATAGACTTGCCGGTAACGAGATTGAACTAGGTATGTAGATACCGACGATCGAATCTCGGGCAAGTAACATACCGACGGACAAAGGGAATAATGTATGTTGTCATAACGGTTCGACAGATAAAAGAATCTTCGTAGAATATGTAGGAGCCAATGTGAGCATCCAAGTTCCGCTATTGGTTATTGACCGGAGAGGTGTCTCGATCATGTCTACATAGTTCTTGAACCTGTAGGGTCCCCATGCTTAACGTTCGATGACGATATAGTATTATATGAGTTATATGATTTGGTGACTGAATGTTGTTCGGAGTCCCGGATGAGATCACGGACATGACGAGGATCTCGAAATGGTCGAGAGGTAAAGATTGATATATAGGACGATGGTATTCAGACACTAGAAGTGTTCCGGAGGGTATCGGGTCACCAGAAGGTGTTTCGGGTACCCCTGGCAATCCTATGGGCCATATGGGCCTTGTGAAGGAACACACCAGCCCACAAGGGGCTGGTGCGCCCTATAAGGCCATAGGGGGTGCTTGATCGGTCGAAGCTAGAAGAAGTTCAACTACATCAACCACGTTGTCAAACGCTTTCGCTTTCGATATATGAGGGTATGTAGACACACTCTCCACCTCTCGTTGCTATGCATCTCCTAGATAGATCTTGCATGAGCGTAGGATTTTTTTTGAAATTGCATGCTACGTTCCCCAACAACGAAAACCATAGAACATAAGATTGCTGCAAAAAGAAAAGAAATATAAGCTAATTATTCTAGGTGCATGATACCTACATCGAACAAGGAGAATCTACTATCTCGAAACAGGCTTGTGCCTCGCTGTATTAATATAGCAACTGCCGATACAACCAATCCAAACTGGGGCACCAACAACACAACCGCGCCTAAAAGAAAAAGAGAGAAAACATGAAAGAAAACAACACCGACAACGGCGGATCAACAAGACGAAGAAGATACACAACCGCTGCACCCGCCGAAGTTGTCCCACCACACACCTAGTGCTTCGAACCGCCGCGAACAAGCAACACCCTCAGGAGGGGAAACGATGACGACGTTGCTGCCGGACAAGTCCTGGGGTTTCCCCAGATATGCCGAGGAAGGTGGGTGGGGGTAAAAACAGACGCCCTTCACAAAGGGATGGTGGCGCCCACAGGCGTCCCCGCGTCGGCGTCTAACCTCGACACGGATCTCTCTTGACCCTCACCCCACCCCCAGACGCTTTGAAGCCCTCTACCACACACACCATCCACCAGCATGCGCCACCACGGCCTTGTCATCATCGACGCCATCTCACCGAAGCTAATACACGAGGTCTGAAGGAAAGAGACGCACCATTCCTAGAAACTAGGAGCGGTAGCATTGTAGACGCGTGGGAGGGACCGACCTCCACCATCGAGGCAGTAGCCGACCGGACACAACAGCAAAGGCATACCAGTCCTGCGGGCCCGCACGTCCGGCCAGGCCCAGGAGGGGGTCGTGAAGCCCCCACCGCCGTGATGCAGCAGACGCGCCATCGTTCCGACGCTCCACGTCCAAGCAGGGGCGCATCTCCATACAACAGATAGCAGCACCACTGGAGGACCGAACCGGCCTGCCTATAACCCGGATGGGGCCCAAGGGCCTAGATCTGGGCCGGTGGCGACGTGCCGCACCAGCTCACCGACGGCCACTGCCTCGCCGCCAAGGGGTAGCACCATCGTGGACAAGCCACCCGGGGATCGCCGGACTGCCTACCGACCAAGGAGCACCGCCATCCTGAGTCACCCCCGAGCGGGAGGCCAGGACACGCGGAGAAGGGAGATCCCGCCGCCGCCGACACGGCCCAAGCTTTGCCCAGCGGCTCCCGGCGGTAGCGGCGGTAAGGGGCGAGGAGGATGGGTGCTGGGGGCGCGGGCGAGCGACGCCGCCATGGTCACTGCTCGGGGCGACGCAGGGAAGGGGCAGGGAGGGAAGGATCGGGTCAATGCTCACACGAGGTTAGTTCCACAGTCGATTGGTTGGTGTGAGAGATAATTGATTGGTTAGAAGCCAAGGAGAACCTACTAATGATAATTACTGATCAAAGCTTGCATGAGTAGATTTTTTAGGCACGTAGTACATATACTTCTCCAAACAAGTATTCACTACTCCCTCCGTTTCTAAATATTAGTCATTTTAGAGATTCCACTATGGACTACATACGGAGCAAAATGAGTGAATCTACACTTTGTATGTCATAACTAGACCATGAACACGCGCGTTTACCGCGCCCGTTCACCTCAAAGATAAAAAGTTCAATTTATTAGAGATAATGAGAATAGTAGAAACATTTGATAAACCCAAAGGCAAATTTCTCAACTAGGTTGTTTGTGAGATATAGAGGAAAGTAGTACGTCTGAAGCAAGGAAGCGGCTACTATGGCCTGCAGGCGTTCGTCAAAGGTCTTCAACACCAAAGAACATGAAGGTGTTGGGCAATAAGCCGTGGCGAACCCGGGGCGTGGCGTGCGCGTGTGTGCGTGCGGTGGCCGCGTCGGGCTCGAGCCAAGGGCGGCCTAGGTCGCGTGCGTGCGTGACCAGGTGTGTGTGCGTGTGTGTCCGTTGCATGCAACGCTCGGGCCGTTGCATGTAGGCGAGTAGCGGAGGAGGAGACCGCGTCGGGCGCGCGGGGTGGCCGTGGCGATCGCGTTCGGGCGCGATGCGCGGGGGCGGCCAGAGCGCGCGGGACGTGGGGGAGTGGGTGTGCGAGTAGGTGCGAGGCGTGACCTGGCAGGTCGGTGCTCGCGGGTATAAAGCCCTGGATCCTCCCTGTATCTCGTTGACATGGTCGAGTTCGTGCTCGAGGTAAAGAAAAGGCGTACGTGCGCCGGCAAAATCCTTGTGTCCAGTGTCTCCTCCGATCATCTTCCTCCTCCTGTTTCCGTCGTTCGATCGCCCAGTGGGAGGGTGAGGCAGAGCTAGGGCTAGCTAGGGTTCGGGGGAGAGGCTACGGTTCCAACATTTGGTATCAGAGCGACAGGTGAGGGAGCTCGCCAGCGGTGATGGCGCTGGTTCCACACGGCGGCGGCACGGGCGGTTCGGTGTCCATGGGGATGCCGATGCTCTCGCCGGACGGCCATTCTTGATGCCCACGCGCTATGGGAAGCGGTGGCGCCGGGCGACTCGTCGGTGAACAATAAGAAGTGCAAGACGGTGCGGGCTGCCGGAGGACATGTTGCTCTCGGTGGCGACGAAACCCACTGCCAGGGAGGTATGGGACTCCCTATCGGTGCGGTTCGTCGGCGCCGAGCGGGTGCGCGCGGCAAGGAGGGTGAGGTTGCACGGCGAGCTGGACCGGATCAAGATGGAGGAGGGCGAGTAGCTGGACGCGTACGCCGGAAGGCTTGCAGGCATGGCGGCGCGGTTCACAGGGCTGGGGGAGATGCTGGGGTACACGGAGCTGGTGAAGAAGCTCTTGGACACTGTCCCGGACCGCCTCTTCCCTGTCGTCGCCGGCATCGAGCAATTTTGCGTGCTGGAGGAGCTCACCTACGACGAGGCGCTCGGGCGGTTGCGCGCTTTTGACGAGCGTGTGCGGCGCTGCGGGCAGAGCAGCGGCGAGCGCCAGGATGGCCAGCTCTTGTACACTGCGGCACAGCGGCGGGCGCGGGAGCGGCGTCAGAGCAAGGCTGGAGACGATGACGACGCACGGAGCGTGGCGACGCGGGACGGCGACAACAAGAAGGGCCGCTGCTACAAGTGTGGCGAGCGCGGCCACTTCAATCGCGACTGCCCGGAGCTGCGGAGGGCACCGGCGGTGGAGCAGGCGCTCATGGCGGACGTCGACGTCGAGGACAACGGTCTCCTCTGAGCCTCGGCTTAGGGGAGAGTGTTGGGCAATAGGCCGTGGTGAACCCGGGGCGTGGCGTGCGTGTGTGTGCGTGCGGTGGCCGCGTCGGGCTCGAGCCAAGGGCCGCCTAGGTTGCGTGCGTGCGTGACCAGGTGTGTGTGCGTGTGTGTCCGTTGTGTGCAATGCTCGGGACGTTGCGTGTAGGCGAGTAGCGCAGGAGGAGACCGCGTCGGGCGCGCGGGGTGGCCGTGGCGATCACGTTCGGGCGCGATGCGCAGGGGCGGCCAGAGCGCGCGGGACGTGGGGGAGTGGGTGTGCGAGTAGGTGCGAGGCATGGCCTAGCAGGCCCGTGCTCGCGGGTATAAAGCCCTGGATCCTCCCTGTATCTCGTTGACATGGTCGAGTTCGTGCTCGAGGTAAAGAAAAGGCGTACGTGCGCCGGCAAAATCCTTGTGTCCACGGTCTCCTCCGATCATCTTCCTCCTCCTGTTTCCATCGTTCGGTTGCCGAGTGGGAGGGTGAGGCAGAGCTAGGGCTAGCTAGGGTTCGGGAGAGAGGCTACGGTTCCAACAGAAGGTGTGGGCTGCCGTGCTCATTTGTGCGGAACAAACAACATAAATATATAAATATTTGAGAAAAGTGGATGTATAGAAACATTTGATAAGGTTTGAAAAGCTGTAATTGTTACTGTACATGTCATCTTCGTATAAGAAGATAAGGTGCAAGAATAATGGACAACCCAAACTAGGTAATTAAATTCAACTAATTACAATTGCAACTACTTCATTTGGATACATGGTAGATTCGGTCTTCCCAAAACTGGTACATGCAAATTAAGAGCTAAGTAGTAAATTGATAACACACATGTCTGCACTTATATAATAATCACAAAACACTCAAATTGATGAACCCTACTATAAATGTGTGCTTGTGTGTGCTCAAAACAGAAAAGCGTCCAAAGATAATGTTGCAAACATAACAGATATGAGAATGCTACATCCTCATACTGATTTTGCCCTTCCAACTTTTGTGACCTGAGGCCTACAAGGAAGGATACGACGAGCAACGAGCACCACACGTCCACTATTTGGGTAGAGAACCTTAGGATCGATAAACGAGACTCCAAAAGATATCTCAAATTTCACCAAACTTGTTAGTGGAAAATCAAACCACAAGGCAAGAATCCACAATGAACCGAGGGAGATGTGTTGGGACGGAAGGATGAGACGACAAAGGATTTGAAAATAGGATGGAGGAGGGTTCCCGCCGGTGCTAATGACGCGACATCACTGCCTTAGGATGCGTTTGGTTCCTAGGATAGCCCTGCGAGGACAGGGATAGCCCAGTTTTTTTGGGATACTAGGTGTTTGGTTCGTGAGCGAGAAAGGATATGGACAGCCAGATTCTTGGAATATTCGCTGAAAATCCGGATCCGCACGTACGCGAGATTCTCGCGGATATGGACGTCCACCCCGCGCAACCGAAACGTTTTCCGCTGCCCTCGCTCATTCACCATCTCCTTTCTCTTCTATCTCGTTGCGGCGGCGGACACATTAGATCCAACAACGACGGTGAACGTGAGTGCGGCGCGGCATGGCTCTCTCCTTCCTTATCTTCCTCTATGCCATGGCCTCTCTCCTTCCTCTCTTCTCTCCCTAGCTCGAGCTGCAAGACAGCAGAGGCCATGGTGGCGGCGGCGGAGACATGTGAGATTCACGCGCTGCCGCCGGTGTCGTGCGGATCGAGGCAGTTCTCTCCGGCTGGTGCGTCCGCTGGTGACAAAGCGTGGGCATGTGCCTTTGGGAGAGAGGAGGCAAGGCTGCTCCCGTGCGTAGTGGCGGCTGCTCCTGGCGGACGTGCTTGCCTTGTCCCGATCTGGACTCCTCCCTTCTCAACAATGCTTTGAAGAATTTGTCCCCAGTAAGAGATGATTTGATGCTAAATTGGTGCTTAGTAGGAACAATGCAATGCATATGTACTTAATCAAAAAGTCATCACAATTTCTATCCATCACTCATCGCTCAAACCAAACAAGAACTCGGCTAACCTCACCCACCCAACAAAACAGAAAATAGGGCTATCCCTGTCCAGCTGGTTGTGGATACCCGTAGCCACATTTGTCTGTCCATTGAACCAAACACATCCTTAGGAGCCTGCCGCCCCCGAGTATCTTTTTGGGCCCTCACCCCTCTTTGGCGCTACCAACATCCTGCAACACCGGGGCATTTCCTGACTGATCTTTGACTTTCTCGCCTCATGGCCGACTCCAGTCTGGGCGTGTCTCGCCTGGCTCCGGTTCGGTGGGGGGCAGCTGTCAACCTCCGCTTGTCGCTTCGTTTGAGAGGGAGGTCGTGATGGTGGTGGACTCCGCGGTGCTCGACGACCATGTAGGTCGCTGCGAGGAGAGGTGGAGCTTGGTCGCCACGGGAAGAGGCAACGCTTGATGACCAAGGGCGGAACTGCGCTCGAAGTCCACGTGCAGAGCAGAGCTCGACGTATATGAAGAGGCATTAATTGGTTGTGCATAGAAAGAGGTGAGGCGACAGAGTGAGAACTCGAGATTTTTTTTGACAATAGAGTGAGAACTCAAGATTGATGAAGGGGGTGGAGAGAAGGATGCGAGAGGGTATTAGGGCATCTCCAGCCGCGCCCCCAACAGGCCCTCCCCAGGCGTTTTTGCCGCGCCGGCGCCAAAAAAACTGCCCAGTCGCGCCCCTAGAAGCCCGTTTTTCACCGGCTCGGGCCAAAACTGGTGCCGGCGGACCCAGGCTGAACCCGGCGCCCTGCGGGGCGCTTGGGGAGCCGGCACAAGAGAAAAAGGCGCGTGGGTCTGCCCTGGCGGCGACCCGAGGGCCTTTCCCGCCGTTTCTTGACGCTTTTCCCTCGCATCTCTCTCGCTCGCTCGCCTTCCTCCCGCCATTCCCTCCCTTTCTCCCGCCAAACCCCCTCTCGCTCGCCTTCCAGTCGCCGCCATGCCGCCAAAGAAGTACGCCATGCCGCGCGCGGCGGCAACCACAACTGGCACCGTGGCCCAGCCGAAGCAGAGGAAGCCGAGGGCGCCGCCATCGAAGCCACCGGGCATGTCGAACGCCGAGTGAAGGGTGGAAGTTCAGTGACGCGACGCAGTCACCGCCGACCGGCGGAACAGGGCCATGGCCAAGAAGGCCCGCGACAACGCGACGCGTGCGGCTGCGTCTTCCTCATCGGTCGACCACGCGGGGATGATGAATCCACCCGTCGTCAGCCACGCCCAGTACGCGCCCTGGGGACAGCGAGGCGTCGGATCTCCATGGGGATCGTCGTCGCCCGGCTACGCCGACGGCGACGCGCACGGTGGGTTCAACCCAAACATGACCTTCCCCACGGCCACCCCGCGACGCGCACACCCTCGCCCGCCTTCGTCGGCGTGCAGTACCCTCCATACAACTACTCGCCGCCCACCTATGCGTCCACACCGACGCCCCATCTCCGCCGTGGACCGCTGCCCTTCTCGCACCTCGGCGACACCGACGATACAGGAGCCGACATGGACGACATCATCGCGACAGGATCGACCGCGGCCGCCGCGTCTCCCGGGTTCGCCACCCAGGACGAGGTAGTGGATCTCAGCGGCGACATGGAGGCCGAGCTCGGCTACGTCTACGGCGAGGATGCGCACGAAGCGCAGGAACCCGGGGAGGAGGAGGAGGAGGAGGAGCCGGCTCCTGTTCCGACGAAGGGGCACCAGAAGAAGAAGCGGGCGGCTAGGAGCAGGCGAACCGCGCATCAAGTGGACGTCCATGGAGGAAGAATGCCTCGCCGAAGCATGGAAAGTCGTCTACCTCGACCCGACCACCGGCATGAACCAGAGCTTGGAGACGTACTGGGACCGCATCAAGGCCGAGTTCGACGAGCGGAAGCTCGTCGACCCCTACTTCAAAGGCATCTACATGCAGCGCGGCTCCAAGGCGACGGCGAACCATTGGGGGCGTATCCAGTTGGCGTGCAACAAATGGCATGGAATCGTCGAGGAGGTCGCGGCTCGCCCGGAGAGCGGCGCCAGCGTCGAGGATCAGGTACGCACGCCGTTCGCCCGCATCTCTTCGTCGTCTACGCCCGCCGCCCGCCAACTGTTTGTTCCTCCGCGCAGTTGCTGCGCATGTTCACCATGTATCGGCGCGACAACCTCGACGCCGACTTCAAGCACCTCCACGTCTACAAGCGCATTGACAAGTGCGAGAAGTGGGTGGAAGTCAGACGTACCCTCGACAAGGCCAAGGAGACATACAAGCCGGACGCGACGACTCCGGTCGCGTCAGAGGGGCGGCCGGACGGCCACAAACTGGCAAAGAAGGGGAAAAACACCGACGCAGCAACCGCGCGAGTGCAGGAGTCCATCGAGCATTGCCTCGCCGACGCCCAGGCCCGGGCCGTCCTATGTGAAGATAAGACCGAGGCGCGGTGGTCGTCGCTGATGACGAACAGCGCCATCAAGCTCGACCTACTCCGGACCAACGTCGACCTGCTCCGGACGAACGTCGCCGCGAAGAAGAGGAACACCGACATGGCTTTTCTGATGGGCGGGGCGGACATGCTCCAAAGCAACGACGAGCAGCTCATGGCGTGGTACATGGCGGAGCGCGGCCTCATCCTGAACCAGATGCAGACGACAACGCTGACGACGCCAGCTCCTGCGCCCACGACCACACGGACGCCAAGCCCGAACGACGCCTCTACATCGCCGCCCGGCAGTGCCGAAGCCACGCCGACATAGCCCAACACCGAAGCAGCTCCGACACCGCCGAGCCCGCGCACGCCGACTCCGCCAACGCCTGGAGCCGACCCCGCCGAGTGAATCGTTGCGCACACGAACTTGCGGCCTGCGGCACTCTGTTTTTTGTAACGCCAGACTACGTTCAATTACCGGATTTATGGCGTCTTTTGTGAGCCGGAACGACCTAGTTCAAATTTCCCGCATCCTGGGGCCGGCGCTTGGGGGCGTGACTGGGAGCTAGATCGCCCCCAAGGGCCGAACTAGCGCCGGCACGCTCCCAAGCCATTCTATTTAGGCGCCCTGGGGGCCGAACGGCTGGAGATGCCCTTAGCCCTTTGAGGGAGACAAGATAAAAAGTTGGGAACCATGTGTGGCAAAAATGACGCCAACATATGCCTAATCAAATCAGTTGGCATCACCAGAATTTGACCCCAACAAATAACAACCAATGGCCACTGCCGCTAAGAATACAGAAGAAATAAGAAAAAACCTAGGAAACCGGACGTGGCGGCTACCTAGTGATCTCCCCAAATTTACAGATGTCGATCCCACATTAAGCGGCAATCAGCCCAAAAATAGGAGATAAATTGAAATCTTGCAGGTTTAATCTTTTTGTATCGTATATATATAATGTCTATTTGTTCACCAGTTCAAAGCTCAAATGTGACTAAGCTTTATATGAAATCTCGACTGAAATCCCAGCTTCCGTCGTAGTCTAGGTGGTTAGGATACTCGGCTCTCACCCGAGAGACCCGGGTTCAAGTCCCGGCGACGGAATTTTTTCCTTTTTTGCGCTCCTAAGCCAGATTATCCAAAATTACTAAACCACCCCTCCATTCCACACCGCACGCGGGGGCACGGACGTAATTGCAGGCATAAAGCACCCTCCGCGCTAGGGTTTCCTCCTCCCCCTCCCTACAAAGCCGCTGCCGCCGCCGCCCCGCACCACGCTTTAAACCCCTCCATCCTCCCCCCTCCCCCTCTCTCTCCCCCGCCGCCGCTCCCCAGATCCCGCCGCCGCTCCCCAGATCCCGCCGCCATGGTGAGGTCCCCTCCGCCCTGTCAATTGTTTCGAGTCCTTTGGGTTGCCCGGGTTCCTGGTGTTCTGATGACGCCGTGTTGTTTGTGTTTTGGTTCTCGCAGTCGACGGAGAAGAAGCAGCTGAACCCCATGCGGGACATCAAGGTGCAGAAGCTCGTCCTCAACATCTCCGTCGGCGAGAGCGGAGATCGCCTCACCCGCGCCTCCAAGGTATACATCTGCCTGCCTGTCTATTTACCCTCCCGCTCGCCTCGTTGATGCGCTCGCGCGCGTCCTTGTTGTCCGCTCATAGCGATCTAGTGATCTAGTTCCTTTGTAGTTTGCTAGTAGGACATGAATCGGCTTTTGATGCCGATGCTGCAACTGTTGTCTTGGTGTGGTCAAATCGTTTCTGCTCCATTTCTCTAGTTGTAGATTGACCTTAATCAGTGTTGTCTGAGTGGCATCGAGTAGTAAAAAAGTGATTTCTCTGCATTCCTGGTCTCTGAAAAATACAGCTTAACTGCCAATCGTTGATGTTAACCGCATTGTTGTTGTTTATTTGATAGGTGCTGGAGCAGCTGAGCGGACAGTCACCAGTGTTCTCCAAGGGTTAGTTTCTTAAATCCGACTTGTTCCCCTTGGACATGTCAAATGTGGTCAATGTTTGGTCCTAACAGGAACAATATTGTGCTATTGCAGCGAGGTACACTGTCAGGTCGTTCGGTATCAGGCGTAATGAGAAGATTGCTTGCTACGTCACTATCAGGGGTGAGAAGGCAATGCAGCTGCTGGAGAGTGGCCTGAAGGTGAAGGAGTACGAGCTGCTCAGGAGGAACTTCAGCGACACCGGATGCTTTGGCTTCGGTATCCAGGAGCACATCGATCTCGGCATGAAGTAAGTTGAGATTGTGGCAGCACTTTTTTTTTGTCAACGCGGTGCTTGTTTGGACTGATTAATACTTGTTAATCAAGTAGATGATACTGTTTCATCATTATTAAGTAGCTGAGATCAAAATCAGTAGAGCAGCTATAGGAAATGTTTGACAGTAGAGAATGGAGACTGATATTTGACTGTAGTAGTAGGGGCTACATTATCATTAGTCAGCTACTCTAATCGTTTAACTCCCTAAGAGTTGTTTATTGCACTCATTATTTCCTTATGCTTAGAATGTTTGTTAGATGAAATGTGCTGAATCATCATCCTTAGATTGGATGTATTTACTCAGTTGTTTCATCTGCCAATACCTTGGTTCTCAAGCGTTCACTTAACAACATACATGCGGGGCTTTGGTTCCTTCATCTTGGCACTGTTAATATTTGACAATCTATTGGAATCCTTGTGGACAACTATTCTTTCAGTTTAATAGTGCAAATCACTACCTGACTTTAGTTTGGATACACATTTTGTTGCCACTGCCTAGGTCCTTCCTAACCTTTGTATTTGTTGCTTCTACCTTCATTTACCAAGTAGCTGCAGTGCATTGTTCTGTCTGTTTGCTGATAGCACACCAGCATAAGAGTTCACAATGGTTGTGCAATGAAGATTGGCACTTCTTTAAGGACAGAAACTAACCTTGTTTCCTAATCAGGTATGATCCATCTACCGGCATCTACGGTATGGACTTCTTCGTGGTGCTCGAGCGTGCTGGGTACCGCGTCTCCCGCCGCCGCAGGTGCAAGGCCCGCGTCGGTATCCACCAGAGGGTCACCAAGGAGGACGCCATGAAGTGGTTCCAGGTCAAGTACGAGGGTGTCATCCTCAACAAGTCCCATGCGAGCTAAGAAGGACGTAGCTCTCTTTAGACCTTGAGTTAATGAAGTTCACCTGGTTGCTGGATATGTATGTTACCTAGAAACCAAAATGCTTTGTCAGTTTTGCCTGTACTCAAGCTGGATGATTTCTGTTTGATCCGCCCTTTCGTCTAAGAGGCTCACTACTGTTTTATCCTCTTTGAACAATAGAGTATATGTTTGGCTTATGTGATGACCTGCCTTCTGTTTGGTCACTCTTGAATCTTCTCTAATTTTTTGGTTCGTCCACCCGAATTTCGTGCGCCCTACGCGATGACCATTGTATCTTCCAAGTTGCAACCGCTTACTTATATTTTCTAGCTGGAAGGTATTCATTACTGTTGCTCTTTTCTGAAGATATGAAACGAAGGTTTCTGCTGAAAATACATTTCACAAACAAACATTTCTCAAATTTTGGGATATCAAACTTGGTCGACCATTTCACTTGCGTATGAAAATTTCATGAAGGAATGACACCTTAGTGTAGAAAATACAGCCTGAACTTATTATTCCGTAGAGATTTTTGTCATTTTTGCCTAGAATGCCCGGGGTGTCATTGACTCATTTCTTTGTGAAACTTCATTTTTGCCTAGAATGACATAAATATTTTCTTTTTTCAATTTTTCTGAATTTTGCCCGCATTTTTCTCAGAAGTACTATTTATAAGGTGCATGTGGAATCATGTCCCAAAAATTCTTGTCCGGTTTCTACTTGCTCGATGTCATTCAAGGGTCGAAACCAATATAATTAGTTTCGCTGTCAGTTTGGCTATTTTTAATGACAAAAGTTTATATAGTATGCCGGTATCACACTCATGAGCCAACTAGCCAATGGTAAGAGAGAACGAAATTGCTGGGAAGCTCGTGTAAAGAGGCGATTAGGTTAACCACAGCAAGGGCGGGCAAGAAATTCGGTCGCCTGCTGCTGATCCCCCCAAATGGACACGGCAAACATGTGCACCGTGGAGAGGCGCGGCCGCGTCCACCTCATCACCCTCACCGGCGCCGGCGAGCACCGCCTCAGCCCAGCCCTCATCTCCGCCATCCGCGCCGCCGTGGCCGCCTCCCCCGGCGCCGGCGCCCTCGTCCTGGCCGCCGAGGGCAAGTACTTCTCCAACGGCTTCGACCAGGCCTGGGCGCGCACGGTCCCGCCCCACCTCCACACCACCATGAGCGAGGGCTTCCGGGGCCTCGTCGCCGACCTCCTCGCGCTCCCCATGCCCACCGTGGCCGCCGTCACGGGCCACGCCGCCGCCGCCGGCTGCGCGCTGGCCCTCGCGCACGACTCCGTCGTCATGCGCGCCTCCCGCGGGTTCCTGTACATGAGCGAGGTCGACGCCGGCATCAAGATCGTCGACTACTTCGCGGAGCTGCTCCGGCAGAAGGTCCCCGACGCCGCGACCAGGCGGGACATGCTCCTCAGGGGGGACAAGATGACGGCCGCGGAGGCGGTGCGTCGGGGCGTGGTGGCCGCGGCCGCGGACGGCGGCGTCGACGACGTGGTGGCCGCGGCCGTCGCGGCGGCCGAGGGGCTCGCGGCGAGGGGGTGGGACGGGGAGGTCGTGGCCGAGATCAGGAAGGCCATCTGGCCCGCCGTGTGGGGCAAGGTCAAGGACTACGGCGCCGACGCGGCGGCGGCGCGCCCGCGGCTGTAGGCTCCTCTGCTTCTGAAGGATTGCTCTGAATCTGCTGCATGTCGTAGACATCTAGGAACTGAATAATCGAGTGGAATTGCCTTCTGGTGATGAACTGCGATCGGGCGTTCTGTTGGTAGTTTTCCTTGTGTGATGTATTGATCTCGCTTCTGATTTCATTTCATGAGACCGAAGCTTCTTGCTGATAGATTTAGCTTGTGAAGCATGAACATGGGCACTCACACAACCAGTTCTTTCTTACTTGAACGTTCGATTTGGTCTGCAAACGTTGTGAACAATGGAGGGAGCAGATCAGCATATACATTTGCTCAATACCCACCTAAACTTGGGCAAGAGAATTTTTTTAGTTTTGTCCTTCAACAATAGTCAAAGTCGTCCCTGTAAATTTACTACGTTTCCCCCTCTCGTTAGGGTTTTGACTCCTCTCAACGCCGCCCGTGTTGGGCCCATCCATCCCCTCACTCCAGCCGCCGCTACGGGGGCCCTTATACCGCTTTCAACGATTTGACTGTCAAGAATAGAGAGGAAGGCCGGACAAGCTGGACCCGGAACAATTAGCTCATTTAATACGGTAGGAGCTCCTTTGAATTTTGGCCTTCAATGGCCCGGGCAAACTCTAAACAAGTTCGGTGGCCACCGACGCTATGTTGAATCAACGATGGCTCATCATCCGGGAGGCCCGTCGCTGGGCCGACCTCAAGGCCCAGCAAAATAGGGCATAGCCAAGGCCCTTCGATCTACGAGAAGTTCTCCGTCTTGGTGTACAAGTCAAAGACCCGCCCCTCCCAAATCCGATGCGATTGTGGCTCTAGGTCGGTTCGTAGGACGTGTCACCCTAGGCCTCGTTCCCCTTATATGGCGAGGTCAGGGGTAGTTTGGAATTCCCTGACATCTACTCATCGTCTCGGTAGCTCCCACACATATTGTACCCATGAGGGTCCGAACCTGGGTAAACCCCTTGTTTGAGATCCCTTCTGGAAAATTTGGTCACTCGCTCCACCCTACCGGGACTATTGACGGTTTTCCGTACCGTAAATTACCATTTGCTCGCTCCATTATAGTTGTAATGTGCTCCTTGGTTGCTAGGATATGATGGCCTGGAAATTTTAGAAGCATAGTTCTAGTTCTTCCAATTAGGATTATAATTATTTCGAGTAATGAGTTGACATCACTAACACAACATCAGTAATAGCATTAACAGGAACATCTTCCTTACCTTTTCATCATACCTATTAGTTCATATCTTCATAATTTTCTTCTACAGCGGAATTTACCATTTTTACAAGATCTTTAAACATGTCATTGGGCATGGTTTTCTTGCATATCACCAAGTAGCTTTTTAGCCTCCTCAATCGCTCTTTTTATAATTGTTCTGCATGCAGCTGTATCAAACATGAGTTTTGATAAGGGATTCAGAGCTTTATTAAATAGATGAAGATCCATGATTTGAATAATTCCTTATAACTTTCATTCGATCCCAAGAACATAGTGGATACAAAGGATTACACCCTAACAAATCTGACAAAAGTTACATAAGAAATCTCATCTACCTCCATATGCTTATAGAAAATTACTCACACATAGATGTGAGCATAATGAAAATGTTGATGGAGTAGGGTCGGTGATGACGACGGCGACGAATCCCTTTCTCCGGAGCCAGAAACAGACTCCAGATCAAGGATCCCAATGGAGAACATGGGGTGGCGGCGGCTCCGTACCGTAAAACATGATGATTTCTTTGTGTTTTTTCTAGGACATATAGGAAATTATAGCGTTGGAATCAAGTCAAGGCGATGGTCAGAGACCCCACACGGCAGGTGGCCCGCCTTGGGGTGGCTGCACCACCTGGCCGTCTAGTGGCCTGGTGGCCCCCTCTAGTACTTCTTTGCTCCAATATCATTATATCAACTGATTTACCACATCGAGTTTGATTTTCCCCTATGGCTCAGAAGGGATCAAGGGATACGTTGTGGGCCGGATGACCAAGAGTCATCGCGGCAAGCTCTACATCAAGGACGCATGCTGGGGCCCCGAGGCCGGCTCAATCGAGTACGGATACCGGGTCCCCTTCGGCGAAATCCACGTCCTCATTGGCAAGATCGGCGAACTGGGCCCTGAGTCGGACATCTGCACCGACATCGTCGAGATGGCTCAGCGTGCACGACCCGCCCGAGTTCAACCCGCCGGGAAGCGTGCTTTTGTTGGTTTTATCCATGGGGCGGAGATTGAAGATGGATCTGTGTCTGGCGGTAAGACGGCCATCTACTCTGGTGGTGAGTCGTCCACAGGCGAGACCAATTCATTATATCAACTGCAAGACAACCGGTTTGGGGGCTATTCCGATGGTGAGAGTATTCCGGACCCCTACGAGCCGCTGAACAGGGTTGCGATCTTCATGGCTGGTACACAACCGACGCTTGGTTCGACAAGCGCCGCGGCTATGACGTCCAATTCAATGGCTGCCACTACGGCTGGTGCTAGCGGCTCTGCGCGCCCGCCGGCTCAAGTTCTCACCGAATTGTTAGAGGCCCCGGCGACTCTGATGGAGGTGGAAGTAACCCCGGACAACCAGGAGCAACACAAGGTGGATGTGGCTAAGTTACGAGATGAGATAGCTCTGGCCAAGAAAGAGATGGCAGCTGGGTACGCTAGGATGACTGCGGAACTGGCTGCCTTGGAAGCTCAGGCACAACGGATCCAAGCCGATTCCTTCTGGCTCACGTTGGATTAGAACTCTTCGAATGAGGTTATGAGGAGGAGACACCGGAGTCATCTACCCCCGGTTTATGAGCCGAGGAACCTCTTCAACATGCCTGGAGCAGGGACCAGTGACCCGCCGGTGGTAAACTGAACGGCTGAAGCGCCTGGAGGTGGAGCGTCGGTTCAGCCACGAATGATAGGCTCTCCACGTGTGAATAATACCCCGCCTCAGCATGTTTTGACGCCGCCGGGTCATTATTCCAACCCCTTGGACAATATGATTGCTGCAGTAACACGATTGGCGGCTCTGCCAGTTGAAGGCGAGTCTCTGACGATGGTTGAAACGCGGAGGGCCAGAGAACTTCTTCAGACGGCATTGGAGCAGCAAGCGGCTTATTCTTATAGTCGTGAGTGGATTCACTCAACCCCTCGTCCAAGCCGGAATTACAGCAGGCACATTGACTCACCAGCGGTTTCAAGTACTGAACAGCGCTGTAACCAGCCCCGTGGACATGACCCGGCGCGCGATGGTGCCAACGCCCAGACTCTGGTGGATCAGGGCAGAGCACGACGGGAGGCCGAGCTGGCGGCTCAGCTAGCGGCTCATCAACATGCTCCGGCTTACCCAACGACTTTGGTAGAGGCAAGCATGACCTCTAGAACCTTGGGTATACCATGCTTAGTATCGTATCTACGCAACGAGCGTTTGCCCAAGGATTTCAAGGGTCCTCGTAAGGTGCCTAACTACACAATAGATCAACCCCTTGAAGCTTGGGTTGAGAGTTATGAGATGGCCATGGAGATGTTGGATGTTAGTGAAGCTGCGTGTGCTAAGTGTTTCTCCATGATGTTGGAAGGGCCGGCTCGTACTTGGTTGAAGGGGCTGCCCGCCAACTCCATTAGGTCGTGGGCAGAGCTGAAGGCCCATTTTATTCAAAATTTCAAAGATACGTGCAAGCAGCCTACTTCGATCATGGATTCGGTTTCTTGTGTTCAAGGTGAGGGTGAATCAACAACCAACTGGGTGGGCTGGGTCTCAACCATCATACACTCATAAGATAAAATCAACGTCGGCTCAGCAGTTTTAATGTTGGAGAAAAAATGTCGTTTCCTCCCTCTCAAACAGAAGCTTGGGCGGCTTAAGCGTCATTGCAGCGACATGGGGGAGCTCATGGCAGCCCTTGCCAAGTATGCCGACTCTGATAGTACCAAGGACCCCGAGTATGATGATGAAAGGATGGGCAAGGGAAATAAGAGTAGCGGCATGAAGGGGCAGCAGCACAACCCGGCCAGTCAGTGGGGCAACAGTAAGTGCAGAGTTGATGGGAATTTAGACTTCGTGGCCAACACTGGTGTGCAGAATAATAACCAGCGTCGTAAGGGGAGGCCGACTCAGTCTGGAGGGGCAAAGTTCAACCTCGAGGCAATAATGAATCAGCCATGTCCGAAGCACGGAACACATGAGAAGCCATCTGCCCATTTGTGGAAGGATTATTTTATCATGAAAGAGTTCATGGATTCTCATATTTTTCAGCATAACCATGGCCCGAATGGCGGTTCAGGGTCCGGCCCTCATGGTCCGGGTCATGGATGTGGCGGTTCAAATTTCGGGTTTTAAGGCCAAGGTAATCAGGGTGGTTACAACCAACAGAATAATCAGGGGAATCAGCAGCAGCAGTCTGGTTATCAGAGTAACCCGAAGCAATTGAATAGTGGGCAATACCACGTCTTCACCACGAGTTTATGTAAGCGGGATCAGAAGCTCCATAAAATGGTAGTGGACGCCGTTGAGCCGGCGGTGCCCCGTTACTTGCGATGGTCTGAACACTCTATTTTCTGGAGCCGTGAGGATCACCCGCCCCGGGTTGATAATCCGGGTCACCTAGCGCTGGTAGTAGCGCCTCAGGTCGTAGGATACAAATTCACTAAAGTACTCATGGATGGAGGCAGCAACATCAATATCCATTACTATGAAACTTTCCGTCGCATGGGATTGATCAACAAAAATCTTAAACCGCCGAACACTGTTTTTCACGGTGTGGTGCCCGGTAAGTCGGCATATCCAGTGGGTAAAATATCTTTGTAGGTTGCCTTTGGATATGAGTATGATTCCAGATCTGAGACGTTGACCTTTGAAGTGGTTAAAATCAAGAGCCCTTATCATGCTTTGTTTGGGCGGCCGGCTTACGCCAAGTTCATGGCAAGACCTTGTTATGTTTATTTACAGCTGAAGATGCCGGGTCACAAGGGCACTATCAAGGTGCATGGGAGTCGCAAGATAGCCTTGGAGTGTGAAGAAGGCGATGTTGCTTACGCTGAGTCTATTTGTGCAACAGAGGAGTTGAAATTTTACAAGGATAATGTTGACCCAACGGATATGACATCTTTGAAGAAGCCAACCACAGAGCATGACCCCTTTTTGAAGTTTAAGTCAGGAGACGACACTAAGCTAGTTGACTTCATTCCTAGTGACTCATCCAAGCAATTCAACATCAGTGCTAATCTGGATCTGAAATAGGAAATCGCGCTCATCGGGTTCATCCATGAGAACCGGGATATCTTTGCATGGAAGCCTTCAGACATGCCAGGTGTACCGAGGGAACTTGCTGAGCACACTCTCAATATTGATCCAAAGTTTAAACCGGTCAAGCAATCCTTCGCCATTTCAATGAAGAGAGGCGCAAGGCTATTGGTGAGGAGGTAGCCCGGCTCTCGGCGGCTGGGTTCATTGTTGAAGTTTTTCATCTTGAGTGTTTGGCTAACCCGGTGCTGGTACTTAAGAAAAACGGCACCTTGCGCATGTGTGTGGATTACACAGACTTAAACAAGGCTTGTCCGGCTGATCCCTTTGCTCTCCCCCGTATTGATCAGATTATTGATGCTATGGCGGGTTGTGAGCGGTTGAGTTTTTTGGATGCTTATTCTGGTTATCATCAGATCAAGATGGCAGTTAAGGACCAGGAGAAGACAACCTTTATTACTCCCTTTGGAGCCTTCTGCTACGTGTCTATGCCTTTTGGGCTCAAGAGTGCCCAGGCGACTTACCAGCGGTGTGTGCAAAATTGCCTCCATGATCAAATTGGGCGCAATGTTCACGCTTATGTGGATGATATTGTGGTGAAGTCCAGGAAGAAGGAGACCCTGATATATGATTTAAAGTAAACCTTTGACAATCTCCTACAAGATGATGCTTAACCCGGCCAAGTGTGTTTTTGGTGTGCCAGCAAGCAAGCTTCTGGGTTTTCTGGTTTCAGAACGGGGTATTGAAGCTAACCCGGAGAAGATAAAGGCTATCACCTCTCTGGCTAAGCTGGCGTGTGCTACCTCTTGAGCATGCGTTGGTTTTCCCTTGAAGAGGAAAGGGTGATGCAGCAAAGTAGCATAAGTATTTCCCTCAGTTTTTGAGAACCAAGGTATCAATCGAGTAGGAGGCCACACGCAAGTCCCTCGTACCTACACAAACAAATAAGAACCTTGCAACCAACGCGATAAAGGGGTTGCCAATCCCTTCATGGACACTTGCAAAAGTGAGATCTGATAGAGATGATAAGATATTATTTTTGGTATTTTTATGATAAAGACAAAAAGTAAAGAAAGCAAAATAAACGGCGATAGAAATAGCTAGTTGACGGGAGATTAATATGATGGAAAATAGACCCAGGGGCCATATGTTTCACTAGTGGCTTCTCTCAAGATAGCATAAGTATTACGTGAAGGAAATATGCCCTAGAGGCAATAATAAAGTTATTATTTATTTCCTTATTTCATGATAAATGTTTATTATTCATGCTAGAATTGTATTAACCGGAAACATGATACATGTGTGAATACATAGACAAACAGAGTGTCACTAGTATGCCTCTACTTGACTAGCTCGTTGATCAAAGATGGTTATGTTTCCTAGCCATAGACATGAGTTGTCATTTGATTAAAGGGATCACATCATTAGGAGAATGATGTGATTGACTTGACCCATTCTGTTAGCTTAGCACTCGATAATTTAGTATGTTGCTATTGCTTTCTTCATGTTTCTTCATGACTTATACATGTTCCTATGACTCTGAGATTATGCAACTCCCGTTTACCGGAGGAACACTTTGTGTGCTACCAAACGTCACAACGTAACTGGGTGATTATAAAGGTGCTCTACAGGTGTCTCCGAAGGTACTTGTTGGGTTGGCGTATTTCGAGATTAGGATTTGTCACTCCGATTGTCGGAGAGGTATCTCTGGGCCCTCTCGGTAATGCACATCACTATAAGCCTTGCAAGCATTATGACTAATGGGTTAGTTGCGGAATGATGTATTACGGAACGAGTAAACAGACTTGCCAGTAACGAGATTGAACTAGGTATTGAGATACCGACGATCGAATCTTGGGCAAGTAACATACCGGTGACGAAGGGAACAACGTATGTTGTTATGCGGTCTGACCGATAAAGATCTTCGTAGAATATGTGGGAGCCAATATGAGCATCCAGGTTCCGCTATTGGTTATTGACCGGAGACGTGTCTCGGTCATGTCTACGTAGTT
The DNA here is from genome assembly GCA_032464435.1 of Aegilops umbellulata. Lineage (NCBI taxonomy): Eukaryota > Viridiplantae > Streptophyta > Magnoliopsida > Poales > Poaceae > Aegilops > Aegilops umbellulata. The sequence goes on along the minus strand of CP136056.1, from coordinate 27,039,211 downwards.
CTCAAACCCGTAGGGTCCGCACGCTTAAATTTCGATGACGGTTATATTATTAGTTTATGTGTTTTGATGTACCGAAGGTAGCTCGGAGTCCCGGATGAGATCGGGGACATGATGATGAGTCTTGAAATGGTCGAGATGTAAAGATCGATATATGGACGGCTATATTCGGACATCGGAAAGGTTCTGAGTGATTCGGGTATTTTTCGGAGTACCGGAGAGTTACGGGAATTCTCCGGGGAGTATATGGGCCTTATTGGGCTTTAGGGGAAAGAGAGAGGAGAGGCTGGGCGCCTCCCCAAGGCCTAGTCCGAATTGGACAAGGGGGAGGGGCTGCTCCCCCTCCTTCCTTCTCTTCTCTCTCCCCTTTCCTTGACTCCTACTCCTACTACTTGGAAGGGGGGGAATCCTACTCCTGGTGGGAGTAGGACTCCCCCTTGGCGCGCCTCTCCCTGACCGGGCGCCTCCTCCCCTTGCTCCTTTATATACAGGGGCAGGGGGCACCCCATATACACCCCAATTGATCTCTTGATCTCTTATCCGTGTGCGGTGCCCCCGTCCACAATAATCCACCTCGATAATATCGTAGCGGTGCTTAGGCGAAGCCCTGCGTCGGTAGAACATCATCATCGTCACCATGCCGTCGTGCTGACGAAACTCTCCCTCAACACTCGGCTGGATCGGAGTTCGAGGGACATCATCGAGTTGAACGTGTAAAGAACTCGGAGGTGCCGTGCGTTCGGTACTCGATCGATCGGATCGTGAAGACGTACGACTACATCAACCGTGTTGTGCTAACGCTTCCGCTTTCGGTCTACGAGGGTACGTGGACACACTCTCCCCTCTCGTTGCTATGCATCACCATGATCTTGCGTGTGCGTAGGAAATTTTTGAAATTACTACGTTCCCCAACATTACGGTGGGTGAACAAATTACTGTCGAGCAATTGATAGAAAAGTGCATAATTATGAGAATATCTAGGCATGATCATGTATATAGGCATCACGTCCGTGACAAGTAGACCGACTCCTGCCTGCATCTACTACTATTACTCCACACATCGACCGCTATCCAGCATGCATCTAGAGTATTAAGTTCATAAGAACAGATTAACGCATTAGGTAAGATGACATGATGTAGAGGGATAAACTCAAGCAATATGATATAAACCCCATCCTTTTATCCTCGATGGCAACAATACAATACGTGTCGTTTCCCTTTCTATCACTGGGATCGAGCAACGCAAGATTGAACCCAAAGCTAAGCACTTCTCCCATTGCAAGAAAGATCAATTTAGTAGGCCAAACCAAACTGATGATTCGAATAGACTTGCAAAGATAACCAATCATACATAAAAGAATTCAGAGAAGATTCAAATATTGTTCATAAATAATCTTGATCATAAACCCACAATTCATCGGATCTCGACAAACACACCGCAAAAAGAGTTACATCGAATAGATCTCCAAGAAGAACGAGGAGAACTTTGTATTGAGATCCGAAGAGAGAGAAAAAGCCATCTAGCTAATAACTATGGACCCGAAGGTCTGTGGTAAACTACCCACACATCATCGAAGAGGCTATGGTGTTGATGTAGAAGCCCTCCATGATCGATTCCCCCTCCGGCGGAGCGCCGAAAAAGGCCCCCCAGATGGGATCTCACGGGTACAGAAGGTTGCGGCGGTGGAAATAGGTTTTCGTGGTGCTCCTGGTTGGTTTCGGGGTACGTAGGTATATATAGGAGGTAGAAGTAGGTCGGTGGAGCTACGAGGGCCCACGAGGGTGGAGGGCGCGCTTAGGGGGGTAGGCGCGCCCCCTGCCTCGTGGCCTCGTCGTTCGTTTCTTGACACCCACTGCAAGTCCTCAGGATCACGTTTGTTACAAATATAAATCTCCCGAAGGTTTCATTCCGTTTGGACTCCGTTTGATATTCTTTTTCTGCGAAACACTGAAATAGGCAAAAAAACAACAATTTGCACTGGGCCTAGGGTTAATAGGTTAGTCCCCAAAATAATATAAAAGTGTATAATAAAGCCCATTAAACATTCAAAACAGAATATATAATAGCATGGAACAATAAAAAATTATAGATACGTTGAAGACTTATCAAGCATCCCCAAGCTTAGTTCCTGCTCGTCCTCGAGTAGGTAAATGATAAAAACAATTTTTTTGATGTGGAATGCTACCTAGCATATTTATCAATGTAATTCTCTTTATTGTGGCATGAATATTCAGATCCGAAAGATCCAAGATAAAAGTTTAACGTTGACATAAAAATAATAATACTTCAAGCATACTAATAAAGTAATCATGTCTTCTCAAAATAACATGGCCAAAGAAAGTTATCCCTACAAAATCATATAGTCTGGCTATGCTCTATCTTCATCATACAAAGTATTTAATCATGCACAACCCCGATGACAAGCCAAGCAATTGTTTCATACTTTTGATGTTCTCTGACTTTTTCAATCTTCACGCAATACATGAGCGTGAGGCATGGATATAACACTATATGTGGAATAGAATGGTGGTTGTGGAGAAGACAAAAAGGAGAAGATAGTCTCACATCAACTAGGCGTATCAACGGGCTATGGAGATGACCATCAATAGATATCAATGTGAGTGAGTAGGGATTGCCATGCAACGGATGCACTAGAGCTATAAGTGTATGAAAGCTCAACAAAAGAAACTAAGTGGGTGTGCATCCAACTCGCTTGCTCACAAAGACCTAGGGCATTTTGAGGAAGCCCATCATTGGAATATAAAAGCCAAGTTCTATAATGTAAAATTCCCACTAGTATATGAAAGTGACAACATAGGAGACTCTCTATCATGAAGATCATGGTGCTACTTTAAAGCACAAGTGTGGAAAAAGGATAGTAACATTGTCCGTTCTATCTTTTTCTCTCTTTTTTTAATTTTATTTGGGCCTTCTCTCTCTTTTTTTCTTTTTTTTTCTTTTGGCCTCCCTTTTTTTTCGTCCGGAGTCTCATCCCGACTTGTGGGGGATAGTCTCCATCATCCTTTCCTCACTTGGGACAATGCTCTAATAATGATGATCATCACACTTTTATTTACTTACAACTCAAGAATTACAACTCAATACTTAGAACAAAATATGACTCTATGTGAATGCCTCCGGCGGTGTGCCGGGATATGCAATGAATCAAGAGTGACATGTATGAAAGAATTACAAAGGTGGCTTTGCCACAAATATGATGTCAACTACATGATCATGCATATCAAAATGACAATGATGGAGCGTGTCATAATAAACGGAACGGTGATAAGTTGCATGGCAATATATCTCGGAATGGCTATGGAAATGCCATAATAGGTAGGGATGGTGGCTATTTTGAGGAAGGTATATGGTGGGTATATGATACCGACGAAAGGTGCGCGGTATTAGAGAGGCTAGCAACGGTGGAAGGGCGAGAGTGCGTATAATCCATGGACTCAACATTAGTCATAAAGAACTCACATACTTATTGCAAAAATCTATTAGTTATTAAAATAAAGTACTACATGCATTATCCTAGGGGAATAGATTGGTAGAAAAAGACCATCGCTCGTCCCCAACCGCCACTCATAAGGAAGACAATCAATAAATAAATCATGCTCCGACTTCATCACATAACAGTTCACCATACGTGCATGCTACGAGAATCACAAACTTTAGAACAAGTATTTCTCAAATTCACAACTACTCAACTAGCATGACTCTAATATCACCATCTTCATATCTCAAAACAATTATCAAGTATCATACTTCTCTTAGTATTCAATGCACTTTATATGAAGTTTTTTTATATCCATCTTGGATGCCTATCATATTAGGACTAATTTTATAACCAAAGCAAACTACCATGCTGTTCTAAAAGACTCTCAAAATAATCTAAGTTAAGCATGAGAGATCAATTATTTCTATAAAATAAAACTACCACAGTGCTCTAAAAGATATAAGTGAAGTACTAGAGCAAAATTGTTTAGCTCAAAAGATATAAGTGAAGCACATAGAGTATTATAACATATTCTGATTAATTTGTGTCTCTCTTAAAAGGTGTGTACAGAAAGGATGATTGTGGTGAAATAAAAAGTAAAGACTCAAATCATACAAGACGCTCCAAGCAAAACACTTATCATGTGGTGAATAAAAATATAGCTCCAAGTAAAGTTACCGATGGACGAAGACAAAAGAGGGGATGCCTTCCGGGGCATCCCCGAGCTTAGGCTTTTTGGTTGTCCTTAGATTCTACCTTGGGGTGCCTTGGTAATCCCCAAGATTAGGCTCTTGCCACACCTTGTTCCATAATCCATCAAATCTTTACCCAAAACTTGAAAACTTCACAACACAAAACTTAACAGAAAATCTCGTGAGCTCCGTTAGCGAAAGAAAACAAAACAACACTTTAAGGTACTGTAATTAACTCATTATTTATTTATATTGGTGTTAAACCTACTGTATTCCAACTTTTCTATGTTTATGAACTCCATTACTAGCCATAAATTCATCAAAATAAGCAAACAACACATGAAAAACAGAATCTGTCAAAAACAGAACAGTCTGTAGTAATCTATATCAAACGCATACTTATGGAACTCAAAAAATTCTAAAATAAATTGCTGTACGTAAGGAATTTATCTATTAATCATCTGCAAAAATAATAAACTAAATATCACTCTCGAGTAAGAAGTTGTAGCTAATATCGTGAGCGCTAAAGTTTCTGTTTTTTACAGCAAGATCGCAAAGACTTTCTCCAAGTCTTACCAAATGTTCTACTTGGCACAAACACTAATTAAAACACAAAACCACATCTAACGGAAGCTAGATGGATTATTTATTCCTAAACATAACCAAAAAGAAAGAAACTAAAATAAAATTGGGTTGCCTCCCAACAAGCGCTATCGTTTAACACCCCTGGCTAGGCATAAAGGCAAGGATAGATCTAGGTATTATCATCTTTGGCATGCAATCCATAAGTAGCTCTCATAATAGATTCATAAGCTAATTTTATTTTCTTTCTAGGAAAGTGTTCCATGCCTTTCCTTAACAGAAATTGGAATCTAATATTCCCTTCTTTCATATCAATAATTGCACCAATCGTTTTAAGGAAAGGTCTACAAAGAATAATGGGACATGAAGGATTGCAATCTATATCAAGAACAATGAAATATACGGGCACATAATTCCTATTTGCAACAATAAGGACATCATTAATTCTTCCCATAGGTTTCTTAATAGTGGAATCTGCAAGGTGCAAGTTTAAAGAACAATCATCAAATTCACGGTAACCTAGCAAATCACACAAAGTTTTTGGGATCATGGAAACACTAGCACCCAAATCACACAAAGCATAGCATTCATCATCTTTAATTTTAATTTTAATAGTAGGTTCCCACTCATCATAAAGTTTTCCAGGGAGAGAAACTTCCAATTCAAGCTTTTCTTCATAAGATTGCATTAAAGCATCAACAATATGTTTAGTAAAAGCCTTATTTTGACTATAAGCATGCGAAGAATTTAGCACGAATTGCAACAAGGAAATATAATATATTAAAGAACAATTATCATAATTAAATTCCTTGAAATCCAAGATAGTGGGTTCATTGCTATCTAAAGTTTTGACCTCTTCCATCCCACTTTTACCAAATTTTGCATCAAGATCGACAAACTCCGAATCATTGGGACGCCTTTTAACTAAAGATGACTCATCTCCAGTCCCATCATTATCAAGATTCATATTGCAAAACAAAGATTTAAGAGGGGACACATCAATCACTTTTATATCTTCATCATTATTATCATGAAAACTAGAAGAACACGCTTTCACAAAGCAATCTTTTTTAGCACGCATCCTAGCGGTTCTTTCTTTGCACTCATCAATGGAAATTCTCATGGCCTTGAGAGACTCATTGATATCATGCTTCGGTGGAATAGATCTAAGTTTCAAAGAATCAACATCAAGAGAAATTCTATCCACGTTCCTAGGCAACTCATCAATCTTAGGCATTTTTTCTTCAAGCAAAGCATTGAAATTCTTTTGAGAAATCATAAATTCTTTAACACTAGTCTCAAAATCAGAGGGCGTCTTATTAAAATTCCCATAAGATTTGTTGTAGGAATTACGATAATTATTAGAGGAATTACTAGGATGCGGCCTAGGATTAAAATTTCCTCTATAAGCGTTGTTACCAAAATTGTTCCTACCAACAAAATTCACATCCATAGATTCATTATTATTCTCAATCAAAGTAGACAAAGGCATATCATTGGGATCAGAAGAAACACTCTTATTAGCAAACAATTTCATAAGTTCATCCATCTTTCCTCTCAAAACATTAATATCTTCAATTGCATGCACCTTTTTACTAGTAGATCTTTCAGTGTGCCATTGAGAATAATTAACCATAATATTATCTAGGAGTTTAGTAGCTTCTCCTAAAGTGATTTCCATAAAAGTGCCTCCCGAGGCCGAATCTAAAAGATTTCTAGAAGCAAAATTCAATCCGGCATAAATTTTTTGTATAATCATCCATAAGTTCAAACCATGTGTAGGGCCATTATGTATCATTAATTTCATCCTCTCCCAAGCTTGTGCAACATGTTATTTACCAAGTTGCTTAAAATTCATAATATCTTTTCTAGGAGAGATGATCTTAGCGGGAGGAAAATACTTAGAGATAAAAGCATCTTTGCACTTATTCGATGAGTCGATACTATTTTTAGGCAAAGACGAAAACCAAGTTTTAGCATGATCTCTAAGCCAAAAAAGAAATAGCTTCAGTTTAACAATATCATTATCCAAATCTTTCTTCTTTTGAATATCACACAAATCAACAAAGCTATATAGATGGGTAGCGGCATCTTCACTAGGAAGGCCGGCGAATTGATCTTTCATGACAAGATTCAGTAAAGCAGCATTAATTTCATAAGATTCAGCATCGGTAAGAGGAGCAATCAGAGTGCTAAGAAAATCATTGTTGTTGGTATTGGCAAAGTCACACAATTTAGTATTATCTTGAGCCATCGTGACAAGCAAGCAATCCAACACACAAGCAAACAAGAAGCAATCGAAAAAGAGGCGAACAGAAAGAGAGGGCGAATAAAACGACAAGGGTGAAGTGGGGGAGAGGAAAACGAGAGGCAAATGGAAAATAATGTAATGCGAGGGATAAGAGTTTGTGATGGGTACTTGGTATGTCTTGACTTGTGCGTAGACTCCCCGGCAACGGCGCCAGAAATCCTTCTTGCTATCTCTTGAGCATGCGTTGGTTTTCCCTTGAAAAGGAAAGGGTGATGCAACAAAGTAGCGTAGGTATTTCCCTCAGTTTTTGAGAACCAAGGTATCAATCGAGTAGGAGGCCACACGCAAGTCCCTCGTACCTACACAAACAAATAAGAACCTTGCAACCAACGCGATAAAGGAGTTGTCAATCCCTTCACGGCCACTTGCAAAAGTGAGATCTGATGGAGATGATAAGATAATATTTTTGGTATTTTTATGATTAAGACTAAAAGTGAAGAAAGAAAAATAAACGGAGATAGAAATAGCTAGTTGACGGGAGATTAATATGATGGAAAATAGACCCGGGAGCCATAGTTTCACTAGTGGCTTCTCTCAAGATAGCATAAGTATTATGGTGGGTGAACAAATTACTGTCGAGCAATTTATAGAAAAGTGCATAATTATGAGAATATCTAGGCATGATCATGTATATAGGCATCACGTCCGTGACAAGTAGACCGACTCATGCCTGCATCTACTACTATTACTCCACACATCGACCGCTATCCAGCATGCATCTAGAGTATTAAGTTCATAAGAACAGATTAATGCATTAGGTAAGATGACATGATGTAGAGGGATAAACTCAAGCAATATGATATAAACCCCATCCTTTTATCCTCGATGGCAACAATACAATACGTGTCGTTTCCCTTTCTATCACTAGGATCGAGCAACGCAAGATTGAACCCAAAGCTAAGCACTTCTCCCATTGCAAGAAAGATCAATTTAGTAGGCCAAACCAAACTGATAATTCGAATAGACTTGCAAAGATAACCAATCATACATAAAAGAATTTAGAGAAGATTCAAATATTGTTCATAGATAATCTTGATCATAAACCCACAATTCATCGGATCTCGACAAACACACCGCAAAAAGAGTTACATCGAATAGATCTCCAAGAAGATTGAGGAGAACTTTGTATTGAGATCCAAAGAGAGAGAAGAAGCCATCTAGCTAATAACTATGGACCCGAAGGTCTGTGGTAAACTACTCACACATCATCGGAGAGGCTATGGTGTTAATGTAGAAGCCCTCCATGATCGATTCCCCCTCCGGCGGAGCGCCGAAAAAGGCCCCAAGATGCGATCTCACGGGTACAGAAGGTTCACTACAAAAAAATACACTTCCGTGATGATACGTGTTTGTCACAGCAGGTCACGTTTTCTGTCATGCATGTACATCCATGACAAATTTATGACATAATCAAGATAGTCATACCTGTGCTGTCGTAGGAGTGTTCCATGACATTACCAAAATTATCATCACGGAAGTGTCCACTTCCATGACGATAAATCGCGCATCATAGAAGTGCTTTCGTCAAGGGTGAGCAACACGTGGCATCCACCGTAACGGAACGCCGTTAAGCTATCGGGTCCGGTTTTGGATCCGATAACCCATTAACAGCCCCGGCCAATGGGGATATTCCACGTGTAAAATCATCATTGGCTGGAGGAAACACGTCTCAGCTCACCGTTGGGACAGACGTCATCCACTCATTGGACCCAAAGCGCCTATGATACATCGACAAGTGGCACGGCCCAACAGAGGCCCATTCATGTGAAAAGGCCAGACCGTTTGACTTGGTCAAAAGGTGACGGGCCGGACCACGACAAGCCTATTAACGGCCTGTTCGCATATAGCCCATTTACAACCCGCTAACCCAGGGCTCGTTTATGGCCTATCCGAATTAGGCCCGGTAGCATCATCTGGGCCGTCCAATATAATTCCAGCCCGTTTTAACTTCCGGCCCATGTATGGCCCATGACGTCTTTTGGCCCATATGGTGCCCTTAGTAACCCTCGGCCCATTAACGGCCCGTGGTAAAACTAGCCCGTAATGAACAGTGTATCACTTGATACCCATGAACGGCCCATTATTCCGTTGGGCTGTTTACAGCCCATGTTATCTTTCGGCCTTCTTAGGGCCCATTTGTTCTTGGGCTCATTTCCAGCATTCGTTTACTTTCGGCCCGTTATTGTCATTTTCTGCTTGTGGGCCAAATGCAACACGTGGTTACAGTCGGTCCGTTTGTGGCCCGTTAATACGTTGGGCCGTTTTCATAGTGTCATCAAATACAACCTATTAACGACGGCCCATTATGGTCGGCCCATGAACGGACGATTTCAACTCTAGCCCATTTACGGCCATAATGTGGTTTGTTATTGGCCCATGTTTGGCCAACCGATCATACGGCCCATAGAAGGCCCATTGATGATACGGCCCGTAGAAGGCCATTGTGTCTACGCCCCGTAGAAGGCCCACTGTTTCTACGGCCCTTAGAAGGCCCGTTGTTTCTATGGCCCATAGGAGGCCCATGTTAACTACAATAAATATGTAGCCCATTGTTAATGTGGCCTAGTTTAAAAAAATAGGTTATTCCGGCCACTAGCAAACCGTAGAAAAAGAAATGCACTGACTACAAGAAAACAAATAAACAAGACAATGGAAATAAATAAGCAAGCAACTTACGCTAGGCTATCACGGCTATTACACATATTACATCCACTGGGCATCAAAGTTCGCCACAAGTGCAAATATAGGGAACAAAGCAGCATATAAACGCCGCAGCAAAACAAGTCCAGAACTGAAACCACTTCAGAAGAGCTCAAGAAACAATATCCTGGGTACCCATAATGCTGGCAAGATGCTTAGCAAGCTTATTAACTTTCTCTTGTTTGGCGCTTAAATCCTCTAGCACTTGCTGTTGCACCAGAAAGTATGCATCTGAATTCTGTAGGGACTTCCTTAGTCCTTCGGCTTCCTGTCGCAAAACATCTGATCAATGTCTTTCAACTTGAAGTTGATACTCAAGAAGCCGAACTGATTCATGCAGCGAGTTCGAAGAGCTGGTGCCAACAGTAGTAGCCAGTAACTCGAACACTACATCAAGACATGACTTTGGGGTTGTCTCAGTGTCTTCAATATAGTTTTTATCAGCTTTCTTGGAGAACAACAGGGATGTCTCACTATCTTGAACCTGATCTGCATTACTTCCTTTACCATTGCATAACGGGGTACTCCTCTCTAATATTTTATCCGCGTTCTAAAGGATAAACAAACAAACACATCACAGGTTTACAATGTAGTATATGAAACTCATTTTGGTAAACCAGTTCAGTAGTAAGGTGGACAGGATAACAGCATGAAACAAACATATATCTATGTAGTATGTTCACTGTATGGTCTATATCATTCTAGTTAGGTGGACAGGATAACAACATGAAACAAACATAAATCTATGTAGTATGTTCACTGTATGGTCTATATCATTCTAGTTTATGTTGCCAAATCAAGATAGATATAGTTCGAATCATATCTATTTAAGACAAAGCAGCATAGACATAATATAAGTGTGGGAAACTACACAACAATAACAACACTTGTAATGTGCATGGCACGAGAACATAACTGTTTATTCAATTGAAACTGAAATCAACATAGAGCAAGTTACAACAGCAAACACGTTAAAGAAACAGGTTTAAAACATACCCGTTGCGCCATTGGAGTTTCAATTGCATCCTTCAAATTTGAAATTAGTTGGTATGAGTAAATACAGTGATGGAAGAGCAAAGTAGTATGAACCATAGCTACGGAACCTGACCTGAGAACAATTCTTCTTCTACTTTAAGCATTGACTTGGGGTTCGGAGTGGTGGTCCTCGTGCTTTGGGCACTGCAGTTGCCTTACTAACTGCTCGTGCTTGGGTGCTCTATGGTGGAGACTGTGCTGTGTCAACGGGAACTGGGTTACTATCTGCTGGGGTTGGGGTTAGAAGGGGTGTAGCTGGTTCTCTGTCCAACTGGGTAGGGGTACAGTCTGCGTGAGTCTGGGTTATGTGTGGTGGGGCTGGTTCTTGGGCAAGTACAACCGTGGTTCTATCTCCATCGACAGGTAGCACGATCTTTTCTGGAGACTGTGTTTTTACTCCCACAGATACTGCCATCACCCCCTCCAATTGAAATGGCTGATAAACAAGAAAAGTAATTGAATGTACATACATTGTAAGATAGACAGGTGCAATGGATAGTAGGAAGAAAATAGGGCATGAAATAATTCACATTTATGTTGTCTAACCAAATAGAATAGCAGGACATAATTTCAAATATATGATGGCTAATTAAACAGGATAGCATGACACAATTTCACATGTATGATGGCTAACTAAAGAGGATAGAATGACATACTTCAAAATATGATGACTATGTAAATAGGATGACATGATATAACTATACGATGTGTCTATTAAAGTGGTTGGCATGCCATAAATCACAAACATGCCGTCGATGGAAACATGATGGCATGATATAATTCACGGATAGAATGACATAATTCAAAATATGATGACTATGTGAACATGATGAGATGATATAACTATATTATGTCTTTAGAAAATGGGTTGGCATGCCATAATTCAGATACATGCTGTCTATGTAAACATCATGGCATGATATAATTCAAATATATGATTTATATACTAAGGAAGTGAGTAGAGGGCAATCGCATATATGATGTGTCAACTAAGGCGATGGCATTCAATATCGTGTATATGATGTAAAAACTGAGCATTGCAATACAACATATGCATGATATGAGTAATATAACCCTGCCAAGTTTGAGCATACACCTCAGGGGGATAATAGGACTGGTCATCTGCCTATGAATCCTCCTCTGAAGAGCTATATGTAACCAGCAACATATCTGCTTCACCAGGTAGCATTGTCTGCTCTGAAGACCTTGTTTTCACTCCAGATTTCTCCATCACCAATTCAAATGGCTGATGCACAGGAAGAGCAGTTGAATATACAATCGTTGTCGACAAAAGCAATGAGAAATACAAAAAAAGGACGACATGATATAATTCACATATATGACGCTTGGCTAAACAGCATGGCATTGCATACATATTAATGCCTTGCAACAAGATAGCATTGCATAATTCACATATATAATGTCTTGCAAAAAGACGGCATTGCATAATTCACATATATGGTAATTAGACACTAAACAGGTGGCATTCGCACAAATCATGTCTAAACTAAGCAAATGACGTAGCAATGCAAGATACCATACGCACGATATGAGCAACATAACCCTGCCAAGTTAGAGCATGCACCTGGGGGGGGGGATAGGACTGGTCATCTGTCTCTGAATCCTCCTCTAAGGAGCTATCCGTAACCAGCAAGATATGCGCTTCGTCAGATAGCATAGTCTGCTCTGAAGACCTTGTTTTCACTCCAGAATTTTCCATCACCGTGTCAAATGGCTGATGCACACGAAGAGTAGTTGAATGTACTAACATTGTTGACAAATGTAATACGTAACGAAAAAAAGGATGGCCTGATATAATTCACATATAAGATGACTGGCTAAGCAGGATGGCATTGCAAAATTCACATATATGATGCCTGGCTAAACAAGATGGCATTGCATAATTCACATAAACAATGAATAAAGTAAACAAATGGCATTCTCACAAAGCATGTCTAAACTAAGCAGTTGACATATTTGATGTATAAAGTAAGCAATGAAAGGCACCATATGCATGATATAACCAACATCAGCATGCCAAGTTAGAGCGAAGACCTCATGGGGTAAATAGGAGTGGTCTTCTGCTTCTGAATCCCCCTCAGAACAGTTATCTTCCTCTTGATTACGATCTGAAATGGGTGGAGGGGGGGCTGCCTTTGCACCCACCATGGAGCGACGTCTGCATGAAATTTTATTGCCACGCAAGGCTCGTCTCTTTTGCTCTACATGTTCAGTTCCATTGTGTACAATAACTGACATGCATAGGAATAAAACATAGTGAGATTATGTAAGGAGTGCATGCACAAATCCAGAGTGATGGTAGCAAACTGTGGATAGACCCAAAACCAATGATAGCAGGCAGATAATAGCTGTAGTTAAAAAAATACACATAATGGCGCCTTTCATGTTTGTTTGCACCCAACATGAAACTCATAGTAGACACCCGAGATTAACCAGATAGTAGATAGATAGTACTGATTGCTGCCCCAATATGTACCCCACAACCATTTGAAAACTCAAGTTTCAGCATAAGTTTAGACCTGAGTCAGAGTCTAATAGGTGAACACGACGATAAAGTAGCATGTCATCATATTAAGCGATGCATAACGTAAGCAGACACGGAAGAGTGCGACCTCTCTTGCGGACCTGTGTAGTCCTCAAGGTCATCTGCTTAGTTGATGATGGTAATGCAGTTGTCGTGGCTGCCGGTGGCATGGAAGAAGATCTGAGGCGGCGAAAGACAGTCTGGAGAGCGGACCCCTACTGTGGTGAACCCTTCCATCATTGGAGCAGCTGAGCTGGGGTGGAACACAGCACCGCAGGAGCAGGAAAAACCTAACAAGGTTTTCTTTGACACATATCTGTAACAGAAGTAATTGTGTAAGGGCTTGTTTGAATTTGAGGATTCTAACAATGTAGGGATAGGAAATAGACAGGAATAGGATAGGAATTCACGTGCAAAACAGAGAATTTAAAAACAAAGGATTCCTGCCAATCTGGGTGTTTGGTTAACAAGAATTGGAAGATCGCAGGATGCAAAGAAGCATGGTGAGATTAAGCCAAACTACAAGAAGAGTACAACCTCTTTGGCGAAGCCATGTCGATCTCAGCGTGATTGGGTTGGCCGGTGAGGATGCTCCAGCTGACTTGGCTGTCGGTGGAGGGGAAGAAGATCTTAGGCGTCTGGAGATGGAGCCCGAGGTACTGCTCCGCTGTGATGGAGGGTTTCGTTGTTGGAGCAGCTCCGGTGAGTTGTACGACGCCGAGGCTGAAGCAGGACAAGAGAGACAACGTTAACCTGTGTGGAATTCTAATAGCATCTCCAATAGATGACGTAAAATACATAACCACAAAGTGCTAGATGTATATATCAGCCGCTCATCTCTGAACTTAACTGTCGAAACTGAATTTAACTGTCGAAACTGAACTTAACTATCGAAACTGAATTTTGCTATCGAAACTGAATTTTACTGTCGAAACTAAACACACTAGAGGTGAGGCTACACCTTAGTTGAATGACTTTTTCATCTCTGGCCAGTCGATTTTGCAGCCGTTGGATACGAAATCAAGGGCCTGCAGTTCATCTTCAACCTCCACCCCGTGAGCCGCCAGCCACCACCGGCCAAACAACCGTCCACCCGCCGCCCGCGGCCGGCGGTGCGCCGCCCCGCCCGCCCCAAAAACACTCCCCACCGCCGTCCGCCGCCACCCCGGCCATCCCTCTAGCCCCCCCCCCCCCCGTGCCGAGTTTTTTCTTCGGCGATCCCCACGCCACCGCCCCACTACCGCCGGTGACCATCGCCCCACCCTGAACCCTAAGATAGATAGTGGGGTACTTCTCCGGCGAGCCCCCTCCCCACTGCGGCTGGTTCTTCCTTAACTCCGACAAGCCCCCCACCCCCTGAAAACCGACTGACCCAAAATTTGATTCAGTGGGCTGAAGTGTAGCTAAATCTGAGCAGCATCGCAAGCAAGAGCAAGAGCGAGAGCAGCAGCGCGAGCAAGAGCAAGAGCAAGAGCAAGACCAGATCATGCAGGGGACCGAGAGCAAGAGCAGAGCAGCAACGTGAGCGAGAGCTAAAGCAGCAGCAGCTCCTACTGATGTGGACGTCGCCGCCGAGGGAGCGTCACCGTGGAGGAAGTGGCCGGCGACGCCGCGGTGTATGGAGCCGCGCCGTGTCGGCTCGGGACCGAGTGCCGGCAGCACTGTGAGATCGAATCAAGAAGAAAATGCGGCGATTAGTGTACAACCTCTTTGGTGGCGCCGATTAGGCCGCAGCTTCATCCGAGGAAACGGTGATGCTGATGCTCTTCTTGTGGTGTAGGTGAAGACGGCGGTGTGGGAATGGAGGTGGCGCGAAAGACGAGGGGAACGTCGGGGCAGCTCCTTGGTGGTGGAGGACGGGGTGGCTGAACCGGCGGGACGACCAAATCAACGATGGATCCTCATCTGGTACAGTGGATGAGGGACGTCGAGGTGTTGATGTGGATGACGTTGTTGGGGAAGAGGCTCCGGCTGGGTGGCGGACGGAGGAGGGTGTGGGGCTTCGCAGGTTTTCCCGGCCTCGGTGTACGAATGGGTGGGCGGATGGGATGGGAGTGGGGAACCATGGCTTAGGGACGCGATTGTCCGAAATGTGGGGTAAGTTAAGAAAGTACCCCCACCGATTTGAGGTGGTTCTTTCGGTTCAGGGGTATCACGGGCATTCCGCGTGTCGGGATTTCACAGGCGGTGCGAGTTTTCGCGCGTGTTGTAATTTTGGAATAACAAGGCGCGGGTTGAGATGGAGGGAGTTGTCAGAGCACAACGAGACAAAGATATATCTTAAATATTTCGGGCTAACAAGACGCGGGTTGAAATTTCCGGACAAGCCTAACGTGTAATGTACCAAATCAATTCGCACTACAAATGTCATTCAAAACTTTGAATTCATGTTATGTTCAATTAAAATATTTTGCTACGTGTATAATGCATGCAACCTAGTACTCAAATGAACGTTTTAGTGCATTCCAAACGTATATACTACCGCTTCAATACGAACTAAATTTGAATTCGTTTCTCTATTTGAATAAGATCTACAATAGTGATTGTTGTGAAGTCAAAGCGTTTGAATTCGTTTCTCTGTTTTAATAAGATCTACAATCATCATTATTGTCAAGTTAAACCATCGTTTGTGTATTATCTTCATAGCACACCACATGATTAGTCTCGAGTTACATATGAACTATGTGTACTATATGAACTCGAACTCGATTTTTTGAATCCACTTTATGTTGATTTCAAATCATAGTACATTTCAAGCTCTAGCTAGATCTTCACAAACTAAACCATGTCTCATATGTATAATGTGTTTATCACATTATGTATGGTGCCCCGCCCCCTACGCCTACAAGTATTTAGATGTGAGTTGAAAACACCACACATTACCACAAATTCAAATAAAATGTGAGAATGTTCGATATATAGTATTGTTTAGACTGTTTGATATATAGTTGTAAGCTGCAAATGCCACACATTATCACAAATTCAAATAAAATGTGAAATTGTTCGATGTATAGTATGGTTTAGATTGTTTGACATTTAGCTGTGAGTTGCAAACGCCATGCATTATCACATTATGGTATAACATGTGCAAAACCACAACACGCGTATCACCGTTATATTCATGCATGCATATGTTTAAAACACTATGATCTCCTATTCAAATATATGAATCCACTTTCATATCAAATTATGATCTTTGTTAGTCTCTTACACCCACACAATCCTCTAACCTTTGTAGCTACCACTAACTTTCTCTCATGCATGCACACGCCCTCCTCGCCCTCCCCCTCCCTCAGCATTCAATCCATCGCGCACATTCATTTTTCTTCTTCTTTAGGTCGTTCTCCCACAGTCTCCACAACTCCTTTCCGACACACACCGATCGATAAACCTCTCCAGCGATGTCTGCCTACAACATACACACACACCTTCAATCTCCTCCTTTATGTGTCCTTGCCTCGTGTCTCTCATACGGCCCCACTCACGTGTAAACTCTCGCCCCTATTTTCATCGATCTCACAACCGCACACTCCTCCCCCTATCTAGCTAGTAGTTGGGCCTCTCGCACCACCTCCTAGCTTCATTCTCTCTGTCTATGCGTCTCGCTGGGCCTTATTTGCCTCTAACAAATGGACATACACCGACCGATCTCCCGCTATACATATAGCTAGATAGGTCCTTATAACTCGTTTTTCCCACGCGTCGATCGATCTACCTCATTAGTTATGTCTCTCCCTTCCCCCGACAAACAACAATTGATCTACCGATCTAGTTAGGTTTGCTTACCAAACACATGGTTCCGCTTCATCATCCATGGATGTGTCCCGACAGATCTATGACGCACATCCACACACAGAAACACACCCCCACTCTTATTGATAATAATGCAGTTCCACCCTCTGTTTGTCTAGTAGGCCTCTCCCACCATCTTCGAGAAGCAACTCCATCACACATCCAGCACTCTACCCCTCCCCCTCTCTCTCTCCTCTCTCTCTGTCCCATCCTATTTCTCATCCTTCAGTTATGTATGGATGTCGACCGATCTCCCTCAAGACATAGCTGGGTCTCTCCTTCTCAACACATATACGAGTCGTTCTACCTCTATAGTTAGGCCTTTGCCTACCCCTCCCCCACCCCTCGCGCGCACACACACACACACACACACACACACACACACACACACACACACACACACACCGATACATCGAGCGCTCTACTCATGTCTCCCTGCCACACACAAACTTGAACTGTGCCCTCTGACGTTCCGGTAGCTAGGTCAGTCGCCCTATATCTTTGACTTGCACACACACACAATTTTGATGGCTCTCTTCATCGATCTCGCACCCACCCACTTGATCCTCTCTTCGACTCTATCGATATCTATGACCCCTCCCTCTCTTCTCATGGATCGCCAGACCCTCTATATATGATATGGATAGGCCTCCATTTCACACACATTGCATGCAATTTTTTTTGAGATGTCATCGACACATATTACCACAAATACATTAACGAAATCAACCTCCCCCCCAAAAAACAAAAAACACTCACAAATGCACAAGCCATTTGTCTAGGTTTGTATCTCTCACACACACCCACGTAGGTGGGGGACATGCACGAAGAGAAGAGGTGCACGCACGGCACATGTACTCCCGTCTCTTTCCCAACCACACCCGCGCGGGTACACAGTGGAGCTCATTTCTGTACGAAAGGGCAGCCCACGTGGAAACTTGACACGTGTACTGGTTGTCCACTAGATGGAGGGAGGATCGTCTACCATGGGTGAACAAACAAATTGCGACTTGACGCGTTATGTTAAAAAAGAGGCAAACCATGTGGGGCCGACCTTAGAGGCAAGGCTCTATACACTGGAGTACTTTTGATGTGTCCCGTCAACTCGCAAAACGAGGAGAAGCTTGCTTAGTACGCTGTCTCCCCCGCCCACGGGCACGGTGACTCGCAAGATGAGGTGAAGCTTGCTTACTACGCCTTACGCCCGCTCCCTCGTCCACGCACGCGGTGGCTCGCAGGACGAGGAGAAAATTTTACTAGTACTCCCTCCGTTTACTCCTCGTCCCTACCTTGGTTAGAGAGATTATCATATTGTTTGGAATATATGTCCTTTAGTAGATTTCAATATGAACTACTAGTACATACTCCAAACACTAATGTATATAGATGTATTTTAGAGTGTAGATTCACTCATTTTGCTCCGTATGTAGTCCATATTGAAACAGACGTAATAGTACGCACTCTCCCTCGCCCCTCGACCCTCGCCACATGGTGGACGTGCAGCAATTCATTCGGTCTCATATAGCCAGAATGATATATACTGCAGTACCATTATTGCTCGACTTCCTGAAGAGGCGAAGAGCCAATCGCAAGGTTAATAGTTTGGAGATGCCAAGCGCAAGGTTTATAGGAGAACGAGTAGTAGGTGCCGCGTAATTTATAAATAAAGTTTTTTTCTTTAGTGGCACGTACGCAATATAAATAGGTTCATATGGAGAGAAAAGGAAACCGCTCCACCATATACATAGGCAGGACGAGCCTACACGGTTGCTTGCTGGGGTTGCTCTCTTCAATTTTCACACTCTCTCGCACAAAACCACTATGGCCACATCTCAAACATCCCGGCGGATCACGTCCGCCGGGGGAAGGGGTGGATGCTTAGTGTAGACGTGGTCGCCGTTGCCGACGGCGAAAACCCACTGTCGGCACGTCCCGATTAGGGGTCCCCGCCATTCTCTCTCACAAAGCCGGTGAGGTTGCCTTCGTCCATTGCTCACTGCCGCGACGTGGGTAGTTGCCTCGTCCCGCCGCCCTCCTCTAGGTTGAGCTACGTCCCGACATCCCTCAGGTACAACTCCCTTTACAGCCGGCTTGCACCACTGCTCCAGCTGCCCACATCACTCCATGTGGATATTTCTCTACTTCTTTGCCCCGCACATACCTCTACTGGCTTCTACGTACTATATTTGTGATGAGTTTATGTCTCATCAACTAGTCCCAGTAATGTTATTCTAATTACGCTTCTTCAATTTCTTTGCCACAGGGATGCTCATCTTGATTTTGGTGAAACTGCACAAAATGATCCGATGGTCGAAGGGTTGCAAACTTCATTTCTTAGGAAGCGCCGATGTTGCCAGCAAATTAAAGCCTGGTTAGGGTTTATGGTTCAAGGGCTAGGGACTGCATGGATCATTTTTTTCTTTAGCTGTCTCTGTTTCAATGGCTAGGGACTGCATGAGTAGTAGCAGTACTGTACACCTTACGCCCGCTCCCTCGCCCACGCGCGCGGTGGCTCACAGGACGAGGAGAAAATTTTACTACTCCCTCTGTTTACTCCTCGTCCCTACTACCTTGGTTAGAGAGATTATCATATTGTTAGGAATATATATGTCCTTTAGTAGATTTCCATATGAACTACTAGTACATACTCCAAACACTGGTGTATATAGACGCATTTTAGAGTGTAGATTCACTCATTTTGCTCCGTATGTAGCATAAAGTTGAGACACTTATTTTGGAACGGAGGGAGTACATATTTGCTATGATCTGTCAATCATTGAGATGCAATAGCATGCATGTTAGTCTCCTTTGTATTTGATGAAATGTTGCAACGGGCAACCTTGGACGCACAATACATGTAACAGAAGCTGGAAGCTTCATAGCATTGTACTATCTCGCTGATAAATTACAGTACGTACTATACAAGTACTTGCTCCGTTCCTAAATATAAGTCTTTGTAGAGATTTCACCATGAACCACATACGGATGTATATAGATGCATAAGTGTAGATTCATTCATTTTGTTCCGTATGTAGCCCACCTAGTGGAATCTCTATAAAGACTTATATTTAGGAATGGAGGGAGTACTATGTAAAGAGTTAGGTGTCGCACGGTGTCCAGAAAATATGGTGATAGTGTGAGGTGGGCCATGTAATCACTGAGCCTGCGTGTTTTCGCTGCTCTTGCACTCCTCCGCCGTAAGAATGGAGAAAATTGTAATCTAGTAGTACCTCCTTTCGCCGAAAGCGTGGGACATCCAGCAGTCCTACCACCTAAGTAATAATGACCAATGAGCCATCAAATCACATAGACCCAGCAGTAAGTTGGGCGGACGAAGCAACCATCACTCTTGAATCCGCTTCTCCCTTCAATGCAGGCGCCAGTGAGAGGTCGCGTCCGCTCTGCCCGGGCATGAATGCGACACCGATTATTTGGAGCGGCGCTGACCCTTTCGGGCGGGAAGCGCGCGCGGGTGATGGAGGGGCTTTGGGTGGGCCAGGCTGGTCAGGAGCGGGCGTGGCAGCTGTCTGCCTGTCCCTACCGGACGCCCGAAAACAAGAGGATGCATCGAATCTCGCGGCTAAAATCGTACACTACACACCATCTCTCTATAGGAGTAGGTCGATCTGTCGCTCTCTCTAACACACACATGCTGTTAAACACACACACGCACACACAGGTTTATAGAATAGGAAAATCATGCGAGTGCGAAGCCACAGGAAGTGAGATACAAATGGGGTACGTACAAGAAGAGAAGAGGCATCTCTAGTTGTTTGGATTAATTGTTGTGTTTAGAGACAGAAATCAGGGCTTTGATTGGAGGAATGACTGGTCAAGTTTCTCCTTCTCCTCCAATCTGCTTGCATCTTGGTCCCGCTGCACCTTCTAACATGACTTATTACACCTAGACGGAGGGAGTCGTACGAGATACGGTGGCACACTGACTTAGGTCGAATAAAAGTGCTCAAAATTGTGTGCATGTTATAATAAGGATTCACTTAAAATAGTACGTGAGCGAACAGAGATATCAATTGGACAGTGTTCCCGAGCAGTAGCGAGATGTGTGAGGTAAGATACACCGCTGGCGCTTTTAGTTTTTCTTATTAATTTGTTTGTTTCACCCTCTGACTGGTGGGACCCAACGTACTACGTGGAGAGAGGTAAGGTGACTAAGGCTGCATTATTTCTGCACCACTGTGGATAGTCTTACCACCAAAGCCACATGACACGATTATGATTTAAATCCCAATGACTCCCACACACAAAGAAACACAGCATGCTTGTCACATGAATGCAAGAATGTCTAAAAGGTTATTTTCCTCTCATTGAACATAACGGGAGGGTTGTGTAGCTGGTTAGCCTGTTCGCTCATCAAACTTGAGGTCTCGGGTTCGATAACTACACTTGAGCATAATTCGTGCCAGGAGGATTCTTTGACTGGTCAAAATGGATGGATACGGAGCTCGTAGTGACCGTATAATCACCACATCACGTATAAGCTGCAGCCTCGGCGCTTGTTTTCTAGGGTTTGCACTCTTCACACTCTCTCACCCTCTCCAGATCTAAACAAGATTTCGTTGGCCTCTCTCTCTCCCCTAACTGCTGGTCTGCTTGTAGTTGCTCTCTTCACACTCTCTCACCCTCTCCAGATCTAAACAAGACTTTGCTGGCCTCTCTCTCTCCCCCCTCACTGCTGGTCAAAGAGCCGCCAGGATCCGTCCGCCGGGAAGGGAAGGAGGCTTAACATTGTCGCTGTCGGCGAGGGAGGGCCTCCGACCCCTTCTTCTTCGCCGCCATACATAGTGTGGGTCGAATGGCCTCCGGTCGCCCACCGAACCACACCCCAAGAACCTTAAGGTATAATTTTCTTATTCGACATGCATTGCTTTAGCTGCATGTGGGCTTTTTCCGTTTCTGCACTCGAATCAAGGTGTTGGATCAAACAGGAAAGTAGTGGGGAAAGTTGTATACCATGAATCTAGGACGTGGTTCAAAGAGGAAAGGAATGGGGGAAAGTAGTGGGAAAAGTTGTATAGCATGAATCTAGGACGTGGTTCAAAAAGAAAAGGAAGGGGAAAGTACTGGGGAAAGTTGTATCACATGAATCTAAGACGTGGTTCAAAGAGGACAGGAATGGGGGAAAGTTGTGGGGAAAGTTGTATATCATAAATCTAGGACGTGGTTCACAGAGGAAAGGAAGTGGGGAAAGTACTAGTACAGACTGGCTATCCAGCACCTACGTTGGTCGAAAAGGGAAAACAATGACAAACGCAGTACGCACATCTGTAACAAACTGATCTTTTGTTTTGGGGGACAAGGCTGTAGAGTTTGAGCAGGACTAGATTTGCTGCGCCCACATAGGGAAAGGTTTCTAAAGATAACAAAACTGGGACCAACACAAATATGCTCCTTGGTTGTTTGTTCTTTGTTGCAACAGACTGTGCATCACCCCAGTACATCGGTAGATGCACATGGTGCTGGTGCGTCCACTGTCCCGTGCAACTCTTTAGCCGTTGTTAATCTAAGGCCCTGTTTGGTTAAAAACTCCCTAGTCCCTACCTGCTTGGTTCCAGGGACTAAACATGGAATAGAGGTTATTAAATGACATGCTAAAAGACCATGTTACCCCTAGTAGTGAACTAATAGAGACAAGGTATGATGCGCGGCAGGGGCAACTGTTGGAAAAAGTCCCAAAAAGACTCTCCCTCGGGGTCTTCTTTCTTTAGTCCCAAATGCTCACTTTTAGTCCCTAAAAGTCCCTCCTGTTTGGTTTAGATGGGACTGCCACGGAGTTCTTTTAGTCCCTCCACCAAAATGTTCGTGTAAACAAACACCCTCTAATAATGCCGCTGGAAAATTGATGCAATGCCACAGTTAAAAGCAAATTACATGTTTAATGAATTTTATTGTTAATATAATCTCTCTATTAATATTAATCAATGCCACCATTTGAGAAATGCTACTGTCTTGCTTTCTTTCCCATTTAGATAAGGTAGATGCTTCTTTTTGTTGGCTTCTGTGTCATCCACCGTTATTGACCACTAGTTGTTTCCTTTGCACCTCTGTGTAAACAGGTTATCTACTTCACCTCATTGCCATTGTGACATTTTATTGCACTGCACAAAACACTTTTGTTTTAAGAGTGTTTTGTGCAGTTCAACCAAAATGTCACACCGACAATGTTGCTTGATTGCTTGATCTTAGTGGAACTGCACAAGAGGAGATCTTACTTCCTATCCGTGTTGGCAAATTTGGTTCAGATCTTCTTCTTGTGAGTTGTTTGAATTCCTCGTCATGAGAGGTCAGTACTAGCCTTCTTTCACATGATTCTGCAGTGTGCTTTCATATGTTGTGCTACTTGTACAGTAATGTTGCTTGATTTTAGTGAACTGCACAAATGGAGACAAGACTTCCAATCTGTATGTGCACCGTAATATCCCATTGAGGTAAGATAAGGGTATTTCACAACTGTTGGCCTGTATTTTGCCACTTTCATCAGACAATACTTGTGCAACCTAATTGACATGCCAAATCTTACATTGAAGGCGAAGCTTGTCTATTATTGAGCCAAGTGATGAAGGGGAAGAACAAGCGGAAGAAAAACAAAAATCAACTCCTGGTGTTGTAATGAAGCACTGGAACTGTGATGACACAAGTAATGATATAGTTTTGCCTCTTAATTTATTGCTATGGCTGGAACGAGCAATTATTTTGCCACTGATTTGATGCCACTCTTACTATAATACGTAATTATCTCTACTTGTGCAAACAGGGATCTTCTTTGAAGATACCAAATATTTTAGTGGAACTACACAAGAAGATGTTGGAAACATTAATCTAATCGAGGAGTATATACTAAGCATGGCCACCACAGTAGATAGCAATAGATGGTTCCGGAGAAGTGTTTCATCTGTATGCTCTACACAATAAGCCTCCTGACAAAGGTTGGTACTCGCCCACCGATTTCATCCATATGATTGAGCTTTGTCATCTTTATTGGCGTTGTGCTACAGTTTAGATGCTGTCATCAAAAAGTGGTATTGTCCTTGAGAAGTGCTTCATCTGTGTTGTTTTAAATATTTCCTTTCCTTTTTTTCGAGCAAACAGGGATGCTAGCATTTAGTTATCCTCTTGTCTTTGCACAACAGGATCATCCTCCTCTGAAGAAGAATATGGAGTACGTGAAGTGACTAGTTCCGATTATGCCAGGATGAAGAAGCCCTGTCTATCTTCTCATCAGAAGGAGCAGTTGAAGGATGGTTACATTACCCCCCACAAGACCAAACAAACGTCAGCTCAGAAGGACTGACAAATCTCCATTTTCTTGCTGTGATGCGCGAGTACAATATTGTTCTAGGATTCTTTCCGATGAGTTCCATTTTTGTAAAAGTGTGCTCTACATGGACCATGTAGGTGCCTGTTTAAACTGTCAATTCATAGTACAATTTGCTTTATACTAATCACTTTTTTGTATTTGTGCAAACAGGGGTGCTCAGCTTGATTTTGATGGGAACTGCACAAAATGTTCATGAATACATCAAACCATTCATTTCCACCACAAGAAAGGAGGTGCCGATAAGTTCAAGGCGTTGCAACATATAAGCGCGAAATCATACAAGCTACGCGCGAATTTGGTTGATTTTGGTGGAACTGCACAAAAATAACAGCTGGTTTATTTAGCACGAGGTGCCATGTCAATGTCCGAATTGATGGTAAACCCTGCCCATTCCACAATCGTAGGCATTTGATATTTTGGAATGGGAAAACCTCGTCAAATTTTGCTCATTGATTTTAGCAAGAAGACATGCGTTTGATCTTTTCTAATGGGACGCCCTTTGCTGTCAGCAGCGTCGATCCATTTTTTCTTTATTCTTTAGTTGCGAAGTAAATATTGGCTCTGACATGTGAATCGCTGAGATGCATAATCATCGATTGTTTTGAATGTTCTCCATGACATGTGAATCGATGTGATTGCAATGTACAGGAACACTAAAAAGCTGCTCAAACTCTTTGTACTCCTTCTGTTCCTTTTTACTTCGCACATTGTCCGGTAGCATACAACTGAAATGCTCAAGTTCTCTAGCAAATGACTGTATCTCATGAGCTTGCTCAACCACGAAGTGCTCTTCGATCATCCTGTAATCATAGAATTGCTCCATGATGTACAGCTCAGTGCCAGCAACCGGAGGGTAGCAGCGGTGGCCTTACTTGGACCCGAGCGGCGGCGACCTACCGTGTTCTACTCTTCCTCGTTTTCTGTGTGGCGCGGCCTCGTTGGCAGCGGGGCGGGGCCTCGGCGGAGCCGGCGATGTCCTCTGTCTCGTTGCCGGCGGGCGGCACCTCGGCGGAGCGGGGGAAAATCCTCCCCCTCGCTGCCGGCAGGGTGGGGCCTCGGCGGAGCCGGCGGTGTCCTCTGCCTCGTTGTTGGTGCCGCGGGGCCTCGGCGGAGCAGGGCCTCGTCGACGCCAGCGGAGCGGGGACTCGTCGGAGCCGGCATTGTCCTCTACCTCGTCCTCGGTCTCGCCAAACAGCGCCTCGGCCGCTTCATCGCCCTCTTTGTAGGCAGCCGCAGCCTCCGCCACCCGCATGCGGTACCGCCAGCGCTTGAGGCGGCCCTCGCGGGCGATGCGGTACGAGTCGAGCATCGCCTCCTGCTCCGCCCGCTCCGCAGCGATCTACTCCTCTGCCTGCAGGTGCTCCTGGAGGAGATGGTGGTGGTAGGCGGCGTCGGCCTGCACCTCCCGGAACTGCTCCTTACGCTTCTGCCTCACCGTGTCCATATATTGGGCATGGGCCTCGCCGATGGTCATGGTGTAATGCACCGGCGAGGATGGCGCGGAGGAGGGGGTTGGCGTCGGATCATCGACTACCATGTTCTCCATTGGGACGTCGACCTCCTCCGGCTGTCTGCCAGCCAGCCAGTCGGCAGCAATGGCTGCCATCTCCTTGTGGTCCCTCGTCCGCCCGTCCCGAAGAGCTATGGAGCGCGAGGATGCCATGGTGGGCAGTAGTGGTGTGGATAGGAGAATAGGAACGGATCCGGATGACTGCGGCTATGGCCGGTGCAGCAGTTTATATAGCAATGGTGGGCGGCGGAGGGACGGACATGTGGTGCCGGAGTAGCCGCCTCGGCTACTGCATATCATTAATGTGGGCGGCAGAAGGACGGACGGACGGCACTTGTGTCGTTTGAAGGCGGAGCAATCGCATGCACCGGGAAGCAGGGCGGGCGGCGCTGACCGTTTCGGGCGGAAAGCACGCGCGGGCGAGTGAGGCGGTTTGGGTGGGCCAGGGCAGTCAGACTCGTGCTTGGCACCGGGTCGGTTCAGCAGCCGGACATGCTGGCTCGCCAGCTACCTCGCCGAGCTGAGCGACGACAATCAGACGATGGACGTACCTTTCGACCTAGAGCCGACACCATTGTCCAAGCCGGTTCATGCCATGTTCACCATAGAGCAGGTGCGGCCGCACTTTGACGCCCTAATGGCGGAAGAGCTACCAGCACAGGAGGACATGTGCTGCAACCTCCGTCTCCTCAACGAGCACCGGTGAACAAGCGAACGACAATGCCGTCGCGGACATGTGGCCCTATGATCCTGGTTTCCCAAATGAGCAGTGGGCGCAGTATCAGACCATCCGTAGGGCCCGCGAGGCCCTCTCCATCGTCCTTCGAGTTGTTGCGCTCGTCGTGGCGCCGCCGTCTCGCGTTGTCAACATGGTCAACAGACATGAGGATGAGGAGATGACTTTACTTGGAGAGGATGACACCAAGTGCCTCCTTATTAGCATATAAAACTATATTTTTTTTGCTTCCTCCTGGTTTCCTAACATCACGGTCCCACACCATTGTGAACCTATATAGTCAATAAACGAGAGAATTGCACAAGAAGCGGCCGACAGCTGGGACCAAGCAGCTCGAGCAGTATTTGTGTTTTTGAGGTGTGAGCACTGCAGATTTTTTCTTGAGCGATGTTTAGCCTAGATATTAATTTTCCTCCTCTAAACAACAACGAAAACATCGCTGCAGCTATTAACTGGGCGGGCTATGGCCCGTCTAGCTCAGATATTAATTTTTTTCACGCTGAAAATGGCTAGCCCAGCTATACTTTCTTTTAGGAATACCCAGGCAAGGTCAAGTTGTTATTCTCCGCCCCGCTGGGCTGCAAATCTTTCCTAGTAGGGATGCATTAGGCTTAACAAGAAAATGGGCTTTAAGAAATAATAAATGGTATGTAATTATAAAAATTGGGCAGTAACTATAAAAAATGCACCAAACACGTAATTACTTTATAAAATATTATTTTTGGATATTGAAAATTTTAATTTCATTAATTGTTGCGTGCGCAATGTTTCGTTGGTTTTTTACGTAATATAATTTTATATTGAAATTTTATTTAATCTGACTAGAAATTTCAGGATAAAAATATTTCGGATCCCATCAAAATGTGGGAAATTTTATTGAATTCTGTTTTGAACAATTGGTTGAAATGGGCTGTACTTTTAACAAACTGTAAATGGGCTGTAGTAATTCCATTAGAATTCAAAAATTGGCTGAACATTCTTACAAATCACAAATGGGCTATAAGTTCTCTGCCACACACTTGTGGCCTTACTAAGTTGACGCTACCCCTCAACGAAAAAAAGAGTTGACGCGTATGCAAGGCTTTGTCAACTTATAGCCAACACACGGTTCTAGCAGCAGTGGCCGTTGGATGTCCATCCAACGATGCCGTGCTTCTTCTTCAATCTCGGATAGTCTAGCTTCACCCGCCCAAAAAATGATTCCTCCCCCTGACATCTGGGGCGCACCATTTCAGAAGCTGACCTGTGGGCCTACTAAGTTGACACGTACCAAGGGCTTTGTCAACTTAGTTAATATAAACGATTCTAGTTGCAGTGACCGTACGATGTCCATCAAACGGTCGTAGTGCTTCTTCAACCTCTGGTCTTCTTGCTCCAGCCGCCCAAAGCAGCACCGGTCGTGTTGCATGCTCCTGCCTTCCTTGGTCGGCTGTGCTACCGTAGAGGCCTCACCGCCCCCTACTATTCCCACCGCTGGCCAGGCCTTGCGGCGACGGCAGCCTCACACCGCAACCGAACCAGTGAACCCTCGTACCCTTCTCCGCGCGGGCTTCCGCGTCTTCCCCGGCTCCACGTCATCCCCTTCCTAGGCCTCGCCGTCGTCCACTGCCCTGGTGCTCTCGGCGCGGCGTGGTCAATATGGTCAAGGAACGGCTTCCATCGAACATGGACTGTACGTGGAGAGGCTAACAGTTGGGTCCACGACGGCAGCAAGGAAGTGCCTCCTTATTACGCAGAAAATACTGATTCCTCCACCTGACAGCAGGGACCCATCGGACGGGCCACCGTATTTCGTGAAAAAAAACGTTTGCCCCCTGACTGCTGGGACCCACCAGACGGGCCACTGTATTGTGCAAAAAAACATTCCCCCCGCTGTCAACTCGGACCCACCGGAAGTGCCTCCTTATTACGCACAAAAAAAATAATACTCCCCCTGCTGGTTGGGACCCACCTTGGTGGGAGGCTGACTTGTGGGCCTACTAAGTTGACGGGGACGGAGTGCTTTGTCAACTTAGTCAATATGAACGATTCTAGCTCCAGTGATCGTACGATGTCCATCCAAAGGCCGTAGTGCTTCTTCAACCTCTGGTCTTGTTGCTCCAGCCGCCCAAAGCAGCACCGGTCATGCCGCATGCTCCTGCCTCTCGTGGCCGGCTGTGCTGCCGAGGGGGCCTCACCGCCCCCTACTATTACCACCGCTTGCCAGGCCCTGCGGCGACGACAGCCTCACACCACAGCCGAACCAGTGAACCCTCATACTCCTCAACGCGTGGGCATCCACTGCCGCGTCTTCCCCGGCTCCGTGTTGTCCCCTTCCTAGGCCTCGCCGTCGTCCACCGCCCTGGTGCTCTCGGCGCGGCGTGGTCAACGTGGTCAAGGAACGGCTTCCATCGGATGTGGACTGTACGTGAAGAGGCTGACAGCTGGGTCCACGACAGCAGCAAGGAAGTGCCTCCTTATTACGCGCAAAATAATTATTCCTCCAACTAACAGCGGGGACCCACCGGACGGGCCACCGAATTTCATGAAAAAAACATTTCCCCCTGACTGCTGGGACCCACCAGCTACATCTTCGCACGCAAGGAAGTGTGTCCGGGCAAAAAAACGATTCGCCCCCCTGACTGCTGGCACCCACCAGCTACATCTTCGCAGGCAAGGAAGTGCCTGATAGTCGGGACCCACCTGGTCAAAGCGTACGTAGCGTTGTCATTCTGGTCGCGAACGTGTACGTACATACTGGTCGATGTAGAGGCGGGCACGTGTCGTAGTAGAGGCGCGCACGTAGCATGTACACGTACGTACATCGGCCAGGGTGCAAGAAAGAAAATACGGCCACGTACGTACATACGGGCAGGGTCTCGAGCGCCTACTCGCGCATACGTACGGCCAGGGCTCGTGTACATGGCTGCGTCGGAACGGAGAAATTGCATCGTCATTGTGTTCATGGGGAGCCAACCGGCTGGGTCGGAACGGAATGCATCATCGTGTTCATCGGGAGGGGTTGGATGGAACAGCCGATGGAAACGAGGCCTGGCGTACTGCAGAACGGAGGAAACGGCCTTGTGTTCGACCGACCACATTTGAAACGGGATCCTGTTCATCGGGAGGGGTCTGGCATACCGCAAAACGGAGGAAACGGACCTCCTACAATCGAAACGGGGGTCCTGTTGATCGTGAGGGTTGTGGCGTACCGCAAAACAGAGGAAACAAACTTGTGTTGGAGCGCTACGGTCGAAACGGGGGTCCTGTTCATCGGGAGGGGTGTGGCGTGCCGCAAAACGGGACTCCACGGGATACTGTTCATCTCCACCGTCGACCCCATCCAGCCACCATGGCTACTGTTCATCCACCGTCGACCTCCTCCAGCCTCCACCTGTGACTGTTCATCCACGGGCTCCTGTTCATCCAGCCTCCACCGTGCGCTATTCCACCGGCTACTGTTCAACCAGCCATCTCCACGGGCTCCTGTTCAACCACCCCTCCACGAGCTACTATTCATCCAGCCCTCCAGCGTCTACTATTCATCCTGCCCTCCACGGGGTGGTCCTGTTCATCCTGCCCTCTACGGGGTCCTGTTCAACCAGCCCCAACCGACTCGATCGATCGGGGTCATGTTCATCCAGAGGCAACACCACGGGGTCCTGTTCATCCACCCCCACCGGGAACTCTTCATCCAAACCCCCCAAGCAACGCTCACTGCTCATCCAGAGGCATCATCGATCGGCTTCAGGTAGCAGCAGTAGCGAAGGAATCGCTCGATCGGGTTCAGTTAACAACCATCGATCGATCGCTCGGGATCAGTAACGCGTAGCCTGCAGTGCAATCGCTCGGGATCAGTTAGAGCCCAACGCCACGCTCGGGTTCAGTTAGAGCCCAACGCCTCGCACCCACGTGTGTGCGTGTACGAGAGAAATGCGCATCGCTCGGCCCCGACCACCCACCGTAACCGGGAACACCCCGATATTTTCCTCGTCCTCGCTTCTACCACAGTTTTTTCCGTCATGGACGGCCCAAAGAATGTCATGCAGCTGTGTCTCCGACCCGCCTAGGACGAAAATCCCATTTTCTGTCATAGAAGTAGGACCCCACCACATGTATGATGATACCGTGTTTTCTCACAATTATTGTCATAGAAGTGTCATAAGTATGACAGAAAAAAAAATCGTTCGGCCCAAAATGTCAAGGATGTGTCTTTTTTTGTAGTGGTTGCGGTGGTGGAAATAGGTTTTCGTGGTGCTCCTGGTTGGTTTCGGGGTACGTAGGTATATATAGGAGGAAGAAGTAGGTCGGTGGAGCTACGAGGGGACCACAAGGGTGGAGGGCGCGCTTAGGGGGGGGGGGGGTAGGCGCGCCCCCTGCCTCGTGGACTCCTCGTTCGTTTCTTGACGTCCACTCCAAGTCCTCTAGATCACGTTTGTTCCAAAAATAACTCTCCCAAAGGTTTCATTCCGTTTGGACTCCGTTTACATTCCTTTTCTGCGAAACACTAAAATAGGCAAAACAACGACAATTTGCACTAGGCCTTGGGTTAATAGGTTAGTCCCAAAAATAATATAAAAGTGTATAATAAAGCCCATTAAACATCCAAAACAGAATATATAATAGCATGGAACAATAAAAAATTATAGATACGTTTAAGACGTATCAGCGTGTATCAATGATGTTCAGCGTTTGGCGGGTCGTATTGCGGCCTTAAGCCGGTTCATAAGCCGGCTGGGTGAGAAGGCTATCCCTCCGTACCAGATGATGAAGAAGACAGATCACTTTGTCTGGAGTGATGTTGTTGATCAGTGTAAGTGCATCTAGTGCCCCTTAGTGATTTTGGTGTATTGAAGACTTATAGGTTAAGGATCTAATGTGTTTATGAGTGTAC
The DNA here is from genome assembly GCA_032464435.1 of Aegilops umbellulata. Lineage (NCBI taxonomy): Eukaryota > Viridiplantae > Streptophyta > Magnoliopsida > Poales > Poaceae > Aegilops > Aegilops umbellulata. The sequence continues at coordinate 27,007,602 of CP136056.1, read as the reverse complement.
ACAGGTCTATAAGTCTATGAGGAGTTTGATATTTACAGAGAAATTCGACCCCTAAAAATGAAGTTCTTCGACTGAAGACTTTGATATTCTGAAGACTTTGAAAGTGGAGAAATTGGTGTAACCTTGAAGACTTGGTATTCATTCGAGGAACATGAAGCGTGAAGACTTTTGTTTCGTAGTTTCATTTTCTCTTTTTGAGTCATAGGAAACACTGTACTGTTAAACGGGGTCGACGAAATACTAAGGAAAAATTTCCATGTGATGCTCAACTCAAAATCCTACACCTACCAATCCCTTCGAGTGAAGCCATTGGAAATCTCATACAGTTCAGTCAATTTCTTCAGTGACAGAGACGTAGTTCTTCTGGTCACTGAGGACTTTGTTCTGACTGAGGAGTTAGGAATTCGCCAGTGCGGATTGCCTACACAGTGAGGAACATGATAGCCCTGAGGAATTTGTACCTCAAATTTCCGACCGTTGCTGTGCTACGCGCCAGCTATCCGAAAATATCTTATCCATCCAACGGTCATATCATTGAAGGGCATTTATGTATTATCATGTCGGGCCGCTCCCTAGGCTATAAATAGCCGCCCCCTACAACCACTAGCTGGTTGGCTGCTCCGCTAGAAACTGACACTTGTCAATTGAGAGCATCCCATCCTCCGAGGACATTGAGCGAAAATCATCAAGTGAGGAAAATCCAAAACCCAAACCCAAACACCTACAAACCCAAAGTGATTGAGCATCATTGAAGAGATTGATCCTGCGTGGATCTGGCGCTTGTTACCTTTGAAGACTGTGCTTCTTCCAGACGGTTAGGCGTCATGGTCTAGAGCATCCAAGAGGAATTGTGGATCGCCGAGTGACCGAGTTTGTGAAGAAGTCACTTGAAGACTTACCACGAGTGATTGGGTGAGGACTGTGTGTCCTTAGCTCAAGGAGAATATGGTGAAGACTGTGTGTCCGGGACTGTGTGTCCTCAGGTTTAAATACCTAGCCGCTCCAACCAGATGTACAACTGAGACAACAGTTGGAACTGGTCTACCAAATAATTGTCTTCACCAAGCCAACTGGTTCTATTTCCTCAACACTTTCATTTACTCATTACTGTGTCGTGTGCTTGTTCATATCTGTGTTTGAAGACTATGACCGAAGACTTTCTCAATTTCCTCAGTTCAATTTCTTCTGTCTGTTTGTCTTCATCTTGTGCTATCCTTTGCTTACGCTTTTTGTACTCTGTGTTTGTGTTCATTTCATCATGATGATCATGCATGTATTCTGTTATGTTTACTTCTGAGTACTTATTCTGCCGCAAGTAGTTCTTCGCTAAGGAATTTCCTCACTAGCAAATTCCTCAGTGAATAATTTCATAAAAATCGCCTATTCACCCCCCTCTAGTCGATATAACGCACTTTCAATTGGTATCAGAGCGAGGTACTCCCTTGTTCTGTGTGATTTTGGTTTAACCGCCTGGAGTTTTAGTTATGTTGACCGCAGGTATGATCAAGGTCTCTGCTGGGTGTCCTACCTTCGATGGGACGGACTACCCCTACTGGAAGAACAAGATGCGTATGCATCTTGAGGAAATTGATAACGATCTCTGGTACGTTGTGGAAAATGGTGTTCCCTCCGTCTCACCCTCACTGAACGCTACCGATGTGAAGAGATTCAAGCAACTCGATTCCCAAGCGAAGAATATCATATGTGGCCATCTGAGCAAAGGACAGTATGGAAGAGTGAGTGCTTTGGAGACTACCAAGCTTATCTGGGATAGGCTGTCCAAAGTGAATGAAGGAGTCTCAACTCAGCGTGACTCTCGAGTTGATGTTCTTCGCAATCTCTTCAACCGCTTCAAAAGACTCGACAATGAAAACGTTCAGCAAACCTTCGATCGCCTCACTGACATCTCAAATGAGCTTCAAGCACTTGGTGCCACTGACATCACCGACCATGCGGTGGTGAAGAAATTGCTGAGATCGCTTGATTCCTCATTTGATACTCTGGCACTGATGATACAAGAGCGTGCTGATTACAAGTCACTTGACCCCGCTGATATCCTCGAGAGGCTAAACACTCATGAGTTCCAGCTTGCTGAAAAGAGAGATCTCTATGGTTCGAGCTATGGCAGATCCCGTGCACTGAAGGCCAAGGCAGTATCAGAATCCGAAGATGAAGACTCTGGTAGCAGCCTTGGTGACCCTGAAGAGCTGAGTCATGATCTAGCACTGCTTGTGAAGAAATTCTAGAAGTTCTCAAGACGTGGTCGCTTTGGAAAACCCTCAAGGAGCAATGATTCCTCATCTAGTGACTACAAGAAGAGGCTTTGTCACAAGTGCAAGAAACCTGGACACTACATTCAAGATTGTCCTTAGTGGGAAAAGGAATCGAAGAAGAAGAAATGCAAGGATTGCAGTTCTGATGATGCAAAGAAAAAGAAGAAATCCTCAAAATCTTCATCATCAAAATCCTCAAAGTCTTCATCTCACAAGAAGAGCAGCTCCAAGAAGGCTCGGGCATTCATTGGCAAGGAAATGGACTCTGAAGCTGAATCTGAGGAACAAGAGGAAGAGGAGGCATCTGAGGACTCTGAGTCTTGTGTGGCGAGCCTAGCCCTTGCTACTGCATTCGTCAGCAAGTCTATCTTCAACTCTGAAGAAAATGACCTTACTAACAAGGCTGATGAAGGCAACGATGACTACGCTCCCACCTATTACTTCATGGCAAAGGGTGCCAAGGTACCTAGATATACCTCCTCTGAGTCTAGTGAAGATGAATCTGATGACAAGCTTAAGCCTAGCTACTCTAAACTTGCTAAGATTGCTATGAAACAACAAAAGGCTTTTGAAAAGGTTCAAAACATGCTAGACAAAAGTGATGATATGTTGGGTGAAGAAATGGATCGCACTAAAGCCTTGACTGAAAATCTTCAGAGACCTCAGACCAGGTTTGACAACCTTCAAGGTCATCATAACACTCTCTTGTCTGATCATGAGAAGCTTTCTTATGAATTTCTTCAAAGAAAGCAAGATCTTGAGAAGCTAAGAGTGAGTTATGAAGATCTTTAGAAGGAGCGTGATTCATTACTTGCTCAACGAATCAGTGCTGCTCAGGAAGAATTTATTCCTCCATGTTTGAAATGCATTGAACGAGAATCTGCTAATTCTTCACCTGAATGTTCAAATGCTTCTAATGTTACAAATTCTTCACCTGCCTCTGCTATCATTGATTCCTCATCTGAGGACATTGCTAGTATCACTGACGATGCAGGGCTGAAGGAATTGTACATGACAGGCATGTACAAAAGCCTCAAAGGGCATCGGACTCTTTGTGATGTGCTTAAAAAGCGGATCCTCAACAGGAACCCTAGGAAAGAGGGTATTGCCTTTGAGAGGAAACTAAATGCTGATGGTACATATTGGAAGCCTGAGCAGTACCCCAAAACCTCATGGGTTGCTGCAAAGGGACCTCGAGTTGATCCATCTAATTTATCTAGTTATACATGTGAATCTTCTCATTCTTCTGATGAGTCATTTGACTCCAACTATAAACTGTTCAAAAATCAGAATGGTGAAGTATTTGCTAGATATGTTGGCACTAACTGCATGAACGGTTCCCCTATGAAGAAAATATGGGTTCCCAAAAATTGCCTTGAAAGTCTTCAGGTGAATGTCCTCATGACACCACCTGTGAAGAATAGGAACCCCAGATCAAATTCTTCTTATGGACCAAATTCTTCATATGGATCCAAGTCCTCATACGGACCAAATTCCTCATATAGATCAAAGTCCTGTTATGAACATCATCGTGCTAACAACTCTGTTTCGCAGGGAAGAGCCAAGGGCTATGAATATGAGCATTATTCTTCTAATCATGATGTTCATAAGTCCTCGAAGAATTTCTCTGCTTATTCATATGCTTACCCTAACCCCTCTTATGTGAAACGAAATGGTTTGGCCGCTATGCCACCTTTTTCATATGGAGCTCGCAGAGTGATGAACTCTTTGCCACCCCTTCAGATGTGGGTGGTGAAGAAAAAGAACTAATATCTTCTGCAGGGTCAGGTCTCTAGACGTACTGTAACGTCTGAAGAATTTGCTGGGGACATGATATACTGCCTGAAAGGACGCAGGCTAATCATGAAGAAATGAATTTTCATTTCTCACATCCTCACACTGCTTTATCTGTCTTACTGCTTGATGAAATTGATCTGATGAATTGTGATATCATATTCTTCATTGCTGAAGTATATGAGGTTCGTAAGTTGCACTAATTCATCTGCAGGATAATCAACCCAAAGCCACTGAGTGGGTCCTCGGTAGTGGATGTACAAATCACATGATTGGTGACAAGAATCTATTGATGGATGCTCCCTTATCGTCATCACATCTGAAGCATATCATCTTCGCTGACAAAAGCAAAAGTCTGGTATTGGGTCTAGGTAAGGTTGCTATCACAAAGGATCGACACATGGACAAAGTCATGCTTGTTGAGTCCTTAGGATACAACCTTATGTCTGTCTCAATGCTTTGTGATCTTGATATCGTTGTAGTCTTTGGCAAGTATCATTGTGTTGTGATTATGGAAGCTGACAATTCGAAAGTCTTCGAAAGCTTTAGGAGAGGAGACTTGTATATTGTTGATTTCTCTGCAGATTCACAACCAGCCGTGTGCCTACTTGCAAAAGCTTCAGAAGGATGGTTATGGCATCGGCGACTTGGTCATGCAGGCATGAGGAATTTGCACACACTTGCGAAGAAGAAGCATGTCATTGGCATTGAGAATGTCAAATTCCTCAAGGATCACTTATGCGGTTCCTGTGAAGCTGGAAAGATGACCAAGGCCAAGCATCCAGCGAAGACTATCATGACCACTACTCGTCCATTTGAATTGCTTCACATGGATCTCTTCGGTCCTAATCATTATTCTGCCATTTCAAATGAAGCATCTCAATATGGATTTGTTATTGTTGAGATTACTCTCGTTACACATGGGTACACCTTGTTACTTACAAACATGAAGTGCAGGAAGTCTTCAAACGATTTTCCTCGAGGGCTTCAACCAACTTTGGTGTGAAGATCAAGCACATCAGAAGTGATAATGGCACTGAGTTCAAGAATCCGGGTCTCGATGACTATCTTGATGAACTTGGTATTATTCATGAGTTATCTGCTCCTTATACTCCTCAACAGAATGGCGTCGTGGAGCGCAAGAACAGGACTCTTGCTGAGATGGCTCGCACTATGCTTGACGAGTACCAAACACCTCGTCGTTTCTGGGTTGATGTAATTGATATTGTGTGCCATATCATCAACAGAGTATATCTTCACAAATTCTTCAAGAAGACTGCCTATGAACTCCTCACTGACAAGAAACCCAATGTGAGTTATTTCAAAGTCTTCGGTGCTAAATGCTGGATTAGAGATCCTCATCACAACTCTAAATTTGCACCGAAAGCACATGAAGGTTTTATGCTTGGTTACGGAAAGGACTCGCACACTTACAGAGTCTTCAACAATGTTCTTCACAAGATTGTTAAAACTGTAGATGTGCGGTTCGATGAAACTAATGGCTCGCAAAGAGAGCACCTACCTTCTGTGTTAGATGAACGAGCACCTAAGGATTCTATCAAGCACAAGGCTACTGAAGATGTCATTCCTACTGAAGAATTTGCTGAAGAATTCATTCCAAAACGTGAAGAACGTCGAGCTGATGCACCTGAAGAAAATGCTGAGGAAATTGATGCTGAAGAAAATGCTGATCAAATTCCTCAACGTCAACCAGCTCACCCTCGCGTTGCAAAAGAAGTGCAAGTGGAGAAGATCATCGATGACATTAGAGCACCAGGTCCTCTCACACGCTCAAAAGCTTCTCATCTATCTAACTTTTGTGGGCACTTTGCTTTTGTCTCTATCACAGAGCCCACTAAGGTAGATGAAGCATTTCTGGAGCCTGAGTGGATTCAGGCCATGCAAGAAGAATTACATCAGTTCAAGCTCAACAACGTCTGGGAACTGGCCAATCATTCAGATCCTCGCAAGCATAATATCATTGGCACAAAGTGGATCTACCGCAACAAGCAAGATGAAAACGGCCTTGTGGTGAGGAATAAGGCACGTCTAGTAGCTCAAGGCTACACGCAGGTTGAAGGAGTTGATTTCGATGAAACTTTTGCACATGTTGCTAGACTTGAGGCTATTCGCATATTACTTGCTTATGCTAACCATCATGATATCATCTTATATCAAATGGATGTGAAAAGTGCATTCCTCAATGGTAAGCTTGAGGAAGAAGTATATGTTGCTCAACCCCCAGGTTTTGAAGATCCAAAGCATCCTGACAAAGTCTTCAGACTCAATAAGGCCCTCTATGGCCTCAAGCTGGCCCCACGGGCGTGGTATGATACTTTGAAGGAATTCTTCATGAAGAATGGCTACACACCCGGTTCACTCGATCCTACTCTCTTTACTAAATCTTATGATGGTGAACTGTTTGTGTGCCAAATATATGTTGATGATATCATCTTTGGCTGTATTGACCAACGTTATAGTGATGAATTTGCCTATATGATGAGTGAAGAATATCAAATGTCTATGATGGGAGAGTTGAAATTCTTCTTAGGTCTTGAAATTCGTCAACAATGCAATGGCATATTCATATCTCAGGAGAAATACCTCAAGGATGTCCTGAAGAAATTCGGCATGCAAGATTGCAAAGGCATCAAAATTCCTATGCCCACAAATGGTCAACTATGCACTGATGAAAATGGTATTGACTTCGATCATAAGGTATACTGCTCCATGATTGGTTATTTATTGTACTTATGTGCATCTAGGCCAGATATAATGCTTAGTGTTTGCATGTGTGCCCGATTTCAAGCTGCACCGAAGGAATCACACCATAAGGCTGTGAAGCATTTTCTTCGATATCTAGCTCACACACCAACACCAGGATTATGGTATCCCAAGGGCTCGGATTTTGATCTCATTGGATATTCTGACTCTGACTATGCTGGTGATCGTGTGGACCGCAAGTCAACATCTAGTACTTGTCATTTCCTCGGACGATCCTTGGTCTGTTGGTCCTCGAAGAAACAGAACTGTGTATCGCTGTCTACTGCTGAAGCTGAGTACATTGCTGCTGGTTCTTGCTGTGCTCAACTGCTATGGATGAAGCAAACACTCAAGGACTATGGCGTCAACGTGAAGAATGTGCCTCTCCTCTGTGACAATGAGAGTGCCATCAAGATTGCTCACAACCCAGTTCAGCACTCGAAGACAAAGCACATTCAGATTCGTCATCATTTTCTTCGTGATCATGTGTTGAAGGGCGACATTTCTATTGAGCATGTGAAGACTAAAGAACAGCTAGCCGATATCTTCACAAAGCCCTTGGATGAGAAGAGATTTAGCAAGTTGCGGTGTGAGCTAAATATCTTAGAGTCTTCGAATGTACTTTGAAAAGGCACTCATCCTAACACTTATGCAAAATTGATGACTTAGATGTGCAATACATGAAGAAACGTTTTTTCTTCAATCAATGAAGAATAACACTCTAAGTGTAAAGAAATTAACGAAGAATTTGATTCCCAGAACCCTATGACAATTGTACGCGGTGTCTGAAATCATCATTCTTATACGGTGGGTCACGCCACCACAAAAGTTGAAAATCTTCAATTTGAGTTTTTTTTCATTTTTGAAATTCCTCAGTTGTTCAAATTCTTCAACTTTACAAAATCTTCACTTGTTTTGTCGTTTTTCTTCATTGGCTATATATATAAGTTAATGTCCTCTACAGCATTCACTTATGGCTATTTCTTCACATTCGTTTTTCTGCTTACTGAATGCGATCGGACCCTTCCCCCTCTATGCTATACTCAATCCAATCTATTCATAAATTCTTCATGTGCGTTCTATTTGAAACTCGTTCAAAATCTTCACTGTGTCCTTGTCAGTTGAAGAAATTGCGAACGGAACGTTAAAACTAATCTTATCCAAATTTTCGGTTTTGCCGCTCAAACCGTTCCGCATCCCATGATGAATTTTTTATTCACCCACGATCTTACACGATCTCCACCTCTCTGTACGTGGGTGACACATGTCGTGCGAAGGAGAAGGGTCAGGGGCACGTTCGTCCCAAATCTTCGGGCGAACAGTTTTTCACTGCCACTATAAATACCCCTCACCCCTTCCTCACTTCCTTTACTCCGCTCGATCTCTCTCTCCCGCTCGAGCTTCCCAAACCCTAGCGTCGCCGCTACTCCATCGTCACCGGTGAGGAAGAGCTTCACTGCCTTGACCTCGTCGCCATCGTACTCGCGCCGATCGCGGAAATCTTCACCTCCGCCACCGCCGTAGACGTCTTCCTCCGCCAAGTTAGGGCGTGGAAGATCTACACCGACGAACTTCACTTCTCCATCTCTGTGTTCGTCGTGTTCTTCATTCAGGGTAATTAAAAGTTACTTTTACCGCCCTCTTTGATTTGAAGTTTCTCTACAAAATCTTCAAAAGGTGTTTTATTCCTCAAATCCTCACACACAAAACACCTCACAAATCTTCTGCTCTTGATTCATTTCTCTAAGCTTTATTCTCTTCAAGACTCCTCAGTTGTGTGGATCTTTGATCTATACAACTCTGGAACCTAAGACAAAGCACGCTTAGTGAAATTCTTCAAGACACATCTGGTCAAATTCCTCAAACTTGTTCTTTTTGAAAAACCTTCTGAGAACGCATATGACCTCTCCAAATTCCTCGCAACTATATTCTGTTCACAGGTACTCATGTCCGCTGCTGAATCACTAGGTTCTCATCAACTTAACTCATTTGCAACGTTCCTCGAAGAAAAACTGCATACTTCTTCAGAGAATTCGATTGTTCAAATTCCTCAGTTGAAGAATATGGCAGATGGTAAGAAGCCACAGAAAGGAGGAAAGAAACCTGAGGTCATGACTGCTTTTGAGATCCTTGAGGACATTTATAAATATTACTGCACACCTGATGAAGCCAAGTTTGGCAAAGAGAACAAAAATCAGCGCAAGGTGTGCATTCAGAGAATAGAAAGGAGATGGGCAAGAGAATGGAAGGAATACAGATACGTTACTCCAAAATAAATGAAGAAATTCGCTCTCAACCCTCCATGCCCAAGACTTCCACTGGCACCTGGCCAAGTGGCTGATCCCACTAGCGTCAAACGCGGTGAGGACTTCCCTGAAGAATGGGCCAGGCGTCAAGCCAAGTTGGCAAGACAAGCCAGAGAAGCAGTGAGGAAATTCAACAAAGATTCTGCTGCTGCTGCCACTGAGGCCTCCGTCAAGCCGAGGAAATCAATGGCAAAGAAGCCTGCTCGTAAGCCAAGTGCTTCACCAACATTGCCCTCACGGCCAAGTTCCTCAGCTGCGCCCTCACGGCCAGGAACTTCAAAATCTTCAAAACCAATTGCTCAAGCTGCTCCTGTTCCTCCAAAGTCCCCAGCTGTTTCGACAAAGTCCTCAGCACCTGTGCATCTGGCCTCGTGCCAAAGGACTGCAGGCATCTCCATTGCCTCTGGTGTCTCAGCAAGTTCCTCAGCTGCACCAAATTCTTCATTTGGCCCCACTCTGCTAAAGACCAAGGCAACTGCTGGACGAGGTCCTCGGCCAAGTTCCAAGAAGAAACAGGTCGCCTTCCAAGAGCCACCTGAAGATGATGTGGCTAATGATGATGAACTTGCGGAAATCATCAGAGATAGACAACAAAGGGCCGCTAGAGCCAAAGGCACACCTGTGCCACTGCTTTTGGATCCAAGGGCGATCCTCGATTATATTGATCTCTGGCATAAGGACCCAAATACACCTATGCCTGACTTCAAGTTGACACCTGGTCAAAATCACATGCTGACTCACTTCATCCAAGAGGAGAAGTGGAAATATGATCAGGCCAGGCAGATCAAGAACGCCCAGTACAAGAAAGAGAAGTTTCTGAAGACCAACGTGGTCAAAATGTCGACTGATGAACTCATCAAAATTTAGTCTGACATCAAAACCCTCAGCGACAAATTCAATTCATACTATGCTGATTGGAAAGGAGCCAAAGTCAGGTTTGTGAAACTGACTGGAAAGTTCACAAATGTTGCAGCCCCATCACAACAAGAAGTTCCTCAAGCTGAAGCTTCTGCTCAGCCCACTGAAGAACATGCCAGCACCGCTGATGACTTTCAGGATGCTAAAGAAAATGCTAGTTCCAGGGCTGATGACTCCATTCCAGCCGCTGAAGAAATTTTCAGGGCATCCACTAGTGGTGCGCCTGAAGAAACTGAAGAAGTCAGGTCAACTGCATCAGTTGCGCCTGAAGAAATACAAACAGATTCCTCAGCTCCACCTGCGCCTACACCAACTCCTATCCTTCCATCTGCATCAGATGTGAAGAAGACCAAGGCTGCAGAGCGAGCTGCAGTGAAGAAAAGGAAAGTATCAAGTGCTTCAGAATCTTCAGCTCCAAAGAAGATGAAGCCTATGACCAGCTCTTATGAAAATCCGATCGATGCTGTTCCGATTTCCACCATGCCATCAAAGGACCTTGTTCCTTTTGGTGAAGAATATGAGATCCCAAGCGGATCTGATGAAGAAACTCAATCTGCTGCTTCGTCAGAGCAGATTGATGAGGAAATTGAAGTGGATACGATCCCTTCAACCCCAGTGGTATCATCACCAATGCCTCAGTTTACTGCTGAAGAGGCTGGTGTTGAAGAAATTGACGATGAAGACGCGGACATTGGAAGCACAACGCCAGTGATGAATGATGACTTTTGGCATAGTCAGCATCCCAATTCTCCACTCTTCACCCCACTACAGCAAATTCCTCACTCCCCTGCACCAACAGTTCAATTGGGCTCTGAAGAAACTCATCCCACCTCATCTGTCCGTGAAGACATTCCAGCCACTAGTGCTGAAGAAACTGCTGCTGCTGAAAATGTGACAACTCAGACTGCACCTGAGGAGGAACCAGAAATTCCTCAGACCGATGAACCTGAGATCGCGATTCCTGAGGTCGTGATGCAACTCACTGACACCCCTCTGCCAAAGCCAAAGGATCCGTTCTCAAGGAAGCAAAAGTTCAAGGCTAAAGACTTCTTTGGCGAGCACGTGTTCTTCACAGATTACAACCCATATGACTCTGCTCTCATAAGGAAGAGGCGTTTCTGGACTGCTAGTCAAGCCAATTTATATTCCTCAGTGCTATTCAACAAAGGCAAAGTCTTCGATCATGCACATATTCCTCACGTGGACATGGAATCTCTGTCATGCTTCCAGCCAGTCCTCAGTGTTCTTCACGACGCTGGGCTACTAAATTTCTGCACTGACATATGTGATTGGAATGAAGAACTCATTCTTCAGTTCTATGCAATGTTGCACATCACAGGCGACTCTGAAGATGTAAACTCATGGTTCTGGACTGGATGACAGAGAACACTCATTACAAGGCACCAGCGTCTGAATTGCTTCATGCCCTACCACTCAGTCCTCCCCTTGAAGATGCACGTTGTGTCTATAGTGAACCTGAGCTTTCAAATCACTACATGCAAGTTTTGATGAAGCCTTTGAAGCCAGGGCAGGCCTCTAGAACCAATTTCCTCGTCAAGGAATTACTGTATGTGCCTCGGACTGTCTATCGCATTCTGTCGAAGACAATGAGTCCTATCAAAGGCCACGACTCAAATGATGAAGAAGTCATTGGCATCATGAAGAATATGCTTTTCAACATCTGTCATGGCGTTCCCGTCAACTTCCATGATTTCTTCATGAGGACTCTGGCCAATATTGCTATGTCACCGTTTGAGCTGAAGCCTTATGCGCCATGGATTATGAGATTCATCAGGACAAGGTCTTCACTCAACTACAAAGCTGACGCTCTGAACCACTGCAGCTACTTGCCTCCAATTGAAGTCCTCAAAAGGACATTTTCCTCAGCTGATGACAAAGGCAAGGCAACTGCTGTGATCGATGAAGGCATTCGTCCATTGGATGGTTAATTTCTCAAGGCTGCATCCTATTCCACCAATGATGACTCTGCCACACATGACTCTGCCGCCAACAATGCCAAGCAAAATCCTCAAGCCACAGCACCCAGGGTGATGACTGATCGTGAGTTACTCCTCAGTCTTCATCAGAAGGTTGATCGCAATCACAAATGGGTCAAGCGTCAGTTTTGTTCAATTCTTCACAACATGACTTCAACACACAATGGAGTGAAGAAAAACCACTACTACCTCCATGAAACCCTCAACCACACCTGGGTTGTTCTGTCTCAAGTTTACAGCACTGAAGATCTGAAGAAAATGGGTCTCAAAGAAGAGTTTGACTGGTCTGCACCTCCTCCGAAGAAATACAAGAAGGTCAAGGTTCCTTCTTTGGTGGCCAGCTCCTATTCTTCATCGCGTGACACTGCTGAAAGTGAAGACTTGGACGACACAGTGGCAGACCCTACTACAACAACCGACCCCGACAACGTTGGCGCTCCTTCATCAACTTGATTATCTTCAGGGGCGTTAGTCCTCAGTTTCGATCCTTTTGGTCATTCGATGCCAAAGGGGGAGAAATCTGAGTTAGTCTTCAAGCGGGTCTATTTTAACGCCCATATACAACGTTTTTTTTTTGCTAAGTTACAACTCTCGTTCTTCTGAAACTTTTATTGGATCAAGTTGTAAACTTAAACCCGATGGTGGTCTGATACTTCTGCTACGTTATTCTCCATGCTTATTCCTCGTTAATATTATCGCACACATGCTGAAATACGTCAGTCACCATTTTTCATCGTGCATTTCAAATTCTTCATATTATATATCGAATGCGTGTATGAATTACAAGATATAGGGGGAGATCTCCATGATTCATCTCTTCAAGTGTGCATTGCTTGAAAAGCAAATTCCTCACTATGCACAACTTCAGGGGGGGTTCTTCTATATCTTGCAATCAAATTCCTCAATATTAGTTTACACTTCATATATTTATCCCCATTGAAAACTTAACCTATATTATCATCAATCACCAAAAAGGGGGAGATTCTAAGTGTATCTAGTGCCCCTTAGTGATTTTGGTGTATTCAAGACTTATAGGTTAAGGATCTGATGCATTTATGAGTGTACACAGGTCTATAAGTCTATGAGGAGTTTGATATTTACAAAGAAAGTCGACCCCTAAAAATGAAGTTCTTCGACTGAAGACTTTGATATTATGAAGACTTTCTGAAGACTTTGAAAGTGAAGAAATTGGTGTAACCTTGAAGACTTGGTATTCATTCGAGGAACATGAAGCGTGAAGACTTTTGTTTTCATAGTTTCATTTTCTCTTTCTTGAGTCATAGGAAACACCGTACTGTTAAAGGGGTCGAGGAAATACTAAGGAAAAATTTCCATGTGATGCTCAACTCAAAATACTACACCTACCAATCCCTTCGAGTGAAGCCATTGGAAATCTCATACAGTTCAGTCAATTTCTTCAGTGACAGAGACGCGGTTCTTCTGGTCACTGAGGACTTTGTTCTGACTGAGGAGTTAGGAATTGGCCAGTGCGGATTGCCTACACAGTGAGGAACAGGATAGCCCTGAGGAATTTGTACCTCAAATTTCCGATCGTTGCTGTGCTACGCGCCAGCTGTCCCAAAATATCTTATCCATCCAACGGTCATATCATTGAAAGGCATTTATGTCTTATCATGTCGGGCTGCTCCCTAGGCTATAAATAGCCGCCCCCTACAACCACTAGCTGGTTGGCTGCTCCGCTAGAAACTGACACTTGTCAATTGAGAGTATCCCATCCTCCGAGGACTTTGAGCAAAAATCATCAAGTGAGGAAAATCCAAAACGCAAACCCAAACACCTACAAACCCAAAGTGATTGAGCATCACTGAAGAGATTGATCCTGCGTGGATCCGATGCTTGTTACCTTTGAAGACTGTGCTTCTTCCAGACGATTAGGCGTCATGGTCTAGAGCATCCAAGAGGAATTGTGGATCGCCGAGTGCACCGAGTTTGTGAAGGTTCGGAAGTCACCTGAAGACTTACCACGAGTGATTGGGTGAGAACTGTGTGTCCTTAGTTCAAGGAGAATACGGTGAGGACTGTGTGTCCTCAGGTTTAAATACCTAGCCGCTCCAACCAGATGTACAACTGAGACAACAGTTGGAACTGGTCTACCAAATCATTGTCTTCACCAAGTCAACTGGTTCTATTTCCTCAACACTTTCATTTCCTCATTACTGTGTTGTGTGTTTGTTCATATCTGTGTTTGAAAACTCTGACTGAAGACTTTCTCAATTTCCTCAGTTCAATTCCTTCAGTCTGTTTGTGTTCATCTTGTGCTATCCTGTGCTTACGCTTTCTGTACTCTGTGTTTGTGTTCATTTCATCATGATGATCATGCATGTATTCTGTTATGTTTACTTCTGAGTACTTATTCCGCTGCAAGTAGTTGTTCGCTAAGGAATTTCCTCACTAGCAAATTCCTCAGTGAAGAATTTCATAAATATCGCCTATTCACCCACCCTCTAGTCGATATAAAGCACTTTCAATCAGGCGTTTGAGGCCTTGAAGAAACAATTGGCCGAGCCGCCGGTTCTTGCTGTCCCATTGAAAAGGAGCCTTTGTTATTATATGTGGCTGCCAATGGCCGAGATGTTAGTGTAGCCATTGTGGTGGAAAGGAAGGACTCAGGCAAGGAGCATCCAGTTAAGCGGCCGGTTTACTACATCAGTGAGGTGCTTATTGAGTCCAAGCAGAGGTATCTGAAAGCACAAGTGCTCCCTGGGTGATTTTGATAATTAATGACAACATATCTCTTGTTGGACTAATACTTTTACCTAGTATGTTTCAGATAAGTGCAACAAATTAGGTGGCATGGACTAAAGGATGTGAAACCCCTTCAAGATGCTAAGGACAAAGGATTGGCTCAAGCTTCAAGATCAAGACTCTACATTTTATATTTTAGTGATCCAAGAGCACATTGAGTCTATAGGAAAAGCCAATACTATTAAGAGGGGATGCTTAATGGCTTGCTTGCTCAAAGTGCTTAGTGATATGCTCCAAAACCCTCAACTATCTTCCCACATCCACATATAACCTAAACCAAAAGTCTAACTCGGCCCCACCGATTCTTTCTATCCGGCGCCACCGAGTTCAGATGTCATAGCCACTGCCACAAACCCTAGGTAAATCGGTTTCACTGACAGGGATCTCGGTCTCACCGAGATGGGATTGTAATCTCTCTGTGTATGTCCATTACCAAAATCGGTCTCACCGAGTTTAAGCAATCGGTACTACCGAGATTACAATCCAAACTCTCTGGTCAGCTTATTACCAAAATCGGTTCCACCGAGGTTGTGTAATCGGTCTCATCGAGTTTGCCTGACCAACTCTTTGGTTAGCTTATTACCAAAATCGTCCCACTGAGTTTGTGTAACCGGTCTCACCGAGATTACGTTATGCCCTAACCCTAACCATATCGGTCCTACCGAGTTGCATCTCAGTCCCATCGAAAATCCTAACGGTCACTAGGTTTACTAAATCGGTCCGACAGAGTTTCTCAATTCGGTCTCACCGAGATTGGTAAATTGTGTGTAACGGCTAGATTTTGTGTGGAGGCTATATATACCCCTTCACCCACTCTTCATTCGTGGAGAGAGCCATCAGAACATATCTACACTTCCAATACACATTTTCAGAGAGAGAAGCACCTACTCATGTGTTGAGGCCAAGATATTCCATTCCCACCATATGAATCTTGATCTCTAGCCTTCCCCAAGTTGCTTTCCAATCAAATCTTCTTTCCACCAAATCCAAATCCTATGAGAGAGAGTTGAGTGTTGGGGAGACTATCATTTGAAGCACAAGAGCAAGGAGTTCATCATCAACACACCATTTGTTACTTCTTGGAGAGTGGTGTCTCCTAGATTGGCTAGGTGTCACTTGGGAGCCTCCGATAAGATTGTGGAGTTGAACCAAGGAGTTTGTAAGGGCAAGGAAATCGCCTACTTAGTGAAGATCTACCGCTAGTGAGGCAAGTCCTTCGTGGGTGATGGCCATGATGGAATAGACAAGGTTGCTTCTTCGTGGACCCTTCGTGGGTGGAGCCCTTCGTGGACTCGCGCAACTGTTACCCTCCGTGGGTTGAAGTCTCCATCAACGTTGATGTACGATAGCACCACCTATCGGAACCATGACAAAAACATCCGTGTCTCCAATTGTGTTTGAATTCTCAAAACTCTTCCCTTTACATTCTTGCAAGTTGCATGTTTTACTTTCCGCTGCCCATATACTCTTTGCATGCTTGCTTGATATGTATTGTGTTTGTTAAACTTGTGCCAAAACTCCATTTCAACTTAAAGAAATTAAAAACTGCAACTTTTGTTACTTAGTGTCTACTTACCCCCCTCTAGACACCTCTTCTCGATCCTTTCAATTGGTATTAGAGCTTTGGTCTCCATTGCCTTTTAAACACCTTTGGAGGAAGATGGATGTGTCTACCTTGGGGAGTCTTAGACATAGAGTGCCTATTCTTGATGGAGAATATTTTCATGAGTGGAAAAATGAAATGCTTGAGATTTTCAATGAATATCACTTGAACAAGTACATTGCTAGCCCTTGTGCACCTCATATTGATCCCTTGCATCCCACACTCGAAGAAGATCTTGACATGATTCGCAATCTTAGAACCATAAATCTTATCATAAGAGGATTGCCCAAAAATTTGATTGCTAGTTTGCCTACTCTTGATTGTGCCTATACTATATGGAAATTTCTTGAGGAACGATTTCCGGATTATTCCTTGAAAAATTTAGACGAAATTCTTCATAAATCTATTGCTTTGAGTAAGATGAACTCTAGTGATCCTAGTTTTGGTGATTGTCTATCTGAGCTCACCAATCTCATGCGTGCCATAGGAAGTGTTGGGATCATTAGTGATATCATATCCGAAGCTATTAGAATTCATAAAGGTGACCATTGTGATGATCATTTGTCTAATGAATTACCTTCTCTAGGAATTGATCAATCACAAAATGATGTTGAACATGGATACTATGATGAGGATGATGATAGTGACTATGATCTTGATGATGCGATGAGACACTTTGGTCTTATGGCAAATCTTCGTGGCTACAT
The DNA here is from genome assembly GCA_032464435.1 of Aegilops umbellulata. Classification (NCBI taxonomy): domain Eukaryota; kingdom Viridiplantae; phylum Streptophyta; class Magnoliopsida; order Poales; family Poaceae; genus Aegilops; species Aegilops umbellulata. The sequence goes on along the minus strand of CP136056.1, from coordinate 26,990,475 downwards.
GGCTGGAGGAAAGGAATGGGTCCTTGATAGTGGATGTACTGATCATATGACCGGAGATAAAGACATGTTCCATGAGCTTGCTGGAAATGACAGCCCTCGAAAGTATGTCACTTTTGGTGATAATTAAAAGGGTAAGGTGATTGGCCTTGGTAAGGTGGCCATCTCACATGATAGCTCCATACAAAATGTCATGCTCGTTGAATCTCTTGGCTACAACTTACTTTCAGTATCTAGACTTGCTGATTTCGGTTTCAATGTCCTATTTACTAAAGTAGACTGCCAAGTGTTTTGTAGAGACAATCATAAAATGGTCTTTACCGATGTACGTAGAGGTGATCTATACATTGTTGATTTCACTAAAAAGGCTCAACCTAAAACTTGCTTAATTGCTAAATCTTCTAAAGGCTGGTTGTGGCATAGAAGACTAGGCCATGTGGGCATGCGATACCTTGACAAACTCATTAAAGGAAATCATATCCTTGTGGTTAACGATGTCATATTTGACAAGTATAGACTTTGTAGCGCTTGTCAAGCAGGGAAAAAAGTTGGAGGAATTCATCGCGCTAAGAACATCATGACCACAAGAAGACCACTCGAGCTACTTCACATGGATCTCTTTGGTCCAAATGCCTACAAGAGTCTCGGTGGTAACTCATTTGGTCTAGTCATAGTTGATGATTTTTCAAGATTTACGTGGGTGTTCTTTCTTGATGACAAACCGCAGGTCCAAAAGATCATCAAAAACTTTGCTAGGAAGGCCCAAAATCAATTTGACGTGAAGATCAAGAAGGTTCGGAGCGACAACGGAATGGAGTTCAAGAACGCAAATGTGGACACCTTTCTGGACGAAGAAGGGATTTCACATGAGTTCTCGGCTACGTACACACCTCAACAAAATGGAGTTGTTGAGAGGAAGAACCGGACTCTTATCGATATGGCAAGAACGATGCTTGATGAGTACAAGACGCCAAAACACTTTTGGGCGGAAGCGGTTGAGACAACTTGTCATGCAACAAATCGCTTGTATCTTCACAAGCTACTCGGCAAGACGGCATACGAGCTCCTCACCGGTAACAAACCCCAAGTTGGATACTTTCGAGTATTCAGCTCAAAGTGCTACATTCTTGATAAGCATCATCGTTCTAAATTTTCTCCTAAGTCTCATGAAGGTTTCCTACTTGGTTATGGCTCAAACTCTCACACATACCATGTCTACAAAAATTTCACCCGAAAGGTTGAAGAAACGGTAGATGTGAAGTTTGATGAATCTAACGGCTTGCAAGTAGAGCAATTGCCAATTGATGTAGGATACAAAGATCCCTCGGAAGCAATCCAAGACTTGTCTATTAGCAAGATTCGTCCAACGGAGATGAAGGAGAGTACCTCATCTGTCCAAGTGGAAGCTTCTACCTCACGACAAGGTGAACCAAGAGTTAATAGGGAAGCATCCACAAGTGGGACACACCAAGATGAAGAAAACAAGGAAGCGCACCAAGATGAACGTCAACAACCTCCCTCACCATCATGACAAGAGGATGATAACGCTAACAATGAAAAAGGCCAAGAAGAAGAACAAGATGAAGAAGATGTTCAACCAAGACCCAAGCAAAAGCTTTCACGAGTTCGAGCAAGAATTGCTAAAGATCATCCCATTGAGCAAATCTACAATGATATCCAAACCGGGAGAATAACTCGCTCTAAAACTTGTTTGGCTAAATTTTGTGAACATTACTCATTCATCTCTAGCATTGAACCTATGAAGGTTGAAGAAGCATTGGAGGATCCGGACTGGATAAACGCTATGCATGAAGAGCTACACAACTTTGAGAGAAATCAAGTGTGGACATTGGTCGAGAAGCCCGACAACAACCACAACATCATCGGTACCAAATGGGTGTTTCGCAACAAGCAAGATGAAGATGGACAAGTGGTTCACAACAAGGCACGTCTCGTCGCCCAAGGCTACACACAAGTCGAAGGTATGGACTATGGTGAGACATATGCTCCCGTTGCTAGACTTGAGTCCATTTGCATCTTACTTGCTTATGCAAATCACCATGATATCACTTTGTACCAAATGGACATTAAAAGTGCTTTTCTAAATGGTGAAAATTGAGGAGGAAGTTTATGTCAAACAACCTCTCGGCTTTGTCAATCCTAAGAAACCTAATCATGTCTACAACCTTCACAAAGCCCTTTATGGTCTTAAACAAGCTCCTAGAGCATGGTATAAATGCTTGACCAAGTTCCTTATTGAAAAAGGCTTTGAAATTGGAAAAATAAATTCTACTCTTTTTACTAAAAGGGTTAATGGAGAACTATTTGTATGCCAAATTTATGTTGATGATATTATATTTGGATCAACTAACCCTCATTTTAGTAAAAAGTTTGGGAAGCTAATGTCGAAGAAGTTTGAGATGTCTATGATGAGTGAACTCAAATTCTTTCTTGGTTTGCAAATCAAGCAAACTAAGGAAGGTACCTTTGTCTCTCAAACGAAGTACACCAAGGACTTATTCAAGAAGTTCAATATGCAAGAATGCAAAGGTATGACCACACCCATGCCTACTAGTGGACATCTTGATTTGACCAAAGATGGTGAACTGGTTGATCAAAAGGTTTATCGCTCTATGATTGGTTCATTATTATATCTATGTGCTTCACGTCCCGATATCATGCTAAGTGTGTGCATGTGTGCATGATATCAAGCTGCTCCTAAGGAATGTCATCTTAAGGCCGTGAAGAGGATAGTGAGATACTTAATTCATACACCAAATTTTGGCATTTGGTATCCAAAGAGGGCTTCCTTTGATCTTGTTGGCTACTCCGACTCGGACTATGCCAGGGACAAGGTTGGTAGAAAGTCCACTTCGGGTACTTGTCAATTCCTTGGTAGATCTCTTGTGTCTTGGTCTTCCAAGAAACAAAACTCGGTATCCTTATCCACCGCTGAAGCGGAATACATTGCCGCTGGTTCATGTTGTGCTCAATTACTTTGGATGACCCAAACTCTTAAAGATTATGGGATATATGTGAAACATGTTCCATTACTTTGTGACAATGAAAGTGCTATCAAGATTGCTCACAATCCCGTGCAACATTCTCGAACTAAGCATATTGAAGTTCGTCATCATTTCATTCGAGGTCACGTTGCTAAGGGCGACATAAACTTGAAGCATGTTCGCACCGATAAGCAATTAGCGGATATATTCACTAAACCACTTGATGAGAAAAAGTTTTGCAGGTTAAGAGGTGAATTGAACATCATTGATGCTTCAAACTTGGAGTAGGAACTCCATTGGATACATGCAAGACTTGAGCTTACGACTAATCCTTGATATTTCTCCTATGATGATTATCTTATGTCTTGGAAAATTTGCATCTTGCATGTTATCTAACCCTTGTAGGTGCTTGGATGAATCTAATTATGTGAGATTGCAACTCTCTCACATCTTGAGCAATCTCTACATCACCAAGTCTCTACACAATGGTGGTTGAAGACAAGGAAGCATGAAACCATTCAAACATATCCTTTGACAAATTATATGTTGAGTTTCTTAATTGTCATGATGGATACACAAGTGCTCTTCCTTGCAAAAACTAACCCATATAGGTAGATGAACTCAAACTCCAAGTGGTTCTCCCAACTCTTGATGCGCTACATCAGCCTTGAGAAACCCACACAAGTTCAACTACATGATCACAATCAACACCACAATCCAAGGTATGTTATTCCATCTTAGAGAAGCTTTACTCCAAGTCATGAGTCAAAGCAACTCGACAAGATGAGAATACATCAAGATGCTTAAACAAAAAATGGTAATCCCATTTTGAGCTTAAACGATGAGTATGACCTATGATCAAGTGATCTCACTTGACTCCTAAGTCAATATACTCTAACATAGGTGACTTTGTCACCGCCCAACTCTAGATGAAGTTCTCTTGTGTTCTTTTCTGTGCTTTTGCATTTGTCTCATGCATATTTGTTTCCCCTTTCAAAAACAAAACAAAACTTAATCTATATCTTTTAGTTTCTTTTCCTTGCTTTATGTTCTGCATTTTCTGCATCCAATTCATTGCAAATCTTTCAGTAAATTCCTTGCATATCTTTCTGAGATCTCTTTTGCCTAGTGAGCTGAGGTGACAAGTGTTTTTATCTGTGATGAACTCGGTTCCACCGGTTTCATGTCTCCGGTCTAGCCGAAGTTTTTCGGTGCAACCGAAGCATCCAACTCGGTGACACCGATTTCACTACAAGAAAAACAACTTGCCACTCATTTCTGCCTCATTTTTTATCCAGCTTCACTCAATGAATCTTGTCCTCTGCAAGCATCACATTTACCTTAATGCTTTGTACTGTGATTCAAGGACCGAACCCATGCACAACAAATTCCAGAAGACCCTTCTTGGAAATTGATGTCAAAGGGGGAGAGAGAGATCACATCAAAGCCTAATTATATCTCTAGGGGAGAGATCTCTAGGGGGAGTGAATATTCCAAGAAAGAGTAATCTTCAAGGATCCCAGATGCTTGATGTTCACGAGGAGAGTTGTCACATGTCTTCTTGGGGGAAAGACATGTTAATATGTGCTTATTTGCATTAGCTCGGTTCATTTGTTTCTTTGAGCTATGATTTTCTGTTCCCTATCTTCTCCCAGTATCCCATGATAGACTCAGGGGGAGCAAGACTTCCAAGGGAAAGAAAATTCTTGAATTCATTGCATATCTTTTTATTTGGGGACATGTCAATATCTAATGTGATACTCAGTACCCGTTCTACATGTCATCCCAGTCTTGGTACTCTTGTGGTTTCTTTTGTTTGCTCTAGCTAGTAGGTGCATCTGTGTTATCTAACCTTGTTTACGCAGGTTCATCTCATCCTAGCCAACTCAAGACCACAAGGTAAGTATATGCATCATAGTCATGTGTATGAGAAATTATTGCTAATGTACATACTGTTTGCAAGAAGGACTCATGGGCATGAAAGTACATTTCCCATATTCATATCCTTTGCTCTGATGCATATAGCCAAGATACATGTAACACATTGTCTACTCTGTCATGGTTATGCTCTCACATGCTTCTCTATTCCATATTCACATGAGTGCATACATGTAGGGGGAGCCTATGTTTGTTACATGTCTTTCCAAAGCTTTACTTGCTATTCTATGTATCTTCATCTAAAGCTTTGATGTATGTTGCCATCAATTACCAAAAAGGGGGAGATTGAAAGCACAAGTGCTCCCTGGGTGATTTTGATAATTAATGACAACATATCTCTTGTTGGACTAATACTTTTACCTAGTATGTTTCAGATAAGTGCAACAAATTAGGTGGCATGGACTAAAGGATGTGAAACCCCTTCAAGATGCTAAGGACAAAGGATTGGCTCAAGCTTCAAGATCAAGACTCTACATTTTATATTTTAGTGATCCAAGATCACATTGAGTCTATAGGAAAAGCCAATACTATTAAGAGGGGATGAGGTGTTGCTTAATGGCTTGCTTGCTCAAAGTGCTTAGTGATATGCTCCAAAACCCTCAACTATCTTCCCACATCCACATATAACCTAAACCAAAAGTCTAACTTGGCCCCACCGATTCTTTCTATCTGACGCCACCGAGTTCAGATGTCATAGCCACTGCCACAAGCCCTAGGTAAATCGGTTTCACCGACAGGGATCTCGGTCTCACCGAGATGGGATTGTAATCTCTCTGTGTATGTCCATTACCAAAATCGGTCTCACCGAGTTTGAGCAATCGGTACTACCGAGATTACAATGCAAACTCTGTGGTCAGCTTATTACCAAAATCGGTTCCACCGAGGTTGTGTAATCGGTCTCACCGAGTTTGCCTGACCAACTCTCTGGTTAGCTTATTACCAAAATCGGTCCCATTGAGTTTGTGTAATCGGTCTCACCGAGATTACGTTATGCCCTAACCCTAACCATATCGGTCCTACCGAGTTGCACCTCAGTCCCATCGAAAATCCTAACGGTCACTAGGTTTACTAAATCGGTTTGACCGAGTTTCTCAATTCGGTCTCACCGAGATTGGTAAATTGTGCGTAACGGTTAGATTTTGTGTGGAGGCTATATATACCCCTTCACCCACTCTTCATTCATGGAGAGAGCCATCAGAACATATCTACACTTCCAATACACATTTTCTGATAGAGAACCACCTACTCATGTGTTGAGGCCAAGATATTCCATTCCCACCATATGAATCTTGATCTCTAGCTTTACCCAAGTTGCTTCCCACTCAAATCTTCTTTCCACCAAATCCAAATCCTGTGAGAGAGAGTTCAGTGTTGGGGAGACTATCATTTGAAGCACAAGAGCAAGGAGTTCATCATCAACACACCATTTGTTACTTCTTGGAGAGTGGTGTCTCCTAGATTGGCTAGGTGTCACTTGGGAGCCTCCGACAAGATTGTGGAGTTGAACCAAGGAGTTTGTAAGGGCAAGGAGATCGCCTACTTCTTGAAGATCTACCGTTATTGAGGCAAGTCCTTCGTGGGCGATGGCCATGATGGAATAGACAAGGTTGCTTCTTCGTGGACCCTTCGTGGATGGAGCCCTTCGTGGACTCACGCAACCGTTACCCTCCGTGGGTTGAAGTCTCCATCAACGTGGATGTACGATAGCACCACCTATCGGAACCATGACAAAAACATCCGTGTCTCCAATTGTGTTTGAATTCTCCAAACTCTTCCCTTTACATTCTTGCAAGTTGCATGCTTTACTTTCCACTGCCCATATACTCTTTGCATGCTTGCTTGATATGTATTGTGTTTGTTAAACTTGTGCTAAAACTCCATTTCAACTTAAAGAAATTAAAAAGTGCAACTTTTGGTACTTAGTGTCTAATCACCCCCCCCCCCTCTAGACACCTCTTCTCGATCCTTTCAGTATCCGCAATGGCAGAAGCTTGTATATGGGGTGTTCATGGCTAGTCGAAAGCTCAAGCAATATTTTCTAGGTCATCCCATCACTATGGTTAGTTATGCTCCTTTAGGGGATATTATTCAGAATAGAGAAGCCACGGGTCGGGTAGCCAAGTGGGCCATTGAGCTTGGACCTCATGGTTTGAAGTATATGCCTCGAACAGCCATTAAGTCTCAAGCACTTGTGGACTTCATAAATGATTGGACAGAGTTGCAGATGCTTGAGGAGAAGCTCGATAACACATATTGGACTATTCACTTTGATGGATCCAGGCAGTTGGAGGCCTCGATGGTTGGAGTCATTTTGACTTCCCCACGAGGTGATAAATTTGCTTACGTTCTCCGGTTGATGTTCCCTTGTACTAACAATGCAGCTGAGTATGAGGCCTTGCTCCATGGTCTTCGGATGGCTAAGGAGATGAACTTAAGCCGGGTGAGGTGTCTCGGCGACTCAGATCTGGTGGCTCAGCAGGTTTCTGGTACTTGGGATTCCAAGGATCCACTCATGGTGGCTTACCGTCGAGAGGTTGATGCTATCGCGGGTCACTTCAAAGGTTATCAAGTTGAACATCTTGATCGCTGGAAAAATGAGGCAGCTGATGCTTTGAGCCGGATAGGGTCCCAGCATAAGCCGGTGCCACCTAACACTTTCCTGGATGTCCTGCATAACCCTTCGATCAAATTACTTACAAAGGAAGATCTTGCTATTCCTGACCCGGAAGCACAACTGGTGGCGGCTCTTCATGCTATTCCTGATTGGACAGTTCCATATTTGGCTTATATGACCCGGGGCGAGTTACCTAAGGATGAAACTATGGCCATGCCGATAACCCGGCGGTCTAAGTCAATGTCTATTGTCAATAGAGAGTTACATCATCGCAGTGTTACAGGGGCGTTTCAACGTTGCGTTTCTCCTGAAGAAGGCTGCGAAATTTTATGGGATATTCATGAAGGAGATTGTGGTCATCATGCCGGCTCCAAGTCTCTCATAGCCAAGGCTTTTCATCATGGATTTTATTGGCTGGCGGCTCATGCTGATGCAGAAGATTTGGTCAATAAATGTGATGGTTGTCAGAAATTTGCGCTACGAACTCATGTGCCGGCTTAGGAATTGAGGATGATTCCAATTGCTTGGCCGTTTGCCATCTGGGGGCTTGATATAGTTGGTCCTTTCAAAAGGTCCAAGGATAAGAAGACCCACCTTTTGGTGGTGGTTGACATATTTACAAAGTGGGTCGAAGCGGAGCCGGTTAGTAAGTGTGACATGGCGACAGCGGTTCAATTCATCAAAAAGGTGATTTTCCATTTTGGTTTTCCCCACAGCATTATAACTGATAATGGCACTAATTTTTCCAAAGGTGCTATGAAAGAATTTGTCAACGAGAGCATATTCGACTTGATGTATCCTCAATGGCTCACCCCTAGTCCAATGGTCAAGCTGAGCGAGCTAATCAAGAGATTCTGCGAGGCATCAAACCCCGGCTTATGGTCCCTTTGCAAGGGACGCCGGGTTGTTGGGTGGAGGAGTTACCCTCAGTATTATGGAGTATCAATACTACCCCCAACAGATCTACGGGTTACACACCTTTATTTATGGTTTACGGAGCAGAGACGGTTCTCCCTAGTGACATCTGTCACGATTCGCCCCGTGTGGCGGCCTATGTTGAAGCTGATAATGAAAAAGCACGTCACGATGCTCTTGACCTGTTAGATGAGGAGCGTGACCTTGTGGCGGCTCGTTCGGCGATTTACCAGGAAGATCTGCGCCGTTATCACTGCCGTCGGGTTAAAACCAGAACCTTTCAAGAAGGCGACTTGGTGCTCCGGCTTATCCAGGATCAGACTGATATGCATAAACTATCCCCACCTTGGGAAGGGCCTTTTGTGGTCAGCAAGAATCTGACCAATGGGTCATACTATCTTATTGATGTTAGAGACCGCAAGGACTCACGCACATCGGAGGAGGAGACCCGTCGGCCGTGGAATATTTCTCATCTTCGGCCTTACTATACTTGAGCTACCGGCTCTTGTGATGTACATATTTTGACGATGTATATATTATAATGAGTATAACAAAGCTGGCATACCTGATAATTTAGGGCCTCTATCATTTCATTTCTTCGAAACTGAGTCTTTGTTGTCATCTCACATGATCACTTAAGAGGCTTGATGTCCGAGTTACAGGGACCAAAGAGAGTTGGATGCACAACACATCTCAAACATAGGTACCCTCTGAGCGCAGCTCAGAAATATATCACTTGGGGGCTTCTTGTTCAATGAACACAACTATATTCACCCTTTTGATTGGCATGGACACCAGGTGTATTCACCAAAAATCCGGTTTGTCCTGCCTATATGCCAGATGCTTCACCATCAGGTAATCCTGAATGACCCGTCATATTCTTAACAGTCAATCTTTTAAATAAGACCCTGAACTTGTTAAGGTTAAAACATTGATTGGGTCATGAGAGAGCCGGCTTATGGAAAGAAAGGATAAACCCAGGCTATTAAGCCGCCATCCTTGAAACTTGGAGAAACCGGCTTGTTTGCACGATGCTACTCCAACCCCGCATACTCTCATAAGTCAATCTTTTAAAGACCCTGAACTTATCCGGGTTAAAATGTCGATTGGGTCATGTGAGAGCCGGCTCACAGAAAGCGCGGTTACTCCAGTGGCTATCATGCTAGTTTCATTGAAGTAGAGATTTTGGCTCGGAGGCCTATGAAAGCCTCGTGTTTTTTGGATTTTTTATTCATCTTGGATTTATATCGCCCCTTTTTTCTTACCATATAGTTTTCACAAGTCGGGCAAAGTAGCCCTGACTATGTCTCATATTTGGGATGTTACCCGCTGCCCTGGTTATGGACTTTTATGGTCACCAGTGGATTTATGTTGGGCATCATGACCCGCCCCACGGTAAACCGCCAAGGCACTTATGATTTGTTTGTGTGCAGGAAAAAGGGATAAACAACTTATCTACATAAACATAAATTGCATAGCCTCAACTGGTGGATCAGCAGTAGCATACAAACATGCACGATGGCATGACAGATCATGGTTTTCACTAGACTATTACATGACTCAGCAAGCCCAAAATGATCAAGTGTTTCAGAAGATCAAATATGAAATGTGAACCGCCCAGCGGATCAATTTTCTTGGCCTTGATGGCTTGAAGCTTCTGGATCATCCCTCGCCGGTTCTTCTTCCTCCTCCATCGGCTGGAAGTTTGGTGATGACCAGCCAATGCCACACAAGGCTTGGAATTCAGCTGCATCATCTATAAGTTCGGACGAATCAACTTCAGGGGCAAAATTATGCTTACAGATTGGAGGGATCAAGTCCATCACTTTGTAAGCCGGCGTGGGCATCTTCTGATTCTCCATACCATAAGTCGCCTGGTATTTTGAAAGATCCGTTTCATCGGCCATCAGACTGGCCAGTGGACGTATTTCCTTCACACAGGCAGCAAAGTCTTTTTTATCAAAGGGAGTGCCATATTCTTTAAAGCTTGGACACCCAGTGGCTATCTCGGCCGGGTCTAGCTCCTCCTGCCATGCTTTCGCCCGGTTTAAAGCCGTCACGGCACCGGCCCTTGCAGCCGACCACTTTATTTCTTCAATCCTGGCGGGTAAAATTTAGAGTTTTTTCAAAACATCACTGAGAAGAGTAGGCGCTTGATTGGTTGGGGAGATGGTAGCCAGAGTACGCTGAGTGCCAGTGTATAGTTGTTCAACAAGTGTATATACGGCTTTGAGCTTCACAAGCATTTCTTGACCAAGGTTACTGCTCCTAGGGCTTGTGTAATAATGCAGGGTCGATCGGACATGATTTGCAAACATGAAAAATAAGATTCGGTTATGATGCTGGCAATGTTACTTACCAAAGATAGCAGAGATCATCTGAGATATATGGTGCTTTAAGTCGGTATGCTCAGTGGTCACCTCTTGAAGAGAAGCTTCAGCTTTTTCAGCCCACTACGTCAGAGCAGCTCTCTCCTCAGCCCAGGCGGCTTTTTCAGTGTTGAAACTGGTCTTCAGTTTTTCTGTTTCTTCCAGGCTAAAGTTGAATTTTGAATCAGCCTTCCGGGTCCAGATTCTTGATGTTACAGCCGGGATTTCAAACGAGTCAATTGCGATTGCAGTTGAGCAGTGGCCTCCTGTATATGTATAGATTTGACATCATATTCATATTCGGGTTACAAGAATAAAAGTCCCAAGCCTTTCGCAAGCAACAACACTTGGTACTTGGGGGCTAATGGATGCAGACGAAATTCTTTATACAACGGTGCATATAAATAAGTCCCAAGTCCTTTGCAAGCAATAGCACTTGGCACTTGGGGGCTAATGCATATTGCTCGTGTTTCACTAACAAATTCTATGATGACCCCGTTATGTCAAAAATGACCACAGTCGGCTCATGGGGGAAACACAAGTTAATTCTGCTTTCTGAATAGCGATGAAGTAGTTCCAGTTCATTCATGATGATTAAACCGGCACTTGGGGGCTATGGCTGCAATGTTTGATCACTAGTGATTTGAAGACCCGATTTAATCTTGACAATGAAAGCCGGTCGTTGAGGGATTCTATCAAGGATGATCATTATATTTCTGACTATTCTAAGTCTACAACATATTCAACTCTGTTATATATGGTAGACTTGGGGGCTGACGGGGTATGCATAACTAATAAAGCAGGAGTTCATACCTCATATTTTCTGATGCATTTGCCTCACCATGTCAATTTCTAGATCGCGGCTGGTGTGTACTTGGTTGAGATAACCAGAGAGTACTTCGTTGATGCTCAATTGAGAGTACTTGGCGATATCAAATCTCACTTTTCGCTTTTCGGTGAGCTCCTCTTTGGCACAATGCTTGGCCAAGACAGTAGGGTTTCCCGGTTCTCGAAAACGGATGCCAGTAATCATAACATCCTCAGCATGTATTTCTGGCGGTTTAAATGGGCTTGTCGGCTCAGTGTTCAAAGGGTCGACAGTTATATGATCAGTAGAGAGGTCAGGAGTTTCTGGTGGCAGATCATTGGCACGCTCGACTGGGTGTTGCACAGAAGCCTCAGACAACGGATTCTGCTGCTCCGGTTGAGGAACTTTGAGGTCTTCATCCGGCTTGACCACCTTGGCTTCTTACCAGGCTTTGCCTTTCCACTGCAAGGATTGGGGGTGATTAGTACAAATATAAAAATACAAATAGTAGGAAATAAAAGCAGTTACCCAGGGGCAGTCTTGAAAGCCGAAAGATTGGTCTGCAATGAGTCGCCAGAAGAGGAACATGAAGTCCCCTGATAGTTTGAATTGGAAGAATTAAGTGGCTGATGAATAAGACCAGCCAGGGGATAAAAAGAGTTTAAGTTTGGAGGGACCTCGTTTCGACGTTTTCGCGGTGCTGGTGTATTTGATAAACCAGAGGACAATTCTCCACCTCCACTGGTCCGGGTTTGTCGCCGGTTCTCATGTTGTTGTTGCTTCAAAAGAAAGTGGGGATCCAAATAAGCTAACGGGTGAGAAAACCTTACTTTCCTGGTTACTCGTCAAAATTTCTGTCTTGGCAAAGGCTCTGAGTCCGAGGAAATAATAGTTACCTCTTCATCGCCCGACTGGCCCCCGTGTCATCCTGATGATAATCAGTGTCAATAAGATAGTTGAAAAAGGAGCCAAGGGAGTCAAGGGCTACCTCTGACTCAGTGTTGTCGTCCAGGTCAAACAGCTCGGAAGTGCTTGATTTCTTTTTATTCTTCTTGGCAGCTCTCTTGGCGGCTTTTGCTTTGGCCCTGGCTTTCTTGGCAGCTTCGTGATCATACTTTTTATTCCAAAAAGCGGATCCAGCCTGTGAAGATTATCAAGGCTAGGTTAATAGAACATGCAAATAATAAAGTAAAATGAATGATTTGGAGACTCACGGCTGGTGGCGGGTTAAGTGTGCAGAAGGGTTTAATCCCACTTTGCTGCAGCTTTCCAGGCTCTCGTTGAGAAGGGTCTTTGTCATCTCGTTGATTGCATTATTAGTTAAACGCATGGAGCAGTAGTGTAGGGGATCTTTTGTATCACCCGTATAAGCACACATTAAGCCGGACCAATGACTCAAGGGTATGATCCACCAGGCTACCCAGCACCGAACCAAGTCAATGTCGGTTAACCCATTTCCCAGCAGGGCCTTGTCCTTTGAAAAGGTAAGTGAAAGTTTTGCGCGTTCGGCAGTGGTAAGTCACTCAGGAAGATGATGTTTCGGGTTGAGCCGCTGGATGCGATAACCCGACAGTGGATTCTCATCAGCCGGAGAAGTGTCAGTAGAACCCTGTTTGGTTCCAATCTTTGGGGTGACTTGGCAGGTGAGCATAGGGGAAGATAGCATCTTTTCTATGTTGGATTGAGACCCCGCAAAGTTCTAAGTTGGGTCCATCAGTAAACTCGTTCTGCCGATTCAAATAAAAATATTCCCTAAAAAGTTCAACACTAGGTTCTTCTTGAAGGTATACTTTGCAGAAGACTTGAAAATTGCAGATATTTGACACGAAATTGGGTCTAATGTCTTGAGGATGAAGTTGAAAGAAATGCATCACATCCGGAAAAATTTGGATCCGGGTGGTGAGAAGCCCTGATTCATGTGATCTGTGAAAACAATGACTTCACCATCCTGCGGCTGGGGTTTTTCTTCGTCTGGCTTGGGAGCATGCCTGTGCAGGATGCTTTTTGCTGGTAAAAAGCCGATTTTGACAAAGTCCTCGAGAATGTTTTCGGTGAAAATGGAGGGAACCCAATTAGATGAGGTTATTGTCTTCGGCATCGTAAGAAAAAAGCCTAAAAAGAAAGAAAATATCCCCGGTTAAGCTGGAGGTGAACACTACAGCATATATTCACATTGGGGGCTTAAACGGGGCCTAATGCCATATGACTAGTTAAACTGGCGATATAAGCCGTCGTGACGGAGCTGGTGTTTCAGGTCTATCAAGGGTGAATTCTGCCAAGTATTGAAGAAACAGGTTTTACAGAGTGGTGTAGTTAATTTTGGATCTGACGCTGTTCAAAAAAGAAAGTAAAATCAAAACCGAGTACCATTGCAGCTAAGGAACTAGCATATTGGCAAGATTTTTGCATCTGATAAGTGTATTCAGTGATTAAGAGAAAGCACAGAAACAGATTCCGCATGCTTTAAGCACTATATTTGGATCAAAATAAGGGTTAAACAAAGGTGTCGTGGAATTGTCACGGCAAATGTCCTAGTGTGAGGACTTAGTCGTGGAGCCATCGCGACGAAGTTAGCTTAAAGGGGTTAAATAGGACAAAGGACACGAGGAGTTTATACTGGTTCGGCCCCTTGTGGTGAAGGTAAAGGCCTAATCCAGTTTGAGGTGGTATTGCTAGGGTTTTGATGACCAGGGAGCGAATACGCAAAGCCTGGCTCTCGATCTGTTGTTTCTTGTCCCTAAACCGCCGTCGGGTCATCCCTTTATATACACAGGTTGACGCCCAGTCGGTTTACAGAATCCCGGCCGGCTCATAAACATGTCTGGCTCGATATCTACTCTTTCCTATCTTACAATACAAGTCATACGCCTATGGCGGTTTATGTCTATGGACCCCAACCCGCCTCTGGGCCTTGGGCCTTCTTATTAAGTCTCCTCCATAATGCGCCATCTTCTATGTCTCCATGGGCTTCAATATGGGCATGTTACTATGAGTATAACCCGTCCCCTCCTGGGCGGTTTATACTCAATAGTTATCTCCCCAACATTAGGCCCCAGGTTGATTTGAACTTGTTCACATCAATCTTCAATACTTAGAAAAAATCCCTCCTTCATTACCTTCGCGAAATTTATAACTCGCCATGACGTCATCTTCCGGAATCATGATAATCCGCCGTGACGTCACCTGCCATTAACTTTTACACAGAGCTCGGATCTTTTAATATATCCCGTTTTCTTTTAATGAATCTCCGAAAACCGAGGCGTCTGCACATCTATAGATCCGTTTTTTGACCTCCTCGATTCCCGCGCTTTCCACTTATCCATTTGCCTTATAAATAGGGTCGGGGTCCCTTTCACTCCCCCCTCCCCGTGCCTCTTCGTCTCGTCACCTTCCTCGCGATGCCCTAGTATTCGAGCTCGGCCGCCGCTATCAAGCTTCACCTCTGCCTCGACCTTGGCCGCTGCATCAACCTGTTCGAACCAGACCACTCGCGCACCTCCGCCATTCAACGACCTCAGTAAGTTCCTCCTCCTCTCTTTCGTAGATCTAATTAGGGTTCGCATGAGCTTAAGAAGGTTCGGCCATGTTCTTTGCCTGTTCTTCACCGTAACCTAAACAGCAGATTTATACTTAATATTTCCCTGTCGGTAGTAACCACAGTTCTTATTTTCCCATAAAATCATCTCTTTTTCTGTAGAAAACCTAATCTAGAACTTCATAAACTTTCGAGTACCAACATTTTAGGTATGAATATTTTCCTTTTACTAAGACGCGGTAGATCCAAAATTGCAACATCATTCTGCGAAAACTGATTTTCAGCACTTAGTCTTCAGATCTATACTTTGAATCTCTATATATGCAGTTTAACTTAGAAAATCATAATCCGCCAGGTACCATTAGTCCCCTCGTAAACCGCCAATTGCTCATGTGTGCAACCTGATAGCATCAATCTCCGGTTTAACACCTTAGTACGCTTCAACACTTTCTGCCTTTTAACTTGTAACGGATTAACCATGAATCTTAAACCGGCACAAACCTTCTTCCAGGTTGTTTGAACAAATGGCCAAGTCTTTCTATTCCTGCAACTGGGTTCCATCCCGGATTACAGAAGAAGAATTGAACAGATGTGTTGCAACTGGCGCTTTAGCAAAAAAGGATGACATCCACTGGAGAGCTCCCGGTCCAGAAAATCCACCTGAACCCAAAGATGGAGAAGTGGTCGTTTTTGTTGATCATTTGGGTCAAGGGTTCAGCCCTTCCGGATCAAAAAATTTCCGTGACGTGCTTTATTTCTTCCAACTTCACCCTCAAGATATTGGACCTAACTCTGTGTCCAATATTTGCAACTTTCAAGTGTTTTGTGAAGCTTGCCTACAAGAAGAGCCCACAGTCAAATTGTTCAGAGATTTCTTCTACTTAAACCGCCGCACCGAGTTTACAGATGGGCCCAATACTGAACTTGGTGGGGTGTCAATTCAGAAAAGGAAAGATGTCAGCTTCCCTCACGCTAAGCATCATAGCCACCCCAAGGAGTGGAACCAAACTTGGTTTTATTGTCAAGATACATCTCCAACTGGTGAGAACCCTCTGTCGGGTTACCGTGCTCACCGGCTTACCGGTACACATCCACTCCCCCAAAGACTTAGTGCAACAGAAAGAGCCAAATATGCCCCACAGCTTTTGAAGCTCAGAGCCTTTGTGGCAAACGGTTTGACATGCATCGATTTTGTTCGTTGCTGGATATCTTGGAGCATTTTGCCTTTAAGCCGCCGCCCCGGTTTAATGTGCGAGTACACAGGGGACTTGAAAGACCCTCAACGGCACAATGATATCCAGCTAACTGACGCTGAAATTACTGAAGCCGTCAAGAAGATACTGGATGAACTGATGGCCATCTGCAGCAAAACAGGGCTTAGTCCCTTCTGCGTTTCAAATAAACCGCCAGCTGTAAGAATTGCCTAACTCATGTTTTAATCCGATCTTTTTAATACTCCCTTATAACCTTTGTCAATTTTTAACAGGGTGATGATACATTCTGGAAGAGGAAACCACAGGATAAACCGGCCAAGACACCTCGCCCCAAGACCAAGGTCACCAAGAAGCCTGCCAAGAAGAAAACCGCCGAGTCCACCGAGTTGAACATCGATGATGATCTTGATAACCCGGAATCAGAGGTAGAACTTGATTCTCTTGGCTCCTTTTTCATACACCTCATTGAGAATGACCATTATCAGGATGACGCTGAGGCTAGCCATGCTGGTGAAGTAGAGGTAATTATTCTTTCCTTTGGTTCAGATCCTCTACCAACACAGAAAACCCGTCAAGCAAACCGGAAAGTAAGATTTTCACACCCTCTAGCTTATTTGGATCCAAACTTTCTTTTGAAGAAACAGCAACACGAAGCTCGCCGCACAACCCGGCATAGTGGCCAGGTGGTTACTTCCTCTGGTTTACAAAACACACCGGTTCGTAAACGCCGCCCAGAGGTCTCTTACACTTCTGACATATGTTATCCCAAGGCAGGTTATTTCCGGTATCCTCTTAATCCGTCTGGTTCAAATTATCAGGGAACTTCCCATTCTTCCTCTGGCGAATCAACAGAGACGCAAATTCCAACCCTTAAAACAGTTCTTGGTTAAGCATTTTTAACTGACCCTTCATACCTTATACTTGATCTATATACTAACCTGATGTACCTTGTATTATTTTCAGGGCCAAAGCTAGAGCCAGCAAAAAGGCTAAGGTGAATAAACCGGTTGATGACCCTATTTCTTCTAAACCGGAAAGCACCCCTGAACCATCTAATCTGAATGCTGATAACATCCCTGATGATCCACCCCCGCAAGACCAAGAAACTGAAGCTGAACATATGGAAATTGATCCGACGGTCATGCCGATAACCTGCCAAGCCCAGCTAAAGCTGCTGATGACAAAACTGATGATGTTGTAGTTACTGGCCTTGGTTTCACATCTCCTGGTAACCCCATTGCTCTATCCAAACACAGTGCCAAGGAAGAAATCTCTGTTGTTGACAAGGGCAAGTGGAAAGCGGACTTGGAAAGCTATGCTCACCTCAGCGCCCAAGATATTCATTCTGGGGTTTTGAACCGTTTGCACACAAGGCATGACTATGAAGCCGGTTTAGTGAACATGATGAAGGAGCGATATGAGGTAAATGTTGTTAACTCTGCATAAGCATTCTTCCCTTATGATCGGTTTTAGAATATCAACTCCAGTAGCCCCCAAGGGCCGGTTTATAATATCAATACAAACCGGGACTTTGTAAAATAACCATACTTCAACTTTGGTTGTGTAGCCCCCAAGGGCCGGTTTATCTTTTTAAGATGAACCGGAACTTTAAAATAATAATCCTTCAATTTCACCTGTGTAGCCCCCCAAGGGCCGGTTTATCTTTTTTAAAATGAACCGGGACTATTATGCTGTAAAGCTCAAATTTCTTGTTGAATACCTTTGTAAACCGATTGACCATCAAGTTGACTGATGGAAGAAAAAATCCATAGCTTTAACTTGAGCAAATACGCATTAGCCCCCAAGTGTCAAGAATAATACTTGTATTGAGCTTGGGACTTGTAATTTTTTTGATAAGAAGCAATAGGCATTAGCCCCCAAGTGCCAAGTGTATAACTTGTTATGTACTTGGGAGTTCAAATATGTTTTGTCAACTCATAAATTGCATGTCTCTTGCAGGCTGAACTTAGCAAAAAAGAATCCCAAATCGCCGACCTTCAAGAAAATATCAAATCTCAACAAGCAGAAACTTCCAAGGCCAAGGAAGAGCTGACCAGTGCCTTAACAGCCATGGAAAAACTGAAAGAGAGCTTCAAGAGCGAGCGAGCCAGCTGGGACATAGAGAAAGCAATTGTGCTGAAAAGGGCGAAAGACGCTGAAGCGACCCTTAATCCGGTAGTGAATGAGCTGACTGGCTTGAAGCGGCAAATCAATGCCATGACTTCTGCTGTTTTTGGTATAGAGCCTCTTCATAAGCTTTAAACATGTAGTATCTTTGAAACTGTCGGTTTACATATGTGTTTATGTTTTATGACACAGGAACTCGCATTGCTCATCTTGGCTCGAATATGCATCAGAAACTGAAGGCTGCCTACACACTGATAGAGCAATTATATACCGGTGCACAACGGAGCATCTGCACAGCTTCCCATAACAAACCGCCCCCAACTTTGATCAAAGAGACATTAGAAAGGCTGTCGATGATGCCTGCCCGGTTTGAAGAGCTAAAGAGATCAACTGCAAGGGCAAGTGCTCTGACCGCACTAACCCGGGCTAAAGCATGGATACCGGATCTTGATCCGACTGTTGCTAGAAATGGCTACCCGAGCATCAAGGAGGATGGGTCAGACTTTGATATGATGATCTCCGAACCTTGACGAAGGAAATGCGCCCATTGGCTAGCAAATTGGCTGAAGAAACTGATTTGTCACATTATCAGTCGGTTTACGACACTGACAACAAGAGAGTTAATGCGCCAACCTATGATGCTCCAACTCTTATTCCTCCAATCCGTAAGCATACTTATGCCCCTGACGTTGACCCCTCCACCCTTATAAGTGATGAAGTTGTATTCAAAGCCCTAACTGGGATCGATTGGGCAACCATTGACTTCCAGCCACTGGGTAGAGAGGAGGAGGATGAACCGGCGCAGGATGATCCACAACCTTCAAGTCAGCCCGGCGAAGATTCATAAACCGGGGTCCGGTTTAGCTTCTGCATTCTGTAAGACTTGTTGAGAAAATTTATTCTTTTGGGCAAACGCCTTGTAATAGGCTTGTTTAAAGTCTTGATCTGTTGTGCCATCGTGCATATTCACTTTGCATGATACTATTAATCCGCCATGTTCCACATATGCTTGTGATATGAGCAATTTGAATTTGTCTCTGCATTCAACAGTGTAAAAAGTGTCCTGGCGGTTTACCGTTGGACGGTTTATCATATCCAATATATAAAGCTATGGAAAAATAATCATAAACTATGACCAAAGCTGGACTTAGGAATAACTATATATTTGAACACATAGCATACTGTGATATTTGATCACTATTTGTTTATCAAGCCAGTGTAATAAGGGTGATAACCCCAACTTTTAACACTGGTAAATATATATTGCCGGTTTATGAACAAAACCAAGCCGGGTTAATAAACACCGGATATCATATTACCTTATACTGGCGACTTATAGTCAAAAACCAGGCCGGGTTAATGAACACCGCTTAGTGTCATATACGACTCATAAGGCCTTATAAGCCTTATTGGTTTTCAACCATGTATTACTATGTCACAAGAGAAAAGTAGCAAAAACACGTTCAAATAAAATCAACAGAAAAATCCAAGGCTTTCATAGGCCGCCAAGCCAAAATATCTTCTTCAATGAAACTAGCATTAGCCACTGGAAGGTACGCGCTTTCCGTGAGCCGGCACTCACATTACCCAATCGACATTTTAACCTAGATAAGTTCAGTTCTTATTTAAAGATAGACTTATCAGGAGTACGTGGGGTCAGAGTAGAATCGTGCATCACAGGCCGATTTATCCAAGTTTCAAGGAAGGCGGCTTTATCAGCTTGAGCTTCTCCTTGCTATCCGTAAGCCGTGCCCTCACATGACAGACCGGTGTTTTAACCTTAACAAGTTCAGGGTCTTGTTGAGAAGATTCATTGTTAAGAGTTTGCTGGGTCAATCAGGATTACCTGATGGAGAAGCATCTGGCATACAGGCAGGATAACCCGGGGTTTTAGGTGAATACACCTGGCTTCCAAGCCTGGCTTTTAAGCCTATCACAAGGGTTATGGCAACTCTTGTTCTTTAGAACAAAGGAGCCCCCAAGCAATTTTTCTGAGCTATGATGGGCACCTATGTTTGAGTGGTGCTTTTGCAACAGACTCTCTTTGGTCCCTTTAACCTAGGTCGCAAGCCCCCAAGTTTTTTTATGTGGCCAATAAGCCGGATCAAAGGGTAATCATAACTTTGCTCTATAAAGTAGAAGCCCCCAAGTAACCGAAAACTCATTAAGCAAAAACGACAGAGGCCCCGCTTTAGCAGGGATGTCAGTTTATTATATTGATCATAATATATACATTGTCAAAATATGTACATCAGAAGAGCCTGTGGTTCAGGTGTAATAAGGCCGAAGATGAGCAATATTCCACGGCCAGTGGGTCTCCTCCTCCGATTACGTGAGTCTTTGTGCTCTTGAACATCGATAAGGTAGTATGACCCATTGTTCAGATTCTTGCTGACCACAAAGGGTCCTTCCCAAGGTGGGGATAACTTGTGCATATCAGTCTGATCCTGGATAAGTTGGAGCACCAGATCGCCTTCTTGAAAAGCTCTGGTTTTAACCTGGCGGCTGTGGTAATGGCGCAGATCTTGCTGGTAAATCGCTGAACGAGCCGCCGCTATGTCCCGCTTCTCATCTAACAGGTCCAGTGCTTCTTGACGTGCTTGTTCATTGTCCGCTTCAACATAAGCCGCTACCTGAGGTGAGTCATGACGGATGTCACTAGGGAGAACTGCTTATGCCCCGTAAACCATGAAGAAAGGTGTGTAACCCGTAGACCTATTGGGGTGGTATTAATGCTCCACAACACGGAAGGTAACTCCTCCACCCAACAACCCGGCGTCCTCTGCAAAGGAACCATAAGTCGGGGCTTGATGCCTCTCAGGATTTCTTGATTAGCTCTCTCAGCTTGACCATTAGATTGGGGGTGAACCACTGACGATACATCAAGTCGGATGTGCTCACGTTGACAAAAGTCTTTCATAGCACCCTTGGAGAGGTTCGTGCCATTATCTGTTATGATGTTGTGTGGAAAGCCAAAATAGAAAATCACCTTCTTCATGAATTGAACCGTCGTTGCTGCATCACACTTACTGACTGGCTCCGCCTCTACCCACTTAGTGAACTTATCAACCGCCACCAAAAGGTGGGTCTTCTTATCCTTGGACCTCTTAAAAGGCCCAACCATATCAAGCCCCCAAGTTGCAAACGGCCAGGTGATTGGAATCATCCTCAACTCCTGAGCCGGAACATGAGCTCGATGTGAAAACTTCTGACAACCGTCACATTTTCTGACCAAGTCATCAACATCAGCATGAGTCGTAAGCCAATAGAAACCGTGTCGAAAAGCCTTGGCCACCAGAGATTTTGAACCGGCATGATGACCACAATCTCCTTCGTGGATCTCACGCAGAATCTCACGACCTTCCTCAGGAGAAACGCAGCGCTAAGACGCCCCTGTGACACTGCAATGATGTAACTCCCCATTGACAATAGTCATTGACTTGGCCCGCCGGGTTATCTGTCTGGCCAAAGTTTCATCCTCAGGTAACTCGCCCCGGGTCATATATGCCAAATATGGGACTGTCCAATCAGGGATAACGTGAAGAGCCGCCACCAACTAAGCCTCCGGGTCAGGAATAGCCAAATCCTCTTCTGTAGGTAACTTGACCGACGGGTTATGCAAGACGTCAAGAAAAACATTGGGCGGCACCAGTTTACGTTGAGAACCCAACCGACTTAGAGCATCCGCTGCTTCATTTTTGCGCCGATCGACATGCTTGACCTGATAACCCTTGAAGTGACCAGCAATAACATCCACCTCTCGTCGATAAGCCACCATGAGTGGATCCTTGGAATGCCAAGTACCAGAGACTTGTTGAGACACCAAATCTGAGTCCCCAAAGCACCGTACCCGGCTTAAATTCATCTCCTTAGCCATCTGAAGGCCGTGGAGCAAGGCCTCATATTCAGTTGCATTGTTAGTGCAAGAGAACATTAGACGGAGAACATAACAAAATTTATCACCTCGAGGGGAAGTAAGCACAACTCCAGCCCCCAAGCCCTCGAATTGCCTGGATCCATCAAAGTGAATAGTCCAATATGTGTTATCCGGCTTTTCCTCCGGTGCCTGCAACTCTGTCCAGTCATTGATGAAATCCACAAGTGCTTGGGACTTGATAGCCGTACGAGGCATATACTTTAACCCGTGAGGTCCAAGCTCAATGGCCCACTTAGCAACCCGGCCAGTTGCTTCCCTGTTTTGGATTATATCCCCCAAAGGAGCATAACTGACCACAGTGGTGGGATGACCCTGAAAATATTGCTTAAGCTTCCGTCTTGCCATGAAAACTCCATACACCAGCTTCTGCCAATGTGGGTATCTCTGCTTGGACAATAGGAACCTCGCTGATATAATAAACTAGCCTTTGAACCGGGTATTCCTCGTCTTCCTCCTTTCGCTCCACCACAATAGCCACGCTGACAGCCTGGGCATTGGCAGCCACATATAACAGCAACGGCTCTTTATCAACAGGGCAGCCAAAACAGGTGGCTCGGCTAACTGCTTCGTCAAGTCCTCCAACGCCGCATTAGCGGCATCACTCCAGACAAAATTGTTTGTCTTTTTCATCATCTGATACAGAGGGATAGCCTTCTCTCCCAACCGGCTTATGAACCGGCTCAGCGCCACAATACGACCCGCCAGACGTTGAACATCGTTGATACACGCTGGTTTAGCCAGAGACGTAATGGCTTTGATCTTCTCCGGATTAGCTTCAATGCCCCTATGAGACACCAGAAAACCCAAGAGCTTGCCTATCGGTACACCAAAGACACACTTAGCCGGATTAAGCATCATCTTATAAACCCGGAGATTATCAAAGGTTTCCTTCAAATCGTCTATCAACGTCTCCTCCTTCCTAGACTTCACCACAATATCATCTACATAAGCATGAACATTGCGTCCAATCTGATTATGAAGACAATTCTGCACACATCATTGATAAGTCGCCTGGGCACTCTTTAGCCCGAAAGGCATGGACACATAGCAGAAGGCTCCAAAGGGAGTTATAAAAGATGTCTTCTCCTGGTCCTTAACTGCCATCTTGATCTGATGATAACCAGAATAAGCATCCAAAAAACTCAAACGCTCACAACCCGGCGTAGCATCAATAATCTGATCAATACGAGGGAGAGCAAAAGGATCAGCCGGACAAGCCTTGTTTAATTCTGTGTAGTCCACACACATGCGCCAAGTACCATTCTTCTTAAGTACCAGCACCGGGTTAGCCAACCACTCAGGATGAAACACTTCAACGATAAACCTAGCCGCCAAGAGTCAGGCTACCTCCTCACCAATGGCTTTACGCCTTTCCTCATTGAAGCGGCGAAGAAACTGCTTGACCGGTTTAAACTTAGGATCAATATTGAGAGTGTGCTCAGCGAGTTCCCTCGGTACACCTGGCATGTCAGAAGGTTTCCATGCAAAGATGTCATGGTTCTCACGGATGAACTCGATGAGCGCGCTTTCCTATTTTGGATCCAGATTAGCGCTGATGTTGAACTGCTTGGATGAATCGCCAGGAACAAAATCAACTAGCTTAGTCTCATCAGCCGATTTAAACTTCAGGGCCGGATCATGCTCCGTAGTTGGCTTTTTCAAAGAAGTCATATCCGTCGGATCAACATTTTCCTTATAAAACTTTAACTCCTCTGTCGCACAAACCGACTCAGCATAAGCCGCATTGCCCTCTTCACACTCCAGAGCTATCTTCCGGCTCCCATGTACTGTAATGGTCCCCTTATGACCCGGCATCTTGAGCTGCAGATAAACATAACAAGGCATGGCCATGAACTTAGCATAAGCCGGCCGTCCAAACAGAGCATGATAAGGGATCTTGGTCTTCACAACTTCAAAGGTCAAGGTCTCTGATCTAGAGTCATGCTCATCTCCAAAAGCAACTTCCAGAGCTATCTTACCAACTGGGTACGCCGATTTACCAGGCTACACCATGGAAAACAATGTTCGACGATTTAAGATTTTTATCTGTCAACCCCATGCGACGGAAAGTCTCATAATAGAGAATATTGATGTTGCTCCCTCCGTCCATGAGTACCTTAGTGAACTTATACCCTCCAACCTGAGGCGCCACCACCAACGCCAGGTGACCCGGATTATGAACCCGGGGCGGGTGATCCTCCCGACTCCATACAATGGGCTACTCAGACCTGCGTAAATAACGGGGAACTGTCGGTTCAACAGAGTTTACTACCCCCTTATGAAGCTTCTGGTCATGCTTGCATAAGCTAGTGGTGAAAACATGATACTGCCCACTATTCAACTGCTTCGGGTTGCTCTAATAACCCGACTGTTGTTGCTGTTGATTTCCCTGATTATTCTGCTGATTGTAACCACCCTGGTTGCCTTGATTGCCCGAATTACCCTGGAATCCTGAGCTTGAACCGCCTCCGTCGTAACCCAGCCCATGGAAACCGGATCCTGAACTGCCACCCGGTCCATGACCGTCTTGGTAAAAATTTGAATTTTTGAACTCCTTCATAATGAAGCAATCTTTCCAGAGGTATCCGGACGGCCTCTCTCGCGTCCCGTGTCTTGGGCAGGGCTGATTTAACAACTGCCCAAGATTGATGCCTGATTGTCCAGTCTGCGGGGGCGGTTTACCCTTATGGCGCTGACCATTATTCTGTGCACTAGTGTTAGCCACAAAGTCAAAATTATTATCAGCCTTGCGCTTACCGTTGCCTCCTTGGTTCCCCGGGTTATGCTGCTGCCCCTTGGTGTTGCTGCTCTTCTTTCCCTTTCCCGGCTTTTCATCATCAGACTCGGGGTCCTTGGTACCATCAGAGTCAGCATACTTAACCAGAGCTTCCATGAGTGTCCCCTTGTCATTACAATGGCGTTTAAGCCGTCCCAATTTTTGCTTCAGGGGCGTGAAACGATAATTGCCTTCCAACATTAAGACTGCTGAGTCGGCATTGATGCGATCTGACGAGTGCAGAATCGTTGAAACCCGGAGCACCCATTGAGTCGTCGATTCACCTTCTTCTTGGACACAGGTGGCCAAGTCCACAATTGACATGGGATGCTTGCATGTGTCTTTAAAATTCTGGATAAACCGGGCCTTTAGCTCGGCCCATGACCTAACGGAATTAGCAGGGAGCCCCTTTAACCAAGTATGGGCCATCCCTTCCAGCATCAGGGGGAAATACTTAGCACACGTAGCTTCGCTAACATCCAGCAATTCCATGGCCATCTCATAACTCTCAATCCATGCCTCAGGAGCTAAGTCAGCTGTGTAGTTAGGAACTTTACGAGGGCCCTTGAAATCTTTGGGCAGACGTTCATTACGTAATGCTGGCACTAAACATGGCACGCCCAAATTTCTAAAGGTTACACCTGGCTCCACTGAAGTTGTTGAACAAACCGGAATAGGCTGACGAGTCGCATATTGTGCAGCTAACTCGGCCTCTCGGCGCGCTCTACCTTGATCCACTACATTCTGAGCATCAGCTCCCCCGCCTGCCGGGTTATGTTCACGGGGCGGGTTATGGTTCCGCCTACTGCTTGACACAGCCGGTTCATCGATATGCCTGCTATAACTCTGGCTCGGGCGAGGGGTGGAATGAATCATGTCCCGACTGTAAGAATAAGCCTGCTGCTGAACCAAAGCTGTCTGAAGAAGCTCTCTGGCCCTCCATGTTTCAACCGCCGTTGGAGACTCGCCTTCAACTGGAAGAGCTGCCAATCGCGATGCCGCAGCGATCATGTTATCCAAAGGGTTAGAGTAATGACCCGGTGGTGTCGGCACATGCTGAGGCAGGTTATTATTCTGACGAGGCGGGTCCGTCGTTCATGGCTGAACGGGCATTCCCGTCCCAGGTGCTTCGACCCGGTTTACCACTGTCGGGTTACTAGTTCCTGCTCCTGGCGTGTTGAAGAGATTTCTTGATTCATAAACTGGGGGCGGACGAGTCTGATGCCTCCTTCTCATGACATCGTTTGAAGCATTTTGGTCCAGCATCAGCCGGTAAGACTCCGCCTGAATCCGCTGTGCCTGAGCATCCAAAGCGTCCTGCTCTTCAGCCATCCTAGTGTCCTCAGCCGCCATGTCCTCCTTGGCCTGAGCTATCTGATCTCGTAGCTTCGCGACCTCCGCGTTATGCTGATCTCGATTATCTGGGTTAACCTCCGTCGTCAATAGTGTCGTCAAGGCGTCTAATAAACCGGACAAGATTTGAGCCAGCGGGCGCGCAAGGCCTCCTGCCCCAGCTGTCGTTGCCGCTGCTGACCCGGAAATTAATGCCGCCGCAGTCGAAGAATGCAGCACGGGCTGCGTACCGGCCATGAAGATCGCAACCCGGTTCGGCGGTTCAAGGGGGTCCGGAATACTGTCGCCATCGGAACAGCCCCCAAGCCGGCTATCTTGTAGTTGGTACAATGACTCGGTCTCACCGGTGGATGACTTGCCATCTGAATAGACAACCGTTTCACCGTTAGATACCGATTCAAATTCTGCACCGTTAATGAATCCCACGAAGGCACGCTTCATGGCGGGTTGAACTCGGGCGGGTATTGCACGTTGAGTCGTCTCGACGATGTCGGTGCAGATGTCCGGCTCAGGGCCCAGTTCACCGATCTTGCCAATGAAGACGTGAATTCCGCCGAAGGGGAGCCGGTACCGTACTCTATTGAGCCGGCCTTGGGGCCCGAGCCTGCGTCGTCGATGTAGAGCTTGCCACGCCGACTCTTGGTCATCTGGCCCACAGCGTATCCCTTGAGCCCTTCGAAGTTGCCCTCTATGAACTTGAAACCATCATGCGATAGCCCCACGGTGGGCGCCAACTATCATGGAATTGTCACGGCAGATGTCCTAGTGTGAGGTCTTAGTCGTGGAGCCATCACAACAAAGTTAGCTTAAAGGGGTTAAACAGGACAAAGGACACGAGGAGTTTATACTGGTTCGGCCCCTTGCGGTGAAGGTAAAGGCCTAATCCAGTTTGAGGTGGTATTGCTAGGGTTTCGATGACCAGGGAGCGAATACGCAAAGCCTGGCTCTCGTTCTGTTGTTTCTTGTCCCTAAACCGCCGCTGGGTCATCCCTTTATATACACAGGTTGATGCCCAGTCGGTTTACAGAATCCCGGCCGGCTCATAAACGTGTCTGGCTCGGTATCTACTCTTTCCTATCTTACAATACAAGTCATACGCCTATGGCGGTTTATGTCTATGGACCCCAACCCGCCTCTGGGCCTTGGGCCTTCTTATTAAGTCTCCTCCATAATGCGCCATCTTCTATGTCTCCATGGGCTTCAATATGGGCATGTTACTATGAGTATAACCCGACCCCTCCTGGGCGGTTTATACTCAATAGTTATCTCCCCAACAAGAGGTACGATAAAGAACGACGACGAACTCCTAAGAACTTCAGAAAACCCTAATGGAGATCTAAAGTGGGGGAAAGTGAGGTGCTTACTGGGTTTGCTGAGCAACGGAGAGGCAATGCAGTTCTCTGGTTTCTTTCGGGTTGATGCAGCAGCTGGGGTCGAGGAAATTGACGAGGTCGGCGGCGGCGGTGCTCAGGTGTGCAGATGCATCACAAGAAGAGAGAGGTTGAAAATGAGAATGAAAGGGGGAGAATGAAAAGGTTGTCTGGCCCTATTTATAAGGAAATGGGTAACACGTGGGTGCAAGAATGGAGGGGGCCAAAGAATGATTATATAGCAGCTCGGACGCCTCGATTTCCGGGATAGTTATTAAAGATAAGGATCTATTAAGAGGTACTGGGCCTCATGGGAAATTAATGCGAGATGATGTCACGGCGGTTTGAAAAAAATTCTACAAGCTGACGTCATGGCGGTTTACAAATGTTCAGCAAACAAAGAGAGGCGGGATTTTGGACAAGTCAGGTATTGAAGATTGACATGAACAAGTTCAAATCAACCCGGGGCCTAATGTTGGAGATATAGCTGTTGGATATAACCCGCCCAGGAGGGGTCGGGTTATACCACTTGCGACTTGTCAATGAAGACAGTGGGTTATAGCGAGCCCATTGGCGGCCCAATACTTAGAGGCGATTCGAGGCCCAAGAGGATAAACCGCCGTATGTATGACTTGTGTTGTAAGGAAAGATTAGTTAGTCACCGAGCCGGACACGTTGTATATGAGCCAGCCGGGACTCTTTAAACCGATTGGCGTCACCCTGTGTATATAAAGGGACGACCCAGCGGCGGTTTAGGACAAGAAACAACACATCGAGAACTAGGTCAAGTGTATTCGCTCCCTGATAATCGAAACCCAAGCAATACCACCTCAAACTGGACTAGGCCTTTACCTTCACCGCAAGGGGCCGAACCAGTATAAACTCCTGTGTCCTTTGTCCCGTTTAACCACTTTAAGCTAACCTAGTTGCGATGGCTCCACGACTAAGTCCTTCTGCTAGGACATCTGCCGTGACAATCCCACGACATATTCCAAAATAAATTTCCAAAAAAGCCCTCATCCAATTCCGAGCACTTTTATTTCTACACAAAAATAACACCATGGTAGTTCTACTGAAAACAATGTGAGTCCCAATTAGTTTCATTCAAATCATGTAAATTAGAGGTCAAAACAATAGTAAAGGTGTTTGAAAAAGTAGATACATTGAAGACGTATCAATATGTTGAGAGAAATAGATTAGTGAAGGCTAACTATTTGCATATAAAAGATACATGATTTTTTTCTAAGAGCACACAAATTGTGTGTCGTACTTTATAGAAGGCAAAGGATAAAGTACAAGAAATTAGATAAGCTCCCACCATAGACCAGTGAGAAGCAAACACCGCACCGACTTGAACGCACCCAATGCAACTCCAATGCAAATGTGCCTTCCCTAAATTGACCAATAAAATCGTGTCACAACCAACACCGACCACCCTAAAAGAGCAACAACTCCGAAGAACTCTCCTTGCTGACGCACTAACCACCCTTGATTGCCTAAAAGAGGTGGCAGGTGGATGCGGGACTTGGACAACCCCTAGAAAGCCATCATCTTGGATTGACCCGCGATGGTGTGCATAGCTCCCTTGAATCAGAATCTTGGGTCAGTCATAGAACCTCCAAGCCATGTCTCCATAAACGATGCTCACAACAGGGAAACGACGCCGAGAATGTCAACATCATCGATTCGGATCCGAACCAAGGCTTTCGCCGGAGACATCAAATCAAGTGAGAGGGAGCGAGGTGCTGGCACTCCACCATGACGCCTCTAAGGTGGGGAACGACACCCACGGGTGTCGTTGCTGCTCGCGCCGTCCGGAGACGTGTCGGACTTTCCTTGAAATTGTCGCACACCTACGTCCCTGCTCACCGAGAAGGGCAACACCGCCATGTTTGTTCACTCCACTATAGCTGCAACACCATGCCATTGAAGCAGTATCTACACGCCCCACCTGCACCACCACACGCCGAACACATCGTAACCACCTGCACCACCATGGCACCCAGCATGATCTGAATCTTGTCCACACCGCGCCTACCAACAACCATGGCTTGAACCCTGCAGACCAGAGCCCCAAGACACAGCAACCTTTGTTGGAAAAAGTTGTGCCTAGCATACGCTTAGGCACGCTTAGGCGCTAGGTGATGCCAAACGTCTCGTCTAGGGCATACATGGAACTCTGGTCAGAGCAAGCAAGAAATTGTCTACCCGAGCCAGAAATCATGCCATATACACATATAATACCATAAATATGCATACTAGTAAAAACAATATTATCGTCTAGCACTAGGCGAAAGCCCACTGCCACACTTACGCCTACCACTTTTTCTAACCCCAGCAGCTAACGAGGCAACAATATCACGCATGCACGTAGCCTCACATACCTGTCATCAAACAGCACCGTTGCCGGAGCCTCGCAGCACCATGCCACCAGGAACACTGTTGGACAGGAGCTGCGCGGCCGCCAAGGGAAAGGGGAGTTGCGCCCATGGAAGGCCCACCCGCTGCCCGCAGAGATCCTCAGCGGCAGCGAGGAAGAGGGGAGGAGGGGTGGGCTGGCGACGGTCCCGAGTCACCTCTTGGAGGGACGCGGGGTCGGGAAACACAGATGCCCCTTGCCAATGAAAGATATACTACTCACTCCTTCTCATAACTAGTGTCAAAAACGCTCGTATATCATGGGAGGGAGGGAGGAATGTATACTTCGTATGATGGGCGGATACGGTTGTCTTAATAGAGAAAACGTAAACACTCGATCAGCTCGCCATCCCCAAATCCCCGAATGGACAAGCGAACCATGTGCACAGTGGAGAAGCGCGGCCGCGTCCACCTCATCACCCTCACCGGCGCCGGCGAGCACCGGCTCAGCCCATCCCTCATCTCGGCCCTCCGCTCCGCCGTGGCCACCGTCCGCGCCTCCCCCGGTGCCGGTGCCCTCGTGCTGGCCGCCGAGGGCAAGTACTTCTCCAACGGCTTCGACCAGGCCTGGGAACGCATGGTCCCGCCCCACCTCCACGACTCAATGAGAGGAGCCTTCCGCGCCCTCGTGGCCGACCTCCTCGCGCTGCCCATGCCCACCGTGGCCGCCGTCATGGGCCACGCCGCCGCCGACGGGTGCGCACTGGCCCTCGCTGCTGCAGTTCAGATAGCAATCCCTGCCATGGCGAGGGTGTGGTTCATAGATCTCAGAGTTTCATGGGGAATTACAGAGAGATTCAGAGGAGGAGGAGGAGGAAGCTAACTTGGGGAAGAGAAGATACAGAACAGAGTAGTCTATTGGTACAATTCATCGATGCCTCACTACTACCACACAGCATGCCTAAATACGCTACAAGACGGGCCGAGACAGAACAGCCCACACGCACACGGCTCCAGGCCCACTGGGTCGTGGCACTCCCCTCCCCTTGTAGCCAGCTTGTCCTCAAGTTGGCACCAGTTCAGATAACACACTTGCCCACTCCCAGGTTGCCATCGACATCGGTAGTCCACTCCAAGCGACCTTGTACTGCTTCCTGGTGCGTCCTCCGAAACGAACCAAACGAGAATCGAGAACTTGACATGGTTTGGGCACAGCAGGACAAACCTGAGCATACTGCAATGATTCTGAAGTTGGTACTTGTTCTTCTGGTGGTTTAGCCGGTTTCAGCAAGGAAACATGCACCACCGGATGGATTTTACTGGAGGCAGGCAGCTGTAGACGGTAAGCAACATCTCCCACTCTCTCCAAGACCAGATAAGGTCCAAAATACTTGAAACCTAACTTGTGATTGGTACGCCTTGCTACTGACTGCTGCATATACGGCTGAAGTTTCAGAAAGACCCAATCACCGACAAAAAAAACTCTATTAGAATGATGCTTGTCCTCTTGTGTCTTCATGCGTTGCTGAGCCCTAAGAAGATGTTCTCGAATAGCTGTAGTCATAGCAGTGCGCTCTGCCAACCAAGTGTTTAAGTCACTCGAGGTGGAGGACTGCAGATTGGCAACTCCCAAGTGTCTTGGTTGGTAACCATATAGCACCTGAAACGGAGTTTTGCCCAGAGCAGAATGGAAATTGGTATTGTACCAATACTCGGCCTGGGGAAGCCAGTAGGCCCATTTTTTAGGAGCAGAATGAACCATGCAACAAAGGAAAGTTTCCAGGCATTGATTTAGCTTCTCAGACTGCCCATCTGTTTCCGGATGATTGGCTGAACTCATATTCATCTTAGTGTCGGCCAATCTGCAAAGTTCTTGCCAAACAGTGCTAGTGAACAATGGATCTCTATCTGTAACCAAAACCTTTGGGAGACCATGTAGCTTGTACACATGATCAAGGTAAACTTGGGCCACTGTCAATGCAG
Source organism: Aegilops umbellulata (assembly GCA_032464435.1). Lineage (NCBI taxonomy): Eukaryota > Viridiplantae > Streptophyta > Magnoliopsida > Poales > Poaceae > Aegilops > Aegilops umbellulata. The sequence continues at coordinate 26,958,176 of CP136056.1, read as the reverse complement.
TAAATGGGTGGGACAGGGGAACGAAATGCCCATACTTGGTGAATTTGTCTATAATGACCAGAATAGTATCATAGTTCTTACTTTTGGGAAGTCCACTGATAAAATCCATGTTCCAGGCTTCTGTAGGCACAGGAAGTGGACTCAACAGTCCGGGTTTCTTAATATGCTCCACTTTAGCTTGCTGACAGACTGTGCAATCCCTCACATATTGTTGGATGTCCTGTTTCATAGAAGGCCAGGAGAAAAGGGCCTTAATTCTTTGGTAAGTGGCCTGAAAACCTTAGTGTCCGCCTACTGCACTGGAATGAAGAGATATGAGTATAGCTTGGTGAGCATCTTTGTTGTTTCCCAACCACACTCTTCCTTTATGTCTGATCACCCCTTGTAATAGCTCAAATCCTCTGGCATTAGAGCCAGTAACACTGAGTTCAGTTAATAATTCTTGAGCTTGAGAGTCTTGTAAGTATCCTTCTGCGACCACTTCTAGCCACTGAGGAGTACAATAAGACAGGGCAAACAAGGCTTCAGAACCAGAAACTCGAGATAAGGCATCAACAGCAGTATTTTCGTGACCTTTTTTGTACACTACAGTCTAGTTCAGTCCCATAAGCTTCAGTAGGGCTTTTTGTTGAATTGTGTTGGAAACCTTTTGATCCTGTAAATGTATCAAACTTCTATGATCTGTACTGATAACAAAAGGAGCATGCTGCAGATAAGCTTTCCATTTCTCTACTGCCAACAAAACTGCCAGGCACTCCTTCTCATAAGTAGAAAATCCTTGTGCTTTAGGACCTAGGGCTTTGCTCAAGTATGCAATTGGGTGACCTTCCTGCAGTAGGACAGCACCAATGCCCACATTGCTAGCATCAGTTTCCACAGTGAAGGTTTTCTTGAAATTAGGCAAGGCTAGCACAGGTGAGGATAATAGAGCGTGCTTGAGGTGCTGAAAGGCAGACTCAGTGGTAGGTGTCCATACAAAAACAGTGTCCTTCTTGAGCAGATTAACCAAACTTCTGCTAATAACCCCATAATCTTTGATGAATTTTCTGTAGTAGCCTGTGAGCCCTAAAAAACCCCTCACCTCTTTCACATTCTTAGGGACAGGCCAGTCCTGAACTGTTTGCACTTTAGCTGGGTCAGTGCTGACTCCATTTTTGCTCACAACATGTCCCAAGTATTCCAATTCTGGCTGAGCAAAAGAGCATTTGCTAAGGTTCACATAGAACTGGTTTTGTTCCAAGATAGCAAAAACTTCCTTAAGATGCTGCACATGCAATTCCAATGTAGGGCTGAACACCAATATATCATCCATAAAGATTAACACACATTTTCTGAGTAAGAGAGCAAACAGCCAGTTCATGGCATCTTGAAATGTGGCAGGGGCATTAGTAAGACCAAAAGGCATTACCAGGAATTCAAAAAGCCCATGATGTGTTTTGAAAGCTGTTTTGTGTTCTTCTCCAGCCCATAATCTGATTTGATGGTATCCAGATTTGAGATCCAATTTGGTAAACCATTGAGCACCAGAAAGTTCATCCAATAATTCCTCCACTACTGGCATTGGATATTTGTGTTTGACTGTGATTGCATTTAAGTGTCTGTAATCCACACAGAATCTCCAAGTGCCATCTTTTTTCTTAACCAAGAGGACGGGAGAAGCATAAGAGCTAGAGCTTAACTGGATTACTCCCTGTTTCAGCATCTTCTTCACTTGTTGCTCAATCTCAGTTTTCTGCATTGGGTTATACCTGTAGGGTTTTACATTGACAGGCGGTGCTCCAGGTAACAATGGAATTTTATGATCAAAAGCCCTGGAAGGAGGCAGTGCAGCAGGATCCTCGAAGACTTTGGTGTGGCTGTCCAAAACTTCCTGCACAGCTATGGGAATGACCTTAGAAGGAGGTAATGTAGCAGGGTCTACAAGGACTTTTTTGTGGCTGTCTAGCACTTCCTGTATAGCCGGAGGAATGGTCCCAATAACAGGAGAAAATTTTGACACATAATTAAGTTGCAAAATGTGATCCACTGCAGCAGTAGCTAGCAACCCTTTTAACTGCTTCCCAGACACTTTCTTGCAGGTATGTAACACATCTGTAACTCCTCTCAGTGTGACTTTCTTATCATTGTACTTGAATTTCATGATTTTCTTCTTCCAATCCACCCACATGGGACTCATAGTTTCCAGCCAGTTCATGCCCAGAATTAGATCACAATTCTCCAATGGCAATGCTTTTAAAGAAGTATTGAAACATGTGCCTTGGCACCACCATTGTAGGTCACAAACTTTTTTAGTGCATAGCAAAGTACCCCCACCAGCTACAGTAACAGTTGCAGGTGGTAAAGCATCTACGGGACAATTTAAAGCTTCCACCAGTTGTTCACTGATAAAATTGTTGGAGCTGCCTGAATCTATGAGAATGAGCAAGTGTCTCTTCCCAATCATGCCTTGCAATTTGATACTCTCCTTGCAGGAAGTACCACTGACAGCTTCTAAGGACAGCTTCATGAGAGAAGCAGCAGAATCTGAACTATTTTCACCATCATCAGTAGTATTCCCAGGTTCAGGTTGATGTTCTGCTACTGGTGGTTCTGAACTATCAGAGATCTGCAATGCATCGATGAGTTCCTGCATGACATGCAACTGCACAGTCTTTGGGCACTGATGCCCAGGTCCATATTTCTCTCCGCACTTGAAACATTCACCACGAGCGCGGCGTTGAGCTCTGAGAGAGTCCACCTTATCATTATATTTGCTCTTGTTCTCTGTCCTGGGCTCAGTCAGAGAGACTCCCATTAATCCTTGATGTACATAAGGTTTATACTTGGATCTGTACATAGGTTTGTCCGTTGGCACACTGGTGTCCTCTGCCAAAATAGCTTCCTGCGTTTGAGCAAAGGAATATGCCAAATCAATCGTAACAGGATGTTGTAACTTAACAGGAGCACGAATAGCAGGTTGCAATCCTACTATGAAACGATTGACAAAGAATGTTTCATCATAGGAAGGATTGTACACCAGAATTTTATGCATGTACTCTTCAAATTGATGAGCATAATCATCTACTGAACCAGTCTGCTGAAGAGTAAAGAAGGTGTCCATGAGCCTAGAGTATTTGTGACGATTGAACTTCGCAAACACAGCAACACATAATTCCGGCCAACTCTGGATATTGTGCATAGCTTCATAAGTTTGGAGCCAGAGAGCTGCATTCCCAGAAAAGTGCATGGTGGCAAAATCAACCCAGAGATTAGACTGAACAGAGTACATGCGGAAATATTTTTCACACTGACGTTTCCACCATTTGGGATTGTCACCATCAAATTTGGGGAAATCAGAACGAGGAATGGGTGTATTGGAACGACCCTGTGCTGAATTTGGCCGGGAGTTGCCCAAATTTTCCGGTTCATCAGGCTCATCAGATAAGTCTTCATAGGGAGAGATTTGGGACAGGTTGGGCTCACCATTGCCCAGGTTGAGTCTGGATGTGCGGGGCGCACGCAGATTCGCCCCCTGCGGGTTTGGTGCAGCTTGGTGCCCGTCGGGATGGCGTGGACCAGGACGCTGGTGAGGTGGTGCAGTCATCAGCGGCGCCTGCTCCAGAACGGCGACACGCTTCAGCACGCCAGTGAGAGATTGCCGCATCTCCTCAACTGCTGCGTCGAGGCCGTTGTTGGAGATCAGTAGTCGTCCCAGCGTAGATTCCATGCGGTTGAGGGACGCAGTGGTGGACTGCGCGAGCGCATCGAAGGCCTTGGCCGAGGACGACGCATACGTGTCCACCGCCGTGCGTAGTTCTTCGAGCCCCTTCGCGTTGTGAGCTCCCGCATCTGAAACCGCCTTGCTCTGCTCAATCGTCGCCTGCACAAGCTTTTGCAGCTCGGCCAGCGTGAGTTCCGCCGCCGCCATGCGGGCAGACAGCGTCGGGCGACCGGATCTCGCCGTGGAAACCACTCACAATTTGTCCCAACCTCGCGCAGGTACACAAAGGTGTTTTGCGCGAATTCCGATCGGAATCCACACCTTTTGCCAGGAATTAGGGGTCAAATCGGAATAGATCACAGCGGATGGGAAAAAAATCAGGGCTGATCAGGGAGGCTTTAGATACCAATTGCTGCAGTTCAGATAGCAATCCCTGCCATGGCGAGGGTGTGGTTCATAGATCTCAGAGTTTCATGGGGAATTACAGAGAGATTCAGAGGAGTAGGAGGAGGAAGCTAACTTGAGGAAGAAGAAGATACAAAACAGAGTAGTCTGTTGGTACAATTCATCGATGCCTCACTACTACTCAGCATGCCTAAATACGCTACAAGACGGGCCGAGACAGAACGGCCCACACGCACACGGCTCCAGGCCCATTGGGTCATGGCACTCGCGCACGACTCCGTCGTCATGCGCGCCTCCCGCGGGTTCCTGTACATGAGCGAGGTCGACGTCGGCCTCAAGTTCGCCAACTACTTCGGGGAGCTGCTCCGGCAGAAGGTCCCGAACGCAGCGGCCAGGAGGGACGTAGTCCTCGGGGGGAAGAAGATGACGGCGGCGGAGGCGGTGCGGCTGGGCATCGTGGACGCGGCCGTGGACGGCGGCGTCGAAGACGTGGTGGCCGCGGCCGTCGCGGCGGCCGAGGGGCTCGCGGCGAGGGGGTGGGACGGGGAGGTCGTGGCCGAGATCCGGAAGGCGATGTGGCCCGCCGTGTGGGGCAAGGTCAAGGACCACCCCGCGGCAGCGCGACCGCGGCTGTAGGCTCCGGTATATGGTACGAGGCCACTCCTCCTCAAGAATTGGCTCTGAATCCACAGCAAGCCGTAGATCTGTGAACTTCAGCTGGGAACAGAGTAATGTTCAGGAACTGCTCGAACAGAATCGTCTGGCCAAAGAGAACTCCTCATGTGCTGGTGGTTTTCCTTGTACTCTGACCGAAGCTCTTTGATCTTCGATTCCGGTTTCACTACATGTGGCGTATGCTGTTACTCTGACCGAAGCTCTTTGCTGATAGACTGAACTTGTGAAGCATGACTGCATGAGCGATGAACCGCTTTCGCGTATATGGTGCACAGCACTTTCGCTGGCCGCTAGATCTGGTAGAAATTCCGAGACGTGCTGAACCCGGACAGTTTTCTTGATGAAAGTGAACTTCTCCCTATAAGATGCTTTGCATATTTTAATATGGGCTATATACGGACATATTACACTAAAACGTGTCTGTGTATACACTTGGAATAAGTGGTTAGCTATCTCAAAAACAATCAAAACATGTCTGTGTATATCTTTTTTTTTGCGGGGTGAAAGAGAATTTCTTAATCAAGCGGCGGCGATGTCTGCATTACAAAGAGCAGGTACCTCGTCAGGACCTGAGCGAAGCCACACCGCAGTGCGCTTCTTTATTCTACCAAAGTTCGCCAAAAAATGGCTAACAGAGTTTTGTTCCCTCTAACATGATTGGCTAAAATTTCTCCATCTCCTTTGAGAATCTCGATCTCTTGCACCAACATTAAGTTTGCTGACCGGTTCTCCACAGAGCTGGTAATAAGCTTAACAACCTGCACACAATCTGTTTGGACAATGATTGGTAGATCAATCCATTGAATCGCTATGTTCAAGCCTTCCAAGCATGCAGCTAATTCAGATTGCAGAGGCGAGGAGCACTGTCTTAGTTCCCGACATGAGGAATAGATAATAGCACCGGCCGTGTCACGCAAGACCATCCCAGCTCCCGCTGTTCCATCATTTTCAGCATCTGAACCATCAATGTTCAGGGCAGTCCAACCCGCTGGAGGAGGTTCCCATGTTGCCAACTGCCTTCGATTCAAATTTGCATCCGATACTACCTTCCTGGAGGGCTGCGGTGCCACGGTCATTTTGCCCTTCATGTGATCCCCGTTGGGATCCTTCTCTAGCGCATCAACGAGTTGATGTAACTAGTGAGGAAGCGAGTGGATACCTCGACTGGTGGGGGCCGCTTGTTATGGACAATCTCGTTCCTCATGTGCCAGCAGCGCCACAAGGTCATGAGCAGGTATAGGCGATCCTCCTCCGTCCTCTCATCAAGCACCTGTAGGAGCCACTCGGGGCCAGTATTCACCAGCCGTTGCACATCCGGGAGACTCCATTGCTTCGCCATTGCCTGCCATAGCGCAACAGCCCGGGGGCATCGACATAGCGCATGAAAAGTGTCCTCCGGCTCGGTGGCACACACAGGACACAAGTTAGTAACCTCAAGATTTCGGTGGTGTTTATTAGTCCAGGTGGGGAGGAAATCAGTGGCTACACGCCAAGCAAACACACGCACCTTTGGAGGAGCAGGGCACCTCCATAATAAAGTCCAGACGGCTCGCCGCCCGTCCGGTGCCCCGCTCGCTGCGACTGAAGTAGGACGAAGACGATCCTCAAGCGCCAGCCGATACGCGCTCCGTACCGTGAAAACACCACTCTTCTCTGGTTCCCAAGCCAACACGTCATCACCCATGCGAGGAGACGCACGGATTTTGACAATTTTTTCCACATCCACTGGGAGAAAAAATCGTTGGAGGAGCTCTATGCGCCACTCACCATGATCATCCAGCAGCTCCGAGACTCTCCTTAGGCGTCATCTTCCCTGCTGGGTGGTAGGCTTTCCTGAAGCACCATTAGGGATCCAATTGTCGCGCCATATGCGAATAGATCGTCCATTGCCCACCCTCCAGATGAGCCCCTTCTTCAACAATTCTAAACCATGTACTATAGCCTGCCATGTAGGAGAAGCACCACTAGGGAACACTGTATCTTTCAAGTCTCCGTTTGGGAAATATTTGGCCTTCAAAACACGTGCACACAGGCTATCTAGGAAGGCAAGGATTCGCCATGCCTGACGTGCCAACAAAGCTTGGTTAAACAGTCGGAACTCCTTGAAGCCCATCCCACCATGTGACTTGGGTTGGATAAGTTTCTCCCAAGCTCGCCAATGCGTCTTCCGGCGACCCTTTTCAGCACCCCACCAATAGTTTCTAACCATACGCGTTAGATCATCACATGTCGATGCTGGCAGACGGAAAATACTCATCACGTGTCTGTGTATATCTAATTTAGAAAAAAAAAGTTAGAACATCTTATATTTGTGAGTGAAGGGGGAATTTCCTAAATCTATCATTCTCCAAATGCCGGAAACACTTCTTTTGTTTCAACAAAGGTATAAGTTTTGCCTCATTTATTAATTATTAAGGAGAATAGAGTTTGTTTACACGGCAACATAATACCCAAAAAAAAGCTACTGTATTACTCTCCCTGTAGTATTGAATCCAACGGCTCTTTTCCCCACGATCGCCCCAAGCGTAGCTTCATTCTTGATGATGCCAAGAAAAATTGACAGTGATGTGGACTTGTGGCGGAAACCCTGTGCGTTCTTTTCATTCCAAATAGCAAATAGTTCAACCAAAGAAAGGAAAGTTAGCAAGGAAGATCATAATTTTTTTCTATTTGGGACGTGCAAGCCGGATAGGCTGAGCCGCCATTCCTTGATAGAGTGCTCCAAGCTCCACTTGAACGTGTCAATGCTCTCGATTTGAAGTCACTCCTTACCAAGCCCCAAAGCCTTGAGATGAACCGACACTTGGTGAAAAGTTGTAACACGGATACTTGCTCTCTTTACAAAGTGCACATATGCCATTTTTGCCAGACATGTCGAATAGTGCTTGCACGCCGTATGCTTCCAAGTAGTGTCGTCCTCAACATTTTCACCGAGGAAGTCATTGATGAGCACCCAAAGGACAATGGATCACTTTATATGAGCCACGATTAGGTTGGTGGAGACTTTGATCCCGCGCATCATCCTTCAAAGCTTCACACCTTCCATTTTTTCCTTGTGAAACTTGTAGTCCCAAAAAGGGGCCCACACGCCGTTGTCAATGGTGATGATGGTCGAGCATCATCCTTCAAAGCTTCACACCTTCCATTTTTTTTTCCTTGTGAATGGAACTTGTAGTCCCAAAAAGGGGCTCACGCACCGTTGTCAATGGTGATGATGGCCGAAGCATAGAATAAGTCGAGGTCCAACTCATCGCAAGGACTACCCGTTCCAACCCATAGCTTGGTTGGTTCCTTCCACTCACAGCAAGGCCATCTGGCCCTCCCAAACTTGTTGGTATCCCAATTGACCTGCCTCCAGCGTGTCAATTTTAGCAGCTACTCCATCCGTTCCATAATGTAAGACGTTTTCTAACACTAGTGTAGTGTCAAAAAATGTCTTACATTATGGGACAGAGGGAGTAACTTCTATGGCAGGATGTACATGGCCTTGGAAGGGGGAGATGGTCACGGCCTCAGGGAGGCAAGTCACCCTGGGCGGTCAAAAGCAACCCCCGGTGCACATTCCCCGCCTTGCCGAGAACCATGCGTCACAACTGGGAATGAGGCCATGTAAGTGAAGAAGAGTCATTTGCTGCAGGACGACGACATTTACATCAGGGACAACGGACAAAACATGGAGCAGCCATACTTACTGCCGCATTACAGTACCACTACCAAGCATTACAAAAATGTACTTAAAACAGGTCACAGACCTAGCATTAACATATGTCTCCACCTCCTACATCATTGCTCTTACCAACTAATAATAAGTAACAACTCAACCAACATGTGCCGCCATGTACTTAAACATGGGCGGCGGCACCGGCAACAACAACGATTCTTCCAAGGTCAGGTAATTTACATAGTTGTACTTCTTTCACTGGCACTGGCACTGGATCGGTCTCTCCTCAGGATTTAGGAGAGAGAGTTGATTCTTCGATGATGGCGGACAAACAAAAAATATGGGCGATGCGGCGCGCCCGTCTAGCTCCCAGCATGGGCGAAGTTGAGGCCATTTTGCCGTCGAACATGTTCCGGAACAAGCCTGTTGATGAGCTCTGGAGAGGCGTTCGCTAGCTGCATTGCCAGAAAAGAACATTGATGAGCACAGCGCATCAAGAGCCCAAGAGGGTTCTTTCCAGGCTAGCAAAGACATGGCACAGCCTTCCTAATTATTGAACTGATATATATCTTGAATGAGACATGTGATCTTCTGATCTTTTTTTTCTAGAAAACTTAAATGGATGCTGCATGAACAGTGTATCTTTTACTTACTTCAGGTTTGAAGTTGAACAAAGGAGGGAATGGGCGGCCATTCGGCAAGCGTGCATTCGGCTCACGTAGCTCATCAAAGAAGGAATGTGCACATGCATCAAGCTGCACAGGAAAACAAACATATAAGAACCTTTTAAACTGAACAGATTGCTAGTTTTCTAAGATCACGTTGTTTTCAAGCTAAAGTAACAGCATTAACAGAGACCCTTTTCTAGGTGGAGCACTAGCTGTAGTTAACAAGCACATGTGACTATAAAGTTGCACCCACTATCTACCAGTCAAGACTCATCAACATTAGTTCTGGACCACAGGATATCATAGTTATAATGCCAATGCAGGACCAGAAGCTAATCAGTGACTGAAAGCTAAGCATTGATGCTTCCAAAAACTCCAAAAAATAATCCTACTTCCACAAAGGTGCACAAGAGCCTCCTTTTATTGCTAATGATTAAATAATTGCACATATATTCCTCTACCTTTCACAAAAAGAATAATTAACTGTAATACAGCATATCAGATATGAATGTTAGAAAAGACAAAACCATGTACTAGTATCACACACACAAAAAAAGCAAAGAGGTAAAATAACTGTAGTACACCCCATTTAGTATTTATCCACCCAGCCACTTAGCACAACCTTTAAGAACAATCACAAAGCCAAACACTGAAAAACTTACAGCAGTGCAACGTAGATTTGGTGAATACTGGAGAAGGCGGGAGGCAAGATCTATAGCTTCAGCAGGCATCCTCTTGTGGAAAATCTAGTGAAGAGAAAGCAGAGCAACCCGTTAGAACCAGGCACATTTTTAATTCATAGTTTACTGATGGTGTAGACAAGCTGGTAACTAATTGACATGCCGGAAGATGTGGACTTAAGATCATGCAAGTATAATGACACGATGCAGTTGATTCAACATATAACTTAACGTATGTCTACCTTGTGCCAAGGATGAGCCTTAATCTGAGGAAACCTGAACTCGGTATAGTTGGGGTTCATGCACCGAATTTCCTCACGGGTTGGAGTACCAAGAACCTGCAATAACATCACATTGGCTTTAAGAAACATCCATGGCAGAAGAACTCAAGAGAATGCTGCATGTGAAACATAAGGCAGTACCTTGATAATCTCCACTAGCTGATCAACCGCAGTCTCTCCTGGAAACAGAGGCTGACAAATACACAACATACAGGATGATCAGAATCCCCTCATGGACAATATAGTCTAATCAATGAAACCAAAGTCCCAAACAAGGCCAAAACCCCTTAGAGAAGGTAACTAACCTGACCAAGAAGTAGCTCTGCAAGAACACATCCAGCTGACCATATGTCTATTGAAGTTGTATATTCAGTTGCACCAAATATGAGCTCAGGAGCACGATAGTAGCGAGAGCATATGTATGCTATATTGGGTTCACCAGGTACCTGAAACAAGAAGAGGGCAATGGTCAATACATGGGGTTAGAGCTAGAGAGTGTGGAAACAACCAAATTGAAGAAAAAAGCTGATTCGAGTTTTTGTACAACCAAGGTCAGGCTTGGCAACCTTGCACCAAGATAAAAGATACAGTTTATGTACATTGTGTCGCCTGCAGGGCAGTTGGAGTAATGAATAGAGCGGACAGCATACAGATAACAGTGTGTAATGAACCCAATTTGGAAAACAAGTTTAAAGTAGATAGCCAGACACCAATTATACAATGGATCAATCATGAAAATGGACTGTCAAGTATGGGGAAAAAATGTCCACTTGTCCAGTTCCACTGTTGTATTAAAGCCAACTTTAAGCTGTGATTTCAAAGCTCAGGGCATACTCGCAAGACTCAACATCTTACACGTTATCATGGAAAAAACTAGCATACTACTCTTGATAATGATAAATAATGGCATAGATCACATGCTATGTCAACAGTATGACCAGTCAGACACTAGATGTCTAGAGCAATTCAAAACTAAATGCAACACTGAAATAAACTACTGATTCTTAAGGGCGAAATCAACTTACCAGAACTTTTGCACTTCCAAAGTCACAGATCTTGACTTGATGGGTTAGAGGATCAACCTGTATTGGCAAGAGAAGAGACCAATTCAGGACCAACTATAAAACCGTACAAGTAACGAGATCGTGTTCACACAACACATACCAAAACATTTTGTGGTTTCACATCCCTGTGGCAAACTCCTGGAACAGTATGAACATAAGCTAGCCCTCTAAAGAGCTGCAAATAAAAAGGCAAAAGATACATTAGCAGAGTAATAAGGCAGTTATAGGCGGCCAGGCAAGTGCAATATGATGGTTCACGGACCTGATACATGTAAAGCTTGACATAGATAAGCGGCATCCGCTGGTTGGCATTGCTATAGTGCTTGAGCACACGGTATAGAGTCTCGGGGACATACTCCATGACAAGGTTCAGGAACAGCTCATCCCTGCTTGTGGTCGAGAAGAAGCAGTGCTTCAGAGAGACGACATTGGGGTGGTCCATGGAGCGCATAAGCTGCAGCTCACGGTTCTTGTAACGGCGATCCTGCAGCACCTTCTTGATGGCCACAGTCTCCCCAGTCTCCAAGCACTTAGCCTACATGTGAGAAGCAGTTGAATTCGATAAGCATTGCATCAACTAATTGGCAACGGCACATAAAGCAAAAGCAAACCACGAGACAAAGGGAACGTACCTGGAAGACAATCCCAAATGAACCAGTTCCTACCACCCGCTCAGCCATGTAGCTAATTGTCTGCAATCAGGATTAAACAACATAAAAATGTATCCTCTAAAAACAACAAACTGAGCACAAAACAAGTAGCGCTTAGAACATGATTTCAGGATGCGCTTTAGCCATAACGGAAAGCAGGCATTAGATCGAGCGGTAGCCACACAATTTCTCTGCCGCATACCAAATCGGTAGGAAATATGCAAAAAAGCACTGTTTCTGGTCAACAAAACCCGCCAAATCAGCTGCAACGCAGTGATTTCCTGTACGAATCGCCACCAGACCACCCCAAATCCCCCCTCCCCAAAACAGTAGAGCACTGGTTAAAGCTAAACATTTTTTGCTAGAGACCACAAATCCCTGAGCGGAGCGAGAGACTACGGCACTAACAGCACATGAAGGAGAACCACCGTGAGAAGAGCAGGCACATTTGACCAGACGCGCGCACGAGAGCGAGCAAGAGGAACATGAAATCGAGAACACGCAAAGCTGCTCACCCTCTTCGGCTCGCCGTTCTTCCCGCCGATGGTTGTGGAGATGATGTGGCCGGTGACAGGGTCGCCCCCCTCCGTCCTCGTCTGCAGCACCGGAACAGCGAGCATTAGCGAAGCAAGCGGGCAAGAGCAGCAGATCGGCCCCCAGGCCGGGGCTCAGATCCAAAACAGGCCTCAGATCTGGGGGGGAAAGCACGGCGGGTACCTTCTCGGTGGCCGCGTGGGCCGGGACGACGGCGGCGGCGAGCGGGGGCGGCGCGTCCAGCACCATGGGCTCCGGCCCCGGCGGCGCCTCCATGGGGTGGCGTGTGCGGGGGCGGGGGCGGGCGGGTGGGGGAGGAGCGAGCCGCGGGGACACCTACTAGAGGGGGAGCTGCTGCTGCTTTGCTCTTGCGTTGGGGATTGGGATGGTGGTGGTGCGTGCTTTTGACCGGTCAGGGTGGGAGGCTGCGGGGGGTGGGGGGTGGCTGGCTATGAGTACTACGGAGATGCCGCCCTGGACAGGTGGGGGAAGCGGTAACGGAGAGAAGCGGTTAGCTAGCGGAAGGTCGGGCCGGGGCGGGTGGATTAACGATTAAGATAACCCACGGCTACTGAGACGTTGGCCATGCTTTACCGCCAGAATTTAATTTATTTTGTATTTATATATACTGGCTTTTCGCGGGAATTCATATTTATAATTTTTTTTCTTTTCTTTTCAATGTGTTCATAAACTAGTGCAACACAATCGCTTAATTTTCTATTGGAATTTGATTATATTCAGCTCCGCCTTGTAGCCGAGGGCGAAAGAGATAGCCCGAACAAAACAACGGCCTCATTGTAGCTGCGGTTTTATGTTTTGGAAGAATCGTTTATTTTTCTATATCACTCCGTCGAAGTAGCGTTGAATTGGTATTACCAACGACGTTTAGCTCACGCCGTCAAGAAAACGTTAACTCTATTTCGTGGATAGCATTTGTTTTCTGTTATAATTGGATATTAATATAATTAATCTTTATTCGCAGTTATACCGTGCCACACAATCCAGCGAAACCGCGTTCGTATTGCTAGCAGGGCTTAATTTCGTTTGCTGGCAGAGTTTAATTTTAGACATAATTGGATGGAGAACGATCGACGTGGTTCGACCGATCTGAACCGTTGATCAGTAAGTTCCCTGACCACTAGAGAGGTCATTCATCGTGTGATCAGATCCAAGCATACCAAGAAAAACGGATTCAACCCCTAGTCGCACCATGCACGACACCTAACATCATCTTTCCTACACCCACGGCTTGCACAAAATCTCGACCCCGCATCGCTCCGTCGTGACCTATAATCGACACGTCAAGGAAGACGCTCGTTGCAGTAGCGTGCTCCCATGCATGCAGCTACATTGTAACAACTCATGACAACTCCATTTGTCATGTATCCCCAATGAAAGTGCTAGTTATCCTGCGAAAACGTAGACCTCCCCAATGGTGACTCCCACCTCCCCGCTGCCACCCTAACCCTAGCCCACTTCACCATCGGCGATCTCCACCTCTAGCTATGGGTTCGGCCATCTTATCACACCATTCTCTTGTGCGTTCGCCGCTCTCTCCACTGGTTGTTTCTTCATGGTTGTACACGCGTCCATCTCCCTCGGTTTGAATTTCTCCCCGGGATGGGCCTAGCGCAGGAGATAGGGCACACCTTTCGTAGATCAGTGCACCCCTCGGATGATTCTGGCCACTTCACTATGATGGTCTCGTTTGCATGTCACTCGTTCCGTTTGGCGGATGAAAATGTGGGACTTGCTCTTGATTCTGCGATCGGAGGTTATTGTTCTCAGCTCAAGGTATCTTTTCTGAATGATCGGGTCTTTTCATTCAATGTCTCATGCAAGCAAGTTGGGTTTTTCATCCTTCATCGGCGTAGCTTTGTTTGTCCCCATTCAAATGTTATTTTCATCTTTGGGGCCATGGTGCTCCGGATTGGGAGAAGGAGTTTAGGATGTGGCAGTCTGAGTGTCAACGGGAATGGATTATTGTTAGTCCTACTAAGCGTCGAGCACGTTTAGGTTTAGAAGGCATGAATCATGGCCCAACTAAATCTTCTATGTGTTGGAGTGCTCCAATGGTTGGACCTAGGAAAAAACTACGTTTTGACACGTTCATCAACTATCCTGCTCGTAAAGCATACAGTTATCACCCATCTATTGATGAAGTACAAATGGTACATGAGGCTGGTTATCATGTTGATTCATTGGAAGAATCCCAAGCTTCTCTACCACCTTTGGCCTCCCTGACGACGATGACGTCTCCGGTGAGCTCACCGGAGTCTCCGATTTCCTCGCCGCAGATCCAGTTTGGCTCGTTTCCGCCGTCACCAGGAAGTCCTCGTATCTTTGGCGGCAATCCCAGATCCCCTGGGATTTCGATCAATTTGGCAACGCCAAATCTGGCTTCCCCTATTGTGATTCTGGACAGCCCATGCACACCTTAGCCCACTTTGGATGACAAGGCCCAACCTTGCATGGGCTCTATGGTCTCCCCGATTTTTATCTCTGATGATGATTTGTTGGATTCTATTTCATCGATTTGTTTACCTTCGCGAGATATTGTTGATCAGCTGCAAAGTTTTGATGAGATGATTGAAGATATGGCTGCTAAATATATTGGGACTGTCAAAATTGTCTTGGTATGAAACACAAGACTCACATGTGCACGAACAGGGATCGTTGCAGGCAATGTTTTCGGTCTGGTCATAAAAATAAAAATTGCCCAGATAATAATGACTCGTTGGCTGATTGGATACCTAAAGTCCCATCGCCCAGTTTCGAGCCTCACACCATATCAAAGTCCTCGCCCGTTGCTTCGGGTTCGTTGCTTTCATCCCCTAGTCCCTCTGCTTCACCACCAAAACCCCAATCTCAGCAGTCGCCGTCGCCTGCCCCCTCTGCTCCACCACCCGCCACTGACCCCATGGTGGTTTTTGCGATCAATCCTCGTCGCTTCTTGCTAGCCGGCCATGACATCATCGATGGTGGCACAGACCGCCTTCCTCGGACTTACTACACCCCGACCCAAGCTCCACCGTGACTCCATGAGGAGTTCATGGTGGCCACAGTGGAGCCCTTGCCGCCACCGCACATGGTGGTCATCAAGAGGGAGAAAGTTATGCACTTCCTCACCGTCAACCAGCAGGTGCTTGTTTCGTTCTGCCCAAACTTGTGGTTTCAGGGCGTCGGCTTATTTGAGATGGAAAACCATGTGGTCAGATCTTCTTTTACTCAGCATCCACCTTTTGCTCTGGGTTTAGATGAGGAGAGGGAGGAGTTCTTTGTGAGATTTACCCCTCATAATGAAGGGAAGGGTTTTCGTGCTCTTCATGGTCATATAACAGGTTGGCTCATGCTGTTGGGGAACGTTGCATGGCAAACAAAAAAAATCTACGCTCACCATGATCAATCTAGGAGATGCACATGTACGAGAGGAGAGATTGGATCTATGTACCCTTGTAGATCGCTAAGCGGAGGCGTTACGAATCTTGGTTGATGTAGTCGAACGTCTTCGCGATCCAATCACGATCCAGCCACGAACTCCCAATAAAGTGTCGAACGGGCGGCACCTCCGAGTTTAGCACACGTGTGGCTCGGCGGCGTCCTCTCCTTCTTGATCCAGGAAGCGAGAGAGAGGGGTAGATGAGATTGGGACCAACACGATGGTATGGTGGTGGCAGCGAAATTCCGGTAGGGCTTCGCCAAGCGCGTACCGGTGAAACGTGGGAGGAGTTGGGAGAGGTAACGGGCAAGGGTCGAAGGGTGGCTGCCCCCGAAGCCCCCCACCTTTATATAGGCGTGGAGGGGGCTGGTGGCTTTCACTCCAAGGCCCTAGAGGCGTTGGCCAAAGGGGGAGTGATGTAGGGTGGGACCCTAGATGGCCGATCTTTCACGAAAGGAGCGAGATCCCTCGAAGAACACGACGAACACAGGGAAGAACGGAGAGAAAACACAAGGGGAAACACTCAAGAACAAGTCCAATCACACATCCACTAGACAATCAAACACACAAGATCCACAAGGTACATGAACAACAAAGGGAAAGATACAAGGTAGCGTTCATCCCAATCCTTGGAGGAGTTGAGGTCTTGATATCCCGGAGGATCTTCTCACATGCTCGCATGGAGGTCTTGAATCCAAGGTGGATCTTCTCCATAGAGGGGCCGCGGTCTCTCTCTCGTGGAGTAGATCCGATATGGATGAGCAAAGCTCTATCTCTAATGAGCTACTACTTTGCTAACCCCAGAAAGGAGGTGGAGGTGGTCTATTTATAGTCTTAGCCACGAAGGGGTAAGTGGGAGAGGGATACAAGGCCAAAGGCCCGTGGCTGCGCACAGGCAGAGCGGTAGTACCGCTTGGGAGGGCGGTAGTACCGCTTGCAAGTGGTAGTGCCGCTTGGAGGCCTCTAGCGGTAGTACCGCTTGGTGTGGGCGGTAGTACCGCTCGTCCTGGGTCTTCTTCCTCCTTCTCTTCCATGCTTCTCTTGCGGATGGTGTAGTTGTTCCCTGGCGCTTGCACTCCTCCTCATCGTCCGTAGTGTTCCGACAATACCTATGCATGCACACGAGTGGAGTGTCAAGTAGTATACCATCCTCGAAGGGGTCAAGTGAGCACGTGTAAAGGAGATGATTCACCTTTGTGTATGTGAACTAGATGTCGCACATGTCACTCGCCGAACAGACTCTTGACATGGTGATGTCCATAGGATGCTCCGCATCATCTCCCCTCCCTTGGGAAAGATCCGACCTCGGATCGAAAACCAAATCACCATGGGAAAGAGATGGCTTCGCCGTGTAGAAGTGGACGTTCACCAAGTACTTGTCATCTTGAAGCTCGAAATGGGCACTCTCCAATGTCGCACCGTCTTGTGATTCCTTCAAAAGAAGTAAGGACAACAAACACTTGGAAAAACAAATGTGGTTAGCGTTAGGGCAAACCCAAGCATTCAAGAGGTGAGTCACCAAACAAGTGTCGTCATCATGCAAAGCATATGGTTTGACAAAGGATTGTGACATGGTATCTAAGCACATAAATTGAGCACAAGCAAAGGTATCATGGGGACAAACATGTAAATGTGAGGTAGTGATGCAAATATGTGTAACAAGAGATTTAGCATCTACCTCAAAGTCATAGCAAGCATTCACAATTTGCTCAATGAAAGGTCTATGGTAGGCATATGAATCATTCACAACACCAAATAAAATGAAGTGTCTAAACACATAGGTCAAGTGCAAGACAATCCAAGCATAATGTGCATAGGGTGTAGTGAACATAGTGTGGCACTCAACACAATAGAAAGAGCAATTGTTCATCATGTGTGAGGCAATCAAGTCAATCATGTGACAAGCAATGGGACATGGCATATGTGAAGTTATGACATTGTTGCAACCAAACATATGAGAGGAGCAAATAATCCAAGAATTGGATGCAACACACAAGGCATATATATCATGATGCATGGAATGGTTAAAATGACAAGTCGAAGCAAGATCTCTAACAAGTGTGCAATCAAGTGATCCAAGATGAACAATAAGTCTCATCGTGCAAGCAACACAAGTAGTATGATCCGCAATATCCATGCTCAAGAAAGATGTCACCTTGAAGGTGTGTCCATGTGCGTCCTTCATAATGCCGAAGCACAAGCAAGTGCGATGTAGAATCGTCGTGGTAGAAGGTGGTTCGCTCTCAAGAGCTCGAATGGTCAACTCACGTGACGTGGAAGTCGACACAAAGTCCAAGTATCCTGCACATGTACACAACAAAAGAAAGAACGTATGTGCATGGTAGATAAACACATCATCCATCATGATGGTTTTCTTCTTTTGCACATAACCATTAGAAGCACAAGTGTATGAATAATATGAGGCAACAATGGCTATATCCATGGCACGAGGTATATGGTGCAAAGAGGTAAGACAAGCATGCTTCACAAGGAATATGTCAAAATCTCCAATTATATGTGAGAATGCTAAGGGGGCAAACTCATTATCAAGACTAAGGTCATTGTTGCACTCAATACATGGCAAATCATCTAGCATGAGAGAGGCAACACATGGAGATAAATGACAAGAAGCAATCACAATCATGTGCAAAGCATGTAGATAGTTGTCATCAACCGCATGAAATGAGCAAGTATGAATCATTGGTGATGCAACAAGGCAAGCAATCATAGTAATCAAGTCGTGCAAGCTAGTGGAGCGAAGATGCAACACACTAGAGGAAATCATGTCAATCATGTCATGTGAGCAAAGAATAGGCATAGGCAATGTACATGACATATCGCAAGCACGAACACAAATCAAGATCATAGTATCATCATAGGCATGGGGCACAAAGCAATCATGGCAATAACAAACAATATCTCCACCACGCTTGCAAATACACATACAAGTACTAGAATCAATCATCATGTGTAATGCAAAGCATGGGTCACAAATGCATGGAAAAGGCATAGGAATGGGCATATCATGCAAAGTGAACATGGCAAGATGGGCAAAGGATATATAATGGACAACAACCCATAACCATGTGAGGGCCATGTAAAAGAAATGCGCGAAGTGTTGCGGTAGGAAGGGCAATCCATGGGATCCCAAGTCATCATTGCTCTCTAGAGCCCGTTTTGTCAACTCGGGGGATTGCGAGGTTGACAAGTATTCAAGGGTACCTACACAAAAGAGACACAAACCAAAGAAATTGTATGCGTGGTAAATGTACACATCATCCATCATGATGTGCATGTGCACGTGTGAGTTAGCACAAGATAAGCATCGCTCAAAGAAATTAGATGCATGGTATAAGAACATGTCATCCATCATGAAAGAATAGTTGTTGTGTATGACACGATGGGGATGCAAATTGAGCATACTAGTATATGGCACAACAATATCCTGTTTATTCATGGGAAGCATATTGTGCACACAAGTATTGGGATCATGCAATGGATAGGATGAATCAAAATCTCCTAACATGTATGAGGAAACTATGGGGGTCTCCTCATGAGCAATATTGGGAACATCATATGGAGAAAATGGACAACATCCAAAACAATGCATATCCGAAGCTAGTTGGTCATGGCATGTCATATGAGATAAATGATGCAAAGGAAGCATATCAATATCATCACAAGAAAAACAAATGCCAATAACCATGGGCTTGTCATCTATGCCATAAGTGCAAATTGGGTTTAGTTTAATGGAATATGCATAGTCACTATGAAGAGATTGCAAATATGACATATGATTGATCTCATGCATAGCATATGACAAGTCAAGCGGATTGTCAAACATGATGTGACCTAAAGAATTGTCACAAGAAATCCTATGTAACATGGCATCACAACCAATAGATTCCACATGGCAATCGTCATACTCATCATAAATGGGTAAATCATTGCATGGGAAAATCATACTAGAATGAAGCATGGTAATAGGTTGATCAACATCATGCAACCAATCAATGTCAAGAATGTCCACTAGTGGGACTAGAGCATCACCTTCATCTATGTTACCTTGTTCATTCCACTCGATTGGTGTAGGTGAGGCGGGAAAGACCAAATGGTGGTCATCTTCATCTTGATGGAACCATGTGGGGGTGCATCATATTCCACCATGGCCATCGTCTTATCCAAAGGAAGGACATAGTCGTCGCAAATCGGCGCGTCATCATATATGGGACCTAGCACCAAATGAGAAGACACAATAGAGGTAGAGGTTAAGTCGTTAGAAATCATAGTGGCCTCACTCTCTCTATGTGGTGGCTCACTCACTCCCTCAATGCAGGTGCACTCAATCTCATGTATGGTGGAATCACTCATCTCACTCGAGTGGTGGGGGTTGTGGCTCTCCTCACATGGGAATTGGGGCAACTCATCACATATGTGGCTAGTGGTGAAGTCACTCTCACTCTCAATATGGTGGCACAAGTCACTCAAGTCATCATACGTCGCCGTGGTCGAAGGGAAAATCCCATGCTCAACCATCTCGTCGTTGTCACCATGGATGAAGGCCGAAGATGGCACATCATCTCTCTCCTCCATGACCGTAGGGAAAATCCCATGCTCGATCATCGCGTCACCGTCGCCGTGGATGAAGGCCGAAGATGGCACATCATCGCTCTCGCCTCCTAAGATGGAAGCATCATCCTTGCTCGTCACCAAGTCGCTCGCCTCCAAAGCGTGGTCCTTGAAGGTCTCTGTAGTCGTACTTGTCGCCGCACCATCTTGAAAAAGAGTCGTGGAGGACTCGGCATCATCAATGCCACAAAGAGGGATGGCAGTGAAGTCGAACTAGGGAGCATCGTCTTGGAGCTCATCGGGCTTGGACATCTTGGTGGCACTAGCCTCATGCTCGTCGTCTTTGAGTTTGGTCTTCGAGAAGTGTGCTTGGGGTGGAGAAGCCTTGGCCTTCATGAGTTATTGTTCCGCCTTGAGAGCACCAATGTAGTTGTCGTCGAGGGACTTGTAGCTCTCGAGGAAGATAGTCTTGGAGATGTCATTGTTCAATCCCATCATGAAGTGGAACTTCATTGACATGGGGTCGTCCACGCCGGCTCGTCGCAAGGCAATCTTCATCTCCTTGAAGTACTCGTCGATGGACTTGGATCCTTGGATGGTGTTCTCCAATTGGCGTAAAAGTTGTTCCGTGTAGGTTGGAGGCACAAACTCTCGCCGCAACGCTCTCTTCGTCTTGGGCCAACTCATGCCGTAGCTCTCCGAAGGTGTGTGAAACCACCATGTTGACGCGTAGTCGTGGAAGTTTCTTGTGGCGCACTTCACTTGATCTTCGGGAGGAACTTGATGTAGCTTGAGGTAGTCGTCCATTAGGTGCTCCCACTCGAGATACTCCTCGGGTTCTAGAGTCCCATAGAAAGGAATCTCATGGTCGGTGTCGAGGTCGTAGTAGCTCGTGGAGGTCGCGGACTTGAGCTTGGGGAGCTTCTCTTGAGCGTAGTTTTGAGGTGCTTGTTGGCGAAGATGCCGTATATCCGAAGGCGAAGATGCCTTGAAGTCGCTTGGCGAAGATGCCAAGGGAGACGGTGAAGTCGTTGAGCGGTTGTTGGTGTTGAGCTCTTGACCTTCACGTTCTTGTTGGTGATGGTGTCGATGGCGATGTGACCTTGCCGGAGATGGTAGCTCGGAAGCATGTGCTCTTGAGCGTCTTCTCGAAGATGAGGAAGATCGCTTGTAGGACTTGATGAGGGCTTTGATCTCCTCCATTTGAGCTTGCATCTTGGCGTCGTTGGAATTGTTCGTGGCATCGAACTCATCGTTGTTGTTGTAGACCGAGGGTGAAATGCCTTGCCTATCCATCACAAGACTCGAGTAGAGGTGAGTAGGAAATGAGATAAACAATACCAAGTTACCTTTTCCCAAAGTTGAGGATATATCTCGTTTCACTCAATGTGAGATGAAAGAATAGTGGAATTGGTACCGGACTTGTTCACTCACACCTACAAACTAAAGCTTATGGTGTAGCTCGGTGAGGATAGTGGCACAAAAATTTAATGCAAAATGTTAGCAAGAGTCAACAATGTTGAAAGAGATTCACAAATTCGCAAGTGAAACAAGTAGACCAATAGCAAAGAATGGCACACGGAAACACACACACGGATAGATAGATGGGGTCGTGCAACCAAGGAATGAGCACAAAATGTGGAGTCCACGGAAAACGCTCGTGTTGCACAACTCAAGAGAGACGCTAGCACGATTGCTCTATAGGCGGATACGACACTTGTGCACAACCTATGATATGCAAAATGGATAAACTTCTATCCCAAGTATGCTATATATGTATGGTTCCCGGTGTTTCTCTCAAGATGATCCAAGATGATCGGATATGACAATCTTATATGCAATGTGGCATGATGCTATGGCACTTGCTTACAAGCTTCGTTGCTCTTTCTCTTTTGCTTAAAAGCTTATTGTTTTGTTTGTTTGTTTTTTGTATGGCCACTTTGCGAAATGCACAAACCAAGATAGCAATTGTGTATATGCGGGAACAATCTTTGTGACACAAGAGATGATATGATACCAATATGATATGGTATGTATGCAATGTATGGTGTCGATACTAATGTGCACAAGTAACGTTGCCAACAATACTCAAATGGCTAGTCTCGATAGGCAAGTGACGCAAAATGGGCTAGGGTTATCAATGCAATGGCAAGGGAATATACAATGGTGTCGTCGAGGTTACCGTCCTTGGCAATGTTGAGTGGCGGTGTTCTTGATGTAGATACCAAGATGAAGGAGACTCGTCCCTAAGTAGCCGAAACACCTTAGGAAACGGAAAAACCACAACTCAAAATCTCAAGGACAAAAGTCAAATGGTGGTAGCGGGAATGCGGTGGTGGTTGCGGAAGCTCAATGGGATTGCGAAAATGCAATGATGGGTTTGAAGACGCAATGCGGAAGTCGATGGTAAGGTGGTGAACTATACATGGTGTCGGAGTTGGAAGCACGGTCCCTAAGTAGCCGAAACACCTTAGGAGACACAACTCACAACACAAACAAAATGGGTTAAGTTGCGATGGCGGAAGTGTATGGTGGTGGTTGATGAAGAAGCAATCGTCCCTAAGTAGCCAAAACACCTTAGGAGACTCGAATCACAACTCAAACAACCTCAAATGTGATGGGGAACAAAAATGATTAGGTTGCGGAAGGCTATGGTGGTTTTGCGGAAGTTATGGTGGAAGCCCTAGGCAAAGATGCCAAAGTTCCAAAAATTTGATGGAGTCAAATGTTGGTGAAACCTATCTAGATGGATAGAGGATGTCAATAGCTACTCAACGAGCTAAAGAACGCGAAAATCGGACTCCGGATGTGGAAGTTATGGACAAAATGGTGAAACTCAGAATGCTGAAACTGGCATGGGCGGTAGTACCGCTCGGATGGGCGGTAGTACCGCTCGTGTCGGGATTTTTTGACTGTTTCGGTTGAAACAGGGCCTGGCGGTAGTACCGTTGGCGGGGCGGTAGTACCGCTTGTGGTACTAAGCGGTAGTGCCGCTCGGATGGGCAGTAGTACCGCTCGTGATGGGATTTTTCGACAGATCGAATCGGGGCGTGATTTTGAGGCGGAAATGGATGATTTCGGGGACAAAATTGGAGAGATTTCGTGGATGGAAAGTGGGGAAACTTGGGGAGATGCTAGATACACTAGAAACCAAGCAAATCCATGGATCAAATCCAACAAAACTTCATCAAACCAACAAATCACAAAAAAAATTGGGGCTATTTTTGTGGGGAATTTTCGAATTTGGGACAAAATCAACAAAATTAGGCTAGAAAACACAACGGGGAGGCTCCAAATTCGTGATAAACCTAAGCTCTGATCCAAGATGATGTAGGGTGGGACCCTAGATGGCCGATCTTTCACGAAAGGAGCGAGATCCCTCGAAGAACACGACGAACACGGGGAAGAATGGAGAGAAAACACAAGGGGAAACACTCAAGAACAAGTCCAATCACACATCCACTAGACAATCAAACACACAAGATCCACAAGGTACATGAACAACAAAGGGAAAGATACAAGGTAGCGTTCATCCCAATCCTTGGAGGAGTTGAGGTCTTGATATCCCGGAGGATCTTCTCACATGCTCGCATGGAGGTCTTGAATCCAAGGTGGATCTTCTCCGTAGAGGGGCCGCGGTCTCTCTCTCGTGGAGTAGATCCGATATGGATGAGCAAAGCTCTATCTCTAATGAGCTACTACTTTGCTAACCCCAGAAAGGAGGTGGAGGTGGTCTATTTATAGTCTTAGCCACGAAGGGGTAAGTGGGAGAGGGATACAAGGCCAAAGGCCCGTGGCTGCGCACAGGCAGAGCGGTAGTACCGCTTGGGAGGGCGGTAGTACCGCTTGCAAGCGGTAGTGCCGCTTGGAGGCCTCTGGCGGTAGTACCGCTTGGTGTGGGCGGTAGTACCGCTCGTCCTGGGTCTTCTTCCTCCTTCTCTTCCATGCTTCTCTTGCGGATGGTGTAGTTGTTCCCTGGCGCTTGCACTCCTCCTCATCGTCCGTAGTGTTCCGACAATACCTATGCATGCACACGAGTGGAGTGTCAAGTAGTATACCATCCTCGAAGGGGTCAAGTGAGCACGTGTAAAGGAGATGATTCACCTTTGTGTATGTGAACTAGATGTCGCACGTGTCACTCGCCGAACGGACTCTTGACATGGTGATGTCCATAGGATGCTCCGCATCAGGGAGGAAGGAAAATCCCACCTTTCCTTCACCATCGATCGCTATCCCCCCTTTTTAGGGATCATGATCTTATCCCCTTGGGTATTCCTTTTAAGGGAGGCTCTTGGTGCACCTAGACCAGGGTTGTGGGGACTTTCCCCACTACCCACGTTCATGTGGGTCCCCCATGCAGGTGGGCCCCATTCCGAAACCTTCGAGAACCTTCCCGGTACAATACCGAAAAAACTCAAACTTTTTTCGGAACCCCAATAACAACTTTCCATATATGAATCTTTACCTTCGGACTATTTTGGAGCTCCTTGTGATGTCCCGGATCCCATCAGGGACTCCGAACAACCTTCAAACTTTCCACTATTAAGATCTCAATACTACCCTAGCGCCACCGAACGTTAAGCATGCGACCCTACGAGTTCGAGAATCATGTAGACATGACCAAGACTCATCTCCGGTCAATAACCAATAGCAGGATCTGGATGCCCATATTGATTCCTACATATTCCACGAAGATCTTTATCAGTTGAACCACGATGTCAAGGATTTAGTTAATCCCGTATACAATTCCCTTTGTCCAGCCATATGTTACTTGCGCGAGATTCGATCGTCGGTATCTTCATACCTAGTTCAATCTTGTTACTGGCAAGTATCTTTAGTCGTTCCATAATACAATATCCCGTGGCTAATTCTTTAGTCACATTGCTTGCAAGCTCATTGTGATGCTGTATTACCGAGTGGCCAGACGGCTACGGTTTATATTTTGTCCGGTGGCCACTTTGCAAACGCCTTGCTGGGAGCTGATGAAGACCCAATGCCTCTCGATGGCAATCCCCAACCTATGCCAGGTCAGAATCCCCTCCACAGCCATTCTAGACCATGCCTCCATACCTGCACTTGGATGGAATGCGGTCCCTCCTGGGCATGAGCAACCAGCGAACAATGCTGGCAATGGTTGGGGCAACTTCCAACAGCCACAAGACGATCAAGGGGACAATGGATGGGGGGTCTGGGAGGAAGCTGCAACTGCTAACAATGAGAAGGAGGAATCACCTGAAGCTCAGGCTGCCCAGGATCATAACTCCATGGTTCTCAACCCTTTACTTGGTTCCAGTGATTCTTTTGATGCAAATAATGATGATGTGATTCAACAGAATCTTGCGCTTGTCCCCTATCACCCTCCTCAAGTTCAGCTAGGACCAATTCACTTGGGTGTGGTCAGGGTTGTTTATGGTCCAGTGCTGCCACCTTCTATGCTTTGGGAGAGAACTTTTAGAGATGTGATGCGTGAATTGTGAGTACATGTCCTTCCACCCAGTATGAAGATTGCAACTTTACCCCCGAGAGTTTTTTCGGCGAGGCTTTGGTCTGATGACACGCAATTCAAATTCATTGCTTCTTTTGGCAAGCCTCTTCTAGCGTTGGACTCACTTTTGTATGGTGGAGCGGCTCCCTGCTCAACTAGAATCTCAATTCATGACTGGTTTGAACCTGCCTGTGTTGAACATGTCATCTGTTCTGAACATGCGTTAAATCTTCAATTTGGTTTTCCCACTGAACATTTGGAGTTCTCAGCTACAATTCCATCAAGGATTGGTAAGCATGGACGCGGGAAATGGCATGTCACCATGGTTGTACCTGATGATGATTTCTCTACGCGTTGCATGACACGAAGCTGCGTGAGGAAGAGTGGCTTCAAACCCACTTCAGCCATTTTGATTAAACCGACACCTCTGCATCAACCTCGTGCTAAGAGGGCGGGTCGTGGAGATGCTACGCCTCCACCGTCTTCGTCCACGGCTCCAAGTCAAGCAACTAGGGAAGATCTTCCTCCTCCAATGCCAATCCATATGATGGACCTTGGTGCCTCCCTGGGAATCCCCCCTGAAAAGCTTACTATGGAGAAGCTTATGGTTTCTGAACCCATGGTTCTCTTTCTTTACCATGTTCTATAGCAATGAATCTCTTTTATCATAACATTTATTTTTAGGAGGTGGGTTATCAAGATCAATAACATGTTGTATCTCAACATCATTATCAGGTTCTTTATCATTGTCTGGTTGATCAGCTACATGAACATCATCATTATCATTATCGTTATCACTAGATGAATGTTCATTACCAGATTGTGTCTCAACATCAGAAATAGAAACATCATTACTATCCTTAGAAGGTTTTTCTACCTCAGCTTCACTAGAAGCATGCAAAGTCTATCATTTTTCTATTGCCCTTTCTTTTTAGATGGACTAGGTGCATCAATGTTAATTCTCCGAGAATCTTGTTCAATTATTTTAGGGTGACCTTCGGGATAAAGTGGCTCCTGAGTCATTCTACCCCCTCTAATCATTACTCTAACATCATGGTCATTCATATTATTATTCATCTCATTGAGTAAATCATTTTGAGATTCAGCAACTTGTTCTAATTGAGTTTGGACCATAGATGCATGTTTACCTACTCCTTTAACACATTAGCAATTCTAAACATCAAGTCACTCAAGCGATCAATCATGTAGGCATTACGTTTCAATTGTTTCACAACATACGCATTAAAATGTTCTTGCTTAACAATGTAATTGTCAAATTCGTCCAAGCATTGATTAGCAGATTTATTATAAGGGATATAACCTTCATCAAATCTTATAAAGAGAATTTACCTTTACTACCTGTGTCAGGGCGTCAAGTCCATGTATTTGTTCAATAGGTGGTAAACTCTTAACATCTTCAGTTTTAATGCCCTTTTCTTTCATAGATTTCTTTGCCTCTTGCATATCTTCAGGATTGAGAAATAGAATACCCCTCTTCTTCAGAGTTGATTTAGATGTGGTTCAGGAAGTGTCCAATCATCATCATTCCTCAATATTATTCAATAGTTCTTCAGCTTGTTCAACAGTTTGTTCCATGAAAGCACAACCAGCAAAACTATCTAGGTAGTCCCTAGAAGCATCGGTTAGTCCATTATAAAAGATATCAAGTATTTCATTTTTCTTGAGAGGATGATCAAACAAAGCATTAAGTAATTGGAGAAGTCTCCCCCAAGCTTGAGGGAGATTCTCTTCTTCAATTTGCACAAAGTTAAATATTTCCTGTAAGATAGCTTGTTTCTTATGAGCAGGAAACTATTTTTCAAAGAAGTAATATATCATATCTCGGGGACTACGCACACAACCATGAGCAAGAGTACTAAACCATATCTTAGCATCACCCTTTAGTGAGAAAGGAAACAACTTAAGAATATAGTAATAGTGATTTTTCCTCATGAGCAAACAGGGTGGCTATATCATTCAATTTAGTAAGGTGAGCCACAACGGTTTCAGATTCATAACCTTGGAAAGGATCAGATTCAACCAAACTAATTAACTCAGGATCGACAGAGAATTCATAATCCTTATCAGTAACAAAGATAGGTGAAGTAGCAAACTTAGGATCATATTTCATTCTTGCATTCAAAATTTTTTCTTTCAGCTTACAAGAATGAAATACGATCATAAGTTTGCTACTTCACCAAAGTTTCTGAAGATCATCTCTATCATTACAAGCAATAAGTTCTCTAGTTATTTCTTCACCAACAACAAATCCCTCGGGTATCTCAGGCATTTCAATTATAGGATAGCTAGTCCCGGTAGCTGAATCATAATTTTCTGTTTCAATAATTTCATCATTTTCAGCATTCTCAAATTCTTTAGCTTTAGCAAGTTATTCATCAAGAAATTTACCTAGTGGCACAGTTCCATCAAGCAAGGTACTAGCATCATCAATAGCATCATTCATAGCAGGAGTAGCATCATCAATTACTTGCGACATATCAAAATTAATAGAAGGCGGTGGTGCCTCAAGCTTACTAAACAGAAGGTGAATCAAGCGTAGAGCTAGATAACCGTTCCTTACCTCCCCCCGTCCTAGAGGGAACGATCTTGGTTATACCATACTTCAGATTCTTCATAGTGATCAACAGATATAAATCCCAAGTGACTCAGCAAATAGGCTATGTTCCTCGGCAACAGAGCTGGAAAAAGGTCTTGATAACCCACAAGTACAGGGGATCGCAACAGTTTTCGAGGGCAGAGTATTTGACCCAAATTTATTGATTCGACACAAGGGGAGCCAAAGAATATTTGCAAGTATTAGCAGTTGAGTTTTCAATTCAACCACACCTGGAGAACTAAATATCTGCAGTAGAGTGATCAGTAGCACAGTAATATATAGTTTGATAGTAGTGGTAATAGTAGCAATAGCAATGGTAGCAGTAACAGTAATAGTAACAATAGCAGTTTTGTAGCAATTGTAACAACAGCAACAATAGTAGTAACTTAGCAAAGATCAATATGCGAAAGTCGTCAGCGTTGGAAGAGTGATGGATAACTGTGTTGGATGACATTCATCATATAACAGTCATAACCTAGAGCGACACAAAACTAGCTCCAATTCATCAATATAATGTAGGCATGTATTCTGTATGTAGTCATACGTGCTTATGATAAGAACTTGCATGACATGTTTTGTCCTACCATCCCGTGGCAGCGGGGTCCATAAGGAAACTAAGGGATATTAAGGCCTCCTTTTAATAGAGAACCGAATAAAGCATTAACACAGAGTGAATACATGAACTCCTCAAACTACGGTAATCACTGGCAAGAATCCCAATTATTGTCACCTTGGGGTATGCGGATCATAACACGTAATAGGTGCGTATAACTTGCAAGATAGGATCAAGAACTGAAATATATTCATGAAAATATAAAGGGTTCAGATATGTAATCATGGCACTCGGGCCCTAGTGACATGCATTAAGCATAACAAAGTCATAGCAACACCAATCTCAGAACAAAGTGGATACTAGGGATCAAGCCCTAATGAAATTGACTCAATTACATGATAAATCTCATCCAACCCCATCACCGTCCAGCAAGCATACAAAGAAATTACTCACTCCCGGTGGTGAGCATCATGAAATTGGTGATGAAGAAGGGTTGGTGATGATGATGGCGAAGAATCCCCCTCTCCGGAGCCCCGAGCGGACTCCAGATCTGGCCTCTCGAGGTGGCGGTGGCTCCGTATCGTAAAACGCGATGAATCCTTTCTATTATTTTTCCCCGCGAAATAAGAATTTATAGACTTGAGATTAGGGTCAGTGGAGCCACATGGGCCCCACAAGCCACCAGGGCATGCCCAGGGGTGGTCGCGCCCTGGTGGCTTGTGGGCCACTGGTGGCTCCCCTCCTGTGGGTCTTCACTCTAGTATTTTTTTATTTATTCCATAAAAATCTCCAAAATGTTTTATCCAATTATGAGAACTTTTATTTCTGTACAAAACAACACCATGATAGTTTTGCTGAAAACAACGTTACTCCAGGTTAGTTTCATTCAAATCATGCAAATTAGAGTCCAAAACAAGAGCAAAAGTGTTTGGAAAAGTAGATACAATGGAGATGTATAAGTGTCCCGCCTAACAGTGGCTCTGGGAGAGAGAGAGGGGGGTGTGGGCGAGGCTGTGGCCGGATGGGCTAGCCAGCGGTCTAGTTGGGCAATTTTCTTTTTATCTTCTGTTTTCTTTCTTTTTATTTTCTATCTGCTCTGTAAATTCAAGTAGGTTTTGAATTTGATTTTTCTTCCAAGACGGAATCTTTCCAAATGGAATATTTCTAAACATGTGAACCTTTTGTTGTCCATTTTGGACATACAATTTCTGCAACGTATATTTTCTATTTGAATTTTAGTTTGGTTTCAAAACCAAATGTGTTTCTAATTCATTTTTGAAAAATGGCAGAGGGTCAAGGCCATTTCTTGGACTTGTGGAGTTCATCTTCCTATCAAAATAAATGCAAGGCCATCTTTAAATAATCTCCCTTGACTTTTGAATTGTTTACAAAACAAATCCAATTCAATTCTTGGGAAAAATATTTTGTCTTGAATATATCTTGGGACATATTAGGGATAGCCTTATGCCCAGTAATATTACAAAAAGGGTTTGGTTTCTACCAGAGACTAGCTAGGTTTCAACTAGTTGCATTCGGATTTTATCTCTTCTAGGCAATCAAATCAAGCAAAACAAGGTCAATCACAAGCAATCCTAGGTGATCCGGAGTTTTTCCTAGATTTTTTTAATTCCCTACGAAATTTTAACATACAAGATTTGGGAAAAATCTGGGATGTGACAGTCATCTATCCAACAAGCTTAAGTTTACTCATTTCAAAGTTCGTTTGCAAAGTTATGGCAGTTATGGTCTTACTTCATTCGTCTATTTTGTTCTGGCCTTCCTGATGGTATTTGGCAGTAGTACCGCGGGCTCATAGTGGTGGTACCGCTTGTGTCGTACTTCCACTGGAGTACCACGCGCACTACCATGGATTTCTCTGCTACCCTTTTGTGAATTTGCAGTAGTACCGCTTGCTCCTAGCGGTAGTACCGCTTGTGCGGTACTTCTGCTGGTGTACCGCGCGCACTACCGTGGATTTATCTGTTACCCTTTGAGAATTCATTCGCGGTAGTACCGCCTGCTTCTAGTGGTAGTGTCACTTGTGCGGTACTTCCGCTGGAGTACCGCGTGCACTACCGTGGAAATCTTTGTTACCCATTGATGTCAATTACACAACTTATTCTTGTAGACTCGTGTTGGGCCTCCAAGTGCGGACTTTGTAGGATAGTAGCAATTTTCTCTCAAGTGGGTGACCTAAGGTTTATCAATCCGTGGGAGGCGTAAGATGAAGATAGTCTCTCTAAAACAACCCTACAATCAAATACAAGAAATATCTTGTGTCCCCAACACACCCAATACAATGATAAATTGTATAGGTGCACTAGTTCGGTGAAGACATGCTGATACAAGTGTAGTATGGATAGTAGATATAGGTTTTTTGTAATCTGAAAATAAAAAACAGCAAGGTAGCAAGTGATAAAACAGAGCACAAACGGTATTGCAATGCTTAGAAACAAGGCCTAGGGTTCATACTTTCACTAATACAATCTATCAACAGTGCTAACATAATTGGATCATATAACAATCCCTCAACGTGCAACAAATAATCACTCCAAAGTTCCTATCGCGGAGAACATAAGATTAAATTGTTTGTAGGGTAGGAAACCACCTCAAAGTTATTCTTTCTGATCAATCTTTTGAGCTATTCCTATAAGTGTCATAAATAGCCCTACAGTTCATACTAAAATAAGACCATGTGACACGCATCAATTAACCCTAATGTCACCTAGATACTCCAATGTCACCAGAAGTATCCATGAGTTGATTATACGATATGCATCACACATTTCAGATTCATAACATTCAATCCAACACAAAGGACTTCAAATAGTACCCCAATATTTCTATCGGAGAAAGCAATATGAAAACGCGTACCAACCCCTATGCATAGATTACCCCAATGTCACCACGGGAATCCGCAAGTTGATAACCGAAACATACATCAAGTGAATCAATAGAACATCCCATTGTCATCACGGATATCCCATCGCAAGACATACATGAAGTGCTCTCACATCCAAAAGATTCGATCCGACGTAACAAAACCTCAAAGGAAAGGATTAAATTCATCACAAGAAGGTAGAGAGGGAAGAACACCATAAGATCCAAATATATTAATAAAGCTCGCGGTACATCAAGATCGTGCCAAATCAAGAACACGAGAGAGCGGGAGAGAGAGAGAGAGAGATCGAACACGTAACTACTAGTACATACCCTCAGCCCCAAGGGTGAACTACTCCATCCTCATCATGGTGGCTGCCGGAATGATGAAGATGGCCTCCGGTGAGGATTTCCCCCTTCGGCAGGGTGCCGAAACGGGGTCCCGATTGAGTTTTTGTGGCTACAAAGGCTTGCGGCGGCAGAACTTCTCATCTAGGGTTCTTTTCGGGCGTTTTGGTATTCATAGGAATTTTCGGCCTTGGTCTCACGTCAAGGGGGTGCCCGAGGGGCCCACAAGCTCGGAGCTAGCGCCCTGGGGGTTACAACACGCCTAGCGAGATTGTGGCCTCCTTGTCCACTTCCTGGCCCAACTCTGGTGCTTCGAGGGTCTCTTTTGGTCCATAAAAAACCACCATAAATTTTCAGCCCATTCCGAGAACTTCTATTTCTGCACAAAAAATGACATCCGGTAGTTCTGCTGAAAACAACATTAGTTCGGGTTAGTTCTAATCAAATCATACCAAAACCATATAAAATTGTTGTAAACATGGCATGAATAGTTCATAAGTTATAGATACGTTGGAGACGTATCACCCACAGGCTAATTTGTGGTAGTACCGCTTATCTAAGGGTTGTCTAGAGGACGATATGGCCTTCGAGGAGGGGGGTTATTTGTTGTAGTCATCACCAACCTCTTCTCCACAATTGACATCATGATCTCCCCACTAAACTGTGCATAATTTCTCTATAGGCACATGGGGTGGATTGAAACTGGATGACACCCCTTATATAATGGATGCCTGATTTGATAGGATTTGATGCTTAGTACCCTGCATGTTGTGAGATTGATGTTGTTATGCTTAATGCTTTACACTAGGGCCCGAGTGCCATGATTTCATATATGAGCCCTATGTTTTTATGATTATACCATGTGTTTGGATTATACCTGCAAGTTGTATGCACCTGTTATAGTTTTGAACTATAGATTTTGAAGTGAAAATAATCAGGGTATCAAAGGGAATGCCTATGATTTGAGGATTACATGTGTTCATTGATTGTTAATGCTTTGATCCGGTGCTTAGTAAAAGGAGTGTCTTAATTACCCTTAATTTCCATTAGGACCCCGCTGAAATAGGAGGGTAGGACAAAAGATGTTGTGCAAATTCTTATTGCAAGCATGTACAAATACATACAAAATACATGCCTACATATGATTGATCTAGCTTATTGTCACCTTGTTCTACGACTACTACATAATTGATACTATCCATTCATGCCCATTATTTGGTCCCATGCCTACGCTTTTCATAACTACTGCTCTCCGTAAGTCACTTTTATTCTTGGCAACTATTGAGAATTACTACTTTTGTTACCGCTACTGCAATAACTTTTGAAATCAACCCATCACACTTGCTACTAATAAATTCTCTCGAGCACGTATTTGTTTCCAGGTGTGGTTGAATTAACAACTCAATTACTAAGTCTTATAAATATTTTTTGGATCCCCCAGTGTCGAATCAATATATTTGGGTCGTAATACTTTTCTCAAAGATTGTTGCGATCCCCTACACTTGTAGATTACCAAGGGCCTCTTGATCGATACCCTCTTAGCATACCTCCTCACCGTGTCTCTCAATATGCAACAAATCATACATGCTCATGCACGTACCCTAACTGTCATATGAGGTAATCGTCTATACAATACACAAAAGAAAGAACTAGGATATTAGCTCATCTTTGAGGCTCTGGAGCTGGCTAAATCATTAGTAGAGTCCTCAACGACAAACTCATCGACGACAGACTGCTCAACTGAAGACTCCATGTCAACAGATTCCTCGTCTGCAATGCGGAAGACTCCTCATTGTTAGCCTGTAGAGTGTGACCTCATTGCGTCGTCACTACGTGGACTTGGACCTCGCCGCTCCATTGGGCCAGACCAACCACATCACCAATGTCTGAAGCATGAAACAACAAAGTCACTTTTATGCTTCAACTTCATACTTTCGTACTTTATATGAACTATTATTTCATTCCATCGTGATTCTATGTTTGTTGAGTCTACCGGGCAACACTTAGGACCTAGGCACCTAGGGTTAGCAAGAGTCGAGGGGGTGGGGAATCAGGCTTTGGGGGAGACAGGGTGTGGGAGGACATTTTGGTCTCCCTGTTGGCCGCTGGGGTAAGAAATTAGCGAGTTGCTAGTTTTTTTAACCAATGACACTTAGGTCCCACATGTGAGAGACCATATGTAAACGGGCACCTGGATATGTGGGTATGGGTTATGCCTCCCCTTACCAGCACCCGCCCTAATCGATGGGTACAATTTTTTCCCATTTGCATACCTATGGGCATTTAATTTTCCCATGCCCTTACCCTAATGGGGTAAAGTTCCACCGGGTACGTGTGTAGCGAGTACCCATTGCCATGTCAATTTCCAACTTACTAACTGTAGAAGTAATGTTAACTCCTCTCATTTTATTAAACATAGATGTTGCAAATATTCAAATTGCTAAAAAAGAAATCAACTAAGTCCAACTAAGTAATTTCGGTTGATGTTTGGGGAAGTTATTTTATTCCTTCTCTCTTGGAAATGATTCAATGACTCTCAAACCAAATTCGAACTTGAGAGTGAATTCTGCTCATCTAGGATATATCTTTTGGATAGTCGTGTTTATATATGCCTTGTAAAGTCTCAACTAGATTGAGAACAAGTTTTAACATGTTCTCTTACAAGTTTTATTCATCGAGAAAAAACAAATTAATACTCACTCCGTTCTAAAATATGTGTGTCCATGAACTAAAACCACAACACTTATTTTGTAACGGAAGGAGTAATAACAAATAGCAGTCCAAAATTTAGAAAAAATGGAATGTTACACAATGATCGAGGCCTCAGTTTTACTAGCAAAAATCCTTCCTCGGCTATTGCCTTTAGGAAATGACCGCCATGTGGTTAAACCATTTTTGGGCTACTTGTAAGTGATTGTTTACCGTAAGTGTGCTAACGGGTCAATAAGAGTGGGTTGTGGGAAATATAATTGCAAGAATGTTCAACTATTTTTTCTGTCTTGCGAGAAGTGTTTATTTTCCAGTTATAATTGGATACAGACAATCTTCATTCGACAATTAAGATAAGCGAGACGACCCATCCAAGTGTGTGCATTAGTACTACTACCATTGTTAAATTTTACTTTGTCGGAAGTGTTTATTTTTTTTGTTATAACCGGATACAATCCATCTTTCCACCGGAGTTAAGCTGGGCTACATGACCGCACTGAAATGGATGGTGTTGCTATTTCTGTCGGTGTTTAATTATGTTTAGCGTTAATTGTTAAAATTCTTGTAGGAATTAAATACAAATCAAAAATTAAATCTCGACACCGATGCAAATCAGCATAACCCTAAGATAGCCCCTCGATACTTCATCACGGGAAACCCTGCTTATAATCTAACTGGTGAACTAATTTTGGATAGCGCATTTAGATACCCGGCGTGAAAAGCATTGATATCCGCCATAAGAGAGACAAATGTCACCATATTCAGCTTATCTTTGTTTCGTGATATCAATTAGGCATGATCGGGTTTTTGAGAAATCTGGTTTCCCTCGCAGAAAAGAGACAAATTTGGTCTATTTAGAAGTCATTTTTTTCAACGCAACATCAAATGGTGCGTAATGCACTTGACTGTGTTTAAGCTCATTCCAACCGGATGAGCGGTTTCATCACCTGGTCATTGGCGTAGGTTTCCCCTTGACTAAACAAAGTTTCATCTCAAACACAACTTGCTCAAAACCGCGGGAATAAAGTTGGAATATCCGTAACGCTGCGTTTGGATG
This sequence comes from Aegilops umbellulata, assembly GCA_032464435.1. Lineage (NCBI taxonomy): Eukaryota > Viridiplantae > Streptophyta > Magnoliopsida > Poales > Poaceae > Aegilops > Aegilops umbellulata. The sequence continues at coordinate 26,922,201 of CP136056.1, read as the reverse complement.
TCTCCATTGGTGAGTTCTGTATTGAATTGGTCTGGAATTCCAAATCAGTGAGGAAATTGAAATGACACGAATACGAATTCGCTTGTTTGGTTGTTCACTGAATTGCCCCTTGAAATGCCTATGAGGTTCCAATACCAAATCCTGTTTGGATGACAAACTTTGGAATTGCATAGCTATATTGCCATGAAAATTACACTCTAGCGGGGCATCTCCTTGGCCATGGAGCAGAAGAAATAAATATGGCAGTAAGAAATAAATATTCTAGCAATGTCCTTTGGCCATGGAGCAGAAGAGGAGTAGCAGTTCCTTCGGCCATGGAGTAGAAGAGAGGTGGAGGACGGCGGTCAGGGAGGACGGCGGGGCGTGGCCGAGGAGGGCGGGGCACGGTGGCCGGGGAGGACGGCGAGGCGTGGCACAAGGGGGCGGGGCGCGCCGGTCCTGGGCCGCCGCCGACCTCCATGGCGGGGTGTGGCTCAGTGGGGCGGAGAAGAGGAGTTGGGGAAGGACCGGGGAGGAAGGGACCTGTGCCGCCGTCGGACTCCATGGTGGTTACCGCCGCCACCAACCTGCTAGGTCGCCGCCGCCGCCCGCCTGCTACCTTCTAGGTCGTCGCGAGGTCGCCTTCTCGTATCCCCTCCTTTCTCTCTTCTATTTTCTCGTTGCGGGCTCGAACAGGTACGTTTTGCGGGAGGTGGCCATTTCAGTCCAATTCGAAGGGGTAGCCCTCCGAAACGTGCGAGGGAGATTTACGTGGTAGCCAAAATGGACTGAATTGGTTTTTCATTTCCAATACAAATTCAGTGTCCAGTCAAACAGCTGTATTGATGTGAGATGATTACCAAATCCATTTGCGGGAGGTGGCCATTTCAGTCCAATTCGAAGGGGTAGCCCTCCGAAACGTGCGAGGGAGATTTACGTGGTAGCCAAAATGGACTGAATTGGTTTTTCATTTCCAATACAAATTCAGTGTCCAGTCAAACAGCTGTATTGATGTGAGATGATTACCAAATCCATTTCCAGGGCTTCAATGGAGACATCCAAACGCAGTGTAAGTAAAAATCTTGACGCGGATCAGGCAGACTGGTTCCCACAATCTCAGCGAAGGAAAACCCAGCACATTTCTCTGTCAACCTAAACAGGACAACGTAGAACAATTGTTGCACGGATAGAGGCTCTAAATAGGAGAACCACCGGCCCTCCACGGTCGACGGAACGATGCCTCCGTTTGGTTGGGCGATCGATCGCGAGGAGCGGCCGCGTAGCTACCACGAGGCTACCCGCTTGTGGCGCGGCGCGGCGTGGCAAGGCTGGCAGTCAAAGCGGGATAGGTGGAGCGATCGACCGATGGACGGAGCGGCGGCAGCCGCGCGGTGCTGTCTGTCCAGTCGTCTCCTCTCCTCTCCTCTCCTCCGACAGGGGCGGCCCCTCCCCGCCATTTCTTTAACCCGAGCTACGGGACGGAGACGGACGCCGCTCCGATCCGATTATTGTTAGCGCCCGCCCAATAATTTAGCGCGCGTCGTGATCGTCGCCGTTGGTACGGCCATCTCCCTTGGCACATGCCCCCTATCCCACTCCCGCCTGCGCGCGCAGACGCAGTGAGCAGTGATGAAGCCGCAGCACGGCACCACCGGCCGGCAGTCCGGCACCGACCGTTGCTGCCCGTCCCGTCCAGTCCGTCGAGTCGTCTCCGCCTCTGCCCAGCCCGGGCGGGCGGGGCTGCTGCAGGATGTACTGGGGCATGGAAGCCAACGCACGCCACACGCACAGCTTTGACCGCCGGAAATTCATTCCCAGAGATGCTATGCTACCGAAACAACCCCTCCCAAATCTCGATCCCTAGGCCCCAGAGGATAGGATTATCACGCCGCCATCCCGATTGTTTACTTGCGGACGCCATGGTCCTCCTGCCTCCATCCGAGACACAGTGCGGCCACTGTTCTCCAGCAGCGAAGCCGGCGGCAGGGGATCTACATCCACCACTAATCCTTTCTCAACGCCCCTGCTGCATCCACTGCTACCAGCTTGATTTTCAACATAACAGACCACCGTAGCAACCTTTTTCCGTCCGAATATTTTTTTTTTTGCGGGGCCTGCAACTGCATTATACGGTACGCACGGCCAGCATGTACGGCTACTCGCTCGTTTTTCCTTGTTCCCACATGGAGGAGTACGCACTATACTGCCGGCGCCGGGCTGCAGCTTTGCTTTCGGCACAACGCCGACGCGCCCATGGGGCATGAAAGCCCGCGCGCGATGTTAATCCCGCCGGGAACTTGGACCTTTCGGAAAACCCGGAACTGCCTGGCGACTACTGCTGGCGCGGCGCAGCAGCTACTCTCCATGCTAGCTATAGTAGTACGTGATGACCGAGGAGGGAGTAGGTTTTGACCGCGTTCAAACCAAACCAAACGCCTGCAGCTCCCTGTCACTCTCTCTGGTTCGGTAAACCTGCCGTCGCCACAGCCTGCGACCCTGGCAGCAATCTATTCCCCGGATCTGAACGCACGCAACGCTGCTGATGTTACCACTCGATCCGCCGCTAGCTTGACTTGACTGGCAGCAGCTCGCCTGCTGCCTGCTCCCTGCCCTCGCCGACCTTGACAAAATCTCCTCCCGCGGTGGTACTATTACTACTACCTCAGCGGTGATATGCCTTGACATATTAAGCAGATTAGATTATTCTCTCTCGCAACATAATCATTCTTCCGGATTATTACTACCGCTAACCTGCAACGGCCGCGCCGCTGCTCTTTCTTTCAGTGCTGGGCTCGAATGAATGATTGCAGTGCGGGCACATGATATCGCCTTTCAGTTTGTTAACTCATTCTTTTTCTCCGAAATAGAATATGTCCGGGGGCAAGAGAGATTTGATTAACACGCTGGACGCCATTATCAGGCAACAGGAACACAGGGGCCATGTGGTGGGCCGGGGGATGCCCTCGAGACGCAAATACAGGACAAGCCGATGTCGCCATCAAACATTGACCGGGAGGGAATAGGGACCTCAATCAAATCATGATGTGTCCATCGGGCCTTCTTTCTCCACCTGTCCCAATCTAAACCCAAATCCAAAACCAGCCAGCAGGGCTTTTGCGGGATCTTTGGGTAGTGCATTCGTACTCCAACCGCGTTAAACGTTACTCCAACCAGAGGGCAATATCATCTAAAAATAAGAGTTAAATACATTTGAGGAACATAAACTTACGGGGCGGGGGTACCAGATTCACCCATAAACAAAAAAAAAAAAACCTCATAAAAGTGGTATACGGTCTTGGATGGAGTAACGTTTAGGTACAAAACAATCTAAAATGTGCCAAGTCGATGACCACGTAGAAAGGAGGCACGCGCCCTTGTGTTGTGCAGTTTGCAGAAAACCCCCTGAGTGGTGTATTATTATCATTACACGGTCCCTACACGCTGTTATCTAGCAATCGGCTCTGTCCGGTATGCAGAAACCCTCCCTAACCCTCACCTTCTTTCTCGTCTCGCCTCGAGCCCTCCGACATCGTCATCGGTTTGGACATCCCATAGTATATTGACACGGCATGGAGTCGCTCCTACGTGATCACGGGGAGTTCCCTCCTGAGTACAATATTGCTCAATCATGCTCCCCTTTTCCTAGGTTTTTTAGTAGGCGATGATCGATTGGTGTTCTTCATGATTTGGGTGTGACCATTGCTTTTTGTTAGTGTTATCCATGTGAGGAAGGGAATTTAGGCATTAGATTGGACGATTTGGGTGCAAAGATTGATGTTTATGTTGGCTAGTTGACGATTTGGGGGTTAATTTTAGGTTAATTCAAACAGTTGATTGATCAATGCTATTACTTGATTTTTCGTAATTAGTGCAAAAATATGTATGTTGTCCGTTCAATTCGAAGACAATGACACTGCTCTGTGATTATTGTGGAAATTCAGTTAATGAATGTTGTCAATTTTATGACTGTGATTGCTGCGGAATCCAGTTAATGAATGTTGTTAATTATTGTAGTAAATGGGCAGATGTTGTTAATTACGTAGGTGTAATTTATGAATGTTGTTAATTATTGCAGTAAATGGATAAATGTTGTTAATTATGTAGGTGTAATTTATGAATGTTGTACTACATTTAAAAGGAATTCATTTATCACATTGTTTAGCAACATAGTCTGAAGAAAAAAAGTCTTTTTTGAAGTAACTTCATGAGAAGAATCGGTCTTGTTCTCTATGGAGTATGAACACGATGGCATTTTCATAGGACAAGGAGTGAACAGATCATATATTGGCAGCGGTTATTCTGTATTTGACTACGGTTATGTTGATACATGGTCTTACAAATGTTGAAGTTTTGCTTGGAAAGTTGGATTACCAGATGGCTTTCCTGATCTCCAAGTGTACTGGTTCCTGGTAGGAAAGGATATCATAGATGATCTTATTTGTGTAGACAATAATGAAGCAATTGCTAGTATGATCAATGCTAGCAAAGAGTCAAAGACTTTGTTGTTACTTGTGGACGAGAACAAACGTATCAGGACACTTTATGATGATGTAGTCATCAATGGATGCCTGATGACCCACAAGTATAGGCGACTGCAACAGTCTTTGATGATAGTATTTCACCCAATTTATTGATTCAACACAAGGAGAGTCAAAAAATATTTATAAGCCTTAGCAGTTGAGTTGTCAGTCCAACCACACCTGAGAAGTTATTTCCTTGCAGCCAAAGAATATGATAGTTTTCATAGAAGTAGTAACATGAGTAATGGTAATAGTAACAGTAGCAATTACAGTTTTGTGACAAGCATAATGGCAGCAACAGTAGTAGTAATTTAGTAAAGACAATATGAGCAAAGCATAGGCATGGAGCAGCGATGGTTATTTGGATGACATTCATCATGTAGTAGTCACAACATAGAGCGATCCACAATAGATCTAATTCATCAGTCATATGTAGGCATGTATTTCATATATAGTCATACGTGTTTATAGTAAGAGCTTGTATGGCATCTTTTGTCGTACCCTCCCGTGGCAGCGGGGTCCTAATGGAAATCTAAACGTAATTAAGGTGCTCCTATTAATAGAGAACTAGAATAAAGCATTAAGTCATAGTGAATACATGATCTCCTCGAGTTACAATCATCACTGGAGCGTATCCCGATTATTGTCACCTTGGGGTCTACGGTTCAAAACAATAACAAGTGCATATAACTTGCAGATAGGATCAAGAACTCAAATATATTCATGAAAACATAATAGGTTTGGACCTGAAATTATGGCACTCGGGCACTAGTGACAAGCATTAAGCATAGCAACATTAATCTCAGAACATAGTGGATACTAGGGATCAAGCCCTAACTAATTGACTCGATTACATGACAAATCTCATACATCTTCATCTACCTCCAGTATGCCTATAATGAAATTACTCACTCCCGGTGGTGAGCACCATGAGGCTTTCGATGGAGAAGGGTTGTTCATGATGATGGCGACGAATCCCCCTACCCAGAGCCCCGAAAGGACTCCAGGTCAACCCTCCCGATGAAGAATAGGAGGTGGCGGCAGCTCTCTATCATAAAACACGATGAAACTTTCTATTTGATTTTTCTGTCAGGAAGATGGCAAGGTAGGGCAAACGGAGACCTATGGGACCCATAAGGTAAGCTCGCACGCCCCAGGGGGCGCCCCTGAGCTTATGGCTCACAGGTGGCCCCGTTGGGTAAATCTTTGCGCCAATATTACTTATTAATTACAAAATAATCATGTGTAAAATTTTGTCCTATCCCGAGAACTTTTTATTTCTGCACAAACACCAAAATAGTTCTGCTAAAAACAATGTCAGTCTGGGTTAGTTTCATTCAAATCGTGTAATTAGAGTCCAAAATAAGAGCAAAATTGTTTGAAAAAATAGATAAGTTGGAGATGTATCAATGCCCTCGGATGCCATGGGTAACTATTCCTACGAAATTCCCAAGGTGTTTTGAGGTTGGACATGGATCATCTAGAGCAGGTGGCAATGCTGCAGATCAAGAAGAGGAAGCAGGGCAGGGAGAGTGAAGAGAGGAAATAAAGCAAGGAGAGGGAAGAGAGGAAGCAGAGCGGGGAGAGGGAAGAAAGAATGCAGAGCAAGGAGAGGAAACAGAGAATGCAATATTAGGAGAGGAAATAGAGAGTGCAGAGGAAGGATAGGAAACCAATTCTGCTTTTTATGAGAGTGATTATGATCGGGTAGTCTGTATCTTGACAGCGTACATGCAGAAGTAGGTGATAAGAATGAGAAGGAAGGATATGTAGAGGAGGATGATCCTTTGGTTGATGATGGTATGAACCTACCCAAAGGAGAACTTGAAAAGGTAGAGCACACATTTTGGGCTTACAATCCAGTAGTTGACTTGAACAATCCAGTGTTCATGTTGGTTTGGTATTTGGTCAAATGAAAGAGCTAATGATGGTATGAAAGTGCAACTATCCCTGGGTGGTTTTGGTAATTCCTAACAACATATAGCTCATTGAGCTAACATTATTCCAAGATTAATATTTCAGGAAAAACTCAATGAATGGCATGGCATGGATGAGGAAAGTGGATCCCTCAAAATTCTAAGGACAAAAAGTTCGGCTCAAGCTTGAAGCTCAAGACTCTACATTTTATATTTTAGTGATCCAAGATCACATTGAGTCTATAGGAAAAGCCAATACTATCAAGGAGGGATGAGGTGTTGCTTAATGGCTTGCTTGCTCAAAATGCTTAGTGATATGCTCCAAAATCCTCAACTACCTTCCCACATCCACATGTGACCTAAACCAAAAGTCAAACTCGGCCCCACCGATTCTTTCTATCCGGCGCCACCGAGTTTCAAATGTCATAGCCACTGCCACAAACCCTAGGCAAATCGGTCTCACCGATAGGGATCTCGGTCTCACCGAGATGGGATTGTAATCTCTCTGTTTTCCTTCGTAACGTTTCGGTCTTACCGAGATGAGCGATCGGTCCCACCGAGATTGCAATGTAAACTCTCTGTTTCCCTTTTGTAACATTTCGGTCTCACCGAGATGAGCGAATCGGTCCCACCGAGTTTACCTGACCAACTCTCTGGTTAGCTTATTACCAAAATCGGTCCCACCGAGTTTGTGTAATCGGTCACACCGAGATTACATTATGCCCTAACCCTAACCATATCGGTCCTACCGAGTTGCATCTCAGTCCCACCAAAAATCTTAACGGTCACTAGGTTTGCTGAATCGGTCCGACCGAGTTTAACCATTCGGTCCCACCGAGTTTGGAAAATTGTGTGTAATGGTTAGATTTTGTGTGGAGGCTATATATACCCCTCCACCCACTCTTCATTCGTGGAGAGAGCCATCAGAACATACCTACACTTCCAATACACATTTTCTGAGAGAGAACCACCTACACTTGTGTTGAGGTCGAGATATTCCATTCCAACCATATGAATCTTGATCTCTAGCCTTCCCCAAGTTGCTTTCCACTCAAATCTTCTTTACACCAAATCCAAATACTGTGAGAGAGAGTTGAGTGTTGGGGAGACTATCATTTGAAGCACAAGAGCAAGGAGTTCATCATCAACACACCATTTGTTACTTTTTGGAGAGTGGTGTCTTCTAGATTGGCTAGGTGTCACTTGGGAGCCTCCGACAAGATTGTGGAGTTGAACCAAGGAGTTTGTAAGGGCAAGGAGATCGCCTACTTCGTGAAGATCTACCGCTAGTGAGGCAAGTCCTTCGTGGGCGACGGCCGTGATGGAATAGACAAGGTTGCTTCTTCATGGACCCTTCGTGGTTGGAGCCCTCCGTGGACTCGCGCAACTGTTACCCTCCGTGGGTTGAAGTCTCCATCAACGTGGATGTACGATAGCACCACCTATCGGAAACACGACAAAAACATCCGTGTCTCCAATTGCGTTTGAATCCTCCAAACCCTTCCCTTTACATTCTTGCAAGTTGCATGCTTTACTTTCCGCTGCTCATATACTCTTTTGCATGCTTGCTTGAATTGTGTGGAGATTTCTTGACTTGTGCTAAGATAGCTATAATCTGCCAAGAACTAAAATTGGGAAAAGGCTAGATTTTTATTTGGTCAAGTAGTCTAATCACCCCCCTCTAGACATACTTTCGATCCTACATGGTACTAGATGCATATGCTGTGAGGAATAGAGTTAAGATTTTCAAACCTAGAAATGAGGCTGAGAGACTCAATGGAGTGGGTTCACACGGATGCCCTTGGCTTCTTAAAGCTTCAAAGGATAATAGGACGCGCAACATTGTAATAAAGAAGTGCAATGGCACACACAGATGTCAGAAGTCGCACTATCAAGATTCTTTCACAAAAATTCACTGAGGAGTTCACATACAATCAGGAAAATGGATCTGGTGACATTTGGGAAGAAAGTGCGGGGTCAGTTCAAGTTGTTGCCTAACAAAATGAAACAAGCTAGGAAGATCAAGGACGACAACACTTGATATCATCCATGGAGATGAAGCTGAGCAATACAACCAGCTATGGGATTATGGCAAAAACCTAAGAAGGAGCAACCCTGGAAGAAAATTCATCGTCTGCACTACAAAGGTGAAGGAGAAAGATGATGTGCTTCCAAAGGACCATTTATCATCACTATACTGGTCCTATGATGCTTGCAAGAAATGTTTTCTAAAGGGATGTAGGCTTATACTATTTGTGGAGTTGCCACCTGAAGAGCGGTTACAAAGGCTAGCTACTGGCATTAGTGGGCATAGACCCGAACGATTGCATATATCCAATTGCTATGGGAATGGTGGAGGTGGAATCTACTTATACATGGTAATGGTTCTTGACAACACTTAAAAATTATCTCAACATTATCAACACAAGCTCATATACTAATATGAGTGATAAGAAAAAGGTAATGCACCACAAGCCCATAGAAATGGCACTAATGTTGTCTACTTCATGTGCTGCTACTTGTGATATTATGTGAATTTGTGTCCATCTGCAGGGTTTAATAAATATAGTTGGGATAATTTTTCAGATGTAGAGCATAGATTTTGTGTGAGGCACTTGTACCAGAACTTTCACAAGATGTTGAAAGGTGAAACGCTGAAACATCTGTTGTGGGCCATTGCCGGGTCAACAACTCTATCATAGTGGAATCGGAACAGAGACAAAATTAAGGAGGCTAGCATTCATGCTTATAACTGGCTAGAAGGTAAGCGAACTAACCAATAGGAAAGTGTTTCTTCAATGACTTTTCCAAATGTGATATACCGTTGAACAACATGTCTGAAGTGTATAATAGGTAAAGTACTATATCTAGTTTCTCCTAAACAACCAGTGTATTACACTGGGTTGTGATAGACCATCGAACATTTGGACACTTTTTTTTGATTTCGTACATGATTCAGATATATCATGCCAATTTTCCTAGCCGTTCGGTCCGAATTTAATGAAACTCCGTCGTGTGCCACCTTTGGCCAAGTGGGACGGTGCACGTCGCCACCCATATGCCGATGGGCTATCACGATTCTTGCCATTATGGGTTCCCGCCATCGCTGATTCCTGACAACGCAATCCCACCATATACACGCCCGACCTCTATAAATACACCGATGCCAATTTCTTTGCTCCCACAGCGGTTCGCCCACACAACACTCTCTGCAATCATGGTGTGCAAGCTAATCACCACCTAGCCAACCATCAGCAAAACATGGGATCGCCTCACGAGAGAGGGTTCCTCTTCCTTACCGAATCCACCATCCAACGCCTCTCATTCGCTCCAACCCAAGGCATGGGAGCCATGGGAGCATGCTCCGCTCCCGACCGCGGTGCCCGCTGTTTCACAGCAGAACGCGCCGCTCAACTCCGGCATGAAGCTTACGTGCTTGTTCGTGGCTATCGATACGTGCTTGGCCTGACACATGTAGTGAGCAACGTGAGGCTTTCCCGCGAGCGACACAAGCCTGAAGACTATGTCTCACTTATAGCGAGTACAACGTCTGCGAGACCCCCCATTTCGCGACCTAGACGCCCAATATCAAGCAAACGCTCACCCCCCCCCCCCCCGCTCCCCCGTGCGTGCATTTGGGTCGGACCATGCGTTTTCCATTTTATTTTTTGCTTTTCCTTTTCTGTTTTACGTTTTCTTAAAAATAATTTGTTTTTTAAAATGTGAATTAAAAACAAATGTTTGAGAAATCATAAAATGTGTGTGAATTCAATAAATGCTTATGTTTTTGAGAAATGTTTGGGATCATAAATGTTCCTGGATTCAAAAAATGTTCACAGTTTCAAAAATAATGTTTGGAAAAATAAAAAATGTTTATGCTTTTGAACAAATGTTCGTGAATTGAAATATTATTCATCCAATTTTAGAAAATGTTCAAAAAATCAAAACTGTTCCTGAATTACAAAATTGTTCCCAAAGTTCAACAAGTTCATAGATTGAAAAATGTTCATCAAAACAAAAAATGTTCATGAAATTAAGAAATTGTTACCAAATTTCGAAAACCATTTATTGATTTAAAAAATGTACAATTATTCAAAAAGTGATCACGAGTTTCAAAAAAATGCTTTATAGTTTATAAAATGTGCGCAAATTTACAAAAAACAAATCCTAAAATGAAAATCATCATGATTTCAAAAAAATGTTCACAAATCAAAAAATATATTCACGATTTAAGAATTTTTTTATGAAATGTTGATGATATAAAAAAACTCAAGAAAAGGAAAATAAAAAGGAAGAAAAACTAGAGATAAAATTAAATTAAATGAAAAATAGAAAAGAAATAGCGAACATAACAAAGACAAAATGAACAATCAAAAAATAAAGGAAGATGGAATAAAGGAAATGGATGGAACAAAATTAAAAAGCAGAAAACATCAAATGAAAGAACACAAAACCCCTGATCTGGGAAGGTTCTAGAACCTACCTAAAAATGGAGAAACTTGTTTGGTCTGCCCAAATGTGAGGGGTGGGGCGGAGGTGGGTGGACGCACCTATGTCCCTAACACGTGGCTACTGGGCCGACACTTTTTTTTCTTCGTTGGGTTTCGATCCACACGCTTGAGGTTTTGTGCAGGAGCTATATCTCACTTATAGTGAGATGGTAGGTCCCCTCTCCTGAAGCTTAAAGCTGCATTGCACGAATAGGCCGCCCCAATGTAACAAGTTTTCTCGGTCGTTAGTTCCTTCATTAGTTCTTTATATCGCTGCTTGATTTAGTTTTTTTCTTGCTTTCTTATATGTTCCCTAGTTTTCTACTCCCTCTGTCCCATTATATAAGAACGTTTTTGGCATTATACTAGTGTCAAAAACGTTCTTATATAATGGGACAGAGGGAGTATCTATTTTCTTTGTGTTCTTCATTACACTGTGATTTTGTTGTTTCTTTCTTGGTGTTCACTGGATTTCTTATTTTATTTATTTTTTGCATTGGTTTTTCCGTTTTTCATCTTTTTTCCTTTTTCTTCGTTTTCATCGGTTATCTTTGTTTCTTTAATGGTTTTCTTAGTTTTTTTGAATTCCCCCCTTTTTTGCACAGTTTTTTCTTCAGGTTTTCACATGTTATTTAGTTTCATCATTTTTCTTTGTTTATTTATCTGGTTTTTAAATTCTACTTTTACTTTTCATTTTATTTTTTCTTCTTTTTTCTTTTGCCCATATGAAAAAAATTGACCATGAATTTCTAAAATGATAAATATGTATAAAAATGCTGATCATGTAGACAAAAAATGTTTACCATACATAAGTAAAAGAAGTCACTAAAAGCATATATTTTAAACAGTAAATTATTTATTTGGAAAATATTAAACTTGTTTATTAAAATGTTTCAGAGGTAGACAAAATATATACACCATGTGTGATTATTGTATTGCCATTAACAAAATTGTCAGCGCATGATAAAAAATGTTTTATACACATTTAACATTTTCTAAATACATGAACAACATTTTTCATACACAATGTATATTTTTCATATACATGGAAAAACTTTAACTTACATATTGTATATATTTTTCTTGTATGTGGGAATTTTTTTCATACACAATTTAAAGTTTTAAAATACTTCATTACCATTTTAAAAATGGTTGATTAAAAACTTCTAAATTTGCGATCAACTTTTATCATACAGATTGTATAGTTTTTTGTATACATGAGAAACATTTTTTCTATATACGTTTAAGATTTCTTCAAAAGCTAGACTAACATTTTTGAAATGTTTTTCAGAAAGTGTTTTTTTCTTTCTCAAAACGTGAAAAAACCAAAAAATGAGATTGTGGGCTAACTCCCCCGCACATAGACAATTTTGTTTAGAAACCGAAAACATGATGTGAAGTCAGTGTCAAAACCACAGGCGCACTTATCTCTCTACTTTTTCTCAAAAAAAAAAAACCTATCTCTCTACTTGGGTGACACTGGTTTCATGCGAGGCCGGCTTATGTGTTGGTACAAGCGAGAGATAGGTGTGCCTCTGGTTTTATTCGGTTGCTTAACTGGTTTTGGATAGTTTTATATTTTTTTACCTTTGGTTTTCTTTGCTTCTTCACTTGTTCGTTCATTTTTTCTGTTTTCTTTGTTTATCATCGGGTTTCTTCGTTTCTTGCTCAGTTTTTATTTCTTTTTTGTCTGGTATTATTTCTGTTTATTTTGATGGGTTTCATTGACTTTCATTTTTAATTATCTCTATATTTTTTTATTACATAATATATATTTCTAGTATACACTTGAAACATTTTTTTGGTAGAAGTTGAACATTTTGCAATACACAATGTATATTTTAGTTTATTTTATGGTTATGAATACTTTTTAAAATATATTGTCACAATAAATTTAATACACTCTAAACATTATTTAGTGGCAATAAACATTCGTTAAAGTACATGACAATTTTAAAATTTTATAAGCAGTTTTCAAAATTTCATGAATATTCCTTTAAAATTGCACGTACATTTGTTAACGAAAATACTTTTTTATCGTATGAGAGAATTTTTTACATTGTGTAAACGTTTTTATATACACGTTGATTTTTTTTCAAATAAATGGTTAACATGTTTTTCAAACATATATTTTGATATCGTCCTTTTTTCATACACATTTTACTTTTACGTATACACCAACAATATTTTTAAAACACTTGTTTAATATTTATCAAGTACATGATTAACATGTTTGAATAATTGTATTTATTTTGATGTCCACTTTTTTCATACACATTGTACATTTTTTATATACATCAGTACAGTTTTCATATACATGGTTAACCAATTATATAACATATATTTCTCATACACATTTTACATTTTTGTATATAATAGGAGATTTTTTTAATATCTTATTTATAGTGAAACAAGTTGAGTCGAGATTGTAGATTGCCCTGGGAAATAGGTAGTAGAAATTTTCATCCGAGATTTAATAATTGATTCATTTCATCCTCGGCAAAGTCCTTCTTACTGTGATAGAAACAAAGAGAAATAAACATGACTTAGTTAATGTAATAAATATACCCATTGTCATTCCAAAATTCCAACTGCTTTATTGATTTGAAAAAAATAAAACAGGATATATAGGGAATAGATAAATTTCATCCACCCAAGTAGAGAACTGTTACAGGTAAATAAAACGTTTATCATTTTTTAAATACATGAGTAACATCTTTTCACACACACACACACACACACATGTTTTGATATCTAACTTTTTGTATACATATTTAAGAATTTGCATATACATTAGAAACATTGTTCTATACATGTTTTTTTTTCAAATGCATAATTAACCTTTTCATTTTTTATATGAAATTGATTTTAAAACATAAGCAAATATAACAAACAATACAAAAATATATGAGAAAACGAATGAAAAAACAGTGCTGAAGGCCTATTGTCCTTGCAGGGCAGCCCATTCTGACAGCTGCCTTAGGCAAGATATGCTATTCCCTTGCGTCAAGCAAGGGGACGTCCTATGTGCCGCTTAATGCGGCGAACAGATGAGGATTCGCACAGGAGGTTGCTGACCTGGGCGGCCCATTTACGTGACGAGCGTTCAAAAATAAGAAAAAATAGCTCCAGCTGGTGGGAATCGATCAGCCAATCAGCAGCATACACACGCGTTGCTTCCCCGTCAGCCGGGATGATTTCAATTGTTGTTCTACAGCGCGACATTTAAAGAAACGAACAACAGCTGCAAAACAAAAAAGAACAGCTCAGAATTTTTTCCCGAAAAACGTGTTTTAGTGGGGACCTCCCATGAGAGAACGATGTCACTAGTTCAGCAATTGTTTTCTTGAAATTTCTAATAAGACTTTTTTTCTCACAGAAGTAAATTGTTTTTTTCGAAAAACGAATATTCTTAAGAAAAATGACAAAATTTGAAAGACACGATCATTTTTGGGAAATTTGAAAAATAAAAATGAAGCAATATTGAAGACGAGATTTTTTTGAAACTACAAACAACTTTTGGAGAAAATGTGAACACTTTTTGAAATAGCAGCAAATTGAACATTTTATGAAATTCCCGGTTTTTCTAATTAACAAATTTGGAAATATGATTTTTTTTGGAAGTTGCAAAGGAGAACATTTTTAAAACTTACTGAACATTTTTTGAAATGGTGAACACAGAACATTTTTGAAATTGTGAACAAATCAACATATTTTGAAATATCTTAACATTTTCTTGAAACTTAATTTTTTAGAAAACTATTTGAAATTCCTGATTTTTTTTAAAGAATAAAGATTGTGCAAATTTGTGAACACATTTGTAAAATACAGGAACATTTTCAAAAACAGAAACATTTCTTGAAAATCATGACCAATTTTTCTGAAGCAGGAGCATTTTTTAATATTCCAGAACAAAATATGAAAATACGGACATTTTCGAACTTATGAATAATTTTTGAAATTAGAACATTTTTTGAAACATCTAAAATTTGTAAACATGAACAATTTTTGGTATTTATGAACAATTTTGAAAACTGAAACATATTTTGAAATTCCAACAATTTTTTAAAAGATGTGAAAATTTTGAATAAAAATTCCAAGCTGAAATACATGAACATTTTTTTAATTCTCAAACAATTTTTTAAAATGTGATTTTTTTTGAATTTTTGAACAATTTTTGAAATCACGAACATTTTTTGAATTTGAATGTTTTTTAAAATCACGATCATTTTTTGAAAAATTCTGAACAATTTTTGAAACAAAGAAAAAGAAAACAAAACCAGAAAACTAAAAGAAAAGAAACAAAGAAACAAGAAACAAGAAACACAAAAAAGAAAAAAAGAAAAAAAATGGAAAATATGAAAACCAAAATGAAAAGAGGAAAACCGGTATAGGAAAAAAACCAGTTAGGGAACCTTCTGGAAAGTTCCCAAAACCGCTTGGTTAGCAGTAGTAAATTGGGCCGGCCCATTTCTAGCGCTGCGGGTGTTCAACCTATGCATTCCGTCGACACTTTGACGCAATAAGCAGCGAATAGGGTTTTCCTCAAGCAAGGCATAGTCACACCCCGAGGCGAGGGTTAGCGTTGCAATGCGGAATACATATCATCCCGTCAACCGAGTACAGCTGTACTACTAGCACGAGGCCTCAAGTTGGCTTCTCTCATCCGGTTACCGGAGTAAAAACTAAAAAAATCTCGACTATTAACCGACTCAATCGTAGCGTTAATAGTTAGGAATTTCCTAACCATACAGGTAGCTAAGGACATGTACAACGCTGGGTGCTTACGCACCAATACTTAGAGAGAGGGGGGGGGGAGAGTACGACATCATCTCCAAATAAAACCGGTTCAAGCTGATGCATAAATAAAACTAGTTTCCCCCCTGAGGCACTAGCATAAGCACCTGCGTTGCATAGGGCCTAAGTACTACTCCCTCCATCCTAGTATCCATTTTTACGACAAGTAGTTTGGGACGGAGGGAGTATTTTCTTCACTTCAACGAATAAGATGCACACATGGCACATATTTTAAAATTAGATTTTGACTATGAATTAGATCAATCAATTGTGAATTGATGTGACATTATACCATTGAATTCATATTCCAAGGAAGTTTTCAGTGATATAGTTTTAAAATTCTAAGTTTTCAGTGATATTGTTGGTCTAATTTAGATGGTCAAAGTTGAAGTTTTGAGTTTCCAATTCGGTAACCGATTATCCGGGCGTGCAGAGAAGCAATTGTGGTTGAATGGGAAAGCCTGTTCGAATGGATAATGGATGTAGCCTTACCCGTGCAATCTGAAAGGAACATTTGCACCCTGCGAATCAATCGATGCAAAAACGGTATGTGGCCATGCCAACATCATCACTTATACTAAAAAATGCTTTCATCCTCATTTATACATAGAACAATGATTATCAAACAAACTGATATAAAGACATGTCACCAGTATACATAACACACACACACCCAAGACAAGATGAAAAGACGCCAAACACCACAACAATACCCCAACGACCACCAAACAAGCTAGAGATGCATCAATAAGAACCGCGTGGAGCCGACGGCGACACCACCATGAGCTAGCCACTGTGGAGCATGGACTTCAAGACGGTGCCTCCAAGAAGGGACGGCATCAGAGTTCCCCCGCTGCCCGATCCCGAAGATCAAGTTTTCACCCAGAGCATCACGAACGGAGTGGGAACAACTGCGATGGGGCCTTCAAGAAGGAAGCGACACCCGTGCACATAGCCGCCGCTAGCCAGGTAAACGGGGCAAGTTATGCTCCCCGGCACTCACACCCCTCCGTTACACTCATGCTACGTCAAACACCAACAACCATGCCATCCCGCATGGCCATAGCTGCCCGTCCGCACTTGAGACGCATGCTTCTCCTACGAATGCTGCGACTCCAGCCGCCAGGGCCTCCATCCTGCATCCAAACACCCCAGAGACCAACAAAAGGCACTGGCTTTGGTCCAAACGGTAAACCCCAACCGACGAAACACCAGCATGCACCTTGCCTGGAACATCGTTGGAGGTGCCTCTGAAGGAAATATGCCCTAGAGGCAATAATAAAGTTGTTATTTATATTTCCTTATATCATGATAAATGTTTATTATTCATGCTAGAATTGTATTAACCGGAAACTTGATACATGTGTGAATACATAGACTAAACAAAGTGTCCCTATTATGCCTCTACTAGACTAGCTCGTTAATCAAAGATGATTAAGTTTCCTGACCATAGACATGTGTTGTCATTTGATGAATGGGACCACATCATTAGGAGAATGATGTGATGGACAAGACCCATCCGTTAGCTCAGCATAATGTTCGTTAAGTTTTATTTGCTATTGCTTTCTTCATGGCTTATACATATTCCTTTGACTATGAGATTATGCAACTCCCGAATACCGAAGGAATACCATGTGTGCTATCAAACGTCACAACATAACTGGGTGATCATAAAGATGATCTATAGGTATCTCCGAAGGTGTTTGTTGGGTTGGCATAGATCAAGATTAGGATTTGTCATTTCGAGTATCGGAGAGGTATCTCTGGGCCCTCTCGGCAATGCACATCATGATAAGCCTTGCAAGCAATGTGACTAATGAGTTAGTTGCGGGATGATGCATTACGGAACGAGTAAATACACTTGCCGATAACGAGATTGAACTAGGTATGAAGATATCGATGATCGAATCTCGGGCAAGTAACATACCGATGACAAAGGGAATGACATATGTTGTCAATGCGGTTTGACCGATAAAGATCTTCGTAGAATATGTAGGAACCAATATGAGCATCCAGGTTCCGCTATTGGTTATTGACCGGAGATGTGTCTCGGTCATGTCTACATAGTTCTCAAACCCGTAGGGTCCGCACGCTTAACGTGCGATGACGATTTCTATTATGAGTTATGTATTTTGGTGACCGAAGATTGTTCGGAGTACCGGATGAGATCACAGACATGACGAGGAGTCTCGAAATGGTAGATAGGTAAAGATTGATATATTGGACGATAATATTTGGACACCGGAATGGTTCTGGAGTGTTTCGGGTATTTATCGGAGTACCAGAGGGTTACTGGAACCCCCGGGGGAAGTAATGGGCCATATGGGCCATAGGGGAGAGGCAAGGCAACCCACAAGGGGGTGGCGCTCCCCCCATGGGGAGTCTGAATTGGACAAGGGGAGGGGCGCGGCCCCCTTTCCTTCCCCCTTTCCCCCTCCGATAGAAGGAAGGGAGGGGGGGGGGGCGAATAGGTCTAGGAGTCTAAGTGGGATTCCCCCCACTTGGCGCGCCCCTAGGCCGGCCTCCTTCCCTCTCCCTCCTTTATATACGGGGGCAGGGGGGCACCTTTAAGACACATCAATTGTTCTTAGCCGTGTGCGATGCCCCCCTCCACCGTTTACTCCTCCGGTCATATTGTCGTAGTGCTTAGGCGAAGCCCTGCGCGGATCACTTCACCATCACCGTCACCACACCGTCGTGCTGACGAAACTCTCCTTTGACACTTTGCTGGATCAAGAGTTCGAGGGACGTCATCGAGCTAAACGTGTGTAGAACTCGGAGGTGTCGTACGTTCGGTGCTTGATCGGTTGAATCAAGAAGACGTTCGACTACATCAACCACGTTAAGCTAACGCTTCCGCTTTCGGTCTACGAGGGTACGTGGACACACTCTCCCCCTCTCTTTGCTATGCATATCCTAGATAGACCTTGCGTGATCGTAGGATTTTTTTTGAAATTGCATGCTACATTCCCCAACAGTGGCATCCGAGCCAGGTCTATGCGTAGATGATATGCACGAGTAGAACACAAAGAGTTGTGGGCGATCATAGTCATACTACTTACCACCAACGTCTTATTTTGATTCAGCGGTATTGTTGAATGAAGCGGCCCAGACCAACCTTACATGTCCACGTTCATGAGACCGGTTTCACCGACATACATGCAACTTGTTTTGCATAAAGGTGGCTGGCGGGTGTCTATTTGTCCAGCTTTAGTTGAATCGAATTTGACTACGGCCGGTCCTTGTTGAAGGTTAAAACAACAAACTTGACAAAACATCGTTGTGGTTTTGATGTGTAGGTAAGAACAGTTCTTACTAGAAGCCGGTAGCAGCCACGTAAAACTTGCAACAACAAAGTAAAGGACGTCTAACTTGTTTTTGTAGGGCATGATGTGATGTCATATGGTCAAGACATGATGTGATATACGTTATTGTATGAGATGATCATGTTTTGTAAAAGTTATCAGCAACTGGCAGGAGCCTTATGGTTGTCTCTTTATTGTATGAAATGCAATCGCCATGTAATTGCTTTACTTTATCACTATGCGGTAGCGATAGTTGTAGAAGCAATAGTTGGGGAGACGACAACGACGCTACGATGGAGATCAACGTGTCAAGCCGGTGACGATGGAGATCATGACGGTACTTTGGAGATGGAGATCAAAGGCACAAGATGGCAATGGCCATATCATGTCACATATTTTGATTGCATGTGATGTTTATCTTTTATGCATCTTATTTTTCTTAGTACGGCGGTAGCATTATAAGATGATCCCTCACTAAAATTTCAAGGTATAAGTGTTCTCCCTGAGTATGCACCATTGCGGCAGTTTGTCATGCCAAGACACCACGTGATGATCGGGTGTGATAAGCTCTACGTTCACATACAATGGGTGCAAGACAGTTTTGCATGTGCGGAATACTCGGGTTAAACCTTGACGAGCCTAGCATGTACAGACATGGCCTTGGAACACTGGAGACCGAAAGGTTGAACGTGAATCAGATAGTAGATATGATCAACATAGAGATGTTCACCATTGAAAACTACTCCATCTCACGTGATGATCGGACATGGTTTAGTTGATATGGATCACGTGATCATTTAGATGACTCGAGGGATGTCTATCTAAGTGGGAGTTCTTAAGTAATATGATTAACTGAACTTAAATTTATCATGAACTTAGTCCTGATAGTTGTAGATCAATGGCCCGTGCTACCATTCCCTTGAATTTTAATGCGTTCCTAGAGAAAGCTAAGTTGAAGGATGATGGTAGAAACTACACGGACTAGTTCCATAACTTGAGGATTATCCTCATTGCTGCATAGAAGAATTATGTACTTGATGCACCGCTAGGTGAAAGGCCTACTGCAGGAGCAACTGCTGATGTTATGAACGTCTGGCAAGCTCGATCTAATGACTACTAGATAGTTCAGTGTGCCATGCTTTAAGGCTTAGAATCGGGACTTCAAAGACGTTTTGAACGTCATGGACCATATGAGATGTTCCGGGAGTTGAAGTTAATATTTCAAGCAAATGCCTGAGTTGAGAGATATATGAAGTCTCCAACAAGTTCTATAGCTGCAAGATGGAGGAGAACAGTTCTGTCAGTGAACACATACTCAGAATGTCTGGGTACCATAACCACTTGACTCAGCTGGGAGTTAATCTTCTAGATGATAGTGTTATTGACAGAGTTCTTCAATCACTACCACCAGCTACAAAGGCTTCGTGATGAACTATAATATGCAAGGGATGGAAAAGACTATTCCCGAGCTCTTTCGCAATGCTAAAAGTTGCGGAGGTAGAAATCAAGAAGGAGCATCAAGTGATGATGGTTAACAAGACCACTAGTTTCAAAAAAAAGGGCAAAGGAAAGAAGGAGAACTTCAATAAGAATGGCAAGCAAGTTGCTACTCTCGGGAAGAAGACCAAGTCTGGACCTAAGCATGAGACTGAGTGCTTCTACTACAAAGGGACTGTACATTGGAAGCGGAATTGCCCCAAGTATTTGGCGGATAAGAAGGATGAAAGGATCGATAGTTGATTAGAGGGGGGGGGGGTGAATAGTAAACTAACAATTTTTAGCTTTTATTTACCAATTTAAACTTTGCATCAAAGTAGGTTGTCTAGATATGCAACTAGGTGAGCAACCTATATGATGCAACAACAACAAGCACACAAGCAAGCAAGGGATATAACACAAATAAGCTTGCACAAGTAAAGGCACGAGATAACCAAGAGTGGAGCCGGTGAAGACGAGGATGTGTTACCGAAGTTCCTTCCTTTTGAGGGAAAGTACGTCTCCGTTGGAGCGCTGTGGAGGCACAATGCTCCCCAAGAAGCCACTAGGGCCACCATATTCTCCTCACGCCCTCACACAATGCGAGATGCCGTGATTCCACTATTGGTGCCCTTGGAGGCGGCGACCGGATCTTTACAAACAAGGTTTGGGCAATCTCCACGACTTAATTGGTGGCTCCCAATGACACCACGAAGCTTCACCACAATGGAATATGGCTCCGCGGTGAACTCAACCGTCTAGGGTGCTCAAACACCCAAGAGTAACAAGATCCGCAAGGGATTAGTGGGGGGAAACAAATTTCTCTTGGTGGAAGTGTAGATCGAGGCCTTCTCGACCAATCCCTAAAGAATCAACAAGTTTGATTGGCTAGGGAGAGAGATCGGGCGAAAATGGAGCTTGGAGCAACAATGGAGCTTGGGGATAGAAGAGGTGGTCAACTTGGAGAAGAAGACACCCCCTATATAGTGGAAGAACAAATCCAACAGTTATCCACCAACCCAGCTTGCGTAGAACGGTACTACCGCATCGGGGACGCGGTACTACCACAACGGCACGCGGTACTACCGCAGGGCACCGCGGTACTACCGCTCGTGCAGCAGAAACCAGAACAACCCTGATGCGATGAAGCAGAGAGCGGTAGAACCGTTGGCGCGGTACTATCGCTCCCCCTTGCGGTACTACCGCAAGGCAGGGATAGTCCAGATTTTGGGAAGGCACGGACATATAAAAATACATCCGTGGCAACTTCCGCTGAGTTGGGATCTATGCAAAAATCCGACACGGTAGTACTGCAAGCCAGGAGCGATACTACCGCACGGGGCGCGGATGTAAGAAGTTACATCCACCCCTACTGCCGAGCATGATGCTGAGCCTGGCCAGAGAGCACGGTACTACCGCACTAGAGGCGCGGTACTACCATGTAGGGCGTGGATGTCAAAAATTACATCCGCCCCTACTACCGCAAAAGCTGCAGCGCCTGGTCTGAGACCACAGTACTACTGCTCCACAGAAGCGGTACTACCATGGGCGCTTGTGGTACTACCGCGCCAGGGGCCGGTACTACCGCAAGGGCCTGCGATACTACCGCGCCAGGGGCCGGTACTACCGCAAGGGCCTGCGGTACTACAACTCCTAGGAGCAGTTGAAAGTGCGTTATATCGACTAGAGGGGGGAGGGTGAATAGGCGATTTTTATGAAATTCTTCACTGAGGAATTTGCTAGTGAGGAAATTCCTTAGCGAAGAACTACTAGCAGCGGAATAAGTACTCAGATGAAAACAAAGCAGAACACAAGCATGGTCATCATGATGAAATGAAGACAAGTACTGAGTACAGAAAGCGTAATCACAGGATAACATAAGATGAAGACAAACAGACTGAAGAATTTGAACTGAGGAAATTGAGAAAGTCTTCAGTCAAAGTCTTCAAACACAGATATGATAAACAAGCAGCACAATACTGAGGAAATGAAAGAGTTGAGGAAATGGAACCAGTAAGCTTGGTGAAGACAATGATTTGGTAGACCAGTTCCAACTGCTGTCTCAGTTGTACATCTGGTTGGAGCGGCTGAGTATTTAAACTCGAGGACACACAGTCCCGGACACCCAGTCCTGAGCACGCAGCTCGAGACACCAAGTCCTCACCGTATTCTCCTTGAACTAAGGACACACAGTCCTCGTCCAATCACTCGTGGTAAGTCTTCAGGTGACTTCCGAACCTTAACAAACTCGGTCACTCGGCAATCCACAATTCCTCTTGGATGCTCTAGACCATGACGCCTAACCGTTTGGAAGAAGCATAGTCTTCAAAGGTAACAAGCATCGGATCCACGCAGGATCAATCTCTTCAGTGATGCTCAATCACTTTGGGTTTGTATGTGTTTGGGTTTGGGTTTGGATTTTCCTCACTTGATGATTTTCGCTCAAAGTCCTCGGAGGATGGGTTGCTCTCAAATGACAAGTGTCAGTTTCTCTCGGAGCAGCAAACCAACTAGTGGTTGTAGGGGGCGGCTATTTATAGCCTAGGGAGCAGCCCGACATGATAAGACATAAATGCCCTTCATTGATATGACCGTTGGATGGATAAGATAGTTGGCGCATAGCACAACAACGGTCGAAAATTTGAGGTACAAATTCCTCAGGGCTATCATGTTCCTCACTGTGTAGGTAATCCGCACTGGCGAATTCCTAACTCCTCAATCAGAACAAAGTCCTCAGTGACCAGAAGAACTACGTCTCTGTCACTAAAGAAATTGACTGAACTGTATGAGATTTCCAATGGATTCACTCGAAGGGATTGGTGGGTGTAGGATTTGAGTTGAGCATCAAATGGAAATTTTTCCTTAGTATTTCCTCGACCCCCTTTAACAGTACGGTGTTTCCTACGACTCAAGAAAGAGAAAATGAAACTACGAAAACAAAAGTCTTCACGCTTCATGTTCCTCGAATGAATACCAAGTCTTCAAGGTCACACCAATTTATTCACTTTCAAAGTCTTCAGAAAGTCTTTGGTGTATCAAAGTCTTCAGTCGAAGAACTTCATCTTTAGGGGTCGACTTTCACTGTAAGTATCAAACTCCTCTTAGACTTATAGACCTGTGTACACTCATAAACACATTAGATCCTTAATCTATAAGTCTTCGATACACCAAAATCACTAAGGGGCACTAGATGCACTTACAATCTCCCCCTTTTTGGTGATTGATGACAATATAGGTTAAGTTTTCAATGGGGATAAACATATGAAGTGTAAATGCTGACACTGAGGAATTTGATTGCAAGATATATAAGTACTCCCCCTGAAGTTGTGCATAGTGAGGAATTTGCTTTTGAAGCAATGCACACTTGAAGAGATGAATCATGGAGATTTCCCCCTATATCTTGTAATTCATACACACATTTGACATATAATATGAATAATTTGAAATGCATGATGAAATATGGTGACTGATGTAATTCAGCATGCGTGCAATAACATTAACGAGAAATATGCATGCAGAATAACGTAGCCGAAGTATCAGACCACCATCGGGTTTAAGTTTACAACTCGATCCAATAAAAGTTTCGGAAGAACGAGAGTTGTAACTTAGCAAAAAAAAACGCCGTTATAATAGACACGCTTGAAGACTAACTCAGATTTCTCCCCCTTTGTCATCGAATGACCAAAAGGATCGAAACTGAGGACTAACGCCCCTGAAGATAATCAAGTTGATGAAGGAGCGCGAGCGTTGTCGGGGTCAGTTGTTGAAGTAGGGCCTGCCGCTGTGTCGTCCAAGTCTTCATGTTCATCAATGTCGCGCGATGAAGAATAGGAGCTGGCCACCAAAGAAGGAACTTTGACCTTCTTGAATTTCTTCGGAGGAGGTGCAGACCAGTCAAACTCTTCTTTGAGACCCATTTTCTTCAGATCTTCAGCGCTGTAGACTTGAGACAGAATAGCCCAGGTGCGGTTGAGGGTTTCATGGAGGTAGTAGTGGTTTTTCTTCACTGCATTGTGTGTTGAAGTCATGTTGTGAAGAATTGAACCAAACTGACGCTTGACCCATTTGTGATTGCGATCAACCTTCTGATGAAGACTGAGGAGTAACTCACGATCAGTCATCACCCTGGGTGCTTTGGCTTGAGGATTTTGCTTGGCATTGTTGGCGGCAGAGTCATGTGTGGCAGAGTCATCATTGGTGGAATAGGATGCAGCCTTGCGGAATTGACCATCCAATGGACGAATGCCTTCATCTATCACAGCAGTTGCCTTGCCTTTCTCATCAGCTGAGGAAAATGTCCTTTTGAGGACTTCAATTGGAGGCAAGTAGCTGCAGTGGTTCAAAGTGTCAGCTTTGTAGTTGAGTGAAGACCTTGTCCTGATGAATCTCATTATCCATGGCGCATAAGGCTTCAGCTCAAACGGTGACATGGCAATATCAGCCAGATTCCTCATGAAGAAATCATGGAAGTTGACGGGAACGCCATGAATGATGTTGAAAAGCAGATTCTTCATGATGCCAACGACTTCTTCATCATTTGAGTCATGGCCTTTGATAGGACTCAATGTCTTCGTCAGTATGCGATAGACAGTCCGAGGTACATAGAGCAATTCCTTGACGAGGAAATTGGTTCTAGAGGCCTGCCCTGGCTTCAAAGGCTTCATCAATACTTGCATGTAATGATTTGAAAGCTCAGGTTCATTGTAAACACAACGTGCATCTTCAAGGGGAGGACTTAGAGGAAGGGCACGAAGCAATTCAGACGCTGGTGCCTTGTAATGAGTATTCTCTGTCATCAAGTCCAGAACCCATGAATTCACATCTTCAGAATCGCCTATGATGTGCAGCGTTGCGTAGAACTGAAGAACGAGTTCTTCATTCCAATCACAGATGTCAGTGCAGAAATTCAGTAGCCCAGCATCGTGAAGAACACTGAGAACTGGCTCGAAGCACGGCAGAGACTCCATATCCACGTGAGGAATATGTGCATGGTCGAAGACTTTGTCTTTGTTGAACAACACCGAGGAATAGAAGTTGGCTTGACTAGCAGTCCAAAAACGCCTCTTCCTTATGCGAGCAGAGTCATATGGATTATAATCTGTGAAGAACACGTGCTCACCAAAGAAGTCTTCAGCCTTGAACTTTTGCTTCCTTGAGAATGGATCCTTTGGCTTTGGCAATGGAGTGTCAGTGAGTTGCATCACGACCTCAGGAATCGCGATCTCAGGTTCTTCAGGCCGAGGAATTTCTGGTTCCTCCTCAGGTGCAGTCACATTTTCAGCAGCAGCAGTTTCTTCAGCACTAGTGGCTGGAATTTCTTCATGCACAGATGCAGTGGGATGAGTTTCTTCAGAGCCCATTTGAACTGTTGGTGCAGGGGAGTGAGGAATTTGCTGCAGTGGAGAGAAGAGTGGAGAGTTGGGATGCTGACTTTCCCAAAAATCATCATTCATCATTGGCGTTGTGCTGCCAATGTCCATGTCTTCATCATCAATTTCTTCAACACCAGCCTCTTCAGCAGTAAACTGAGGCATTGGTGACGATACCACTGGGGTTGAAGGGATCGTGTCCGCTTCAATTTCCTCATCAATCTGCTCTGACGAAGCAGCAGATTGAGTTTCTTCATCTGATCCACTTGGGATCTCATAGTCCTCATCAAAAGGAACAAGGTCCTTTGATGGCATGGTTGAAATTGGAACATCATCAATGGGATTTTCAAAAGAGCTGGTAAGAGGCTTCATCTTCTTTGGAGCTGAAGATTCTGAAGCACTTGATGCTTTCCTTTTCTTCACTGCAGCTCGCTCTGCAGCCTTGGTCTTCTTCACATCTGATGCAGATGGAAGGATAGGAGTTGATGTAGGCGCAGGTGGAGCTAAGGAATCTGTTTGATTTTCCTCAGGCGCAACTGATGCAGTTGCCCTGACTTCCTCAGTTTCTTCAGGCGCACCACTAGTGGATGCCCTGGCAGTTTCTTCAGTGGCTGGTATGGAGTCATCAGCCCTGGAACTAGCATTTTCTTCAGCAACCTGAAAGTCAT
This sequence comes from Aegilops umbellulata, assembly GCA_032464435.1. NCBI lineage: Eukaryota > Viridiplantae > Streptophyta > Magnoliopsida > Poales > Poaceae > Aegilops > Aegilops umbellulata. Next base: position 26,895,681 of record CP136056.1, on the reverse strand, counting down.
CAGCGGTGCTGGCATGTTCTTCAGTGGGCTGAGCAGAAGCTTCAGCTTGAGGAACTTCTTGTTGCGTTGGAGCTGCAACATTGGTGAACTTCTCAGTCAGTTTCACAAACCTGACTTTGGCTCCCTTCCAATCAACATAGTATGAGTCAAATTTGTCACTGAGGGCTTTGATGTCAGCCTGCATCTTTACAAGTTCTTTAGTTGTCATCTTGACAACATTTTTGTTCAGCAGTTTCTCTTTTCTGTACTGCGATTTCTTGATCTCTCGGGCCCTATCATATTTCCGTTTCTCCTCTTGGATGAAATGAGTCAGCATGTGACTTTGACCAGGTGTCAACTTGAAGTCAGGCATAGGAGTATTTGGGTCCTTATGCCAGAGATCAATATAATCGAGGATCGCCCTTGGACCCAACAGCAGGGGCACAGGTGTGCCTTTGGCTCTAGCGGCCCTTACTTGTCTATCTCTGATGATTTCTGCAAGTTCTTCTTCATCAGCCTCATCTTCTTTAGACGGCACATTGAAGACAACCTACTTCTTCTTAGGACTTGGGCGAGGACCTCGTCGAGCAGTATCCTTTTGCTTCAGCAGAGAGGGTCTAGCTGAGGAACCTGGTGTAGCTGAGGAACTTGCTGAGACACCAGAGGCAATAGAAATGCCTGCAGTCCTTTGACACGTGGCAAGATGCACAGGTGCTGAGGACTTTGTCGGAACAGCTGAGGACTTTGGAGGAGGTGCTGAGAATTTCGGAGGAGCAGGGGCAGCTTGAGGAATTTGCCTTGAAGATATTGAAGTTCCTAGCCGTGAGGGCGCAGCTGAGGAACTTGGCCGTGAGGGCACTGTTGGTGAAGCACTTGGCTTTCGAGCGGGCTTCTTTGCCATTGATTTCCTCGGCTTGACAGAGGCCTCAATGGCAGCAGCAGCAGCAGAATCTTCATTGAATTTCCTCACTGCTTCTCTGGCTTGCTTGGCCAACTTGGCTTGGCGCTTGGCCCATTCTTCAGGGAAGTCCTCACCGCATTTGACGCTAGTGGGATCAGCCACTTGGCCAGGTGCCAATGGGGCTCTTGGGCATGGAGGATTCAGTGCGAATTTCTTCATATACTTTGTGGTTACATATCTGTATTCCCTCCATTCGCGTGCCCATCTCTGTTCAATTTTCTGAATGCGCACCTTGCGCTGATTTTTATCTTCCTCAGGAGGTGTGCAGTACCTAGCATAGATGTCCTCAGGGATTTCAAAGGCAGTCATGACCTCAGGCTTCTTTCCTCCTTTCTGTGGCCTTTTGCCGTCAGCCATTTTCTTCAGTTGAGGAATTTGAACAATAGAATTCTCTGAAGAAGTGTGCAACTTTTCTTCAAGGAACGCTGCAAATGAGTTAAGTTGATGAAAACCTAGTGATTCAATAGCGGACATGTGTACCTGTGAAGAGAGTATAGTTGCGAGGAATTTGGAGAGGTCATATGCATTCTCGGAGGGTTTTTCAAAAAGAAACAAGTTTGAGGAATTTGACCAGATGCGTCTTGAAGAATTTCACTAAGCGCGCTTTATCTTAGGTTCCAGAGTTGTATAGATCAAAGACCCACACAATTGAGGAATCTTGAAGAAAATGATGCTTAGGGAAATGAATCAAGAACAGATGACATGTGAGGTGTTTAGTGTGTGAAGATTTGAAGAATAAAACACCTTTGAAGATTTTGTAGAGAAACTTCGAATCAAAGAGGGCAGTAAAAGTAACTTTTAATTACCCTGAATGAAGAACATGACGAACAGTGAGGTGAAACAGTGAAGTTCGTCGGTGTAGATCTTCCACGCCCTAACCTGGCGGAGGAAGACGTCTACGGCGGCGGCGGAGGTGAAGATTTCCGCGGTCGGCACGAGTACGACGGCGACGAGGTCGAGGTAGTGAAGCTCTTCCTCACCGACGACGATGGAGTAGCGGCGGTGCTAGGGTTTGAGAAGTTCGAGTGGGAGAGAGAGATCGAGCAGAGTAAAAGAAGTGAGGAAGGGGTGAGGGGGTATATATAGTGGCAGTGAAAAACTGTTCGCCCGAAGATTTGGGACGAATGTGCCCCTGACCCTTCTCCTTCGCACGACATGTGTCACCCACGTATAGTGTAGTGGAGATCGTGTAAGATCATGGGTGATTAGAATAATGCACCGTGGGATGTGGAACAGTTTGAGCGGCAAAACCAAAAATTTGGATAAGATTAGTTTTAAAGTTCTGTTCGCAATTTCTTCAGCTGACAAGGACACAGTGAAGATTTTGAACGAGTTTCAAATAGAACGCACATGAAGAATTTGTGAATAGATTGGATTGAGTATAGCATAGAGGGGAAAGGGTCCGATCACATTCACTTAGCAGAAAAACACCAACTTTAAATAATAGCCATAAGTGAATGCTGTAGAGGACATAAACTCATATATATATATATATATATATATATATATATATATATATATATATATATATATATATATATATATATATATATATATATATATATAGCCAATGAAGAAAAACGACGGAAACAGTGAAGATTTTGAAAATTTGAAGAATTTGAACAACTGAGGAATTTCAAAAGTTGAGGAAAAAACTCAAATTGAAGATTTTCAACTTTTGTGGTGGCGTGACCCATCGTATAAGAATGCTGATTTCAGACACCGCGTACAATTGTCGTAGGGTTCTGAGAATCAAATTCTTCATTAATTTCTTCACACTTAGAGTGTTATTCTTCATTAATTGAAGAAAAACGTTTCTTCATGTGTTGCACATCTAAGTCATCAATTTTGCATAAGTGTTAGGATGAGTGCCTTTTCAAAGTAGATTCGAAGACTCTAAGATATTTAGCTCACACCGCAACTTGCTAAATCTCTTCTCATCCAAGGGCTTGGTAAAGATATCGGCTAGCTGTTCTTCAGTCTTCACATGCTCAATAGAAATATCGCCCTTCAACACATGATCGCGAAGAAAATGATGACGAATCTGAATGTGCTTTGTCTTCGAGTGCTGAACTGGGTTGTGAGCAATCTTGATGGCACTCTCATTGTCACAGAGGAGAGGCACATTCTTCATGTTGATGCCATAGTCCTTGAGCGTTTGCTTCATCCATAGCAGTTGAGCACAGCAAGAACCAGCAGCAATGTACTCAGCTTCAGAAGTAGACAGTGATACACAGTTCTGTTTCTTCGAGGACCAACAGACCAAAGATCGTCCGAGGAAATGACATGTACCAGATGTTGACTTGCGGTCCACACGATCACCAGCATAGTCAGAGTCAGAATATCCAATGAGATCAAAATCCGAGCCCTTGGGATACCATAATCCTAGTGTTGGTGTGTGAGCTAGATATCGAAGAATATGCTTCACAGCCTTATGGTGTGATTCCTTTGGTGCAGCTTGAAATCGGGCACACATGCAAACACTAAGCATTATATCTGGCCTAGATGCACATAAGTGCAATAAAGAGCCAATCATGGAGCGGTATACCTTATGATCGAAGTCAATACCATTTTCATCAGAACATAGTTGACCATTTGTGGGCATAGGAATTTTGATGCCTTCGCAATCTTGCATGCCGTATTTCTTTAGGACATCCTTGAGGTATTTATCCTGTGATATGAATATGCCATTGTGCTGTTGACGAATTTGAAGACCTAAGAAGAATTTCAACTCTCCCATCATAGACATTTGATATTCTTCACTCATCATATAGGCAAATTCATCACTATAACGTTGGTCAGTACAGCCAAAGATAATATCATCAACATATATTTGGCACACAAACAGTTCACCATCATAAGACTTAGTAAAGAGAGTAGGATCGAGTGAACCGGGTGTGAAGCCTTTCTTCATGAAGAATTCCTTCAAAGTATCATACCACGCCCGTGGGGCTTGCTTGAGGCCATAGAGGGCCTTATTGAGTCTGAAGACTTTGTCAGGATTCTTTGGATCTTCAAAACCTGGGGGTTGAGCAACATATACTTCTTCCTCAAGCTTACCATTGAGGAATGCACTTTTCACATCCATTTGATATAAGATGATATCATGATGGTTAGCATAAGCAAGTAATATGCGAATAGCCTCAAGTCTAGCAACAGGTGCAAAAGTTTCATCGAAATCAACTCCTTCAACCTGTGTGTAGCCTTGAGCTACTAGACGTGCCTTATTTCTCACCACAATACCATTTTTGTCTTGCTTGTTGCGGTAGATCCACTTTGTGCCAATGATATTATGCTTGCGAGGATCTGGACGATTGACCAGTTCCGAGACGTTGTTGAGCTTGAACTGATGTAATTCTTCTTGCATGGCCTGAATCCACTCAGGCTCCAGAAATGCTTCATCTACCTTAGTGGGCTCTGTGATAGAGACAAAAGCAAAGTGCCCACAAAAGTTAGATAGATGTGAAGCTTTTGAGCGTGTGAGAGGACCTGGTGCTCTAATGTCATCGATGATCTTCTCCACTTGCACTTATTTTGCAACGCGAGGATGAGATGGTTGTCGTTGAGGAATTTGATCAGCATTTTCTTCAGCATCAATTTCCTCAGCATTTTCTTCAAGTGCATCAGCTCGACGTTCTTCACGTTCTGGAATGAATTCTTCAGCAGATTCTTCAGTAGGAATGACATCTTCAGTAGCCTTGTGCTTGATAGAATCCTGAGGTGCTGGTTCATCTAACACAGAAGGTAGGTGCTCTCTTTGCGAGCCATTAGTTTCATCGAATCGCACATCTACAGTTTGAACAATCTTGTGAAGAACATTGTTGAAGACTCTGTAGGTGTGCGAGTCCTTTCCGTAACCAAGCATAAACCCTTCATGTGCTTTCGGTGCAAATTTAGAGTTGTGATGAGGATCTCTAATCCAGCATTTAGCACCGAATACTTTGAAATAACTCACATTGAGTTTCTTGTCAGTGAGGAGTTCATAGGCAGTCTTCTTGAAGAATTTGTGAAGATATACTCTGTTGATGATGTGGCACGCAGTATCAATTGCATCAACCCAGAAACGACGAGGGGTTTTGTACTCATCGAGCATAGTGTGAGCCATCTCAGCAAGAGTCCTGTTCTTGCGCTCCACGACGCCATTCTGTTGAGGAGTATAAGGAGCAGATAACTCATGAGTAATACCAAGTTCATCAAGATAGTCATCGAGACCTGAATTCTTGAACTTAGTGCCATTTTCACTTCTGATGTGCTTGATCTTCACACCAAAGTTGGTTCAAGCCCTCGAGAAAAATCGTTTGAAGACTTCCTGCACTTCATGTTTGTAAGAGACAAGGTGTACCCATGTGTAATGAGAGTAATCATCAACAATAACAAAGCCATATTGAGATGCTTCATTTGACACAAAAGAATAATGATTAGGACCGAAGAGATCCATGTGAAGCAATTCAAATGGATGAGTGGTGGTCATGATAGTCTTTGCTGGATGCTTGGCCTTGGTCATCTTTCCAGCTTCACAGGCACCGCATAAGTGATCCTTGAGGAATTTGACATTCTCAATGCCAATGACATGCTTCTTCTTTGCAAGTGTGTGCAAATTCCTCATGCCTGCATGACCAAGTCGTCGATGCCATAACCATCCTTACTTTTGCAAGTAGGCACACGGCTGGTTGTGAATCTGCAGAGAAATCAACAATATACAAGTCTCCTCTCCTAAAGCCTTCAAAGACTTTGGAATTTTCATCTTCCATAATCACAACACAACGATACTTGCCAAAGACAACAACCATATCAAGATCACAAAGCATTGAGACGGACATAAGGTTGTACCCTAAGGACTCAACAAGCATGACTTTGTCCATGTGTCGATCCTTTGTGATAGCAACCTTACCTAGACCCAATACCTGACTTTTGCTTCTGTCAGCGAAGATGATATGCTTCAGATGTGATGATGATAAGGGAGCATCCATCAATAGATTCTTGTCACCAGTCATGTGATTTGTACATCCACTATCGAGGACCCACTCAGTGGCTTTGGGTTGATCATCCTGCAGATGAATTAGTGCAACTTACGAACCTCATATACTTCAGCAGTGAAGAATATGATATCACAATTCATCAGATCAATCTCATCAAGTAGTAAGACAAATAAAACAGTAGGAGGACGTGTGAAATGAAAGTTCATTTCTTCATGATCAGCCCGCGTCCTTTCAGGCATTTTGTCAGGTCCCCAGCAAATTCTTTAGACGTTACAGTACGTCTGGAGACCTGACCCTGCATAAGAGATTAGTTCTTTTTCTTCACCACCCACATCTGAAGGGGTGGCAAAGAGTTCATCACTCTGCGAGCTCCATATGAGAATGGTGGCATAGACGCCAAACCATTTCGTTTCACATAAGAGTGGTTAGGGTAAGCATATGAATAAGCAGAGAAATTCTTCGAGGACTTATGAACATAATAATTTGAAGAATAATGCTCATATTCATAGCCCTTGGCTCTTTCCTGCGAAACATAGTTGTTAGCACGATGATGTTCATATGAGGACTTTGATCCATGTGAGGAATTTGATCCCCTTGAGGAATATGGTCCATATGAGGACTTGGATCCATATGAAGAATTTGGTCCATATGAAGAATTTGATCTGGGGTTCCTATTCTTCACAGGTGGTGTCATGAGGACATTCACCTGAAGACTTTCAAGGCACCTTTTGGGAACCCAAATTTTTTTCATAGGGGAACCATTCCTGCAGTTAGTGCCAACATATCTAGCAAATACTTCACCATTCTGATTTTTGAACAGTTTATAGTTGGAGTCAAATGACTCATCAGAAGAATGAGAAGATTCACATGTATAACCAGATAAATTAGATAGATCAACTGGAGGTCCCTTTGCAGCAACCCATGAAGTTTTGGGGTACTGCTCAGGCTTCCAATATGTACCATCAGCATTGAGTCTCCTCTCAAAGGCAATACCCTCTTTCCTAGGGTTCCTGTTGAGGATCTGCTTTTTAAGCACATCACAAAGAGTCTGATGCCCTTTGAGGCTTTTGTACATGCCTGTCATGTACAATTCCTTCAGCCCTGCATCGTTAGTGATACTAGCAATGTGCTCAGATGAGGAATTAGTGATAGCAGAGGCAGGTGAAGAATTTGTAACATTAGAAGCATTTGAACATTCAGGTGAGGAATTAGCAGATTATTGTTCAATGTATTTCAAACATGGAGGAATAAATTCTTCCTGAGCAGCACTGATTTGTTGAGCAAGTAATGAATCACGCTCCTTCTGAAGATCTTCATAACTCACTCTTAGCTTCTCAAGATCTTGCTTTCTTTGAAGAAATTCATAAGAAAGCTTCTCATGATCAGATAAGAGAGTGTTATGTTGATCTTGAAGGGTGTCATACTTAGTATGAAGTCTCTGAAGACTTTCAGCCAAAGCTTTTGACTGATCCATTTCTTCACCCAACATATCATCGCTCTTATTAAGCATATAATAAACTTTTTCCAAAGCTCTTTGTTGTTTAGTGGCAAGGGAAGCAAGTTTGACATAACTGGGTCCAAATTCATCACCAGATTCTTCATCACTGGATTCAGATAGGTAGCATTCAGTTACCTCAGCACTTTTTTCCATAAGGCATGGAGTAGAGGATGATGATTCTGGTTCAAATGTCATCGATTTGAGCGATTCCTTGAAATCCTCAAACCAAGGGTCATGACAGGTTCGATGACCTTCTGTAGGATCGGAAGTATGTCTAGAGGGGGGGGGGTGATTAGACTACTTGACCAAATAAAAACTTAACCTTTCCCCAATTTTAGTTCTTGGCAGATTTTAGCAACTTTAGGACAAGTCAAGCAATCATCACACAATTCAAGCAAGTATGCAAAGAGTATATAGGCAGCGGAAAGTAAAGCATGCACCTTGCAAGAATGTAAAGGGAAGGGTTTGGAGAATTCAAACTCTAATGGAGACACGGATGTTTTTCCCGTGGTTCAGATAGGTGGTGCTATCCTACATCCACGTTAGTGGAGACTTCAACCCACGAAGAGTAACAGTTGTGCGAGTCCACGGAGGGCTCCAACCACGAAGGGTCCACGAAGAAGCAATCTTGTCTATCCCACCATGGCCATCGCCCACGAAGGACTTGCCTCACTAGCGGTAGATCTTCACGAAGTAGGCGATCTCCTTGCCCTTACAAACTCCTTGGTTCAACTCCACAATCTTGACGGAGGCTCCCAAGTGACACCTAGCCAATCTAGGAGACACCACTCTCCAAGAAGTAACAAATGGTGTGTTGATGATGAACTCCTTGCTCTTGTGCTTCAAATGATAGTCTCCCCAACACTCAATTCTCTCTCACAGGATTTGGATTTGGTGGAAAGAAGATTTGAGTGGAAAGCAACTTGGGGAAGGCTAGAGATCAAGATTCATATGGTAGGAATGGAATATCTTGGTCTCAACACATGAGTAGGTGGTTCTCTCTCAGAACATATGAGTTGGAAGTGTAGATGTGTTCTGATGGCTCTCTCCCGAATGAAGAGGAGGTGGAGGGGTATATATAGCCTCCACTTAAAATCCAACCTTACACACAATCTACCAATCTCGGTGGGACCGAATCAATAAACTCGGTCGGACCGAAATGGTAAACCTAGTGACCGTTAGATATTTTTGGTAGGACTGACATGCATCTCGGTAGGACCAATATGGTTAGGGTTTGGGCATAACGTAATCTCGGTGAGACCAATTACACAAACTCGGTGAGACCGATTTGGTAATTAGCTAACTAGAGAGTTGGTCAGGCAAACTCGGTGGGACCGATTTGCTCTTTCAGTGAGACCGAAAAGTTACAAATGGGAAACAGAGAGTTTGCATTGCAATCTCAGTGGGACCGATCCGCTCTTTCGGTGAGACCGAAAAGTTACGAAAAGGAAACAGAGAGGTTGCAATCCCATCTCGGTGAGACCGAGATCCCTATCGGTAGAACCGATTTGCTAGGGTTTGGCAGTGGCTTATGACATATGAGAAACTCGGTGGCGCTGGATAGAAAGAATTGGTATGACCGAGTTTGGCTTGGGGTTTAGGTCATTTGTGGATATGGGAAAGTAGGTGAGGATTTTGGAGCATATCATTAAGCACATAAGGCAAAGAGCTCATTAAGCAACACCTCATCCCTCCTTGATAGTATTGGCTTTTCCTATGGACTCAATGTGATCTTGGATCACTAAAATGTAAAATGAAGAGTCTTGAGCTTGAAGCTTTAGCCAATTCTTTGTCCTTAGCATTTTGAGGGTTCCACTTTCACCATCCATGCCATGCCAATCATTGAGCTTTCCTGAAATAGTTGTCTTGGAATAGCATTAGCTCAATGAGCTATATGTTGTTATGAATTACCAAAACCACCTAGGGATAGTTGCACTTTCAATCTCCCCCTTTTTGGTAATTGATGACAACATATAGATCAAAGCTTCGACAAATGATAATAAAAATGAATTACATCGTCGCTTTGAGAAGTATGTGATAAGTAAGAGCTCCCCCTAAATTTGTGCATATTTAAAAAATTGCTTTGGACTGCAAATGCACAAGAAATTTGAATCATGGGTTACTCTTCCATGTCACATACATCTTGGTGGAGCGCTCAAAATGATAAATAATGAAATACATGCACTCATCACCAAGGCAAAAGTGAATGATCAAACATAAGATATATAAGATAATATCAAGCATGCATAAGTGTAGCTTATGATCAAACACATGATCATCAATGTCTCACAAGCATATCAAAGTATCTCAACCAAAAGCAAACAATTGTATCAAAAACCACCAAATAAAACAAGAGAGAAAAGCAACACTCTCTCTCTCGAAGCCTATGATCTATACATCTTCTCCCCCTTTGGCAACAAGTTACCAAAAAGTTCCTAGAAAATGCATAGTGCTATATCGACACTCAGGCTTGATCTTCAGGTGGTGGTGGAGTCCGGATCACTCCAAGGACGAAGGCTTCAGTTGATGCTGATGGAGTTGGAGCTGAGGTGGATGCTGGAGCAGGTTGGGTTGATGCTGCGGCTGGAGCTGAGGTGGTTGCTCTTGTGTCAGGAACTGGCACTGCACTGGACCTCTGGGCTCGTGGCACTCTAGCAAATGCATCTGTAGTTGTCTTCCCTCTCCTCTCCTGCATGTCATCCTGGAGCTGCTCTACTGCTGTCTATATCTCTGTCACCTTGATGTCCAAGTCATAGAACTTCTGTTCTACGATTCTCTCTAGGCTTGCCTGGTTCTGAGTCAGGTTGGCCAAACCTTTCTCAATCCGCAGGGTGGATGCAATCAGGTAACTGAGCTGCTCTTGCTTTGTCTTCAAGAAGTATTCTGATGCCTCCTATTGAGTTGGCATCCTAGCAGCTTTCTCCTTTCTTGCCTTCTCCTTTTGTGCTTGGGCATGGGCTGAAGATGGTTCATCCTTGTTCATCACAACTTCATTGTCTTCAAACTCAAGATAAATAGGAAGATGTTCCTTATCCAAAAGATATATGCTAGTGCCCATCTTGGAGTTGATCAGTTCTTGGATCTGAGGAGCATATCCACAACTTCTCTTCTGGTCTGCTGCTGTCCTCTTGATTGTCTCAATCATCAGGCTCATGACCTTGAACTTCTGAGGCACATCAAAGATATGAAGCAGGTTGATAGCATGGCCTCTGACCATCTTGTGATCTCCAGACTTGGGCAGCAGAGTGTGCCTTAAGATCCAGTTGATAGTTGGAAATCCTGGTAGAAGATAATGTATAGATCCATACTTGAAAGTTTCAAGTGCCTTGTCAGGGATCTCCTTGTACATGTTGATCATTGAGTTGTGGTCCATCTTCTTCTTGGAATAGACATCCAAGTCATCTTCACTCTCTTCTGGGGCATTGATCAGTTGAGCCCATTCTGCAACAGTTGATTGGTACCTCGTACCTTCAGACATCCAGATAATCCTCCCATCAGGGTAAAAGTGTGCTGTGGAGTAGAACTGCATGATAAGTTCCTCGTTCCACTTTGTGAGCTTTTGCCCAACAAAGTCTGCTACTCCACAAGCCTTGAAGCTGTCCTCCACTCCTGGGAAGTGCTCTTCATTGTCCTTGATATATTGCCAATCGACCCATTTCATGTCACAGACAATTGGCTTCTTGTCCAACAGGATTGTCTCATAGAAGTCCTGCTGTTCCTTAGTATGGAACCTGTAGTCCACAATAGTCCTTCTCCTGGTAGCATAAGGATCTTCTGCTCTCCACTTTCTCAATCCAGAGTCTCTCCTTATGTTCATATCCTCAGCCACAGGATGAGCATCATTGTGGTCTGGGATCTTGGGCTTCAATTTCCTCAAAACTTGCCCTTCTTCCTCTTCAGCAACATCAGGCACTGGGGCCTTGTTCTTCTCAGCAGCTGGAATATTTCTTGTATTCCTCTTGGGTTTTTGCTTTGGAGCAGGCTTGGGGGCTTCCTTGGGCTTGGATGCAGCTGCCCCTGACCTAATTGCATCACCCATGAGCTTGGGTGCCTTGGGTGCTGGCGCAGCACCTTCCTCTTCCTCCTCTTCTTCATCAGAAGAATGTCGTTCAAACTCTGCCATAGGATCTACTTTCTTGCACCATCTGCCTCTTTTCCTTTCTTTCTTCTCTACAGCAACAACTGGCTCCTTGGAAGTGGTTTTGTCAGGAATCTTGGTGGAGGCTCTGGCTTTTGGCATAGGTTTCCTTCCTGCTGGCCTTTTGACCTTCAAGCCTGGCTTGGTGCTCTGCCTTGAACCATGTTCTTTCTTGAGCTCAATTTTCTTGGAGGTTGCCTCCTCCTCTGCCACATAGTCTTCATCTTCAGAATCTGAAGTTCTTTTCCTTCTCTGTCTGGTGGCAGCCTTTGGCAGATTGCTTGGAGTGCTCCTGCTGCCATCATCTGAGGAACTTGAGGGACTAGTGCCCTCACTCATATGCACAAGCTGTTCCGACTGATTTTGGCTGTCACTCTGGTCTGACATGATTGACTAGCTGACTGCTGACTGCTGACCCTGTGAATAGTTTATAGATGAGGTAGAATGGATGAGCATCACAAAATGCAGAGATTTTTGCAAAAGGATGATTCAAAAACTTAGTTTTAGTTTCCCACAGAAAGCATTTTGGATCTACCGATTTCTAAACTCGGTGATACCGAAGCAGCATTTGGAACCTAAACTAGTGATCTCGGTCAGACCGAGTCACAGTTCGGTGGCACCGAGACTGCTAGGGTTTCACAAAGTTCAAAAATCGGTCACACCGATTAGTTACACTTGGTCAGACCGAGTTTCACTTGTGCAATGGCATAGGCCAAATCGGTGGGACCGAGTTTTTCAACTCGGTGGGTCCGAGATGGTTTCGGCAGAAACCTAACCCTAAAATTTTCGAATCAAACCTAATCTATGAGTTCTTTGACTGGATAGGAGTTTAACAATCGTGGCAAGAATCATGATAATCACAATGTGCTAGGAATCAGATTGAGGAATAGCACAAAGATCGAGTCCGTACCCTAGTTCGGCGGAGACTCGCTACAGTGGCAACGGCGGAGGTGATTTCCGTTGACGGCGACGTAGACCAGCGACTGGAGGCTGCTGGCGGCGAGAAGACGATCCAGAGACCACGTCGGTAGAGCGAGCTATGGCGCGGGCGAAGAGGTTCGGAGAAATTTCCAAATTTTTGCCCGTGACTATATATAGCCCGACCCTGTCGGTGTGACCGAGTGGAATGACTCGGTGGCACCGAGATGCAAAACTATATACAGTTATCGCAACTCGGCGTGACCGAATAGTTCAAGTCGGTTGCACCGAGATTGAAAACATAGATCAACTTGATGATCTCGGTAGGACCGAAAGTGGGGTATCGGTCAGACCGAGAATCACAAAGAGGTTTTGGAAGTTTAAGTCTATGACGAATCGGGGACTCCGAGTGCTCCTCACACAGAGTGGTTCGAATTTGACTTGATCAATTTTGTGATGTAGCATGAATAGAGTTTGAGATGAGAAAAGCATAGATAGCTAGAGGAGGTTCTTAGGCATTCTTGTCCATCCACTTGGCAAAAGAAAAGATAAAGCCAAACAATCAAAACAACAAGTGGATGTCCTCAAATGAGTGAAATATGCATCCAGCATGCTCACATAATAACATGGCAATAGAAATATGTGACAAAGTATGCACAACCAATTCTAGCATCTATCAAGCAATTGCGATGACTAGGTCATCTATATATGAGTATATTGACTTAGGAGTCAAATGAGAACACTTGATCATAGGTCATACTCATCATTTAAGCTCAAGTGGGGTTACCACTTTTACATAAAGCATTGTTGTGTTCACATCATTAGAGTTGCTTTAGCTCAAGTCTTAGAGTAAAGCTCCCCCTAGATGTGATATCCCCCCTTAAGAGGGATGAACTAACCTTGAGTTGCTTTAGCTCAAGTCTTTGTAGATGACGTCCTTTGCCGTGAGGTTGAGAAGAGTGTACTTGCGAATGTCATCAGCTCCCGCCGTCTTGCATAGATCGGTAAGACCAATCTCGGTGACGGCCCACAGTTTGTTGTTCATCGCCATGAGGTGCTTCTTCATCATGGCCTTCCACTTGGGATACTCGTGATCGTCAAAGATAGGGCATGTCACTTTCTTCATACCTGCGGTCGACATAACTAAAACTCCAGGCGGTTAAACCAAAATCACACAGAACAAGGGAGTACCTTGCTCTCATACCAATTGAAAGTGCGTTATATCGACTAGAGGGGGGGGGGGGTGAATAGGCGATTTTTATGAAATTCTTCACTGAGGAATTTGCTAGTGAGGAAATTCCTTAGCGAAGAACTACTAGCAGCGGAATAAGTACTCAGATGAAAACAAAGCAGAACACAAGCATGGTCATCATGATGAAATGAAGACAAGTACTGAGTACAGAAAGCGTAATCACAGGATAACACAAGATGAAGACAAACAGACTGAAGAATTTGAACTGAGGAAATTGAGAAAGTCTTCAGTCAAAGTCTTCAAACACAGATATAATAAACAAGCATCACAATACTGAGGAAATGAAAGAGTTGAGGAAATGGAACCAGTAAGCTTGGTGAAGACAATGATTTGGTAGACCAGTTCCAACTGCTGTCTCAGTTGTACATCTGGTTGGAGCGGCTGAGTATTTAAACTCGAGGACACACAGTCCCGGACACCCAGTCCTGAGCACGCAGCTCGGGACACCAAGTCCTCACCGTATTCTCCTTGAACTAAGGACACACAGTCCTCGTCCAATCACTTGTGGTAAGTCTTCAGGTGACTTCCGAACCTTAACAAACTCGGTCACTCGGCGATCCACAATTCCTCTTGGATGCTCTAGACCATGACGCCTAACCGTCTGGAAGAAGCACAGTCTTCAAAGGTAACAAGCGTCGGATCCACGCAGGATCAATCTCTTCAGTGATGCTCAATCACTTTGGGTTTGTAGGTGTTTGGGTTTGGGTTTGGATTTTCCTCACTTGATGATTTTCGCTCAAAGTCCTCGGAGGATGAGTTGCTCTCAAATGACAAGTGTCAGTTTCTCTCGGAGCAGCCAACCAACTAGTGGTTGTAGGGGGCGGCTATTTATAGCCTAGGGAGCAGCCCGACATGATAAGACATAAATGCACTTCAATGATATGACCGTTGGATGGATAAGATATTTTGGGACAGCTGGCGCGTAGCACAACAACGGTCGGAAATTTGAGGTACAAATTCCTCAGGGCTATCATGTTCCTCACTGTGTAGGCAATCCGCACTGGAGAATTCCTAACTCCTCAGTCAGAACAAAGTCCTCAGTGACCAGAAGAGCTGCGTCTCTGTCACTGAAGAAATTGATTGAACTGTATGAGATTTCCAATGGCTTCACTCGAAGGGATTGGTGGGTGTAGGATTTGAGTTGAGCATCAAATGGAAAATTTTCCTTAGTATTTCCTCAACCCCCTTTAACAGTACGATGTTTCCTATGACTCAAGAAAGAGAAAATGAAACTACGAAAACAAAAGTCTTCACGCTTCATGTTCCTCGAATGAATACCAAGTCTTCAAGGTCACACCAATTTCTTCACTTTCAAAGTCTTCAGAAAGTCTTCGGTGTATCAAAGTCTTCAGTCGAAGAACTTCATTTTTAGGGGTCGACTTTCACTGTAAGTATCAAACTCCTCATAGACTTATAGACCTGTGTACACTCATAAACACATTAGATCCTTAACCTATAAGTCTTCAATACACCAAAATCACTAAGTGGCACTAGATGCACTTATAGCAGTACTACCGCATGCCCAAGTTCAGCAATCACGACATTTTGCATAGACAAGAAAAGACGGATGATGCTCCAAAGTGCCAAAGGAAAGGTGGTGCAAATGGAGTAGACGTGTACGTGATGATTCCACCTAAACCTTTCCAAAGCGGACCCCCTCTTATTAGTACGGCTTTCCTATGACTCAAATCCACCGAAAAGAAACGTAGAGAAACGCCGTCTTCAATAGTCTTCGAGGGGCACCAAATCGTCTTCGTGCCTAGTCATGATATATCTGAAATACTCAATGCACATGATTAGTCCGCAAAAGCATTGTCATCAATCACCAAAACAACTAAGGGATAAATATGCCCTTACAATCTCCCCCTTTTTGGTGGATTGATGACTACACATGATTTGCACAAAGGGAGATAAAATAAACATGGGCAAACCCCACATCTATGAAATATAGACGGACCCCCTAGATGTGTGCAATCAAGAGAAGTGCTTTGCACTGCATGGCACACATATTAGGATCAACACTCCCCCTATATTTTATAGACAAGGCATATCTTGCAACCATAAAGCTAACACTAAGCAAGATGATAGATATGAGCATAATGTAAATAGCACAAGATAGCATAAGCTCAATAAGGTACGATAAAGTGCATATGTCTTACACCATATGATAGAAAGGTCTCCCAAGCGCAAACCAAACCAAAGCAAACGAGGTTCAACGGAACGAAAGCAAACGAAACAAACACGACACACGACTCGCAAATCCTACACTCTCTCCCCCTTTGGCATCGAGACGCCAAAAAGGCAGAGAGGACACCTACAACACAAGTGGTGGCTCAAACGGAGTAATCACTCGCACGCTCTCCGTCGGACTCGGCAGCGGGGATGGGATCCTCCTCAGAATCAGTCCACTTGTAGCCTTGTGCTGCCATCCATTCGGCCTCTGGAGTGATGTGCTTCTCGGATCCGCTGGAAATGTCCTCTCCAAAAGTCCTCAAGATCCTCTTGCCGCGGCGACGACTCTTCTTGGAGGCAACGTGAGTCCGGTACTGCCCCTTTGCTTGCATGCAGAACAATGCCTTCATCTTGGCTCAGTAGAGGGAGGATCATACCCAGCAGAACTGTCCTCATCCGCCTCCTCGTCCTCATTCTCATCCTCATCAACTTCCATTCTAGCGGCCTCAGCCTCAGCACGAGTAGTAGTGTTAGGCCACTGGGGCTTGATGCGGAGTCTGATGGGGTCATGAGGGATCCAGTCAGGGGCCAAAAACTCATTCTGCGGGTAGAGCTTCTCCCACGTCTTTGAGATCAAGAGAAACAAGTAAGGTCCATAGATGGGAACCTTACGGTTGAACACCCCAAACCGAAGCTCGCACCACATGATGTGGGAGACATCAAGTGGTTGAGTCTGAGTGAGACGCGCCTCCTCATAAATGAGCATCATGTCCACAACATAGGCATGCACCTTCTCCTTGTCCCCAATGCATGGGAAGAGAGAGTTGTGGAAGATCCAGTGCATAATGTCCAGGAAGGGGTTCAGCACCCACACCCTCTTGGCACTGGGAAGGAGCTTCTCAACATAATACTGCTGGAGCTTGTTCTTGCTACCTGACTCGGAGTTGGCATGATGGCGAACACCAACGGGCGTGTTGAGCCCCTCATCAGGTACGTGGAGCAAATCCATGAAGTCCTTCCACGTAGCAGTCATCTGATGTCCATTGGTCATCTAGGTCGTCCTCCGTTCCTCATCAGTATGAAAGTGAACCGAAGCAAAGAACTGGGCCACAAGCTCGGGATTAAAGTCCAGGTGGAAGGAGATCACATCCTCAATGGCAAACTGCTCCACGAGATCCAAGGCCTCACCAAAGTAGGCACGGTGCTTATCCTCCCTCATGTGATTCATGTCAATCCAGTTCACGTCCACATATGTGTTCTTCTTGGCCTTGATCACATCCAAATAAATGAGATTCTACTGCTTGGTCCAGAACAGATCATTCCCTCTAAAGTTGGCACGAGGATTCACATAAGGGTTGATCCTCCTTCGAGAGATAAACTCAGACAGTGGTATCTCATCCATGCCCATGGAGGGCTCCTTGTTCTTGGTGGCGGTGGTCTTGGTCCTGCGTTGGGGGGCATTGGAGCCCTATGGAGCTTCATCTTGGTTGCGCAGACGCTTGGAATCCGTGTCACGGCTGGGATTGGAACGGCGAGCAGGTGCACCGGAGCTACCACCTAAGACATAAAACACAAAAACACGCACGAGAAGCGAGAAGGATCAATGCAAAGACCACAACAAAACATGTGTAACAAGTAGAACACGCACTTGGTAATTGCCATGAGGGAGATTTGACAACAATGGTAGTACCGCTTGGTTGTGCGGTACTAAAATTTTAGTGCTACTCCTAGCCACGGTAGTACCGCGCGGAGGCACGGTAGTACCGGGTCTCAGAGCGGCAGTAGAATTTTAGTGCCGCGTCTCGCGCGGTAGTACCGCTCCTGAGGAGCGGTAGTACCGTACGAGCGGTAGTACCGCACGGTGTCAGATCCGAATCCCCAACTGGATCTGAGTACAACCGTGACAATGAGGCGGTACTACGGTTGATCAAATCTACCACGGGACAACATATCAAGTACAATCTCTACGCATTACTACTCTCCTACATCCTACTCTTGCAAAGATTTGGCCTAAAATCTCAAGAACAACATGCATCTCCCCAAAAACCTAGAAACGAAAGAACAAACCAAAGAGAGAGGGATTTGGGGAGAAACCTTGTTCCATGGCAAGAGGAAGTGGTGGGGAACGATCCCACCGGACGGAATCCGAGGAGAGCGGCCAGAGACGGAGATCCGGCGAGGGTCTCCGGCGCCGTTCTTGAGCAAGAGAGAGAGAGAGAGAGAGAGAGACGGCGTGATGAGAAACAGATGAATGGGTATGGGGGAGTTGGAACTCCCCTGCCCGCTCTTAACCCCCACATGCCCTCGACTGCGCGGTAGTACCGCGTGTCATCATGGTAGTACCGCCTGGGCGGAGTACCGCTCCCCCAGGCGGCAGTAAAAAACTACTACCACGCTGGTTGCGGTAGTACCGTGCGCAGCTCCCGCGATAGTACCATGGCAAGCTGCGGTAGTACCATGAGCTCAAGAAAATGCAAGTTTCAAAAACAGAGAGGACAAAAAAAGGCCTTTGCAAAGAAACCTTCAAGCGAACGGACACACCAAGGCGCTGACACACAAGGCAACACACACAAGCTCGGCATGAAGAAAGGAGGACAAGAGACAACAAGGACTAAAACACGCAACACAACCTCTCCAAAGAGAGGGCGGTGGCTGGAGCCACCTATGTTTGAGTCAATTGGTATGGCACCGCGAAGAATTATCCTTGGGCCCATGACCAAAACTCGTCTTTGAAGCACAAGTACCATCAACAATGGCTAATGTGAAAGAGTTGATCAATTTATGCATAATGGGGGGAGGGAGAGTTCATTGAGAGAACAACACTCCCCCTATGTCCATGCCTACACCTAAACAAGATAACAAGTTGAGTATGGTGGGGTGTGCAAGGGTTCAAGCAACATTGCTTCATCCAAGGGCTTCGTGAAAATATCTGCAAGGTTATCATGAGTGTTGACGTAGTTGAGCTCGATCTCCCCTCGCCTAATGTGATCCCGGATGAAGTGATATCGAATCTCAATATGCTTCATCTTGAAGTGTTGCACCGGGTTGAGAGAAATCTTGATGGCACTTTCATTATCACACTAAAGAGGCACTTTGTCACAAATGACACCGTAATCCTTTAAAGTTTGCCTCATCCAAAGAAGTTGTGCACAACAACTACCGGCAGCCACATACTCCACTTCGGTGGGCGAGAGAGACACACAACTCTACTTCTTGGAAGAATAACTTACCAAAGAGCAACCAAGAAATTGTCACCCTCCGGAAGTGGACTTCCTATCCACTTTATCTCCCGCCCGATCGGAATCTGAATATCCTGCAAGCTTGAAGTTTGCACCTCTTGGATACCATAAGCCAAAGTTTGGGGTATGAGCCAAATATCAAAAGATTCGCTTGACCGCCACAAAGTGGCTTTCCTTGGGTGCGACTTGAAACCGTGCACAAATTCCCACACTCAACATGATATCCAGTCTAGATGCACAAAGGTAAAGCAAGGAGCCAATCATGGAGCGATATACCTTTTGATCCACCGCTTTACCATTGGGATCTATGTCAAGATGGCATTTGACGAGCATTGGAGTGGAGGCCGGCTTGACATCACTTAGCTTGAACCTCTTGAGCATGTCTTGAGTATATTTGGCTTGGTTGATGAAGGTTCCTTCTCTTCTTTGCTTGACTTCGAACCCGAGAAAGAACTTCAACTCTCCCATCGAAGACATCTTGAACTTTGAGATCATGAGAGCGGCAAATTCCTCATTCAAAGCTTTGTTAGGGGAACCAAAGATAATATCATCAACATATAGTTGGCACATAAACAACTCCCCTTTGACCTTCTTAGTAAAAAGAGTGGGGTCGATTTTCCCAACTTCAAATCCACGATCTTGCAAGAACTTGGTAAGGTGGTCATACCACACACGTGGGGCTTGTTTAAGGCCATAGAGTGCCGTATCGAGTTGATACACATGATCGGGGAAGTAGGGATCCTCGAACCCGGGGGGTTTCTTGACATACACCAACTCATTAATAGGACCATTAAGAAAAGCACTCTTCACATCCATTTGTTGAAACTTAAAGTTATGATGAGAAGCATAAGCAATCAACAAACGAATGGATTCAAGGCGAGCAATGGGAGCAAAGGTTTCACCATACTCGATACCCTCGACTTGGGAGTAGCCTTGTGCTACCAATCTTGCCTTGTTGCGAACGATGGTCCCATGAGCATCTTGCTTGTTCTTGAATATCCACTTGGTTCCAATGACATTATGGTTCCCCGTTGGCCTTGGCACAAATCTCCACACCTTGTTGTACTTGAAGTTGTTGAGTTCTTCATGCATGGCATTGAGCCAATACGGATCTTTGAGCGCCTCATAGACCTTTTGGGGGTTCAACACAAGAGGCAAACACGTGATGTTCACAACAGTTTGCCAATTGTCTACGAGTGCTTACCCCCTTTTGAATGCTTCCAAGCACATTCTTCATGAGATGACCCTTGGTGGAGAGCTTGGATGCAATCTTGGCGGCACGACGCTCCAATTCCTCCTCGGGGGTGAGTTGAGGAGCGGTCACTTGATCATCTTGAGCGCCGTCTTGAGCTTGAACTTGCTCGGAGGAGAGAACTTGACCTTGGGCATCACTTGGTGATTCAACACCGTCTTGAGATTGATCTTTCCCTTGGTATTGTTCATGAGGTTGAGGGCCTTCACTTTGTTCTTCGGAAGCGTGTGGGCCGTGGGTTGGTGAGCATTGTCATTCTCCTTCGGCCACAAGGGGTTCCTCAATGGGTAGGATAAAACCAACTCCCATTCTTCTTATGGCTTGAGGAGGAATTTCATCACCTACATCACAAGTGCCACTTTGCTCCACTTGGGAGCCGTTATTCTCATCAAACTCCACATTACACATCTCCTCAATAAGTCCTGTGGACTTACTGAGGACACGGTAAGCATGAGAGTTTGTAGCATAACCAACAAATATACCCTCATAAGCTCTAGCCTCAAATTTAGACAAACGAACACCTTTCTTGAGAATGAAACACTTACACCCGAACACCCGAAAGTACTTGAGGTTGGGCTTGTTACCGGTGAGTATCTCATATGGAGTCTTGTTCAAGCCTTTGCGGAGATAGAGCCGATTTGAAGCATGGCACGCGGTGTTGATGGCTTCGGCCCAAAAGTTGTATGGAGACTTGAATTCCGCCATCATGGTCCTTGCCGCATCCATCAACGTCCGATTCTTCCTCTCCGCAACACCATTTTGTTGAGGGGTGTATGGTGCGGAATATTGATGCTTGATCCCCTCACCACTAAGAAACTCATCCAAGGTGTAGTTCTTGAACTCGGTGCCGTTGTCACTTCTTATTGTCAAGATCTTTGCATTGTGTTGACGTTGGGCTTCATTTGCAAAGTCAATGATGGTTTGTTGGATCTCCCTCTTCCTCCTGAAGAAATATACCCAAGTGTATCTTGAATAATCATCCACAATCATCAAGCAATACTTCTACCCCCAAGAATATCAAAGGACGGAGGCCCAAAGAGATCCATGTGGAGGAGCTCCAAAGGCCTCTTTGAGTAAATGATAGTCGTGGGAGGGTGAGCCTTCTCATGTAGCTTTCCTTCGATAAAAGCATTACAAGCACGATCTTTAGCAAAACTAACATTTGTTAGTCCACAGAGATGGTCCCCCTTGAGAAGACTTTGCAAAGATCTCATATTGACATGGGCTAAACGGTGATGCCAAAGCCATCCCACGTCAACTTTAGCCATTAGGCATGTCGCGGTCTTAGTGGGTCGCTCCAAAAAGTTAATCACATAGAGACTTTTCTCGACATGCCCAACAAAGGCTACTTTAAGAGTCTTGCTCCACAAGAGGGCCATGGTATCAATATCAAAGAAAGTGGCAAAGCCCACGAGTGCAAGTTAACGAACGGAAAGTAAATTTTATGCAAGGGACTCAACAAGCATGACCTTCTCGACCGTGAGATCATGAGAAATGACAACCTTGCCGAGTCCCAATACTATAGAGGACGAGGCATCACCCCACTCGACATTGGTGGGCATAGATGGAATCTTGTGCACGTCCACCACCAAGTCCTTGCTTCCGGTCATATGATTTGTAGCTCCACTATCGAGCAACCATGATCCCCCATCGGAAGCAAACACCTACAAGAGATCAATGCTTGGTTTTAGGTACCCATTTTGTAATGGGTCCTTTGATGTTAGTGACAAGGGTCTTAGGAACCCAAATAGACCATTCAATATACTCATAAGGAGAACCAACAAATTTGGCATAAACATGCCCATCACTAGCACGGCACAACACATAAGAAGGGTTAAAGTCGCCGGCTTTGTTGGAAGGGGTGGCATTGCCCTTCTTGAGACCACCACCCTTAACATTGTTCTTCTTCTCCTTGGAAGCACCCTCACCCTCCTTCACAAAGGTTTGCTTGAGAGGAGGAGGTCGTTTGGTCTTGTCATTCTTCTTCTTGTTCTTGGACATGGGTGCGAACCCAATCCCTTCCTTGGCCACAACTTCCTTTTGATTGCTCAAAAGGTTGTTGAGGTTCTTCTCACCTTGTATGCACGACACAAGGCCTTTCTCAAGTTGCTTCTTCAATTTGCATTCTCCTCAACAAGATGCACATGCTCACAACATGGGTTGGTAGCATTTGCATTATCAATTAAACCATGTGAGGAAAAGTGGCTTTCTCCTTGGTTAGCTTCACTTGGAGTTGATCATGAGACTCCTTGAGGTTAGCATGAGCACCTTTCAAGGCCTTGTGAGCCTTGTCAAGTATATAAAACTCCTCCTTGAGTCTAGCAAGATCAACCCCAAGCTTGGCCTTCTCGGAGTTTAGCACACGAGATACAACAAGAGCATGATCAAGATCTTTCTTTAATTTAGCATGGTCATTGTTGTATGACTCCTCAAGAGCCAAACAAAGACCTCGCTCTTCCTCAAGAGCATTGGAAAGATCCGAAATCTCATCGGCATAGTCATGACTATGCCCCTCCATATTAGCGATGGTATCTTCGTGAGCCTCGATCATGTCATTGGCTTCACCAAGTTGTTCCAAGAGAGCAACAAAGTGCTTCTTGGATTTACCCTTGAGCTTACTCATAAAAGACTTAAATTCATTCTCCTCCACATTAGACCCCTCATGTTCACCAATGCAATCCGTCAAAGAAGGATTATTAATGATGGTAGTTTTGATGTTGGGGGTTACCTTGTTGGTGGCTTTAGCCATGAGGCACTTGGCGGTGATGTTCTCATTGGGTGAGTCAAAGAGAGACACCCGTGGAGTGGTCGCAATGGCAATGGAGGCCACGGAAATTGACTCACCGTCTTCATCATCATCATCATTCTCATTGTACTCTTCTTGTGCTATCAACCCCTTGGGAGGAGTCTTCTTGGTGAAGTTGCTCTTGTTGGGGAAAGACTTGGCCTTGTCCTTTCGGATGAGCCTGCCACCATTGTCTCCCCTCTTCTCATAAGGACATTCCGCAACAAAGTGGCTCACATTGCCACAATTATAGCAAGTCCTCACTCATTGCTTGACCTTCGCCCCACTCGAGTTGTTCTTGTTGAAGTTGGGCCTTGTGTTCTTCTTGCTCCAAAATTGCCTTGAAGCAAGTGCCATGTGTTCATGATAAGCATACTTGGATCTTCGGGATTGCTCTCCTCTTCTTCCTCTTCTTCCTCTTCTTCCACACTAACCTTGTCCTTCAATGCAAGGTTGGGCTTCTTTGCTCTTTGAGAACGTAACACCACATTGTCGGAGGTCTTGTCCAAGATACTCATAGCCACGAACTCATCCAACACTTCACTTGAGGACAAGGTGTGGAAATCCGGCCTTTGACGAATGACGGAGGACATGGCCTTGTGGTAAGGCATTATAGCCTTGAGGAATTTGCGCTTGATCCAATTGTCATCTGTATCCTTGCTCCCATGATCTCGGAGTGAGACCGCGAGAGTAGTTAATCTCCGATAAAGCTCACGAGGTTCTTCATCCTCTTTCATTGCAAACTCATCGGCTTCATCTTGCACCACTTCATAGTTGGAGCGTTGAATGCTTGCGCTTCCCCTATAGAGCGAGACAACATGGCGCCATGCATCCTTGGCCATGGTGAAGGGCCGGAGATGAGCAAGATCTTCGGGTGGAATTGCATCTTGGATGATGAAGAGAGCATTCTCATTGAATTGATCATCCGGGTCTTCTCTAGGCGTGAAGTTGCTTCGGTCATGCAGATGAAAACCTTCTCAATGATTCTCCAAAGATTAGTATTAACATGGTTTAAATGACGCTTAAAGCGATAAACCCAAGAATCAAAGTCCTCATTTTTCACAATCTTAGGGGGAGGACCGGCATGATTTAAATGAGTGGAAGGAATCGGTCCACCATAAATAAGCGGAGGTTCCACATGGGAAAAGATGCCGGTGCCATTTTTACCACTAGAAGAAGGAGCCTTTTCACTAGTAGCTTCCCCCTTGTCAGATTTAGCATCCTTCACCTTGTTAGTGGGATCACCCACTTTTATCGGTGCAGTAGATAGTTTAAGAAATTCTAAGAATTTATTAAACATGCTTTCAACCTCGATCGCCATGGAGGTTTTCAATGTGTCCAAAGCCACATTGAATTCCTCAAGAGAGACCACAGTTCCCCCATCGGCCGTAGACGAGACCGGATTCACACCAGAGTGCTCCTCCACACCATCTATGGTGTCAACCATACTCTCCGGACGGCAAACTCCTTAATAAAGAGAAGAGGCTCTGATACCAATTGAAAGGATCGATATAGTTGACTAGAGGGGGGGGGGGTGAATAGGCAACTAACAATTTTTAGCTTTTCTTTACCAATTTAAACTTTGCATCAAAGTAGGTTGTCTAGATATGCAACTAGGTGAGCAACCTATATGATGCAACAACAACAAGCACACAAGCAAGCAAAGGATATAACACAAATAAGCTTGCACAAGTAAAGGCACGAGACAACCAAGAGTGGAGCCGGTGAAGACGAGGATGTGTTACCGAAGTTCCTTCCTTTTGAGCGGAAATACGTTTTCGTTGGAGCGGTGTGGAGGCACAATGCTCCCCAAGAAGCCACTAGGGCCACCGTATTCTCCTCACGCCCTCACACAATGCGAGATGTCATGATTCCACTATTGGTGCCTGATAATCCCCAAGTGCAAGGAATCATCGTAGCACTTTCCAAAGGTGGAAGTGATAAGTATGGAGTGTCAAACCCACAAGGAGCTAAAGGTAAGATCAATATTCTCTCAAGCCCTATCTGCCACTGATACGACTCTACGTGCACCGAACGTTTACTTCCAACTAGAAACGGGAAATAAAACTATGTTGTGGGTATGAAGAGGATAACTTTGCATGATATCGGAGAGCTAAAACATAAAAGTAGGTGCTGTTATCATAAAGTTAGAATATATTACTAAATAATATAAATAGCGAGTGTGGAATAATGGTGGATCGGTGTGCGGAATTGTCCTAGGCAATTGTTAACAAGACCGATAATCACTATTGCAGTTTCACATGAGGGAGAGGCATAAGCTAACATACTTTCTCTACTTGGATCATATGCACTTATGATTGGAACTCTAGCAAGCATCCGCAACTACTAGAGATCATTAAGGTAAAACCCAACCATAGCATTAAAGCATCAAATCCTCTTTATTCCCATACGCAACAATCCCTCTTACTCGGGTTTGTGTTTCAGTCACTCACCAACCCACTATAAGCGAATCATGAACGCATTGCAACACCCTAGAGTGGGAACCCCTCACGCTTGCGCGACACGGAGGGCACCATAGGACAGCATCAAATAAAAACATACAACTCATACCAATATAGATCATCAATCAACCCAAAGACAAAAGATATCTACTCAAAACATCATAGGATGGCAACACATCATTGGATCAAAATATGTGGCATAAAGCACCATGTTCAAGTAGGGATTACAGCGGGGTGCGGGATAGTGGACCGCGTAAAAGAGATGAGGATGGTGATGATGGTGGTGATGTTGATGAAGACGGTCACCGTGGCGATGATTCCCCTCCCGATGGCACTCCGACGCCACCAGAAGAGAGGAGGAGAGGTTCCCCCCCTTGTGCTTCCTCCTCCATGGCCTCCACCCTCTGGTCCTTGGCCTTCATGGTGATGATGGCCCCTCCGGGATACTTCTCCATGGCCGCCGATGATGATGGCCCCCTCCGGCAGGGTGCCGGAGAGGGCCTAGATTGATTTCTCGTGGCTACAGAGGCTTGCGGCGGAGGAACTTCCGATCTAGGTTAATTTTCCGAGGTTTCTGTATTTGTAGGAATTTTTGGCGTCGGTCTCACGTCAAGGAGGTGCCCGAGGTGCGCGCCTCGGGGGGGGGGCACCCTCGTGGGCACCCCGGGACTCTCCTGGCCCAACTCTTTTACTCCGAAGTCTTCTTTTGGTCCATAAAAAATCATCAAAAATTGGCACTTCAATTGGACTTCGTTTGGTATTCCTTTTCTCCAAAACTCAAAAACAAGGAGAAAACAGAAACTGGCACTGGGCTCTAGGTTAATTGGTTAGTCCCAAAAATCATATAAAACAACATATAAAAGCCCATTAAACATCCAAGATAGATAATATAACAGCATGAATACTTCATAAATTATAGATACGTTGGAGACGTATCAGTATCCCCAAGCTTAATTCCTGCTCGTCCTCGAGTAGGTAAATGATAAAAGAAATAATTTATGAAGTGTGAATGCTAGCAAGTGCATAAGTTTGATCAATGGTAATTTCAGTCACCTTCGGTAGCATCATTATATGTCATAACAATAGCTCATCTCATAAAACGTCTCATGATAAAGTAACAAGCTATTCACATGCTAAAGTATAGATCATAAACTTTCTTGAAAACCAACAAACCGTGTTATCAGTCATCAAACGTCTCATGTCAGAGCTTTGATTTAGCAAGTCCACATACTCAACTATAATTTAGTCTTTCACAATTGCTAACACTCACGCAATACTTGTGGTTATGGAGTTTTAATCGGACACAGAGAAAGATAGGGGCTTATAGTTTCGCCTCCCAACCTTTTACCTCAAGGGTAATGCCAACAATAATAGCTCATGCTAACTTACATCCAATTAGATATATATACCAGGATCTTTCCAACACCCTGTGCTTGCCAAAGGATAAAATTTAAAAAAGGAAAGGTGAAGATCACCAGGACTCTTGCATAAGGTAGAAGATAATAATAAAATATAGGCCCTTCGCAGAGGGAAGCAGAGGTTGCCATGCGCTTTCAGGGTTGGATGCACAAAATCTTAATGCGAAAGAATGTCACTTTATATTGCCCCTTGTGATATGAACCTTTATTATGTAGTCCGTCGCTTTTATTTCTTCCACATCACAAGATTGTATAAAGCTTATTTCCTCCACACCAATCTATCATACATATTTAGAGAGCAATTTTTATTGCTTGCACCGATGACAACTTACTTGAAGAATCTTACTCAATCCATAGGTAGATATGGTGGACTCTCATGACAAAACTGGTTTTAAGGGTATTTGGAAGCACAAGTAGTGTCTCTACTTGGTGCAAAGAATTTGGCTAGCATGAGGGGGAAAGGCAAGCTCAACATGTTGGATGATCCATGACAATATACTTTATTTCAGATATAAGAAAACATAACCCATTACTTTGTCTTCCTTGTCCAACATCAACTCTTTAGCATGTCATATTTTAATGAGTGCTCCCAATCATAAAAGATGTCCAATATAGTATATTTATATGTGAAACCTCTCTTCCTTCAATATTCTTTCATGAATTGTTCAAGTGACCAATTCTACGTTTGCTAACTTTCAATAAGTTTACTACCTATACTTATTATGTGTGAAGTCATTACTCCCCATATTATAAGCATATGAAACATATATAGATTCAGATTTATGACATTCAATTTATTCAACCATTTACTCCTAGGATATACATGAAGCACATGAGTAAATGACAAACTACTCCAAAAGATATGAGTGAAGAACACTGAGTAGTCAAATAATTAACTAGCCATGGGAGGATTCTTTTTCATTCAATATTTCACATCCAATGATTTTATTAAAACAGCAAGTAAAATTGAAAATACGCTCCAAGCAAAACACATATCATGTGACGAATAAAAATATAGCTCCGAGTAAGGTATACCAATAGTTTTGAAGACGAAAGATGGGATGCCTTCCGGGGCATCCCCAAGCTTAGGTACTTGAGTCTTCCTTGAATATTGCCTTGGGGTGCCTTGGGCATCCCCAAGCTTAGGGTCTTTCCACTCCTTATTCTCCTCATATCGATATCTCACCCAAAACTTGAAAACTTCAATCACACAAAACTTAACCAAACTTCGTGAGATAGGTTAGTATGATAAAGAGCAAACCATTCACTTTGGTACTGTCAAAGACAAGGTTCATAATTTTTCTCACACAATTTCTGCTGTACCATATCATTTCTACAATTTATATTGAGAAATATAAGTCATAGAAACTAGAAAACAAGCAAACTATGTAATGAAAACAGAATCTGTCAGAAACAGAACAGTCTGTAATGATCTGAATATAAACCATACTTCTGCTAATCCAAAAATTATGAAATAAATTGTTGGACGTGAGGAATTTGTCTATTAACCTTCTGCAAAAATAATCAACTCAAAATCACTCTTCTGTAAAAAAATTGACAGCTAATCTCGTGAGTGCAAAGTTTTTGTTTTTTACAGCAAGATCACATTAACTTTCACCCAAGTCTTCCCAAAGGTCTTACTTGGCACTTTATTGAAATATCAGATATAAAACATGATTACTACAGTAGCTTAATCATGTAAACACACAAAAAATAGTAAGGGTAAATATTGGGTTGTCTCCCAACAAGCGCTTTTCTTTAATGCCTTTTAGCTAGGCATGATGATTTCAATGATGCTCACATAAAAGATAGGAATTGAAGCACAAGGAGAGCATCTTGAAGAATATGACTAGCACATTTAAATCTAACCCATTTCCTATGCCTATGGATTTTGTGAGCACATAATTTATGGGAACAAGAATCAACTAGCATAGGAAGGAAAAACAAGCATAACTTCAAAACTTTAAGCACATAGAGAGGAAACTTGATATTATTGCAACTCCTACAAGCATGTATTCCTCCCTCATAATAATTTTCAGTAGCATCATGGATAGCAAATTTGTTCTCTTTCTCCCTTTGAACCTCTTCCGAAATAGTGGAGTTATTACTAGCTAAAGTTGACACTCTTCCAAATCCACTTTCATAAATATCACACTAAGATTCAACATCCTCCAAAATAGTGGGATCACTACTTCCTAAAATTGACACTCTTCCAAACCCACTTTAAATGATAGTATTATTCATACTCCAAAATATATAAGCGAAGTTCATGGAGCATTCTACAATTAACATAGACTAACCAAGCTCAAAATGTATAAGTGAAGCACACGAAGCATTCTATAAAACCATACTCAAAAGATTTAAGTGAAGCACAAAGAGCAATTCTATAAGATCATTCTTAAAAGATATAAGTGAAGCACATGAAGTATTCTATAAATCAATGAAGGGCTATCTCATGCTAACATGGTTCTTGAAGAAAAAGAAAAACACAAAGGACACAAATCATGTGAACAAAACAAAAACCGAGGTATACCGATATTTGTAGAAGAAGAAAGATGGGATGCCAACCGGGGCATCCCCAAGATTAGTGCGTGAGTATCCTTTGAAATATTTACTTGGGGTGCCTTGGGAATACCCAAGATTGAACTCTTGCCTCTCTTTATTCTTCTCATATTGATAGCTCCTCGACCTTCGGACACTTCATCCACACAAAACTTTAACAAAAACTTGTGAGATCCGTTAGTGTAATAAAGCAAATCACTACCTTTAGGTACTGTAATGAGCTCATTATTTATTTATATTGGTGTTAAAACTACTGTATTCCAACTTCTCTATGGTTCATACCCCCCGATACTAGCCATAGATTCATCGAAATAAGCAAACAACACACGCAAAACAGAATCTGTGAAAAACAGAACAGTCTATAGTAATCTGGAAGTTTGGTAAACTTATGTAACTCCTAAAAATATGAGCTAAATTTGAAAATTTGAAATATTTGTACGGAAGTAATGTGCAAAAAGTTTCAGACCCATTTGACTTTCCAGTAAAAAATGTAAATTCATGCACTACAACCAAAGTTTCTGTTTTTGTTCTGCACATAGTAAACAAGCAATCTAATCATCCTAAAACCAAAGCTTGGCACATTATTTTTATAATACAATGCAAGGGGACAATTATTTACAGAGAAAATTCCATGAAAAATTCTACATTGTTTCCATGAGCATGAACACAAGTGCTCAAGGTCGACCCTCACTTCTTCAATGCATAACTTTCCAATCACTTCTCTTTTTGAAAAACTTTTTAGGCATGAGAGGCAAGTAATATTTTTTTTGTATTTTAATTCTTTTATTTTTTTGTATGTTTCACCCACAAATAAACAGAAACAAAAAGGAAAACAAAATCTACTTAGTGAAGAAAGCAAACAAGCACACACGAGAATATCAACCCCACGCTATTGCTCCCCGGCAATGGCGCCAGAAAAGAGCTTGATAATCCCCAAGTGCAAGGAATCATCGTAGCACTTTCCAAAGGTGGAAGTGATAAGTATGGAGTGTCAAACCCACAAGGAGCTAAAGGTAAGATCAATATTCTCTCAAGCCCTATCTGCCACTGATACGACTCTACGTGCACCGAACGTTTACTTCCAACTAGAAACGGGAAATAAAACTATGTTGTGGGTATGAAGAGGATAACTTTGCATGATATCGGAGAGCTAAAACATAAAAGTAGATGCTGTTATCATAAAGTTAGAATATATTACTAAATAATATAAATAGCGAGTGTGGAATAATGGTGGATTGGTGTGCGGAATTGTCCTAGGCAATTGTTAACAAGACCGATAATCACTATTGCAGTTTCACATGAGGGAGAGGCATAAGCTAACATACTTTCTCTACTTGGATCATATGCGCTTATGATTGGAACTCTAGCAAGCATCCGCAACTACTAGAGATCATTAAGGTAAAACCCAACCATAGCAAAAGCATCAAATCCTCTTTATTCCCATACGCAACAATCCCTCTTACTCGGGTTTGTGTTTCAGTCACTCACCAACACACTATAAGCGAATCATGAACGCATTGCAACACCCTAGAGCGGGAACCCCTCACGCTTGCGCAACACGGAGGGCACCATAAGACAGCATCAAAGTAAAACATACAACTCATACCAATCTAGATCATCAATCAACCCAAAGACAAAAGATATCTACTCAAAACATCATAGGATGGCAACACATCATTGGATCATAATATGTGGCATAAAGCACCATGTTCAAGTAGGGATTACAGCGGGGTGCGGGAGAGTGGACCGCGTAAAAGAGATGAGGATGGTGATGATGATGGTGATGTTGATGAAGACGATCACCGTGGCGATGATTCCCCTCCCGATGGCACTCCGGCGCCACCAGAAGAGAGGAGGAGAGATTCCCCCCTTGTGCTTCCTCCTCCATGGCCTCCACCCTCTGGTCCTTGGCCTTCATGGTGATGATGGCCCCTCCGGGATACTCCTCCATGGCCATCGGTGATGATGGACCCCTCCGGCAGGGTGCCGGAGAGGGCCTAGATTGATTTCTCATGGCTACAGAGGCTTGCGGTGGCGAAACTTCCGATCTTGGTTAATCTTCCGAGGTTTCTGTATTTATAGGAATTTTCGGCGTCGGTCTCACGTCAATGAGGTGCCCGAGGTGTCCACGAGGCAGGACCACGCGCGCGCGCGCGTGTGTGTATGGGGGGGCGCCCTCTAGACCTGGCCATGGACAACCCGGCCCGCCGGCCCAAACCCGAAGCCCGACATTTGGGTCGGGCTCGGGCTCCATTTTCTGACCCGAAGCCCGGCCCGAAAGCCCGAATAAAGCCCGAAATATATATATATATAAACATATTTTATTTGAAATATAGGTATAATAAATTAATATAATATCCTGAAATTAATTAATTTGATTAAAAAGTGACACTGTTCAAGTACTTCGGGCCGGGCCGGGCCGGGCTCGGGCTTGGGATTTTTCCTTTGGGCTTTGTCAAGCCCGGCCCGAACCCGACCCGGCCCGATAAATGATCAGGTTTAGCGCCCCCCACTCTCGTGGGCACCCCGGGACTCTCCTGGCCCAACTCTTTTACTCCGAGGTTGTCTTTTGATCCATAAAAATTCATCAAAAATTGGCACGTCAATTGGACTCCGTTTGGCATTCCTTTTCTGCAAAACTCAAAAACAAGGAGAAAACAGAAACTGGCACTGGGCTCTAGGTTAATAGGTTAGTCCCAAACATCATATAAAACAACGTATAAAAGCCCATTAAACATCCAAGATAGATAATATAACAACATGAATACTTCATAAATTATAGATACATTGGAGACGTATCAGCGCCCTTGGAGGCGGCGACCGGACCTTTACAAACAATTTTGGGGCAATCTCCACAACTTAATTGGAGGCTCCCAACGACACCACGAAGCTTCACCATAATGGAATATGGCTCCGCGGTGAACTCAACCGTCTAGGGTGCTCAAACACCCAAGAGTAACAAGATCCGCAAGGGATTAGTGGGGGGAAACAAATTTCTCTTGGTGGAAGTGTAGATCGAGGCCTTCTCGACCAATCCCTAAAGAACCAACAAGTTTGATTGGATAGGGAGAGAGATCGGGCGAAAATGGAGCTTGGGGATAGAATAGGTGGTCAACTCGGAGAAGAAGACACCCCTTATATAGTGGAAGAACAAATCCAACCGTTATCCACCAACCCAGCCTGCGTAGCACGGTACTACCGCGCCGGGGACGCGGTACTACCGCGCCGGGGACGCGGTACTACCGCAAGGGCACGTGGTACTACCGCAGGGCACCGCGGTACTACCGCTCGTGCAATAGAAACCATAACAGCTCTGATGCGATGAAGTAGAGGGCGGTAGAACCGCTGGCGCGGTACTACCGCTCCCCCTTGCGGTACTACCGCAAGGCAGGGATAGTACCGATTTTGGGAAGGCGCAGACATATAAAAATACATCCGTGGCAACTTCCGCTGAGTTGGGATCTTTGCAAAAATCTGACACGGTAGTACTGCAAGCTAGGAGCGGTACTACCGCGCGGGGCACGGATGTAAAAAGTTACATCCGCCCCTACTGCCGCGCATGATGCTGAGCCTGGCCAGAGCGCACGGTACTACCGCGTAGGGTGCGGATGTAAAAAATTAAATCCGCCCCTACTACCGCAAAAGCTGCAGTGCCTGGCCTGAGACCACAGTACTACTGCTCCATAGAAGCGGTACTACCATGGGCGCTTGCGGTACTACTGCGCCAGGGGCCGGTACTACCACAAGGGCCTGCGGTACTACCGCTCCTAGGAGCAGTACTACCGCATGCCAAAGTTCAGCAATCACGACATTTTGTATAGACAAGAAAAGACGGAGGATGCTCCAAAGTGCCAAAGGAAAGTTGGTGCAAATGGAGTAGACGTGTACGTAATGATTCCACCCAAACCTTTCCAAAGAGGACCCCCTCTTAATAGTACGTCTTTCCTACGACTCAAATCCTCCAAAAAGAAACATAGAGAAACGCCGTCTTCAATAGTCTTCGAGGGGCACCAAATCGTCTTTGTGCCTAGTCATGATATATCTGAAATACTCAATGCACACGATTAGTTCGCAAAAACATTGTCATCAATCACCAAAACAACTAAGGGATAAATATGCCCTTACAAAGGATGGCAAAGTGAACAAAGGTATATTTGATATACATGTTATTGATGTGTACCTTACTAATGCTCGTAGTAGCGCCTGGGTATTTGATACTGATTCTGTTGCTCATATTTGCAACTCGAAACAGGGGCTACGGATTAAATGAAGATTGGCTAAGGACGAGGTGACGATGCGCGTCGGAAATGGTTCCAGGGCCGATGTGATCGCCGTCGGCACGCTACCTCTACCTTCGGGATTAGTTTTAGACCTGAATAATTGTTATTTGGTGAGCGTTGAGCATGAACATTATATCTGGATCTTGTTTGATGCTAGACGGTTATTCATTTAAATCAGAGAATAATGGTTGTTCTATTTATATGAGTAACTAGCGGTGTGACCCGCGCATTTGCGCGGCTAGATTTTTTATGTTTTCTTCCATTTTATCTTCATGTGTACTAATATTAGACTTGATATACTGATTTTACAGTATGTACCTTACATAAAATTTATATTTCTAATTTAGTCACATGTATTACCGGAGTAAGCTTTTTTTATTACTTTATGGTTTGCCATTAAGATATATTTTTCTCTTTTCAAAACCCTCATCGTAAGACATTGGTTAATAACTTGTTACTTAAAATTAGTGAATGATAAGGTTAATAACATATATTTTTCTATTGGATTTTTTTTCAAATAACTACATGATCAACCATTAAGGTATTATGAATATGAAATTTACCCATTTGTGATGCAAAACTCATGTATGGTTCCAGGCATAGAGATCTTATTCTGGTTCCGATGAATGCACCGTGTTATACCTATTAAGATTTTCAAATTCTACTACTTATTGTTTTTGAAAAGTTCAATATTAGTTTTTTAATAACTGGTTGACAATAAATTGTTACATTTTGGTCATTTTCCCCTTTGCATCAACTTGCGGGTGTGGCAGCTTTTTTGTTTCACTATATGTTTTGGAAAGTACACCAGGCTCGACTGTAATATTTTATACTCTCTTGAATGACAAATCTTCTATTGCGTAGGTTGAGCAGCTAACCGCGAGGTCAGCCATTCTCACTCCCTTGCTGTCTTAACATTTAGAATTTATGGTTTCCATATGACAATATTTTTTCGCTTTATTACTACATTACGCTATCTCACAACAATAATATTTTGAAATTGATCCACCTTTTTTTCCTACAGAATGCCATGCATGTCGTATATCCAATGCTTATGAATGTATATACTCTATGGTTAGATATTGTGAAATCTATATCTCATCACTGTTATTTTCATTAGAGAGGTTGATCAGTAATTCTGCATAACTTCGCTCATCTTTCTCATGCTAGGATTTTCTCTCACCTTGTCTTCTCATGAACCGTCGCACATGCCTTCAACCTTGTCCTCATATGTATACAATTTTTTATTCACCATAAGGTGCCTCTTTTTCGTGCTATAAGGCAATATGAACTGTGTGGCCGCTATTTGTTTTTTGAAGACGGAGTCTGACCGGAATTTTGTTCTGAAATTTGAAAATACATTTTTTGATTATCAGAAACTTCTGAAAGCATATACCAAATATGTAGAACTATCCGACATATCTCTTAATTTTGTCATCAGCATATACCAAATATAGTTGAAATCACATTTGAAAAATTGGTAATACAATTTATATATTTTTAAAATCATTGTTGGAGCCTGAACGCCAAATTTATGCATGACTTGGCTCGTATTTCTCCTACTCTAATTTTTCAGTTTTTCAACGTACAGTCTAGTCGAAATTGTCTTTTGTAGCTCGGGCTCTGGTAGTTTTCTAAAAAATAGTTGGAAATAAATTCTCTGACTGGCAAAAATTCTTGAAAGCAATTCGCATATATATATATATATATATATATATATATATATATATATATATATATATATATATATATATATGGGTATATTCCACTTATGTTCTAAAAACGTTGAAAATATATTTTTTTGACTGGCAAAACTTCCTAAAAGCATTTTCGCATGTATATATGACTATATGTATATATTCGACGTATGTGTAAATTGTTCGTTCAGAGATACTAAAGTACAATTTATTTATTCTTATTTTTTCATTTTAAATATGTTTGACTCATTGTACATCTAGCTCTAAATTTATGCATGACTCGACTACAACTAACACCGTGGCTCTATACAATCGTTTGCCACCAGCTAAAACATAAGGTACTTTCATCTTGTGTGGCTGTGCATGGACGCCTTGAACGCCTTGTTTTTTCTTTTAAAAGAAGAGAGACATCTTGACTCCTTGTCTGGCTGTGCTTTGCTTTTTTTTTTAGGTGGTACGTGGTAAAAAAAATTTGAGGGAGGTCCGTGGTCAGTTTTGTTTTTTAGGGTGCTCCGTGGTCAGCTTTTATATGTGGTTGACCTTATTTTTTAGTTGACTGGTGTTTAGTTTTGATACGCTGCCAAAATAAGTTGCCACAGTCCGATTGAAGTACACCTTAGAAAAAGAGTCTGATTGTAGCATACCCCTTTTTGTCGGCAGGTGCATGTCCCCTCCTCGTGCATGCACACGGAGTTGTAGTATCTCTTCTTGAATGAAGTCCCGTAAGACTAGCCAGAGTGGGAGTAACTTCAGCAGTAACTTTAAGTCCAACTCAGCATGCCTCTATGTTTGGACCTATTTCTTTTTTAATAGGACTTGTTTCCAACTTGTACACATGATTTGTTGTACGTGTCAAATATGGAAGTAATACTTTAGTCTACTATTAATCTTTTTTTGATTCCAGTCATCGTTGCCTTATATTGGTACATATCCACGTGACAGTTCAATATTGGCACATACGTGTTAAACATGTGTAACGTAAATTCTTTTAAATCTCAGCCATTATTATTTTGATCAAACGGTGTAAATAATATTAGCATATATGGACAAACATGATGGCTTATTTGACTCTTGTTTTAATTATAAAATAGATATCTTTTATGGTCATGCACCCTTAATGACTGGTTTATTTTTGTCGAATCTCGATCGTGGTGATACACATATTCATAATATTAATGCCAAAAGATGCAAAGTTGATAATGATAGTGCAACATATTTATGGTACTGCCGTTTAGGTCATATTGGTGTAAAGCGCATGAAGAAACTCCATGCAGATGGACTTTTGGAATCACTTGATTATGAATCATTTGATGCTTGCGAACCATGCCTCATGGGCAAAATAACTAAGGCTTCGTTCTCCGGAACAATGGAGTGAGCCACTGACTTACTGGAAATAATACATACCGATGTAAGCGGTCTGATGAGTGTTGAGGCTCGTGGTGGGTATCGTTATTTTCTGACCTTCACAGATGAGTTAAGCAGATATGAGTATATCTACTTAATGAAACACAAGTCTGAAACATTTGAAAAGGTCAAAGAATTTCAGAGTGAAGTGGAAAATCATCGTAACAAGGAAATAAAATTTCTACGATCTGATCGCAGATGCGAATATTTGAGTTACGATTTTGGTCTTCATTTAAAACAATGTGGAATAGTTTCACAACTCGCGCCACCTGGAACACCACAACGTAATGGTGTGTCCAAACGTCGTAATAGTACTTTATTAGATATGGTGCGATCTATGATGTCTCTTACCGATTTACCACTATCGTTTTGGGGTTATGCATTAGAGACAACTGCATTCACGTTACATAGGGCATCATCTAAATCCGTTGAGACGACACCGTATGAACTGTGGTTTGGCAAGAAACCTAAACTGTCGTTTCTTAAAGTTTGGAGTTGTGATGCTTACCTGAAAAAGCTTCAACCTGATAAGCTCCAACCCAAATCGGAGAAGTACGTCTTCATAGGATTGAGGGAGTCCTGGATTGGGGGGGGGGGGTCCTCGGACAGCCGGACTATATCCTTTGGCCGGACTGTTGGACTATGAAGATACAAGATTGAAGACTTCGACCCGTGTCCGAATGGGACTCTCCTTGGCGTGGAAGGAAAGCTTGGCAATATGGATATGTAGATCTCCTCCCTTGTAACCGACTCTGTGTAACCCTAGCCCCCTCCGGTGTCTATATAAACCGGAGGGTTTAGTCCGTAGGACAACAACAATCATACCATAGGCTAGCTTCTATGGTTTAGCCTCTATAATCTCGTGGTAGATCAACTCTTGTAATACTCATATCATCAAGATCAATAAGCAGGAAGTAGGGTATTACCTCCATCGAGAGGGCCCGAACCTGGGTAAACATTGTGTCCCCCGCCTCCTATTACCATCCGCCTTAGACGCACAGTTCGGGACCCCCTACCCGAGATCCGCCAGTTTTGACACCGACATGGGTGCTTTCATTGAGAGTTCCACTATTTCGTCACCGTAAGGCTTGATGGCTCCTTCGATCATCGGCAACGATGCGATCCAGGGTGAGGTTTTCCTCCCCAGACAGATCTTCGTATTCGGCGGCTTTGCACTGCGGGCCAACTCGCTTGGCCATCTAGAGCACATCGAGAGCTACGCCCCTGGCCATCAGGTCAGGTTCGGAAACTTGAACTATACTGCCGACATCTGCAGAGACTTGATCTTCGACGGATTCGAACCCATGTCGGGTGCGCCGCACAATCACGACGAGCATGACGTAACTCTGCCGTCGAACAGTGTCCCGGAGATCACACCTGTGGCTACTCCGGCCCTCAATCTGGAGCAGATTGCGCCGTCCGAGGATGGGTGGATGGACCCCGCCACGGAGGCCGCACACTCAACGGCGATAGAGCCGAATACTGACTTCACCTCCTACGAGACCTATGTTGCCGGACCCTTGGATTCGTCCCCAGCCATGGGCTCCGAACCGCTTGCGTCCGTGCCTATCGAATCTGATTGGGCGCCGATCATGGAGTTTTCCTCCCCGGATATCTTTCAACACTCGCCCCTAGGCGACGTGGTGAATTCATTAAGGTCTCCCTCCTTGTCAGAAGGCCCTTGGCCGAACTATGTTTGGCTCGAGTGGGAAGCGGACGACGAAGAAATTCGCTCCCCACCCACCACCCACTTAGTAGCCACTGTCGACGATTCAACCGACATGCTCGACTTTGACTCCGAAGACATCGATGGCATAGACGACAATGCAGGAGACGAACAGGAACCACCGCCCGCAGGGCGCTGGACCGCCAGCTCATCATATGATATATACATGGTGGATACCCCCAAAGAAGGCGACGGCGATAAGACAGCGGGGGATGACCCCTCCAAGAAGCAACCCAAGCATCAGCGTCAGCGGCGCCGCTCTAAGTCCCGCCATAGCAAAAGTAGTGATACCGGCACAAGAGACAATAACACTCCGGATAGTGCCGAAGACGACGACAATCCCCTCCAGCCAGATTTAGAGCGGGAGGATGAACAAGCTAGCCCTCCAGAACAGGCAGCAGATGGAGAAACGGAGGATGACAATTACATGCCTCTCTCTGAAGACGAGGTGAGCCTCAACGACGAAGAATTTATCGTGCCTGAGGATCCCGTCGAACAGGAGCGCTTCAAGTGCCGGCTTATAGCCACATCAAATAGCCTGAAGAAAAAACAACAACAACTTCGAGCTGATCAAAATTTGCTAGCAGATAGATGGACTAAAGTCCTTGCGGCCGAGGAATACGAACTCGAACGCCCCTCCAAGAGTTACCCAAAGCGCAGGTTGCTACCCCGACTCGAGGAGGAAGCATTGAAACCAACATCACCAGCGTATGATGCGGCTGATCGGCCACCTCATGGACGAGACAGAGAGGCATTTCAGCCCGAAGTCCAGCCTGCACCCCGCCGCCACTCAAACAAAAATACCAAGGCCCGGGGCAACACGCGGGACCTGCGAGACGTATTTGAAAACAAGGCAAAACATGCAAGATCGATCTACGGATCACAGGGGCACGCACCAACGCGGGACGATGGCCGTCACGCCGGATACACTAAAAGCAAATCCGTCCGGGCCGAATACAGCAGACAAGACTCATATGAACTGCATCGTGATATAGCCCGGCACAGAGGCGCCGCACACCCCCTATGCTTCACTGATGAAGTAATGGATCACGAATTCCCATAAGGGTTTAAACCCGTAAACATTGAATCATATGATGGTACTACAAACCCCGCGACATGGATAGAAGACTTCTTCCTCCACATTCACATGGCCCGCGGGGATGACCTACATGCCATCAAGTATCTCCCGCTAAAACTCAAAGGACCGGCTCGGCATTGGCTCAATAGCTTGCCGGCAAACTCCGTCGAAAGTTGGGAGAGCCTGGCAGAGGCATTCCTGGACAATTTCTAGGGCACTTATGTGCGACCGCCAGACGCTGACGATTTAAGTCAAATAACTCAGCAGCTAGGGGAATCGGTCAGGAAATTCTGGACCCGGTTCCTAACAAAGAAGAACCAAATAGTCGACTGTCTGAATGCAGAGGCCTTAGCGGCATTTAAGCATATTATCCGTGACGAATGGCTCGCCCGGCACCTCGGCCAAGAGAAGCCAAAATCCATGGCAGCCCTCATGACACTTATGACCCGCTTTTGTGCGGGCGAAGATAGCTGGTTGGCTCATAGTACCAATACAGCAAGCAAACCTGGCATATCAGAAGCCAGGGATAGCAACAGCAAACCACGACGCAGCAAACACAAGCGCCGCAAATATGGTGAAAACGCCGAAAATACGGTAGTTAATGCCGGGTTCAGGGGCTCAAAGTCCGGTCAGCGGAAAGGGCCACCCAGAAATAAAAATCCGGGTCCATCCAGTCTGGACCGCATACTTGATCGCCAATGCCAAATTCATGGCACCCCAGAAAAGCCAGCCACCCATACCAACAGAGAATGCTGGGTCTTCAAACAAGCCGGCAGGGCAGGCGCCAAAGACGAAGGGGGTCTCAAAGCGACGATAGCGACGAAGAGCCCAGATCACCGAAGACAGGAGGGCAAAAGAAATTTCCTCCGCATATTCAATCGGTGAATGTGGTAAATACCACCCAAATTACCAACTCGGACCAGATATGCACCCTTAAGGGATGGCGACTCAACGGAATTAGTTGTCCCATAATATAAACTAGGGCCGGTCACCTTCAATCGCACGGATCGTCCGGTTAACGCAAATCAGGGCAATCTAGCCGCACTAGTCTTCGACCCAATAATAGACGGGTTCCACCTCACTCGAGTCCTTATGGACGGAGGTAGCAGTCTAAATCTGCTTTACCAAGACACAGTGCACAAGATGGGCATCGATGATTCGGCGATCAAACCCACTAAAGCCACTTTCAGAGGCATTATACCAGGTGTGAAGGTTAGCTGTACAGGCTCCATTGCCCTTGAGGTAGTCTTCGGATCACCAGAAAATTACCGCATCGAAGAGTTAATCTTCGAAATCGTCCCTTTCCGCAGTGATTATCAAGCACTGCTCGGACGAACCGCGTTCGCTCGATTCAACGCGGTGCCACATTATGCCTACCGTAAGCTCAAGATGCTCGGTCCACGTGGCGTCATCACGGTTAATGGCAAGGCCGAACCTTCCCTCGGCACCAACAAATACAACACTGCCTTAGCAGTAGAAACAACGAGCAGCAACTTGCAACCGAACCTCGAGTCAACGTCCAGGCTCCCGGACACCGTCAAGGGACTCCGAACTACTTCGCGGAAGTATAGCCCGGCTCGCCTAGAGCTCAACTAAACACTCCGGCGAAGGCCAGGACAGGTCGAACTCAGCGGCTCAACCGCCCTTCAGCACGTAAATATTTCTTACATTTCCTTCGCAGGTCCACATTTGCGCCGACCAGGACGGGCTACACGGAGGCAACTTGAACGCATAAGGGAATCCTTAGACATTCCCCGCAGTGACCGTCCAGCTATATTACGGATCCGCACTCAGCCTCTTCCCCCTGGTCCCAGCAGGTTCCACAATCATATTCCTTTTTTTATCACATTACTTGTACCCATACACATAGACGTACTATTCAAATACAACATGTGGATTTATATGACGTTTACCTGCCGTTATTTCTTATTGAAATCATTTTGTCAAGTGGCATCCGTACACAATGATATGCCTTAAAATATGCGAGGGGCTTTGTTTTACCCATAACACGGCAATAAAGTCCGAACACCTTCATGGAAGTTCGGCACCCCGAACCTATAGCATTATATGCATCAGCTCCGAATCATGTCTTGGGTCAGTAGTTGGGTTTGCCCGGCTCCCATGTTTTGGTACCTTACGTTCCGCTATATCGGCTAAGGTAGCACTGGGAGAACTACTGCGATTGTGTCCCGGTTCTTCCGGACAAGCACCTCAGCAGAGAAAGCCAAAAACTGACTGTCATGATACGGCAAGAGCTGGTCAGCTGTTCGAGAGGTCACAAAATCTTTAAGGATTTCTCCCGCATAATGCCATAACCAATGCAGCGTGCGAGGGATCGGTTTTTTCTCCGATCAGGTGCTTATAGAGCCCCTAGTACGGTCTTCCGAACACCAGGGGCTGCGCCTACCATGCTAAAGCTCCTATGGCTAAGTGAGAGTGATAAAGCCCTATAATCCGATTGCCTAGTTCGTTGTGCTGAGCACCTCCTTCGAAGGACCCAAAACTAGGATAAAGAGTGCTCAGGTTTATCTCGAACACCCCCGTACTTCTTACGTGGGGGCAGAAGCCGACGACTGGCCAACTCTCAGGTTTAACATATAAAACGGTCGCACAGGAGGGTAAACTTTTATATAACAGGCGACAAATAAATGACGTTGTTCAAACATTACAAAGGACAACATGATTGGCATTCATGGAAATATAATGTCCTGGGTGCATAGCTCCGCTACAAGGTAGGATCCTTTCAGGACACTCTCATAATATGATTCGGGCTTGCGGTGCTCCTTCCCCTCTGGTGGTCCTTCGGTCATCAGCTTTTCGGCATCCATCTTCCCCCAGTGCACCTTTGCACGGGCGAAGGCCATTCGCGCACCTTCTATACAGACCGAATGCTTGATGACGTCAAGTCGAGGGCAAGCGCTTACAAGCCACTTCACGAGCCCGAATTAGCTTCTTGGAATCGTCTCGGCAGGCCATAGCCGGATAACCAGATCTTTCATGGCTATTTCTGCCGCCTTATGCAGCTCGATCAGCTGTTTCAGTTGATCGGCAAAAGGCACCGGATAATTGGGCGCCAAAGGCTGCGACTAGAAGAGCTTATCTGCGGTGTTCCTTTCTTCAGCTCGGTAGAATTGGGCGGCATCTTATATGCTGCGAGGTAGCTCGGCAAATACCCCTGAGAAATCCGGATTCAA
This sequence comes from Aegilops umbellulata, assembly GCA_032464435.1. Lineage (NCBI taxonomy): Eukaryota > Viridiplantae > Streptophyta > Magnoliopsida > Poales > Poaceae > Aegilops > Aegilops umbellulata. The sequence continues at coordinate 26,852,687 of CP136056.1, read as the reverse complement.
AATCAGAAACATAGTTTTCCCCTCAAATACTTGCTTTACATGGAAAAGCCTTACTCGCCACGATCTTTCTCGCCTCTTGGATCCCCTGCAAGGTGCTTTGGGTTTCCCCTCGGGCATCGCTCGTGGCATGACGCGCCTTGGTGAGTTCGGATTCTTTCTCCGTTAAACTCTGCTCCATGGTCTCGCATTTCCTGACGGCCTCTTGCAGCTCCTGCTCAGCTTTAATAACTCTGGCCTCGTGTTTCTCACGAAGAGCCTGCTCAGTGGCTGTCTTTTCTCGGCCTCGGCCACAGCCTTCTTAAGGGCTTTGACTTCGGTCACAATCCCTAGCGCAAATCATGAAGCTCAGTTCATACTGAAAATTCATTCGCAATAAACGCGAACAAGACTTGTGCATACCTTGTTTATCTCTCAACTGCATTTTTAATTGGCCAAGTTCTTCTATGGCCCGCTCCAGACTTTGATTCAGCCTGGAGATCTCCGCAGTATGAGAAGTAGCAGCCGCTACAGACTCCTGCTTATAACAGAAGAGAAATAGGTGCCATTCAATGAGTCTTCCTGCGAACATAAAATTCGATCCTCTGTCCGGTTCTTTCTTTCACCGAACAGTGTATCAGGGGCTACTATCTATACTATGACACTCTTCGACAACTCATAAAACATACCTCAAAGCCTCTTATAAGGCTGATATAGGCTTCGTTCAGTCCACTCTCAGTCGACCAAATCTTCTCAATCACCGCACCCATAAGGGCACGGTGTTCATCAACGATGGAGGCGTCTTTTAATGCCACCAACAAAGCATCCGACACTTCTGGATGGACAGAGGTCACTGATGGAACAAGCACGCCCCCTCCAGCCGAGGGAGGCTGCCTACTTGATTCTGGAGCCGTATAGGTCTCTGGAATCGCATCCGCCTGGGAGCCGAACTCAGGATCGCCCCCGCCGTTAGCTCCCATGGGAATCTTTTCCCCCACGTGTCCGGCCCCTGAGGTTTGACCTCCAGGCGCCGCCTTCATGGTTTTTCCCTTTCCTCCTTGGCCGGGGTCCTTCTGGGACGAAGACCCGGTGTTATGCACCTGTTTGGGGGAAGGGGCCTTTTGGGGCGTCCCGCTTTCCATAACATCTGAGCTCAGTGAATCCTCTGATGAGGATTGTTTGGTACGGGATCTCGCCGGACTAAAAAAGTATGGCTTAGATTAAAATACTATGCCATGATGAGTCTGGACGCCTAAAAACGTACTCGGATTTTATATACTTACAAGTTCACCAGGGGCTGGGCCCTAGGATCCCATGCCGGGCCGCTGTCGGCGGCTGCAGTGGACTCCTCCGGAAGAGGAGCCTTTCCCCTTTTGGGCAGCTCGGCCTCCAAGTGTGCGGAGGCCGTCCTCTTCTTTTTTTCCCCAGCAGGGGATTCATCTTCCTCCTCCTCCTCGTCCTCTTAGGAGGCGGAATGGGCGTCATAGCCTTCGGATATTGTGTCTGAAGTGCCGCGGCAACGAAGGCCGCCCCGGGTCTTTTTGGCGTCCTTCTCGGCCGTCTTCTTCGGCACCTTATAAGGCGCCGGGACCAGCATCTTTGTGAGAAGTGGGATGGCCGGTTCTTCGGGCAGCGGGGCCGGACAATGGATCCGCTCCGCCTTCTTCGTCCAGCCCTGGGAGAGTTGTATAAAACACGTTAAGCACTTCCTTTGGGTTATGCGGATAGAAAAGTTTGATAAACTCACCGAACTTGCAGGGAGGGACAGATGGTACCCGCGGTCCTCGGCGGAGTCCGGCCACGATTTGCTGGACTTGAAAGCACCTTCCAGATGTCCTTGTGCGAAGAGCCGAAGAGATCTCGCAGGGTTTGGTGCCTGGCCGGATCGAATCCCCATAGATTGCAAGTCCGGTGCTGACAAGGCAGGATCCTGCGAACTAGCATCACCTGGACCACATTGACAAGTTCAATGTTCTTGTCTCCCATATCTTTAACGCGTGTCTGGAGGACCGACAGTTCGTCAGACGAAGACCAGTCCAGGCCTTTCTTGACCCAGGATGTAAGCCACAAGGGGGCACCGGATCGGAACTCCGGAGAGACGGCCCATTCCGTGCCGCGCGGCTCAGTGATATAAAACCACTGCTGTTGCCACTCCTTGACAGAAACATTAAAGGTTCCCGTTGGCCATATGACGTTGGGCATCTTGCTCACCATGGCGCCCCCGCACTCGGCGTGCTCGCCGCCCACCACCTTGGGCTTCACGTTAAAAATCTTCAGCCACAAACCGAAGTGTGGCAAAATGCGGAGAAAAGCCTCGCACACGACAATGAATGTCGAGATATTGAGGAAGGAATTAGGGGACAGGTCATGAAGATCGATCCCGTAATAATACATGATGCCACGAACGGACGGGTGGAGGGGAAACCCTAGACCGCGAACAAAGTGAGGGAGGAATACAACCCTCTCGTGGGGTTCCGGAGTAGGAACAATTTGTCCCGCCGGCGGGAGACGGTGGCTGATTTTCTTGACCAGGTACCCGGCCTCCCGAAGCTTTTTGATATCTTTTCCTCGGACGGTAGAGCCCATCCATTTGCCTCCTTCTCCGGATCCGGACATCTTCAGAAGACCTTTTTGTGGGCAGAGAAGATGAATGCTTGGGCGCCGGAGCTTGAGCAGAAGGGAATGAATCGGGAAGTAGAAAGCGTGGGTGCGAAAGGAAGTCCTTATCCCCTTATAAAGGCAGCAGGGATTCTGCGCCTCCCCACTTGCTTGGTAAAACCTCTTATTCCCCAAGCGCCGTAATTGATGGCGCGGTTGGGTTACCCACACCCATATTGATGAGAATCCCGTGATAAGGGGACACGATCTCTGCTTCGACAAGACGTGCCAAGGAAGTCGCCTCGTGAGATGTGCAGTGGCTGGTTGTGAAAAACGGTTCGAATAATGACCAGGCTGTGGTGCGATGTCATGCTGCAAAATGCGTCAGCAGATTAGATTTGTGGAAATATTATTCTCTCTACGGTGGTATGTGGAACTTGTTTTGCAGAGTCGGACACTATCCTTGTGTTCAAGATCTTCTATGGAGTATTCGGAGGAAGAACCCGCCTTGCAATGCCGAAGACAAATCTGCGTGCCGGACTCATCGTCATTGAAGCCTGGTTCAGGGGCTACTGAGGGAGTCCTGGATTGGGGGGTCCTCGGACAACCGGACTATATCCTTTGGCCGGACTGTTGGACTATGAAGATACAAGATTGAATACTTCGACCCGTGTCCGGATGGGACTCTCCTTGGCATGGAAGGAAAGCTTGGCAATACGGATATGTAGATCTCCTCCCTTGTAACCGACTCTGTGTAACCCTAGCCCCCTCCGGTGTCTATATAAACCGGAGGGTTTAGTCCGTAGGACAACAACAATCATACCATAGGCTAGCTTCTATGGTTTAGCCTCTATAATCTCGTGGTAGATCAACTCTTGTAATACTCATATCATCAAGATCAATAAGCAGGAAGTAGGGTATTACCTCCATCGAGAGGGCCCGAACCTGGGTAAACATTGTGTCCCCCGCCTCCTATTACCATCCGCCTTAGACGCACAGTTCGGGACCCCCTACCCGAGATCCGCCGGTTTTGACACCGACAAGGATACCCAAAAGAAACTGTTGGGTACACCTTCTATCACAGATCCGAAGGCAAGATATTTGTTGCTAAGAATGGATCCTTTCTAGAGAAGGAGTTTCTCTTGAAAGAAGTGAGTGGGAGGAAAGTAGGACTTGATGAGGTAATTGTACCTTCTCTCGAATTGGAAAGTAGCTCATCGCAGAAAACTGTTCCCGTGATTCCTACACCAATTAGTGAGGAAGCTAATGATGATGATCATGAAACTTCAGATCAAGTTACCGAACCTCGTAGGTCAACCAGAGTACGTTCCGCACCAGAGTGGTACGGTAATCCTGTTCTGGAAATCATGTTACTAGACCATGACGAACCTACGAACTATGAGGAAGCGATGATGAGAAATGGCTTGATGCCATTAAATCTAAGATGGGATCCATGTATGAGAACAAAGTATGGACTTTGGTTGACTTGCCTGATGATCGGCAAGCCATAGAGAATAAATGGATCTTCAAGAAGAAGATTGATTTTGATGGTAATGTTATAGTCTACAAAGCTCGACTTGTTGTGAAAGGTTTTCGACAAGTTCAAGGAGTTGACTACGATGATACCTTCTCACCCGTAGCGATGATTAAGTCTGTCTTAATCATGTTAGCAATTACCCAATTCTATGATTATGAAATTTGGCAAATGGACGTCAAAACTGCATTCCTTCATGGATTTCTTAAAGAAGAGTTGTATATGATGCAACCAGAAGGTTTTGTCGATCCTAAACGTGCTAACAAAGTCTGCAAGCTCCAGCAATCCATTTATGGACTAGTGCATCATATGTCTCCAACGTATCTATAATTGTTGATTGTTCCATGCTGTTATATTATCAATCTTGGATGTTTTATAATCATTTTATAGTCATTTTATATCATTTTTGGGTACTAACCTATTGACATAGTGCCAAGTGCCAGTTGTTGTTTTCTACATGTTTTTTACATCGCATGAAATCAATATCAAACGGAGTCCAAACACAACGAAACTTTACGGAGATTTTTTTGGACCATAAGGAACATTATGGGCCCTGGCTACGCCTGGGGGGGTGCTCCAAGGAGAGCACAACCCACCAGGGCGCGCCAGGAGGCCGAGGCGCGCCCTCCTAGATTGTGCTCACCTCGGGTGCCGCCCAGACCGCCTCTTTGCTCTATAAATACCCCAATATTCCCAAAACCCTAGGGGAGTCGATGAAATATTGATCCAGCCGCCGCAGAGTCCAGAACCACCAGATCCAATCTAGACACCATCTCGGATGGGGTTCACCACCTCCATTGGTTCTCTTGGATGATACGTGAGTAGTTCTTTGTAGACCTTTGGGTCCGTAGTTAGTAGCTAGATGGCTTCCTCTCTCTCTCTCTCTCTCTCTCTCTCTCGCTGAATTCTCAATACAATGGTCTCTTAGAGATCCATATGATGTAAATCTTTTGCAGTGTGTTTGTTGGGATCGATGAACTTTGAGTTTATTATCAGATCTATCTTTTTATATCCATGAAAGTTATTTGAGTTTCTTTGATCTCTTATAATCATGATTGCTTAATAGCCTCGTATTTTTTCTACAATATTTGGGTTTTTTGGCCAACTTGGTCTATTTATCTTGCAATGGGAAGAGGTGCTTTGTAGTGGGTTTGATCTTACGGTGCTTGATCCCAGTGACAGAAGGGGAACCGACACGTATGTATCGTTGCTACTAAGGATAAAATGATGGGGTCTATCTCTACATAGATAGATCTTGTCTACATCATGTCATCGTTCTTATTGCATTACTCTATTTCTCCATGAACTTAATACACTAGATGCATGCTGGATAGCGTTCGATGTGTGGAGTAATAATAGTAGATGCATGCAGGAGTCGGTCTACTAATCTTGGACATGATGCCTATGTAATGATCATTGCCTGGATACCATCATGATTATTTGAAGTTCTATCAATTGCCCAACAGCAATTTGTTCACCCACCGTTTGCTATTTTTCTCGAGAGAAGCCACTAGTGAAATTACGGCCCCCAGGTCTCTTTCTCATATATTTGCCTTTGCGATATACTTTTCCTTTGCATTTATTTTCAGATCTATTAAACCAAAAATACAAAAATACCTTGCTGCAATTTATTCTTATTTATTTTATTTGGCGTTCGATCTATCAATCTACTACAATTTTATCTCATGTCCGCTTGCCCATCTAGGGCGCCGCTACCCGAAAGGGATTGAGAACCCCTTTTACACGTCGGGTTGCGAGGATTTGTTATCTGTGTGCAGGGGATGTTTACGTTGTGTTGCTTGGTTCTCCTACTAGTTCGATAACCTTGCTTTCATATCTGAGAGAAATACCTACCGCCACTGTGCTGCATCATCCCTTCCTCTTTGGGGAAATACCGACGTAGCTTCAAGCGACATCAAAAGGAATTTATGGCGCCGTTGCCGGGGAGGATCTTCAACAGATACCTGGTTCCTAATCACAAATCTCATGTCCTCGCAATTTACATTATTTGCCATTTGCCTCTCGTTTTCCTCTCCCCTACTTCACAAAAATTTGTCGTTTTATTCGCCCCTCTTTTTTCGTTCGCCATTTTCTTGTCAGATCTATCCTTTGCTTGCAATCATGAGTGATCTCGGTATGGCACCAACAGATGATGGCCTAACTCCTAAGACTGGACTTACGGGCAATCTGGATGCTAAATTTTTTATCTTGGGGCAAGGGAACATTATGGGAAAATAACGTATCCAAGAATTTTTCAATTGTGTTGGGAATCTAAGTCTTGATGATGCTCCTATACTTAAAACTACTAGATCTTATGCGTATGGTATTCCAGCACTAGTTCTGAAACTTGAAACTAAATTTATTTGTACCCATCCTACTTTGCAAAGATTGTTTTTCGAGCTTCCCGTTATAAAGAATCCTAGGGCTAAAAAGTTGGCCACCCTTGTCCTTATGAATGAATTTGATTACATAATACGGGAAGCTAGGGAAATCTTTGATTTTATGGTATGAATCGTGAAAAACCTGTGATAGATGAAATTCTTTACAATAGTGACTATGCTTTAAGACATTTTCTTGTGGATAATAAAATCTTTGATGAGAATCTGAAAAAGGAAGTCTCCGTTTTAGACATAATCCAACAGGTTTTCAATAATCTTAATCAACATTACTCTTGGATTGTTGTGGGGAATCAAAAAGGTTATGATGAACACCAACTTAGGAACGCCAAGGTTTCTATGGATAATATGTTTTATGTTGTGTTTACAAATCCCCATGATGAAAACACCTCTAAGAAAGTTAAGAAGAAAGATGACAAAACTTAGATCCTTGCTTTATGCCTAGCTATGGGCGTAAAACTATAGCGCTTGTTGGGAGGCAACCCAATGAATAAAATTTATTTTTGCTTTTTGCTTTCTATTCTTGTGTGTTTGCACAATTGTGCTACTGTTATGATTGTGTTTTAATTAGTGTTTGTGCCAAGTAAAGCCTTTAGGATCTTCTTGGGTGATAGTTGTTTGATCTTGCGAAAAAACAAAAACTTTTGTGCCCACGAAAACAATTCTCATTTTTTTACCAGAGCGTGATAAAATACCAATTATTTTTGCAGAAGATTAATATACAAATTTCTCAGGTCATCCTAATTTTTAAGAATTTTTGGAGTTCTTGAAGTTTTTGAAATAGTCAGATTGCTACAGACTGTTCTGTTTTGACAGATTCAGTTTTCCTTGCGTTGTGTGCTTATTTTGATGTCTCTATGGTTTTCTTTGATGATTTTTTGCCATAGAAAAGTTGGAATACAGTACATATAATGCAAAAATAAAATATGCATTGGTTTGATACAGTACCTATAGTAGTCATTTGCTTTCTTACACTAACGGATCTCACGAAGGTTTTGTTGAGTTTTGTGTGATTGAAGTTTTCAAGTTTTGGGTTATCTTTCGATGGATGAAGGAATAAGGAGTAGAAGAGCCTAAGCTTGGGGATGCCCCGACATCCCAAGCTATTATCCAAAAATGAGCAACCAACTAAGCTTGGGGATGCCCCCGAGTGGCATCCCTTCTTTCTTCTAACGACCATCGGTATTTTACTCGAAGCTATATTTTTATTTGTCACATACTATGTGTTTTGCTTGGAGCGTCTTGTATGATATGAGTTTTTTTCTTGTTCTATTTTGTGTTTTAAGTGTTGATTCCTTGCTGGACACACCTATTTGACAGAGCCAAAATTATGTCATGACTTGTTAGAATTGCTCTCTATGCTTCACTTAAATCTTTATGAGCTATGGACTTGCTCTAGTGCTTCACTTATATCTTTTTGAGCATGGTGTGCTTTAGTATTTTTGAAGAAATGCTCTATTGCTTCACTTAGATTTATTTGAGAGTTAGTAAAATTTTCAAGAAATTCTCTCTCTTGCTTCACTTAAATTAATTTGAGAGAAAGAAAGAAAAATTCTGCTCTTGATCTTCACTTATATTTGTTTGAGCTTATGAAAAGCAACACATGAAAATTGGTCCCAAAGTGATAGATATCCAAGAAGGATATAAAAAAACTTTCATGAAGATCGTTGGACAAAATAAACTTGATTCTTAGTAATAATTTTGAGATATGATGATGTGATATGCGAGTCATGTTGATGAGTAATTATGCTTTAGTAAGAATACTGGTGTTAAGGTTTGTGATTCCCTATGCAAGCACGAAAGTCAATAGTCATGAAATGAAATTATATCCTACTTGTGGTGCATTATTCGGTGTTAATATGCTTAATGCTAGCTTATGAGATTATTTGTTTCTTGGTTGGTCGCTTCTCAATCTTTTGCTAGCCTTGATTTTGCACTAAGTATGATCTCTACTTGTGTTCCAAAATCCTTTAAACCATTTTTACCACATGAGTCCACTATATCTACCTATATGCGGTATTCTTTTGCCGTTCTAAGCAAATTTGTATGTGCCATCTCTAATTTTCAAAATAAACTTCTCTTTTGTGTGTTCGTTTCGCTCGCGAAGCGGTGAGGGGTGGCTAATATTTTCCATGCTAGATGTCTTATTCTCAAGATGAGTGTTTATTCACTCGTCATTGCATGAGAGCAAGGCAAAGGTATTAGGGATGCCCAGTCCCGAAATGAAAAATGAATTTACTTTATGTTGTCAAATAATAAATTCCTTGGAAAGTGTTGGTATGCAAGGCATCTGTGGATACGGTTAGCCATGGAAAGTGAAAGTATGGTGGAAAAAGGAATAAACTTTATTTTCTGTTTGGGAACCGTCTATGATATATCTAGCATGGAAAGTGTTGGGAACTCTAAGTCGTTTTCGTTGGTGGGAAGGATACACCTCCCAAAATGTTTTTATCTCTAAGTTTTTCGCTTTGAGCTCTGGCACCTCTACAAATCCCTACTTCCCTCTGCGAAGGGACTTTCTTTTACTCGTGCGCGGCCTCCTATTGGATTGATACCTTGGTTCTCAAAAACTGAGGGAAATACTTACGCTGCTTTACTGCATCACCCTTTCCTCTTCAAGGGAAAACCAACGCAGTGCTCAAGAGGTAGCACTTAACTTAAGGTGGCAACTTTAATACACATCTGCGTGGATTGCTTGCGGGCACCTGGAGAATCCAGTGTTGTCCTAGGATATCCTGGAGTACCCGTGTGATCATCCTACAGTCCGCCACCCAGGCTCAAAGGGATCATAAGGTTATTCATGCTAGAAACTTCCGTGTGCAGCCACAAGCTATTATGAGCTCTAGCATAGTTGAGTATGTCGCATGACCTCTTCCAGTGGTTGGCTAGTAGATGTAGGGGATGTAGGTTGGTACTGTCTACTCAGGGCTAGAGTTAATGTTTCTGAAAGACTGTGTCTCGGTCATCCATTTCTCAAACACCATGTAGTGCGAGAAATCCAACGGAGGAGATCGAGTCTTGCGGGGAAAAGTGCGCAAACCTCTGCAGAGTGTATAAACTAATCATGGTTAGCCGTCTCCCCGGTTATGGACATCTTGAGTATCTGGTTCTTGGAATATCATATGGATCTCATCACTCTAAATTAATTTTGTTGGGTTGATAATTACTTTTAATTGGGATTGAGTTGGAGGAACCTTCTCAATGTTGTTCAACTACCATGATAGTTAAATAAAATATATTCCTTTGTTGTAGGAAAAAACTGGCTTTTCGCAAAACATATTAACCTTACAACCTCCGCCAGCCATATATGCATATAGTGATAGCCTTTATCTGTTCATTTTTCTACTGTGTTATATTGCCAGCATATTCCATGTGCTGACCCGTTTTCGGGCTGCAACGTATCATGTTGCAGACTTTTCACACAAAGAGTAAGGTTCGCTAGGCCGTTGTCGTGCACTCAGCCATGCCGTTGGGGTTGATGGACTCACTTTATTTTCCAAGCCTTCCGCTATTATCGTTTTAGATGGCTTTAAGCCATATTTATTGTAATAAGTTCTCTTTGGAGACTATCGATGTGATAAGTGTGTGATTGCTACTCTGTTATAAATCCTTCGAGTACTATGTGTGTCAGCATTACCGATCCAGGGATGACACTTATGCACAGAGACTTGACCGTTTGAGGTCGGGTCGCTACAAGATGGTATCAGAGCACACGCTGAATGTAGGACACGACCACTAAGATGAGCCATAGGTCACTCTTCTCTACCCATTTCTGACTCCTCTCCATTTTCCACTCTATAGGATGGAAGACTCAAGGAACAAGTTTGCACAACCGGATGAAGACACACCCTTTGGACGACAGTTGAAGGAAGTCACCAGGTACTTGAACATCGGAATACCAAGCTTCACCGGGACCTACACTGCCACATTACCAGAAGAGGAGCATTGGATGATTCGAGTTCAAGTTCCAGGAAGGACATTCACGCCAGTTACTGAGCCCATAGAGTTTTCCTTTGATGCACCAACCGGGAGTCTAGGCAAGAGCATGGCAGCCCACATTGCTATGGGACGTATTGGAGAAGTCTATAAACAGGAGTTAAAGGACACTATCTACCAGATATGTGGGTGCCGAGACGAGCAATGGGAGATGATCGGCACCCGGAAGGACATGTCCATTGCAGCTTTTATCCAGGAGTTAAACCAGCACATTCGTCGCCAGGAGAACCAGATGTGCGCAGGCTTGATAGATCTGAAGAAGGCAATGACCAGGATCACAAAACTAGAGGAAGAACTCAATTCTACATGCGATGGATATGAGGAGGAAATGACGATACTCGTGAAGAAGAATGAAGACCTGACAAGGAAGCTAGGAGTTTTCATGGGAGACCCCGCGCCAGGAGGAGAAGACGACGAGCCCAAGGAGATTCGTTCTGAAGACTACATCATCATCGACGACACTGACTCCGACCCTGATGGTGATTATGAAGACGAAGCTGGAGCAGATATCATGGAGTCTTCCACTAATCAAAATTTCTAGTAGACCACCATATGATCAAGCATAATTTTTCCGCATGTATATAGTATAGTCTGAGCAATGTAAAGATAGTTAGATCGATTGTATGCCCTTGCTTGATTGATTGAGTGATATGATATGATTGTGTTTGTCTCATGTGCATATGGGTAGTGTTTCCTCACTAGACCTCATTCTATTCTAATCTCTTCCCTCTAAACCCATCAGATGCCTCTGAGACGTGATACCGGGTTTGTCTTCCCACCGGAGCTCACTCAGTTGATCCAGCAGCAGAATGCCCTGATGCAGTTGTTAGTTTAGAACCAAGGCAACAACAACAATAACAACCCGCCGCCACCACCTCTAGTTGACAACTTAGCCCGTTTTCTGAGGTTGCAGCCGCCGGTGTTTTCCAGTAGCACCGAGCCGATAGTTGCTGATGACTGGCTATGCAAGATTGGATGGGAGTTGACCACCGCAGGTTGCATAGATGCTGAGAAGGTGCGTTTTTCCGCACACCAATTGGATGGACCAGCAGCCTCATGGTGGGAGAATTACACATCCACTTTTCCTATAGCCAATATCACTTGGGATCAGTTTCAGCAAGCATTCCGCACAGCCCATGTCTCAACTGGAGCTATGAGCATGAAGAAGCGTAAGTTTCGCAACTTGCGCCAGGGAAATCGTACTGTGGCTCAGTACGTAGATGAGTTTAGTAAGCTATCCCATTATGCCCCTGACGATGTGGCCACAGATGCCGCGAAGCAGGAGAAGTTTATGGAAAGGCTGAATGATGAGATGAGCATGCAGTTGATGGTGGCAACCTTTAACGACTACCAGGAGTTGGTAGATAAGGCTCTTATGATTGAAGGGAAGCAGCAGCAAATAGAGAGCCGCAAGAGGAAGTATGGACAAGGGAAGTACAATTCAGGAGCTCAGCAGAAACCTCGCTTCACCCCGAACTCGAGAGGACTTACCCATAACCATGGAGGCCACACTCACAATGGTGGAAGCTCTCATAATCATAATGGCCCAAAGAATGGGAATGGGAATGGAGCAAGCAGCAATCAGAACCGCTCTAATCCAGCCACACCCGCCAAGAAGGACCTAAGTCACATTACTTGTTTCAAGTGCGGGAAGACTGGACACTATGCCACTAAGTGCCCTGAAGCAAAGAACGGTAATGGCAATGGAAGCACTGGGAAGAAGCCCAACCCTTTCAATAGGGGACAAGTGAACCACGTGAACGTGGAGGAGGTTGAAGATCAGCCTGATGCAGTTATCGATAAGTTTTTGGTTAAGTCATTTACTGCAGTTGTTCTTTTTGATACTGGTGCATCACATTCATACATTTCAAGGGGATTTCTGGACAAGTTTAAGTTACCCACCTTAGCCCTTAGGACACCTTTTCTAGTAAGCTCACTAGGTGCAGAGTATATGGCCAGCCGATGGTGCGATCGGATACCCTTAACCATTGGTAGCCATGTTTTCCCCTCAGACCTAGTAATTTTGGACTCACAAGGTTTGGATGTGATACTGGGAATGGATTGGCTATTAAAGTATGGAGGAAACATTGATTGCGCTAGCAAGTCAATTCTGCTCACTACCCCGGAGGGAAAACGGATTAAGTATGTATCCAGGCATGCACCAAGGAGGACCCAAGTAAATTCCCTCTCCGGAGTTGTCCAGGAGGAAGTGCCTGTTGTGAAGGATTACCCAGATGTTTTTCCAGAGGGGTTACCAGGCATGCCGCCAGATCGATACATTGAGTTCTTGATAGAACTGTTGCCAGGCACCGGACCTATATCAAGGAGACTCTACCGGATGCCCGCAAATGATCTAGAGGAGATCAAGAAGCAGATTAAGGAGTTATTGGAGAAGGGTTACATCCGACGAAGTTCATCACCATGGGGAGCCCCAGGGCTCTTGGTTGAGAAGAAGGATTGATCATTGAGAATGGTTGTAGATAATCGTGTGCTGAATGAAGTGACGATCAAGAACAAGTACCCGCTGCCAATGATCAATGATCTGTTTGACCAGCTGCAAGGAGCTAAAGTGTTTTCGAAGATCGATCTGCGATCAGGATATCACCAGCTGATGATTCGAGAAAAGGATATACCTAAGATAGCTTTTACCACGAGGTATGGGTTATATGAGTATATGGTTATGTCATTCAGATTGACTAATGCCCCTGCCTATTTTATGAGTATGATGAACAAGGTGTTCATGGAGTTCTTGGATAAGTTTGTTGTGGTGTTCATTGATGATATCCTGGTATACTCAAAGAATGAAGAGGAACATAAGGAGCATTTGCGTTTGGTTCTCGAGAAGCTCAGGGAGCATCAGTTGTATGCCAAGTTCAGCAAATGTGAGTTTTGGGTGAAGGAAGTTGGATTCCTTGGACATGTTATATCAGGAGAAGGAATAGCAGTAGGCCCCACCAAGGTTCAGTCATTCACTGAGTGGTTAGCACCTACCTCAGTTGGAGAGATCCGCAGTTTTCTTGGACTCGCAGGATATTACCGGAGATTTATTGAGAACTTCTCTAAAATTGCAAAGCCCATGACAGAGTTGATGAAGAAGGATATTGCTGAGTATGTAGCTGTATGTGACGTATGTCAGAGAGTGAAGGCAGAACATCAGAAACCAGCATGATTAATGCAGCCTATGCTGATACCCGAATGGAAGTGGGATAAGCTTGCCATGGATTTTATCACCGGATTACCCAGGACCCGATCGGGATATGATTCTATCTGGGTAGTAGTGGATTGCTTGACCAAGGTAGCTTTATCCCAGTGAAAACCACCTATACAAGTGCGAAGTTGGCCAAGATATACATGACTAGGATCGTATGTCTGCACGGAGTTCCGAGGACCATCGTATCAGATAGAGGAACACAGTTTACTTCAAAGTTTTGGCATCAGTTGCACCAGACTTTGGGTACCAGGCTAGAGTTTAGTACCGCTTTTCATCCACAGACAGATGGAAAGACTGAGAGAGTCAATCAGATTCTGGAGGACATGTTGAGAGCTTGTGCGCTAGACTACGGGTCTAGTTGGGATGATAATTTGCCATACACGGAGTTCTCATACAACAATAGCTACCAGGCCAGTTTGAAGATGGCACCTTTCGAAGCCCTATATGGAAGAAGGTGCAGAAAACCATTGATGTGGGATGAAGTTGGAGATCGCCAGTTGTTTGAACCGGATTTGATCAAAGAGTCTGAAGAGAAGGTTAAGCTGATTCGAGATAGACTGAAGGTAGCTCAGTCCAGGCAGAAGAGTTATGCCGATTCAAAACGCAAGGAGGTAGTCTATGAAATCGGAGACAGAGCATATCTGTGAGTGTCTCCTCTGCGTGGAGTTAAGCGTTTTGGAGTTAAGGGAAAGGTAGCCCCGAGATTTGTAGGACCATACCGAGTTTTGGAACGCATGGGAGAGGTTGCCTACAAGTTGGGGTTACCCGGAGGACTGTCAGGAGTTCATGATGTGTTTCATGTTTCCCAGTTGAAGAAGTGTCATGCAGAGATGGCCGATATTCCTCTGAGAGATACAGTGCCCCTGGAAGCAATTTAGTTGGATAGTGATTTGACATATGAGGAGAAACCTGTCAAGATTCTCGAGTTTGCCAGCCGGGTTACTCGCAGCAAAGTTATTAAGTTTTGCAAAGTTCAGTGGATCCACCATACCGAGGATGAAGCCACCTGGGAACGAGAGGATGATCTACGGAAGGACCGCCCACACCTATTTTCTAGCCAACCCGAATCTCGGGGGCGAGATTCATCTTAAGGGGGTAGGTTTGTAACATCCCAAATTTCCAATTTGGAATGTTATACATAGGTCATTCATGCATATCATATTTTTATTGCAATTCCGTTTTGTGATCCTCGAAATTCTAAGCAACTCAAGGACCCACGGAGAGAGTTGGGGATTTCTTTGTTCTTTTATTTGATTTTATCAAATATCGAAACAAGGATCAATTTGGTTTTAATTGTTTTTCTCTCCGAAATTATTTCATGTTAAATATATATGAGAGGAGATAATATTACTTCTCCAAAACTAATGAAATATTGGAGAAAAAATGTTAAAATCACATAAATAAAATTTATTTGGATTTCATTTGCAATTTTATTTGAATTAGAAAAATAAGCATTTTTCAAAATTGCATTTTAGGGCCAAGAAAATGTTCACCTGTTCTAAATATTTTATTTAGACGGTGAAAATTTGTTTTGGTATTTTAGATTTTTATTTATTTTTCTAACATTTTATCTTCGGCGGAATATGTTAAAAAAACTTCCGTTGGACTGCATTGGGCCGAGGCCCAGCCGCCCGCCGCGCCGCCTTCCCGCCCCGTGCCGGAGACGGACTCGCCGGAGGAGTTCGACGCCGCCTACGCCTCGTCGCCCTGCCCCAAGCCACGCCCCCGGCCCCTTTATATGCCGCCCGCCCCGCCGCCTCGACCACCACCACCACCACCAGCCGCCGCCGCCGCCAGCCGCGCCAGCCGTCGCTGCTGTTGCCCGCTCCGGGCCGCGCTGCCCGCTGCTCCGCCGCCTGCGCCGCGCCGTTGCCCGCTCCGCCGATCCGCCGCCCCGCCAGAGTGCCTCGCCTCGGTGGAATCCGAGCCGCCACCGACAGATCTCGCCGTTCGTTTTTTTGGTTTTCAGGTAAAACCCCATTTTTTTCAAAAACCCTAGTTGCGTTTTTTTATTTTCAAGGTTCGGTGTTTCTCGGTTCGGTTGAATAGTGGACGTTCGTCCGTACGTTCGTTTTAACGAACGCTTTTCATCCGTTAGCCACAGACAGCGAACGTTCGTTCGTTAGCTTGTTCGTCAGTTTTTCTTTTTCCAGGGTTTTCCGCGATTATTTTCGATCTCGATTTCTGCCCTAAACTTCGTTTTAGTTTATTTTTTCGCTCGTTTATCCAAATAAGGTGAAACAAGCGCCTAGATCTTCGTCTCGAAGTTCTCTTTCTGTTTAACCAACTGGAACAAGATTTTGATACAGTAAAATTTTGACTTTAGTCCAGATTAGTAAACAGATCTTGTTTCTTTCGTGGTTCGAGTTTTGTTGCTCCGTTTGATTTGTTTCTTTTTGCAAACCGGAGTTCTTTAGTTGAACTTTCTCGCTAGATCTTCTTATTTGAGTTTTACCCGTGCATCTATGATTGATTGCTTATGTATGCTATTGTTCGTTTGCGATAGAATTTTCGGAGTGCGAAGCGTGCAACAACGAGTCGCTAGGTTTTGCGGATCGTCAGCAAGGCAAGTAACACATTGATCATATTCTTTTGATACCCAGTTTTTATGCATTAGTTACAATTCTCACACATTGCATGATTAGGATGTGTTTAACATGTGGGTATTGGGAAGTAGTTGATGAGGTAGCACCTATTGCCCTGTTTATTATCAAACCCGTGGGAGTTACTTCTACGTTATGCTTATATTGCTATGCTATGCTCGTAGACGTGGTTTGGTTTGAGAGATCCATGATAGATGTGAGTGTTTAATTAATGGTTAACTTAAGGTGGCAACTTTAATACACATCTGAGTGGATTGATTGCGGGCACCTGGAGAATCCAGTGTTGTCCTAGGATATCCCGGAGTACCTGTGTGATCATCCTACGGTCCGCCACCCAGGCTCAAAGGGATCATAAGGTTATTCATGCTAGAAACTTCCGTGTGCAGCCACAAGCTATTATGGGCTCTAGCATAGTTGAGTATGTCGCATGACCTCTTCTAGTGGTAGGCTAGCAGATGTAGGGGATGTAGGTTGGTACTGTCTACCCAGGGTTAGAGTTAATGTTTCTGAAAGACTGTGTCTCGTCATCCGTTTCTCAAACACCATGTAGTGCGAGAAATCCAACGGAGGAGATTGAGTCTTGTGGGGAAAAGTGCGCAAACCTTTGCAGAGTGTATAAACTAATCATGGTTAGCCGTCTCCCTGGTTATGGACATCTTGAGTATCTGGTTCTTGGATTATCATATGGATCTCATCACTCTAAATTAATTTTGGTGGGTTGGTAATTACTTTTAATTGGGATTGAGTTGGAGGAACCTTCTCAATGTTGTTCAACTACCATGATAGTTAAATAAAATATATTCCTTTGTTGTAGGAAAAATCTGGCTTTTCGCAAAACATATTAACCTTACAGCCTCCACCAGCCATATATGCATATAGTGATAGCCTTTATCTGTTCATTTTTCTACTGTGTTATATTGCCAGCATATTCCATGTGCTGACTCGTTTTCGGGCTGCAACGTATCATGTTGCAGACTTTTCAGATGAAGAGTAAGGTTCGCTAGGCCGTTATCGTGCACTCAGCCATGCCGTTGGGGTTGATGGACTCACTTTTATCTTCGAAGCCTTCCGCTGTTATCGTTTTAGATGGCCTTAAGCCATATTTATTCTAATAAGTTCTCTTTGGAGACTATCGATGTAATAAGTGTGTGATGGCTACTTTGTTATAAATCCTTCGAGTACTGTGTGTGTCAGCATTACCGGTGCAGGGATGACAGTTATGCACATAGACTTGACCGTTTGAGGTCGGGTCGCTACACTATAATTTTTTATTGTTCCATGCTGTTATATTATCAATCTTGGATGTTTTATAATCATTTTATAGTCATTTTATATCATTTTTTGATACTAACCTATTGACATAGCGCCAAGTGCCAGTTACTGTTTTCTGCATGTTTTTTACATTGCAGGAAATCAATATCAAACGGAGTCCAAATGCAACGAAACTTTACGGAGATTTTTTTGGACCAGAAGGAACATAATGGGCCCTGGGTGCGCCTGGGGGGTGATACGTCCATTTTGCATCATGCTTTTATATTGATATTTATTGCATTATGGGCTGTTATTACACATTATGTCGCAATACTTATGCCTATTCTCTCTTACTTTACAAGGTTTACATGAAGAGGGAGAATGCCGGTAGCTGGAATTTTGGGTTGGAAAAGGAGCAAACATTAGAGACCTATTCTGCACAACTCCAAAAGTCCTGAAACTCCATGAAAGTTATTTTTGGAAATAATAAAAAATAATGAGTGGAAGAAATACCAGAGGGGGCCCACACCCTGGCCATGAGGGTGGGGGGTGCGCCCCTGCCTCGTGGGTCCCCTGGTGGCCCTCCGGTGTCCATCTTCTGCTATATGAAGTCTTTCGTCCGAAGAAAAATAGGAGGCAAGCTTTCGGGATGAGACTCCGCCGCCACGAGGCGGAAGCAATCTAGGGCTCTGGCGGAGCTGTTCTGCCGGGGAAACTTCCCTCCGAGAGGGGGAAATCATCGTCATCGTCATCACCAATGCTCCTCTCATCGGGAGAGGGCCAATATCCATCAACATCTTCACCAGCACCATCTCATCTAAAACCCTAGTTCATCTCTTGTATCCAATTCTTGTCTCTAAGTCTGGGATTGGTACCTGTAGGTTGCTAGTAGTGTTGATTACTCCTTGTAGTTGATACTAGTTGGTTTATTTGGTGGAAGATCATATGTTCAGATCCTATATGCATATTAATACTCCTCTGATTATGAACATGAATATGCTTTGTGAGTAGTTACGTTTGTTCCTGAGGACATGGGAGAAGTCTTGCTGTTAGTAGTCATGTGAATTTGGTATTCGTTCGATATTTTGATGAGATGTATGTTGTCTCTCCTCTAGTGGTGTTATGTGAACGTCGACTACATGACACTTCACCATTATTTGGGCCTAGAGGAAGGCATTGGGAAGTAATAAGCAGATGATGGGTTGCTAGAGTGACAGAAGATGAAACCCTAGTTTATGTGTTGCTTCGTAAGGGGCTGATTTGGATCCATATTGAGGGAGTCCTGGATTAGGGGGTGTTCGGGAAGCCAGACTATACCTTCGCTGGACTCCTGGACTATGAAGATACAAGATTGAAGACTTCGTCTCGTGTCCGGATGGGACTTTCCTTGGCGTGGAAGGCAAGCTAGGCGATGCAGATACTCAAGATCTCCTACCAATATAACCGACTCTATGTAACCCTAACCCTATCCGGTGTCTATATAAA
The DNA here is from genome assembly GCA_032464435.1 of Aegilops umbellulata. Lineage (NCBI taxonomy): Eukaryota > Viridiplantae > Streptophyta > Magnoliopsida > Poales > Poaceae > Aegilops > Aegilops umbellulata. The sequence goes on along the minus strand of CP136056.1, from coordinate 26,833,637 downwards.
CCGGAGGGTTGTAGTCCGTAGCAGGGATCATCATCATACACAATCATACCATAGGCTAGCTTCTAGGGTTTAGCCTCCTTGATCTCGTGGTAGATCTACTCTTGTACTACCCATATCATCAATATTAATCAAGCAGGAGTAGGGTTTTACCTCCATCGAGAGGGCCCGAACCTGGGTAAAAACATCGTGTCCCTTGTCTCCTGTTACCATCCGGCCTTGACGCATAGTTCGGGACCCCCTACCCGAGATCCGCCGGTTTTGACACTGACATTGGTGCTTTCATTGAGAGTTCCTCTGTGTCGCCGCCTTTAGGTCCGATGGCTCCTTTGATCATCAACAACGACGAGGTCCGGGGTGAGACTTTTCTCCCCGGACAGATCTTCATCTTCGGCGGCTTCGCTCTGCGGGCCAATTCGCTTGGTCGTCTGGAGCAGATCGAAAGTTACGCCCCTGGCCATCAAGTCAGGTTTGGAAGCTTAAACTACACGTCTGATATCCGCGGAGACTTGATCTTCGACGGGTTCGAGCCACAGCCAAGCGCGCCGCACTACCTCGAGGGGCATGATCTAGCTATGCCTCCGAACAGTGTCCTGGAGGCCGCACATGCGCCGGTTCCGACCTTAGACTCGGAGCATATTACACCTGTTGAGGATGAGCGGATGGACGTCACCTCGGGGGCTGCGATCTCAAATGCAATTGAGCCGAACGCCAGCCCCGCACTCCGCATGGCCCGTGACTCTGAGGGCCCGGACTCCTATCCGGACCCCGAACCCCCCATGCCCCTTCCAATTGAACCCGATTGGGCACCCATAATGGAGTTCACTGCCGCGGACATCTTTCAGCACTCGCCTCTTGGCAACATCTTGAATTCTCTCAATTCTCTCTCTGTATCAGGAGAGCCCTGCCGAATTACGGTCAGCGAGGATGGGATATGGACAATGAAGAAATTCAAAACCCACCCACCACCCACTTTGTAGCCACCGTCGACAGCCTAAACGACGTGCTCAACTTCGACTCCACAGACATCGACAGCATAGATGACGATGCAGGAGATACCGATGAACCAACGCTCATAGGGCACTGGAAATCCACCGCATCTCACGATGTGTGCATGGTAGATACCCCTAAGGGAAACGACAACGAGGAGAAAGGGGATGGAACTGGAGATAGACCCCCCGGAAAGCAATCAAAGCGTCGGCATAAACGCCGACCCAAGCCCCGCCTCGATAAAAACCCAGCCATAGAGCAGGACAAGCCGGTAGGCGACGAGCAAGCCTTAGAGCAGCCGTCCGAACAGGGCAACACCGATAGAGAAACCGAAACCCCCTCCCCTGGCGAAAACGGCATTCCGGACAACTTTACGCCGGATAAGTCCATGGAGCAGAAAAGTCTCCACAAGAGGCTCGTTGCCACTGCACGAAGCCTGAAAAAGCAGAAGCGGAAGCTAAAAACAACGGAAGATGCACTCCGTATTAAATGGAACAAAATAATCAACACCGCAGACAGATACGGCGATGGACGCCGTACTAAAAGCTATCCAAAGAGAAAGCTCCTGCCTGAATTCGACGAAGAGGCCCTAGAGCCCTCGCACTCGAAAAACAAAAAGCCATACGGTCGGATCGACGACCCAATAAGGCAGCAAGTGGCATTGCACTCAAATCGGTATGTGACCCACCTAAGGAGTCGCATCATGGCCCAGCCAGGTCCATTTATGGGCCAAGAAAGCAAGCTCCTGCGAGCAATGCAAAAAGCCATCATCAGAATCCGGCACACCTAAATACAGGGGCGCCGCACACCCCCTATGCTTCACTGATGAGGTTCTGGACTACGAATTTCCAGAGGGATTCAAACCCGTCAACATAGAGGCGTATGATGGAACAACAGACCCCGGAGTCTGGATCGAGGATTATATCCTCCACATACATATGGCTAGAGGAGATGATCTCCACGCCATCAAATATTTACCCCCTAAGCTTAAAGGGCTAGCCTGGCACTGGCTTAAAAGCCTTCCCGAAAACACAATTGGAAGTTGGGAAGAGCTCGAGGATGCTTTCCGAGCAAATTATCAAGGGACCTATGTCCGCCCTCCGGATGCAGACGATCTCAGTCACATAACTCAACAGCACGGAGAATCAGCTCGGCAGTTCTGGAATAGATTCCTTACTAAAAAGAATCAAATAGTCGACTGTCCGGACGCTGAAGCCTTAGCAGCTTCTAGGCATAATGTCCGAGACGAATGGCTCACCAGACACCTCGGCCAGGAAAAGCCAAGAACAATGGCCGCAGTCACAAGCCTCATGACCCGCTTTTGCGCAGGAGAGGACAGCTGGTTGGCAAGATGCAACCCCAGCGACCCAAGTACATCCGAAATCAGGGATGGAAACGGAAAACCGCGACGCAACAAGGATCGTCACCAAATTAAAGAAAAAAGTCCAAAGAGCACGACAGTCAATGCTGGATTCAAAGGCTCGCGACAAAATCAGACAAAGCAACCCCTCCAGGATAATAGGGATGATCCGTCCAACTTAAACAGAATCCTGGACAGGATATGCCAGATACACAGTACTCCGGGGAAGCCTGCTAACCATACCCACAGAGATTGTTGGGTTTTTAAACAATCCGGAAGACTCAATGCCGAACACAAGGGGCTCGACACACCAAGCGAAGACGAGGATGAACCCCAGAAGCAGAGCACCAGGAAACAAAAGAACTTCCCACAAGAAGTAAAAACAGTGAACTTACTTCACGTAACAAAACGTATGGCACCCATAAAGGTACGCACAATACGACCTATCCCCAATGGGTCCCGCCACTGGTTATTAAAACCAATCACTTTCAATCAACTAGACTATTCTAGAAATATCAAAAACGCAGGCTGGACTGCCCTGATAATCGACCTAATAATTGGCGGATTCCAGTTTACAAATGTCCTTATGGACGGCGGCAGTGGACTAAACCTGATATATCAGGACACAATCCATCACTTGGGGCTAAACCCAGCAAGAATCCGCCGCAGCAAAACCTCCTTTCAAGGAGTAGCTCCTGGTCCGGACACCCATTGTATGGGTTTTCTCCGGCTAGAAGTTATATTCGGCTTTGCCGATAACTTCCGTCGCGAAAAGCTGACCTTCCATGTCGTCCCGTTTTCAAGTCGCTATCAAGCACTACTGGGACGCGAAGCTTTCGCTCGCTTTAATGCAATACCGCACTATGCATCTCTCACGCTTAAGATGCCCGGTCCACGAGGCATCATCTCTTTGAAGGGGACGCACTAAAGTGCGCCTCTCCCACGCGGAGGACTGTGCGGCCGCTTAGACAGCCGCATAATAAAATGGCCTCACCAGCCAAAAAACTTTTCGACATAGGTCATTAAAGGCCACGGACCCGGAATAGACTAGTTCAGCACAAGTCCATCATCAACGCAGGCTTAGAGGCCATATACCCCCGTACTAGGGGCTATACGCAGAGACAATAAAGCTCAATTTTACATTTTACTTTATATTTCATTTATTTTAAAACCTTCTGTTCGGCACAACCCGTTTTTAGTTTAGTTCCTCTCTTTTACAGATGAACGTCGTGCGGCGCCCGTCCAGGATACGGCACAACGGAGACACAGGCGCAGACGTGCAGTAGGGACCCGTCCTAAAGGATTCTTTTCAGATTAAGACCCTGCGTAAACCTTTTTTACTGTCTCTTGTTGCAATACATCCCCTGGTTCTTTCCTACATAACCAAGGAGGAGGCTGGCGTCTTGGCATGTGGCCACGTCAGAAATTTTTGCACGTACCTGGACACGAGGGGCTTTTTTAGCAAAGAGTGTTGTTTAGCCCACACTCATAAAGACTGAAGACCCTAGTGAGTGTTCGGCGTCGCGAGTTTTGGCATTATATGCATCAGCTCCGAATCATGTCTTTGGTCAAATGTTGGGTTGCCCGGCTCCTGAGTTCGGCTACCTTACGTTCCGCTCTATCGGCTAAGGTAGCACCAGGAGAACTACTGCAATTGTGCCCCGGTTCGGCCGGGCGAGCACCTCAGTAGAGAAAGCCGAAAACTGACTGTCACGATGTAGCGTGAGACTGGTCAGCCACTCGATGACTTATTGGAATCTATCGGGTTCCTCCGCGTTAACGAAGGGCCGCTTCCCGGTCAGGAACATACGCGCCCCAAACTCGGGTGAGCGCAGTCACCACCAATGGGCTACCTAAATAGTCCCACTGTCAAGCTCCTATGGCTAAGTGAAAGTGTTAAAGCATTATAGTCCGGTTGCCTGGCCCGCTGCGCTATCACCTCCTTTGTGGGACCAAGACGTTGGGTAAGTGTGAAAATGCGTCTTCTGCGAGCACCCCCGCACTATGTGCGTGGGGGTTGAAGCCAACGACTGCAATCTTTCAGATTTTATACATATATTTTAAACGGCCGCACAGGAGGTGTTCACAATACTTGAAGGCACAAGTATAAAAAGGCCACTACAGTTTATAAAGATATTACTTCATCATTACATATGCTATAATAACATAACATCCTTCGAGCACTTCGACTCTATTACACGAGCACCTTCAAGGACATCCTGAAAATAGTGCTTGGAGGATACTCGGCTTTTCTCCAAATCTCGGGATGCAATAACGGTGGTCTCCATCTCTGCCCAGTATGTCTTGACACGGGCAAGAGCCATCCTTGCACCCTCTATACACGCCGACCTCTTCACTTCATTAATGCGTGGCACTGCGTCAAGGAATTGCTGCACCAAACTAAAATAACTCTTCGGCTCCGACCTCCCCGGCCACAGATGACCCTTGACATACTTCATGGCGAGTCCGGACAACCTGTTAAGTTCGGCCCATTGAGCCAAACGATCGTCCACTGCTAGTGGACGCTCTGGATTATGAAATTGCGACCAGAACAGTTTTTCCACTTCACGATCTTCCAGATCTCGGAAGTGTTCGGTTGCATCAGCAGCACTCGCTGCCAAATCCAGATAGGTGTCCTCCACACTCCACATCCGTTCCAACGGAGCAAACTTTGGATCGCAAAATTTTCTCCGCAGCATGAAGGGCTTTCCAGCCGCAATCTGTTCGGCCTCCGCAGCTCCTCCTTCGCAGCTCTCATTGCAGAGCGCGCATCCTTGGCATCAGCAACGGCCTTTTCTAGGACCGCCTGTCTCGCCTGGTCTTCTTTCTCAAGAAGTATGCAACGGTCCGCAGTGCTCTTTAACTTTTCGGCCATAGTGGCCATCTCTTCCTTGCTTCGGCAATGAGAAGCCTGTTCGGCTCTCAGCTCTTCAAGGGCCTTCTTGGCAGCCACATCACTTCTCCTGGCTTCGTCTTTAGCTCGGGCAAGTTCCGCCCTAAGACTCTCCACGGCGGCTGCACCATCTGCGTCAAGCACACATATCGTAAGACGCTGGCATAAAACTTTTCTTATCTAATGTTGCCCGAGGAATCACATACCTTGAGCCTCATCCAACTGCTTGTTAACAAGCGAGAGGTCGGCATCTGCCACGTCCAGTTGCTGCTTTAGTTCGGCAAAACCAGCAGTTCGGATTGATTCCGGACACCCTGCAGCCTACATTAAAAGGCGAAATTTTAGACCTGGGATTATGATCCTCCACGTGCCGTCATTTCTTGACGACATGCAGAGTCTCAGGGGCTACTATCTACATAGGGCGCATCTTATTTACGCGCAATTGACAAAAGTATACATTATCCAATGTACCTCAAAACCCGTCAATAAACTTTCGACGGCCTCACGCAGTCCGCTTTCCGCGGACGAAATCCTTTCAATCACCGTGCCCATTAATGCATGGTGCTCCTCTGAAATAGAAACTCGCCCTAGCAGAACCTTCAGCTCCTCCGGCCGAGCACCAGATGGTGCGGGACTCGTCCCATGGCCTCTTTCGAAGGCCGGACGCGGAGAACTTCGGGGGGCCGCATCGCTATCTTCCGCCCCTGCCGAACTCGGAGAAACCCTCTGTGACGACACCTCAGGGTCGCCCGCCTCGCTAGGCGGCCCAGCAGAAGGAGGCATCCCGCTCTCCATCATCTCCGGAAGAAGATCCCCCGAAGACGAGCTCTGCTGAGAAGGGCTGAGGTCCGAACTACAAGGTAAGAATTCGGTTAAAATTCTCAGATATACATCATGGATTTCTCTCATCCCTCGAAAGGAAAATCTTTCTCTACTTACGGCTCGTTGGAGGGCTGATCCCCTTGAGTACGCAGTCCGGCCGAGGAGCTCCCCGGCGCTGGACCCTCTGACGAGGATCTTTTCCCCCGCTTCGAGGCCACTGTCTTCGGATCATCAGAGGCGGCTCTCTTCTTTTCCCTAGGAGAGGAATCGTCGGTTCCTCCCTTCGGAACAGCCTCCTTCGAGGAGGCCGTAGTTTCCTTGTCCTCCCTCTTGCTTCCCTCCAAAGGCGCTACCTCTAGCATCCTGACTAGCACGGGATCCGGCCTGGTTTCGGGAAGGGGAGCCGGACACCTTATCAGCTTCGTCTTAGCTATCCACTCCTATTTAAAAGGGGAGCTCTGTTAAGGGCATGTTAATTATGCGGATAGAAGGTCCGGGCACAAGGTTACTTACTTGAGTATCCGGGCGATTGCGGCTTAGGCCTGCGTCCTCGGTCAAATCCGGACACACTTCTTGTGATCCGAAGAACAGTTTATACATCTCCGTGTGCGTCGCGCTCATAAAATCCCGGAGAGCTCGTGGTCCCTCTGGATTGAACTCCCATAGGCGAAGGGGGCGACGTTTGCCGGGCAGTGTCCGACGAATCAGCATGACTTGTGTCACCTTGACCAGGTTGAGGTCTCCTTTCAAGAGATCCTTAATGCGGCCCTGCAGCAAGGGTACGTCTTTGGGCAAACCCCAATCTAACCCTATGTTGATCCACGACGCTCGCCGTGGTGGGGGACCCGAGCGAAAGGCAGGACGCGCCACCCATGTGGTGCCCCGAGGAGCGGTGATATAAAACCACTCTTGTTGCCACAAGCCAAGCTCCTCTTGAAAAGAGCCCTCGGGCCATGGAGCATCAGCATTTCTTCTTATGACAGCGCCTTTGCACTCTGCATGTCGCCCCTCGATTATCTTCGGCTCCACTTTGAAGGTCTTAAGCCATAATCCGAAGTGAGGGGTAACATGGAGGAACGCTTCGCACACTACGATAAATGAGGAGATATGGAGGATGGACTCCGGAGCTAAGTCATGAAAATCCAGCCCGTAATAAAACAACAGTCCCCTCACAAAGGGATCCATGGGGAAGCCCAACCCTCGGAGGAAGTGAGACATGAACACCATGCTCTCGCCGGGCTGGGGACTGGGAATAACCTGTCCTTGAGCAGGCAACCTATGCGAAATCTCGTTGGTCAGGAACTTAGCCTCCCTCAACCTTAATACATCCTCCTCTGTGACGGAGGAAGGCATCCATCGGCCTTGCAGGTTAGAACCAGACATTGTCGAAAGTCCGAAGCGCCTGGAATCTGAAGCTTGGGGTGTTGGAACTAGAGGCGACAGGCGAACTCATTTGAGATTAAGAAAAGGAGCGAGGCCTTGGTCTCTTTATAAGAGGCTGAATACCAAGAGTCCTCCCCGTAACCGTTTTGACTCACCTTTAATTAAGGGAACGTGCTAACGGGCACGATTGGGTTACCCACGTCCGTATTGATGAGAATCCCGTTAAAAGGGGCACACGATCTCTGCTTTGACAAGACGTGCCAAGGAAACCGCCTCGCTAAACGCGCTGAGGTGGAAAAGTAAAAACAATTTGTATAAAGAGCTTGGCCGCAGTGTGTTGACGCACTGCGGAGTACGTCAGCAGATTTGATTTGTGTTAATATTATTCTCTCTATGGCAATATGTGGAAACTTATTTTTGCAGAGCCGGACACTATTTTTGGTGTTTGCAATCTTCTATGAAGGACTTGGAGGAGGAACCCGCCTTGCAATGCCGAAGACAATCTGCGCGCCAGACTCGTCGTCATTGAAGCCTGGTTCAAGGGCTACTGAGGGAGTCCTGGATTAGGGGGTGTTCGGGAAGCCGTACTATACCTTTGCTGGAGTCCTGGACTATGAAGATACAAGATTGAAGACTTCGTCTCGTGTCCGGATGGGACTTTCCTTGGCGTGGAAGGCAAGCTAGGCGATGCGGATACTCAATATCTCCTACCAATGTAACCGACTCTGTGTAACCCTAACCCTATCCGGTGTCTATATAAACCGGAGGGTTGTAGTCCGTAGCAGGGATCATCATCATACACAATCATACCATAGGCTAGCTTCTAGGGTTTAGCCTCCTTGATCTCGTGGTAGATCTACTCTTGTACTACCCATATCATCAATATTAATCAAGCAGGAGTAGGGTTTTACCTCCATCGAGAGGGCCCGAACCTGGGTAAAAACATCGTGTCCCTTGTCTCCTGTTACCATCCGGCCTTGATGCACAGTTCGGGACCCCCTACCCGAGATCCGCCGGTTTTGACACCGACACATATGTTTCATGCTATGGTTAGGTTTACCTTAATACTTCTTTTGTAGTTGTGGATGCTTGCAATAGGGGTTAATCATAAGTGGGATGCTCGTCCAAGTAAGGACAGCACCCAAGCACCGGTCCACGCACATATCAAATTATCAAAGTACCGAACGCGAATCATATGAACGTGATGAAAACTAGCTTGACGATAATTCCCATGTGTCCTCGGGAGCGCTTTTCTCTATATAAGAGTTTGTCCAGGCTTGTCCTTTGCTTCAAAAAGGATTGGGCCACCTTGCTGCACTTTATTTACTTTTGTTACTTATTGCTCGTTACAATTTATCCTATCACAAAACTATCTGTTACCTATAATTTCAATGCTTGCAGAGAATACCTTGCTGAAAACCGCTTGTCATTTCCTTCTGCTCCTCGTTGGGTTTGACACTCTTACTTATCTAAGGGACTACGATAGATCCCCTATACTTGTGGGTCATCAAGATTCTTTTCTGGCGCCGTTGCCGGGGAGTGAAGCGCCTTTGGTAGGTGCAATTTGGTAAGGAAAAATTTATATAGTGTGCTGAAATTTACTGTCACTTGTTACTATGGAAAGCAATCCTCCGAGGGGCTTGTTCGGGGTATCTTCACCCTGACCAGTAGAGCAAAGAGTTTCTCCTCAACCTACTGAACCTACTGAAAATGAAAATGTCTACTTTGAAATTCCTTCGGGTATGGTAGAAAAACTGGTAGCTAATCCTTTTGTAGGAGATGGAACATTACATCCTGATGAGCACCTAATATATGTGGATGAAGTTTGTGGATTATTTAAGCTTGCAGGTATGCCCGATGATGTTATTAAGAAGAAGGTCTTCCCTTTATCTTTGAAGGGAGATGCATTGACATGGTATAGGCTATGTGATGATATGGGATCATGGAACTACAAACGATTGAAATTGGAATTTCATCAGAAGTTTTATCCTATGCATCTTGTTCATCGTGATCGTAATTATATATATAATTTTTGGCCTCGCGAAGGAGAAAGCATCGCTCAAGCTTAGGGGAGGCTTAAATCAATGTTATATTCATGCCCAATCATGAGCTCTCAAGAGAAATGATTATTCAAAATTTTTATGCTCGGCTTTCTGATAACAATCGCACCATGCTCGATACTTCTTGTGCTCACTCTTTTATGATGAAGACTATTGAATTCAAATGGGATTTATTGGAAAGAATTAAATGCAACTCTGAAGATTGGGACCTCGACGAAGGTAAGGAGTTAGGTATGACACCTAAGTTTGATTGTGTTAAATCTTTTATGGATACCGATGTTTTATGTAAATTTAGCACTAAATATGGACTTGACTCTGAGATAGTAGCTTCTTTCTGTGAATCTTTTGCTACTCATGTTGATCTCCCTAAGGAGAAGTGGTTTAAATATCATCCTCCCAGAGAAGTAAAAGTAGCTGCACCTATTAAAGTTGAAGAAAATACTATCACTTATAATGATCCTATTGTCCCATTATATCTTGTGTGGTTTCTCAACATAGGTAGTAGGAACAATAGGATCATTATATTGGTCCAAGAAAGAATTGGTCCAGCTAATATTGCAAAACACTGTTAATAGGTCTAGAAAGAATTGGTCCAAGAAACTTGATGATGCATTATGGGCTTATAGAACTGCATATAAAAATCCTATGGGTATGTCTCCGTATAAAATGGTTTATGGAAAAGCATGTTACTTACCTCTCGAACCAGAACATAAGGCTTATTGGAATATTAAAGAGCTCAATTATGATTTCAAACTTGCCGGTGAGAAGAGGTTATTTGACATTAGCTCACTTGATGAATGGAGAACCCAAGCTTATGAAAATGCCAAGTTGTTTAAAGAAAAAGTTAAAAGATGGCATGACAAAAGAATACAAAAGCGTGAGTCTAATGTAGGTGATTATGTATTATTATACAACTCTTGTTTAAGATTTTTTGCACGAAAACTTCTCTATAAATGGGAAGGTCCTTACATTATTGAGGAGGTCTATCGTTCCGGTGCCATAAAAATCAACAACTTTGAAGGCACAAATCTGAAGGTGGTGAACGGTCAAAGAATCAAACATTATAACTCAGGTAATCCAATAAATGTTGGAACCAATGTTATTGAAACCGTAACACCGGAGGAATACATAAGGGACACTTTCCGGAATGTTTCAGACTCCGAAAAAGAATAGGTATGTGGTACGGTAAGTAAACCGACTCCAAAACAGTTCTAATGACAATTTTTCTCCGTTTTGGAATATTTAGAAAAATAGAAAAATAAGAAGCAGTCCGGGAAGGACACGAGGCCTCCATGAGGGTGGAAGGCGCGCCCCTACCTTATGGGCACCTCGTGCACTCTCCGGACTCCGTTTTCTTGCATGATACGTATTAAAATTTATTATATCATCTCTCGAAGGTTTTGAACACCGCATCATGCAATTATCCTCTGTTCTTGTTTCGAGCTGTTTTCTATCAAGGTTGTCAAGGCCAGGCATCATGTCGTCCCCCTCCTCCAACAATGGTGACAACGATGCTTGGCTAATGAAGATAGAGCTGAAGAGGGAAGAACCCATGGAGATAAACAAGGATGAAGGGGTCAAGAAGGCCACGGAGGACCAAGTTCCGGCAACAGAAGACATCCTTCAACCTGATCACAATCTTCTTACCCCAACTAAGATGGAAGCTTTCAAGATGATTGAGTTAGCTCGTATACAAAACAAGTATCTCACACGTGAAAATATTTTGTTGAAGGAGCATATCGTTGCACCCAAGGGCATTACACTACAAAAAAATACACTTCCGTGATGATACGTGTTTGTCACAGTAGGTCGCGTTTTTTTGTCATGCATGTACATCCATGACAGATTTATGACAGAATCAAGATAGTCATACCTGTGCTGTCGTAGAAGTGTTCCATGACATTACCAAAATTATCATCACGGAAGTGTCAACTTCCATGACGATAAATCGCGCGTCACAGAAGTGCTTTCGTCAAGGGTGACCGACACGTGGCATCCACCGTAACGGAATGCCGTTAAGCTATCGGGTCGGGTTTTGGATCCGATAACCCGTTAACAGCCCCGACCAATGGGGATTTTCCATGTGTAAAATCATCATTGGCTAGAGGAAACATGTGTCGGCTCATCGTTGGGGCAGATGTCATCCACTCACTGGACAGAAGGCGCCTATGATATGTCGACACGTGGCACGGCCGAACAAGTTTAAATGGGTTGGCCCAACTAAAGGCCCACAAGATTTTGCGGACCATAATGGGCTGGCCCAGCTAAAGGCCCACGAGATTTTGCGGACCATAATGGGTTGGCCCAGCTAAAGGCCCACAAGATTTCACGAGCCATAATGGGCCGGCCCAGGTAAAGGCCCACAAGATTTTTGTGTGCCATAATGGGCCGGCCCAGGTAAAGGCCCACAAAATTCTTGCGGATCATAATGGGCCGGCCCAGCTAAAGGCCCACGAGATTTCACCGACATTAATGGGCCAGCCCAGCTGTAGGCCCACAAGATTTTGAGGACCCTAGTAGGCCGACCCATTAACTAGCTGCCATGTTTTGGGCCAAATGCTGGCCCATATTTGATCCGGTCCATTAATGGCCTTCCACTTTTTGGGCCTAATAATGGCCCATATAAGATCCGGCCCGTTAAAAGCATCCCACTTTCTGGGCCAAATCACGGCCCAGATCAGGTCCGGCCCTTTAAGAGGCTTTGGGCTCAATTATTGGCCATATCAGATTCGGCCCGTTAACTGGACGCTATGCTTTTGGGGCCAGTTGCTAAAGGCCCATTTAGTAATTCGGCCTGATATTAGTTTCGGCCTGTTAAGGGCCCGTTTAACATTTCGGCCCTATATTAATTTCGTCCTGTTAAAAGCCCGTCATATAGTTGGGCCTAACTACGGCCCGGTTTGCATCCAGCCTGCTCGCAGCCAATATCTGATTGGGCCAAACAAGGACCGAGACAACTTTGGCCTGTTAAAAGCCCGTGATTTGATTCGCACAATCATGGGCCGGGGTCCATTTCGGGCTGCTACTGCGAGGCTCATGTGGGGGTGCAGCCTTCAGTGGCCTTGCTGCGCCACTACTTCTACATCCGGACTTCTCGTGGTTCCCCTTCTGCGTGCGCGAGCTTCGTCGCGTGCGGCAGTGCCATGGCCATTTCGAATCCGAGGAAGAGGATCGAGGGCTTCCGGAGTAAGTGGGTTTTGGTAGACGCCGGGCGCATCCATCCTCGGCTGATCCTTCCCACGGAGCCGGCCGTGAGTTCTAGCCACTGGTGCCGAGCGGAGCCCACGGATCCGCGCGCGAAGTCGATGTTGGCGAAGATGGACGCTGACCTGAAGCCGGCCAGCATGGCGGCGGCGAAGCTGACCGGGGCGTCGCTGCTGAGGGAGTTCCTGGAGCACCAATTGGCTCCGCTTCGGCAGTATTCTCCCCCAATGTGGAGGCCTCATACGAGCCCCGCAGCTGTGGGCGAAGAGGATGTGACCGTGGTTCTCCAATCCCTGGTCGGGGGCGAGGTAGCAAGGTTGGAGGGCGCACCCTCGCCCCTGTTCTTTCGCGATGATTGGGAGCAAGTGGTGGAGTCCATGCCCGTCTTCAACGGGGTCGGGCCCGTGCCCGTGGTGGCCCCCGAGGGACCTGTGGACATGTCTTCCGGCGACTCCAGCGGAGAGGGGGGCGAAGAGGAGCGGGAGGAAGGTCTTGACTCCGAGGCAACCGACGGAGAGTCTAGGGCTCCCCCTCCCCAGTGCAAGCCCCGCACTCTCCGCCTCTCGCCGAGCGATGATGATGATGACGACGATGACGTGCTGGGCAGCGGGAGCTCGCCCCCGGTCCCGAAGAAGGGCAGGACCGGGTTGATTCCCCGCGGGTCCGTCCTAACTCCGGGGCGAGCCGCGGACGTGCCTTCTGCTCCCGAGGTCGACCCCTCCATCCGGCTCTCAGGCTTCAAGTATGGCCGGAGGTAGCTAGAGCTTTCTGGCGACGACCCGTAAGTGCTTGATCCTTGATCCTTTGTTTCTTGTTCCGCCGCCGAGGCGTGATGATTGCTTCTCTTGAGTAGGCTGGCGCCCATGGCAAAGAAGCTGAGGGGAGCTCCTGAGGCCTCATCTACGGCGGCGCCTCCGCCTGCGGGGGAGGGTGACCATGATGCGTGAGCCTCTCCTGCCCGCTCGTCCTTGCGGGGCTTGGCTGATCTGGCTGGGGCGACAGCCCCCATAGCTCAAGTGACCCCCGAGGTGCCCTTGTCTGGCGCCGCTGCTACGGCTGGGGAGGCGCAGCGGACTCCGCCTCGGGACACTGCGGCCCTGCCGCCGCTATCTTCTCCTCCTGTTCCACCGACCGCTGCTTCCCCAACTCCTCCTGTTGTCTTGGAGCGCACCGATGTTTCTCCGCCTTCTTCTTCCATCCTGGAGCGCGCCGTTGCTGAACTGGACCGGCTGCGGCAGGATCTTCTCGGCGCCGCCCCTCGCCTGGTGGCCGGGCGCCTGGAACTGGCTTCGGGGTGGATTCGCTCCAATGCCTCGATTCGGGCGGCGTTGGTTCAGGCCTCAACGGCCTGTGACGAAGAGAGGGAGGCCACCCTCGAGGCGAAGGCTACCCGTGACGCGGCCCTAGGAGAGGTGGTTGGAGTCCGTGGTCGCTGCAAGGAGTTGGAGGACGAGCTGCAAGGCTTGCGAGGCCAGCTTGCGGAGGAGTTCCGCCTTCGCCAGGAGCAGGAGAAGGGGGCGAAGGCTCGCGAGGCGGTGCTTGAGGACCGGGAGGCCAAGCTCAAGAGGCGCCGCGGCCACCTAAGCACGTTGAAGAAGGAACTGGAGGTGACGAAGGCCGAGCTGGACGCCAAGGCCCGGGTCCTCGCCGAGGATCGCGTGGCCTTCGCGGACATGGAGAAAGATGCCCGAGCTTCGCTAAAGACGCTTTACGAGAGCGGCCTGGATAGCCCGCTAGCCGGTGACGGGGACGGCCCTGCCAAGCTGCTTCCCTTCCTAGTTAAAGCCCTTGGGGACGTCGCCCTTGGCCTCGCCCCCACGGCTGAGGCCGAGGTGCATGTCCTGTCTTCTGCAGCGCTGACGCGGGTCTTCGCCCACATCTACCTTCGCGATCCCAGCGCCGACCTCGACAGCCTGCTGGAGCTGGTGAGCGGCGAGGGTGCTGCCGCTGCTGTCGAAGCCGTGAAGGGGCGCGCGGAGGCACTGTTGGGGAAGTTCCGGGCCTTCAGCACTAGGCCAAAGCAAGGAGCTGCCGGCCCTGATGCTCCACGAGGCGAAGCCACTCCACGCAGCTCCACCGCCGACAAGTGACTTCGCTATCGTTCCTGTTCTTCTTTTAGTTCCTGCACATGCACCACGCCTCGGGGAGGCATTTAAACTTGCGCTTGGTACTGAGACGACAGTATGGACTGTAATATTTGCTTTTAAGTTCCTTGAATGTTCCTTGAATTTTATGTTCTTCTTCCCTACTTGCTTGTGTTCTACGCCGGCGGAGCCCGGCCCCGCGCGTGCCTCACCCAGCATTAGCCCCGACCGAAAACCAGGACGGGACCAAAGGAGTGAGGGGCTACGTGACAAGTTAGGCTCCTAAGTCGCGATGCTCAGGAGTCCCCCTTGGCGCACGAACAACAAGTAGGGAAGCGTGATGTAGGTGTATCTTCCGTTCTACGTCTGCAGAGCCCGACTCCGCGCGTACCTCACCCAGCATAGCCTTTCGGAACTAAGGAGTGAGGGGCTACGGAGCCAGTTAGGCTCCTGAGTCGCGATGCTCAGGAGTCCCCCTTGACGCGCGAACAGCGGGTGATGAGGCGAGATGTAAGCGGGGCTACCGTTCTACGTCTGCAGAGCCCGGCCCCGCGCGTACCTCACCCAGCATAGCCTTTCAGAACTAAGGAGTGAGGGGCTATGGGACCAGTTAGGCCCCTGAGTCGCGATGCTCAGGGGTCCCCCTTGACGCTCAAACAGCCTTCATACATTGGCTCCGCTCGGGGAGAGACGCGCGACGAACCAGGCCCGAGGGGCCTGGCTGGGCGGCGTACGCCTGGGCGTGACCCAGTCGTAGCCCCCGTGCCTAGCCCGCTCACGCGGCGCTCCCGAGGGGAGGCATTGCGATGAGGCCAGCCACTGAGCTCTGGGCTCCCTGAGGTTGACGCGGCCCGGAGGCCACCCTCAGTTTTTTATCACCGGCGCGGAGCATAGCGCTTCCGTATGTGTACAGGCATAGCCTCTCCTCGGCAGTGTCGTCAGCCAGCGCGGAGCATGGTGCTTCCACTGGTACGTGGGAGGGGGCTCCCCTCCGGGAGGAGCCCCCGGGGCGTGTACAACCCCGCCCTGACACGTGTCCGGCACGGTAGGGCTAGCTGAGGTGTATCTGGGCACCCGTGAGCCAGCGCGGGACTCACGAGGCCCTACCTTTAGGCGGGTTACGCCTGGCACTGGGCCGTATCTTGAGATGTGTTCCTTCAAAATTTTGTTAGATGCCGGCACTCTACGTCCTCGGGTCCCGGCCCTCGAGCTTGTCTCAGCCGTCGCTGGTATGCCAGGTCGCGATGCCGTGGACAAGGCCAGAGGGTGAGGGCTGGAGAGCCAGTAGGAGCCCTGAGTCGCCATGCTCAGGCACCCCCCTTTAACGTGCAAGTGGTCGACATGGAGAAGAAGAGGTGCCGTGGACGGCATCAAGTAATCAAGCATGACAGGCGAATGCATGATTGGAAATAAACGCAGGGGAGATACACGTCGCTGGGCCTAGCCCGAGCAGCTTGGGGATGATGCAGCCCGAGGGGCGCCCCCAGCAAAGCTAACGACTGAAGGAAATAAAAAGGGATACATGCCACGGGGACGGACCCATGCGGCCTGGGAGTGACGCAACCCTGGGAGGGTGCTCCCAGCTGGGAATGAAACTTGAAAGATGTCACCTGAAGATGTCGTCGGTGAAGTGGCGTCGGTGCAGCAGACTCGGTGGGCTGCGGAAGCCGATCGTCACGAGCCCCCAGGCCCTGGGGCCTCGGGAGGCTCCGGAGGCACTGATGGCTCCTCGCGGGCTGTCTCCATCTCCGCCAGAGCCGCAGAACGCCTGTCTTCCTGAGCCTCCAAGATGCCCCTCATGAGGCGCTGGTACGCCGCAGCCATGCTCGGCAGGCCGTAAGGCATGCGAACATAGCTGTGGGGCGGTCCTCCGCAGCACCCCACTTGGGAGGGCCAGAGGCGCTCCGTCGTGGCGATCTGATTGAGCCTTGGTACGTCGATGCAGACGCGTAGCCCACCATCCTCGCCTGGATGTGGAGCCACAGCTGGTGGACGACGACAACCTCTCATGATCCTTGACTCCTGTAGTTCTTGAATGGCCTTGTTAACGAACTCCTGCCGGTCTGACCTTCCTCGCCCGGCTCCTTCTCGAGGGAATCGCGCTTCGAAGCATGACTCCACATGGTGCCCAAGCGCCTCCCTCATGACCCTGGCAAGGTCGGTGGCCCTCCAGGTGAGAGCCCCCGAGCCCTGCCTGAGGAGGGCGCCGGGCATGCTTTCCTATGCGATGGAAGGAGGGTACCCCTGAGCAGACACGGGCCCTGAAAGGCCTGCCTCCTGAGGGACTGAGCCTGGTGACGTCTTCTTCTTCTTGGGGGTGGTCTCAGGAAGCCTCCTGCTTCCGCGATCTGGGTCTTCTAGCGACGCAGCCTGAAAGGCTCGCTCCAGGGAACAAACTGCGTCCTTCTCTTCACAGGGCGTCGTGATGACGCCGTCACTTCCTGGCATTTTGAGGACGTTGTAGCCGTGGTGGGTCACAGCCATGAAATTGTCCAGCGCTGGGTACTCGAGGATGGCGTTGTACGGCAGGCGAATGTGGGCGACGTCGAAGTCGATGAGCTCGGTGCGGTAGTTGCTACGGGCCCCGAAGGTGACAGGGAGGCGGACTTGGCCAATTGGGACTGTGGAACCGTCAGCGACTCCGGAGAAAGGCTTGGTTGGCTGAAGCTGGTCATAGGGCACTTGGAGGTTGTTGAATGTTTCCACGGATAAGACATTGAGCCCTGCTCCACCATCGATGAGGGTCCTGGTGACCAGAACATTGCTGATGACTGGGGAACAAAGCATCGGGAGGACTCCGGCTATGGCCGCGCACTTGAGCTGCTCTGCCGAGCTGAACGTGATGGCGCACGCTGACCACCTGAGGGGGCGCGTTGCTTCGAGCTTGGGGAGGACTGCATTCACTTCGCGGGGAAACTGCTTGAAGATACGTTGAGAGGCTGGGGCTTGAGCTCCGCCCAGGATGCAGGCGATTGCGCGCGGCTCTTGGAAGCCCCCAGCCCCCTCGTCTTGGTGGCGGTCTTCGTTCCTCCTTGGCTGAGGCGGTAGCGATGGCAGGCCTGGATTGCCGTGAGGGCGATCCTCACGAGGCTGATCCCTCCAGTCCCCCTCGCCAGGCGGGTCCCGCCAGCGGTCCTCGCGAGGTTGGTCGCGCCACCCTTGGCGCGGGCCACGATCTTCCCAGCGTCCTGGGTTTCTTCCTCCTCCTCGGCCGTAGCCCCTGTCAGCACGGTCAGGGCGACGGCCGACTCTTCCTTCTCGCACGGCGCGGAGTTCTTGGCATTCGTTGGTGTTGTGGGTGTGGAGGTCGTGGTACACGCAGTACCGGCTGCCCCTGGAGGATTCGGGCAGATCCTTGCCCCGCTTGGTGTCTGGTTCCGCCACGAGTACGGCAGCCCCCTTGCGCTTCATGTCCTTGGCCTGGGGCTTCTTCTCTTCTGGGTCTGTGGCGGGCAGCTCAAGGAGGGAGAGGCGTCCCTCCTCAGCCCTGGTGCACTTGGTCGCCAAGTTGAACAGCTCCAGGAAGGTGCAGAGGTCTTCATGCATCGCCAGCTCCTCCTTCATCTTGACATCGCGCACGCCATCGGAGAAGGCCGAAATGATGGCTTCCTCGGACACCTTGAGGATCTTGAGGCGCGCGCTGTTGAAGCGCTGGATGTACTTTTGTAGGGTCTCCCCAGGTCGCTGCTTGATGCGGCGCATGTCGCTCACGACAGGAGGCCGGTCGCGGGTACCTTGGAAGTTGGCGATGAAGCGAGTACGCATCTGGTCCCAGGAGGAGATCGTGCCTGGGGCCAGGTTCAGGAGCCAAGTGCGAGAACCTTCCTTCAGCGCCATGGGGAACCAGTTCGCCATGACCTTTTTGTCCCCGCTGGCAGCTTCGATTCCCAGCACGTAGAGCTGGAGGAACTCTACGGGATAAGTTGTGCCGTCGTAGCGAGGGGGCAGGTCCGGCTTGAACTTGCCGGGCCATGCGACACTGCGCAGCTCGGTGGTGTAGGCGCGGCAGCCTGCGGTGGCCACGGGAGGCTTCGGTTGAAGGAGAGCTTGGCCTTGCGGGTCCCCTTGCACTGCTGCTGGGAGCAGCGCGGGGTCTTGACGCACCGGAGCCGGAGCGGGGTCTCGGCGAGCAGGAGCTGGCAGCGCCCGGGCAGCCTCTTGCGGTCGAGGGACTTCTTGGCAACTCCGTTCCTGCTGGGCTGGCACCTGACGGAGCGGGTTTTGCCCTGGGGCCGCGCGCCTTGGAACCATGGCGTCTTCTTGGAAAGGAGGCGGCTGGTACGCCCCCGGAGCTTCATTGCCCACGCGGGGCGGAGTGCGGCGCAGCGGTGCGGACGGTGCGGGAGAGCCCCCTGCGGCGCGGACAAGCTCGGCGACGTGGTCGAGCCACTCCTCGTAGACGTCGTCGACGGGGCGATAGCGCAGGAGCTCGTTCGCCGCGATGAGCGCAGCTCGAGCCTCCAAGGGTGCGCGGAGCGCGCGGGACGAAGAGCCGGCCGGGGTGAGTGACGGAGTAGCGGTGCGGCCGTCTTGCCGCACAGACGGGTGCTGAGACAATGCTTGCTGCTCGTTCCCCGCCGGGCCGGTGGCGGCGTTGACGGCGGGCGACGGAGAACGACGAGGACGCCCACCGACGGGGGCCGTCTGGGCGACGCGGGAAGCGATGGCGGCCCGACGCTCGGCGCGGGCCCGACGAGCGTCAGACATGGATGTGACGGTCGGAGGAGAGCGGAGCGGTGGAAGACAGATTCTGGCGCACCCCTACCTGGCGCGCCAAATGTCGGATCACGGGTTCCGGCAGACCCTTAAGGTTCGAACTCTAGGGTGCGCACGGAGGATATGCCCTCTACCTCTTCGTCTCGCAAGGATCTAAAATACAGAATGAACAACACAAGAGACACAGGGTTTATACTAGTTCGGGCCACCATTGTGGTGTAATACCCTACTCTAGTTTGTGGTGGGTGGATTGCCTCTTGGGCTGATGAGGATGAACAGTACAAGGAAGAACAGCCTCGCGAGGGTCTGTTCTTGACTAGGGGATGAACTGTTGGGGGAGTTCAATCGCCCTTCTCTCTCTATCTCTACTTGTTCTCTGCTTGCTCTGAATACTCTTTGATCTCTAGAAGTCAAGATATCAGATGCCGAGGTGCCTCTACCCTGGGGGTGGCTAGTCCTATTTATAGGCAAAGGCCCTGGGCCTCTTCCCAAATATTTGAGCGGGAAGGGCGCCAACAATTGGCCAATTCGAAGGGGAACATCTGGTACACTTATCCTGACTAAAGTTGGTCTTCGCCTGCCAAAGGCCCTGTGGTGACGCCGTTCTGGGCTCCATGGTGACCTCCTTCCCACCGTTGGACTGGTCTTGGTCTTGTTGCACCGAAATGGGTGCCTTTGCTTGATCCTCTCGCCTGCGCTTGCCCCCTTTGCACCAAAGAGGAAAGGGGAACGTTGCGCGGGCTGGCGCCCGCCTTCCAACCTCGATCATCATGGCTTGCGTCATGGGCACCTCGCGAGGTACCACGCCTTGATCTCTCCGCCTCCTCGCGAGCCAGCCTGAGGAGGCCGCGCCTGAGGAAGCGTCGTGTCGTCCGCCCCGCGAGGCTTGGCCCCTCGTAAGGGTCTTGAGTCTTGTGTTGATGAAGATGGGCCACGCTAGGCCCCCATTTGAGCCACGCCGTAGGCCGCAGGCAGGCAAGTCTGGGGACCCCCGTTCCCAAAACGCCGACAACCGTATTTCGAGAGAAAAACGTCCCCCCCCCCCGCTGTCAGCTCGAACCCACCGGAAGTGCCTCCTTATTATGCACAAAAAAATGAATACTCCCCCGGCTAGCTGGGACCCACCTTGGTGGAAGGCTGACTTGTGGGCCTACTAAGTTGACGGGGACGAAGGGCTTTGTGAACTTAGTCAATATGAACGATTCTAGCTCCAGTGACCGTACGATGTCCTTCCAACGGTTGTAGTGCTTCTTCAACCACTGGTCTTCTTGCTCCAGCCGCCCAAAGCAGCGCCGGTCGTGCCGCATGCTCCTGCCTCCCATGGACGGCAGTGCTACTGCGGAGGCCTCACCGCCCCCTACTATTCCCACCGCTGGCCAGGCCCTGCGGCGACGGCAGCCTCACACCGCAGCCGAACCAGTGAACCCTCATACTCCTCTCCGTGCGGGCTTCTACTGCCGCGTCTTCCCCGGCTCCGCGTCGTCCCCTTCCTAGGCCTCGCCGTCGTCCACCGTCGTGGTGCTCTCCGTGCAGTGTGGTCAACATGGTCAAGGAATGACTTCCATCGGAAGAGAACTGTACGTGGAGAGGCTGACAGCTGGGTCCATGGCCACAGCCCAGTTTTTTTGTGATTTGCCAAGTAAGTCGCTTTGTCAGGCCTATTGGGCTACAAATCTTTTAAGACAAGGAGAGCTTTCATTCGGCTGGCCGAGAAAATGTCCCACTAGTAATGATAAATGGGTTGTACATTTTTGAAACACATCAAACCGGCAATTAGTTTCAAATATCTTTTTTTCATTTTGAGATCTTAAATTACATTAATTTTATGCGTGGAGAATTTGTTGGATTTTATATTGATATACATTTATTTTTAAAATCAGTTTGAATGTGAGTCAAAATTTCGGGATTAAAAACAGTTCGGACCGCACCGAGATATGCAAATTTTCGTATAATTTTTTAACCGTGGCCACAATATGGGCTGTAATGCTAACAAAAAGAATATGGGCTCCAAAAAAACCTTAATAATTAGCAAATGGGCTGTAAATTATTAGAAATAATGGCAGATGGGTTGTATGCTGTTTTCCACATATTTGAGGCTTTCCTAAAAAAAGGTTGACGCACAAGCAGTGACTGTTGGATGGCCATCCAACGGCCGTCGTGCTTCTTCAATCTCTGCTCTTCCTGCTCCAGCCGCTTAAACAGGCGCCGGCGGGACTGCCTGCTCCCTCCTCCCCGCGGCCGGCTCTGCTGCCGCGCAGGCCTCACTGCCCCACTGTACTCCCATTGTTGGCCTAGCCATCCCTCTACTCACCCACACCTGCTGTTATTCTCCGGCGACGGCAGACAAACCAGTAAACCCTCTTACAGTTGTACTCCCCTCTGCGTGGGGAACAACTGTCGAGTCTTCCCTGCCTCCGTGTCGTTCCCTTCCTAGGCCTCGCCGTCGTCCACTGCCCTGGTGCTCTCGGCGCGGCCTGGTCAACGTGGTCAACGACCGACGTGCATCTGAAGTGGACTGTACGTGGAGAGGCCGACAGCTGGGTCCACGACCGCACGCAAGGAAATGACTCCTTATTATGCCAAAATAATGATTCCTCCACCTGACATCAAGGACCCACCGAAAGGGCCTCTATATTTCGTGAAAAAACGTTATCGCCGCTGACAGCTCGGACCCACCAGCTATATCTTCGCACGCAAGGAAGTGCCTCCTTATTACGCAGAAAAAAGTGAATACAACCCCTGTTAGCTGGGACCCAGTATAGTGGCAGGCTGACTTGTGGGCCTACTAAGTTGACGGGGACGGAGGGCTTTGTCAACTTAGTCAATATGCACGATTCTAGCTCCAGTGACCGTACGATGTCCATCCAACGGCCGTAGTGCTTCTTCAACCTCTGGTCTTCTTGCTCCAGCCGCCCAAACCAGCGCCGGTCGTGCCTCGTGCTCGTGCCTCCCGTGGCCGGCTGCGATGCGGCGGAGGCCTCATCGCCCCCTACTACTCCCATCGCTGGCCAGGCCATCCCTCTATTCACCCACACCCCCTGTTATTCTGCAGTGACGGCAGCCTCACACCGCAGCAAACCAGTGAACCCTCGTACTCCTCTACGCATGGGCATCCACTTCCGCGTCTTCCCCGGCTCCGCGTCGTCCCCTTCCTAGGCCTTGCCATCGTCCACCGCCCTGGTGCTCCTGGCGCGGCGTGGTCAACATGGTCAAGGAACGGCTTCCATCGGACATGCACTGTACATGGAGAGGCTGACAGCTGGGTCCACGGCCGTAGCAAGGAAGTGCCTCCTTATTACGTGCAAAATAATTATTCCTCCACCTGACAGCGGGGACCCACCGGACGGGCCACCGTATTTTGCAAAAAACGTTTGCCCCTGACTGCTGGGACCCACCAGCTACATCTTCGCACGCAAGGAAGTGCATCTGGGTTAAAAAACAATTCATCCCCCTGACTGTTGGGACCCACCAGCTACATCTTCGCAGGCAAGGAAGTGCCTGATAGTCGGGACACACCTGGTCGAAGCGTACGTAGCGTTGTCATTCTGGTCGCGAACGTGTACGTACATACTGGTCAATGAAGAGGCACGCACGTGTCATAGTAGAGGCGCGCACGTGTCGTAGTAGAGGCGCGCACGTAGCATGTACACGGACGTACAGCGGCCAGGGGGCAAGAAAGAAAATACGGCCACGTATGTGTGCATATGGGCAGGGTCTCGAACGCCTACTCGCGCATACGTACGGCCAGGGCTCGTGTACATGGCTGAGTCGGAACAGAGAAACTGCGTCGTCGTGTTCATGGGGAGGCAACGGAATGCGTCGTGTTCATGGGGAGGCAACGGAATGCGTCGTGTTCATCAGGAGGCAACGGAATGCGTCGTGTTCATCGGGAGGCAACAGAACGCGTGGGAGCCAACCAGCTGGGTCGGAACGGAATGTGTGGTCGTGTTCATCGGGAGGGCTTGGACGGAACAAGCGATGGAAATGAGGCCTGGTGTACCGCAGAACGGAGGAAACGGACCTCCTACGGTCAAAACGGGGGTCCTGTTGATCGAGAGGGGTGTGGCGTACCGCAAAATGGAGGAAACGGACCTCCTACGGTCGAAACGGGGGTCCTGTTGATCGGGAGGGGTGTGGCGTACCGCAAAACGGAGGAAACTGACTTGTGTTGGAGCGCTACGGTCGAAACAGGGGTCCTGTTCATCGGGAGGGGTGTGGCATACCGCAAAACGGGACTCCACGGGATACTGTTCACCTCCACCGTCGACCTCCTCCAGCCTCCACGGGCTCCTGTTCATCCAGCCTCCACCGCGCGCTACTCCACTGGCTACTGTTCAACCACCCCTCCCCCGTCTACTGTTCATCCAGCCCTCCACACCAAAGGGGTCCTATTCAACCAACCCTCCACGGGCACCCCCTCCACCGTCTACTGTTCATCCAGCCCTCCACACCACGGGGTCCTGTTCAACCACCCCTCCACGGGCACCCCTCCACCGTCTACTGTTCATCCAGCCCTCCACCACACCACGGGGTCATGTTCATCCAGAGGCAATGCCACCGCTCACTGTTCATCCAACCCCCACGGCAACGCTCACTGTTCATCCCAGAGGCAGCATTGATCGGCTTCAGTTAGCAATGGTAGCGAAGGAATCGCTCGATCGGGTTCAGTTGACAGCCATCAATCGATCGCTCGGATTCAGTAGCGCGTAGCCTACAGTGCAATCGCTCGGGTTCAGTTAGAGCCCAACGCCTCGCTCGGGTTCAGTTAGGGCCAACGCCTCGCACACACGCGCGTACGTGTATGAGAGAAACGCGCATCGCTCTGCCCCCGACCTCCCGCCGTAACCGGGAACTCCCCGAAATTTTCCTCGCCCTCGCTTCTACCATGGTTTTTTCCGTCATGGACGGCCCAAAGAATGTCATGCAGCTGCGTCTCCAGCCTGCCCAGGACGAAAAGCCCATTTTCTGTCATGATTTTTGTCATATAAGTAGGAGCCCACCACATCTATGATGATACAGGGTTTTTCACAATTATCGTCATAGAAGTGTCATATGTATGACAAAATTTTTTTCGTTCGGCCCAAAATGTCACGGATGTGTCTTTTTTTTGTAGTGTTATCCGCAAGCTGGAGGACCTCTTACGCTTGATGTGCGACTATCCATCATCATCTCCACCACCTTCATCCCCGAAGAAGGAGACATAATCATATGGGTATGGGCACTCCCCTTGGCAACTGCCAAGCTTGGGGGAGGTGCCCCGGTATCGTATCACCATCACACTCCTATCTTTTCCGTTTTTCTTAGTTCGATCTTTTTAGTAATAGCTTGATCTAGTAGAATAAAGTTTTTGGTATGATCTAGTTTTGAGTTTTGCCTTATGATCCCTCTATGTAATCGAGTCCGTGAGCTATATAATAAAGATTAGTGTTGAGTCAAGGGCTTGATTATTTTGCCATGATCTTGAGTGAATAAAAGAAAAGAGAAAACAATACAAAGAAACAAAGAGATCATATTGACCTTATGGGGAGTAATGACTTCACATAGGAAGAGTATGATGATTAAAAGTTCTTGAGAGTTGACAAACATAGCTTTGGTCATCGTTGCAATTAATAGGAAGTAATAAAGAAAGAGAGGTTTCACATATAAATATACTATCTTGGACATCTTTTATGATTGGGAGCACTCATTAAAATATGACATGCTAAAGATTTGATGTTGG
This sequence comes from Aegilops umbellulata, assembly GCA_032464435.1. NCBI lineage: Eukaryota > Viridiplantae > Streptophyta > Magnoliopsida > Poales > Poaceae > Aegilops > Aegilops umbellulata. The sequence continues at coordinate 26,808,409 of CP136056.1, read as the reverse complement.
CAAGGAAGACAACGTAATGGGTTATGTTTTCTTATATCCGAGATAAAGTATATTGTCATGGATCATCCAACATGTTGAGCTTGCCTTTCCCCCTTATGCTAGCCAAATTCTTTGCACCAAGTAGAGATACTACTTGTGCTCCAAAATATCCTTAAACCCAGTTTTGCCATGAGAGTCCACCACACCTACCTATGGAATGAGTAAGATCCTTCAAGTAAGTTGTCATCGGTGCAAGCAATAAAAATTTCTCCCTAAGTATGTATGATTGATTAGTCTGGGGAAATAAGCTTTATACGATCTTGTGATGTGGAAGAAATAAAAGCGACGGACTGCATAATAAAGGTTCATATCACAAGTGGCAATATAAAGTGATGTCCTTTCGTATTAAGATTTTGTGCATCCAACCATAAAAGCGCATGGCAACCTCTGCTTCCCTCTGTGAAGGGCCTATCTTTTATTATTATATTCTACCTTATGCAAGAGTCATGGTGATCTTCACCTTTTGTTTTTTACATTTTATCCTTTGGCATGCACAGTGTGTTGGAAAGATCCTGATAGATATATCTAATTGGATGTAAGTTAGCATGAGCTATTATTGTTGACATTACCCTTGAGGTAAAAGGTTGGGAGGTGAAACTATAAGCCCCTATCTTTCTTTGTGTCCGATTAAAACTCCGTAACCACAAGTATTGCGTGAGTGTTAGCAATTGCGAAAGACTAAATGATAGTTGAGTATGTGGACTTGCTAAAAAGCTCTGACATAAACTCTTTCTGATGTTATGATAAATTGCAATTGCTTCAGTGACTGAGATTATAGTTTGTTAGTTATCAATAAAGTTTCTGATTCATACTTTGCATTGAGAGTAGATTATTACTTGAGCATAAGAAATCATATGATAATATCCATATATGTTGTTGTTATAAGAATAATCATGATGCCCTCATGTCCGTATTTTATTTTATCGACACCTCTACCTCTAAACATGTGGACATATTTATCATTATCGGCTTCCGCTTGAGGACAAGCGAGGTCTAAGCTTGGGGGAGTTGATACGTCCATTTTGCATCATGCTTTTATATCGATATTTATTGCATTATGGGATGTTATTACACATTATGTCACAATACTTATGCCTATTCTCTCTTATTTTACAAGGTTTACATGAAGAGGGAGAATGCCGGCAGCTGGAATTCTGGGCTGGAAAAGGAGCAAACATTAGAGACCTATTCTGCACAACTCCAAAAGTCCTGAAACTCCACGAAAGTTATTTTTGGAAATAATAAAAAGATAATGAGCGGAAGAAATACTAGAGGGGGCCCACACCCTGGCCACGAGGGTGGGGGCGCGCCCCCTGCCTCATGGGTCCCCTGGTGGCCCTCCGGTGTCCATCTTCTGCTATATGAAGTCTTTCGTCCGAAGAAAAATAGGAGGCAAGCTTTCGGGACGAGACTCCACCGCCACGAGGCAGAACCTTGGCGGAACCAATCTAGGGCTCTGGCGGAGTTGTTCTGCCGGGGACACTTCCCTTCGGGAGGGGGAAAATCATCGCCATCGTCATCACCAATGCTCCTCTCATCCTGAGAGGGATAATCTCCATCAACATCTTCACCAGCACCATCTCATCTAAAACCCTAGTTCATCTCTTGTATCCAATTCTTGTCTCTAAGTCTGGGATTGGTACCTGTAGGTTGCTAGTAGTGTTGATTACTCCTTGTAGTTGACACTAGTTGGTTTATTTGGTGGAAGATCATATGTTTAGATCCTATATGCATATTAATACTCCTCAGATTATGAACATGAATATGCTTTGTGAGTAGTTACGTTTGTTCCTGAGGACATGGGAGAAGTCTTGCTATTAGTAGTCATGTGAATTTGGTATTCGTTCGATATTTTGATGAGATGTATGTTGTCTCTCCTCTAGTGGTGTTATGTGAATGTTGACTACATGACACTTCACCATTATTAGGGCCTAGAGGAAGGCATTGGGAAGTAATAAGTAGATGATGGGTTGCTAGAGTGACAGAAGCTTAAACCCTAGTTTATGCGTTGCTTCGTAAGGGGCTGATTTGGATCCATATGTTTCATGCTATGGTTAGGTTTACCTTAAGACTTCTTTTGCAGTTGCGGATGCTTGCAATAGGGGTTAATCATAAGTGGGATGCTCGTCCAAGTAAGGACAACACCCAAGCACCGGTCCACCCACAAATCAAATTATCAAAGTACCGAACGTGAATCATATGAACGTTATGAAAACTAGCTTGACGATAATTCCCATGTGTCCTCGGGAGCGCTTTTCTCTATATAAGAGTTTGTCCAGGCTTGTCCTTTGCTACAAAAAGGATTGGGCCACCTTGCTGCACTTTATTTACTTTTGATACTTATTGCTCGTTACAATTTATCCTATCACAAAACTATCTGTTACCTATAATTTCAGTGCTTGCAGAGAATACCTTGCTGAAAACCGCTTATCATTTCCTTCTGCTCCTCGTTGGGTTCGACACTCTTACTTATCGAAAGGACTACAATAGATCCCCTATACTTGTGGGTCATCGGGGGTGCTCTGAGGAGACCACAACCCACCAGGGCACGCTAGGAGGCCCACACGCGCCCTGGTGGGTTGTGCCACCTCGGGTGCCCCCCGGACCGCCTCTTTGCTCTATAAATACCCCAATATTCCCAAAACTCTAGAGGAGTCGACGAAATGTTGATCTAGCCGCCGCAGAGTCCAGAACCACCAGATCCAATCTAGACACCATCTCGGATGGGGTTCACCACCTCCGTTGGTGCCTCTCCGATGATGCGTGAGTAGTTCTTTATAGACCTTCGGGTCCGTAGTTAGTAGCTAGATGGCTTCCTCTCTCTCACTGAATTCTCAATACAATGGTCTCTTGGAGATCCATATGATGTAACTCTTTTTCCGGTGTGTTTGTTGGGATCGATGAACTTTGAGTTTATGATCAAATCTATCTTTTCATACCCATGAAAGTTATTTGAGTTTCTTTGATATCTTATATGCATGATTTCTTATAGCCTCGTATTTCTCATCCGATATTTGGGTTTTGTTTGGCCAACTTGATCTATTTATATTGCAATGAGAAGAGGTGCTTTGTAGTGGGTTTGGTCTTACGGTGCTTGATCCCAGTACAGAACGGGAACCGACATGTATGTATCGTTGCTAGTAAGGATAAACCGATGGGGTCTATCTCTACATAGATAGATCTTGTCTACATCATGTCATCGTTCTTATTGCATTACTTCGTTTCTCCACGAACTTAGTTATAACAGCCCTAGATTTCTGCTTCGTAATTAGTTGCATGAGTGAGTGGAATCCATGCATCATGTTTAAATTTCCTTTAAAATTGAATTGGGGAAAGTGGAAAGCCTCAGAAGATATTTCAAACAAAATGATCAACCAAAATATATTCAAATATTCCCAAGGAAATGTTCCTTTTTAGCTTTGGAAAATATTGGCAAGAATGAAATTCAAACCAATATTTTTGGAGGTTCAGAAGTATTTTGCTTGGGCCTTTGAATTAATCCATATATTATTTGAGTTGGATTTATATTCCTTATAACTAGTCTATAAATCCAATAATTCTGAAAAATGGCGAGTGGCTCTGAATATATTATATGTAGCCACATGATAATTTTCAGAAGCTAAGAAAATGATTTGATGGTTTAATCAAATTAAAACAAATGTCAGAAATTAGAAAACAAACAGAAAATAAGATAGAGCAGAACAGAAGAACTTACCTGGGCCAACTCACCTGTGCAGCCACCTGGCGGCCCAAGTGGCCAGCCCAGCCCACCTGGCCCCTCCCCTGTCGTCTTCCCCCTTGCCAGGAGGACGAGCGCGTGGCCGGGGCACGCCCGGCCACCTCTTGCTTGCCGCTCGCCCTCGATGCCCTGGCCTTCTCTGATGACGCCACGCTACCGCCGACTCTCTCTCGCTCTCCCTCGTCCCCATTCCCCCTGGCTCTCTCCATCTCACCGGCCGAGCGCGTCCGTCGCCGCCGTTCACTGCCTGGGTAGCCACCGCCGCTCCTTTGTCGCCCTGAGAAGCCCAAGAGGCTCCGCCTGGTCCCCCTCTTCCTCCTCGCCAAGCCGCGCAAGCTGAGAATCACCATGTCGTCGTCTTCGAGCTCGTCACCACCGCATCTGCTCACCGGACTTCGCCGGTCGATTCGCCGCCGTCTCCGCCTCCCCGAGCTCGCCTTCTACCGCATCCAACCCACCGTGAGCTCCTGCACATTTCCCCCTAACCCTGTGGCTTGCCGCTCGCCGTAGCCGTCGTTTTGTTGATGGCCGTAGGAAGTTTCCACCCGAGCTCGCCGTTGGCGTAGCTCCGGTGACCATTTGGTCACCCCGGCGAGCTCAACGCGTTCATAGTGCCCCGTAGAGCATTCCTAGCACAAAAACTAGCCCGCTCGCTCTCTGCAGCATCGAACCCGTGGTCGCCCGAACTCCGGCCGCCGATGCCAAGCTCGCCGGCGTCGTTTCCGGCCTCCCCGCACCCAACCGCCTGCACCACTCGACGCGCGCGAGCTCCAGCTACTCGTAGATGGGCTTCGTCGTTGATTTGGTCGCCAGAGGAAGATTTCCGAGCCTCGCCGCCGTGTCTGGCGTCGCCGGCGTCGAGTCACCGGCAGGTTTGACCTGTTCGACCCGGGGTTTGACCTCCCTGGGGTCAACACACATGGGCCCCGCCCCTGACTAGATTAGTTTAGGACTAATTACCCCCGCTGACACTGACAGTGGGCCTAGTGGCTGTTAATTTGATTAGTTAGATTTAATTAACCCTGTTAGTTAATTGTGTCACTGACGTGTCGACCCACTGGTCAGGTTTGACCTGGACCGGGTCAGTTGACCTGCTGACGTCACGGTGACGTAGTGCTGACGCCATAACTCATTTTCTGGATTAATTTTAATTCAGGAAATTCCAGAAAATAGTGTTAACTTCTAAAATTCATAGAAAATCAACCGTAACTCCAATTGAAATAAGTTATATATGAAAAATTATCAGAAAAATTCAATCTATCCATCTGTAATAGTTTCATGCATGACAAACCAACCTAAACCTGCTGTATAGATGAAAACACATAAAGGGCATTTAAAATGCTTAAGTTTGGAGTTGCATTTGAATCCTTGATTCAAATGAGCTCCATTGAACTTGTTGCTGTTTGCATTAGCACAAACAACATCACATATACATGCCATGTTCATGCATCATATCATGCATTGCATTGATTATGTTTACTCTCTGTTTGCCGGTGTTGTTCCCCTCGGTAGACGTTGTTGCGACGCTGTGATCGTTGACACTGATGAAGACCCAATGCTATCTTCAGAAGTGCCAGGCAAGCAAAAACCCCTTGTTCATTCCGATACAACCCCACTCTCTCGCTCCTGCTCTCTTTTACTGCATTAGCACAACAACGATTCAACTGTCACATGCTGCGGTAGTTGAACCCCTTTCCTCTGCATGACCTGTCATTGCCACCGTAAATAGATGAAACCCACTAGCATGAGTAGGAGTTGTTTGAGCCCTGATGTGCCTACTCATTCATGCTTGTTTGTCATGCCTGCTATTGCTTAGAGTAGAGTCAGGTCTGATTCATCGGGGATGAATTGGAATGTGGTGAACATGTCCTACTGTTGAGAGCTAAGTGTGTGAACATGATTTGGTAAAGGTAGCGGTGAGAGGCCTTGTAGGAGTACATGGTGGGTTGTCTCATTGAAACCGTCCTCAGGAACTGAGTTCTGTGTATGTGATCCATGAATAGTTACTACCACACATTGGGTTCCGCTAACTCGACCCCTCTCGGCTTATTAACCGCCTCGATCTCTGTCCAGGAGTTGCAACTAGTTTCTGGTGTTTGTAGGTTGTGTTAGTAGTCTACCAAGTGGCACCCGGTACGGGTGGGCTTGGGACACACTAGGCACCGTGGCACGGTGTACCAAGCGTAGATCCATCCGTCGAGGTGGGCTTGGGAACCCTGCACACATTGTTTGGGGCCGTGAGCGACACCCTGGCCGGATCTCCTTGCGGATGGAACCTGAATAGGCGATAAACCTGGACGAGAGACTTGTGTGGTTAGTCAGGTCGTGGCCGACTCCCTCGCCAGGCTTCCGCTTGAAGGTTGCCGAGGTACATGACATGTACATGGTGGTAAGTGGCGAGAGCGTGTGTGAAGAAGTACACCCCTGCAGGGTTATCATTATCTATTCGAATAGCCGGATTCCTCGGATATGGAAACTTGGACCCCTTGCATAGTTCATAGACAAGTGAAAGTGGATACTCTAAAATGCGCAAGATAAGCGTGAGTGCTATGGATGGCGTTCTCGTAGGTAGACGGGAGCGGATCCATAGTGGTGTATTGATATGGTGAATATGTGGACTCGTGTGCGCCACCTCAAAAGAGTTACTTGCAGTCGTAGTTTAGGATAGCCACCGAGTCAAAGCTGGCTTGCTGCAGTTAAACTCCACCACCCCTTTATTGATACCGATGCATATGTAGATAGTTCTGATGTAAGTCTTGCTGGGTACATTTGTACTCACGTTTGCCTATTTTATGTTTTTGCAGAGAGACGTCAGTCTTGCTAGTAGTTCCGCGTGGACTTCGACGTTTAGCTTGTTACCTCAGCTACGATCTTGTGCCCTCGGCAGGATCTGGTAGATAGTCAGGCTTCTCAGCCTTTCTCATTTGTAGATGTCTGTACTCAGACATGGTAAGCTTCCGCATGTGCTTTGACTTGTATGCTCTGAATGTTGGGTCATGCGACCATGATTGTAATACTTGGCTCCTCGGAGCCTAATGAATAAATACTTTGAGTCGTAGAGTTATGTTGTGATGCCATGTTGTATTTACACATATCGAGCACATTGTGTGTATGATTGAAATGCTTGGTATGTGTGGGATCCGACAATCTAGTTGTTTATCCTTAGCAGCCTCTCTTATGGGGAAATGTAGTCTAGTGTTTCCTTGAGCCATAGTAGTCCGCTACAGCCCGATTCACTGGAGTCCTGCTAGCCCAGCACTACTGCTCAGGACACTTGACTGGCCGGCATGTGTTTCACTTTGTTCCTGTGTCTGTCCCTTCGGGGAAATGTCACGCGGAGACATCCGGAGTCCTGCCTAGCCTGCTACAGCCTGGGTCACCGGAGTCCTGTTAGCCCAGTGCTAAGCCCGGATTCACACGCTGCTGACCGACATGCTCGATGTGATTCATGTATGCATGTCCCCATGGGATAGTGTCGCTTTGGGTTCACGACTAGCCATGTCGGCCCGGGTTCTCTGTCATATGGATGCTAGCGACACTATCATATACGTGAGCCAAAAGGCGCAAACGGTCCCGGGCCATGGTAAGGCGACACCCGTGGGAATACCGTGCGTGAGGCCGCAAAGTGATATGAGGTGTTACCGGCTAGATTGATGTGACTTCGAATCGGGGTCCTGACATTAATACACTAGATGCATGCTGGATAGCGGTCGATGTGTGGAGTAATAGTAGTAGATGTAGGCAGGAGTCGGTCTACTAATCTTGGACGTGATGCCTTCATGATTATTTGAAGTTCTATCAATTTCCCAACAGTAATTTGTTCACCCACCGTTTGCTATTTTCCTCGAGAGAACCCACTAGTGAAATCTATGGCCCCCAGGTCTCCTTCTCATATATTTGTCTTTGCGATCTACTTTTTCTTTGCATTTATATTCAGATCTATTAAACCAAAAATACAAAAATAGCTTGCTGCAATTTATTCTTATTTATTTTATTTGGCGTTCGATCTATCAATCTACTACAATTTTATCTCACGTCCATTTGCCCATCTGGGGCGCCGCTACCCGAAAGGGATTGACAACCCCTTTTACACGTCGGGTTGCGAGAATTTGTTATCTGTGTGCAGGGGCTGTTTATGTTGTGTTGCTTGGTTCTCCTACTGGTTCGACAACCTTGGTTTCATATCTGAGGGAAATACCTACCGCTGTTGTCCTGCATCATCCCTTCCTCTTTGGGGAAATACTGACGTAGCTTGAAACGACATCAGTGCAAGCATCTCGGAGTTGGAATATACACTTTGATAGTGTGATCAAAGCATATGGTTTTATACAGACTTTTGGAGAAGCCTGTATTTACAAGAAAGTGAGTGGGAGCTCTGTAGCGTTTCTAATATTATATGTGGATGACATATTGTTGATTGGAAATGATATAGAATTTCTAGATAGCATAAAAGGATACTTGAATAAGAATTTTCAATGAAAGACCTCGGTGAAGCTGCTTATATATTGGGCATCTAGATCTGTAGAGATAGATCAAGATGCTTAATTGGACTTTCAAAGCACATACCTTGATAAAGTTTTGAAGAAGTTCAAAATGGATCAGTCAAATAAAGGGTTCTTGCCTGTGTTACAAGGTGTGACATTGAGTCAGACTCAATGCCCGACCACTGTAGAAGATAGAGACAAAATGAAAGTCATTCCATATGCCTCAGCCATATGTTCTATCATGTATGCAATGTTGTGTACCAGACCTGATGTGTGCCTTCCTATAAGTTTAGCAGGGAGGTACCAAACTAATCGAGCAATGGATCACTAGACAGCAGTCGAGAACATCCTGAAATACCTAAAAAGGGCTAAGGATAAGTTTCTCGTTTATGGAGGTGACAAAGAGCTCGTCGTAAATGGTTACGTTGATGCCAGCTTTGACACTGATCCGGATGACTCTAAGTCACAAACTGGATACATATTTATATTGAATGGTGGAGCTGTCAATTGGTGCAGTTCCAAGAAAAGCGTCGTGACGGGATCTACGTGTGAAGCGGAGTACATAGCTGCTTCGGAAGCAGCGAATGAAGGAGTCTGGATGAAGGAGTTCATATCCAATTTAGGTGTAATTGAAGGAAATATGCCCTAGAGGCAATAATAAAGTTGTTATTTTATATTTCCTTATATCATGATAAATGTTTATTTTCCTTGCTAGAATCGGATTAACTGGAAACTTGATACATGTGTGGATACATAGACAAAACACAGTGTTCCTAGTAAGCCTCTACTAGACTAGCTCGTTAATCAAAGATGTCTAAGTTTCCTAACCATAGACATGTGTTGTCACTTGATGAACGGGATCACATCATTAGGAGAATGATGTGATGGACAAGACCCATCCATTAGCTTAGCATGTTGATCGTTCAGTTTTATTGCTATAGCTTTCTTCATGTCATATAAATATTCCTTTGACTATGAGATTATGCAACTCCCAGATACCGGAGGAATGCCTTGTGTGCTATCAAACGTCACAACGTAACTGGGTGATTATAAAGATACTCTACAGGTGTCTCCGAAGGTGTTTGTTGGGTTGGCATAGATCGAGATTAGGATTTGTCACTCCAAGTATCGGAGAGGTATCTCTGGGCCCTCTCGGTAATTCACATCATGACAAGCCTTGCAAGCAATGTGAATAATGAGTTAGTTGCGGGATGATGCATTACGGAACGAGTAAAGAGACTTGTCGGTAACGAGATTGAATTAGGTATGAAGATACCACGATCAAATCTCGGGCAAGTAACCTACCGATGACAAAGGGAATAACGTATGTTGTCATTACGGTTTGATCGATAAAGATCTTCGTAGAATATGTAGGAACCAATATGAGCATCCAGGTTCCGCTGTTGGTTATTGACCGAAGATGTATCTCGGTCATGTCTACATAGTTCTCAAACCCGTAGGGTCCGCATGCTTAACGTTCGTTGGCGATTTGTATTATGAGTTATGTGTTTTGGTGACCGAAGAGTCCCGGATGAGATCACGGACATAACGAGGAGTCCCGAAATGGTCGAGAGGTAAAGATTCATATATTGTAAGGTAGTATTCGGACATTGGAATGGTTTCCAGTGGCTCGGGTATTTTACCGGAGTACCAAGGGGTTACCGGAATCCCGTGTGGGAATTAATGGGCCTACATGGGGCTTAGTCGAGAGAGAGGAGGGCCGCAAGGGGTGGCCGCGTGCGCCCCCCATGGCAGTCCGAATTGGAGTAGGGGAGGGGGCGGCGCCCCCATTTCCTCTCCCTCTCCCTCTCCTTCCTTTTCCCTCAGGTGAAGAAAGGAAAAGAGGGGGGGAATCCTACTAGGACTAGGAGTCCTAGTAGGACTCCCCCCTTGGCGTGCCCCCTCCTGGCCGGCCGCCTCCTCCTCCCCTCCTTTATATACGGGGGTGGGGGGCACCCCAAAGGCACACCACTAGTTCTCTTAGCCGTGTGCGGTGCCCCCTTCCACAGTTTACTCCTCCGGTCATAGAGTCATAGTGCTTAGGGGAAGCCATGCGCGGATCACATCACCATCACCGTCACCACGCCGATGTGCTGACCGAACTCTCCCTCGACCCTCTGCTGGATCAAGAGTTCAAGGGACATCATCAGCTGAACGTGTGCTGAACTCGGAGGTGTCGTACGTTCGGTACTAAGATCGGTTGGATCGTGAAGACGCTCGACTACATCAACCGCGTTAACCTAACGCTCCGCTTTAAGTCTATGAGGGTACGTGGACACACTCTCCCCCTCTCGTTGCTATGCATCTCCTAGATAGATCTTGCGTAATCGTAGGATTTTTTTTGAAATTTCATGATACGTTCCCCAACAGTGGCATCCGAGCCAGGTCTATGCGTAGATGATATGCACGCGTAGAACACAAAGAGTTGTGGGCGATAGTAGTCATACTGCTTACCACCAACGTCTTATTTTGATTTGGCTGTATTGTTGGATGAAGCGGTTCGGACCAACATTACATGACCACGTTCATGAGACCGTTTCTACCGACGTGCTTATGCACACAAGTGGCTGACGGGTGTCTGTTTCTCCAACTTTAGTTGAATCGAATTTGACTACGGTCGATCCTTGTTGAAGGTTAAAACAGCACACTTGATTAAAAATCGTTGTGGTTTTGATGCGTAGGTAAGAACGGTTCTTGCTAGAAGCCCGTAGCAGCCACGTAAAACTTGCAACAACAAAGTAGAGTACGTCTAACTTGTTTTTGCAGGGCATGTTGTGATGTGATATGGTCAAGACGTGATGAGAGATAAATTGTTGTATAAGATGATCATGTTTTGTAAAAGTGATCGCCAACGGGCAGGAGCCTTATGGTTGTCGCTTTATTGTATGAAATGCAATCGCCATGTAATTGCTTTACTTTATCACTAAGCGGTAGCAATAGTCGTGGAAGCAATAGTTGGCGAGACGACAACGACGCTACGATGGAGATCCATGTGTCAAGCCGGTGACTATGGAGATCATGGCAGTGCTTTGGAGATAGAGATCAAAGGCACAAGATGATGATGGCCATATCATGTCACATATTTTGATCGCATGTGAGGTTTATCCTTTATGCATCTTATTTTGCTTAGTACGGCGGTAGCATTATAAGATGATCCCTAACTAAATTTCAGGGTACAAGTGTTCTCCTTGAGTATGCACCGTTGCGACAGTTCGTCGTGCCGAGACACCACGTGATGATCGGGTGTGATAAGCTCTACGTTCACATACAATGGGTGCAAGACAGTTTTGCACATGCGGAATACTCGGGTTAAACTTGACGAGCCTAGCATGTACATACATGGCTTCGGAACACCGGAGACCGAAAGGTCAAACGTGAATCTTATAGGGGATATGATCAACATAGAGATGTTCACCATTAAATACTACTCCATCTCACGTGATGATCGGACATGGTTTAGTTGATTTGGATCACGTGATCATTTAGATGACTCGAGGTATGTCTATCTAAGTGGGAGTTCTTAAGTAATATGATTAATTGAACTTAATTTATCATGAACTTAGTCCTGATAGTATTTGCATATCTATGTTGTAGATCAATGGCTCACGTTATAGCTCCCCTATGTTTTTGATATGTTCCTAGAGAAAACTAAGTTGAAAGATGGTAGTAGCAATGATTCGGACTGGGTCCGTGATCTGAGGATTATCCTCATTGCTACACAGAAGAATTATGTCCTTGATGCACCGTTAGGTGACAGACCTATTGCAGGAGCAGATGCATACGTTATGAACATTTGACAAGCTCGGTATGATGACTACTTGATAGTTTAGTGCACCATGCTTTACGGCTTAGAACCGGGTGTCGGTGTCAAAACCAGCAGATCTCAGGTAGGGGGTCCCAAACTGTGCGTCTAGGATCGATGGTAGTAGGAGACGGGGGATACGATGGTTACCCAGGTTCGGGCCCTCTCTATGGAGGTAATACCCTACTTCCTGCTTGATTGATCTTGATGAATATGAGTGTTACAAGAGTTGATCTACCACGAGATCATAATGGCCAAACCCTAGAAGTCTAGCCTATGAGTATATGGTAATGGATCTGTCCTATTCGGACTATGCTCTCCGGTTTATATAGACACCGGAGAGATCTAGGGTTACATGAGGTCGGTTACATAGGAGCGAATCCTCATAATCGGCCGCCTAGCTTGCCTTCCACGCCAAGTAGAGTCCAATCCGGACACGAGTATAGTCTTCGGTCTTCGTGTCTTCACAGCCCATCAGTCCGGCCCATGGATAACAGGCTGGACGCTCGAGGACCCCTTAGTCTAGGACTCCCTCAGTAGCCCCTGAACCTGGCTTCAATGACGAGGAGTCCAGCGCGCAGATTGTCTTCGACATTGCAAGGCGGGTTCCCCTTCCTCCGAACTTCCAAGATAGTCTTCGGACGTGATGATTGTATCCGGACCTGTTACACACCATGCACAACCGCAGAGAGAATATATATATTCCACACGAGTTCTATCCGATGACAGCTTTCGGCAACGTGATATCACGCCTGTCCGTTCATAATTTCAAACCATTGTTCTTCTGCCATCCCACATTTCAAAACGCGGTTGCTATTGGCACGTCTTGTCGAAGCAGAGATCATGTCCCCTTATTGCGGGATTCTCATCAACGTGGGCATGGGTAACCCAACCGTGCCGTTTACACGGCCCTTGGGAATAGGCGAGTAGAGAGGCGTCTGACATTCGCGACCTCTATAAGGGGGTAAGGACTCCCTTCTTCCACCTACGCACTTTCTCTTCCTCAACACTTCCGCCCTCGAGCTCCATCGCCCAAGCCTTAGCTTCTCTCTCGTTCGAGAAAATACTCCAAGGATGTCCGGATCTGGAGCTGGAGGTAAGTGGATGGCCTCTTCCATCAAGAAGAAGGACATCAAGGAGCTCCGGGAGGCTGGGTATCTGGCCAAAGAGGTCGCTCATCGACTCCCGGCCAAGGGACAGATCGTCCCCACTCCCGAGCCCCATGAGAGGGTTGTGTTCCTTACACATTTCGTCCGTGGGCTTGGGTTCCCTCTTCACCCATTCGTCTGCGGGTTGATGTTTTACTATGGGCTAGATTTTCATGACCTAGCCCCCAACTTCATCCTCAACATTTCGACGTTTATCGTCATTTGTGAGGCTTTTCTCCGCATCCCACCTCACTTCGGCCTGTGGCTGAAGACCTTCAATGTGAGGCCAAAGGTAGTGCGCGGTCAACAAGTAGAGTGCGGAGGCGCCATGGTAGGCAAGATGCCCAACGTCACCTGGCCCGAAGGCTCGTTCGCGAAGATGGTGAAGGGGTGGTAATCGGGGTGGTTTTATATCAACGAGCCGCGCGATGCCAACTGGGCGTCGGCCCCCGAATTCTGATCCGGAATCTCGATGCGGCTCACTTCTTGGCAAGAGCGGGGCCTAACCTGGGGTCCTTTTGCCGAGCTGACGGGGCTCCAGACGTGCATCCAAAACATGATAGCGAATAAGATCAAGCTTGTCACCGTGGTCCAGGTTATGCTTGTTCGTTGGGTCCTTCCGTGCCAACGCCAAACTTATAGTTTGTGGGAGTTCGAGCTGGCCAAGCATCATACGCTACTAGGCTCTTCGGCACAACGCATGAAGAAATCTAGAAGGTGATCTTTAACGCGGGTGAGACACCACCGCCCGCGACCGAAGACCGCGAGCTTAGCTTAAAGCGCCAGCCCAATATGGTCAGTTACTTTAATGTTTTCAAGGAATACCCCCTGCTAGCATATTTTGAGGGAAAACTTAAGCTTCCTTCCTTCATTTACAGGCCTGGATTAAGTTGGCCGAGAAGATTAACTGTCCGGCTCCGCTACCTGAGGACCAAGTATTTCCATTATTGGAGAAGATGTTGTTCCCCGCACCTTATGAGGTGCCGGAGAAGACGGCTAAAAATGCGGCCCAAGGGGCCAAGAAGGGCCTTCGTCGGAGAAGCACTCCGGACGAGACGTCCGAAAGCGAGACTTCCTCTTCATCCGCTGACGACGGCGATGAAGAGGAAGAGGAAAACGACTCCCCACCTGAAGCGGGGAGGAAGAAGAGGGTGGCCCCCACAAGCCCGGAGGCGGAAGCGCCTAAAAGGGTTAAAGGCTCCCTCGCGGATAACTCCGCATGGGACATTGACAACAGTCCGGAACGACCTCACCGGGCCAAGCCTCGGGCCCCTTCGTAAGTACCAGAATTCGCAAAAGTCTGGCCTTGCTAGTTTGTAATATTGACATATTGTAAACTTTTGTCATTGCAGTCCGGCGCGCGGTGACTCCCCGCGATCCTCGACAGAGGATTCGCTGAACATAGAGGAGATGGCTAGCATTTCTCCGCCACCTTCTCATTCTGTCTCACCCAGGGGTGATGACGAGGTGGTGTCCAAAAAGCCTTCCCAGGCCGGGGGGAGTTTCCGGAGATCATCGGGGTGACGCCCCAGGATGACTCCTCGGACGTCGGACGTATGGGGGGAAAGCCCCCATGGAGACTGGTGAAGGGGTCCGAGTTCTCTTCGGACCTCAGCCAGATACCATTCCGGAAATCTATACGGCTCCGGGGTCCAGCGAACGGCATTCCCCCTAAGCAGGGAGCGTGCCTGTTCAACCGGTGACCTCTGTCCAACCAGAGGCACCGGATAATCTGTTGGAGGCGCTACGAGGCGCCTCTATCATGGATGAACATCGTGTCCTTATGGACGCGGTAATAGAGAAGGTTCAGTTCGCTAAAAGCGGACTGACTGAAGCCTACACTAGCCTTCTAGGAGGCTTTGAGGTAAGTAATGTGATCATCGAAAAAATATCACAGTATAGATAGTAGCCCCTAATACTCTGTTTGGTGTTCAGGAACAAAAGCCTAACAGAGGATCAAAAAATCGCAGGAGTCTAACATGAGTTGTCTATGTGAATAAGCAGGTATCGCTGGAGGCTGCCACTGCTCATGCTGCGGAGGTCTCCGGACTGAAGCGGAAATTAGAGCGGGCTGAGGAGGAGCTCGGCCGTGTGAAGAAGCAGTTGGAGGATAGCCGAGGTATGCAGTAACCCGTGGGTACATTTTGAAAAAATGAATAGTCCGACCGGACTGAAAGTGTCATAAACTTTATTAGGGGCCGCGGCCGAGGTGGCAACCCTGAAGAAGGCGCTGGCCGAGGCCGAGGACAAAGCGGCCAAGGAGCGTGTATTGCGCGAGAAGCACGAGACCCGGGTTGGCGAGGCGCAACAACAACTCCAGGGCGCAATAGAAAAATTTGAGGCCCTGGAGCGTGATTGTAAGGTGCAAGAGGCCGAATTCGCGAAGGCTCGCCAGGGCGCTCAGGTTGCACGAGCCGAAGCTCAGAGCGCCCTCCAGGAGATTCAGGTGGCCCAACAGATTGCAACGGGTAAGTCCTTGACCATACCAAGAAAGTATGTAGAATCAACGTCCCTTGTACTTATCCTGAATTTCGATTTTCCAGGGGCATTTATAGGTCTACCACACAGTGTATCGGATGCGGCCGAGCATTATAGAGCCAAGGAAGGTATGTCCACGGAGAAGCTGTTCTGGTCCCAATATCTGGGATCTGAACATCCGGTACCCTTCAGCGACCAGCTAAAGCAGTTGGTCGAGCTGCATCGGTTGGCAGAGGTAGCCATGAAGGACTTTATAGTCCGGCTGTGGCCTGCCGATCCCATACTTGGCAGCTATTTTGGACTTGCGCAGCAGCTCGTGGGTGCCTGACCGCGGCTCGAAGCCGTGAAGCGGTCGGTCTGCATTGAGGGTGCACGTATGGCTTTTGCCTGCGTCAAGATGCATTGGGCGAAGCTAGATGCCAAGAAGCTGATGACCGAGGGGATGCCGGAGGGCAAGGAGCATCATTGACCCGAGCACTATTTTGATGGTGTCCTGGAGGGGTCCCGTCTTGCGGCGGAGCAGTGTTCGAAGGATATTATATTCCCATGAGAACATATGTATTTTCTTGCCCTGTAATATGAAACAAAGATGTTATGTAATATACTGTTGATGATTTTGAATTTTACCTCCTGTGTGGCCATTTATTAAATCTGAGGGATGACCAGTCGTCGGCTTTAGCCCCCACGTAGATAGTACGAGGGTGTTCGGGATAAATCTAAACACACTTTACTCCACATTCTAGTCCTTAAAGGAGGTGTTTAGCGCAACGAACAAGGCAATCAGACTATGCGGCCTTTACCGCCCTCACTTAACCAAAGGAGTTTGACAGTTAATAAAGTTGGCGAAGCCCCTGGTTTTTGGAAGGCCGAACTGGGGGCGCTATACACATCAAATCGGAAGAACCGATTCTTCGCAAGAAGCGGGAAAAATCTCCAACAATTTGGAACCTCACGAGCAGGTGACCGGCTCTCGCCGCATCATGACAGTCAGTTTTCGGCTTTCTCTATTTAGGTGCTCGTCCGGAAGAACCGGGACACAATCGCAGTAGTTCTCCCTTTACTACCCTAGCCGATATAGAGGAACGTAAGGTAGTAAGCACAGGAGCCGGGAAACCCAACTATTGACCAAAGACATGATTTAGAGCCGATGCATATAACACTATAAGTTCAGGGCGCTGAACTACACTGAAAAAGTGTTCGGACTTTTATTGCTGTAATGCGGGGTATAATGAAACCCCTGGTGTATTAGTACGTACCATGATGTACGTGTGCAAAGAGTGATAGGTACTGAGGTGAGGAAATGGAAAAGATTGAGTAATGAGCTGGCGCCACCATCTATTCACCTTTGTGATGTAATCAGTACGTCGAGGCGTACTTTGTACCAGTAATGCGATAAGCAAGTAAGGCTATTAACATGCCGTAACCAAGGGGGAGCTGCATGCGGGTATGTAAAATAAGTATATTAATCATTCTTTAGATACCACCTCGGGGTTCCCTCGTACGCCAGAGCTTGTTGCCTCCTTGGTGTGTTCTGCAAACGGGTCGTCCACATAGACCTTGAAAAAGAAAAGAAAAACCCATAAAAAGAAAGAGCAGAAGCATGCGAATCCCAGGGTCTATCAAGCCGTACTGTGGATCGCGAGCGAGTTGTGCCTCCGTCCGTACCCATGGCGTTTCGAGTGCGTAATTTAAATGCGTGTGGTACTAACACCATTGCCTCATTAGGGCTGGGACATAGGCCAAATTGCTAGTTTGGCTTGTGACGAGCCGAGCTGTCCTGCTGCAGTGTAGTCCGGACCCTCTTAGTGGTGTCCAGGGGCTCGGCAGTCGGATTATAGTGCTGCTTGAGAAGGCCACTTTGTACTTTTGCTGCTAGGGCGGCGGTGTGCTCCTCTGTTCGGAGGGAGCATTCTGTATTTCCGTTTACCGTAATGACGCCACGTGGACCGGGCATCTTCAGCTGAAGATAAGCATAATGCGGCACCGCGTTGAATCTAGGGAATGCGGTTCGTCCGAGCAGAGCGTGATAGCCGCTGCGGAATGGGACGATATCGAAGATTAGTTCTTCGCTTCGGAAGTTATCCGAAGAACCGAATACTACTTCCAGCGTTATTGAGCCCGTAGAGCGGGCCTCTATGCCTGGAATGGCTCCTTTAAAGATGGTCTTTGTTGGTTCGATTCGTGAGGGGTCAATTCCCATCTTCCGCATTGTGTCTTGATAGAGCAGGTTGAGGCTGCTACCACCGTCCATCATGACTCGAGTTAGGTGGAATCCGTCAATAATTGGGTCAAGAACTAGTTCGGCTGAACCGCCGTGGCAGATACTAGTGGGGTGGTCGCGTCGATCGAAGGTGATCGGGAATGACGACCACAGATTGAATTTTGGGGCGACTGGCTCTACCGCGTAGACGTCCCTGAGTGCGCGCTTGCGCTCCCTTTTGGGGATATGTGTAATGTATATCATGTTCACCGTTTTGACTTGAGGGGGAAATTTCTTTTGCCCCCCGGTGTTTGGCTGTCGGGGCTCTTCGTCATCGTTCTTGCTCTGCGATTCCCCTTCTTTGCCTCTGCTATTTGCTTTGCTGGCTTGTTTGAAGACCCGGCAATCTCTATTGGTATGGTTGGCCGGTTTGTCTGGGGTAATTTGGCAAGAATGATCAAGTATGCGGTCCAAGCTAGATTGTTTTCCGTTGCTCCTTTTATAGGGCTTCTTTCGCTCGCCGGACTTGGAGCCACTGAACCCGGCATGAGCTGTTGTGTCATCGGTGTTATCGCCGTTGCTTCGGCGTTTTTTTCTATTGCGCCAGAGCTTGCCGGTGCTGTTATTGGCCTCAAAGGGGCTTGTTTCGTTGGCCGCCTTGTTACTACAGGCCAGCCAACTGTCCTCTCTTGTGCAAAAGCGGGTCATGAGTGCCGTGAGGGCTTCCATGGACTTCGGCTTTTCTTGGCCGAGGTGGCGTGCTAGCCATTCGTCACGGATGCTGTGTTTGAAGGCTGCTAAGGCCTCGGCGTCCGGACAGTCAATGATCTGGTTCTTTTTGGTTAGGAACCTAGTCCAGAATTTTCTGCCTGATTCTCCAGGTTGTTGAACTATGTGGCTTAAGTCATCAGCGTCTGGTGGCCGGACATAAGTTCCTTGGAAGTTGTCTAGGAAAACTTCTTCCAAGTCCTCCCAGCTGCCGATAGAATTTTCAGGCAGGCTGTTAAGCCAGTGCCGAGCTGGCCCTTTGAGCTTGAGTGGGAGGTATTTAATGGCGTGGAGATCATCTCCTCGAGCCATGTGGATGTGGAGGATGAAATACTCGATACACACTACGGGATCAGTTGTGCCGTCGTATGATTCGATATTGACGGGCTTGAATCCCTCGGCGAATTCATGGTCCAGTACTTCATCTATAAAGCAGAGAGGGTGTGCAGCGCCTCTATATCAGGGCCGTGTCGTGGCGTAGTTTTGGTGGAGTCCGTCTGCGGTGTTCGTTCTGGGTGTGGTTAGATTTATCACGTCCGAATAGGTAGCCTTCCTCGTGCCTCGAGGCACTCCCTCGCGATCCGTAGATCGATCTTGTGTGTCATGTTCTATCGTCCAGGATTTGCCGGAGGTCGTATGTGTGACCCCGAACTCTTCCGTCTCTATTTTTGCGAGGCGGAGGGGCAGGCTGCTGTTCGGCCTGAGTTGCCGCTTTGTCCCGGCCGCGGGGTGGTCGGTCGGCCGCCCTGTCTCGACCATGCGGTGGTTGTTCCGCATTACGCGAGGGAGATGTATGCTCCTGTGCCTCCTCATCAAATTGAGGTAGCAGTCTGTGTTTCGAGTAGCTCTTGGTTGGGCGCTTGGGGCCGTATTCTTCGGCTGTCAGGACGTTGGTCCATCTGTCGATGAGTAGGTCTTGTTCAGCTTGAAGCTGCTGATGTTTCTTTTTCAGGCTCCTTGCTGTGGCTATGAACTGAAGTTTAAAACGCTCCTGCTCCAGAGGGTCCTCTGGCACGATGAAGTCTTCGTTGCCGAGGCTTGTCTCTTCTTTGGAGAGTGGATGGTAACTATCGTCCTCTGAGTTATCTTCTATGGCCTGTTCATTAGGGTTGTCTTGCGTGTTGTCATGTTCCTCCTGTTCGGATGCAGCGCCGACGGGGTCTTCATTGTTTTTGGCGTTGCCTGGAGTACTATTTTCTCCGATGCCAGTGTTGCCATCCTTTGAGCGACGAGGCTTAGAACGGCGTTTGGGGGCGCCATCGCTTGGACTGTGTCTTCGAGGGTTTGATCTTATCTGGCTCTTCTTTATCGTCGCCGGATCCTTTAGGTGTATCAACCATGTACACATCGTACGAAGAGGTGGCCGTCCAACGTCCAGTGAATGGCGGGTCTTGGTCTTGCTCCCTGTCGGCATCGTCGTCCGTACCATCAATGTCTTCGGAGCCATAGTCAAGCATGTCGGTTAAGTCATCGACGGTGGCTATGAAGTGAGTGGCGGGTGGGAAGAAAAATTCCTCATCGTCCGCCTCTAGCTTGAACCGAACATACTTCGGCTGTGAGTCTTCCTCCAAAGACAAGTTCTTCAAAGAATTTAGTACGTCACCCAAAGGCGAATGCTGGAAGATGTCTGCGGTGCTAAATTTGAAAATCGATAACCGATCCAGCTCGGTGTCCATAGGCGCACTTGATCCGGAACGTGTAGCCGGAGACGAGTCCGGGGTTCTGTCGACGCGAGCATTACAAGATGTCGAGTCCGTGTGTGTCTCCAACGCCACGGACTTTATAGCCTCGGAGGGGATGATCTGCTTCGGTTCTGAGGCCGTTGTAGCAACAGGATCCATCTCCTGGGTATGCTCCGATGACAGATTTAAGTCATGTTCATCGGGGAGAAGGGGAGCGATCGCCGCGGTCTCAAATCCATCAAAGATCAAGTCTCCACGGATATCCACGACGTAGTTCCAGCTTCCAAATCTAACCTGATGGCCAGGGGCATAGCTATCGACCTGCTCCAGACGGCCAAGAGAGTTGGCATGCAGTACAAAGCCACCGAACACAAAGATTTGTCCGGGGAGAAAAGTTTCTCCCTGAACGACGCCATTACTGACGATCGAAGGGGACATCGAATCCTTTCATCGACCGCACAGTGGAACTCTCAATGAAAGCACCAATGTCGGTGTGAAAACCGGCGGATCTCGGGTAGGGGGTCCCAAACTGTGCGTCTAGGATCGACGGTAACAGGAGATGGGGGACATGATGTTTACCCAGGTTCGGGCCCTCTCTATGGAGGTAATACCCTACTTCCTTCTTGATTGATCTTGATGGATATGAGTGTTACAAGAGTTGATCTACCACGAGATCGTAATGGCCAAACCCTAGAAGTCTAGCCTATGAGTATATGGTAATGGATCTATCCTATCCGGACTATGCTCTCCGTTTTATATAGACACCGGAGAGATCTAGGGTTACATGAGGTCGGTTACACAGGAGGGAATCTTCATAATCGGCCGCCTATCTTGCCTTCCACGCCAAGTAGAGTTCAATCCGGACACGGGTATAGTCTTCGGTCTTCGTGTCTTCACAGCCCATCAGTCCGGCCCATGGATAACAGGCCGGACGCCCGAGGACCCCTTAGTCCAGGACTCCCTCACCGGGACTTCAAAATGTTTTGAACGTCATGGAGCATATGAGATGTTCCAAGAGCTGAAAATGATATTTCAGACTCATGCCCGTGTTAAGAGGTATGAGGCCTCTAACAAGTACTTTGCCTACAAGATGGAGGAGAATAGCTCAGTTAGTGAGCATGTGCTCAGAATGTATGGGTACTACTATCACTTGAATCAAGTGGGAGTTAATCTTCCAGATAAGATAGTGACTGACAGAGATTCTCTAGTCACTATCACCAAGTTACTGGAACTTCGTGATGAACTATAATATGCAAGGCATGACGAAAACGATTCCCGAGCTCTTTGCGATGCTGAAATCGACGAAAGGTAGAAATCAAGAAAAAGCACCAAGTGTTGATGGTTGACAAGACCACTAGTTTTAAGTAAAGGGGCAAGGGAAAGAAAGGGAACTTCAATAAGAATGTCAAGCAAGTTGCCACTGCCCTGAAGAAGCCCAAAGCTAGACCCAAGCGTGAAACTGAGTGATTCTACTACGAAGGAAATGGTCACTGGAAGCGGAACTGCCCCAAATACTTGGCGGATAAGAAGGATGGCAAAGTGAACAAAGGTATATATGATAGACATGTTATTGATGTGTACTTTACTAGTGTTCATAGTAGCCCCTGGGTATTTGATACCAGTTTAGTTGCTAAGATTAGTAACTCGAAACAGGAGTTACAAAATGAATATTGACTAGTTGAGGGCGAGGTGATGATGTGTGTTGGAAGTGATTCCAAGTTGATAAGATCACCATCACACACTCCCTCTATCTTCAGGATTAGTATTGGAACTAAATAAATGTTATTTGGTGTTTGCGTTGAGCATGAATATGATTGGATCATGTTTATTGCGATACGGTTATTCATTTAAGTTAGAGAATAATTGTTGTTCTGTTTACATGAATAAAACCTTCTATGGTCTTACATCCAATGTAAATGGTTTACTGAATCTCAATCGCAGTGATACACATATTCATAATATTGATGCCAAAAGATGCAAAGTTAATAATGATGGTCCAACTTATTTGTGGCACTGCCGTTTAGGTCATATTGGTGTAAAGCGCATGAAGAAACTCCATGCTGATGGGCTTTTGGAATAACTTGATGCTTGCGAACCATGCCTCATGGGCAAGATGACTAAGACTCTGTTCTCCGGAACAATGGAGCGAGCCACTGACTTATTGGAAATAATACATACTGATGTCTGCGGTCCGATGAGTGTTGAGGCTCACGTCGGGTATCGTTATTTTCTGACCTTCACAGATGATTTGAGAAGATATGGGTATATCTACTTAATGAAACATAAGTCTGAAACATTTGAAAAGTTCAAAGAATTTCAGAGTGAAGTGGAGAATCATGGTAACAAGAAAATAAAAGTTTCTACGATCTGATCGCAAAGGCGAATATTTGAGTTATGAGTTTGGCCTTCATTCAAAACAGTGTGGAATAGTTTCACAACTCACGCCACCTAGAACACCACAATGTAATGGTGTGTCCGAACATCATAACCGTACTTTATTAGATCTGGTGCGATCTATGATGTCTCTTACCGATTTACCACTATCGCTTTGGGGTTATGCATTAGAGACAGTTGCATTCACATTAAATAGGGCATCATCTAAATCCGTTGAGACGACACCATATGAACTATGGTTTGGCAAGAAACCTAAGTTGTCGTTTCTTAATGTTTGGGGTTGCGATGCTTATATGAAAAAGCTTCATCCTGATAAGCTCGAACCCGAATCGGAGAAGTGCGTCTTCATTACATACCCAAAAGTAACTGTTGGGTACACCTTTGATAACCCACAAGTATAGGGGATCGCAACAGTTTTCGAGGGTAGAGTATTCAACCCAAATTTATTGATTCGACACAAGGGGAGCCAAAGAATATTCTCAAGTATTAGCAGTTGAGTTGTCAATTCAACCCCACCTGGATAACTTAATATCTGCAGCAAAGTATTTAATAGAAAAGTAGTATGGAAATAACGGTAACAGTGGCAAAAGTAACAGTAGTAGTTTTGTATTAATTGGAACAGTGGCAACGGTAAAGTAACTAAGGAAAGAGCAATATGTGAAAAGCTCGTAGGCATTGGATCGGTGATGGACAATTATGTCAGATGTGATTTCTCATGCAACAGTTATAACATAGAGTGACACAGAACTAGCTCTAGTTCATCAATGTAATGTAGGCATGTATTCCGAATATAGTCATACGTACTTATGGAAAACAACTTGCATGACATCTTTTGTCCTACCCTCCCGTGGCAGCGTGGTGCTATTGGAAACTAAGGGATATTGAGGCCTCCTTTTAATAGAGTACCAAACCAAAGCATTAACACTTAGTGAATACATGAACTCCTCAAACTAAGGTCATCACCGGTAAGTATCCCGATTATTGTCACTTCGGGGTTAACCATAACACATAATAGGTGACTATAGACTTGCAAAATAGGATCAAGAACTCACATATATTCATGAAAACATTATAGGTTCAAATCTGAAATCATGGCTCTCGGGCCCTAGTGACAAGCATTAAGCATAGCAAAGTCATAGCAACATCAATCTCAGAACATAATGGATAGTAGGGATCAAACCCTACAAAACTAACTCGATTACATGGTAAATCTCATCCAAACCATCACCGTCCAGCAAGCCTCCGATGGAATTACTCACGCACGACGGTCAGCATCATGAAATTGGTGATGGAGGAAGGTCGATGATGATGACGACGACGAATTCCCCTCTCCGAAGCCCCGAACGGACTCCAGATCAGCCCTCCCAAGAGAGATTAGGGCTTGGCGGTGGCTCTGTATCGTAAAACGCGAAGAATCCTTCTCTCTGATTTTTTTCTCCCCAAACGTGAATATATGGAGTTGGAGTTGAGGTCAGTGGAGCACCAGGGGGCCCACGAGGCAGGGGGCGCGCCCAGGGGGGTAGGCGCGCCCCCACCCTCGTGGACAGGGTGTGGGCCCCTGGCCTTGATTCTTTCACCAGTATTTTTTATATATTCCAAAAATATTCTCCGTGAAGTTTCAGGTCATTCCGAGAACTTTTATTTCTGCACAAAAATAACACCATGGCAATTCTGCAGAAGACAACATCAGTCCGGGTTAGTTCCATTCAAATCATGCAAGTTAGAGTCCAAAACAAGGGCAAAAGTGTTTGGAAAAGTAGATACGATGGAGACGTATCGACTCCCCCAAGCTTAAACCTTTGCTTGTCATCAAGCAATTCAGTTGACAAACTGAAAGTGATAAAGAAAAACTTTTACAAACTTTGTTTGCTCGTGTTGTTCTAAATATGTAAACCCATCATTCAAGTTTTCAGTAAAAATTATGAACTAACCATATTCACAATAACATTTAGGTCTCATGTTTACTCATATCAATGATATAATCAACTAGCGAGCAATAATAATAAATCTCGGATGACAACACTTTCTCAAAACAATCATAATATGATATAACAAGATGGTATCTCTCTAGCCCTTTCTGAGACCGCAAAACATAAATGCAGAGCACCTTTGAAGATCAAGGACTGACTAAACATTGTAATTCATGGTAAAAGAGATCCAGTCATAGTCATACTCAATATAAACTAATAGTAATGCATGCAAATGACAGCGGTGCTCTCCAGCTGGTGCTTTTTAATAAGAGGATGATGACTCAACATAAAGGTAAATAGATAGGCCCTTCGTAGAGGGAAGCAGGGATTTGTAGAGGTGCCAGAGCTCGATTTTTGAAGTAGAGATGAATAATATTTTGAGCGGCATACTTTCATTGTCAACATAACAACCGAGAGATCTCGATATCTTCCATGCTACACACATTATAGGCAGTTCCCAAACATAATGGTAAAGTTTATACTCCCCCACCAGCAACAAGCATGAATCCATGGCTGGCCCGAAACAACGGGTGCCTCCAACTAACAACAGGCCTGGGGAGTGTTGTTTGCAATTATTTTGATTTGATTTGAGCATGGGACTGGGCATCCCGGTGACCAACCATTTTCTCGTGAATGAGGAGCAGAGTCCACTCCTCTTAGAATAACCCGCCTAGCATGGAAGATATAGATAGACCTAGTTGATACATGAGCTATTCGAGCATACAAAATAGAATTTTATTTGAAGGTTTAGAGTTTGGCACATACAAATTTACTTGGAACGGCAGGTAGATACCGCATATAGGAAGGTATGGTGGACTCATATGGAATAACTTTGGGGTTTATGGAAGTGGATGCACAAGCAGTATTCCCACTTAGTACAAGTGAAGGCTAGAAAAGACTGGGAAGCGACCAACTAGAGAGCGACAACAGTCATGAACATGCATTAAAATTAATAAACATTGAGTGCAAGCATGAGTAGGATATAATCCACCATGAACATAAATATTGTGAAGGCTATGTTGATTTTGTTTCAACTACATGCGTGAACATGTGCCAAGTCAAGTCACCCGAATCGTTCAAAGGAGGATACCACCCTATCATACCACATCACAACCACTTTAATAGCATGTTGGCATGCAAGGTAAACCATTATAAACTCCTAGCTAATTAAGCATGGCATAAGCAACTATAATCTCTAATTGTCATTGCAAACATGTTTCATTCATAATAGGTTGAATCAGGAACGGTGAACTATTCATATTTACAAAAAACAAGAGAGGTCGAGTTCATACCAGCTTCTCTCATCTCAATCAGTACATCATATATCGTCATTATTGCCTTTCACTTGCACGACCGAACGGTGTGAATAATAATAATAGTGCACGTGCATTGGACTAAGCTGGAATCTTCAAGCATCTGATACAAAGGAGAAGACAAGGTAATATGGGCTCTTGGTTAAATCAACAATAATGCATATAAGATCCACTTCAACATTTTCAACATAGTCTTCTCCTCTTGACCCCCCAAAGAAAAGAAAAGAAATAAAACTATTTACACGGGAAAGCTCCCAAGAAGCAAAAGAAGAACAAGAAATCTTTTTGGGTTTTCTTTTTAATTACTATTACTACTTGCATGGAAAGTAAACTAGCTAAAAGCTACAACTAATTTTTTGATTTTTCTTAATGTTTTTCAAACACACAAGAAGAAGACTAGAAAAGAAAATAAACTAGCATGGATAATACAATGAAGAAGTATGAGCACCAACAACTAGAATGAGTGTGTGAACATGAATGTAATGTCGGTGGGAAATACGTACTCCTCCAAGCTTAGGCTTTTGGCCTAAGTTGGTCTATGCCCATGGATCAAAGTTGTAGATGGGGTCGTACTGAGATGCAGCAGCTATTGCCTCATGAGCTGCAGCTTGGAGGCGAGCTGCCTCTGTCCTCCTCTCATACTCGTTCGCCTCTTCCCTGGTTATAATATATCTCCTTTTTACCTGAAAGTCAAAGAAACCAGGAGCAGGGAGAGCAACATGGACAGTGCGACGTCTGTCAAAGATTAGTCGGTACTGGAGGAACTGTTCATTCCTCTCAACAAACTGGTGGCGAACCATAGCATTATAATCTAAATAAGCAGGAGGCAATTCCATATCATTTTCATGTATGGGTATCTCAAGATAATTGGTTAAACGGGTTGCATAAATTCCACCAAACAAATCTCCACTTAAACTATTAAGATGCAACCTTCGTGCAACGATGGCCCCCCAAGTTGTATTGTTTATCTCCTAATACAGCACTCTTGAGAACACTAAGATCGGGAACACACATGTGACATGCCTCGTCCTTGCCGTTAATGCATCTACCTATAAAGAGAGCAAAATAATGTATAGCAGTAAAATGAATGCTCCCTATGGTAGCTTGTGTTATTTCTCTAGATTCCCCCACAGTGATACTAGCGAGAAAATCTTTAAACTCAGATTTGCGAGGATCACTAGCACTACCCCATTGCGGGAGTTTACAAGCAGTATTAAAATCTTCTAAGTCAGTGGTATAGGATTTATCATAAAGATCAAATAGGACAGTGTGAGAATTGCGCGAGGATGAAAATTTGAACCTTCTCACAAAGGAATCAGTTAGGTAATAATATTGCGGGAACTTATCTAGCATGAAGCCCTCGAGTTCAGCATTCCGCACATATGCGTCAAATTCCTCCTTAATTACTGCTTGGACCATAAAATTTTCTGAAAGCCATTCCCAAGGACGCACTTGAGCTTCTCTTAGTAGTTCATAGTCCAGCTCACGTACTGCGGGCCTGGGTCCTTGCTTCCTTGAAGAACCACCTTGGTATATCTTCCTAAACATATTTCTTCCTCGGAAAAATTTCTGAAATTCTCAGTGACTCAAGATAAAAGTGAACCAAACTCAACAAATTTGATAGCAAATACTCCTACAAGTGCCTAGAGACTTTATCATGCATTAAAACTACTTGGGACCAAATAAATTTGACATGCAAGCTCAAGAACAGGGTCACCTCAGCAGCAAAAAATTGCAATAAATAAAGCACTAGAACAAAAACTAATTGGACCATTGGAGGAGTCACATACCGAAGAATAATCCCCCAAAGCAGTTTTGTGAATGGAGCTTTGAGCAAGGAGATAAAAAATTGTAGCAAAATGAGCTAGAACTCGTGCTTGAGCTGGTTATTGGTTTTTTCTGGAGGAAGACGAAGTGTGTGGGTGCTGGAATAAATGAAGAGGGGCCACGTGGGGCCCACGAGGCAGGGGGCACACCCCAGGGGGTGGGCGCGCCCTGGACCCTTGTGGCCAGGTGATGTGGCCCCAGGTGTGTTCTCAGTGCCAATAACTCTTAAATGTTCTAGAAAAAAATCATATTTCATTTTCGGGACATTTGCAGAACTTTTATTTTCGGGGTATCTTTTTATTGCATGGATAATTCAGAAAACAGACAGAAAATACTATTTTTGCTTTATTTAATCTAAACAACATAAAGTAAAAGGAGGGTACTGAAGGTTGTGCTTTCTAACTTCATCCATCTCATGCTCATCAAAAGGAATCCACTAACAAGGTTGATCAAGTCTTGTTAACAAACTCTTTTCGAATAACATGGAACCGGAGAAATTTCGAATAACACTAGGTTACCTCAACGGGGATATGCACATCCCCAACAATAAGAATATCATATTTCTTCTTGACAGTAGGAAGAGGAAATTCAAAACCTCCAATAGTAATTGTTGGAATTTTTCCAATAGAATTGATACTGTGGACTTGAGGTTGTTTCCTCGGAAAGTGTACCGTATGCTCATTACCATTAACATGAAAAGTGGCATTGCCTTTGTTACAATCAATAACAGCACCTGCAGTATTCAAAAAGGGTCTACCAAGGATAATCGACATACTATCGTCCTCGGGAATATCAAGAATAACAAAGTCCGTTAAAATAGTAACGTTTGCAACCACAACAGGCACATCCTCACAAATACCGACAGGTATAGCAGTTGATTTATCGGCCATTTGCAAAGATATTTTAGTAGGTGTCAACTTATTCAAATCAAGTCTACGATATAAAGAGAGAGGCATAACACTAACACTGGCTCCAAATCACATAAAGCAGATTTAACATAGTTTGTTTTAATGGAGCATGGTATAGTTGGTACTCCTGGATCTCCAAGTTTCTTAGGTATTCCACCCTTAAAAGTATAATTAGCAAGCAAGGTGGAAATTTCAGCTTCCGGTATCTTTCTTTTATTTGTGACAATATCTTTCATATACTTAGCGTAATGATTCATTTAAACCATATCAGTCAAACGCATACGGAAAAAGATAGGTCTAATCATTTCAGCAAAGCGCTCAAAATCCTCATCATCCTTTTTCTTGGATGGTTTAGGAGGAAAAGGCATGGGTTTCTGAACCCATGATTCTCTTTCTTTACCGTGCTTCCTAGCAACGAAGTCTCTCTTATCATAACGTTGATTCTTTGATTTGGGTTATCAAGATCAACAACAGGTTCAATCTCTACATGATTGTTATTGCTAGGTTGAGCATCAACATGAACATCATCATTAATATTATCACTAGGTTCATGTTCATTACCAGATTGTGTTTCAGCATTAGATATAGAAATATCATTGGGATTTTCAGGTGTGTCAATAACAGGTTCACTAGAAGCATGCAAAGTCCTATCATTTTTCTTTTTCTTTTTCTTAGAAGGACTAGGTGCATCAACATTAATTCTTTGAGAATCTTGCTCAATTCTCTTAGGGTTACTCTCAGGATACAAAGGTTCCTGAGTCATTATACCCCCTCTAGTCACAACTCTAACAACATTATCATTTTTCTTATTATTTAATTCACTGAGCAAATCATTTTGAGCTTTAAGCACTTTTTCTACTTGAGTGGTAACCATAGAAGCATGTTTACTAATGAGTTTAAGTTCACCTTTAACTCTAGACATATAATCACTCAAGTGTTCAATCATATAAGCATTTCGTTTCAATTGTCTACCAACATAAGCATTGAAGTTTTCTTGTTTAACAATAAAATCATCAAACTCATCTAAGCATTGGCTAGCAGACTTATAACATGGAATATCACCTTCATCAAATCTATAGAGAGAATTTACCTTTACTACCCGTGTCAGATTATCAAGATCATGTATTTCTTCAATAGGTGGTAAATTCTTAACATCTTCAGCTTTAATACCCTTTTATTTCATAGATTTCTTTGCCTCTTGCATATCTTCAGCACTGAGAAATAGAATACGCCTTTTCTTCGGAGTTGGCTTAGGAGTTGGTTCAGAAAGTGTCCAATTATTTTCATTAGTCAACATATTATTCAATAGCAATTCAGCTTGATCAACAGTTCTTTCCCTGAAAACACAACCAGCACAACTATCGAGGTGGTCTCTGGAAGCATCGGTTAGTCCATTATAAAATATATCAAGTATTTCATTTTTCTTGAGAGGATGATCAGGCAAAGCATTAAGTAATTGGAGAAGCCTCCCCCAAGCTTGTGGGAGACTCTCTTCTTCAATTTGCACAAACTTATATATTTCCCTTAAAGCAGCTTGTTTCTTATGAGCGGGGAAATATTTAGCAGAGAAGTAATAAATCATATCCTGGGGACTACGCACACAACCAGGATCAAGAGAATTAAACAATGTTTTAGCATCACCCTTTAATGAGAACGGAAATAACTTAAGGATATAGTAGTAGCGAGTTTTCTCATCATTAGTGAATAGGGTGGCTATATCATTTAATTTAGTAAGATGTGCCACAACAGTTTGGGATTCATAGCCATAAAAAGGATCAGATTCAACCAAAGTAATTATCTCAGGGTCGACAGAGAAATCATAATCCTTATCGGAAATACAGATAGGTGAAGTAGCAAAAGCAGGGTCATATTTCATTCTAGCATTCAAAGGTTTTTCTTCCAGCTTAGCTAATAATTTCTTAAGATCATATCTATCATTGCAAGAAAGAAAATCTCTAGCAGTTTCTTCATCCATAACATAACCCTCAGGCACAACAGGCAATTCATATCTAGGGGGAGAATCTTCATCATCACTTTCATCAATATTATCAGTTTCATTAATTTCATTCTCTTTAGCCCTAGCAAGTTGTTCATCAAGAAATTCACCTAATGGCACAGTACTATCAAGCATAGAAATAGTTTCATCATAAGTATCATGCATAGTAGAAGTGGCATCATCAATAACATGCGACATATCAGAATTAATAGGAGAAGCAGGTTTAGGCGTCGCGAGCTTACTCAAAACAGAAGGTGAATCAAGTGCAGAGCTAGATGGCAGTTCCTTACCTCCCTTAGTAGTTGAGAGAAAAAATCTTAGTTCTTTCGTCATTCAAGTTCCTCATAGTGATCAACAGATATAAATCCCAAGTGACTCAAAGAATAGAGCTATGCTCCCCGGCAACGGCACTAGAAAATAGTCTTGATAGCCCACAAGTATAGGGGATTGCAATAGTTTTCGAGGGTAGAGTATTCAACCCAAATTTATTGATTCGATACAAGGGGAGCCAAAGAATATTCTCAAGTATTAGCAGTTGAGTTGTCAATTCAACCACAACTGGATAACTTAATATCTGCAGCAAAGTATTTAGTAGCAAAGTATTATGGAAGTAACTGTAACAGTGGCAAAAGTAACAGTAGTAGTTTTGTAGTAATTGTAATAGTGGCAACGGTAAAGTAACTAAGCAAAGAGCAATATGTGAAAAGCTCGTAGGCATTGGATCGGTGATGGAGAATTATGTCGGATGCGATTCCTCATGCAATAGTTATAACATAGAGTGACACAGAACTAGCTCCAATTCATCAATGTAATGTAGGCATGTATTCCGCATATAGTCATACGTGCTTATGGAAAAGAACTTGCATGACATCTTTTGTCCTACGTTCCCGTGGCAGCGGGGTCCAACTGGAAACTAAGGGATATTAAGGACTCCTTTTAATAGAGTACCAGACCAAAGCATTAACACTTAGTGAATACATGAACTCCTCAAACGACGGTCATCACTGGTAAGTATCCAGATTATTGTCACTTCGGGATTAACAGATCATAACACATAATAGGTGACTATATACTTGCAAAATAGGATCAAGAACTCACATATATTCATGAAAACATAATAGGTTCAGATCTGAAATCATGGCACTCGGGGCCTTATGACAAGCATTAAGCATAGCAAAGTCATAACAACATCAATCTCAGAACATAATGGATACTAGGGATCAAACCCTAACAAAACTAACTCGATTACATGGTAAATCTCATCCAAACCATCACCGTCCAGCAAGCCTACGATGGAATTACTCACGCACGGCGGTGAGCATCATGAAATTTGTGATGGAGGAAGGTTGATGATGATGACGGTGACGGATTCCCCTCTCTAGAGCCCCGAACAGACTCCAAATCAACCCTCCCGCGAGAGATTAGGGCTTGGCGGTGGCTCCGTATCGTAAAACGCGATGAATCCTTCTCTTTGATTTTTTTCTCCCCGAACGTGAATATATGGAGTTGGAGTTGAGGTCGGTGGAGCACCAGGGGGACCACGAGGTAGGGGGCGCGCCCAGGGGGTAGGCGCGCCCCCACCCTCGTGGACAGGGTGTGGCCCCCTGGCCTTGATTCTTTCGCCAGTATTTTTTATATATTCCAAAAATATTCTCCGTGAAGTTTCAGGTCATTCTTAGAGCTTTTGTTTCTGCACAAAAATAACACCATGGCAATTCTGCTAAAAACAGCGTCAGTCCGGGTTAGTTCCATTCAAATCATGCAAGTTAGAGTCCAAAAGAAGGGCAAAAGTGTTTGGAAAAGTAGATACGATGGAGACGTATCAACCTTCTATCACAGATCCGAAGGCAAGATCTTTGTTGCTAAGAATGGATCCTTTCTAGAGAAGGAGTTTCTGTCGAAAGAAGTGAGCGGGAGGAAAGTAGAACTTGATGAGGTAGTTGTACCTTCTCTCGAATTGGAAAGTGGTTCATCACATAAATTAGTTCCAGTGGAGCCTACACCAATTAGTGAGGAAGCTAATGATGATGATCATGAAACTTCAGATCAAGTTACTACGTAACCTCGTAGGTCAACAAGAGTACGTTCCGCACCAGACTGGTACAGTAATCCTGTTCTGGAAGTCATGTTACTAGACCATGGCGAACATACGAACTATGAGGAAGCGATGATGAGCCCAGATTCCGCAAAATGGCTTGAGGCCATGAAATCTGAGATGGGATCGATGTATGAGAACAAAGTATGGACTTTGGTTGACTTGCCCGATGATCGGCAAGCCATAGAAAATAAATGGATCTTCAAGAAGAAGACTGACGCTGATTGTAATGTTATTGTCTACAAAGCTTGACTTGTCGCGAATGGTTTTTTACAAGTTCAAGGAGTTGACTACGATGAGACCTTCTCACTCGTAGCGACGGTTAAGTCTGTCCGAATCATGTTAGCACTTGCCGCATTTTATGAAATCTGGCAAAGGGATGTCAAAACTGCATTACTTAATGAATTTGTTAAAGAAGAGTTGTATATGATGCAACCAGAAGGTTTTGTCGATCCTAAAGGTGCTAACAAAGTGTGCAAGCTCCAGCGAGCCATCTACGGACTGGTGCAAGTATCTCGGAGTTGGAATATACGCTCTGATGAGTTGACCAAAGCATATAGTTTTATACAGACTTGCGGTGAAGCCTTTATCTACAAGAAAGTGAGTGGGAGCACTACAGCCTTTCTGATAATTATATGTGAATGACATATTGTTGATCGAAAATGATGTAGAATTTTCTAGAAAGAATAAAGGAGTTTTTCAAAGAAAGAACTCGGTGAAGCTGCTTACATATTGGGCATCAAGATCCATAGAGTTAGATCAAGATGCTTAATAAGATGTTTCAATGAGTACATACCATGACAAGATTTTGAAGTAGCTAAAAAATGGAACTGTCAAAGAAGGAGTTCTTGTCTGTATTGCAAGGTATAAAGTTAAGTAAGAGTCAAAACCCGACCACGGCAGAAGATAGAAAGAGAATGAAAGTCATTCCCTATGCCTCAGCCATAGGTTCTATAAAGTATGCCATGCTGTATACCAGACCTATTGTGTACCTTGCCATGAGTTTGGCAAGGGGATACAATAGTGATCCAGGAGTAGATCATTGGACAGCGGTCAAAATTATCCTTAGGTACCTAAAGAGGACTAAGGAAATGTTTCTCGGTGATGGAAGTGACAAAGAGTTCATCGTAAAGGGTTACGTCGATGCAAGCTTTGACACTGATCCGGATGACTCTGAGTCTCAATCTGGATACATATTGAAAGTGGGAGCAATTAGCTAGAGTAGCTCCATGCAGAGCATTGTAGACATAGAAATTTACAAAATACATACGGATCTGAATGTGGTAGACCCATTGACTAAACCTCTCTCGCAAGCAAAACATCATCACATCTTAGTACTCTTTCGGTGTTAATCACATGGCTATGTGAACTAGATTACTGGCTCTAGTAAACCCTTTGGGTGTTGGTCACATGGCGATGTAAATTATGGGTGTTAAATCACATGGCGATGTGATCTAGATTATTGACTCTAGTGCAAGTGGGAGACTGAAGGAAATATGCCCTAGAGGCAATAATAAAGTTGTTATTTTATATTTCCTTATATCATGATAAATGTTTATTATCCATGCTAGAATTGTATTAACCGGAAACTTGATACATGTGTGGATACATAGACAAAACATCGGGTCCCTAGTAAGCCTCTACTAGACTAGCTCGTTAATCAAAGATGGTTAAGTTTCCTAACCATAGACATGTGTTGTCATTTGGCGAACAGGATCACATCATTAGGAGAATGATGTGATGGACAAGACCCATCCGTTAGCTTAGCATGTTGATCGTTCAGTTTTATTGCTATAGCTTTCTTCATGTCATATACATATTCCTTTGACTATGAGATTACGAAACTCCCGGATACCGAGGAATGCCTTGTGTGCTATCAAACGTCACAACGTAACTGGCTGATTATAAAGATGCTCTACAGGTGTCTCCGAAGGTGTTTGTTGGGTTGGCATAGATCGAGATTAGGATTTGTCACTCCGAGTATCAGAGAGGTATCTCTGGGCCCTCTCGGTAATGCACATCATGATAAGCCTTGCAAGCAATGTGACTAATGAGTTAGTTGTGGGATGATGCATTACGGAACGAGTAAAGAGACTTGCCGGTAACGAGATTGAACTAGGTATGAAGATACCGACGATCGAATCTCGGGCAAGTAACATACCGATGACAAAGGGAATAACATATGTTGTCATTACGGTTTGACCGATAAAGATCTTAGGAGAATATGTAGGAACCAATATGATCGTCCAGGTTTCGCTGTTGGTTATTGACCAGAGATGTGTCCCGGTCATGTCTACATAGTTCTCGAACCCGTAGGGTCCGCACGCTTAACGTTCGATGACGTTTTGTATTATGAGTTATGTGTTTTGGTGACCGAAGATTGTTCGGAGTCCCGGATGAGATCACGGACATAACAAGGACTCTCGAAATGGTCGAGAGGTAAATATTCATATACTGGGAGGTAGTATTCGGACATCGGAATGGTTTCGAGTGGTTCGGGTATTTTATCAGAGTACCAAGGGGTTACCGGAACCCCCCGGGGGAAGTAATGGGTCGTAGTGAAGAGAGAGGAGGGCCGCAAGGGGTGGCCGCGCGCGCCCCCCATGGCAGTCCGAATTGGAGTAGGGGAGGGGGCGGTGCCCCCCTTTCCCTCTCCCTCTCCCTCTCCTTCCCTTTCCCTCCGGTGAAGAAAGGAAAAGAGGGGGGGCGAATCCTACTAGGACTAGGAGTCCTAGTAGGACTCCCCCCTTGGTGCGCACCCTCCTGGCCGGCCGCCTCCTCCTCCCCTCCTTTATATACGGGGGCGGGGGGGCACCCCAAAGGCACACCAATAGTTCTCTTAGCCATGTTTGGTGCCCCCTCCACAGTTTACTACTCCGGTCGTAGCGTCGTAGTTCTTAGGTGAAGCCCTGCGCGGATCACATCACCATCACCGTCACCATGCCGTCGTGCTGACGGAACTCTCCCTCGACCCTCTGCTGGATCAAGAGTTCGAGGGACGTCATCGAGCTGAACGTGTGCTGAACTCGGAGGTGCCGTATGTTCGGTACTAAGATTGGTTGGATCGTGAAGACGTTCGACTACATCAACCGCGTTAACCTAACGCTTCCGCTTTTGGTCTACAAGGGTACGTGCACACACTCTCGCCCTCTCGTTGCTATGCATCTCCTAGATAGATCTTGCACAATCGTAGGAATTTTTTTAAATTGCATGCTACGTTCCCCAACAGTAATACCTAGTGCATCGGGTCCAATGAAAATCTTTTGTGACAATACTAGAGCAATTTCCTTGGCAAAGGAATCCAGATTGCAAGAGAACCAAACACATCAAGAGACGCTTCAGCTCCATCCATGATCAAGTCAAGGAAGGAGACATAGATATTTGCAAAATACTCCCTCCGTTCGGAATTACTTGTCTTGGATTTGTCTAGATACAGATGTATCTAGCACTAAAATGAGTCTAAATACATCCGTATCTAGACAAATCCAAGACAAGTAATTCGGAACGGAGGGAGTACATACGGATCTGAATGTTGCACACCCATTGACTAAGCCTCTTCCACGAGCAAAACATGATCAGCACCAAGACTCCATGGGTGTTAGAATCATTACAATGTAATCTAGATTATTGACTGCAGTCCAAGTGGGAGACTTAAGGAAATATGCCCTAGAGGCAATAATAAAGTTGTTATTTATACTTACTTATATCATCATAAATGTTTATTATTCATGCTAGAATTGTATTAACCAGAAACTTGATACATGCGTGAATACACAGACTAAAAAAGTGTCCCTATTATGCCTCGACTAGACTAGCTCGTTAATCAAAGATGGTTAAGTTACCTGACCATAGACATGTGCTGTCATTTGATGAACGGGATCACATGATTAGGAGAATGATGTGATGGACAAGACCCATCTGTTAGCTTAGCATAATGTTCGTTAAGTTTTATTGCTATTGCTTTTTTCATGACTTATACATATTCCTTTGACTATGAGATTATGCAACTCCCGAATACCGGAGGAATACCTTGTGTGCTATCAAACGTCACAACGTAACTGGGTGATCATAAAGATGCTCTACAGGTATCTCCGAAGGTGTTTGTTGGGTTGGCATAGATCAAGATTAGGATTTGTCACTCCGAGTATCGGAGAGGTATCTCTGGGCCCTCTCGGTAATGTACATCATGATAAGCCTTGCAAGCAATGTGACTAATGAGTTAGTTGCGGGATGATGCATCACAGAATGAGTAAAGAGACTTGTCGGTAACGAGATTGAACTAGGTATGAAGATACCAACGATCGAATCTCGGGCAAGTAACATACCGATGACAAAGGGAATAACGTATGTTGTCATTGCGGTTTGACCGATAAAGATCTTCGTAGAATATGTAGGAACCAATATTGGAATCCAGGTTCCGCTATTGGTTATTGAACGGAGATGTGTCTCGGTTATGTCTACATTGTGCTCGAACCCGTAGGATCCGCACGCTTAACGTTCGATGACGATTTGTATTATGAGTTATGTGTTTTGGTGACTAGAGATTGTTCGGAGTCCCAAATGAGATCACGGACATGACGAGGAGTCTCGAAATGGTCGAGAGGTAA
This sequence comes from Aegilops umbellulata, assembly GCA_032464435.1. NCBI lineage: Eukaryota > Viridiplantae > Streptophyta > Magnoliopsida > Poales > Poaceae > Aegilops > Aegilops umbellulata. Next base: position 26,770,959 of record CP136056.1, on the reverse strand, counting down.
AGATTGATATATTGGACGATAGTTTCGGACACCGGAATGGTTCTAGAGTGTTTCGGGTATTTATGGGAGTACTGGAGGGTACGGAACCCCCCGGCGGAAGTAATGGGCCATATGGGCCATAGGGGAGAGGCAAGGCAGCCCAAAGGGGGGGCGTCCAGATTGGACAAGGGGAGGGGGCACGGCCCCCCTTTCCTTCTCCCTCTCCCTCTCCTTCCCCCTTTCCCCCTCCGGTAGAAGGAAGGGGGAGCGAATAGGACTAGGAGTCCAAGTGGGATCCCCCCCACTTGGCGCCCCCCCTAGGACAGCCTCCTCCCTTCTCCCTCATTTATATACGGGGACAAGGGGCACCTCTAAGACATATCAATTGTTTTTGTCCGTGTGCGGTGCCCCCCTCCACCGTTTACTCCTCCGGTCATATTGTCGTAGTGCTTAGGCGAAGCCCTGCGCGAATCACTTCACCATCACCGTCACCACGCCGTCGTGCTGACGAAACTCTCCCTCGACACTTTGCTGGATCAAGAGTTTGTCATCGAGCTGAACGTGTGCAGAACTCGGAGGTGACGTACGTTCGGTGCTTGATCGGTTGAATCGAGAAGATGTTCGACTACATCACCGCGTTAAGCTAACGTTTCCTCTTTCGGTCTACGAGGGTACGTGGACACACTCTCCCCCTCTCGTTGCTATGCATCTCCTAGATAGATCTTGCGTGATCATTGGATTTTTTTTCTTGAAATTGCATGCTACGTTCCCTAACAGCGTCAACACGAACTCGCCCGAGGAAATAGCGGGGAGGGGGAGCAGATGCATCCATAATCGGCACACCCCTCTGACGGCGTTGGGCGACATGACCACATTGGATCCTCCCTCCCTCTTGCCAACCTCCCCACCGGACACCCCCTGTGTTGCCCCACCATGGCAGTCGGCGCATATCCATGTGAGGCCACCAACGACCGCCTATCCACCGACGAGGGAGACCAAATCAACCACCGCCATCAACCAAGAATGCTCACCGGAGAAGTCAACCTGCACCACCCGCCGCCAGAACCGACTAGAGCCCAGCGAGCACGCCAGTCAGACCCATCGCTGCTACGACGCCACCCCCACGAGCTGGACATCGAGGTAAGGGAGGCTGCCCGCAGCTCAGGTCACCCACGACCTGCACCGTTGGATGGATGGACCTGGAGCAGCCGGTGCCGCCACTGGAGCAGCCGTCGTCCCTGTCCACCTAGAGTGCACCACCACACGATGGACCACTAGATCTGGATGTGCCCAAACCAGACCACCACCTCTTTCATAGACGCGAGTTCGTACCGTGAAGCCCACCACGCCACTATAGTGCACCCGCGACCCCGCCACGCCCCTCGCCAGCGTGACACTGCCGTCCCACGGCGGCGGCCTCCGAGTTAGAGGAGAAAAATGCCCCGCTGCAGTCGACTTCATCGGGCTTTGTCCGTTAGCGCGTCCCAGCAGCGGCGAGGAGGGGAGGAGGGAAGGAGGGGGGAGGGGGTAGGGGAGTCCCGGCGAGCGATGTAGGCGAGGGCGGGGCATTTTTTTTACTAATTGTTCCCAACATCACTTAATCGCGTGGCCAATGGGAGACAAATGATGGCCCGTCGGCGGCGCACCATCGATGATCGATCATCAGCCGTGGTATGGAAGCCACGACAAAGATTGTGCAAGCAACGAGAGCATGCATACGACCATGATTTCAGAAGCATGCTTCCAAATAAGTAGTACTGCCGCCGGTATGCCCATGACTAACGAGAAGTGCAATAGTGGTCATGGGTAAAGCTTCGTTGATACGTAGCGTCAATATGGTATGGATGGAATGAACGGATTCAGCAATGCAGGCCCGCAACGTCCAAGATGAGGATGTCAAATGGGTCTGTTTAGGACACATCTAGATGTGACATAATTATGTCACATCTAAGTTGATTTTCACTCTGTTGTGGTTTTTTTTTTTGTCCTAGTTTTTTTTTGTTTTTTGTTGCTGCATTATATGTTTGTATGGGAGGTTAGATGTGACATCCTTAAAAAACATCTAGATGTGAATTAGACAAACTGATGTCAAATATACGGTTCTAACCATTGGTAGGGGTACATGTGGATATCGTATTCACATGGGCAGGGTATAAGCACAATTTTATACCCATAAGAAATACAAGTGCCCTAGTCGTTAAGTCGTGGGTAGGGCACGGGTGTAGCGTTGTACCCGTGGATATACTCATACCCTATCCATATATAATGACATGTGGACCTTACCCTTGAAGTTCAACATATGTGCAATGGTTGGTAGCGTGAAAGGAGCTGGCCGACCCAATTACTCCAGTAATTAAGCCTCACGCGGTCACACCTGTGTTAAAGTTGTCATCAATTGTCAATTTAAATTGAGATAATTATCATGTACTCATTTATCTGTTATTGAGTTGAGATAATTGTCATGTACTCCTGTAATTGTCAAATGTGCCATTGATGAATGTAAAATGGGTATGGGTACCCGTCGTGTATGGGTATGGACAAAGTTTTATACCCATGGATACGGTTATAGATATAATTTTGTATCCATTGACTACACAAGTATTGGTATAGTATTTGCCAACCTTACGTTACGTCGAGAGAGAAGACAACTAACAGAAATTAGTGCTTATCTTTGCTTAGAGCATCTACAACCGCATTAGGCAAATCCGGTCCCTCAAACGTCCGTGAGCATAGCATAAGTGGTTATCTTGTTTCGGACCATGGTGAGGCCTTAGAGCGTGGGAAGAGCGTCGGAGCTGAAGAGAGGAGGTGGATGAGCTCGGGCTGACTGCGCGGAGAGGGAGGAGGTGGATGAGCTAGGGTTGGGGGATGCCGGCCGGCTTAAATAAATAGACAGATTTGGCCTCGGGCGAGGAGCCGGAGCGGTGCCACACAGCGTCCACACCCCCTATCGGAGGAGACGTCCGTCGGACTGCCAGGTTTTCAGGCGATTTCGCGTGGGACCCCGACGTCCGTTCAAAGTGGCGGGAGCGCCCGGTCGCCCTATATCCGCCCATATTTGAACTGGATATGAGGAGTGTCAGTTAGCCGGGTGTTTAAAACCCTTTTGAGGAGCCTGTCTGGGTCAGATTTTCATGACCGTACTATCCGTCCGGCGTTTGAGGCAGGTTTGATGCTCCTACCGTCCTTGTATCATCACTGACCAGAGCTTCGATTTACGGGTACGGGGATGGCCGGGCCGTTTGTCCGGACGCGTCGCAACTTGCAACTCACTCACTGATTGATGCTCGCTGCTAGTTGGCGCTACACGCACTGCCATGCACGCGACACTCCTCCGGTGGCCATTGGCGTGTCTCTGGCCGGGCGACTCCATCCATCCATGGGGGTCCGCTCGGTGCGCGCGCTCCCATCCCGGCCGTGCTCCCGGCTGGCGCCAGCGTCCACGGCCGCGCACACACAGCCACACCCGCTCGATCGCAGTACGCACGTCCCCCCATGGCCACCACCTAGACAATCTTACTGCCTGTCACTTGTCACCTTTCAAATAATAGCGACAAGATCCCCTCCTACCATCAGCTGGCTGCCTCCGCCCCCGATCCAGCAGCGAACAGCGCACAGGCTGCCGCGGCATCCAACGTTAGATCAGCGTGTCCATATATACGTGTGCGCGCGCGGCGGCCTCGTGCGTGGCCAGAGCACCGCCTCGCCAGCTTCAGTACTTAACACTTCACTCTCGCTGCAGCGGAGGATCTTCCCTTCCTTCTTTAGCTGTTGCTTTCTGGAAGTGCGCGAGGTGATGGGGATGCTCCTGGCGCGCGTCGCCGTGGTTGCTCTCGCGGCGGTGGCGGCCTCTGTCGTCGTCGACGGCCAGATGTCGCCGGCGTTCTACGACGCCACGTGCCCGGCGCTGCAGTCCGTCGTGCGCCGCGGCATGGCGCAGGCCGTGCAGAAGGAGGCGCGCATGGGCGCGTCCATCCTCCGCCTCTTCTTCCACGACTGCTTCGTCAATGTACGTCACATGCTAAATGCGCGTCTTATTCTAGTCCCGCTCATGCGAACTGCGTGCTGAGAGTCGATGCGAGCGTGCGTGCGTGCGCAGGGGTGCGACGCCTCCGTCTTGCTGGACGACACGGCCAACTTCACGGGGGAGAAGAACGCGGGGCCGAACGCCAACTCGTTGCGCGGCTACGAGGTCATCGACGCCATCAAGGCGCAGGTCGAGGCTTCCTGCGAGGCCACCGTCTCCTGCGCCGACATCGTCGCGCTCGCCGCCCGCGACGCCGTCAGCCTGGTCAGTACCCACTTCTCTCTCTCCCTCTCTCTCTGGCATCCTGGCCGGTAGCATTACTAACGGTGGCCGCGCGCGTGCAGCTCGGGGGGCCGAGCTGGACGGTGCAGCTGGGCCGGCGAGACGGGCGCTCGGCGAGCCAGAACGCGGCGAACACCAACCTGCCGCCGCCGGACGCGAGGCTCGCCGACCTCCTCACCAGGTTCAGCGACAAGGGCCTGGACGCGCGCGCCCTCACCGCGCTGTCCGGGGCGCACACCGTGGGCTGGGCACGCTGCACCACCTTCCGCACGCACATCTACAACGACACCGGCAACGCGGCCGTGGACGCCGCCTTCGCCACGCAGATACGCGCCAAGGCCTGCCCTTCCGCCGGCGGCGACGGGAACCTCGCGCCGCTCGAGCTGCGCGCCCCCGCCGCATTCGACAACGGCTACTTCCAGGACCTCGTCGCCCGCCGCGTGCTCCTGCGCTCCGACCAGGAGCTCTACGGGAGCGGCGTCGGCAACGGCAGCACGGACGCGCTCGTGCGAGCCTACGCCGCCAACGCCACGCTCTTCGCGGTAGACTTCGCCGCCGCCATGGTGAGGATGGGCAACCTGGCGCTCACCGGGAAGAACGGCGAAGTCCGGCTAAACTGCCGGAGAGTGAACTGAGCTGAATGAGTAGATCAGCGGATGTATTCCTGATGTACGCATCGCAAAAGCATAAAGGTGTTGACAAAGGGAGTACCTAGAACTCATCTAGATGAGACGTAATTTGGTTTTATTCACCTGAAAAACAAGAACAGATACAACCCATATCCGCACACACGCATCTTATAGCACCACATCCAATGGCTATAAAAGGTGAATGAGACCAAATTAAATCTCATCTAGATGAGTTCTAGCAAAACTGGTTGACAAAAGCACTGCTGTTCGTGCACTGGATTTTCACCCGTTTGGATCGGCGTGAGCAGCTAATCTCTTACACAAATATGCTACGTAGATAGGGCAGACAAACTTCCGGGCCGACAGGTCGCTCAGTGATGCTACGTTAAGTAACGTTGATTACGGATCACTAGCACAAGGGCCCGTGCGTTGCAACGGGGCATAGAAAGTAAGAAAGGCCATGTGTTAGAGCGAATACAAAATAAATAAACATAAACGTGTGTTTGGAAACATGAAAAATAATTTACCAATCAAACTTCTACGGTGAATTCCAGTTGTCATAAGAAGTTATCATTAGGTGCACGCAAGCTAAGCCTTGGGGGCCTTGTTTCAGTGAAATCTCTCTACTTCCCTATGTTGACATATGCCTTTGAGGTCATAATACAGAAACAACATATCTTCACTTGCAAAAGTTAAGATCCAACAGGCCAACACGGTGTCAATCCACATACTTCTCACAAGGGGGACTTTGATTTTTCTGTTTTAGATGTTTTCACGGGTGTGGGATTTTTGATCAATGTAATTCTCTGATGAACCCCTTCAGAATTTGGACGTAGGAGTGTGTTGCTTATCGTTGCAGTCGCGCTACCATCCGCCGTCGTCTCCGTTGACTCCGCCGCAAAACCATCTGCCATCGCCTCCATCAACTTTGTTGGAAGACCTTCAGCTGCTGCCTAGGCCTACTTTGCTGCAGGTATCTTTTTTTCTTTGTGCAAATTATAATGGAGCTATGATGATCCAATTTGTCTGTTGGCATAGGCTCAAGCAATCACCTCTTCTTGACGCAAGCAAGTAATAACCGTGAACAAGATGTAGTAACCATGAATAAGATGTTCCTAATTCTGTAGCATGTGTTGTATAGTAGTACACTTTTTTTTTGCTGCAGTATCACAATACCATCGTCATCTTATATCTTTGTGTTAGTGTGACAAAGATATTTTGATCAGACTCATCTTGCTGGTTATACACAGTTCTCTGCACTGCCGATGATGCACCCCATATCTCACATCTTTCCATGAACGGAAATTATTCTCACTCTGTATATACGTATTTTTCAAACGTTCCCTTGTCCATCGAGCCGCTTGCTCTCCTTCGCCATCTCGCGTGACCAGCACATGCGCCAAGGCCGAGGGTGTGGATAATCCGGTGCCATTGCGGCCGGTATCAATTTACGTTTGCTACAATACAATTCTAAAACCAAACACCTCCTCTATTTATGTAGATTACGATTGATCCTAGTGGCAGCTTTGCATATACTCCGTATGTCAATGTCTAGCCCACAATTACTTCATCCGTCTAAATATTTCATCCAGCCAATTCAATTATTTAGTCAATTCTCTTAATTACTTTAACCCCTTTATTCATCCGGTACAAATTGTTCGGGTCCTGCTCACCTTGTTCTGACCGTGTGTTTGTTGATTGCTGGGGCTGGTATATTAACCCGTCGAACCAACTTTAAAAAACCAAGGTGGGACTATTGAAACATCTAACATGCTATAGCTTACTTGGTACTGATGGCCAGAACTAATGGGTGAGGTCCCGAGTTCGATTCCTGCAACCATAACTTATATGCACTGCGGGTTTATTACCAGAAAATTGACGGGAATATCTGTAAAAAAAGTATGAGTACGAAACTTAAATATATGCACTGCGGGTTTATTACCAGAAAATTGAGGGGAATATCTGTAAAAAAAGTATGACGGACCAAGAATACCTATTTCTTTTATTAGTAGATAATAGATATAGATATAGAAGGGCATCTCCAACGCCCAACCTAAAACGGACGCGGATACGTCCAGCAAGAGCGTCCATGCACAGTGATATGAGAGCCCGCCATTCATTTCTGTTACATTTTCAACAATTTCATTAAACAAAAGTGTCCGGAAGTTAACCTAGTCTACTTCTTCGCTAGCGCTTGTCCTCCAAGCCTTTATTGTTCCCCATGCCCAGCATCCTCGATGGTCGTGAGCCCCGGGAAGTGAAACTACAGTTCGCCGGCGAGGAAGAGTAAGACATGAGATATGGAAGTGCCCACATGGGACACAAACACCTTCATCCCCGGTGCCCTACTCTTTCTCATCGAAGTCTGCAGCTTGGATGTCGCGGGTGGAGGTGAGGTCCATGATTGGACGTGCACAGGCCGATCTCATGGTCGTAGCGACCCGACACTGACAACGCGAACGACCCGCAGCTGCCGACGTTCTGCCCGCGATCGCCTGCGCCGCTAGCGACCTGCAGTCGACGCGAGCGGACGTGGCCTTGTAAAGTGCTTGCTGCTCGGCGACCAAGTTCGGGTTCTCCTTGACCATGGTCGCCACAGCCTCCTCGCTCGCGAACTCGCCGTAGATTTAGTCCCCGCTAGTCAGTGACGCGCGAGGAAGGTGATGATGTAGTGCCACTGCTCCTGCGCTTGCCAGAGCGCCGACACCGGGTGCAGCGCCGGCTGCTCCTCCCTCACGACGTTGTTGAAGTGCGCATGCGCCTGCTCCATGGTGAAGCCGACATGGATAGGCATGGGCAGGGGTGTCGGCTTGTCGTCAAACGCCTCCTCCGTTGTGGGGTCGTCCTCCTTCACCTCTGGCAAGCTCGCAATCCCGACTCTATCCGTCGCGCATGACGGGCCTGCCACACAAACGCAAGGTCAACTAATTCGAGCTTCTGCTCATCGAGAGGCTCTCCCACATCACTCTAGATCTTGCGACCATGACGGAGGTGGTGCACGGAGGAAGAAAGGGAGCGAACGTGGTGTTGTGTAGATGGTACCGGGCTTGGCCACATGTAAATAACAGGTGCTGGCCAGGCCAAGCGACAGGGTGTAACAATGCAAGCACCGAAGTTGGTTTATCGGGCGCCGTGCATGTTTATTGCCAGCAGGCGGACAGACATGGCCGCCGTGCATGTTCATCTTGCAAAGGCTGCTCGTATTCGGTTCCAGTCTGGTCGCACGTCCAGGTTTGGACGGGGGAGGCCACGCTCGCCACAGCATCATTACCACCTTGCATGGGGGGTCTTTGACTGGTGGGATTCTTTCATCTCTACTTTGTTTGACAAGGACAGACGTCGTCGCGGTGGTCGCTTCCTCTACACCACCTGGAATGTCTGGAAGGAGCGAAACCGCCCTATCTTCAACGGAGCCCGTCTCACCCACTTGGAGGCGGCGGCTCTCGCATTCGATGACATCAAGCCAGTAATGCTACACGCACAGAGTCACTACGGGGTTTTACGGGGGTGGATCCAATTGGTGGTCTGTGATTGGTCATTTGGGTGAATTGGCCCACACCCTCATGAAAATCAAGGGGGGGCGCTGGTTTAGTTAGTTGAAACAAGCCCGTATTGCCCCTGGAAAAGCCCGTGAACCTAGCATTTTTTACATCAAGCAAAGGGCTTTGGCCTTTGGCAGGGCACAAGTGGCGACTGGTGTTGGCTGATCCATAATACGTTTTTGGTTTTTGGGTATGCCAGGTTCCCTGCATAAACCGGGCACCTCTGTACATAAACCTTTTTGTCGTCTGAAATGAAAAGGCAGTGCTCCTGTCGGTTCTTTTAAAAAAGAGGTGGGCGGTGGTGTGTGTGTGTAGGGGTGCGGGAAGTGGGGAGGTTGCCGCGGTTGCTGACGGTGTAAGAGAAAGAACGGTGAGAAGGTGCCTAAGGTTGCCATGAGTGGCGAAGGAAGAAATGACAGAGGGGGGAGGGTGGTTGCTATCGTTGTCAATGACGAGCTATCCAGATTATTGAGCCTATGTATAAGGGATAAAGGCACCACATTAACGAGCTTTTGCGGATAAAATCCACTGACAAAATTTGCCCCCGTTGCAGTTGGGCTTAATTCCTCAGCCATGCTCGGACAACAAGTCAGGGTCACTGCAAGATGACTTCACCACTAATTGTAGTCTCCGTCGACCTCAAGAGGGAGCGACACGAGATCCCGAAACGGGGATTTTAGGTCCACCATTGTGGTGTTGTAGCTAACATAGGGAGGGCCATGTTGCCCAATAATTTATTTCTATTGAGGATATCTTGCCCAATAATTCGACGAATGTTCATGGAGTGCCTTGTTACATATGGACGGGCTAAGTAACATAATTCACGCGCAAGCTAAACATCAGTAGATGGTCTCAAACCATGATCCAAAGATACGGCAGGTCTAGTAGCACGATTTAGTTTTGAAGTTATGTACTAGTAGAACCGTGACTAAATTTCGTGTTTTGACCCTTTTTCAAAACTTGATCGAGATATGACCCTGCCTTGCAAAGATTTCAGGATCAGACCCTTTTTTATCATCAGGTTCCATGGTGATACACTATAATAGCCTACCGTCAGTCCATGGCGGTAGGCTATAACAACCTAACGTCAAGGTCCCTGGCGGTAGGGTTGCACACCATACCGGAAATGTTTCCTAAATATGAAACACAGTACATGCTCGCATCTATCGCCGGACACCTTGTTTTTTTTTTGTAGAGGCTACCGCCAATCTGTTTGGTGGTAGGGTTATTTCCTACCGTCAAGGTCCCTCACGGTAGGCTGTTACACCCTATCGGCATAGACTCTGGCAATAGCAAAAGGGTCAGATAACGAAATTTTTACAGACTGGTGTGAGATCTCGATTAATTTTTAGAAAATGATCAAAACAAGAAATTTTGCGTAGAACTGTTTATCGGGCGAAAGCATAGCAGTCGGGTTGGTACGGAAAAAGGGGAAGATACTTTGGTGCCGCCTCCGCCATCATGACACGTTGGCAGTTGGCACTTGTACGCGTATGCGTAAGCAGAGTCATCACTAGATAAAATCACCGCCTCGATCGTCGGCGCTATACTTACTTGTGAATTTTGAATTTGCTAACCACATGTCCCACGTGGTAGCTCTATACTTACTTGTACGTACTTTTTTTTTTGAACAAGTTACTTGTACGTACTAGTACTAGCGATCGAATGAATCCAGGTTAGTAGTGTGATCGGGAGCGAGGGGACATGAGCGAGGAATGTGGCCACGGTCTAGAGGGATACATATTATTGGACCACATGCTTTCGTAACAGGCTAATTATCACACTGCGTACAAATCAGAGAGATTCATATCGTTCTCATCATTGCACACTAAGCATCTCGAGAAAAGGGAAAAAGCTTATTGTCTGACAAATCTTATCACGATGTCCAGGCTGGCTGTCTCGTGAAAATGAACAAAACTGATTTTTTTGAACGTTCAACACAAAATGCATCCGATCAAAAATATTTCACAAAAAAACTCTCTTTTGCATGACATCCGGGGCTGGGCTTCATGCTAGAGAGCATGACGCCCCGGCCTAGGGTGCCATGGTTGCGACATGTAGCATGGCGCCTCGGGCAAGGGCGCCATGCCAAATAGCACGACGCCCGAGTCCGAGACGTCATGCTATCTAGCATAGCACCCCAACCTCGGGCGTCATTTAAAAGGGTCATTCATGAAATATTTTTAAACCGAGGCCATTTCGTGTTGAAGTTTCGAAAAAGGCTAAGTTTTATTCATTTTCATGGCTGTCTCTAATCGAATGTACTGCTAGGGATCCTCTACATGATGACAGGAGGGTGGGTATCTACCATGCACGGGAGTTCACGGAGTCCCCTGAGCCAATAACACGTATCCACATCATATATGGTATCTCATCTTTGCAAGTATTTGGTTCTAGACCTTAAATTTAAAAACACCTATACCTTGAATTCTTCCACCTCCTCGGCTCTCGGGTCACTTTTTTTGGTGAAAACCTAGGTCCTGAGGTGCAGGGCCAGACGACGGCGTCGATCCACGTTGCTTTCCCTCCTAAGGGCGTCGTCTTGAAGATCTTCCATGCGTACTTTCCCGGGACTGGACTTGCATGACATCGCGGCAGGTGGCCGGCGGTGTGAGAGGTGCTGACTGGAGGGGCCCGGAGGTGGAGCGGTGTCACTCCTCCATATCGACGACGACAGATCTTGGCGGCATGGCGCTGTGGAGTCTCGACGTCCGTTAGGGGTAGACGGACTCGCGCAGGAGGATGGCGATGTCTGGCGTCGTGCTGACATCGTAGGGAGGTCTCGCAAGGTCGATGCGCCAGTAACTGCTCTGAAAAAGGATCGGCGGAAGGCGGCGGCGGCGGCCTCTGAGATTGGGTCGGACCCGTGTGTGCCCCAGACCCGACAATGTGGCTTGATTGGCGCCTCCGATTTTAGATGTTAGGCTTTGGTGCGAGGTCTATTTGGTATTCAGCTCAGACTACCGGCGCTCCTTCATCAAGTGGATAGGAGTAGTGACAAATGTTGCCAAGATGGTGGCTTCGGACTTTCTTATGTATTACTTCATAAGGTTTTTATGAATAATTAATAAAGTGGCTGCATGCATCCCCTAGATGCAGAGACCGGGGATTTTCCTTCTTTTCTAAAAAAAATATTCCATTTGAAAAATGAATTTTTTGGTGATGAGATCTGAAAAACAACACTAACCTTGAATGAATTTTGACAAATTAAAGTTTAGCTTTTGTTTTGAGAAACATAGTACAAGCGCAGACTCTCATATACATGTACGTACACTCACGCTTCACGTACACCCTACCCCTATAAGCATTTTCGAGAGACTGAGCCGACAAATCTTGAGACTGACGAAGTCGCCAAGGAACTTAACAATCCGAGTTACGCTTAGTTCACGACGAAGTCCAAATTTGGAAGTATGAAACATGGCGAAATCTCTATGATATTGTTTTAGCATGTATGAAAATTTCAAAGGTTTTACAACTAGGAAAAGATGTCGTGGGTAAGCCTAATCATATTATTCCTCGGCTTCAGGGGTCATTTTGGTGGAAAGATCACTTCAAGTTAATATCTCTCTTAGGATAAAAAATGGTCAGATTTGGCACTGGTGCAACAGTTTCCAAAGCTCCACTCCTTTGTCATAAATGACAAAAGCTCTTGCCTTTGTTTTAAGAAGACAAAATCTAATGACGGGTTTCATAGGCCCCTTTCAGACCAAGCTTTCCATCAATTCAATGAGCCGAAACAAACTATGATGCATATCGGCCCTTCTTTGTCTGCCGACAAATGAATTATGGCTGGAAATCACATATTTTCTCCTCTAAGATGATGTATAACCATCTGATGGGGCAGTCAAAATTTTGTTTACTCTTCGAATGGATTTGGAAAAGTGGAAGTAGGTTCATGCATAAGATTTTCTTTTGGATAGCTATGTATGATAGAACAAATACCAGGGGACTGCTCAAGAGAAAGTCTTTTTATATGGACTCCTATATATGTGTCCTTTGAAATGAATCAACAGAGGAATCTATTCTATACTTTCTATGGGACCGTACTTTTGCACACTCTTGTTGGGCTCTATCACTCGAAACAAGCACATGAGTATCTCTCTCTTTGATGAAGTGTTGCTTCTCCACCAAACATTACCTAAACATATTGCAATGGATATCATCATCATAGGCTGTTGGAATATTCGGATTCAAAGGAATAGAAAGATATTCTTAACTGAAGTTACTGGTGTAATCTCTTGGAAACACAGGTGCAAGAAAGTCCTTCTTCTGGTTAAGCACGAGACTGACGGTGTCCCAGCTAAGGGGCCTCTCACCATGTCGGCTCCTGACCCGGTGGGCTAGGCTGATGACCCTTTGTTGGTTCCATCCTGGACCAATTCGGGTAGCCCATGATGATTACAAGGAAGATTTAGAAGACTTGATGTATACTCCAAGACGCTGGATCTGTGGACTCTGCTTCCTCGTAAGTAGACGACTAGGAATATGTACCCTAGGACCCCCCCACCCGTACCTATATAAACGGAGGGGCCTGGCTCGTACAGAACATAATTTGGACATTTCAATCTCTTGGTAGATACATGTACTCTATACTTACTCCAACACAATAAACGCAAGTAGGATGTAGGGTATTATCTCCTCGGAGATCCCGAAACTGGGTAAAATCTTTGTGTCCCTATTACTTCGTTCCAAGACATCTAGCTTAGTATCCCCTACCCCGGGATGTACCGATTTATGTTTCGTCACAGACAAAGTAGAAGAATATTGATTGCCTCACTCAGTGGATTATGTCCCTGAGTTGACTTAAGACAGTACACTTCCATTGATTCATATGATTGGATAAACTTGAGTGGGCTAGATATTATTTGTACAATGTTTTACGTTTTTTCCATACATAATTTTATACCTTATTAATTCAAATTTACCATAGAACAATTGTTCTATGGTTTCGGGGTCAAAAAATAATTTCCAAACAGCCAAGAATTGTTCACATGAATCTCCATGGAGTGGCACACTAGCATGCAAGAAATATAGTGAAACTCCTATGAAGGCATTTTGTAATATACGTGAACATATTTCAAAAATTTGTTAAACTTGTGTCATATTCAATGAAATATTATTCAAACACAAGTGGAACTCCGGTAGACATTTTGATGTTAGTGAAACATGTGCACCCCTGATGAAAATCATTGAATCATTAGTGAAACTAATGATCACATTTGACTCAGGATGTGTCTCTAGCAAAACATATGTGGATCTTTTGTAGACGCTAGTGAAACATGCTAAGATAATTTGGAAACTTAACTAGGAGCCGATGAAACATAGCAAAATTTTGAAATATATTTTAAGATTTTTTTAAAAAATAATTCCTTCTTTAAAATGAATTGAAAAACTTGTGAAAAAACATCAAAATCGAAACATGCTTGAAAGAGAATGAAACATTTTCATAAGTTTATAAAAATGCATTTGCAACAATAGTTATACAGTAAGTCGAAGATTTTACTGAAACTTTGCAAAACTGTAGTGACATAAGTTAAACAAATTGAGTCATAGGCATACGAGTCAAACTTTTACAAGTACATATCAAGACAAAACCAATGCAAAATCGTAGGCATATGAGTCAAACTTTGACAAGTACATATCAAGACAGAACCAGTGCAAAATCTTAGGCATAAGAGTCAATCTTTTACAAGTACATATCAAGACAAAACCAATGTAGACCATTTTAGTACTCAATGAAATCCTATTGGAACATCTCTTATTCAAACCTATTTTTAAAATTTAGATGAAATAGATTGAACATGGCATAATTATTCATAATGTTCCAACATGGTTTCATAGTTTAAGTTCAAGCTTTTTCAAAACATATCCAAGGGCCTTAGTTTGAATATCGTGTCACCATGAATATGACTATGCAGACAGATCTTAAATTGGACTTTTAACTTTATTATCTTCGATCTAGTTTCAAATGTATATATATCTTTTTCGCTAGAGATCCCAAGATTTGTCGAATCCAGGAAGCTAATTAAGCTTGGCAAGGAAACGTCTGCAAGTCTTTGTTATCACAAATTGTTTTGTTTGTTGAACCAACAATTATCATAGAGGTTGTAACAATATAAAGGAAAAAAGGCTAGAGCTAAGGTTTCACATCCAGCTGTTGGGGAACGTAGTAATTTAAAAAAAATTCCTACGCACACGCAAGATCATGGTGATGCATAGCAACGAGAGGGGAGAGTGTGTCCACGTACCCTCGTAGACCGAAAGAGGAAGCGTTAGCACAACGCGGTTGATGTAGTCGTACGTCTTCACGATCAGACCGATCAAGTACCGAAAGTACGGCACCTCCGAGTTCAGCACACGTTCAACTCGATGACGTCCCTTGAACTCCGATCCAGCCGAGCTTTGAGGGAGAGTTCCGTCAACACGACGGCATGGTGACGGTGATGATGATGATATCGACGCAAGGCTTCGCCTAAGCACTGCTACGATATTATCGAGGTGGAATATGGTGGAGGGGGGCACCGCACACGGCTAAGAGATCAAGAGATCAATTGTTGTGTCTAGAGGTTCCCTCCTGCCCCCGTATATAAAGGAGGGAGGGAGAGGCCGACCCTAGAGGGGGTCGCCAAGTGTGGGAGTACTACTAGGACTCCCAAGTCCTAGTAGGATTCGCCTTTCCTTTCTGGAGTAGGAGAGAAGGAAAGAGGGGAGAGGGAGAAGGAAAAGGGGGCTGCACCCCTTGTCCAATTCGGACCAGAGGGGGGCGCGTGCCTCCTTCCTTTTGGCTTCTCTCCTCTATTCCCGTTTGGCCCAATAAGGCCCAATACTTCTCCCGGTGAATCCCCGTAACTCCCCGGTACTCCGAGAATACCCGAATCACTTGGAACCTTTCCGATGTCCTAATATAGTCGTCCAATATATCGATCTTTACGTCTCAACCATTTCGAGACTCCTCGTCATGTCCCCGATCTCATCTGGGACTCTGAACAACCTTCGGTACATCAGAACACATAAACTTATAATACAAATCGTCACAAAACTTTAAGCGTGTGGACCCTACTGGTTTGAGAACTATGTAGACATGACCGAGACATGTCTCCGATCAATAACCAATAGCGGAACTTGGATGCTCATATTGGCTCCCACATATTCTATGAAGATCTTTATCGGTCAAACTGCATAACAACATACGTTGTTCCCTTTGTCATCGGTATGTTACTTGCCCGAGATTCGATCGTCGGTATCTCAATACCTAGTTCAATCTCATTACCGGCAAGTCTCTTTACTCGTTCCATAATGCATCATCCCACAACTAACTCATTAGTCACATTGCTTGCAAGGCTTATAGTGATGTGCATTACCGAGAGGGCCCATAGATACCTCTCCGACAATCGGAGTGACAAATCCTAATCTCGAAATACGCCAACTCAACAAGTACCTTCGAAGACACCTGTAGAGCACCTTTATAATCACCCAGTTATGTTGTGACGTTTGGTAGCACAGAAAGTGTTCCTCCGATAAACGGGAGTTGCATAATCTCATAGTCATAGGACCATGTATAAGTCATGAAGAAAGCAATAGCAACATACTAAACGATCAAGTGCTAAGCTAACGGAATGGGTCAAGTCAATCACATCATTCTACTAATGATGTGACCCCGTTAATCAAATGACAACTCATGTCTATGGTTAGGAAACATAACCATCTTTAATTAACGAGCTAGTCAAGTAGAGGCATACTAGTGACACTCTGTCTATGTATTCACACATGTATCATGTTTCCGGTCAATACAATTCTAGCATGAATAATAAACATTTATCATGATATAAGGAAATAAATAATAACTTTATTATTGCCTCTAGGGCATATTTCTTAAGTCTCCCACTTGCACTAGAGTTAATAATCTAGTTCACATTGCCATGTGATTTAACACCAATAGTTCACATCAGCATGTGATTAACACCCATAGTTCACATCTTCATGTGACCAACACCCAAAGGGTTTACTAGAGTCAATAATTTAGTCCACATCGCTATGTGATTAACACCCAAAGAGTACTAAGGTGTGATTATGTTTTTCTTGTGAGAGAAGTTTAGTCAACGGCTCTGCCACATTCAGATCCGTATGTATTTTGCAAATTTCTATGTCAACAATGCTCTGCATGGAGCTACTCTAGCTAATTGCTCCCACTTTCAATATGTATCCAGATTGAGACTTAGAGTCATCTGGATCATTGTCAAAACTTGCATCGACGTAACCCTTTACGACGAACCTTTTGTCACCTCCATAATCGAGAAACATATCCTTATGCCACTAAGGATAATTTTGACCGCTGTCTAGTGATCTACTCCTAGATCACTATTGTACCCTCTTGCCAAACTCATGGTGAGGTACACAATAGGTCTTGTATACAGTATAGCATACTTTATAGAACCTATGACTGTGGCATAGGAATGACTTTTCATTCTCTTTCTATTTTCTGCTGTGGTCGGGTTTTGAGTCTTTACTCAATTTCATACCTTGTAACACATGCAAGAACTCTTTCTTTGATTGTTCCATTTTGAACTACTTCAAAATCTTGTCAAGGTATGTACTCACTGAAAAAACTTATCAAGCGTCTTGATCTATCTCTAATGCTCAATATGTAAGCAGCTTCACTGAGGTCTTTCTTTGAAAAACTCCTTTCAAACACTCCTTTATGCTTTACAAAAAATTCTACATCATTTCTGATCGACAATATGTCATTCACATATACTTATCAGAAAGGCTGTAGTGCTCCCACTCACTTTCTTGTAAATACAGGCTTCACCATAAGTCTGTATAAAACTATGTGCTTTGATCAACTCATCAAAGCATATATTCAAACTCCGAGATGCTTGCACCAGTCCATAGATGGATTCCTAGAGCTTGCACATTTTTGTTAGCACCTTTATGATCGACAAAACCTTCTGGTTACATCATATACAACTCTTCTTTAAGAAATCCATTAAGAAATGTAGTTTTGACATCCATTTGCCAGATTTCATAAAATATGGCAATTTGCTAACATGATTCGGACAGACTTAAGCATCGCTACCAGTGAGAAAATCTCATCGTAGTCAACACCTTGAACTTTGTCAAAAACCTTTTTTCGACAAGTCTAGCTTTGTAGATAGTAACACTACTATCAGCGTCCATCTTCCTCTTTAAGATCCATTTATTTTCTATGGCTTGCCGATCATCGTGAAAGTTAATCAAAGTCCACACTTTGTTCTCATACATGGATCCCATCTCAGATATCATGGCCTCAAGCCATTTTTGCGGAATCTGGGCTCATCATCGCTTCCTCATAGTTCATAGGTTCGTCATGGTCAAGTAACATGACCTCCAGAACAGGATTACCGTACCACTCTGGTGCGGATCTCACTATGGTTTACCTACGAGGTTCGGTAGTAACTTGATCTGAAGTTACATGATCATCATCATTAGCTTCCTCACTAGTTGGTGTAGTAGTCACGGGAACAAATATCTGTGATTAACTACTTTCCAATAGGGGAGCAGGTACAGTTAGCTCATCAAGTTCTACTTTCCTCCCACTCACTTCTTTCGAGAGAAACTCCTTCTCTAGAAAGGATCCATTCTTAGAACCTAATATCTTGCCTTCGACTCTGTGATAGAAGGTGTACCTGAAAGTGCTAGTTATCGACTAGAGAGGGGGTGAATAGGCGATTTTTATGAAAGTCTTCAAAACATAGAAGTTTTGAAGACAAACAATAGACATGACCCTATTGATATGCAGCGGAAGGTAAACTACACTAAGCAAACCATAGTCAAGTATGCAATGAAGTAAAAGCACGAAGACTAATAACAGCTAGGTAGTAAGGATCAGGATGGAAGATGGTATGAAGCCAAACAACGATAGTAGTCAAGCAGTGAAGACAAATAGGTAAAGCAAACAGGCAATGTCTTCACAAAGATGAACTCTAAGTAAAGAGAGGGAGAGGATAGAACCAGTCACTTGTTGAGGACACATGATTTGTTGGACCAGTTCCAGTTGCTGTGACAACTATATGTCTGGTTGGGGAGGCTGAGATTCAACTCAGAAGACCGCGTCATCACCTTATTCCCCTTTAGCTAAGGACACCCAGTCCTCGCCCAATTACTCTGGTAAGTCTTCAAGGTAGACTTCCAAACCTTCACAGACTTCGTTCACCGGTGATCCACAATGACTCTTGGATGCTCAGAACGCGATGCCTAACCGGTTGGAGGATTCATAGTCCTCAAGTGTAACAAGTCTTTAGGTCACGCAGACAGAAAGACTTCAGTGATGCCTAACACTCTTTGGCTCTGGGTGTTTGGGCTTTGTCCTCGCAAGGATTTCTCTCTCTCAAAAGCTTTGGAGGTGGGTTGTTCTCAAACGACAAAAGCATGCACTAACTCTGAGCAGCCAACCAATTTATGGTGTAGGGGGTGGGCTATTTATAGCCACTGGGCAACCCAACCTGATTTGTCCGAAATGACCCTGGGTCACTAAGGAACTGACACGTGTTCCAACGGTCAGATTTCAAACACACACGACAACTTTACTTGGGCTACAAGCAAAGCTGACTCATCCAGCTCTAGATAAGATTTGCTCTCATTGTCTTCGCTCGAAGACATAGGATTTTGGTTGAGCATCACTTCAATCACTCTGACTTTGTTCACTTGGACCCTAGTTAACAGTACGGTGGTTCCTATGACTCAACAAAGAAGAAAAGGAAACAACGAAGCAACTAAGTCTTCACGCTCCATAGTCTTCACTCAATGTCTTCTCATGTCATAGTCTTCAATGTGAATATCTTCATATACCACCATTGTCTTCAATGTGTTCATACATTTTTAGGGGTCGTCTCCGGTAGGTAAACCGAATCAATGAGGGACTACTACCTGTGTTATCCTGCAATTCTCACAAACACATTAGTCCCTCAACCAGGTTTGTCATCAATACTCCAAAACCAACTAGGGGTGGTACTAGATGCACTTACAATCTCCCGCTTTTTGGTGATTGATGACAAACTGGTTGAAGTTTTCAACGGGGATAAAGTACGTGAAATTGTAAAGGATAAAGGTATTGTCTTCATAAGTAGCAAAAGGCTCCCCCCTGAAGATGTGCATATAAGTAATTTGCTTTTGGAATGCAAATGCACATCGTAGGTTGTACTTGTGGAGATCCTGTTCAACTTATGACGACAATTCATCATGCATGATTTGATATAACGAAGATAATGACATGCATAATGAAAAATGGACGTCTGCAAAATGACCTAAGTGCGGAAGTTATCATCACACATGCGGAATTTATCATCGAATCACAGAATAGCAGGAAACATAGCAGACGACCATCAAGTTTAAGTGTTACTACCCAAAGAACCAAATGTATCAAAGCGAGAGTTGTAAACACTAGGCAAAAATATAAAGCAACCGCCCATATGGACCTGCTTGAAGACTATCAACTCATATGCTTATCCCCCTTCTGTCAGTAAGGACCAAAAAGGTTTGAAGACATAGAGCTTCTACTCCTTCCCAGAAGGAGTAGGAGAAGATGCAGGGTCGACGTCGGGGTTTGGCAGTGCAGACGAACTTGGTGCAGTGTCGATTCGCGCTGAAGTCGTGGGTGTTGAAGTAGCATCATCTTCATCACCGATCACTCTGGCATTCACCGTTGCAGCGGAGGAAGAATAGTCAGAGTCTTCAAGAGATGGAGTTCAACGTAGGACAACATTCCTTGGAGGAGTGGTGTCAAACTTGAATCTTTCAGCGAATCCATCGTCTTGAAGATCTGCTTCAACACTGAGCAATGCCAAACTCTTCCATGATCGCTGACAGGTCTCATGGGTAACAAAAGCATTCTTGGTGGCAAGATTGCGAATGCGATTGACGTCCACCAAGAGGCTTTGCATCTGCCGCTTCAGCCAGAAGTGATGCTTATCTTGTTTTTGATGTAGTGCCACAAGAAGTTTTCGGTCATTCAGAACACGAGAGCGCTTCGGAGGCCTTTGGGCAATGGTGCTCTCAGTAGCTTCAGTCTGAGCATGGTGAGGTAATCGAGTATTGCCAGCCAATGGATAGACACGAGTGACTGCTTGGACCCCTTCAATGGGTTTCGAGAAGCTTTGGTGATCAACATTTTGAAGACTAACAGGCTCCTTGGCAGGCTCTGGGTATATGGCTTCAACTAACATATCAACCTCTGGCAGAAAGATCAGATGGTTGCGAGCAGAGGCCTGATAGTTGACAACTGAGTGGAGCTTGATGAGGCGCATGACTCACGGAGCATAGAACTTCAGGCCAAAAAGATCAGAGCCAGACACAGCCAACTGTCTGATAAAGAAGTCTTGAGCATTGAAGCTGATGCCATTGAAGATATAAAAGACCAAAGTCTTCATTGCTCCTTCAAGTTTTGCTACTGAAGAATGTCCTTTGACAGGCCATAGAGTTCGCCTGATGATGTGATAAATGGTGCGAGGCAGATTCTCTAGGTCGTCGACAAAGATTTCCTTTGGGTATTCAGCATCATGTGGCAAAGGCTTCATAATGCTCAACATTTGGCTCATGTTGGGCTTTGGCTTATGGAAGATACTCTCCAAAGCATTGCGGTGAAGCTGACAACCAGGTTCATATAATTCTCCTGGAGTGGGCAGACCGGTAAGCTCAATGATGTCAAAGGCTTTGGCCTCATGATGGACATTGCCTATCATCCACTCAAGGACCCAAGTCTTTGGATCCCTGTTGTATCCGCGAATGTGGAGGGTAGCATAAAATTGAAACAGAAGTTCTTCATTCCAATGCTCCTTGTCAGTCACAAAGTTAAGCAAACCCGCATCACGAAAGCAGTCAAGGGCTTCTTCAAGGCATGGCAGTCCAGCAATGGCTTCAGTGTCAAGACGCATATGTGGGAAGATGCGCCCTTGATCATAAAGAACACATGAATAATAGCTGCACTGCTGATAGCTCCAGAACCGATCAGATGAGATCCTTGCCCTTGACTAGGGGTTCTTGGCGCTATCGAAGAAGGTGTTGTGCGCTATGAAGCCATTAGCATTGAAGGACCCTGGCGAAGTGGTAGTACCTGGAAACCTGGGCAGTCTTGGCTTTGGCTTCTGAACTTGAGGCATGTGCTCGACGTGGTATTCAAATTGAGGACCAACAACAGGTGGAGGAACCAGAAGAGGCCATTTGACAGTGATTAGCTGGCCATAGTTGTATGCTTGCTCGATAGTATGTGGCCTTGGAGGCGGAACAGGAGCAGTGGCATTGACTTCAGGCTGCTGATTGGCGTCAGGTGCAGCATTGGCTTCAGGTGCTATCACTTCAGGCACCACATTGAATTCAGGCACCACATTAGCTTTAGCCATGACAACGTCATTGGCTTCAGTGTTGGTGTTGGTGGCCGCCTCAGTATTGTTAACCTCCACTTCAGGAGCTGTAGGATCAGACACGTTCTCCTCGAGAACAACTTGGTTGGCAGGAGGTGTGGCAACACGTCCTTCTTCTTCTCTTGTTTCTTCTTCATCGGCTGATGCAGCCGGAATATCTTCAGCCTCTTTGTCTTCAGACTCAGGGATGTTCACAGTTGGAGAGGCTTCAGGAAACACTTGGCGTGAAACATATTGGCGCTCATCCCCTTCTGGAACACTTTACAGATTGACTTGTGGCCTTGGTCCTTTGCGAAGCCTGCAAAACGCTGGCGATGCTTGTGGAGATGGAGTTGGTTGGGCCTCAAAGTCTTCATCGTCAACCACTGGAGTGGTGACCTGTGTTGGGGGAGTAACTGGTGTTTCTTCATCACGTGGGGATTCTTGAGGGTGATCAGCCCATGAGTCATCTTGAGCAATTGGCGTCAATGGACGACCAATGCTGATGAGTTCGCTGTTCGTGAGAACAGGCGATGATACCACATTGTGCTCGATCTGAGGAAGGACTTCATCATCTTCAACATTGTCTTGATGACCAATGTCTTCAGCTGCGGTGGGGTCAACAGCTGGAATGTCTTCAGCTTCAGGAGCGTCTGTGGAAGCAGGCTCATGAACTATCATACGTCGTTCTTGGTGTGCAGATTCAGGACGAGCAATAGAAATTGGCTCGACAACGAGGGGCTCTATGGGAGCAGCCCGATCTTTCTTGGTCTTGCGCTTCTTGGTGGATGGAGCAGCATCAGAGGTGTTCTTGGTCTTGCGCTTCCTGGCCTTGGCTTCAGCTGCCCTTGACTTCTGAAGCTCTGAAGCCATTGTGGGGACCTTAGGCTTCACACCTGTCATGCTGGAAGGGAAGACAATGCAAGGCTCTTCTCACCTGGATGGTTCAGTTTGGTCCATAGATGGCTTCTTCTTCTTGGCAGCCATCCTGGGGTCGATGCGTGGACGCCCAAGAGCCTTGCGCTTTTCAGCTTCATTGTAAGCTTGAACACACTTGGCAGCAAGAATCTTCATGCGCTCACGAGAACCTTTAGCTTCTTCACGTTTCTTGTGAAACGCCGCCTTGAGCTCATGCAACATAATCTTGAAGTTCTGGACATCTGTCACACTGAGCCTGGCCATATGCTTCTTGAACTGAGCCTTTTCAAAATCAATCTTGTGCTTCAGCTCAACAATCTTCTGAGCAAGAGCTAGCTCAGGAGCAATGGCACCGTGAAAGGAGACGCTGAGGCCAATTGGAAGTTGCAGATCATCAAAGCTGAGATTGGGGGTGTCAAACCACTCATCAATGAAGTTGTTGATAACTGCCACATCAAAGAGAGGCAAGTCATTGAAGATTTCTGCTTCTTGCTTGCTCTTTATCAATTTCTCAAGAGCATCATCAGCAAGATCGTCGTCACTCGACAGATCAATGGCTTCATTCTCGTTTCTCAAAACGGCAGCAAGAGTCAGAGCAGGACTGGAGGAGTGCATGGGCTTCTTCTTTTTCTTCTCGGTCTTGGAGACGCGGGAGAGATCTTCAGACTGCACACTTGGTGCAGGAGGAGCAGTGGCCAAGGGCTTCACTCGCGAAGCTTTTGGTGGAGTGGAAACCTTCGAAGCCTTGGGTTTCTTCTGCTTCTTTGGCTTTGATGGTGCAGGCGCTTCATCAGGGTCAGCGTCGTCTGCAGGTCGATCCACATCTGCCCCTTGAACCCTGATATGAGTTATGAGACCTTCTAAGTCATAGAAGGGCCCAACAAGGTTTGGTTCAGCTTCGCGTGTGCCATCAGCACGAGGCGCAGAGGGGCCTGGGTTGAAGTCTAATCCATAGGACTTCTTGTTTTCCTTGGCCGAGTTCTTAGCAAACTGAAAATTGCGCTTGAACAGATTGTCATCTCGACACCATAGCAATGACGATGGGTCGGCATCAGCGGGTTGTGGCCCACGGACCATGCAAGGATAGAAGCCTTGTTCAATGGCTTCAACTCTGGACCTGGGTGGAAGATTTTTGTACAAAATGTCTCCCCATGGTCACTTGATAGCATTCTTCTAAGCATACCTGGGTCATGAACCTGTACTTGTACCATTGTTCTGCCCAATATCTTCCAATCCATTGGATTCGGGTTTTTCTCTAATTGTAGTCCTCCTCTGGATCAGTCTTGTACAACTCATAGAGGTCAGGAGGCAAATCTCTTAAGGTGTTTCCATGGTGCTGTCTGCCACCCTTCCTAGCTGATTTCTCTGTTGCCATGAAGTTCAAACTGAAAGGCTTCAATACAGTCAAAGGCTTCTGTCTGCTGGTCAGACAGGAACTGGCTTCGAGAGAGTTGATGTGATGCTGTAAGAATTCTGCAAATGAATGCAGACTATGAGAACCAAGGAATTCTCCCACAGACATGTACCTGTGACAACATTAGAGATGCGAGGGAAGGGGAAGAGGTCATATGCATTCTCAGAAGATTTTGAAGATAAATCAGTTTAGAAGACATTGACCTCATGGCGCGAAGACATTCACTTATATGTTGAGAGTCCGTTCCAGATTTGTATGAATCCAAGAATAAGTACAAGTGAGGAATCTAACTAAGTGTGAAGCATAAGTGATATACTAGGCATTTTATGAGATGCAGACATGATGGATCCTATTTTGTGGAGGCAGAAACCACTTTTGGCAAAAAGGGATGAATCTATAGGATCAAAAAGACGGTAAAAAGAGAGTTTTTATTTACCACACGATGAACTGCTAGACGTAGAAGAAGTGGAGGCCGAGCAGTTCGATCTTCCGTGCCCTAACTTGGTGACGGAGGACACCTACGGCGGCGGCGAAGAGGACGATGTTCGCGGCCGGCGTGAAGATGGCTTCGGAGAAGTCGCGGCAGCTAAGCGCTTCGTCGCCGGCGTCGTCGAGAGCTAGCGGTGGCGCTAGGGTTTGGCGAGGTGGACAGGTGGAAGAAAGATTTTGACAGTGATTGGACTTGCATTTATAAGGTAAGGGACGACACAGCGTAATTACGCAGGTGCCCTGGCGGTTCACATCTGAGGGACACGTGGCGAACATGCAACATACTTGAGGTTGTCCCACGTTCCACGCCCGCCTGGATTGTCGGATGGTCATTCTGGCTTCTCCGGATTTCAGGCAATAAGAATAGAGCATTTAAAACAGATTTAATGTTTGTCTCTATATCTTTTGCTGACAAGGACGCACAAAAGACATTCGATAGTTTCAACAGAATGCATATGATTTGGATAGATAGAGTTTGAGGTAGAAAGCGTAGAGAGATTAGGGTCCGATCACATTCACTTAGTTCAAAAGATTTAAAAAGAGAAGACATAGCTATAAATGAATGCTGTAGAGGACAGAACGCTCAAATATATATCAGAATGCAACCAAGTCAACATAGTGAAGATAATCAAGAAGACATGATGATATTGAAGACAAACCAAATGTGAAGACATAGCAAATGTAACGCCATTAGAAAAACACTTCAAATAGAAGAATTTGGTGGTGACTTTACCCACCGTATAGGAAGTATTAGACCCAGACACGGCGCACAATTATCGTGGCGCTCCGAAGTCAAATTCCGCATTAATGTATTCACACTCAAAATGTATGTCTTCATTAATTGAAGATATACTTTACTTCGTGTGTTGCACATCTAAGTCATCAACATGCATAAGTGTTAGGATGTGTGCCTGATTACAGGACATTTGAGGATTCCAAGATATTTAGCTCTCACCGTAACTTGCAAAACCCTTTCTCATCCAAGGGCTTTGTGAAGATATCTGCCAGTTGCTCTTCAGTGTTGACATGAATGATATCAATATCTCCCTTCATGACATGATCTCTGAGAAAGTGATGACAACTTTCAATAAGCTTTGTCTTCGAGTGTTGAACTGGGTTGTTGGCAATCTTGATGGCGCTTTCGTTGTCACAGTAGAGTGGTACTTGTTTCAGATGGATGCCATAATCCTTGAGAGTTTGCTTCATCCATAGAAGCTGAGCGCAGCAAGATCCAGCAGCAATGTATTCAGATTCAGCAGTGGAGAGTGATACACAGTTCTGCTTCTTTGAAGACCAACAGACAAGTGATCGTCCCAGAAAGTGACATGTGCCTGATGTAGACTTGCAAGGGTTAGGACGCTTGACCAATTCCCAGACATTGTTCAGCTTGAAATGTTGAAGCTCTTCTTGCATAGCTTGAATCCATTCAGGTTCCATAAAGGCTTCAACAAATTTCTTGGGCTCAGATATTGATACAAAAGCAAAGTGCCCACAGAAATTTGCTAGCTGTGTTGCTTTTGAACGAGTGACTGGACCAGGCGCATTTATGTTATCAATTACCTTCTCAATTTGTACTTCATTTGCAACACGCGGATGGACTGGACGAAGATTTTGCTCTTGCTGATCATTGTCATCATTGGGAGGATTGTCTTCAGGCTGAGCATTGTCTTCAGGTTGATTAGGTGCAGAAATGATAAGTTCCTCTTCAGGCTGTGCTTTAGACGGCGTGATTTCACCAGTTTCGATTAGCTTGATAGATTCACTGGGTGGAACCTCATCTAGCACATTTGGCAGGTGCTCTCTTTGCGAGCCGTTGGTCTCATCGAACCGTACATCCACAGTTTCAACAACTTTATAGAGAAAGAGGTTGAAGACTCTGTAGGAGTGCGAGTTCTTTCCGTAACCGAGCATAAAACCTTCATGTGCTTTCGGTGCAAATTTTGAGGTGTGATGCGGATCCTTGATCCAGCACCTGGCACCAAATACTCTGAAGTAACTGACATTTGGCTTCTTGCCAGTGAGGAGTTCATACGATGTTTTCTTCAGAAGCTTGTGAATATAAACACGGTTGATGACATGGCATGCAGTATCAATAGCTTCAGGCCAGAACTTTCTTGGAGTCTTGTATTCATCGAGCATTGTTCGAGCCATCTCAATGAGGGTTCTGTTCTTGCGCTCCACGATGCCATTCTGCTGAGGTGTGTACGGAGCTGAGAACTCATGAGTGATTCTCATTGTATCCAAGTAAAGATCGAGGCCGGTGTTCTTGAACTCAGTGCCGTTGTCACTCTTGATATGTTTGGTCTTGACGCCATAGTTGTTCATGGCGCGGCTGGCGAAGCGTCTGAAGAAATCCTGCACTTCAGTCTTGTAGAGAATTATGTGAACCCATGTATATCTTGAACAATCATCAACAATGACGAAGCCATAGAGACAAGCAGTTGTAGTGAGAGTAGATTAGTGAGTAGGGCCAAATAAGTCCATGTGTAGCAGCTCGAAGGGTTGAGATGTCGTCTTGATTGTCTTCGAGGGATGCTTGGCCCTAGTCATCTTTATAGCTTCGCAGGCACCGAACAAGTGATCTTTCTTGAACTTGACGCCCTCGATGCCTATGACATGCTTCTTGTTTGTGAGAGTTTGTAAGTTCATCATGCCAGCATGCCCTAGCCTCCGATGCTAGAGCGAGCACTCTGAAGCTTTTGCAAGAAGACATACGGCAAGCTGTGGCCCTGCTGAGAAATCTACCATGTATAGATCATCTTTCCGGTACCCTTCAAAGACTAGAGACTTGTCAGATTCCATAAGTACAAGACAACAATATTTTTCGAATATCACAATCATGTTCAAGTCACAAAGCATTAAGACAGACATTAAGTTGAAACCAAGGGATTCAACAAGCATCACTTTATCCATGTGCTGATCCTTTGAGATTGCAACTCTACCTAGACCCAATACCTTGCTTTTACCAGTGTCAGCAAATGTTATGTGACTCTTGTCAGATGGACGTAAAGTTGAGTCCATGAGAAGACTTCGATCACCAGTCATATGGTTAGTGCATCCGCTGTCCATAATCCATTTTGAAGCATGAGGTGTCATACCCTACAGTACAGTTAGGGGGGTAGGCTTCACCAAGAGTATTGTGAAACATAAACATTTGACGGGCAAGAGGATTATCGAAGCTCAGATCAAGATTAGGACTGACAGGATGTATGGAAAACGATTCAGGAACAAAATACATAGTAAGACCATTTGGGCATTTGATCTTGCGCCCTACAAGATGTTTTAGGTCCCCAGCAATAGCATCAGACGCCTTTGATTTCTGGCTGGAGACCTTTCCCTGCAAAAGAAAGTTAATTCTTCTTAACCACCCACATCTTCAGGGATGGCTTAGAAGCAATGAGTCTAAGTGCAACATCTGAGAACTTCGGCTTTGGAGCCCTAGCAAATAGCCTTGCAGGATATGATGATACTCATATGAATAAGCAGAAAAGTTCTTAGTTCTATGAACATAGCGGTTTGAAGACACACGCTCATATTCATAAGTCTGAGTATGGTTTCCCTGCAAAACATTGGCGTTAGGGTGACTCAGGTGAGTCCTCTGTCTGTATGAAGCCTTTGGGTTATATGAAGCCTTAGGCCTGGGGTTTGTCTTTTTCCCAGGTGGTGTCATGATGACATTCACCGGAAGATTCTCAAGACAGCTTTTGGGAACCTAGATCTTCTTCATAGGTGGCCCATTCCTACTGTTAGTACCAATATACCTGGCAAAGACTTCACCATTCTGATTCTTAAACAGTTTATAGTTTGCATCAAAGGATTCATCAATGATAATAGGGTTAGCACAAGTAAAGCCAGATAAGGTGGATGGGTCCACTGAAGGTCCCTTTGCAGCAACCCATGTGGTTTTGGGGTACTGCTCAGCTTCCAGTAGGAACCATCAACATTCATTTTCCTCTCGAACCCAACACCCTCTTTCCTAGGTTTTCGGTTCAGAATCTGCTTTTTGAGGACATTGCACAGTGTCTGGTGCCCTTTCAGACTTTTGTACATCCCTGTTTCAAGCAATGTCTTCAACCTAGCATTTTCATCAGCAATAGTAGTGGTATCCTCCGCAGAGGGGTTAGTTACCACATTAGCAGTTGAAGATATTGCAACAGTAGCAGCAGTAGAACATTCAACAACAGAGGTAGCATTGTCACGCTCAAGGCATTTTAGACATGGTGGTTCAAATCCTACCTGAGCGGAACTGGCCTGTTGAGCGCGAAGTGACTCATTCTCTTTTTGAAGATCTTCATGAGCCGCTCTCAATTTCTCAAGATCTTGCTTCCTTTGAAGATAGTCATAGGAGAGCTTTTCATGAGTGGTTGAGAGCGTTTCATGATGACTTTCAAGTTCCTGGTACTTAGCATGAAGATTTTTTATGTCTTCAACTAAGGACTGAGAACGGGTCATTTCAGCGTCCAACAGGTCATCGCTTTTGTCTAACAGTTTTTGAGTATGTTCCATAGCTTTCTGTTGTTCAGTTGCAATTTTAGCAAGTGTTTTGTAGCTGGGTTTGGATTCACAATCAGATTCATCTTCACTTGATGTTTGAAAGTAAGCATTGCGTGATCTTACCTTGGCACCACATGCCATGAAGCAGTAGGTGGGAGAAGATGGCTCGGGTTCGGGAGACATTTTTTTAAGTGACTCCTTGAAATCAAGGAACCAGGGATCCTGACATGTCCGATGACCTTCCTAAACATCAGAGATCCGATCCCATATAAGCTTTGCATTGCAGAGATGCATGATGCGCCTGAACTCATCTCTGGACAGAGAGGAGCATATAATGTCCTTTGCCTTCACATCCAGCAGAGTAAATTTCTGAATGTCGTCGGCATGCGCCGTCTTGCATAAGTCAGTGAGGCCAATCTCCATGAAGGTCCAAAGCTCACTTTCAATTGCAAGGAGTCGCTTCCTCATCATAGTCTTCCATTTGGGATAATCATGATCAAAAAACTAGGGCACATAGCGGAGACTTTGATTATCCCTGCAGCCGACATAGCTAAAACTCCAGGTGGTTAAACCGAATCACACAGAACAAGGGAGTACCTTGCTCTGATACCAATTGAAACTGCTAGTAATCGACTAGAGGGGGGTGAATAGGCGATTTTTATGAAAGTCTTCAAAACATGGAAGTTTCGAAGACAAACATTAGAAATGACCCTATTGATATGCAGCAGAAGGTAAACTACACTAAGCAAACCATAGTCAAGTATGCAATGAAGTAAAAGCACGAAGACTAATAGGAGCTAGGTAGTAAGGATCAGGATGGAAGATGGTATGAAGCCAAACAACGATAGTAGTCAAGCAGTGAAGACAAATAGGTAAAGCAAACAGGCAATGACTTCACGAAGATGAACTCTAAGTAAAGAGAGGGAGAGGATAGAAACAGTCACTTGTTGAGGACACATGATTTGTTGGACCAGTTCCAGTTGCTGTGACAACTGTACGTCTGGTTGGGGAGGCTGAGATTCAACTCAGAAGACCACGTCTTCACCTTATTCCCCTTGAGCTAAGGACACCTAGTCCTCGCCCAATTACTCTGGTAAGTCTTCAAGGTAGACTTCCAAACCTTCACAGACTTCGTTCACCGGCGATCCACAATGACTCTTGGATGCTCAGAACGCGATGCCTAACCGGCTTGAGGATTCACAGTCCTCAAGTGTAACAAGTCTTCAGGTCACACAGACAGAAAGACTTCAGTGATGCATAACACTCTTTGGCTCTGGGTGTTTGGGCTTTGTCCTCGCAAGGATTTCTCTCTCTCAAAAGCTTCGCAGGTGGGTTGCTCTCAAATGACAAAAGCCGTGCACTAACTCTGAGCAGCCAACCAATTTACGGTGTAGGGAGTGGGCTATTTACAGCCACTGGGCAACCCGACCTGATTTGTCTGAAATGACCCTGGGTCACTAAGGAACTGACATGTGTTCCAACAGTCAGATTTCAAACACACACGACAACTTTACTTGGGCTACAAGCAAAGCTGACTCATCCAACTTTGGATAAGATTTGCTCTCATTGTCTTCGCTCGAAGACATAATATTTTGGTTGAGCATCACTTCAGTCACTCTGACTTTGTTCACTTGGAC
The DNA here is from genome assembly GCA_032464435.1 of Aegilops umbellulata. Taxonomy (NCBI): domain Eukaryota; kingdom Viridiplantae; phylum Streptophyta; class Magnoliopsida; order Poales; family Poaceae; genus Aegilops; species Aegilops umbellulata. The sequence continues at coordinate 26,740,175 of CP136056.1, read as the reverse complement.
CCCACTTAACAGTACGGTGGTTCCTATGACTCAACAAAGAAGAAAAGGAAACAACGAAACAACTAAGTCTTCGCGCTCCATAGTCTTCACTCAATGTCTTCTCATGTCATAGTCTTCAATGTGAATTTCTTCATATACCACCATTGTCTTCAATGTCTTCATACATTTTTAGGGGTCGTCTCCGGTAGGTAAACCGAATCAATGAGGGACTACTACCTGTGTTATCCTGCAATTCTCACAAACACATTAGTCCCTCAACCAGGTTTGTCGTCAATACTCCAAAACCAACTAGGGGTGGCACTAGATGCACTTATAGTACCCAACAGTAACTTTTGGGTATCCTATGAAGACGCACTTCTCCGATTTGGGTTTGAGCTTATCAGGATGAAACTTTTTCACATAAGCATTGCAACCCCAAACTTTAAGAAACGACTGAGGGAGTCCTGTATTAGGGGGTCCTCGGACAACCGGACTATATACCTTGGCCGGACTATTGGACTATGAAGAACAAGATTGAAGACTTCGTCCCGTGTCCGGGTGGGACTCTCCTTTGTGTGGAATGCAAGCTTGGCAATTCGGATATGTAGATCTCCTCCCTTGTAACCGAGTCTGTGTAAGCCTAGCCTCCTCCGGTGTTTATATAAATCGGAGGGTTTAGTCCGTAGGACAACAACAATCATAATCATAGGCTAGCTTCTAGGGTTTAGCCTCAACGATCTCGTGGTAGATCAACTCTTGTAATACTCGTATCATAAAGATAAATCAAGCAGGAAGTAGGGTATTACCTCCATCGAGAGGGCCCGAACCTGGGTAAACATTATGTCCCCCGCCTCCTGTTACCATCCGCCTTAGACGTACAGTTCGGGACCCCCTACCAGAGATCCGCCGGTTTTGACACCGACATCGGTGCTTTCATTGAGAGTTCCACTTTGTCGTCACGATAAAGGCTTGATGGCTCCTTCGATCATCGGCAACGATGCGATCCAGGGTAAGATTTTTCTTCCCGGACAGATCTTCGGATTCGGCGGCTTCATACTATGGGCCAACTCGCTTCTCCATGTGGAGCAGATCGAGAGCTATGCCCCTGGCTGTCAGGTCAGGTTTGGAAGCTTAAACTATACTGCCGACATCCACGAAGACTTGATCTTCGATGAATTCGAGCCCATGTCAGGTGCGCCGCACAGTCATGACGAGCATGACTTAGCTCTGCCTTCGGACGGTGTTCGGGAGATCACACCTGTGGTTACTCCAACCCTCAATCCGGAGCAGATCGCGCCGTCCGAGGACGGGCGGATGGACCCCGCCACGGAGGCCGGACACTCAGCGGCGATAGAGCCGAATACTGACTTCACCTCCTATGAGACCTGTGTTGCCGGACCCTTGGATTCGTCCCCGGCCACGGGCTCCGAACCGCCTGCGTCCGTGCCTATCAAATCTGATTGTGCTCCGATCATGGAGTTTTCCTCCGCGGATATCTTTTAGCACTCGCCCCTGGGCGACGTGCTAAATTCATTAAGGTCTCTCTCCTTGTCAGGAGGCCCTTGGCCGAACTATGTCCGGCTTGAGTAGGAAGCGGACGACGAAGAAATTCGTTCCGCACCCACCACCCACTTAATAGCCACTATCGACGACTTAACCGACATGCTCGATTTCGTCTCTGAAGACATCAACGGTATGGACGACGATGCAGGAGAAGAACAGGAACCACCGCCCACAGGGCGTTGGACTGCCACCTCATCATATGATATATACATGGTGGACGCCCCCAAAGAAAGTGATGGCAATAAGGCAACGGAGGATAATCCCCTCTAGAAGCAATCTAAGCACCGGCGTCATCGCTGGCGCTCTAAGCCCCGCCATAGCAAAAGCAGCGATACCGGCATAGAATACAATAACACTGCGGATAGCGCCGAAGACGAAGACAATCCTCTCCAACCAGGCTTCGAGCGGGATGATGGGAAAGCTAGCCCTAAGGAACAGGCAGCAGACGGAGAATCAGAGGATGACAATTACATGCCCCTCTCCAAAGACGAGGTGAGGCTCGGCGACGAAGAATTTATCGTGCCCGAGGATCCCGTCGAGTAGGAGCGCTTCAAGCGCCGGCTTATAGCCACAACAAAAAGCCTGAAGAAAAAGCAACAACAGATTTCAGCTGACCAAGATCTGCTAGCGGATAGATGGACCGAGGTCCTGGCAGCCGAGGAATACGAACTCGAACGCCCAACCAAAAGTTACCCAAAGCGCAGGTTGCTACCCCAACTCGAAGAGGAAGCATTAAAGCCTACACTACCATCGTATGATGCGGCTGACCGGCCACCTCGTGGACAAGACAAAGCGGCATATCAGCCCGAAGTCCAGCCCGCACCCTGTCGCCAGTCAAACAAAAATACCAAGGCCTAGGACAACACGCAGGACCTGCGAGACATATTGGAAAACAAAGCAGCACATAAAAGATCGATCTACGGATCATGGGGGCGCGCCCCAATGCGTGACGATGACCGTCATGCCGGATAAACTAAAAGCAAATCCGGCCGGGCCGAATACAACAGACACGACTCTTATGAACTGCATCGTGACATAGCCCGGCACAGAGGCGCCACACCCCCCCTATGCTTCACTGACAAAGTAATTATGGATCACGACTTCCCAGAAGGATTTAAACCCGTGAACATTGAATCATATGATGGTACAATAGACCCCGCAGTATGGATTGAAGATTTCCTCCTACACATCCACATGGCCCGCGGTGACGATCTACATGCCATCAAGTACCTCCCACTAAAACTCAAAGGGCCGGCTCGGCATTGGCCGAATAGCCTGCCGGCAAACTCCATTGGCAGTTGGGAGAATTTGGAAGACGCATTCCTTGATAACTTTCAGGGCACTTATGTGCGACCACCGGATGCTGATGACTTGAGTCACATAACCCAACAGCCAGGAGAATCAGCCAGGAAATTCTGGACTCGGTTCCTAACTAAAATAACCAAATTGTCGACTGCCCGGATGCCGAGGCCTTAGCGGCATTTAATCATAACATCCACGACGAGTGGCTCGCCTGACACCTCAGCCAAGGGAAGCCAAAGTCCATGGCAGCCCTCACGACACTCATGACCTGCTTTTGTGCGGGCGAGGACAGTTGGCTGGCTCGCAGCAACAACACATCAAGAAATCCTAGCAATTCAGATGCCAAAGATAGCAACGGCAGGCCACGTCGCAACAGACACAAGCGTCGCAACAACGGCGACAACGCCAAAGACACGACAGTCAATGCCGGATTCAATGGCTCTAAATCCGGTCAGCAAAAAAAGCCGTTCAAAAGAAGCAATCCGGGACCGTCCAGTTTGGACTGCATACTCGATCGCTCGTGTCAAATTCACGGCACCCTCGATAAGCCAGCCAACCACACCAACAGAGAATGCTGGGTGTTCAAATAGGCCGACAAGTTGAATGCCGAAAACAAGGAAAAGGGGCTGCATAGCGACGATGACGAGGAGCCCCGGCCGCCGAACACAGGAGGACAGAAGAAATTTCCTCCCCAAGTGAAAACGGTGAACATGATATACGCAACCCATATTCCCAAGCGGGAACGGAAGCGTGCACTAAGGGACATCTATGCGATGGAGCCAGTCGCCCCAAAGTTCAACCCATGGTCTTCTTGTACGATCACTTTCGATCACAGGGACCACACCACCAGTATCCGTTGTGGTGGTTCTGTCGCATTGGTCCTTGACCCCATCATTGACAGATTTCACCTCACTCGAGTCCTTATGGACGGTGGCAGCAGCCTGAACCTGCTCTATCAGGATACAATGCGCAAAATGGGTATAGACCCCTCAAGGATCAAACCCACAAAAACCACCTTTAAAGGTGTCATACCAGGTGTAGAGGCCTGTTGCACGGGCTCAATCACACTAGAAGTGGTCTTCGGATCTCCGGACAACTTCTGAAGCGAGGAGTTAATCTTCGATATCGTCCCCTTCCGCAGTGGCTATCACGCACTGCCCGGACGAACCGCATTCGCCAGATTCAATGCGGTACCGCATTATGCGTACCTCAAGCTCAAAATGCCAGTACCTCACAGGGTTATAACAGTTAATGGAAACACAGAACGCTCGCTCCGTACGGAGGAGCACACTGCAGCCCTCGCAGCAGAAGTTCAAAGCAGCCTTCTGAGGCAAACCACCAATTCGGCGAAAAAGCCCCCGGACCTGCAACAGGATCGCCAGGCACATTCAGAGCTCGCCTAGAAATTTGGCCTCCGTCCTAGTCCCAGTCAAGCGGCGAAATTTGCGCCGCGCGTACATAATTACGCACTCAAGATACCATGGGCATAGGCGGAGGCACGACTATGGCATGGCCCACAATGCGGCTCAACTGCCTCAGGACCCGTATATCTTTAACATTTTCTTCCTTTCAGGCCCTTATTCTCTGAAGGCCCTCTCCGATCGCCTGATTATCGGACCCGTCACGGGAAAGAAACACCAAGGAAGCAAGAAGCTTTGACGTACAAGGGAATCCCCAGGTGGTCTATGATAACGATAGATATACCTGTTTTACATACCCACACGCAGCTTGCCCTTGGATAGGACATGTCAAATAGTCCTATTTTTACTTATTGCACTACTTGTATACATATGCTTTGACGTATCATTTAAATAACAATGTACAACATTAGCTCATTATTGCATTCCTTCATCTCTTTTCCTTGTCTGCTTATTTACGACAAATTGCACCCGTACATTCTGATACGTCCATTGTGCCAGGGGCTTCAGTGTACCCCATAACACGCCATGAAAATTCCGAACACTTTCGAAAGTGCGGCACCCCGAACTTATAGCATTATATGCATCAGCTCCGAATCATGTCTTGGGTCAATAGTTGGGTTTGCTTGGCTCCCATGTTTTGGTACCTTACATTCCGCTATATCGGCTAAGGTAGCACTGGGAGAACTACTACGATTATGTCCCGGTTCTTCCGGACGAGCACCTCAGTAGAGAAAGCCGAAAACTTACTGTCATGATGCGGTGAGAGCTGGTCGCTGTTCGAGAGGTCTCAAATCCTTAAAGAATTTTTCCGCTTCGGGCAAGGAGTCGGCCTTGTCCGATTTAGGCGTACATAGCGCCCCAAGTTCGGCCTTCCCAATACTAGGGGCTTCGCCAAAATTGAAAATTGTAGACTTCTATCGCTAAGTGAGAGTGATAAAGCTTTATAGTCCGATTGCCTTGTTCGCTGCGCTAAACACCTCCTTAAAGGACCATTTTTTTTGGATAAAGAGTGTTTAAGATCTATCCTGAACACCTCAGTACTAGTTACATGGGGGCAGAAGCCGATGGCTAGCCAACTCTCAGATTTTATAAACGGCCGCACAAAAGGTAATATTTTAAATCAACAAGCATTATATAGCGCACATGAACTCGTTTTCATATTACAGGATCACATGAGTACATTCATTCAAATATTACATCCTTAGCACATTCCTCCTCCACAAGGCGGGCACCCTTCAGGACACTGTCATAATACTTTTTGGGGTGGCGATGCTCCTTGCCCTCCGGCGGCCCCTCCTTCACTAGCTTTTCGGCGTCCATCTTCGCCCAGTGCACTTTCGCACGGGTAAAGGCCCTGCGCGCACCTTCAATGCAGACAGACCGCTTTATGACTTCAAACCCTGTGCAGGCATTCACAAGCCGCTTCACCAGGCCGAAGTAGCTGCCAGGCAGGGGCTCGCCAGTCCACATCCGGACTATGAGACCCTTCATGGCCAGTTCGGCCGCCTTGTGAAGCTTGACCAGTTGCTTCACTTGGTCGCTCAAGGGCATCGGATGTTCGGTCCCAGTATACTGAGACCAGAACAACTTCTCCGTTGAGCTCCCTTCCTCAGCCCGGTAAAACTCCGCGGCATCCGATACACTACTGGGTAGATCTGTGAACGCTCCTGGTGAGCTCCGAATTCGGGTAAGTAAAAGGAAAGTTTCCTGCACATGCTTGCTTTGCATAATGAATGCCTTACCCGCCGCTATCTTCTTGACCACCTGAATCTCCTGGAGGGCCTTTTGGGCTTCAGCCTTGGCATTTTGTTCGTTCTCGAGGGCCTTCGCAAGCTCGGACCCCTGCGTCTTAGAGTCACGCTCCAAGGAGTCGTATTTCTTGACAAAATCCTGGAGCTCTTGCTGAACCTCGCCGACTCGGGCCTCTTGCTTCTCGTGCTCGGTGCGCTCCTTGGCCGCTTTGTCTTCGGCCTCGGACAACGCCTTCTTCAGGGCCGCCACTTCAGTCATGGCCCCTAGCAAAATTCATGACGATCCGATGATCTAACAACCACCTTATTTTTTCTTTATCAATATACAGACGGGGTATCACTTACCTTTGTTCTCTTCGAGCTGCCTCTTAGTAAGGCCGAGATCTTCCTCGGACTGATCAAGGTCTCGCTTCAGTGCGGAGACCTCCGCAGTATGAGCGGCAGTGGCCAGCAGCGAAGCCTTCTTATTCACATAGACATATTCCGATTAGACTCCTGTGATTATTATTGGATCCTCTGTTCGGCCTTTCTTTGCGAACACCTAACAGAGCATCACGGGCTACTATCTAGGCTGTAACATTTTCTCATAATTTGATTACTTACCTCAAAGCCTGTTAGGAGGCTGGCACGGGCTTCAGTCAGTCCGCTTTTGGCGGACCGAACCTTTTCAACCACCGCACTCATGATAGTGCGATGCTCTTCGTCAATGGAAGCACCGCGAAGCGCTTCCAGCAAGTTGTCCGATGCCTCTAGATGGACAAAGGCCATCGACACAGACGGCTTGCCCCCCTTAGCGAGGGGTCGCCTGACAGAGTCCGGAACCACTTGAGGTTCCAGCGCAGTATTTGGCTGGGGGCCAAACTTGCTGCCCCCGTCATTAGAGCCCATGGAGTCTTGACCCCCATGCACCCAGCGTCTGGGATGTCGCCTTGGGGCACCTCCAGAACTATCTCCCCTTGGTTCAGTGCCCTTTGAGACAACACCTCAACGTCGTTCATAGGGCGGGGGGAGGTGGCGGTCGGGAGTGAATCGCTGTTCATCGCAGGTTGGCCCAAAGACTCATCCAAAGAGGATACGTCGATATGGGCTTTGGATGGACTGCATGATCATGTTTGGCATGATGAGAAGCAATAAAGCAAAACATACCCGAACTATTATGGTATCAGGATACTTACGACTTCGCCAGGGGCTTGTCCGTGGGCAACCACTCCTCGTCGCTATAAGCGGCTGTTGTGGAGTAGTCCGGAAGGAGGGTCCTTCCCTTCTTGGACCCTTCGTCCTCCCCAGAAGGGGCGGCCTTCCTTTTCTTGTCTCCCCGGCTGGGGGGGGGACTTTCCTCTTCCTCCTCCTCGTTTTCGTGGGAGGAGGGCGCCTCGGTGTTATCGGACGATGAGTCCGATACAACCTTGCGCCGGAGACCTTCCTGGTCCCCGCGGCCTTCTTCCTGGTCTTCTTCTCCGGCACCTCATAGGGCGACGGAACCAGCATCTCCGTTAAGAGAGCCCTTGCTGGAACTTCGGGCAGTGGGGCCGGACAATCAATTTGCTCAGCTGTCGCTACCCAGTCCTGTTAAAAAGGCGTGGAGGCTCAGAACGCTCACATGATTATACTAGGGAAAGGAACATCTTATGAGATATAAAGAGCTTACCGAATTGGCAGGGCGCTTTGCGCTGAGTCCGCGATCCTCGGTAAGGGGAGGAGGTACCTCGGCGGCCTTGAACAGCACCTTCCAGACGTCTTGGTGCGTCGTGTCGAAAAGCTCTCGCAGCGTCTGGTGCTTGGCCGGGTCGAACTCCCACATATTGAATGCCCGTCTTTGACACGGAAGGATCCGGCGGAAGAGCATGACCTGGACCACGTTGACAAGATTGATTTTCTTGCTTATCATGTTTTTAACACAGTTCTAGAGTCCGGTCAGCTCCATGATGAACCCCAGGATATGCCCTTCTCTTTCCAGGAGGTGAGCCGCATGGGGATGCCGGATCAAAATTTGGGGGCCGCCACCCAGTTGGTGTCGCGCGGCTCGGTGATGTAGAACCACCCAGATTGCCACCCCTTCACGTTCTCCACAGAGGAGCCTTCGAGCCAGGTGACGTTGGGCATTTTGCCCACCATGGCGCCTCCGCACTTCGCTTGCTGGCCGACCACCACCTTCGGTTTCACGTTGAAGGTCTTCAGCCATAGGCCGAAGTGGGGCTTGATGCGGAGGAAGGCCTCGCACACGACGATAAACGTCGAGATGTTGAGGATGAAATTGGGGGCCAGATCATGGAAGTCCAGCCCATAGTAGAACATGAGCCCGCAGACAAATGGGTGGAGTTGAAATCCGAGCCCGCGGACGAAGTGGGTAAGGAATACAACCCTCTCGTGGGGTTCTGGAGTAGGAACGATCTGCCCCGCGTCTGGGGGCCGGTGCGCGATGTCTGCGGCCAGGTATCCCGCTTCCCGGAGCTTCATAATGTTCTCCTCCCTAACAGAGGAGACCGTCCACTTGCCTCCCGCTCCGGACATGTTTGGAATGGTTTTGCGGAGAAAATAATAACTTGGGCGCTTGAGCTCGAGTGTGCGAGAATGGATGGGCAGGGAAGAAGAAGGCGTGGGTGAAAAAGAGGAGTCCTTGTCCCTTTATAAGGGTAGTAGAAATTGTGCGCCTTCCTACTTGCCCAATAAAATCGCTTATTCCCCAAGCGCTGCGATTGATGGCGCGGTTGGATTACCCATATCCGTATTGATGAGAATCATGTGATAAGGGGAACACGATCTCTGCTTCGACAAGACGTGCCAATAAAACTGCCTCGCAACACGTGCAGTGGCAGGCAGGGAAAAATGGTTCGTAATGACCGGGCCACGGCAAGACGTCACGTTATGAAAAGTTGTCAGCAGATTAAATTAGTGGAATAATATACTCTCTACGGTGGAATGTGGAATTTGTTTTGCAGAGCCGGACACGATCCTTGTGTTCAAAATCTTCTATGGAGTATTCGGAGGAGGAACCCGCCTTGCAATGCCGAAGACAATCTGCGCGCCGGACTCATCGTCATTGAAGCCTGGTTCAAGGACTACTGAGGGAGTCCTGGATTAGGGGGTCCTCGGACAGCTCGACTATATACCTTGGCCGGACTGTTGGACTATGAAGATACAAGATTGAAGACTTCGTCCCGTGTCCGGGTGGGACTCTCCTTTGCGTGGAAGGCAAGCTTGGCAATTCAGATATGTAGATCTCCTCCCTTGTAACCGACTCTGTGTAACCCGAGCCCCTCTGGTGTCTATATAAACCGGAGGGTTTAGTCCGTAGGACAACAACAATCATAATCATAGGCTAGCTTCTAGGGTTTAGCCTCAACGATCTCGTGGTAGATCAACTCTTGTAATACTCATATCATAAAGATCAATCAAGCAGGAAGTAGGGTATTACCTCCATCGAGAGGGCCCGAACCTAGGTAAACATTAAGTCCACCGCCTCCTGTTACCATCCGCCTTAGATGCACAGTTCGAGACCCCCTACCCGAGATCCGCCGGTTTTGACACCGACAACGACAACTTAGGTTTCTTGCCAAACCATAGTTCGTTCGGTGTCGTCTCAACAGATTTAGATGGTGCCCCTTTTTAACGTGAATGCAGTTGTCTCTAATGCATAACCCCAAAATGATAGTGGTAAATCAGTAAGAGACATCATAGATCGCACCATATCTAATAAAGTACGGTTATGATGTTCGGACACACCATTACGCTGTGGTGTTCCGAGTGGCATGAGTTTGTGAAACTATCCCACATTGTTTTAATTGAAGGCCAAACTCGTAACTCAAATATTCGTCTTTGTGATCAAATCACAGAAAAAATTATTTTCTTGTTAGGATGATTTTCCACTTCACTCTGAAATACATTGAACTTTTCAAATGTTTCAGGCTTATGTTTCATCAAGTAGATATAACCGTATCTACTCAAATCATCTATGAAGGCCAGAAAATAACGATACCTGCCGCGAGCCTCAACACTCATCGGACCTCATACATCAGTATGTATTATATCCAATAAGTCAGTTGCTCGCTCCATTCTTCAGGAAAACGGAGTCTTAGTCATCTTGCCCATAAGGCATGGTTCGCAAGCATCAAGTGATTCATAATCAAGTGATTCCAAAATCCCATCAGCATGGAGTTTCTTCATGCGCTTTACACCAATATGACCTAAACGGTAGTGCCACAAATAAGTTGCACTATCATTATTAACTTTGCATCTTTTGGCTTCAATATTATGCATATGTGTATCACTACGATCGAGATCCATAAACCATTTTCATTGCGTGTATAACCATAGAAGGTTTTATTCGTGTAAACAGAATAACAATTATTCTCTAACTTAAATGAATAACCGTATAGCAATAAACATGATCAAATCATATTCTTGCTCAACGCAGACACCAAATAACATTTATTTAGGTTCAACACTAATCCCGAAAGTATAGGGAGTGTGCGGTGATGATCATATCATTCTTGGAACCACTTCCAACACACATCGTCACTTCACCCTTAACAAGTCTCTGTTTATTCTGCAACCCCCGTTTCAAGTTACTACTCTTAGCAACTTAACTAGTGTAAAATACCGAGGGGTTGCTTATAAACACTAGTAAAGTACACATCAATAACATGTATATCCAATATACCTTTGTTCACCTTGCCATCCTTCTTATCCGCCAAATACTTGGGGCAGTTCCGCTTCCAGTGACCAGTCCCTTTGCAGTAGAAGTACTTAGTCTCAGGCTTAGGTCCAGACTTGGGCTTCTTCACTTGAGCAGCAACTTGCTTGCCGTTCTTCTTGAAGTTACCCTTCTTCCCTTTTCCCTTCAACCATCACCACTTGGTGCTTTTCTTGACTTCTACCTTCGTCGATTTCAGCATCACGAAGAGCTTGGGAATTACTTTCGTCATCCCTTGCATATTATAGTTCATCACTAAGTTCTAGTAACTTGGTGATAGTAACTAGAGAACTTTGTCATTTACTATCTTATCTGGAAGATTAACTCCCACTTGATTCAAGCAATTGTAGTACTCAGACAATCTGAGCACATGCTCACTGGTTGAGCTATTCTCCTCCATCTTGTAGGCAAAGTACTGTCAGAGGTCTCATACCTCTAGACATGGGCATGAGTTTATAATACTAATTTCAACTCTTGGAACATCTCATATGCTCTGTGGAGTTCAAAACATCTTTGAAGCCCCGATTCTTAGCCATAAAGCATGGTGCACTAAACTATCAAGTAGTCATCATACCGAGCTTTTGTCAAAACGTTCATAACGTCTGCATCTGCTCCTGCAATAGTTCTTTCACTTAGCGGTGCATCAAGGACATAATTCTTCTGTGCAGCAATGAGGATAATCCTCAGATCACGGACCAAGTCCGCATCATTGCTACTAACATCTTTCAACATATTTTTCTCTAGGAACATATCAAAATAAACGGGGAGTAACATCGCGAGCTATTGATCTACATCATAGATATGCTAATACTACCAGGACTAAGTTCATGATAAACTAAAGTTCAATTAATCATATTACTTAAGAACTCCCACTTAGATAGACATCCCTCTAATCATCTAAGTGATCACGTGATCCAAATCAACTAAACCATGTCCGATCATCAGGTGAGATGGAATAGTTTTCAATGGTGAACATCACTATGTTGATCATATCTACTATATGATTCACGCTCGACCTTTCGGTCTCCAGTGTTTCGAGGCCATATCTGCATATGCGGCTCATCAAGTTTAACCCGAGTATTCTGCGTGTGCAAAACTGTCTTGCACCCGTTGCAGATGAACGTAGGGCTTATCACACCCGATCATCACGTGGTGTCTCGGCACGACGAACTTTGGCAACGGTGCATACTCAGGGAGAACACTTTTATCTTGAAATTTAGTGATAGATCATCTTATAATGCTACCGTCAATCAAAGCAAAATAAGATGCATAAAAGATAAACATACATGCAATCAATATAAGTGATATGATATGGCCATCATCATCTTGTGCTTGTGATCTCCATCTCGGAAGCACCGTCATGATCACCATCGTCACCGGCGCACCACCTTGATCTCCATCATAGCATCGTTGTCGTCTCGCCAACTTTTGCTTCTACCACTATTGTTGGTGTCAAAACCGGCGGATCTCGGGTAGGGGGTCCCGAACTGTACGTCTAAGGCGGATGGTAACAGGAGGCGGGGGACACGATGTTTACCCAGGTTCAGGCCCTCTCGATGGAGGTAATACCCTACTTCCTGCTTGAGTGATCTTGATGATATGAGTATTACAAGAGTTGATCTACCACGAGATCGTAGAGGCTAAACCCTAGAAGCTAGCCTATGGTATGATTGTTGTTGTCCTGCAGACTAAATCCTCCGGTTTATATAGACACCGGAGGGGGCTAGGGTTACATACAGTCGGTTACAAGGGAGGAGATCTACATATCCGTATTACCAAGCTTGCCTTCCACGCCAAGGAGAGTCCCATCCGGACACGGGACGAAGTCTTCAATCTTGTATCTTCATAGTCCAACAGTCCGGCCAAAGTATATAGTCCGTTTGTCCGAGGACCCCCTAATCCAGGACTCCCTTAGTAGCCCCTGAACCGGGCTTCAATGACGATGAGTCCTGTGCGCAGATTGTCTTCGGCATTGCAAGGCGTGTTCTTCCTCCGAATACTCCATAGAAGACCTTGAACACAAGGATAGTGTCTGGATCTGCAAAACAAATTCCACATACCATCATAGAGAGAATAATGTTTCCACAAATCTAATCTGCTGACACATTCGGCGGTATGACCTCACACCATGGCTCGATCATTATTCGAACCGTTTTTCTCAACCAGCTACTGCACATATTGCGAGGCGGTTTCCTTGGCACGTCTTGTCGAAGCAGAGATCGTGTCCCCTTATCATGGGATTCTCATCCATACGGGTGTGGGTAACCCAACCGCTCCATCAATTACGGGGTTGGGGAATAAGCGAGTTAACCAGGCAGGTGGGGAGGCGCATAGTTTCTTCCACCCTTATAAATGGATGAGGATTCCTCCTTTTTTACCCACGCCTTCTTCCTCCTTGCTCACCCATTCTTGCGCACTCGAGCTCCAGCACCCAAGTTCGCATTTTCTCCTCAAGCCACTCCAAGCATGTCCAGAGCGGGAGGCAAGTGGATGGTCTCCTCCGTTACGGAGGAGAACATCACAAAGCTACAAGGAGCAGGGTCCCTGGCCACGAATATTGCACACCGGCTGCCAGATGCGGGGCAGATCGTCCCTACTCCCGAACCCCATGAGAGGGTGCTTTTTCTCACCCACTTCGTCCGCGGACTGGGATTTCCCCTTCACCCATTTGTCTGCGGACTCATGTTCTACTACGGGCTGGATTTTCACGATCTGGCCCCTAATTTCATCCTCAACATTTCGGCGTTTATCGTCGTGTGCGAGGCCTTCCTCCGCATCAAGCCCCACTTCGGCCTGTGGCGGAAGACCTTCAATGTTAAACCGAAGGTGGTGGTCGGCCAGCAAGCGGAGTGCGGAGGCGCCATGGTGGAAAAAATGCCTAACGTCACCTGGCTCGAAGGCTCCTATGTGGAGACCATAAAGGGGTGGCAATCGGGGTGGTTCTACATCACCGAGCCGCGCGACACTAACTGGGTGGCGGCCCCCAAATTTCGACCCGGAATCCCCATGCGGTTCACCTCCTGGAAAGAGAAGGGCCTGTCCTGGGGTTCATAGGTGGAGCTGACCGGACTCCAGAAATGTATCAGGAACATGATGAGCAAGAAAATCAAGCTCGTCAACGTGGTCCAGGTCATGCTCTTCCGCGGGATCCTCCCGTGTCAACGACGGGCATTCAACATGTGGGAGTTTGACCCGGCCGAGCACCAAACACTGCGAGTGCTCTTCGACCCGACGCATAAAGACGTCTGGAAGGTGTTTTTCAGGGGCGCCGAGGTACCTCCTCCCCTCACCAACGATCGTGGGCTTAGCGCAAAGCGTCCTGCAAGCCTTTTATATCTCATAAGTTGTTCATTTTCCCCAGCTTTAACCATGCATGGGATCTAAGCCTCCACGCCATTTAACAGGACTGGGTAGCGACAACGGAGCTGATCGATTGTCTAGCCCCCTTGCCCGAAGATCCAGCAGATGCTCTCCTAACGGAGATGCTGGGTCCGGCACCTTACGAGGTGCCGGTGAAGAAGGCCAAGTAGAAGGCCACGGGGACCAGGATGGGTCTCCGGCGCAAGGTTATGAAGGAAATAAGCCCTAGAGCCAATAATAAAGTTATTATTTATTTCCTTATATCATGATAAATGTTTATTATTCATGCTATAATTGTATTAACCGGAAACATAATACTTGTGTGAATACATAGACAAACAGAGTGTCACTAGTATGCCTCTACTTGACTAGCTCGTTGATCAAAGATGGTTATGTTTCCTAACCATAGACATGTGTTGTCATTTGATTAACGGGATCACATCATTAGGAGAATGATATGATTGACATGACCCATTCCATTAGCTTAGCACCCGATCGTTTAATATGTTGCTATTGCTTTCTTCATGACTTATACATGTTCCTATGACTATAAGATTATGCAACTCCCATTTACCGGAGGAACACTTTGTGTGCTACTAAACGTCACAACGTAACTAGGTGATTATAAAGGTGCTCTACAGGTGTCTCCGAAGGTACATGTTGGGTTGGCGTATTTCGAGATTAGGATTTGTCACTCCGATTGTCAAAGAGGTATCTCTGGGCCCTCTCGGTAATGCACATCACATAAGCCTTGCAAGCAATGCAACTAATGAGTTAGTTGTGAGATGATGTATTACGGAACGAGTAAAGAGACTTGCCGGTAACGAGATTGAACTAGGTATTAAGATACCGACGATTGAATCTCGGGCAAGTAACATACCGATGACAAAGGGAACAACGTATGTTGTCATGCGGTCTGACCAATAAAGATCTTCGTAGAATATGTAGGAGCCAATATGAGCATCCAGGTTCCGCTATTGGTTATTGACCGGAGACGTGTCTCGGTCATGTCAACATTGTTCTCGAACCCGTAGGGTCCGCACGCTTAACGTTATGATGACAATTTCATTATGAGTTTATATGTTTTGATGTACCGAAGGTTGTTCGGAATCCCGGATGTGATCACGGACATGACGAGGAGTCTCGAAATGGTCGAGACATGAAGATTGATATATTGGAAGCCTATGTTTGGATATTGGAAGTCATCCAGGTGAAAATGTGATTTTACCGGATTGCCGGAGGGGTTACCGGAACCCCCCGGAGGCTATTGGGCCTTAATGGGCCTAGTAGAGGAAGAGGAGAGGCGGGCCAAGGGGCAGCCGCGCGCCCCTCCCCCCAAGTCCGAATTGGACAAGGAGGGGGGCGGCACCCCCCCCCTTTCCTTCCCTCTCTCTCTCCTTTCCCCCCAAGTCCTAGTCCAACATGGAAAAGGGGGGAGTTCTACTCTCGGTAGGAGTAGGACTCCTCCGGCGCGCCTCCTCCTACGCTGGCCGCACCTCCCCCTTGCTCCTTTATATACGGGGGCAGGGGGCACCCCAGAGACACAACAATTGATCATTGATCTCTTAGCCGTGTGCGGTGCCCCCCTCCACCATAATCCTCGATAATATTGTGGCGGTGCTTAGGCGAAGCCCTGCGACAGTAGAACATCAAAATCGTCACCACGCCGTTGTGCTGATGGAACTCTTCCCCGACATTCTACTGGATCAGAGTCCGGGGATCATCATCGAGCTGAACGTGTGCTAGAACTCGAAGGTGCCGTAGTTTCGGTGGTTGATCGGTCGGGCTGTGAAGACGTACGACTACATCAACCGCGTTGTTATAACGCTTCTGCTTTCGGTCTACGAGGGTACATGGACAACACTCTCCCCTCTCGTTGCTATGCATCACCATGATCTTGCGTGTGCGTAGGAATTTTTTTGAAATTACTACGTTCCCCAACAGTGGCATCCGAGCCTGGTTTTATGCGTTGATGTTATATGCACGAGTAGAACACAAGTGATTTGTGGGCGATATAAGTCATACTGCTTACCAGCATGTCATACTTTGGTTTGGCGGTATTTTTGGATGAAGCGGCCCGGACCAACATTACGCGTACGCTTACGCGAGACTGGTTCTACCGCCGTGCTTTGCACACAGGTGGCTGGCGGGTGACAGTTTCTCCAACTTTAGTTGAACCGAGTGTGGCTACGCCCGGTCCTTGCGAAGGTTAAAACAACACCAACTTGACAAACTATCGTTGTGGTTTTGATGCGTAGGTAAGAACGGTTCTTGCTAAGCCCAGTAGCAGCCACGTAAAACTTGCAACAACAAAGTAGAGGACGTCTAACTTGTTTTTGCAGGGCATGTTGTGATGTGATATGGTCAAGACATGATGCTAAATTTTATTGTATGAGATGATCATGTTTTGTAACCGAGTTATCGGCAACTGGCAGGAGCCATATGGTTGTCGCTTTATTGTACGCAATGCAATCGCCCTGTAATGCTTTACTTTATCACTAAGCGGTAGCGATAGTCATAGAAGCATAAGATTGGCGAGATGACAACGATGCTACGATGGAGATCAAGGTGTCGCACCGGTGATGATGGTGATCATGACATTGCTTCGGAGATGGAGATCACAAGCACAAGATGATGATAGCCATATCATATCACTTATATTGATTGCATGTGATGTTTATCTTTTATGCATCTTATCTTGCTTTGTTTGACGGTAGCATTATAAGATGATCTCTCACTAAGTTTGAAGATAAAAGTGTTCTCCCTGAGTATGCACCGTTGCCAAAGTTCGTCGTGCCCAGACACCATGTGATGATCGGGTGTGATAAGCTCTACGTCCATCTACAACGGGTGCAAGCCAGTTTTGCACACGCAAAATACTCAGGTTAAACTTGACGAGCCTAGCATATGCATATATGGCCTCGAAACACTGAGACCGAAAGGTCGAGCGTGAATCATATAGTAGATATGATCAACATAGTGATGTTCACTATTGAAAACTACTCCATTTCACGTGATGATCGGTTATGGATTAGTTGATTTGGATCACGTGATCACTTAAAAGATTAGAGAGATGTCTTTACAAGTGGGAGTTCTTAAGTAATATGATTAATTGAACTTAAATTTATCATGAACTTAGTACTCCCTTCGTCCCGAAAAACATGTCGCAACGGTATTTTTGTAAAAAAGTCCTTCAGGTTTATCCGACCGAACCCGCGGTCCAATCGTCTCCTTCGCCAGCTCGCTCAGTTCCACTAGCTCCCCCGCAACGCCGGCGACCTCGCGTAGCTCAAGCACACCGCGCCACCGCGCAGCTCCACCACAACCCCACGTGGATCCACCTCTAACCCGTGCAGCTCCACCGCTCCCCCGCGCAGCTCCGCCGCTCCACTTTCCCGCATCCCTAAATTTCCAAGCTTTCCCCCATCCCCTTCGGAAAAATCGGCACTTGCTACCTGTGGATTCTCCACTACCACCACCAATCCCGGCCACCGTTGAGAGGGGAGAGCAGGAGGAGGAAAAGGTCACTGGCGCCGGCAAGATAGGGGAGAGCAGGTGGAGAAAAAGGGACCAGACGAGTGGCAGCGGGTGGTGGCGATGCACGGCACGGTCACTGGAGAGGCGTCTGCGGCGGAGCTCGTCGGTGTCGCGTATGCCGGGGCGTCGAAGCCGACCAACGCGTCCGCCGCCTCGTCTCCTGGAGCAGGCGGCCACAACTACAAGGGCGCCTTGGCGTCCGCCGTGCTGGCCTGGCTGGCTGGCGGCAACAACTGGCACCAGGACGACGACGACGGTGAAATTGAGGAATTGCAGGAGGTCAGCCATCCACATCCCTCCTCTGTTGGTGAAGCATCATGCAGTAATCCTGTTAATTTATCTGCTGCTGTTTGTGGTCCAACTCCTGTTAATTTTACTTCAGAAAGAATTCCAATCCATCTGCTGCTATTTGTTGTGTGTACATACTGTTAATTGATCTCCAGATTGTGGAGCTGTAAGGAATATCGTGGACTAATCATGTTAATTGATCATGTGTGATTGTCTCCGTGAGTAGTCCTGTTAATTGTCCCTGTGTACTGTCTAATTGTTCATGCAACATCATGGATTTTTATGACCTGAACTTATCATTTTGAATAAAATTATTGGAGAAGGGATTCATTCTTCTTCAGACCTTGTTTGTTTCTTTCTGCTTGAATGCATGGTGTACAGTACAAGTTCATGAACAAGGGACCTTTTTTTGCAATTGCAAACTCTGAATGCTCAAGTGTGGAAGTGTTTACAAATTCAGAGAGTTCACATGACTACTGGTCAAATAATTCAGTGTAAATCTAGCCTGAAAGTAGTAGAGCTCTTGGTGATATACAAATTCAGTGTAAATAGAAATCTACGACATGACTACTGATCATGTATGCAAGATGTTGCTACTGGATGAGCACAATAACTACGCAGTAGATTTTGATTAAAAGTTTGACACCTGATCTTGTATGCAAGATGTTTCTACTGGATGCATGGATGCATGACTGGGACATGACTACTCGGTAGATTATGTACTCCAAGTAGACAAGATCATCTAAGTTAGACCAAATTGTGAGATTCAAATAAATTCAAATTAATCCAAAGGCCTTGACTAAATTATTCAAATTAATTTAAGCAATTCAAATAAATCTAAATAAATCCAAATAATTCCAAATAAATTAAAAAATAAAATAAATATATTCTTTGGATTGATGATCAAAGTTCAAAGAATTAGCCTGAATGCACATTGATGATCCCAGAGAATAAGCCGTTCAAATCAGCTAGGCTTTGAACTTTGATGATTTTTTTAGTTCAAAGCACTTTGAGTACTCCACAAATTTCAGTAAACTTTCCTACACTGGACACTGGAAACTTTCAGTACACAAAATTCAGTTATCTTTTCAGTAGGAAAATTTATGTAACAAATCTCAGAAGCTTGCATTTTCCTACTCTTGTTGGCAATAGTAATTATCAGTTTACTGTCCATTTTAGCCTAGACTTCAGTTATCTTTTCACCCATTTTTCTGTCCATTCAGTTATATTTTCAATAGGAAAATCTCTATAACAAATTACAGTTTACTGTCATTATCAGTTTACTGTCCATTTTTGTTTTGATTTCAAAAAGTTGCCCATTAGTCACATTTTTGTCCATTGGCTATCATATTGTAGTAGTGAAAATGGGTGCAGTTCCCTGCCTCAAGTGGAGCATCGACATAACTTTACAGTATATGGGTGTTTCCTAATTTTAATCTTGTTTTCTAGTTCTAATTTCAAATACAGATCGGACTGTATTGTGCATATCTACATCTTGGAAAACATGTTCTAATTTAGTTTCTGAAATTTACAGTATTGGTCATCCTAACTGAAACATGTTATGATGTTCAGTTTGCTCATGTTTTAAAACATCATAAAATCGTTTTAGCTGAAGAGCAGAGGTGCCGGGCAAGTTTGATCTTTGATCTGATGTAAAAAAAGTTTGATCTTTGATCTTGCTACAGATACTGTTGATATAGATCAATTGCTGCTACAGAAAATACTTCTCCTACAGATACTACTGCTACAGATGATAGTCCTCTATGTTGATCAATTGATCTGCGACTGATACTCTGCTTAACTGATCTCTTGATCTGTAGGTGAGAAGTAGAGGATCTACTGCTGGGCGAGCAGTGAGGTGCTAGGCGTGGAGGCGGAGAAGCGCCTGGGCTTGGAGGAGGAGCGGTGGCTAGTCGTGGAGAGGAGGTGCTGGGCATGGAGGAGTAGAACAGGCGACCGGGGCTTAGGCGTGGGCGGGGGAAAGTCCAGGGACCGTCGATTTGGTGGGTGTCGGCGGGGATGGGCGGCGAAAATTACCGGTGACCATCGCTCAGGTGGGCAGCAGGGGAGCTCTGGCGACAGCTCGAGCAGGGGAGCAACAGCACGAGCATGGCGGAACAGGATAAGCAGGAGGATGAGCTTGAGGTCCAGGCACGCTCGGGACCTTGAGGAGGACGAGATCCACCGGATCTTGGTGGCGGGAGTTTAAGGAGGACGATATCCACCGGATCTTGGTGGCGCAGGTCCTGCGCGGGAGTGGCGAAGGGGATCGCGGCGGGAGTGGATTACGGCAGCTTAGGTACTGGGCGGCGATGGCGCAGGTACTGGGCGGCGGAGGAACAGGTACCGGGTGGCGGAGGAGCTGGCCCTGGGCGGCGCAGGCGACGAATCGGTCGACGATGGCCTTGGCCCGATGCACGGGAGCTAGATCGGGCGGAGGAAGACGGAAGGACTTGTTTGTAAAAGATTCGAAGATACAATGGGTTTTTGTCCAAAATTTACATTACACTATGCTTGCGACATGTTTTTCGGGACGGAGGGAGTACCTGATAGTATCTTGCTTGTTTATGTTTGATTGTCGATAGATGGCCCGTGCTGTTGTTCCGTTGAATTCTATTGCGTTCCTTGAGAAAGCAAAGTTGAAAGATGATGGTAGCAATTACACGGACTGGGCCCGTAACTTGAGGATTATCCTCATTGCTGCACAGAAGAATTACGTCCTGGAAGCACTGCTGGGTGCCAGGCCTGCTGCTGATGCAACTGACGACATTAAGAACGTCTGGTAGAGCAAAGCTGATGACTACTCGATAGTTCAATGTGCCATGCTTTACGGCTTAGAACCGGGTCTTCAACGACGTTTTGAACGTCATGGAGCATATGAGATATTCTAGGAGTTGAAGTTAATATTTCAAGCAAATGCCCGGATTGAGAGATATGAAGTCTCCAATAAGTTCTATAGCTGCAAGATGGAGGAGAACAGTTCTGTCAGTGAGCATATGCTCAAAATGTCTGGGTATAATAATCACTTGATTCAACTGGGAGTTAATCTTCCGGATGATTGCGTCATTGACAGAATTCTCCAATCACTGCCACCAAGCTACAAGAGCTTCATGATGAACTATAATATGCAAGGGATGGACAAGACAATTCCTGAGCTCTTCGCAATGCTAAAGGCTGCGGAGGTAGAAATCAAGAAGGAGCATCAAGTGTTGATGGTAAAAAAGACCACTAGTTTCAAGAAAAAGGGCAAAGGGAAGAAGAAGGGGAACTTCAAGAAGAACAACAAGCAAGTTGCTGCTCGGGAGAAGAAGCCCAAATCTGGACCTAAGCCTGAAACTGAGTGCTTCTACTGCAAGCAGACTGGTCACTGGAAGCGGAACTTCCCCAAGTATTTGGCGGATAAGAAGGATGGTAAGGTGAACAAAGGTATATGTGATATACATGTTATTTATGTGTACCTTACTGGAGCTCGCAGTAGCACCTGGGTATTTGATCCTGGTTCTGTTGCTAATATTTGCAACTCGAAACAGGGACTACGGATTAAGCGAACACTGGTGAAGGACGAGGTGACGATGTGCATGGGAAATGGTTCCAAAGTCGATGTGATCGCGGTCGGCACGCTACCTCTACATCTACCTTCGGGATTAGTATTAGACCTAAATAATTGTTGTTTGGTGCCAGCGTTGAGCATGAACATTATATCTGGATTTTGTTTGATGTGAGACGGTTATTCATTTAAATCAGAGAATAATAGTTGTTCTATTTATATGAGTAATAATAGTTGTTCTATTTATATGAGTAATATCTTTTATGGTCATGCACCCTTGAAGAGTGGTCTATTTTTGATGAATCTCGATAGTAGTGATACACATATTCATAATGTTGAAGCCAAAAGATGCAGAGTTGATAATGATAGTGCAACTTATTTGTGGCACTGTCGTTTAGGTCATATCGGTGTAAAGCGCATGAAGCAACTCCATACTGATGGACTTTTGGAACCACTTGATTATGAATCTCTTGGTACTTGCGAACCGTGCCTCATGGGCAAGATGACTAAAACGCCGTTCTCCGGTACTATGGAGAGAGCAACAGATTTTTTGCAAATCATACATACAGATGTATGTGGTCCGATGAATGTTGAGGCTCATGGCGGATATCATTATTTTCTCACCTTCACAGATGATTTAGGCAGATATGGGTATATCTACTTAATGAAGCATAAGTCTAAAACATTTGAAAAGTTCAAAGAATTTCAGAGTGAAGTTGAAAATCATCATAACAAGAAAATAAAGTTTCTACGATCTGATCATGGAGGAGAATATTTGAGTTACGAGTTTGGTCTACATTTGAAACAATGCGGAATAGTTTCGCAACTCACGCACCCGGAACACCATAGCGTAATGGTGTGTCCGGACATCGTAATCGTACTTTACTAGATATGGTGCGATCTATGATGTCTCTTACAGATTTACCGCTATCGTTTTGGGGTTATGCTTTAGAGACGGTCGCATTCACGTTAAATAGGGCACCATCAAAATCCGTTGAGACGATGCCTTATGAACTGTGGTTTGGCAAGAAGCCAAAGTTGTCGTTTCTGAAAGTTTGGGGCTGCGATGCTTATGTGAAAAAACTTCAACCTGATAAGCTCGAACCCAAATTGGACAAATGTGTCTTCATAGGATACCCAAAGGAGACTGTTGGGTACACCTTCTATCACATATCCGAAGGCAAAACATTCGTTGCTAAGAATGGATCCTTTCTAGAGAAGGAGTTTCTCTCGAAAGAAGTGAGTGGGAGGAAAGTGGAACTTGATGAGGTAACTATACCTACTCCCTTATTGGAAAGTAGTGCATCATAGAAACCGGTTTCTGTGACGCCTACACCAATTAGTGAGGAAGCTAATGATGATGATCATGAAACTTCAGATCAAGTTACTACCAAACCTCGTAGATCAATCTGAGTAAGATCCGCACCAGAGTGGTATGGTAATCCTGTTATGGAAGTCATGCTACTAGATCATGGTGAACCTACGAACTCTGAAGAAGCGATGGTGAGCCCAGATTCCGCAAAATGGCTAGAAGCCAAGAAATCTGAGATGGGACCCATGTATGAGAACAAAGTGTGGACTTTGGTTGACTTGCCCGATGATCGGCAAGCAATTGAGAATAAATGGATCTTCAGGAAGAAGACTGACGCTGACGGTAATGTTACTGTCTACAAAGCTCGACTTGTTGCGAAAGGTTTTTGACAAGTTCAAGGGATTGACTACGATGAGACCTTCTCACCCGTAGCGATGCTTAAGTCTGTCCGAATCATGTTAGCAATTGCCGCATTTTATGATTATGAAATTTGGCAGATGGATGTCAAAACTGCATTCCTGAATGGATTTCTGGAAGAAGAGTTGTATATGATGCAACCGGAAGGTTTTGTCGGTCCAAAGGGAGCTAACAAAGTGTGCAAGCTCCAGCGATCCATTTATGGACTGGTGCAAGCCTCTCGGAGTTGGAATAAACGCTTTGATAGTGTGATCAAAGTGTTTGGTTTTATACAGACTTTTGGAGAAGCCTGTATACAAGAAAGTGAGTGGGAGCTCTGTAGCATTTCTGATATTATATGTGGATGACATATTACTAATTGGAAATGATATCGAATTTCTGGATAGCATAAAGGGATACTTGAATAAGAGTTTTTCAATGAAAGACCTCGGTGAAGCTGCTTACATATTGGGCATCTATAGAGATAGATCAAGACGCTTAATAGGACTTTCACAAAGCACATACCTTGACAAAGTTTTGAAGAAGTTCAAAATGGATCAAGCAAATAAAGGGTTCTTGCGTGTGTTACAAGGTGTGAAGTTGAGTAAGACTCAATGTCCGACCACCGCAGAAGATAGAGAGAAAATGAAAGATGTTCCCTATGCTTCAGCCATAGGCTCTATCATGTATGCAATGCTGTGTACCGGACCTGATGTGTGTCTTGCTATAAGTCTAGCAGGGAGGTACCAAAGTAATCTAGGAGTGGATCATTGGACAGCGGTCAAGAACATCCTGAAGTACCTGAAAAGGACTAAGGATATGTTTCTCGTATATGGCGGTGACAAAGAGCTCATCGTAAATGGTTACATTGATGCAAGCTTTGACACTGATCCGGATGATTCTAAATCGCAAACTGGATATGTGTTTACATTAAACGGTGGAGCTGTCAGTTGGTGCAGTTCTAAACAAAGCGTCGTGGCGGGATCTACATGTGAAGCGGAGTACATAGCTGCTTCGGAAGCAGCAAATGAAGGAGTCTGGATGAAGGAGTTCATATCCGATCTAGGTGTCATACCTAGTGCATCGGGTCCAATGAAAATCTTTTGTGACAATACTGGTGCAATTGCCTTGGCGAAGGAATCCAGATTTCACAAGAGAACCAAGCACATCAAGAGACACTTCAATCCCATCTGGGATCTAGTCCAGGTGGGAGACATAGAGATTTGCAAGATACATACGGATCTGAATGTTGCAGACCCGTTAACTAATCCTCTTCCACGAGCAAAACATGACCAGTACCAAGGCTCCATGGGTGTTAGAATCATTACTGTGTAATCTAGATTATTGACTCTAGTGCAAGTGGGAGACTTAAGGAAATATGCCCTAGAGGCAATAATAAAGTTATTATTTATTTCCTTATATCATGATAAATGTTTATTATTCATGCTAGAATTGTATTAACCGGAAACATAATACTTGTGTGAATACATAGACAAACAGAGTGTCACTAGTATGCCTCTACTTGACTAGCTCGTTGATCAAAGATGGTTATGTTTCCTAACCATAGACATGTGTTGTCATTTGATTAACGGGATCACATCATTAGGAGAATGATGTGATTGACATGACCCATTCCATTAGCTTAGCACCCAATCGTTTAGTATGTTGCTATTGCTTTCTTCATGACTTATACATTTTCCTATGATTATGAGATTATGCAACTCCCATTTACCGGAGGGACACTTTGTGTTCTACCAAACGTCACAACATAACTGGGTGATTATAAAGGTGCTCTACAGGTGTCTCCGAAGGTACATGTTGGGTTGGCGTATTTCGTGATTAGGATTTGTCACTCCGATTGTCGGAGAGGTATCTCTGGGCCCTCTCGGTAATGCACATCACATAAGCCTTGCAAGCGTTGTAATTAATGAGTTAGTTGTGAGATGATGTATTACGGAACGAGTAAAGAGACTTGCCGGTAACGAGATTGAACTAGGTATTAAGATACCTATGATCGAATCTCGGGCAAGTAACATACCGATGACAAAGGGAACAACGTATGTTGTTATGCGGTCTGACCGATAAAGATCTTCGTAGAATATGTATGAGCCAATATGAGCATCCAGGTTCCGCTATTGGTTATTGACTGGAGACGTGTCTCAGTCATGTCTACATTGTTCTCGAACCCGTAGGGTCCGCACGCTTAACGTTATGATGACAGTTTCATTATGAGTTTATATGTTTTGATGTACCAAAGTTTGTTCGGAGTCCCGGATGTGATCACGGACATGACGAGGAGTCTTGAAATGGTCGAGACAAGAAGATTGATATATTGGAAGCCTATGTTTGGATATCGGAAGTGATCCGGGTGAAAATGTGATTTTACCGGATTGCCGGAGGGGTTTCCGGAACCCCCCGGAGGCTATTGGGCCTTAATGGGCCTAGTAGAGGAAGAGGAGAGGCGGGCCAAGGGTCAGCGCCGCGCCCCTCTCCCCAAGTCCGAACTGGACAAGGAGGGGGGACGACGCCCCCCTTTCCTTCCCCCTCTCTCTCATTCCCCCCAAGTCCTGGTCCAACATGGAAAAGGGGGGAGTCCTACTCCCGGTAGGAGTAGGACTCCTCCGGCGCGCCTCCTCCTAGGCCGGCCGCACCTCCCCCTTGCTCCTTTATATATGGGGGCAAGGGGGCACCCCAGAGACACAACAATTGATCATTGATCTCTTAGCCGTGTGCGGTGCCCCCCTCCACCATAATCCTCGATAATATTGTAGCGGTGCTTAGGCGAAGCCGTGCGACAGTAGAACATCAAGATCGTCACCATGCCGTCCTGCTGACGGAACTCTTCCCCGACATTCTGCTAGATCGGAGTCCGGGGATCGTCATCGAGCTGAAAGTGTGCTAGAACTCGGAGGTGCCGTAGTTTCGGTGCTTGATCAGTCGGGCCGTGAAGACGTACGACTACATCAACCGCGTTGTTATAACGCTTCTGCTTTCGGTATACGAGGGTACATGGACAACACTCTCCCCTCTTGTTGCTATGCATCACCATGATCTTGCGTGTGCGTAGGAATTTTTTTGAAATTACTACATTCCCCAACAGGTTATATCCTCCGATGTACCCTCTGACATCGGTGCTTGGGTTGCTTCTTGGAGGGATTATCCTCCGCTGTCTTATCGCCATCGCCTTCTTTGGGGGTGTCCACCATGTATATGTCATATGATGAGGTGGACGTCCAGCGCCCTGATGACCCAAAAGTATAGGGGATCTATCGTAGTCATTTCGATAAGTAAGAGTGTCGAACCCAACGTGGAGCAGAAGGAAATGATAAGCAGTTTTCAGCAAGGTATTCTCTGCAAGTACTGAAATAAGTGGTAACAGATAGTTTTGTGATAGGATAAATTGTAACGAGCAACAAGTAACGAAAGTAAATAAAGTGCAGCAAGGTGGCCCAATCCTTTTTGTAGTAAAGGACAAGCCTGGACAAACTCTTATATAGAGAAAAGCGCTCCCGAGGACACATGGGAATATCGTCAAGCTAGTTTTCATCATGTTCATATGATTCACGTTCGGTACTTTGATAATTTGATATGTGGGTGGACTGGTGCTTGGGTGCTGTTCTTACTTGAACAAGCATCCCACTTATGATTAACCTCTATTGCAAGCATCCACAACTACAACAAAAGTATTAAGGTAAACCTAACCATAGCATGAAACATATGGATCCAAATCAGCCCCTTACGAAGCAACGCATAAACTAAAGTTTAAGCTTCTGTCACTCTAGCAACCCATCATCTACTTATTACTTCCCAATGCCTTCCTCTAGGCCTAAACAATGGTGAAGTGTTATGTAGTCTACATTCACATAACACCACTAGAGGATAGACAACATACATCTCATCAAAATATTGAACGAATACCAAATTCACATGACTACTAATAGCAAGACTTCTCCCATGTCCTCAGGAACAAACATAACTACTCACAAAGCATATTCATGTTCATAATCAGAGGAGTATTAACATGCATATAGGATCTGAACATATGATCTTCCACCAAATAAACCAACTAGCATCAACTACAAGGAGTAATCAACACTACTAGCAACCTACTAGTACCAAACCCGGACTTGGAGACAAGAATTGAATACAAGAGATGAACTAGGGTTTTGAGAGGAGATGGTTCTAGTGAAGATGTTGATGGAGATTGCCCTCTCCCGATGAGAGGAGCGT
Source organism: Aegilops umbellulata (assembly GCA_032464435.1). Taxonomy (NCBI): domain Eukaryota; kingdom Viridiplantae; phylum Streptophyta; class Magnoliopsida; order Poales; family Poaceae; genus Aegilops; species Aegilops umbellulata. The sequence goes on along the minus strand of CP136056.1, from coordinate 26,712,796 downwards.
TGGTGATGACGATGGCGATGATTTCTCCCTCCCGGAGGGATGTGTCCCCGGCAGAACAGCTCTGCCAGAGCCCTAGATTGGTTCCCCCAAGGTTCCGCCTTGTGGCGGTGGAGTCTCGTCCCGAAAGGTTGCTTATGATTTTTATTCGGACGAAGGGCTTCATATAGCAGAAGATGGCCACTGGAGAGCCAACAGGCGGCCCACGAGGCAGGGGGTGCGCCCTGGGGGGTAGGGCACGCCCCCACCCTCGTGGGCAGGTGGTGGCCCCCCTGACGTATTTCTTCCGCTCAGTATTTTTTATATATTCTGAAAATAACTTCCATGGAGTTTCGGGACTTTCGGAGTTGTGCAAAATAGGTCTCTAATATTTGCTCCTTTTCCAGCCCAGAATTCCAGCTGCCGGCATTCTCCCTCCTTATGTAAACCTTGTAAAATAAGAGACAATACGCATAAGTATTGTGACATAATGTGTAATAACAGCCCATAATGCAATAACTATCGATATAAAAGCATGATGCAAAATGGACGTATCAACTCCCCCAAGCTTAGACCTCGCTTCTCCTCAAGCGGAAGCCGATAACGATAAATATGTCCACATGTCTAGAGGTAGAGGTGTCGATAAAATAAAATACGGGCATGAGGGCATCATGATTATTTTCATAACAACAACATATATGGATATTGTCATATGATTTCTTATGTTCAAGTAATAAACTATTCACAAGGCAAAGTATGAATTAGAAACTTTATTGAGAACTAACAAACTATAATCTCAGTCATTGAAGCAATTGCAATTTATCATAGCATCAGAAAGAGTCTATATCAGAGCTCTCTAGCAAGTCCACATACTCAACTATCATTTAGTCTTTCATAATTACTAACACTCACGCAATACTTGTGGTTACGGAGTTTTAATCGGACACAGAGAAAGATAGGGGCTTATAGTTTTGCCTCTCAACCTTTTACCTCAAGGGTAATGTCAACAATAATAACTCATGCTCCCCTATATCCAATTATATATATATATATATATATATATATATATATATATATATATATATATATATATATATATATATATATCAGGATCTTTCCAACACACTGTGCTTGCCAAAGGATAAAATATAAAAAGGAAAGGTGAAGATCACCATGAATCTTGCATAAGGTAGAAGATAATAGTAACAGATAGGCCCTTCGCAGAGGGAAGCAGAGGTTGCCATGTGCTTTCGGGGTTGGATGCACAAAATCTTAATGCGAAAGAACGTCACTTTATATTGCCCCTTGTGATATGAACCTTTATTATGCAGTCCGTCGCTTTTATTTCTTCCACATCACAAGATCGTATAAAGCTTATTTCCTCCACACCAATCAATCATACATATTTAGAGAGCAATTTTTATTGCTTGCACCAATGACAACTTACTTGAAGGATCTTACTCAATCCATAGGTAGGTATGGTGGACTCTCATGGCAAAACTGGTTTAAGGGTATTGGAAGCACAAGTAGTATCTCTACTTGGTGCTAAGAATTTGGCTAGCATGAGGGGGTAAGGCAAGCTCAACATGTTGGATGATCCATGACAATATACTTTATCTCAGATACAAGAAAACATAACCCATTACGTTGTCTTCCTTGTCCAACATCAACTCTTTAGCATGTCATATTTTAATGAGTGCTCCCAATCATAAAAGATGTCCATGATAATATATTTATATGTGAAACCTCTCTTTCGTTATTACTTCCTATTAATTGCAATGATGACCAAAGCTACATTTGCCAACTCCCAACAACTTCTAATCATCATACTCTTTTTATGTGAAGTCATTACTCTCAATAAGATCAATATGAACTCTTTGTTTCTTTTTATTCTTTTCTTTTATTCACTCAAGACCATAGCAAAATAATCAAGCCCTTGACTCAACACTAATCTTTATTATATATAGCTCACGGACTCGATTACATAGAGGGATCATAAAGCAAAACTCAAAACTAGATCATGCCATAAACTTTATTCTACTAGATCAAGATACTACTAATAGGATCAAACTAAGAAAAACGGTAAAGATAGGAGTGTGGTTGTGATACGATACCGGGGCACCTCCCCCAAGCTTGGCAGTTGCCAAGGGGAGTGCCCATACCCATGTGATTATGTCTCCTTTGTTGGTGAGGAAGGTGGTGGTGTTGTTGATGATGCGGGCTTGTCGTCCATCTTCCAAGGCATAGGATCACCATCATAGAAGGATGATCGAGTCTCCGGGATCCTCAGATCTGCAGCCAAACTCATCCTTTTGAATCTATATTCATAATCACAGTTTTGGTTTTGCAGTTCATAGATTTGGGCTTGAAGGTGCTTGATCTTCTCATGAAGCTTGAAGATGGCCTCCCCGATGTTGTCGGCATCCAGCTTGTGGTTGTTGGTGAACTCCGCGCTCATCATGTGGTTGGAGTTGAGTCCACCTTCCACCATCCCTTGGCACTTGAAGACTTGTTGCTCCATTGCTTCGAGTCTCGTCTCCACGCTTCCGGTCCCGTTCGGTCCCTCAGCATCGCGGATGTGCAGCAACCCATCACGCATCTCAATGGTTTGAGGGTGTCGCAGCACCTCCGCGAGGTAAGGGTTGATGACCTTCTCAAAGAACTTGTCCTTGGGGGCACTTGGAGACATCATGATAATCTAGATCTGTCAGAAAAACAGCTCGAAACAAGAATAGAGGATAATTGCATGATGCAGGACCCAAAATCTTCGGGAGATTATATAATGAATTTTTAACGACCAAAATACGTATCGTGCAAGAAAACGGAGTCCGGATAGCACACGAGGTGCCCACGAGGCAGGGGGCGCGCCCAGTAGGGTAGGGCGTGCCCGCCACCCTCGTGGAGCCCTCGTGTCCTTCCCGGACTGTTTCTTATTTTTCTATTTTTCTAAATATTCCAAAACGGAGAAATATTGCCATAAAAACTGTTTTGGAGTCGGTTTACTTACCGTACCACATACCTATTCCTTTTCGGAGTCTGAAACGTTCTGGAAAGTGTCTCTTATGTATTCCTCCGGGGTTACGATTTCAATAACATTGGTTTCAACATTTATAGGATTACCTAAGATATAATGTTTAATTCTTTGACCGTTCACCACCTTCGGATTTGTGCCTTCGAAGTTGTTGATTTTTATGGCACCAGAACGATAAACCTCCTCGATAACGTAAGGACCTTCCCATTTAGAGAGAAGTTTTCCTGCAAAAAATCTTAAACGAGAGTTGTATAGCAATACATAATCACCTAGATTAAACTCACGCTTTTGTATTCTTTTGTCATGCCATCTTTTAACTTTTTCTTTAAACAACTTGGCATTTTCATAAGCTTGGGTCCTCAACTATCGCTACCGCTTAGTGATAAAGTAAAGCATTACAAGGCGATTGCATTGCATACAATAAAGTGACAACCATATGGCTCCTGCCAGTTGCCGATAACTCGGTTACAAAACATGATCATCTCATACAATAAAATATAACATCATGTCTTGTCCATATCACATCACAACATGCCCTACAAAAACAAGTTAGATGCCCTCTACTTTGTTGTTGCAAGTTTTACGTGGCTGCTACGGGCTGAGCAAGAACCGCTCTTACCTACGCATCAAAACCACAACGATAGTTCGTCAAGTTAGTGTTGTTTTAACCTTCTCAAGGACCAGGCGTAGCCACACTCGGTTCAACTAAATTGGAGAAACTGACACCCACCAGCCACCTATGTGCAAAGCACGTCGGTAAAACCAGTCTCGCGTAAGCGTACGGGTAATGTTGGTCCGGGCCGCTTCATCCAGAAATACCGCCGAACCAAAGTATGACATCCTGGTAAGCAGTATGACTTGTATCGCCCACAACTCACTTGTGTTCTACTCATGCATATAACATCTACGCATAAAACCAGGCTCGGATGCCACTGTTGGGGAACGTAGTAATTTCAAAAATTTCCTACGGACACGCAAGATCATGGTGCTGCATAGCAACGATCGGGGAGAGTGTGTCCACGTACCCTCATAGACCGAAAGCGGAAGCGTTAGCACAACGTGGTTGATGTAGTTGTACGTCTTCACGATCCGACCGGTCAAGTATCGAACGTACGGCACCTCCGAGTTTAGCACACGTTCAGCTCGATGACGTCCCTCGAACTCCGATCCAGCCGAGCTGTCGGTGTCAAAACCGGCGGATCTCGGGTAGGGGGTCCCAACTGTGCGTCTAGGCGGATGGTTAGAGGAGGCGGGGGACACGATGTTTTTACCCAGGATCGGGCCCTCTCGATGGAGGTAAAACCCTACTCCCGCTTGATTAATATTGATGATATGGTTAGTACAAGAGTGGATCTACCATGAGATCGGAGAGGTTAAACCCTAGAAGCTAGCCTATGGTATGATTGTTGTTGTTGTGTCCTACGGACTAAACCCTCCGGTTTATATAGACACCGGAGGGGGCTAGGGTTACACAGAGTCGGTTACAAGGAAGGAGATCTACATATCCGTACTGCCAAGCTTGCCTTCCACGCCAAGGAAAGTCCCATCCGGACACGGGACGAAGTCTTCAATCTTGTATCTTCATAGTCCAACAGTCCGGCCAAAGGTTATAGTCCGGCTGTCCGGATACCCCCTAATCCAGGACTCCCTTAGTAGCCCCTGAACCAGGCTTCAATGACGATGAGTCCAGCGCGCAGATTGTCTTCCGCATTGCAAGGAGGGTTCCTCCTCCGAATATTTCATAGAAGATTTTGAACACGAGGATCGTGTCTGGCTCTGCAAAACAAGTTCCAGTACCACCATGGAGAGAATTATATTTCCACAAATCTATCCTGCTGACGTATTCCGTAGCGTGACATCACACCACAGCCAAGCCTTTATTCGAATCGTTTTTACCCCCACCTCAACGCATTTCGCGGGGCAGTTTCTTTGGCACGTCTTGTCGAAGCAGAGATCGTGTCCCCCTTATTTACGGGATTCTCATCAACATGGACGTGGGTAACCCAATCGTGCCCGTTGGTATGTCCCCTCGATCAAAGGTAAGTCCCAAACGGTCACGGGGAAGGCTCTTGGTATTCAACCTCTTCATAAAGAGACCAAGACCTTACTCTTTTCTTTCGATCTCAATCGAATCCACCTCCCGCCTCGAGTTCTAGCACCCGAAGCTTTAGATTTAGGCGCCTCGGACCTTCGATGATGTCCGGATCCAACCTTCAAGGCCGATGGGTGCCTTCCTCCGTCTCGGAGGAAGACATACTAAAGCTAAGGGAGGCCAGGTACTTGACTGGCGAAATCCCGCATAGGCTGCCTGCTCAAGGGCAGGTTTTTCCCACTCCTAAGCCTGGTGAGAGCGTCGTGTTCGTATCTCACTTCCTCCGAGGGCTAAGCTTTGCACCGGATCCCTTCGTGAGGGGGATCATGTTCTATTATGGGCTGGACTTCCACGACTTACCTCTGGAGTCTATCCTCCACATCTCATTGTTCATCGTCGTGTGTGAAGCCTTCCTCCGTATCACCCCTCACTTCGGACTGTGGCTCAAGACCTTCAAAGTGGAGCCGAAGATGGTCGAGGGACGGCACGCGGAGTGTGGAGGCGCTGTAATAAGCAAAAATGCTAACGCCCTATGGCCCGAGGGATCTTTCCAAGAGGAGTCCGACTTATGGCAACAAGAGTGGTTTTATATCACAGCTCCCAGGGGTACCAAGTGGGTGGCTCCGCCTGCTTTTCGCTCGGGTCCCCCGCCACGACTAACGTCATGGGTCGACAAGGGGCTAGACTGGGGGCCAGTAAAGGATGTGCCCCTATTGCAGAGCCACATCCGAGATCGCCTAGAGAGAGAGATGTCAGTCTGGTCATGGTGACGTGGGTCATGTTAATTCGCTGAGTTCTGCCCTGCAAACATCGTCCGCTCCGTCTGTGGGAGTTCAATCCGGAGGGACTGCGAGCTATTCAACATTTCCTTGGCATGATGCCCGCGGAGATGTACAAATTGTTCTTCGGACCACAAATGATGTGTCCGGACCCTACCGAGGATGCAGGCCTGAGCTGCAATCGTCCGGATACCCAAGTAAGTAGCCCTGTGTCCGAACACGCCATTCGTTTATTTATCGCAACATCGCCCTTAAAAGAGCTATTCTTGAACCAGGAGTGGATAGCGAAGGCAAAGTTGATCAGGTGTCCGACCCCTCTTCCTGAGACCTCGCCAGATCTTGTGTTAACCCGGATGTTGGAGATCGCGCCTTCGGAAGAAGATGAAGGGGGGGAACAAGGAAGCTACTGCCTCCGTAGAGGAGGTTGTCCGGAAGGGAGGAATCGAAAATTCCTTTCCTCAGGGGAAGAAGAGGACCGCCTCTGAAGACCCGGAGACAATGGTCTCGTAGCGGGGGAAGAAATCTTCGCCAGAGGGTCCTACACCGGGGGATACCCCGGCCGTACTATACCCTCAAGGGGATCAGCCCTTCACTGATCCGTAAGTAAACGGGTGTTTAGTAATGAGAGAAATCCTTGCTTTACTTTTGAGGAAAGTAACCGAAGCATTTATCTTGCAGCTCGGATGTTAGCCCCTCTCAGCAGAGCTCGTCTTCGGGGGATCTTCTTCCAGAGATGATGGAGAGCGGAACGCCTCCCTCTGCCATACCGCCTCAAGAGGCGGGCGACCCCGAGGTGTCGTTGCGGAGGGTTTCTCCTGATCTGGCAAGGCCAGAAGGTAGTCCTATGCTGACCCAAAGCCCTCAGTGTTCGGCTTTTGAAAAGAACCATCGAAGTAGTCTGGCACCGTCTGGTGCACGGTCGAAGGGACTGAAGGATCTGCTAGGGCGGGCGTCTATCTCAGAAGAGCATCGTGCGTTGATGGGTGCGGTAATCGAAAGGATTTCGTCCGCGGAAAGCGGGTTGCATGAAGCTGTCAGGAGTTTACTGACAGGTTTTGAGGTACGTGAAATGATGTACCTTTTAACAGTACCGCATACTTTAAGATGCGCCCTGTGTAGATAGTAGCCCCTGAGACTCTGCGTGCTGTCAAAGACGACGGCACGCAGAGAATCATAGTCCCAGGTACAATTTTGCCGCCTTCATATGTAGGTGGCGAAGTGTCCGGTGGCCAGCCGGCTGATGAATTTGCCGAGTTAAAGCGGCAACTTGACGTGGCAGATGCCGACATCGTGCTTGTCAACAAGCGGCTTGACGAGGCACAAGGTATATAATTTCTCTGGAGACACCTGGTAAGAGGAGCATGATGCCAGTATCTTATAACGTGTGTGCTTAATGCAGATGGAGCTGCAGCGATGGAGAAACTTCGGGCAGAGCTTGCCCGAGTCAAAGAACAAGCCAGAAAAAGCGATGCGGCTGCCCTAAAGGCGGTTGAGGAGCTAAAAGCCGAACAGGCTGCTCACTGCCGAAGCAAGGAGGAGATGGCCGAGATGGTTGTGAATTTGAAGAACACTGTTGACCGTTGCAGGCTTCTTGAAAAGGAAGACCAGGCAAGCGGACAGACCTGGAGAAGGCCACGATGGCGGCCAAGGATACTCGTTCTGCAATCAGAGCGATGAGGGAGGAGCTGCATCAAGCTGGAGATATCGCGGCTGGGAAGCCCTTTATGCTGCGGATGAAGTTCGGAGATCCTAAATATGCTCCTTTGGACCGGATGTGGAGTTCTGCGGACGCATATCTGGATTTAGCGGCAAGTGCTGTTGATGCGGCCGAACACTTCAAAGATCAAAAGGACCGTGAAGTGGAAAAGGTGTTCTGGTCACAATTCAACAATCCAGAGTGCCCGCTTCCATTGACTGATCGGTTGGCCGAATGGGCCGAGCTGAATAGATTGTCTGGACTTGCCATGAGGTATGTCGTGGATCGTCTGTGGCCGGAGAGGCCAAAACCGAACAGTTATTTTAGTTTGGTTCAGCAGTTCCTTGGTGCCGTGCCACATATCAGCGCGGTGAAGAGGTCAGCATGCGTGGAGGGTGCGCGGATGGCCCTTGCCCGTGCCAAGATATACTGGGCAGAGATGGAGGCCACCGCCGTTGCCGCCCAAGATTCGGACGAAAGCCGAGTACCTGCTGAGCACTACTTTCAAGAAGTTCTGGAGGGTGCTTGTTCGATAGAGACGCAGTGCTCGAAGGATATTATGTTTGAATAACATGTATTCTTATTGAAAACAATATTTTGCTGAAATGTAAAAGCTTTTTTATACTTGTGCCTGCAAGAATTATAATACCTCCTGTGCGACCGTTAATGTATATATGTATATAACCTGAAAGATGGTAGTCGTCGGCTTCAGCCCCCACGCATATAATGCAGGGGTGTTTGCAGAAGACGCATTTTCACACTTGATCCAACGTCTTGGTCCATTAAGGAGGTGATAGTGCAGCAAACTAGGCAATCGGACTATAATGCTTCATCACTTTCACTTAGCCATAGGAGTTTGACAGTGGGGCTACTATATAGCCCCAGGTGGCGCCGCGCTCACCCGAATTTGGGGCACGTGTGTGCCTGGACGGGAAACGGCCCTTCGTCAAGGTGGAGGAATCCTGAAGATTCCGTTAGGTCATCGAGTGGTTGACCAGTCTCATGATATATCATGACAGTCAGTTTTCGGCTTTGGTGCTCGCCTGGCTGAACAGGGGCACAATTGTAGTAGTTCTCCTGGTGCCGCCTTCGCCGATAGAGCGGAACGTAAGGCAGGAAAACACAGGAGCCGGGCAAACCCAACATTTGACCAAAGACATGATTCGGAGCTGATGCATATATGGCCAAACTCGCGACGCCGAACACTCCCTAAGGTATTCAGTCTTTGTGATTTTAAACGGGCTGAACAGTGCCCTTTGTAATAAGCCCCTGGTGTCCAGGTACGTGCAATACTCTGACGTGGCCACATGACAAGACACCAGCCTCCTTCTTGGTTATACTGAGAATCCAGGGGATGTGTATCAACAAGAGACAGTAAAAAAGGTTTACGCAGGGTCTTAATCTAAAAAGAATCCTTGGAACGGGTCCCTGCTGCACGTCTACGCCTGTGTCTCCGTTGTGCCGTATCCTGGACGGGTGTAGCACGATGGTTATCTGTAAAAGATAGGTACTTAGTTGAAAAAGTAGTCGTGAAAAATGTGTGTTATACTAAATAAACAAAGTATAATTCAAGATGGGTAAAACTGAGCCTTATTGTCGCCTGTTTATATGCGCGGAGCCCCTTGTATAGGGGTATATAGCCATCAAACCTTTATCAATTATATGGTTATGCCGGAGTCGTCTAGCCGTGTCCGTGGTCTTAACGACCTGTTAGATGCTTTGGTTGGTGAGGCATTTTAGTGTGTGGCCGCCAAGGCAGCCGCACAGTCTTCCGCGCGCGAGGAGCGCTCAATATTTCCCTTTAATGAAATGATGCTTCATGGACCGGGCATCTTAAGCGTGAGAGACGCCTAATGCGGTATTGCGTTAAAGCGAGCGAAAGCTTCGCGTCCCAGTAGTGCTTGATAACCACTTTTAAACGGAGCAATGTGGAAGGTTAGCTTTTCGCTACGGAAGTTATCGGGGGAGCCGAACATAACTTTTAGTAGGAGGGAGCCCGTGCAATGGGCCTCTGGGCCTGGCGTTACTCCTTGAGAGCAAGTATTGCTATGGCTAATTTTGTTGGGTCTATCCCCATTTTGCGGATTGTGTCCTGATATATCAGGTTTAAACTACTGCCGACATCCATCAGGACTCGTGTAAAGTGGTATCCGTCAATTATCGGGTCTAACACCAAGGCAGCCCATCCTGCGTGCCGGATACTTGCAGAGTAATCCCGATGGTCGAAGGTAATCGGTTTGGACGACCAGTTGTGGAACTCCGTTGTGATAGGCCGTATGGCATGTATCTCTATGGGCGCCACTTTGTTTCTCCCCTTTGTCATGTGTAATACGTTTACTGTTTGGACTTCTGGTGGGAATTTCTTCTGTACCCCAGTGCTTTGTTTATGGGGTTCGTCATCTTCTTCGCTTGGTGTATCCAGCCCCTTGTGTTCGGCGTTGAGTTTGCCGGATTGCTTGAAGACCCAACATTCTCTGTGGGTATGGTTTGCAGGCTTACCAGGGGTGCTGTGGATTTGACATATCTTGTCCAGGATTTTGTTTAGGCTGGACAGTTCGTCCCTATTATCTTTGAGAGGTAGCTTTTGCTGACCCCGCCGAGAGCTTTTGAATCCGGCATTTACTGTCGTGCTCTTCGGGCTGTTTTCCTTATTCCAGCACTGGTTTTTGTTGCGTCGTGGCTTCCTGTTCCCATCCCTGACTTCGGATGTACTTGGGTCGCTGGTGCTGCATCTTCCCAACCAGCTGTCCTCGCCCGCGCAAAAGCGGGTCGTGAGGCTTGTTAATGCTGCCATTGTTCTTGGCTTTTCTCGGCCGAGGTGTCTGGCGAGCCATTCGTCTCGAACGCTATGTTTGAAAGCTGCTAAGGCTTCGGCGTCCGGACAGTCGACTATTTGGTTCTTTTTAGTAAGAAATCTGGTCCAAAGCTTTCGGGCTGACTCTCCGGGCGGTTGAGTTATATGACTTAAATCATCTGCATCCGGTGGTCGGACATAGGTCCCTTGAAAATTTGCTCGAAAAGCGTCCTCGAGCTCTTCCAACTTCCAATTGTGTTTTTGGGAAGGCCTTTAAGCCAATGCCGGGCTGTCCCTTTGAGCTTGAGGGGTAGGTACTTTATGGCGTGGAGGTCGTCTCCTCTAGCCATGTGGATATGGAGAATATAATCCTCAATCCAGACCCCAGGGTCTGTCGTTCCTTCGTATGCCTCTATGTTTACGGGTTTGAATCCCTCTGGAAATTCATGGTCCAGCACCTCATCGGTGAAACACAGGGGATGTGCGGAACCCCTGTATTTCGGTGTACCATGGTGTTCGGATTTTTGTTGTATTGCATTGCTTGTTGGAGCGTGCTTTCTTGGCCCGTAGATAGATATGGTTGGGCTGTCTTTTCGATGCGAGTCCTCATGTGGATCGCGTGCTGGCTTGTGTGCGACGTTCTTTGCCGCTCTATGTTGTCCATGAGGTCGTCTATCCGACCAAATGGCTGCTTTGTTTTTTGATTGCGGGGGCTCTAAGGCCTCCTCATCAAATTCAGGCAGTAGCTTTCGCTTTGGGTAGCTCTTTGTGTGGTGACTGTCGCCATATTTGTCTGCGGTGTTGAGTACTCTGCTCCATCTGATTCTGAGTGCATCTTCCGCAGTCTTGAGCTTCCGCTTCTGCTTTTTTAGGCTACGCGCACTGGCGACGAGCCTTTTATGGAGGTTCTTCTGCTCCAAGAGCTTGTCCGGTGCAAGGTCATCTGGACTGTTATCTTCACCGGAGACGAGTTGTTTGGTTTGATTATCCGTGTTGAACTGGTCGGACGGTTGTTCGATGCCATGTTCGTCGTCCGCCGGCTCTCCCTGCTCTATCGCTGGGTCTGTCGAGGCGGGGTATGGAGCGGCGCTTGCGCCGCCACTTTGACTCCTTTTCGAGGGAACGATCCTTCGCGGCGTCCTTCCGCTCTTCGCCGTCGTTTCCTTTGGCTGTGTCCACCATGTATACATCGTGGGATGAGGTGGTTGTCCAGTGCCTTGTGGGTAGTGGTTCCTGTTCGTCTCCTGCATCATCGTCCATACCGTCGATGTCTGTGGAGTCGAAGTCTAGCATGTCGGTCAAATCATCGATAGTGGCTACGAAGTGGGTGGTGGGTGGGCGTCGAATTTCTTCGTCGTCCGCATCCCAATCCTGCCGGTCATAATCCGGCCAGGACTCTCATGACAAGGAGAGAGACCTTAGTGAATTCAGTATGTTGCCGAAGGGTGAGTGCTGAAAGATATCTGCGGCGTTGAACTCCATGATCGGCGCCAAATCGGCTTCGATTGGCAGGGGCGCGGGTGGTTCGGAGTCCGGAGGAGAGTCCGGCAATGTGGAGTCACGGGCCTCGCGAAGGGTAAGGCTGGTGTTCGGCTCGATCGCCGTTGAGGCTGCTGCCTCCGTGGCGGGGTCTAACCACCCGCCCACGGATGGCGCAGTTGGCTCCGAATTGAAGCACTACAAAAAAAGACACATCCGTGACATTTTGGGCCGAACGAAATTTTTTCTGTCATACATATGACACTTCTATGACGATAATTGTGCCAAAACCCGGTATCATCATAGATGTGGTGGGCTCCTACTTCTATGACAAAAAATCATGACAGAAAATGGGCTTTTCGTCCTGGGCGGGCCGGAGATGCAGCTGCATGACATTCTTTGGGCCGTCCATGACGGAAAAAACCGTGGTAGAAGCGAGGGGGAGGAAAATTTCGGGGAGTTCCCGGTTACGGTGGGAGGTCGGGGGCCAAGCGATGCGCGTTTCTCTCGTACACGTACGCACGTGTGTGCGAGGCATTGGCTCTAACTGAACCCGAGCGAGGCGTTCGGCTCTAACTGAACCCGAGCGATTGCTCTGCAGGCTACGCGTTACTGAACCCGAGCGATTGCACTGCAGGCTACGCGTTACTGAACCCGAGCAATCGATCGATAGCTGTTAACTGAACCCGATCGAGCGATTCCTTGGCTACTGCTGCTAACTGAAGCCGATCGATGCTGCTCTGGATGAACAATGAGCGTTTCGGGGGGGGGGGGGGGTGGATGAACAGTTCCCGGTGGGGGTGGATGAACAGGGCCCCGTGGTGTTGCCTCTGGATGAACAGGACCCCGATCGATCGAGCCGGTTGGGGCTGGATGAACAGGACCCCGTGGAGGGGTGGATGAACAGGACCACCCCGTGGAGGGCAGGATGAACAGTAGACGGTGAAGGGGTGCCCGTGGAGGGGTGGTTGAACAGGACCCCGTGGTGTGGAGGGCTGGATGAACAGTAGATGGTGGAGGGATGGTTGAACAGTAGCTGGTGGAGTAGCGCGCGGTGGAGGCTGGATGAACAGGAGCCCGTGGAGGCTGGAGGAGGTCGACGGTGGATGAACAGTAGCTCGTGGAGGCTGGAGGGGGTCGATGGTGGAGATGAACAGTATCCCGTGGAGTCCCATTTTGCGGTACGCCACACCCTCCTGATGAACAGGCCCCCGTTTCGACCGTAGCGCTCCAACATAAGTCCGTTTCCTCCGTTTTGCGGTACGCCACACCCCTCCCGATCAACAGGACCCCCGTTTCGACCCTAGGAGGTCCGTTTCCTACGTTTTGCGCTATGCCACACCCTTCCCGATCAACAGGACCCCCGTTTCGACCGTAGGAGGTCTGTTTCCTCCGTTGTGCGGTACGCCACACCCCTCTCGATCAACAGGACCCCCGTTTCAACCATAGGAGGTCCGTTTCCTCCGTTGTGCGGTACGCCAGGCCTTGTTTCCATCGCCTCTTCCGTCCAAGACCTCCCGATGAACACGACCACGCATTCCGTTCCGACCCATGAACACGAGTACGACGCTGTTTCTCCGTTCCGACCCAGCCATGTACACGAGCCTTCGCCGTATGTATGCGCGAGTAGGCATTCGAGACCCCGCCCGTATGTACACATACGTGGCCGTATTTTCTTTCTTGCACCCTGGCCGCCTCTACTACGACATGTGCGTGCCTCTACATCCACCAGTATATATGTATGTACACGTTCGCGACCAGAATGACAACGCTACGTACGCTTCGACCAGGTGGGTCCCGACTGTCAGGCACTTCCTTGCGTGTGAAGGTGTAGCTGGTGGGTCCCAGTAGTCAGGGGGAAACGTTTTTTTCGCGAAATACGGTGGCCCGTCCGATGGGTCCCTGCTGTCAGGTGGAGGAATCATTATTTTCCGCGTAATAAGGAGGCACTTCCTTGTTGCCGCCGTGGACCCAGCTGTCAGCCTCTCCACGTACATTCCACGTCCGATGGAAGTCGTTCCTTGACCACGTTGACCACGCCGCGCCGAGAGCACCAGGGCGGTGGACGACGGCGAGGCCTAGGAAGGGGACGACGGGGAGCTGGGGAAGATGTGGCAGTGGAAGCCCCCCGTGCGCGGAGAGGAGTACGAGGGTTCACTGGTTCGGCTGCGGTGTGAGGCTGCCGTCGCCGCAGGGCCTGGCCAGCGGTGGGAATAGTAGGGGGCGGTGAGGCCTTCACGGCAGCACAGCCGGCCACGGGAGGCAGGAGCATGCAGCACGACCGGCGCTGCTTTGGGCGGTTGGAGCAAGAAGACCAGAGGTTGAAGAAGCACTACGGCCGTTGGATGGACATCGTACGGTCACTGGAGCTAGAATCGTTCATATTGACTAAGTTGACAAAGCCCTTCATCCCCGTCAACTTAGTAGGCCCACAAGTCAGCCTCCCACCAAGGTGGGTCCCAGCTAGCCGGGGGAGTATTCATTTTTTTATGCGTAATAAGGAGGCACTTCCGGTGGGTCCGAGCTGACAGTGGGGGGAACGTTTTTTTCGCGAAATACGGTGGCCCGTCCGGTGAGTCCCAGCAGTCAGGGGGAAACGATTTTTTTCGCAAAATACTGGTGGCTCGTCTGGTGGGTCCCCGCTGTCAGGTGAAGGAATAATTATTTTCCGCGTAATAACGAGGCACTTCCTTGCGGCTGTCGTGGACCCAGCTGTCAGCCTCTCCACGTACAGTACTCTTCTGATAGAAGTCGGTCGTTAACCACTTTGACCATGCCTCGCCGAGAGCACCACGGCGAGGCATAGGAAGGGGACGACGCGGAGCCGGGGAAGACGCGCCAGTGGATGCCCATGCGGAGAGGAGTACGAGCGTTCACCGGTTCGGCTGCGGTGTGAGGCTGCCGTCGCCGTAGAATAGCAGGGGGTGTGGGAGAGTAGAGGGATGCCCTGGCCAGCGGTGGGAGTAGTAGGGGGCGCTGAGGCCTGCGCGGCAGTACAGCCGGCCACATGAGGCGGGATTAGGCGGTCCCGTCGGCGCTGCTTTGGCGGCTGGAGCAAGAAGATCAGAGATTGAAGAAACACGACGGCCGTTGGATTGACATCCAACGGTTACGTCTGCTAGAACCGTTTGTTGACGTATATAATAACTAAAAAAATCTTGCATACGCATTAACTAAACAGGCCCACAAGTCAGACCACTCCCTCTTCTTTTAATAATTTATATATAGCTCATGGAAACTTCTTATGCAATTTATTGCAGTCGTTTTTTTGGTTGGCCAGGGCCAATTTCGCATATTTCTATGGGTTCCAAACTACTTTTAATACCGAAATGTCCAGCCAGATTTAAAGTACTTTGAAGATATATTTAAATTAGGTTAATGCCCAGCGAAATAGGAATCTGAAAATGTGATAAAATTCAGAAATTATAAAGTAATTGCCAATTTGTCATCTGTTTTTATATTTACAACCCATTTCATATTACTTTCAAGATTTGCACGCGTCTTGAAAGAGTTGCAGCCCATCAGGGCGTAGAAAAATAAGTAGGCTTGGATTGGGTATTCTTCAGAAAAAATAAATTGGGCTCATTTTCACAAAGAAAAAATAGCTGGGCTGGTCACATGGTGAACATAAAATATAAGCCTGGGCTAGACGGGCCACAGCCCAGTTCAAACCCTGCTCCGTCTCAACAATACCAAACAAAAAAATACTGCTCAAGTAGCTACGTCCCAGGTGTCAGCCGATCTTATGTTGTTCTCTTGTATATTGACTATATACGCTCACAATGTCGTGGGTCCCAGATGTCAGGAAAACGCAAGGAGGAAGCATTTTATTTTTTCATACGCTGACGTGGTGGGCCCCTACTGTCATCCTCTCCACATACTTCTGCCGATTCCTGTTGTTTGTTGACCATGTTGACAACACGAGAGGGCGGCGCCACGGCGAGCGCACCAAAGCGCGCGGAGGACGTCGGCGTTAACGATTTAGGAGACGGTGGGGCGGCGATGCATGAGCTGAGGTGCAGCCAGCCGTGGGAGGTGGAAGCAGGCGGCCCCGCCGGCGCTGGTTTGGTTTTGGCGGCTGGATGAAGACAGGACTGAAGAAACATGATAGACAATAAAAGCAGCAGGAGTACTTAACAACCTTAACTGAAACCAGCAGGGGCACTTAACAACCAAAGCTGAAAGAAGTATGAGTACTTATACAGGTTCAACCGTACAAAGCACGCCTCGAACAGTGCTACTTTGCCTACAGTTAACCAAGGGTGAGGCCGCCAAGCCCGAGGACAAGGCCCAGGCGCCACCCCGCGCATCCACAACCTTCTGAAAGCGGCTTCATCTCGCAACATGGTCAATAAATAGGATATTCGCTTTAGAGCCATGGAAAAGCATGAACATAATCTTCTGTCATATTCTCCAAGATGGACGGGCCTTCATTATTTGAGACCACCCATGAATAAGTATCTTTTCACCTCCAAGGGGAATTGAGTAGGTCGACATAAACATCATGTTGTGACCAAGCGCAAGTTTGACCCGAGCATGGTCAGGCATCTGTATAGGAACAATAGAACTTGGCAGTTCCTGTTTCAAGAAGATCACAGTTGTAAAACTGTGTATAAGCAATAGTTTATGAACAACATATATAACAGAAAACAGCTCGTACCATAAGTTTCTCGACACAGTTGGACCTGTTCAACGAGTGCAGCAGTGGCACACATATCCCACGTGGCCTTCCACCATTGAAACGCCTCACAAGGACCTCAAGACGATCAATAAAGTGTAGGAACTTGTGGATGTCGATCCAGTCAACTTCAGTGCCATTAGTAACAGCCGAGTTATTACAGAGTAATAAACGAGCAGACTGCTTAAATCTAAAAAAACCCTACACGTGCCACCAATTATAAGAAAATATTAGTTAAAAGTAGCATCTTCGTGAGAGATTCGTTGCTACTTCTAAAGTTAAATTGTGATTAGTTAGACAGAATAGGTGGATTAAGAAGTAATCGAGGCAACAAGCAAGAACCAGATACGAAACTAACATGGATGAACAATTGGAACGACGCCGGGGGTGGAAGATCGTAGTGAAGATGAGACCAGGTTCTGCTATTTCCATCAACATTCGTGCGCCAACTTTCAGTCCGTAACACTTGAGAAAGTGTATCCAAGTTCGGCCATAAAAAAAGCAGCGATCTTCTTGGTTCATGAACCCAACTCGGAATTTATATCCATGGCTTGTCTTCACTGTGACCATTAAACTAGTGTATTCAGTTATGGCAAGGCCGAGCATCTTGAGTACATGTGTTCTGGCAGAGCAAATAATACACTGCATGAAAAATAATATGAGAACACAGCATATTCAAAAAAAAACCCACCCTCCCGGATAGAAAAGAGGATTCTAGGAACATACTGTGCGTGTTTCAAAATGTTGTGTTAGGATGAGATGGAACAAGTGTGGCGTCTCGCCGAGGGCGCAGAAACCTGTAGGGTACTCGCACTTTGGGCACTGCAAATGAAACACACTAGATTCAGTAGGAAGAAAAATGCATCAACGGCGGCAGCTGCCATCCTAGGATTACCTGCGACCAAGGGACTTGGGTTTATCGGGGATGGATGAAGAATTCGTACCTGGTTCTCCATGAGAAAACCCTATGCAATCGCCGAGAGGGGGTTTTCTCTGAACAAGCAGACGAGGGAGAAGGGGATTCAGGCCCAGTGAAATATTGCCGCTTCGTCCGTCCAGCTTACTGCTAAAGCTGGAAAGGGGGGTTGTGATTTGATGGCTCATTGGGCATTACTGCGGTGCTACGACCGGGGTGTGTCTACCGTGAAGTTGTGCACTCTAATTTGTGCATATGGCACGTGGACCCCGTTGCCGGTTGCCCCACATATCAGCGAAAGGAAGTAGAAAGACAGGAGTAACTAGTTACACATAAATATATATTTTGACAGAGAGATACTCCCTCTGTAAAGAAATATACAAATCTTTTATATCACAGGCTCACCTTGCCGAGAAATATACTCCCTCTGCAACGCACGGGCATTATGGGGGTTCAGCTTTTTTTATGGGGATTCAGCTAAGAATATAATACTCAGATAGGCTCACGGTTCTGGACTTTGGGCCGCATGCCGACCCTGCATGTTTGGGGGCCCATGTGTTCTACCTCAGCGCTTTTCATATTGCAAGCGATCGGTACGACACTGGTTTTTGATGTTGTCGCAAGGCGAATACACAAAATTGAATAAAGCACGGCAGCTGTTGGAATGAAATCGAACGACAGTTCCTAACCAGTAATCAGAGTTGCAATTCTATCAACGATATACCATGCGATAAATAATACTGTCGTACTACTTATACACACAGGACACTTGTTTCACCATGCCAGATTATTACATCAAAATCTCTCGGAGGATAGATCAGTTCGGCAGTTGCGTGCTGCTAATTTCAAAGTTGATTTGGACCAGCTCTCCTTGCCGAGAAAGTTCGATTTTGACATCATCCCCTACCGCAAGATATGATTTAGATTTTAACCTTTACCATCCTTTAGCATCAATCATCATGCGACCATCCTTTGTACTTATGGTATATTGAGCAGGTTCATTCACACCAAGGCTGCGCATGGTAAGAGAAACTTGGCCGCGGTCGCCCGGATTGTTGAACGACTCCCTCGTTGCTCTAGGAATTCTCTGTTTGCAAACAAGAAGACATACCCAAACAGTTAGATCAACAGAGTGAATCATGTGAAACAACATGGAAAGAAAAAAGAACGAAGCACTTGGGCGGCCAATGCTTACCAAGAAGGTGGACATGTCGGTTTTTGTAAGGACTTTATTATATGAAGTTCGAATTGCAGCCCAGTCTGTTGCCGGTGCAACTACACGGGCCGGAGAAGATGCAAGTGCAAGTGTTGGTGCAGGTGCCAAAGCCGCTGCTGCTGCCGGAGATGGTGCTCCATGTAGAGCTGGTGCCGGTGTCGGAGCAGGTGCCGGTGTCGATGCCCGATCCTCCGGTAGATCGGACTAATCCGCTGACGCGGTCGGTGCCCAATCCTCAGCTGGATCAGACTGAGCTGCTGCCGCTGTCAGTGCTAGAGCAACTGCCGGTGCTCGACCTGCGCGAGACAGCGGCGATCGTGTCTGGTCTGCTATGACCAGCTTTCTAACTTGACTAGGATCCGTGACCGTGATCCAGTTTTTTTCTTCATTACTTTTAAACGCGAGAAGGACTAATTGTGGCGTTTTTGTTAAACCAAACTGCATTTCATCATAGGGATTCAGCTTGTACTCAGACAACAGACTGATCCAATTTTTTCCAGTAATATAAGTGATGGACAGTGCCTTCGTTACTGACACGACATAAGAAGTGAAACCTGCAAAAATAGCCATCGTAGAGCAAACCAAACGGTTTATTCTGTGATGAATGTCACATGGCAAAACCTGCATCGTAAAATTGCAAGAAAAGAAAGAAAACATGACATCAAATCAATAAGATTTAGACAGTAAATCAATAAGATTTACTTGATGTGACACGAGTGAATCCTTACCAGGAAATCACTATGTTGAAGTACTAAACAGAAGATTGATCGTCCAATTACGCGTGGCATGCAGGGGCCCTGCCTACTCCCGCAAGCAGGACAGTCCAAAGGTCGTGACAAATCGTATGGACCGAACATCCATGGGACTGGAAATCCTGGTGGGTGCGATAAACCCTGCAATGCATACATATATTGGAGTGTAACCATAATTGATAAACCGTCCTCACAAAAAATATGATCTGGATACTTCAAAATATACAGACTGAATTGAGTGGACAGACATTAACCTAGACCGTTCTCAGGACTGACCACACACCAAAAGCGGCAGTACTAATAAACAATATAGGGTGCACAAACACAAATCAAGTACTGAACAATAGTACTTACTATAGACAAGCAAAGTTGCACTAACTAAACTCTGCAGACTATTTCTTGCCACCAACCTATGGGATGAACCCCGCATAACTGACTAGGCCATGGACTTCGTGTGAGATGTCTACACACACCATCACCATCTTCGTGTGAGATGTCTACACGCACCATCACCATGATGAAGACAGGCCGCATCAGATTTGTTGGGAAGCTTTACAAGAACCACACCCTTTGTATTCGAAGGCACAGCCAGGAAATTGTTGTGGTCAAGTACAACCTCGAGAACACGCCTGACAACAATGCTATAGGAAAACACTAGTTCGGGACACGTGGCGACAAGGACACAGCAGTAGAACTCATCATCAGGTCTTCCAGTTCACACGGCATGACTTTGAGAACTTCATCTCCACCGCGGACCTGGTTCTAATTCAAACAGAAACCATATTTTATTACTACCTCCATTCAGAAATATAAGATGCTTTTTGATATTATACTCCATATATGAATGACTACATATACGCACAGAAATGAGTGAACAAAGACACTAGAACATGTCTTCAAAGGCATGAGATCAGAGGGATTACATGCAAAATCCATAACACAAGTTACTGAGGCAAATATACCCTCTTAAAAGGTAGCATTGATGTTCATAAAGTACTCCCTCCGTCCCAAAATTCTTGTCTTAGATTTGTCTAGATACGGATGTATCAAGTCACATTTTAGTATTAGATACATCCGTATCTAGACAAATCTAAGACAAGAAATTTGAGACAGAGGGAGTAGTTGAAAGTAATCTATAAGAAATCAGCATCAACCTCTCGCATGTTTTGGTCAAAAGAGGAATTTAGAACCGTCATTTGGCACACAAAAATCACATGCAAGATCACCCAAAAAATTGTACTACTAGTACTAGTACTGCATGTTAGATGAAAAAACACAATCAAGATCGAGAAAAAGATCGTCAAGAAGAGATATTACCTGGACTTGCTTAATGAGGGATCCCGGAGAGGGGGGCTTGGACAGGGCGATGGCTTTGAGCTTGACTGCGGTAGTCTCGGCGGGGTGCTTGCGCTTCTTCGTACCATGAGCCTCGATGGTTTTGGCCAGAGCCATAGACATCACTTCGGCCGGTGCTCTAGCGTCCATCAAGAAACTGTCAAATAGAAATAAAAGAAAAGAAACCATAATCACAAACCCAAAAGAAGAAAAGAGAGGGAGTTATAGGATCAGTCTCGGGGTTGCAAGACCGTGCCTTGGCCAGAATCAACACCATTGATGCGCTCACCTTTCCTTCTTTGGGAGAGAAGAACAATGGTAGAAGCAGGTCGGGGTTTTCTTGAAGAAATGAGGAACAAGATGAGGCAGAAGAGAGGGTCGGGTAGAGAGGAAGCTGAGAGAGAAGAGTGAAATGATGGTTGCTTCATCCGTCCAACTTAGTGCTGCAAAGGAGGGGGTTTTGTGATTTGACGGCTCATTGGGCATTACTGCGACGCTTCGATCGGGGTAGTCTACCGTCACTCTACTACGGAGTAATTTAGTGCATGGCTGGTGGACCCCGATGCTGGCTGTCCCACACGTCGGCGAAGGTGAGTAATTTAGTGCATAGCTGGAGGAGGATCCGCACGGTAGAGCGTGTCCACTGTTTTTCAAAAGAAAAAATGATTACATCAAGCGTTTCCACTCTTACGACGAAGGAGTGCGAAACACGACAGCCACTTGAACATACATAGTGCTCCTACTACTAGGCATGTGCAGTGGTTCATACGTCAGTACTACACAATCTTGTTGCTAGTGTAGTAAGATATGACGATAACAAATGATGTTGTGCGCATGTCAACTACTCCTATATGTAACAAATACACGAAGAGGAAACAACTATATTGAGATGAGAATGCCACCAAACACACCCACACGCTTTGTGCTACAGTGACTGATCTGCATCGTCTGAGTTTGATCAACCGGTCATGTTGCGCCGAGACATGGACATGCCCATGCAGAGGGCGCCTAAACACCACCGAAGTCCCTCTGCTTCTCGAGGCGCACGACATTGGTGATGCAGGGTGCAACCGCCCGCAGAGCCCGCTCTCGGTCGACGGGAGCCAGCTCGTCAAAGACGGCGTCCAATGGCACAAATGGATTCTGGTGACGGAGCCCTGAAAAGATTCGCCCGGCAACGGCAATGGCAGCCCGCAACCCCTCCTTGTCCAGCTCAGCCCCAACCATCGCGCGGAGACAGCTCAGCTCCTCGCAGATATAAGTGAAGAAGGAGACCAGGTCAGGAAGCCGCAGCTCGTTGAAGTCGACCGGGTGGTCGAACGGGTTTAGCCCGACGGCCGGCATCGTCGCGCTGGCACGACGGTAGGCATCGCGCAGCCGCAACACGTGTGTGGCAACTTGGTTCACCAAGTGGCTGAGGCGATCCTGGACCTCGTCACGATCGTCCCGCTCGCGCTCCAGCCGGCTCCCCTGACGGCCTATCGTATCTCCCGCTTTCTACAGCAACGCCGCCGACGCCTCGAGCATCTTTGTGGACGCCTACCGCTTTTGAAGCTCCGTGAACTCCCGCACATAATGGAGGAGCATGGCACTCCTCTCCTCCTTGAGCTCACGGAGCTCCACATCCTTGGCCCTGAGCTCCGCATCCTTGGCATGGAGCTCCTGTGTCAGGAGCCTCACCTCGGACTCTGTGATCTGCTGCGCCGCCATGGCACCAGGTAGAAGCACTGGGGAGAGGAAGCAAAGGGGGCGAAACGGCTGAAAGGCAATTCAATCTACGGGAAGGCGGAGGGAGCGGGGAATCTTTTGGTTTTCACCACGGTAAAACACCAGTCGACGACTTCTCACATCCAGGAGCGGTGGGTTTTACACGCGGAGTCATCATGACTAATTGCTGTCGCGCCTCCTCCCGTCAATCAAAAAATTAAAAATCCTGCCGCGCTTGCTCCCGTCAATCAAAAAAGATGAAAATCCTGCCGCACCCAAACACTAGAGCAACGTCGCGGTGGATATTTATATTTACCTGCTGGCAAGTAGATAAAAAAAGGGGTGAAAAAACAAATGTGGCGGCGGCCTAGCTAATCGGTTGAACTAGCCCAACTAACTAGCCACCGTGCTTCACTGATGTACTCGGCGGGAAAGGTGGTCTTTCGTGATTTGACGACTCATTTACTTGCTTCGGCGCTATGACCGAGGAGGACCTAGAAAACGCGCGGTAGGGCGTCCAACGTCAGGAAGAATATGTGCGTGCACCACCCGGGAGGACCCCGAAACCGCGCGGTAGGGTGTGCCACGTCTCGGCACGGAGGAAAAATGTTTGTGTAAAAATATACTGTATCAGACGTAGTACCTATGGTTCGACCTCGGGACCCAGCCAGTCGGTCGAAAACACCCCACTAGCCACACAACTTCATCATGCAAACGTGGCACGGAGGATAGATGTGGTTAGCTCCGTCTCGGCCAGCCACAACGTCTCTTATTCTAGGCCATTCTTCTATTTTCCAAGCTTTTTCTTAGTTGTAATAACACCATGGCAAGCTAGCGCCGCTCTTCGTGTGTGCCCGTGCAAAGGTTAGACGATGGAGAGAAGAGATATTGAGATCGCAGACCTGGGACCCACCAGTAAGTGAGACAACGTTCATGCACGTGTTGACGAGGCACTCCCTCTACTCTACTCAACGAAAGTAGTGTATAAATAAAATCAAGTTATGGGACAACGCCAACAACCGTTCGTTTTTTCAGGCTATCGACTTACGCTTTGTAGTCCAGGTTGCTAGTTCGAATCTCGTCTTTCAGATTTGTTAGTTTTAGGTCCAAATTTGATTAATGACAAGTGGGACCCCCGTGTGTTGTTCCGATATTTCAGTGTAGGATGGTTTTTTTGAACAAACACTTTGCGCGGTTAGACAAGTAACGGCACGAGTTACACGTATTTTGCAAGTTTACGAACAAAAATGACAGCAGCATAGAATATCACATCCACCCCGCAGCTTAGATACTATGGTGATACGAGTTTTTACACCGTTGGAAGTGAGATCCAATGGCTTGGGAGTAGTCTTTGTGATTATGCGCAATTTCCAAACTCTCCAAAGGATTTTTTTTTGCAAATAAAACATTTAGGCCTCGTGTGTGCCGCTGAATCTTCGATCCAACAGCTCCCTGGTGCTCATATTAGGTGCTCCCCGTAGCTTAATTACCCGCTACGATGATATGAGCATCTAGGTCGTATTATCAGTGATCAGATGGCACATGCGTAGTACTTGTACTTACTGCGCATTTCCCAAACTCTATCAGCCGTATATTGCAAAAACATTCAAACCTCCTATTGTGGGCCGTTAGATCTCAATGAACTCGTATCACCATAGAATCTACGGTGCGGGAGCACCTCATACTCTCCCATGCGAGAAAACATAAGGTGCTATCACAGCTTGGATGCTACAGTGATACGAGCTTGGAGGTCGTTTGATCTGAGATCCAATGGCATCTGAGCAGTCTTTGTGCTTGTAAGCAGTGGCCGAACTCTTTTGGGGCTTTTCTGCAAAAAACCATTCGAACCACCGAGGAGGTGTTTGGTCACAAATCCAACGCCTCCGAAGAGCTTGTATCACCAAAGCATCTAAGGTGTGGTAGCACATGATATTCTTACATACAGGAGAATATGATGTCCTCCTTCATCTTAGATGCTACGATGATACGAGCTTCGAGGTCGTTGGATATGGGATCAAAGGGCATCTAAGTAGTTTTTGTATAAATTGTGTGCAATTCTCAAACTCATCAAGGTTTCCTGCAGAAATATTTAGACACATCATGTGAGCTGCTATATCTCAGATCTACAAGCTCCAAGCAGCTCGTATCGGCATATAGCATCTAAGGTATGGGGGCACATGATATTCTCCCGAGGAGGGGGGTGGGGGTGCACAACCAATCGGTGGCTGGGAGGGTGGGGACAAATATAATCTAAACCACCCTAAACAGAGCTCCACAATTTTATCTAAGGTCGAGGGGTTGACCCCCGACCATCATAGCTCCGCCTAAACAGAACATTTGCATGTACTGTAGTAATAGACTTAATATTCATGTTTCTGTTTCTTGTTCATTTTAAATATTGAACTAAGGACCATGGTTGTTGTCGGTGTCAAAACCGGCGGATCTCGGGTAGGGGTTCCTGAACTGTGCGTCAAGGTCGGATGGTAACAGGAGACGAGGGACACTTTGTTTTACCCAGGTTCGGGCCCTCTCAATGGAGGTAAAACCCTACTCCTGCTAGATTAATATTGATGATATGGGTAGTACAAGAGTAGATCTACCACGAGATCAAGGAGGCTAAACCCTAGAAGCTAGCCTATGGTACGATTGTGTATGATGATGGTTGTTCTACGGACTACAACCCTCCGGTTTATATAGACACCGGATAGGGTTAGGGTTACACAGAGTCGGTTACAATGGTAAGAGATCTTGAATATCCGCACGCCTAGCTTGCCTTCCACACCAAGAAAAGATTCTTCCGGACACGGGACGAAGTCTTCAATCTTGTATCTTCATAGTCCTGGAGTCCGGCTGAAGGTATAGTCTGGCTATCCGAACACCCCCTAATCCAGGACTCCCTCAGTAGCCCTCGAACCAGGCTTCAATGACGATGAGTCCGGCACGCAGATTGTCTTCGGCATTGCAAGGCGGGTTCTCCTTCAAACTTTGTGTACCTGCGGGTATAACGTCCGATTTTTATAATGCAGCGCTCCTTGGCTTTCACGCCCAATAATGGCCGCCTTCCACGTGTCAAACGAATGCGAAAAGCTGGGGCGGTTTTACATCCAAGCCCCTAGCCGTATAAACGAGCCGCCCATATAACAGGATGGGGATTCAGATCCAAACCACACCTTCCCCTTCCGCGAGAAATCATCAGAGTGTCTCCAGCAAAGATCCATTCCAACATGGCCAGCCGTCGTAGCTCCTCCTCTCGCCCTTCCAGTCCTATCCCTGGAGACTGGGAGAGTTGCTCCATCCCGCATAGCGAATTAGTGTCGCTCCAAGCCAGGGGATTTCTCCCTCAAGCCTATATGGTCTCGGTCCGAGCCGGACTCACCACTTATCAAGGCGGAAAACAAGCGGAGAAATCACCTAGTCCCTCTAAAGGGGAGCGGGTGTGCCTGGTCCCTTATCTAATAAGGGGACTGGGATTTCCAATTCATCCCTTTCTCCGCGGGCTTCTGGAATTCTATGGCCTCCAGCTGCACCACCTTACGCCCGGCTCCGTGTTACACATCGCGGGCTTTGTTGCTCTTTGCGAGCTATTTTTAGGCGTCGAGGCTCATTTCGCGCTGTGGAAGAAGATATTCTGCCTGGTGCCCCGTTCCCAAGAGGGGTCCATATATCAAGTGGGCGGAGCCGAAGTATGGCGCATCGCCGGGGTCGGGTACCCGTCCGGAACCCCGAAGAAGGCGTCCGAGGACTGACCTTCAGAATGGTTTTACATAGACGATGTCCCCCTGCCGGACCCTATCCGGGCCGGTCTCCCTGAGTTCAACAATGCTCCCCTGAAGAAATGCCTGAGCTGGCGCCCTCGGAGCTCTCAGACAGAGAATGGCAGAGACGTCCTTTACTTAATGGGCCGGATTAAGCTACTGGCTCATTCCGGATTAACCATGATTAAAGTCATGGCCATATGCATTATGCGGGGGGTGCAGCCGCTCCAATACAGAAGCCACCCCGTGTGGGATTTCAACGGGGAAGATGACGCCACCCGTTACGGCCGTAAAGGGTCGGACTCACCTGCTGCTCTAATGAAGATCTTATCCTCTTTGTACAAGGGAGAAGAAGAGGAATTCCTCCGCGTGGACCCGCAGGGCGGATTTTCCATGTATAGTCCTCCGAATTGGGTAAGCGGACAATCGTGCTTCCCTGTTCATTTTATATTCTCATGATTAAATAGGCAGTCTAACGACTTCAACGCAGGACCTTTGTCAGGAGGTAAAAACATAAACAGCCGTCCTCCACAGCCAGAGGACCCAGAACGGTCCCTCGATCTGGACTCCGAAGAGGATCCGGACTTAGCGGTGGAGCTTATCGATGGAGTGTTTTATCAGCTAAGCAAGGACGATACCTTGGTAGCTATTATAGGTGATTACCCAGGGTTAATCCCGGCCTCCTAGCTGACAAACACCGGAGCTTTACCCCCTTAAGAGGGGTTCCGTTTTCACGGGTTGGTTGTTCTGACAGCAACCATGCTTTGTAGGGGAGATTCCCGAGGCGGGAAGCCGACCCTGCTGCAGCTAGCCGGCGGGGGGCCGCAGGGCCCCGTGGGGCAAAAAGGAACGTAGTCCGGACTGAGGCGCCAGAGCAAAGGTATGGCGTACCCTCTCTTTTTCCCTGGTGTTTTACTCCTCCAGGGTATATTAACATTTGATCTATCTTCAGGACGAAGAGACCTCGCCGGACTATATCCGGAGAGGTTGCCAATCGCGCCTCCACCAGCCAGACTCGAACGCCCGGCCCGGAAGCGGAGGCCCGCGCAAGGCACGCGCCGGACGCTCCTCCATCAGAGGATGCAGACAGGTTGTCTGCCACCCATTCCGAGGTGGAGAGTGCCATGAACCACAGGCGTCGCCGGACAGTTCTTCGCGACGCTTGTTTCTCCCGGGAGGCTTTAAATGCCTTCAATTCAGGAGAGGCGTACCTCCGTGCCGCTCAAAATGGTTTAGCCAGAGCCACAGAGCAGTATGTAAAAGACATACGGGTAAGAAAATTTTGGTGAATATAGATATGCCAGTAGCCCCCGAGACTTGAAGTAGTGGAAATAACTGATTCGAGAATCAAATAACATGCAGTTTCTTACCGAGAAGAACACCGCGCTGTCCCAGGAGCTGGAAAGGTGCAGGGCCCAACTAGAGGTCGCACTAACGGCAGCAGGGGGTCTAAAGAGACCCCTGCAGGTAAACAATGCACTAGAATATTTAGTATTGTGCGGATTTAAGTGCCAATCTGACAAATGGTATTGCAGATGGCGCCGGACTTGATCCGGACAGGCAACAACTTCTACGCCGGTTAAAGGCTGGTGAAAGCGTGCTAACAAAGGTGAGGCGGGAGAAGAATGATCTCCAGGATGCCAACACCAGGCTGGATGTTGAACTAAGAGATGTTCGTGGCCAGCTGTCGGACTCCAATAAGGAGAATCAGCGACTTCGACGCGGCATTTTTATTAAGTGCTTAAGCGAACTCTTGAAAAAGGAGTTCGGCGAGGAAGACGACTAACAGAGTTATGTCTGTAGGTATGCTGACAGGTCGTCCTGCGGAGGAGATGCCCGGTTCAACGGGCGATCTTCTTCCCGAACTCTCGCAACTGCACGAACGAGTTCGGCAGGCGATGCGAGGTATTGCCCAAGCCTTGTGGCCTGCCCACTCCATACCTGAGGGCCTTGGAGAACTTGCGGAGAAGTTGAAGGGAGCTCGGCGGCGCTTCCGGTTGTGGAAGATATCGGCCTGCCGGCAGGGCGCTAGGGAGGCCTGGGCCATGGTGAAGACCTGCTTTACGAAATCTGATCCCAATCACATGGCCGAGGTCGGACTGGTGGGGCCTAACGGGAAGGAGATCCCTGTGAGCTTAGTGTATGGCCAGGTAGAATTGGCCGCAAAGTATTCCTAGCAGGACTGTAA
The DNA here is from genome assembly GCA_032464435.1 of Aegilops umbellulata. Classification (NCBI taxonomy): domain Eukaryota; kingdom Viridiplantae; phylum Streptophyta; class Magnoliopsida; order Poales; family Poaceae; genus Aegilops; species Aegilops umbellulata. The sequence goes on along the minus strand of CP136056.1, from coordinate 26,684,402 downwards.
ATTAGACAGCCTGTTAGATGGTATAGAGGAGGAATACAATCAGTCAGGATGACTATGTAATTTATAATTGACATGTGTAATGCCTTCTAGCCGGATTGTAGATCGTTTGTCGTTGCCGACCTTTTCGCTTCGACCTCGGGACCTGACGGTCCGGAGTGTGTCCGAATACCATAACTGTTATATAAGAACCGAGGTATGCATGGAGACCAGGAGTAGGGGTCATTAGTGCTTTAGCAGACAAGTGCCCAACTAGTTATGTTATACTACATGGTTAGTAAGAAACATCTTCCAGAGAGAATAGTTCCGTTAAGGGTTCCTTTCGCTGGCGTGGCGTGCCCTGAAGTGCACGTCCGGACTGCAAATGCAAGAAAACATCTGGGGGCATGTATAAGTAAAAAAGGTTCATCTTTAGTTCACCAACCAAATATTCCCTTAAGAATGCTAGCTTTTGGCTTCACCCAGTCTGAGGAACACATCCGGCTTATCCGGCAGTAGCAATCGCAGAGATGCTCCCTTTACCAGCTAGCCGAACAATCGGGAACGTAGGGGTAAGCACAGGAGCCAGGCAACCCAGCTTGGCCAAAACTTAAGTCATATCGATGCATATAATGGTGAAGAAAAGGTGCATGCGGAAGTCTGACGCATGAGTTGGGTGTGAAACCCATATAAACAAGCTTCTGTTAAAGAAGCCCCCAGGTTTAAGGAGCGCGGGTAGCGCGTCACATGATGATCCTTTAAGGTCTATAAAAGGAAAGAGTGGGAGGAGACAAAATAAAAACAGAAAAAAATATATATAAATGGACAGAGGAAGGAGACAAACCCAGAGTTCGGCGCTAGGCATAGAATCTCCGGAGACGTGTTGCGTTCCATGGGTTCGGCTCGAGTCGGTTATCCGACGCATGTTGTAGGCGGTACGCTCCCCCAGTCAGGACTTGGTCAATTATGAAGGGACCTTCCCATTTGGGCTTGAGTTTGTCCTTTTTCTTATCCGGCAGGCGTAGAACTAGTTCGCCAACGTTGTAATTTTTGGCCCGTACTTCTCTACTTTGATATCTTCGAGCCTGCTGTTGATAAAATGCGGAACGGGCTTTAGCCACGTCGCGCTCCTCCTCTAAGGCGTCCAGGTTGTCTTGCCGATCAAGCTCGGCTTCTCTTTCTTCGTACAAGCGCACTCCAGGTGAGTCATGAATTATGTCGCAGGGCAGAACTGCCTCTGCGCCGTACACCATAAAGAATGGTGTGAATCCGATGGTACGATTCGGCATGGTTCACAGCCCCCAGAGTACAGAGTCGAGCTCCTCCACCCAGTGCGTAATAGATTCCTTGAGGGACCGCACTAGTCTGGGTTTAATGCCACTCATGATGAGACCATTTGCACGTTCGACCCGACCGTTAGTTTGTGGGTGATAGACAGAAGCATAGTCGAGCTTAATGCCCATGTTTCTGCACCACAGCTTTACTTCATCGGAGGTGAAGTTTGTGCCGTTACCGGTGATGATACTGTGGGGGACACCGTAACGGTGTACGACCCCGGATATGAAGTCTATCACAGGTCCGGATTCGGCCGTCTTAACAGGCTTGGCTTCTATCCATTTGGTGAATTTATCCACCATGACCAATAAGTATTTTTTCTTGTGGGTTCCACCTTTAAGGGGTCCCACCATATCAAGCCCCCAGACCGCAAAAGGCCAAGTGATGGGGATGGTTCGGAGGGCGTTGGCTGGCATATGGCTTTGATTTGCAAAGAGCTGGCAACCGACGCATCGTTTGACTAAGTCATGAGCGTCTACTCGGGCCGTCGGCCAATAAAAGCCCGTACGGAAAGCCTTGCTTACAAGGGACCAAGCTGCGGCGTGGTGGCCACCGAGTCCGGCATGAATTTCAGCCAACAGACTCCGCCCTTCCTCTTCGGAGATACATCTTTGAAGAACTCCTGTAGTGCTTTTCTTATATAGCTCTCCCTCGTGGACTTTATAGGATTTAGATCGCCGCACTATGCAGCGTGCCTCGTTTTGGTCCTCTGGGAGTTCCTGCCTAGTAAGGTAGGCTAGGACTGGTTCTGTCCACGGGGCGATGACCGCCATTATTACGTGGGCTGAAGGTGTGATTTCGGTGGCACGGCCTCCGATTATGTCAGATTTTTCGGCGTCGGGTTGTGCGGTTCTGTCCGGACTATTATCCTAGGGTTCCCCCTCCCATGCTACAGATGGCTTGAATAATCTTTCTAAGAAGATGTTGGGGGACTGCATCTCGTTTTGCTCCGATGCGTGCCAGGACGTCCGCTGCCTGATTATTTTCTCGGGCTATATGGTGAAACTCCAGTCCCTCGAACCGAACTGACATTTTTAGGACGACATTGCGATAAGCTGCCATTTTTGGGTCTTTGGCGTCGAAGTCGCCATTTATTTGGGATATCGCGAGGTTTGAGTCCATGCGTACTTCCAGGCGTTGAATACCCATGGATACTGCCATCCAGAGACCATGTAGAAGGGCCTCATATTCGGCTGCATTGTTGGAGTCCGTGTACATAATTTGGAGTACATATTGGACTGTGTCTCCTGTAGGGGACGTCAAAACGACGCCAGCCCCCAGTCCGGCCAACATTTTGGAGCCGTCGAAATGCATGATCCAGTTTGAATATGTGCCGTACTCTTTAGGGAGTTCGGCCTCTGTCCATTCGGCGACGAAGTCGGCTAGGACTTGCGATTTAATGGCTCGCCATGGTTTGTAGGTTATGTCAAACGGGAGGAGCTCTATGGCCCATTTTGCTATCCGGCCCATTGCATTGCGGTTGTTGATAATATCGTTGAGTGGTACTTCCGAGGCTACTGTTATAGAACACTCTTGAAAGTAGTGTCGTAGCTTCCGGGATGCCATAAACACCGCGTATGCAATCTTTTGGTAATGCGGGTACCATGATTTGCATGGTGTGAGGACAGTGGACACGTAGTAAACCGGCCTTTGAAGGGGGGGGGGTTTGTGTTCGTCTGTTGCCCGCTCGACGACGAGTACTGCGCTAACGACTTGATGAGTTGCGGCAATGTACAATAGCATGGGTTCGCCAGTGTTCGGCGCGGCCAGGACTGGGTTTGTTGCCAAGATGGCCTTTATTTCCTCGAGTCCGGCCGTGGCAGCGTCTGTCCACTCGAAGTGTTCGGTGCGCCTGAGGAGGCGGTACAGGGGCAATGCCTTTTCTCCCAGGCGGGAGATAAAGCGGCTTAAAGCCGCCACGCATCCGGTGAGTTTCTGTATTTGTTTGAGGTCTTTTGGGACATCCAGTTGTGACAAAGCTCGGATTTTAGCTGGGTTTGCCTCAATTCCTCTACCGGATACAATGAAGCCCAGGAGCTTTTCGGCTGGAACGCCGAAAACGCATTTTTCCTGATTGAGCTTAATGTTGTATTTTCAGAGGTTGTCGAATGTAAGCCTCAAGTCGTCTACTAGAGATTCGACATGTCTTGATTTAACGACCACATCATCTACATACGCCTCCACTGTTTTGCCGATCTGGTTTGCCAGACATGTTTGAATCATGCGCTGATAAGTTGCGCCGGCGTTTTTTAGCCCAAAGGGCATTGTGTTGAAGCAGAATGGGCCGTATGGTGTGATGAATGCTGTTGCGGCTTGGTCTGATTCTGCCATCTTGATTTGATGGTAACCGGAGTATGCGTCGAGGAAGCACAGTGAATCGTGTCCTGCAGTGGCATCGATGATTTGATCTATTCGAGGGAGGGGGAAAGGATCCTTTGGGCAGGCCTTATTAAGGTCTTTGAAATCGACACACAGACGCCAGGATTTGTCCTTCTTTGGTACCATCACCAGGTTTGCTAGCCAGTCCGGGTGTTTTATGTCTCTAATGAATCCGGCCTCCAATAGCTTGGCTAGCTCCTCTCCCATAGCCTGTCTCTTTGGTTCAGAGAAACGCCGAAGGACTTGTTTGACAGGTTTGAATCCTCTCTGGATATTTAGGCTGTGTTCGGCCAACCTGCGTGGGATTCCTGGCATGTCTGAAGGGTGCCAAGCGAAAATGTCCCAGTTCTCTTGTAGGAACTCTCGCAGTGCGGCGTCTACATCAGGGTTCAGTCTTGCCCCGATGGAGGTTGTTTTATTGGGGTCCGTTGGGTGGACCTGGAATTTGACTATTTCGTCCGCTGGTTTGAAGGATGTGGATTTGGATCTCTTATCGAGTATCACATCATCCCTATTAACCGTGGAGATCAGTGCAGTCAGTACTTCGGCCGCTAAGGTTTCGGATAGTGCCTCGAGGGCCAACGCGGCTGTCTTGTTTTCGGCGCGGAGTGCTATGTCCGGATCACTAGCGAGAGTGATAATTCCGTTTGGCCTAGGCATCTTAAGCTTCATGTACCCGTAATGGGGTATAGCTTGGAAAACTGTGAAAGCCTCCCGTCCTAGTATAGCGTGATATCTGCTTTTGAACGAGGCCACCTGGAACGTGATCTGTTCGGACCTGTAATTATCCGGCGTGCCAAATACCACATCTAGTGTGATCGTTCCGGTGCAGCGCGCCTCCTGACTGGGGATTATTCCTCTAAAGGTTGTGCTGCTTCGCTCAATGCGGTTCCAGTCTATTTCCATCTTTTGGAGGGTTTCCTCATAAATGAGGTTCAATTCGCTGCCTCCATCCATGAGTACCTTTGCGAGGCGACAGCCGTCCACTATGGGACTGAGGACCAATGCGGCTGGTGCTCTGGCTGTTTGAAATTTAGGTTCGTCGCTCGCGTTGAAGGTGATAGCAGTATTACTCCATGGGTTTATTGTCGCCACTTGATAGACTTCAGTGAGGCTGCGGAGTGTTCTTTTTCGCATGTTATTTGATGCGAAAGTCTCAAAGACTGTGAGAACGGAACTAAAATTCTCGGGCTAGTTTCCTTCGATCTCTGGAATTAGGAGGTCCTCGCCAATTTTGGCCACCTGCCGGAGTATCCAACATGCCCTGAGGCTGTGAGTTGGGGTGGCATCCTCTGCACTATGAATCTTGCAGGGTCCATCTAGCCACTTTTCCAGTACGGTTCCATGCCCTCTAAAGGGTTTTGATTTTTTGGTATTTAGTCCGGGCGCCTTACTGTGGTGCGCCCTCTTAATTCGGACGGGATTGCTATTCAAGGCCGGATTATCCCAAAAATTTATTTCGGTTTTCCAAGCACTTTCCATCGCACAGTATTTTTGTACTATGGACGCCAAGTCAACAAAGCGTGTAATATTACGACGACTTATGGCGTTGAGTATTCCCTTGTCCGTGCAGTTACTGCAAAAGATTGAAATTGCGTCTCCCTCGCGGCAGTCCTTTATCCTGTTCATAACCAGGAGGAATCTGGCCCAGTAATGATGTACTGTTTCTGCGGGCATTTTCCTGATTTGGGAAAGATCGCTTAAGATCGGGCGGGCGGGTGTCGTTGAATCTGAGACTTCGCCTAGTTTGCTGTTCGGAGCCCAAAGAACTTCCGGATTCTAAGATCCAGAGTCTTGGATGTTATCCGATTTGCCAGATTTTAAGCTCAGGTCTTGGATTGTATCCTCCCCTCCGCAGATATCCGGCATGGAGGGTTCAGGAATTCGGACGTAGCTAGTCCTTAAGATAGATGAAGGGTCGCCGCATTGTGTCTCCACCACAGCAACGTGTGGGTGACTTGGGGAGAGTTAATTTCTCTTAGATGGGGTTTAAGCCCAACCTGGTCGTTATTTGTAGCGACACCTAGTGCGGTGATGCGATCCAGGAGCTCGTTTACAGAAGAGAGCTCCATCGGATCCAATTGCTCGGCGAGTTCTGAGCCGACGTGGAGGTTGCTTTCGATGACCCGGGAGGTCACCGTCGGCGCAACAACCGAACAGGTGGTTGCGAGAAAACCACCTAGCCGGAGAGTTTGGCCGACAGCCAACGCTCCTTTTGTAATGGCGCCGTCTTTAAAGACGGGAAGAGGCATCCTTCCTGATCGCGACGGCACAGAGGAACTCTCAATGAAAGCACCAATGTCGGTGTCAAAACCGGCGGATCTCGGGTAGGGGGTCCCGAACTATGCGTCAAGGTCGGATGGTAACAGGAGACGAGGGACACTTTGTTTTACCCAGGTTCAGGCCCTCTCGATGGAGGTAAAACCCTACTCCTGCTAGATTAATATTGATGATATGGGTAGTACAAGAGTAGATCTACCACGAGATCAAGGAGGCTAAACCCTAGAAGCTAGCCTATGGTACGATTGTGTACGATGATGGTTGTTCTACGGACTACAACCCTCCGGTTTATATAGACACTGGATAGGGTTAGGGTTACACAGAGTCGGTTACAATGGTAAGAGATCTTGAATATCCGCACGCCTAGCTTGCCTTCCACGCCAAGAAAAGATTCTTCCGGACACGGGACGAAGTCTTCAATCTTGTATCTTCATAGTCCTGGAGTCCGGCTGAAGGTATAGTACGGCTATCCGAACACCCCCTAATCCAGGACTCCCTCAGTTGTCTTACATTTTACTCCCTTCGTTCCCAAATATTAGTCTTTTTAGAGGCTTCAAATAGACTGGCACATACGGATGTATATAGACATATTTTAGAGTCTAGATTCACTCATTTTGCTCTGTATGTAGTCACTTGTTGAACTCTCTAAAAGACTAATATTTAGGAATAGAAGGAGTATTTTTGAATTCGTGTCATACATGCATGGTTTGGAAAAATAAATGCACTATACTTATTGGATTGTTGTTGTGTTCGTGCGTGTCTCTCTCTCTCTCTCTCTCTCTCTCTCTGTGTGTGTGTGTGTGTGTGTGTGGTCATATGCTTGATACATACAAAGTTTTCTCACCTCCATGTTGTTCATCTTTTAAATTTGAATTTGCATTGGTAAACTTACTAGGGATACCATGAAATGTGAAATCCACGTTGAGATCACTATATCACAAACTCACTCTAATTCAACAACTCGTCATAAATCAATTACCACGTTGAGACTAGTATTTGCAAGGAAAATACGGCTATTGTAATACACATAGATTCGTTCGGCAATTTAAAAGGTTCCTTTCGTATTCTCGAATGGTAGGACCCAACGGCGTACCAGCCAAACCTTGGCTCGTGTTGATCTTAAAAAAAAGCAGGCTCGTGTCCTTCGGTGGCGTGTGTGGTACACACATTAGGCAACCCCATTACCCCAACCAGTCGAGCCTCAGCGTTTCAAGTCGAAATATCTGGCGGCCAGAATTCCAGCCCTAGGAAATTCCCCTCATGTCCCCGGTCCATAATGACTACCGATGAACAACGGAGGGATGCTTTAGTAACTAGACAACATTACCTACCGTGCCGAGCACGGTGCAATTCCCTCGGTCGCCGCTCGTCAAGGTCACCCGTCAACTGCATTGCCTAGTACTACTACTACTACTACTACTACACCAGGATGAGCACAGAATTGGGCCCGTTTGTTTGTGCCTAGTACTTGAGTTAATATATCAGGCAATGCACTGGTACGGAGGGATTATCCTTTTACTCTGCATATATAACTTGTCTGAAGTCTAACTAAGCAAAATGTTTCACCAAATCCTTTCTTAAGAAATACAACAGGACAGATGTACAACTTGAAAATTTATTGCATGATGCAGGTTATGATATTGTTTCGAATCCTGGATCTTAAATTTCAAAAAATCCAAAAGTGAGCATAAATTCTTGAAACTAAGCATGGTCACGTGATATGGCACAAATATTACTTCGTAACTTTTTTCTTCAGTTTGAGACAAGCTGCTTATGACAAGTTGCACAAATGAAGAGCCAAGGTATTTTGGGAGAAAGATCTGTCACGTTACGTTTACGTGCCGCCACGAGTCCCCACTTCTCATCGGCAATCGGCAGGTGCCGTCCGAGCAAGCGTGTGAGTCGACGGGAGGCGTGTGAGCAGACCGCTGCGCCGGCTGTCAGGGAGGCATGCGAGCAGACCGTTGTGCAGGCTCACCGGGAGGCGAGCCCTTTGACCAGGCTCCGCCACCCACCGTCGTCCCAGCTGCTCCCACTTTTAATGTCGCCGGAGCCGCAGTTTAAAATCAACCCCGCACTACCCAGTTTGAATTGAGCCTTATAAACCGGAAAGGAGGGAGTATCGCTACAATCCTCTCTCTTCCTCTCCGATTCTCCTGTCGTCTACCTCCAACTAGCCTGACCTAAACGTACGCCATGCCGCATCACGATGGTCTGCCCTTAGTGTTCCAGTTTCCTGAGGAAGACACCCAGCCGGAGTCTCAAGAACATAAGGCGCTTTGGGACGAGCTTGAACTGCCCTTGCAGGAAGACACCGCGCCTGTCCCCGTCCCGTTCCGGCTCCCGTCGCCCCGACTGCGCCAGCGCCCATCCCCGTGGCATTGATGGGCTAGGAGCCGCACATTGTCGCCGAGCTTGATCCCACGGGGTTCCACGAGGTGCCCGCCGACTTTCACGCGCCCGTGCACTGGCCAGCGCATGCGCCTGCGCGTGCACTGACGCGCACGCCCGTGCCAGTGCCCGTGCACCTGCCAGTGCCTGCGCCTGCGCGTGCACTGACGTGCGTGCCCGTGCCGGTGCCTGTGCACACGAATGTCTCTGCCGCGCCATTGACAGCGTCCGTCCCCGCGCGGGTGCCAGTGCCCCCCTCAGCGGCATGGATGGCCGCCATCGACCACTTCCTTGCACCAACGCCGGTCGCCTCCTCCCGCCAGTCGACTCGCTCCGAAGTCCAGAACATTTTGGCCTTCCTTGAAGCTAGGCCAACGTCCAGGAGTACGCCAACAACGGCGCAAGGCGCCGCCATCGCCGTCGGTCAGTGGCCCGATAACACACAGAGCACGGCAGAGGAGCCGCTTCCCACTGCGAGACGCCCCCGCCGCCGCCGCGTAATCTAAATTTGCCACGAAAAACGTTCGGATTGTCATGCTTAAAATCCGAACGATTATCATTTCCATTTATTTTATATCGATCGTCGTATAATTTAAAGTCGGAGTCAGACTGAACGAAATGTATGGTTTGATCGATTGAATGTTCTGCTAGAGCCGTATCAAATTAAATATAAAACGTCATCAAGCCACATGTATTCCTTGTCATCCAACGACCTAGACTACTTCAATGTCGAGCGCTCAACACGTTTAGCGTGCAGTTAATTTCATGCCAAAAATAGTGCTGATCACATGACAACACGCAAATAATATCCTAGTAGTTAATATCCGCATGCACTTAATATACATCCAAATTAACGTGCATTGCACGTACACGCTGACTAGTGCTGCTAGTACGTGAAACTGGTGCCGTGACTTGTGAACGCGTCCAGATATGGTCAACGGCAACATCGCCCGCGAGTTCTTCTTGTTTGCCCGTGCGTCTAAACGCAGAAGGGGAGGAGAGAGAGAGAGCACACATGGAACCCACCAGTAAGTGAAGACGTGTAGATATATTTTGTGCGTGGGAGGAAGCAAGGTCAACCGATCACATAGGGTCACTGTGCGATCGAAAGAGTGAGACGGGTTGGAGAGAGTGACCTAGATAGACGATGTGCGTGAGAGAGTATACAATGTGAATAGGTCGAATTGGGCTCAAACATGGTGATATATCATTTTTGTCCGAGCAAGAGCGAGGTCAATCGAGACATACGGAGAGAGAGAGAGAGAGAGAGAGAGAGAGAGAGAGAGAGAGATTGAGTGAGCGTGGCCCACCATGAGCTCGAAAGAGTGGTGGCCGCTTGGATGGACTGACCTAGATAGACAATCTGCGTGAGAGAGTATAGAGTGTGTCGATCGAGGCCCGAACAGGGAGATATATCATTTGTGTGTGAAAGAAAACGAGGTTAAACGAGACTCGGATAAAGAGAGCGAGATTGAGCGAGTGTGGCCCACCGTGCGGAAGAAAGAGTGAGACAGTCTCGAGGGAGTGACCTAGATATACAACGTGCGTGTGTGCGTGTGCACGAGAGGTTGGGGGGCTAGATAGGCAATGCATGTATTTAGCGCGAGAGGGTGAGAGGGAGAGGGGGAGAGAGAGCTCGGCATGGGGTGCAATGGCGGGTGTGTGAGGTAAATACATTTGGTAACAGAGTGGAAAAAGGGGTTGTGTAGTTGAGAGACTTAGAGATCAAAACATGGAGAGAAAGAATGAATGTGTGTTGGAAACCGATAGCTTTCTAAGGTTGTTAGGAGAGGAAGATTGACCGATACAGGAAGTATGTAGCGTTTGTCCGGGGGGGCTAAAAACAACATTTCAATGTACATAGTACGAGACTTAATATCGATGTTTCAATTCGGTGTACATTGTAAGATTTGAACCGAGGACCAGGCATACGGGAAATTATTTCGAATTCGTGCCATACTAAGTTTCGAAAAGTTGACATTGACTCAGTTTGTTTTGCTATTTTGTAGGTCATATGTTTGAATCCATCCAAAAGTTTTATCACTACCATGGTGTTCATCATATACATATGCATTTGTATTAAAAAAGTAGCGTGATTACAGTGAAATGTGAAATCCACGTTAGAATTGGAGATCGCTACGTGACACACACTCTAATTCAAATAACTAACTACGTGACACACACTCTAATTCAAATAACTAATTATGTGAGACACACTCTAATCCACGTTAGCGTGGGTACCGTTTTGATTTTTTTTTCAAATAACTCCTCATTAATTAATTTATAGTACTCCCTCTGTTCACTTTTATAAGACCTTGAAGACATTTCAAACAATGTGCAAAACAGTTCATTTTAAGTTGTTTGAAATGACTTACAAAAGTGAACGGATGGAGTATCTCATTTCGAATGACTAATTATTGCAAGGAAAACACGGGCATGGTAATACATACAGATTCGTTTGCAAATGAAAGAAGATTCGTTTGCATTCTCAAATGTAGGCGCACCAGGCAGAACAAGGTCGTGTCGTTGTGGATATTGCTTCGGTGCCTTAAAGGCAACTGCCTTTGCGTCACTGACATGTGGGCCAGCCACCTGTTGGGCCCATATGTCATGGACACAAAGGCAGGTGCCTTAAGGCACCGAAGCATAGTCCTTTCAGGGTGGTCGCGTGTGTCAGACGGACGCGTAGCACCCAGCCACCCACCCCCCTCCCCCCCCAAAAAAGGACGACGACAATATAAGTTCGCGCTTCCACGTTTCGGATTGAAATATGTGGCAGCCCCTTCCAGCCCTGCAAAATCTCTCTTCTCCACCGTCCCCTTCCGCGCCCAGATTGCTCAAATCCCTAATTCGCCGCCAACCCTCGAATCGCCCCTCGTCTCGTCTCTTTCCCCACCGTTCCCCACCTCTGTGCCGGACGACGACAACGAAGACGATGGTCGCGCTTCACCACCGCACCGGAGCTACCTCATCTACGCCCTCGTCCACCGCACCGGGTGATCCACCGACAACGTCGGCCGCCGCAACCGACATGCCTCACAAACACCGAGTTTCACTACATCAGGTGCGCTTCACCGACGCCGTCTCCCAGCTCACCGGGGCTACTTCACCGAGCACATCGTCGCACCTCCGCCCCCCGACGCCGTTGGAGCTTCACCAACTGTCTCATCCACCGCATTGTAGCGCTCCGCTGCCACTCAAGATCTGCATCCGTGCGCGGCCAGCCAATGCCAGCGCATCACCCTCAACGGCTCTGAAGTGACCCGCAATCTAGCTAGGCGAGCATGCCAAAATGCCGGCCCGAACTAGGTATCCACACATCACTCCCTTGTGCACTGTTCTGACAATGTTTGGATATCCTTTCACTGCTCTCTTAGCTTACACGCCTATGCAACTCTGACCTTAACTCTTATTTCTTCTGGAGATATATTATGAAACAAGCAAATCCATATTTTAGTGAAGCATGACGGCGCTACAGGATCTGGTACACATCTTGCACACTCGTATAACCTTGTAAGTATCTGTCCTCCGGTACAACGTCAAGGTCGATTCCTCTTATTTGATCAACCATTCGCCGTGTCAAAAAAGCAGAGGGGGATGCAAGGAGCACAAGGCCTGCACATCCAAGCAAGTGGTAACATGGACTTGTACATGGAACATCCCAAGCGCAAGCAGAGCTGCAGTGAGCCTGTACAACGAGCTAGCGTAAGTCCCTGCATTTCATTTAATTCGTACTGGCATTCGTGTATGATTTGTGTGTAGTGTCTGATCCACGAATACAAGTTACCAGGGGCGAACATTTAACTTAACAAATACGAAGGCACATGCACTCCGGAAATCAACATAACTTGAGAAATGTGAAGCTACATGCACTTTGAAAACCAGCTAATGATCCAAAGTAGTTCAGATTATAAACACTAAATGATGCAAGCACCAAAAAACACAAAATGCAACATGGTGTACGAGGACTACAAACATGGTCTGTACCTACTTGAATTATTCGTTCTCTGGCTGAAAATATCGAAGTGTAATTGCACGATAACCAGTGCGCAAACTGCATATCAATATATCTATTCTGCACAAGTATGCAAATAGTTTCAAACAACATATTAGAAAAGTATTTATGCTATGTTGTTATGATACGGGGACTTTCTGGTAGATGGCCTCGACGTTTCCTCAAGCTATGAAAATGCACTATAATTTGCTTGTCATCAATGCCTGCAAATCTCTGTCTCTCTCAACATAGTAGATCATTATTAGACACTAAATCCTTCAATGAGCTTGAAAAATGCTTGCATTAGATCCCTCATTAGACACTATATGTTCATCACCAGGAGCATGTAAAATGTTTGCATCAAATCCTTCATTAGCAGTCTGTTCGTTAGACACTTCAGGCTCAAGAACAACATGAGCTTGTATGTTTGCACCGGCAACTTGATTAGATACATCAGATTCAGTCAGTTCAGTATTGATTGGGGGAGTTACTCATAGATTCCCTACATACAAGCAGTTTTACAACACCGTCAGGTTTAACTATTGGCCAGAAATTGAAGAGTTGAATTAGATATAATCAGGGATGTGATGTACCTGCTCGTTGCGCATGCTACTCTTGCAATTAGCGACTGTCCGTTTGCGCAAGCTCGATGCCATGCCCGTGCTGCCGCTGCTGCCTACCACGCAGGCTACACCTAGGGTTGGATCTTCATCTTCTTGTCCTTCTGTTTGCTTGAAGCCCGGCGGCCGGCCTCCAACGAGGGCGCGAGGAAGTGCTGTGTCGGTCTGTCCAGCGGCGGCTAGGTTAGGAGCGAACCATACTTGAGGCTGGAGCGAATGAATTGGGATTTTTCCTGTTGTCGATCGATATGGGAGGCGCTCGTTTTGGCCGCGAGCCTGCTATAGGGCCTGACTTGCACTTATGTTATTGGCCCATCTAAATTGAAACATTTTTCTTCATTTTTTACATTGCCTGCTCGTGCGTTGGGACGAACAAAACTAGTGTGGGCCAACCTGGACGACTCAAACTAGGTGCACACTTTCCAGCCACCTGAGGCAGCCGCCCATACTAGCCCCTATGGTGGCGTCGCCCCTTTTTGCGTGTATGATTGGATAGTGAAAAATATTCCAGTGGCGCTTTTGATTTACCCACAGAATGGTTGAATTGCTTGTTTCTATGAACTGAGTTCCCCAATAATGTGAAGGATGCCAGTCTTTTCATCCTATTGTAGATTTCTTAGATCTCGATATGCCAAAAGTAATCGCATGAAATATACAGTAAAAGCCAGTGTAATGTGTTTGGCTACCACTAGTCTGACTACACGTCCTCATATAACATATCAAGGACGCACCATCTTACCAGATTAACCATTCGACTTACCCATGCAGTGTGGGAAGAAAGAAGTACTGGGACTGCGTATCCAAGAATTGATGCCGTGGACTCCTTCGTACAACCATGTAAGCGAAAAAGAAGTTGTAGTGTGCCTGTACAAAGAACTAGCGTAAGTTCAGTTACCTGCATCTCGGAATTTTAGTTAGCCACTTATTGCAAAATTGTTCAATTACGTTGCTTGGCTTAATTTAGTTTGCTACTGATTACATAATGGCACAGCCTGTTAATCATATTGTAGACTGCGCCTATCTATGTGTTTGATACTTACTATTAAGAATTACATGTTTGCCTTAACTTAAATATCTACTTGTTTGTTTAACTGCTTTGCTGCTGCAACAGCGGGTTACAATGATGTTAATAACTAGTTTTCAGCATCCAATTGAAACTCTTTAATTCCTTGTTTGTTCAACTGGTTTGCTGTTATAACTCCCAGTTGAGATGTTTTGCTAACTTCAACTTTTCTGAATCCAATCGGAACTTTATTGGCAAAACAGGTTAGCCCAAGATCAAAGAGCGAGGTCCCCATGGACGTTGCATCATCCCACAGCAGTGGCACCGGCCCAATCATGCATTATGAATTTGTGACGCCCCCGGTTCAATCGTACACTAATCATGCACGCAAACGTGTACGATCAAGATCAGGGACTCACGGGAAGATATCACAACACAACTCTACAGATAAAATAAGTCATACAAGCATCATAATACAAGCCAGGGGCCTCGAGGGCTCCAATACAAGTGCTCGATCATAGACGAGTCAGCGGAAGCAACAATATCTGAGTACAGACATAAGTTAAACAAGGTTGCCTTAAGAAGGCTAGCACAAACGGGGATACAGATCGAACGAGGCGCAGGCCTCCTGCCTGGGATCCTCCTAACTACTCCTGGTCGTCATCAGCGGGTTGCACGTAGTAGTAGGCACCTCCAGTGTAGTAGGAGTCGTCGTCGACGGTGGCGTCTGGATCCTGGGCTCCAACATCTGGTTGCGACAACCAGAAGAAAGGAAAAGGGGAAAAGGGGAAAGAAAGCAACCGTGAGTACTCATCCAAAGTACTCGCAAGCAAGGAGCTACACTACATATGCATGGATATATGTGTAAAGGGCCATATCAGTGGACTGAACTGCAGAATGCCAGAATAAGAGGGGGATAGCTAGTCTTATCGAAGACTACGCTTCTGGTCGCCTCCGCCTTGCAGCATATAGGAGAGAGTAGACTGAAGTCCTCCAAGTAGCATCGCATAGCATAATCCTACCCGGCGATCCCCTCCTCGATGCCCTGTTGGAGAGCAATCACCGGGTTGTATCTGGCACTTGGAAGGGTGTGTTTTATTAAGTATCCGGTTCTAGTTGTCATAAGGTCAAGGTACAACTCCGGGTCGTCCTTTTACCGAGGGACACGGCTATTCGAATAGATAAACTTCCCTGCAGGGGTGCACCACATAGCCCAACACGCTTGATCCCATTTGGCCGGACACACTTTCCTGGGTCATGCCCGGCCTCGGAAGATCAACACGTCGCAGCCCCACCTAGGCACAACAGAGAGGTCAGCACGCCGGTCTAAACCTAAGCGCGCAGGGGTCTGGGCCCATCGCCCTTAGCACACCTGCACGTTGCGTACGCGGCCGGTGAGCAGACCTAGCAACCTCCAGTACAACGGAAGTCACGTTACGCGGTCCAACCCGGCGCGCGCCGCTCAGTCGCTGACGTCAAGAAGTGCTTCGGCTGATACCACGACGTCGGGATACCCATAACTACTCCCGCGTAGGTGGTTAGTGCGTATAGACCAAATGGCCAGACTCAGATCAAATACCCAGATCTCGTTAAGCGTGTTAAGTATCGCGAACGCCGACTAGGGCCAGGCCCACCTCTCTCCTAGGTGGTCTGAACCTGCCCTGTCGCTCCGCCTCAAAGTAACAGTCGGGGGCCGTCGGGAACCCAGGCCCACCGCTACCGGGATGGAGCCACCTGCCCCTTCAGCCCCCATCTCCGAACAGTATCACATATAATGTAACAGTGTAAAGTATATGCCCGTGATCACCCCCGAGTGATCACGGCCCAGTAGTGTAGCATGGCAGACAGACAAGAGTGAAGGGCCACTGATGGAACACTAGCATCCTATACTAAGCAGTAGGATTGCAGGTAAAGGTATCAACAACAGTATCAAAAACAGGCTATGCATCAGGATAGGAATAACGAAAGCAGTAACAAGCTACACTACTCTAATGCAAGCAGTATAGAGGAGAGTAGGCGATATCTGGTGATCAAGGGGGGGGGGCTTGCCTGGTTGCTCTGGCAAGAGAGAGGGATCGTCAACTCCGTAGTCGAACGGGGCAGCAGCAGCGTCGGTCTCGGTGTCTATCGAGAGAAGAGGGGGGAGAAACAATAAATATTTAAACAAGCAGAGGCATAGTGACGCATGACATGTCAAGTAACGGCGTTAGAGGTGCCCCAACGCGGTATGGGATGATACCGGTGAAGGGGGGAAACATCCGGGAAAGTATCCCCGGTGTTTCGCGTTTTCGGGCAAAGGAGCCGGAGGGGGAAAGTTGCGAGTTTGATATGTTAGGGATGCGTGGCGGACGAACGGGTTGAGTATCCGGGTTCGTCTCGTCGTTCTGAGCAACTTTCATGTTGAAAATATTTTAATCCGAGTTACGGATTAAAAGATATGATTTTCTAAAGATTTTATTAATGTCTAGAATTTAATTAATTATTTAAATATAACATTATCCAAAACAGTGTTTGCTGACGTCATCATGACGTCAGCATGACGTCATCAGTCAACAGAGACGTTGACTGGTCAACTGACGTGTGGGCCCCGTTCGCCATTGACTGTTTAGTCTAATTAGGGTTTAATTAAACTAACTAGTTAATTAGATTTAATCTAATTATGATTAATTAACTTAATTAATTAATTTAATTATTACTATTTATTTATTTAATTTTTTTTATATTATTTTTTTTAACTCCTTTTTTTTACAGAAACGTTCACAGGGGCGGGCCCCATTTGTCACTGGCACAGAGGCCTTAACGGGCGCGGGTTAACGGGGCAAGGGGCGCTCGCCCAGGTGCGTGGACCCGGCAGGGGCCGGATCAGGGGAGCGGTGACCACGGCGAGGTCAAGGCCGGAGCGGGGCGCGCCGGCCGTGGCCTGTGGAGAGGCGGCCGCGGTAAGGAGCGTTGGGGGTCGGCGCCGTCGGCCGTGGCCTGTGCAGCGGAGGCGGGAGCGCAGGGGGGCGACGGAGGCGAGGGCAGGGAAGCGAGCGCGGTCGCAGCGCGACCCGGGGGCCGCGAAGGAGGGCGCACGCAGCGAGCGCGGCCGTGGCGCGACCACGGCGAGGCGAGCGCGTGGCGAAGTGCGGGCAGGGCGCGGGGGCCGGGGTGCCGGAGTTGGCCGCGGGTGTAGCGGCGTCGCCGGCGCAAGGGGGGGTTCGGTGGCCGCATCGGAGGCGGCAGGGGGGTTGCGGGCCACGGCAGGCGCGGTGCACGGGCACGGCGCGGTGAGCGCGCATCGGACGCGGCCGGAGCGCGTCAACCGCGGGCGAGAACGGCGGGGACCGCGGCGACGAGCGCGAGCGCGCGAGGGAGAGGGAGGGAGCAAGGCGGGGCTCACATCGGGCATGTAGGGAACGGGCAGTGGGGGTCGATGAGGAGTCGGGGACGACGGGCGGCGACGGAGTCGCGGCGGCGTGGTTCCGGCGAGGTAGCGACGATCGGCACCGAGGCGAGGTCGCCAGGCGACGACGCGTCCAGATCAAGGAAGAGGGGGTGCCGCGACGAGGGGGAGAAGGGCTCCGGCGCGACGGTCGCGGGGTGGGAAGGACGGAGGCACGGCGGGGCGCGGGGTTCGGGCGCCGGCGTCGGGCTCGGGGGGGCGACGGGATCGGGGCACCCCCGATTCAGATCTGGGGGAGAGTGGGAGGAGTGGGGGGCGTGGGGATTAGGGTTTGCGGGGGTGCGGGGATTAGGCGTGGCCGGCTGGGCCTGTTGGGCCGGCCCATTCGGAAGGCGGAGGCCAGCTGGGCCACTTGGCCCAGCGGGGGGGGTGGGCTTTCTCTTTTTTTTTTGTTAGTTTAGTTTTCTCTTTTGTATTTTCTTTTCTTTTCTGTTTTATTTCATTTTAATTCATTTAGGCATTTTATAAAAATGTGTTTGCCTCAATATAATTACCCTGGCATTTAACTGCACACCCTGAACATTTTAGTTTTAATTAATTTTAATTTTTTTTTTTGAAAACTTTTGTTGTTTGCTTTTTTTTGAATTTGAATTTGAATCAGTTTCGAACTATCGCGAGATTAGCAACCGTAATCGAGGTGACGTGGCATTATTAGCAGAGGTTACTGTAGCTTAATTATCCGGGCGTCACAATTCTCCTCCACTACAAGAAATCTCGTCCCGAGATTTAAGAAGGGGGACTAGGGGGTAAGGTCTGGTTACGAAATTCTAATGAACCCTCGCGGTCATACTTGCTCTTCTCAAAGAGGTCGATTCATTACGTTGATGTCTTCATTTCTCTGATTTAGGTCATCATGATGAAGTCATCATCCTTTCTTCAGGAACTCCATCGTACGTATGAAGGTCAAGGGGTAACTTCGGAAGAACGGACCGCTACAATGTTGCTTATCTGGTAGATAACATCAGGAAAGGTGGCGAGAAGTAACTCTTGAATAGATACTTAACAAATTATCGAGAGCAACGTAAGAAGGTGCAAAATGGAAGTTTCAAGCCCATAGGCAATCGTTTGTAGCCTATCAGAAGGTGAAAGGGGTTCAGAACAACGAGAATAAGTATTGCATCTGATACCCGAATAGATCACTTGGCAGGTGGCCCGTGAGTTACATAAGAAGTCAAGTGCGAGGAATAACTCTGGAAACCGGGGGTGTACTGGAGAGTCAGGTTTCGATCCTGGGACCTGTGGGTTATGGGCCCACCATGTGGGTTTTTTTTTAATAGGAGCAGTGACATCTTGCACGGTCATGATAGGAAGGCATGTCAGAGAATACTATGTCAGTTATGTCGGCAACAACGTCGATACCAAGGGCGAGGGACGAAGAGAACCATTTTCCTGCTCGTTGAACGAGGCGGACCAATAGGCAAAGTTCCCGTCCATCGGTGGCTACCAGAATGTCATCAACAATAGTAACAGGGTCTTTCTGACAGAGTTGTACAACGAGGTGTTTACATAAGCAGAAGAATATTACCGCTTAGATTATATAGATCACAAGAAAGGTCAAACAAACCAATGGAAGGGAAAATGTGATCATCAGGCTAAACAGAACAATGGAAAGGAGATTTAAACACATAATTCAGGGGTATATCCTTCCCAAGGACAAGCAGAGCATGATATCCATGACAGGATATTATGTAGAAAACCCTTTAGGTAAGGGGAAGAGAGAAATATCATGACATTACCCATACAACGGTGTTTGGGGTAATTTAGCAGGAAACATTTAGCATTGGCTACAAATGTTCTTATTGAAAATCGGAGTACCACAGACATGCTTCGAGATAGCATTGACAAGGTCTTTAAGCAAAGATCGGACTTTGGATACACGAAGGATTCATCAGGGACAACTTGTAGAATAAGTCTTACCATTTCTTATGGAAGAATAGATAACATTGCCAAAAAGGAAAACTATAACATTAGGGCCTCCGACCAGGTGTGCTAGGCACGACATCACTTTACCGGGTCATATCAAGACCAATGTGATAACTCTTGAAAATATGTTCCAACCATCATATCTGACCGAGATTCAGATCTGATTGGCGTTAGGATACCTCAGACTCAGGATGCCTGAGAAGAAAGGTGCAACACAAATTGTCGAGATGACATTGTAAGATTCTCGGGAAATTAACTACGGAAGCGAGTTCCGAAAGAAAAGCTCATCATTAAAACAATGAAGGGAGAAGGAGGTAGCTGATGAATTCAACGACAATTCATCGAGTCTTCCAAAAGATGGGTTTCCACAAGTATGTGAACAAGGAGATATCATTAGTCAGATGAAATGATATAAGGGGATATGCTCGAGGAAAACATACCCAGTTTAAGCATTGGTTGATAGGTGCACCCGAAATATGGGTTGGGTTGCACGACCAACGTCGGAATGGTGATTCAATAATCAATAGTCTAAGAATGACGGCCGACCATTAACTTCAAAGCAATAGGATTGCTAGAAGGGCAGAATCCAAACAGCACCGCTCACTTGTTGGTACCCCGGATGGAATCAACACGAGGACCCAAGAAAGAATGGTGATGGTGAGAAGTATCACCATACCAAGAATTCTTAAGCGGTGGTGAAATCCTCACAACATTGATGTTGTAAGAGATGTTAATGTTCCAAGGTAAGGGAGAACAATTCCTGGATAGCAAGGAACTCAAGGTATAGCCACAACACGGACAAGTTTGTGTTGGAAAGAAGGCAAGGAAGTAGTCGATGACGCACAAATCATCGAGGGGCAAGGATGGTAATTCTTATCATGAATTTGATTGTTATTCTGGAATAGCTCAGAAAGTTGATAATGATCACGACACATTTGTTGAGAGATTACCTGAAGATGTAATCGATCCGCGATCACATCAAGTCAAAATAATGGTGAAGCAAGAGGTTATTGGAACCATGGGTACGACACAAACTCGAAACCAAGCTTGTTATCTGAGGTGGAATGATAAGACAAGGAAATCAACGTAAGCTTAGCTCAGCATCGAAAATTGTGTTCCGGGAAGAAGGACCAGGTAGCACAGTTAATGATATAGCCGATCAGGCTAGGAATGACATGATCGAGTATAAACTCGGACTTAAAGAAGATTATCAAGAGTTGTTGAACCGTAGGGCAGACTCGGTTCAGTTATCGGTGTCTTTGAGTGTTTAATAACTCAGAGCCCATGAAAACTGTAATCAGTGAGAATGTAGTACTTGATGAAGACTCATAAGAAGTTATGCAGTTCCAAGATAATCTCGAGATACCAAGGGGGTAATACTCGAAGAGGGATCAAAGTAGAGGTTGGACCAGGGTAATGATCCACAGAGGACAAGTGCTTACACTTGCATTGAAAATGGTATTTAAAGGAGAACATGGTCGGAACCATGATTGTAAAGGACCAAATCCCAGATATAACATGGACTTATAATAAGGGAATAATTGATTTAAGAGAAGCTTAAATGATAAGATCTACATCGTGTCCATGGGCATGAACACAAAGTTCAAGGTCGACTCCCACTTCGTCAATGTATTACCTTCCATTCACTTCTCGCTTTGATAAAGGCATTAGTGTTGAAAGTTTTACCTGGTGAAATACCAGATGAGTATGACTCGTGACTCGTGAAAACTTTCGGGTTCACATGGTTTAGAGAAGGCATATGTTCAACCCATAGGGCTTCTTAGAAACATATACCACAAGTTTCAAGAGTAAATAACACAAGCCCGAAAGCAGAGCATGGTTGGCCAAGCAAAGGATACAACTTAACAAATGCATTATGTATCAGGGGGAGAACTCACAAAGTGATCAAAAGTGAAAGACACTGTCGGATAACAATCCAACAAAGGACTTGATGGTCCACAAAGGATCTGATGTGAGTATCGATACTCAACCAGAAGAGGAAGGAATGCAAATGCAACAGGTTATGGAATCATCTGAATAATTCAAAGCTTAAATGCAAAGGAATTATGATTTCCAAAACAAAGGATCAGAAGCAGACGCTCTGATCAAGGATGGATAAGTTGGATAGACCAGAGGCACAATTGATGACAAATAGTTTGGTCGAGAACCAGCTCATGTTCAAAAATGATGTCTGAGCCGGAAAGATAATTTAGAAGGGTTGATAGATGATTGTGTGCTTTCGCACACATGTAATCAATAGGATCAAAATGACAGTGTCAAAAGATACTAGTGAATATTGCCAGATATATGGGAAGCATCCATAATGCAAGTAGACAAGTATTTGCAAAGCAATAAAGCTGCTAAGGATTTTCGGGGGATTGAATAGTATTTCAAAGACTTTTGTGAAACACCTGAACAACTGGGGAGGAGCGGATACTCGGAAAGTGCGAGAATTTATTCTTAGGGGTATTCAGGTGGCAAGGAACTGCAAGGCAGTAGGCACCAAATATTCTCGGGGTATCTTGTAATAACAAGATCGAGTGGGAATAAAAGTAAGCACGACAGGTGTAAGTATTTATCCATAGGGATATTTCGATGGGAGGGAATTGCAAAAGCAATGGGCACAAGGTCTCAAGAGAATATCAGAGAGTATCTTCGAAATCTTCTGGTGTAGCCGGCGATCATCTGTAATGAAAGGGCTCTCCGGCAGGAAGTGGTAACGAGAACCTAGAGTTAGATTTTAGCAAAATCGTTTAACCCGAATAGAAGAGAGTTCAGAGTCCCAGAGTAAAGGTCGAGGAGTAAAAGATCCTAGTACCATCCGATGGCGACGTGGGCCCGTAAGGCACACAGCCATGTTAGTAAAAGTTTTTGCAATGTCTAGACTCGACTTCGGCCAGGAATGTGGAAGGGGGATTCCTACAGGCAGTTGGCTCTGATACCAACTTGTGACGCCCCCGGTTCAATCGTACACTAATCATGCACGCAAACGTGTACGATCAAGATCAGGGACTCACGGGAAGATATCACAACACAACTCTACAGATAAAATAAGTCATACAAGCATCATAATACAAGCCAGGGGCCTCGAGGGCTCGAATACAAGTGCTCGATCATAGATGAGTCAGCGGAAGCAACAATATCTGAGTATAGACATAAGTTAAACAAGGTTGCCTTAAGAAGGCTAGCACAAACGGGGATACAGATCGAACGAGGCGCAGGCCTCCTGCCTGGGATCCTCCTAACTACTCCTGGTCGTCATCAGCGGGTTGCACGTAGTAGTAGGCACCTCCAGTGTAGTAGGAGTCGTCGTCGAAGGTGGCGTCTGGATCCTGGGCTCCAACATCTGGTTGCGACAACCAGAAGAAAGGAAAAGGGGAAAAGGGGAAAGAAAGCAACCGTGAGTACTCATCCAAAGTACTCGCAAGCAAGGAGCTACACTACATATGCATGGATATATGTGTAAAGGGCCATATCAGTGGACTGAACTGCAGAATGCCAGAATAAGAGGGGGATAGCTAGTCTTATCGAAGACTACGCTTCTGGTCGCCTCCGCCTTGCAGCATATAGGAGAGAGTAGACTGAAGTCCTCCAAGTAGCATCGCATAGCATAATCCTACCCGGCGATCCCCTCCTCGATGCCCTGTTGGAGAGCAATCACCGGGTTGTATCTGGCACTTGGAAGGGTGTGTTTTATTAAGTATCCGGTTCTAGTTGTCATAAGGTCAAGGTACAACTCCGGGTCGTCCTTTTACCGAGGGACACGGCTATTCGAATAGATAAACTTCCCTGCAGGGGTGCACCACATAGCCCAACACGCTTGATCCCATTTGGCCGGACACACTTTCCTGGGTCATGCCCGGCCTCGGAAGATCAACACGTCGCAGCCCCACCTAGGCACAACAGAGAGGTCAGCACGCCGGTCTAAACCTAAGCGCGCAGGGGTCTGGGCCCATCGCCCTTAGCACACCTGCACGTTGCGTACGCGGCCGGTGAGCAGACCTAGCAACCTCCAGTACAACGGAAGTCACGTTACGCGGTCCAACCCGGCGCGCGCCGCTCAGTCGCTGACGTCAAGAAGTGCTTCGGCTGATACCACGACGTCGGGATACCCATAACTACTCCCGCGTAGGTGGTTAGTGCGTATAGACCAAATGGCCAGACTCAGATCAAATACCCAGATCTCGTTAAGCGTGTTAAGTATCGCGAACGCCGACTAGGGCCAGGCCCACCTCTCTCCTAGGTGGTCTGAACCTGCCCTGTCGCTCCGCCTCAAAGTAACAGTCGGGGGCCGTCGGGAACCCAGGCCCACCGCTACCGGGATGGAGCCACCTGCCCCTTCAGCCCCCATCTCCGAACAGTATCACATATAATGTAACAGTGTAAAGTATATGCCCGTGATCACCCCCGAGTGATCACGGCCCAGTAGTGTAGCATGGCAGACAGACAAGAGTGAAGGGCCACTGATGGAACACTAGCATCCTATACTAAGCAGTAGGATTGCAGGTAAAGGTATCAACAACAGTATCAAAAACAGGCTATGCATCAGGATAGGAATAACGAAAGCAGTAACAAGCTACACTACTCTAATGCAAGCAGTATAGAGGAGAGTAGGCGATATCTGGTGATCAAGGGGGGGGGCTTGCCTGGTTGCTCTGGCAAGAGAGAGGGATCGTCAACTCCGTAGTCGAACGGGGCAGCAGCAGCGTCGGTCTCGGTGTCTATCGAGAGAAGAGGGGGGAGAAACAATAAATATTTAAACAAGCAGAGGCATAGTGACGCATGACATGTCAAGTAACGGCGTTAGAGGTGCCCCAACGCGGTATGGGATGATACCGGTGAAGGGGGGAAACATCCAGGAAAGTATCCCCGGTGTTTCGCGTTTTCGGGCAAAGGAGCCGGAGGGGGAAAGTTGCGAGTTTGATATGTTAGGGATGCGTGGCGGACGAACGGGTTGAGTATCCGGGTTCGTCTCGTCGTTCTGAGCAACTTTCATGTTGAAAATATTTTAATCCGAGTTACGGATTAAAAGATATGATTTTCTAAAGATTTTATTAATGTCTGGAATTTAATTAATTATTTAAATATAACATTATCCAAAACAGTGTTTGCTGACGTCATCATGACGTCAGCGTGACGTCATCAGTCAACAGAGACGTTGATTGGTCAACTGACGTGTGGGCCCCGTTCGCCATTGACTGTTTAGTCTAATTAGGGTTTAATTAAACTAACTAGTTAATCAGATTTAATCTAATTATGATTAATTAACTTAATTAATTCCTTAATTAATTAATTTAATTATTACTATTTATTTATTTAATTTTTTTTTTATTTTTTTTAACTCCTTTTTTTTTACATAAACGTTCACAGGGGCGGGCCCCATTTGTCACTGGCACAGAGGCCTTAACGGGCGCGGGTTAACGGGGCAAGGGGCGCTCGCCCAGGTGCGTGGACCCGGCAGGGGCCGGATCAGGGGAGCGGTGACCACGGCGAGGTCAAGGCCGGAGCGGGGCGCGCCGGCCGTGGCCTGTGGAGAGGCGGCCGCGGTAAGGAGCGTTGGGGGTCGGCGCCGTCGGCCGTGGCCTGTGCAGCGGAGGCGGGAGCGCAGGGGGGCGACGGAGGCGAGGGCAGGGAAGCGAGCGCGGTCGCAGCGCGACCCGGGGGCCGCGAAGGAGGGCGCACGCAGCGGGCGCGTCCGTGGCGCGACCACGGCGAGGCGAGCGCGTGGCGAAGTGCGGGCAGGGCGCGGGGGCCGGGATGCCGGAGTTGGCCGCGGGTGTAGCAGCGTCGCCGGCGCAAGGGGGGGTTCGGTGGCCGCATCGGAGGCGGCAGGGGGGTTGCGGGCCACGGCAGGCGCGGTGCACGGGCACGGCGCGGTGAGCGCGCATCGGACGCGGCCGGAGCGCGTCAACCGCGGGCGAGAACGGCGGGGACCGCGGCGACGAGCGCGAGCGCGCGAGGGAGAGGGAGGGAGCAAGGCGGGGCTCACATCGGGCATGTAGGGAACGGGCAGTGGGGGTCGATGAGGAGTCGGGGACGACGGGTGGCGACGGAGTCGCGGCGGCGTGGTTCCGGCGAGGTGGCGACGATCGGCACCGAGGCGAGGTCGCCAGGCGACGGCGCGTCCAGATCAAGGAAGAGGGGGCGCCGCGACGAGGGGGAGAAGGGCTCCGGCGCGACGGTCGCGGGGTGGGAAGGACGGAGGCACGGCGGGGCGCGGGGTTCGGGCGCCGGCGTCGGGCTCGGGGGGGCGACGGGATCGGGGCGCGACGGGATCGGGGCGCCCCCGATTCAGATCGGGGGGAGAGTGGGAGGAGTGGGGGGCGTGGGGATTAGGGTTTGCGGGGGTGCGGGGATTAGACGTGGCCGGCTGGGCCTGTTGGGCCGGCCCATTCGGAAGGCGGAGGCCAGCTGGGCCACTTGGCCCAGCGGGGGGGGTGGGCTTTCTCTTTTTTTTTTGTTAGTTTAGTTTTCTCTTTTGTATTTTCTTTTCTTTTCTGTTTTATTTCATTTTAATTCATTTAGGCGTTTTATAAAAATGTGTTTGCCTCAATATAATTACCCTCGCATTTAACTGCACACCCTGAACATTTTAGTTTTAATTAATTTTATTTATTTATTTATTTTTTGAAAACTTTTGTTGTTTGCTTTTTTTTGAATTTGAATTTGAATCAGTTTCGAACTATCGCGAGATTAGCAACCGTAATCGTGGTGACGTGGCATTATTAGCAGAGGTTACTGTAGCTTAATTATCCGGGCGTCACAGAATTGCCAACTGCTGATGCTCTAGAGGCTAAACTAGTGGTAGAAAGAGATTCTGCTTCTGCACTTAGAGATGAAGTTGACATGTTGAGGAAGCAAACAACACAATCACAAGCAGTACTCAAGACAACCATTAAATATTTGGTGGATTTCAAAACGAAGCAAGCTGAGACTGGCCAGATTGTTAAGGTCCTGAAGGAAAAAAGGAAATTAAATTCCTACTTGGTAAATCATAGGTGAAATGTTCTTTCCATAGTTGAATAACCTTTGTGTTGTCTGTTCATGTAATCAATCAAACCATTTGTTTTAGAGATCATGTAATAATTGTTTTTTTTGTTTGTAATTTTATTTGAGCACAAGTCTATATTAATTGATAAGACTCGGAGACATTTCATTTGGATTTCTGTGCCAGACCTACAAATATGCCAATCGGGCTGAATGTGCATTCAAGAATACTAGTATAGATGGACCATAAGTGGCACGCATCGGAAAGGGCCAAGATGCTGGCTAAAAAAAGGATGCTGTTGTAGCCAAAAAAAAGTACAGCGGCCTGGCTTATGTATGTTAGTTGATATTATTGATCCATATACTCTATAAGTGTTTATATGTCTGTTAGTTCCGTACATTCTTGGTTGATTGACTCGGTATTTGAATCTTGATACATCGCTTGTGTACATATCTAAATGGGAGTACACATTGTGCTGCGTGTGACATTTGAGTTGGACATGAAGTGTTCAAATATTCGAATTCACCTTAAACTGGATTCTAGTTTCTGAATTTGAGTATCGGCATTTGTAAACCATATTCATATATGACAATGGAATACATCTTTGTCGTCCTTTTGAAGATATATAAAAACACATAGAATGATTTATAAAGATTCATATAGGAATACAAAATGGATTCGAATTTAGTTGCCAGGGTAAACGTGGATGCTTATTGTCCCAAAATTTAAAAGAAACAGCAAAATGTCCACTCCCACATCAGCTGCCCAAAGCCAAGTGTTTGGGAGATGGAAATTATTGTCTACCCATTACAATGACAATCCATCAGCCCGATTTCCACTGCTCTAAATAGGGGTAGGTTAGTAACTTCAATTAGACGTGACATGACCGCCTCTGAGCCCATTCCGACACGGTGGGCGTCAAACATGGGCGGCAAAACTCATTTGATTCAAGCTCGTCCGAAAGACCTCTGTTTCTCCCTCCATTTCCCATTCATACACGGTGGGCGGCAAAACAAACTCTCCTCGTCCGAAATAGATGTAGGCTAATATTTTAAATAGGGGCAGATGTGTAACTTCCATCAGACGTGACACAACCGCCCTACCTGTCAGCCCCGTTCATACACCGTGGGAGCCAACCATGGGCAGCAAAACACCCTCTCCTCGCCCGAAATAGTTACCGGCAAATATTTGGGAGATGCGAGATTACCGTCCTATCCCCAACCGACGAGACGTCCAAATTTGAAACGGGGGATAAGTTCGTAACTTTCCCATATTTCAGAAAGGCGCGTCCCAAAAACATGGTTCCCCGTACCTCTCCCTCCATTTTCCCATTCATACACCGTCCGCGCTAGAACACCCCATTGCCACACCAGCCTCCGTCCGCCACCCCATCCATCGCCGCCGTCCTCCACCACATCCATCGCCACCGTACTCGACCATGACGGAGCGCCTACCAAGACCGCGTGTACCACTGCTAGAGATGGACGTTTCTCATCCACGGTGATGGACCAATAGCCTTGCATCGCGTCCTCTCGCTTCATCGGCGCAGTCGTCCTCTTTGCCGGGGCCGCTCACACGACCTTCTCTTCCACCGCAATGGGACTTATCCCCCGATGCACCCGTCTACCGTCGCAGATCTGCTTCAACGCCACCGACAGCCATCGCACCCCCGATGCCTACACGGCACCGCAAGAGAGGTGGTACTTCATATCTCCTCAACTTTTTGATCTCAACCAGAAAATAGATCTTAACTTGGTTACTCTACTTTCTTTTCAGCTCTTAGAATTTAGTTCTTAGTTCGAAGCAAACAATGGATGCTAAATATCATTTCTCCGGTTTGTAGCTTCAAATTTGCCATGGCACAGCCATAATACGGTTTAATTGATCATGCTTAGGGTTTAATTGGTCATGTTGGTTCCGTGGTGGTTTCTTTAATAGAAATTAGGGGGAAACCCTCTTTTGCTAAAAAAATATATGCTTAGAGTTTCCCCCTTTTATGATCACTATACGATCAGAATACATGCTTCGTCTCATAATAACACTGCTCCACCCATCAAGCTAAACAAGCTTAGTTGTTCAAATATGAATCTGATATTATTAAAACAGAGTTGTTTAATTGGTCAGCTAAATGTTCCTAAATTAGTTTCGAAAATGCATGTTCGCCGCTCGGGTGTGTATCTCTGTGTGTGGTCTGGTCAGCACGGTTGGGGAGGTGAACTTTGCATATGTAGGGGTTTATAGGGAGACACTCTCCAAGTTGAAACCGCAATGCATTCCATAGATAATCTGACTACTTTTTATGTTTTCATGAATCTCAGATTCTGAACAGCATCATAATGATTATGAGCTTGCGCGCATGAAAAGAATAAAGCAGAACAATGCCATGGCTTTCAAACTTGGCATTAAGGGACTGAAATCAAGTCTGGATGCAATGCGATGCAAACACTCTCCACCTACAGATTCATGCTCAGAATATGATCCTAACAGTGATTCTGAGCTAGAGGGAGACCTAAGTCAATGTAGCTCCCTAGTGGAGTAGTCAGAGGAAGATGCCCTATCTTATTCACCCATCAAGGTACTTGCTCTAACTTTCCAAGGTTACATTGCTCGCACATATCTTGCAACTGATGCTTTGCATTGCTTCTACTTTGTTGAGATGTCATTAGCTTAGTTTACACATCGTGTATGTGAATACGCCCTGCCTATCCATTTTCAGTACATATTCCATCTGTCATCATACCATATTTATCCATTCAAATGTTGTTCTTGTGTATCAGACGTTCAAAAGGAAGAGGGCGATTGCTGATCATGGAGGAGCACAAGCAAAGTATTTGGAAAAGGTAGTGGCACCTGATAAATCAAATAGCCCATTAGGTGTAGTTGCAATATCACCTGACCCACAAAATACCCCAACTCTAGCAGACTCTAGCCCTACTACACTGGTCATTTCTGATGCCCCAACTCAGCAGACCCCAACTGCAGCAAACAGTATGATTATGCCAGTTGACATAGCACCAGTTGTACAACGCAAAACCCCCATTGCAGCAAAGAGTACACCAAATCCAGTTGCCAAATCCCTTTTCGAACCAGAGAGAGCCCCAATTGCAGCAAATAAGACCCCTGTTCCATTTCTTCCCAGTTTAGAAGACGAAGCTTATGTTGTTGTCAGGAACTTTGTGCGCATATTTCCTTCATGGAAAGATTATACCGCAGACACAGAACAATTTCCAGTCTTCCTCCGCAACTTACGCGTAAGTAATGTACTAATGTTATTCATGGTCATTACTACATATATTTCTGCTGACAGAAGACACAAGATTTCATTCTTTTAAATAGGCGAGGCGCAAACTGGATTGTGATGACGAGCAAGGGTTGGTTGCGCTTTTCAAGCACTCATTGATGAAGTATCGTTCCTACCTGAGGCAAGCGCACTTCGATGGCAAGCCTCTGAACGAAATTTCTGTAAAGTCTCCAATGCTACATTTATCCGACGGTGACTGGAATAATCTTGTTACACATTGGTCTCGGCTGCAGCGTAAGGTACTGTCTATGATATCACATCACAATTTGAACTACGTTTCTGCATTTGCCTTAATGTCTCACTTGTACAAAAACTGTTAGCAGAAGAACATTCGTTCTCAAGGGACCACAGAATCTCGCAACTATACTGCACACTGCATTGCTCTTGTGAGTACCTCTTACCCTGTATGACCATACTTACTTTCATAGCTATTTGATTATGTAGCATCACTGCACATGTTAGCCTCGTAATCGTCCATTTGGTGGACATTATAAGATCCGTATGGACTCTTACATAAATTTAGAATCAACCCAATGCTTTTGAAGAGGTTTAGCTCTGCAGTCCTCTTGTAAGGACTGAACGTGGTCTATCACTGTACTTACATTAACAGCTACTCCCGCCGTCCCATAATATAAGAACATTTTGTACAGTACACCAGTGTTCAAAACACTTGTATTATGGGAAGAGGGATTGGTTCATTTTGTAGCATTCTGCATATTATCTCCCTCGCCCACCATTTACTAAAAAAGATCAGATCTATATTTAATCTTACCAACAAGTAGAATACATAGACAATGCGAGTGCAGAAGTGTAGCCCATTGCTCTTGTGAGTACATTTTCTCCTGTAACGCTTGTACTTCCAGGGATTGGTAGTTGATTATGTAACATCAATCTGCATCTTATCTTCATTATCCTCTACCCCTTCCAGTATTATCATATCTATAATTACTCTCTACAAAATGTAGAGTACAGGCAATGCTTATGAAGAAGATTCTGTGCTGAAATTCTTGAGTTATCCTTCCCTTGACATGGAGAAGGGCATTATAAAGCCGGTGTTAACTGTTAATGTAAGTCAGTCCTTCTAAAGCCTTTGTCCTCAACTGCTATTTAATTTGCTCATACTCCCTATCATTTACTGTTGTTTAGTTTGCTGTTTCTACCAAAAATGCATGCTCGTAAGAACCATAAGTTCTAAGTTTTACTTGTAAAACCAAATTCCTTATTCATACCATGCACATTACTTAATACTCCCTATATGTATGCTTGTTTTTGTGGATCTATAATCCAGTGTGTGGTGAAGCAGCCCACGTTTGCACCTTGTCATCTCCTGTTTTATCTTACTGATGTGGTTGATGATATGAACAACATTCCATGCACATTATCCAAAATAGATACAATGATTTTCTTTGCCCTTCATCTATGCTTGTTATGTTGACATGGTAATCCAGTAGTGTGGTGAAGCTCCCCGCATTATGAACAATGCCAAATTATGCTATTGATATTTTGAACATACTCTTTATTTTCTAATTTGAAATTGGATAGAATTGAAAGAACAGTTATCATCTTTGTTTATACACGTGGAAAACATGTCATCTCTCTGCTTTGTTTCAGGGTGATATGCCTGATGGCATGCACAAGTCTGCTGAAGGCTGTGAGACAAACCCAACATATATTGCAGCAAAGAAGGCAAAACATCTTGAAGATAGCGAGACAACCCCAAAGTCTTGTCTTGGTGCAGTGTTCAAGTTACTTGACACTAACAGTCAGACAAGCTCACAGAATTCGTTGTCTGAATCAGTTCGACTTCTTTAGTCCCAAGTTCTAGCAGAAAGGCATTCTGCAACTCAACTTCGACTTGAAGTCCTATCTCTAAGAAAGATTGCGAAGAACACCAATGAGAACCTCATCGCTAAACAGCTACACCTGGAAGCTATGACCGACATGCTAGGCCGGTCTCACAGCCTTGCTCAGCAGCTTGAGCAGTAGTTCCCCCGCAAGTCTAACCTTTCTTGAACTGTCTTGGAACTGGTCTCCGTTCAGTATTATTTTGTTACGCCGCTATGGTGCCCAGTTTTTGTAATCTGCTTCTACGTTGCGCTTTATGATCACTGGTGGCGAACTTCGATTCCCAGTGGATGTAATATACCTTAAACCCTTTATTGTATAGTGTAGGTTTATTCTAAGTTACTATGTCGTAATTTCTTTATTGTATAGAGTAGCTTTGTTCTTAATTCATACTAGTTACACAGCAGCCTGAAATGAACCCCGACCCATGATTGTGCGAATCAAATCACGGGCTTTTAATAGGCCAAAATTGTCTCGGTCCTTGTTCGGCCCAATCAGATATCGGCTGCAAGCAGGCCGGGTGCAAACAGGGCCGTAGTTAGGCCCAACTATATGACGGGCTTTTAACAGGCCGAAATTAATATAGGGCCGAAATGTTAAACGGGCCCTTAACATGCCAAAACTAATATCAGGCCGAATTACTAAGTGGGCCTTTAGCAAGTGGGCCCAAAAGCATAGTGTCCAGTTGACGAGCCGAATCTGATATGGGCCATAATTGAGCCCAAAGCCTCTTAAAGGGCCGGACCTGATCTGGGTCGCAATTTGGCCTAGAACATGGTAGGCTTTTAATGGGCCGGATCTCACATGGGCCACTATTAGGCCCGGAGCGTGGCAGGCCATTAATGGACCGGATCAAATATGGGTCGGCATTTGGCCCAAAACATGGCAGCCAGTTAATGGGCCGGCCTACTAGGGTCCTCAAAATCTTGTGGGCCTACAGCTGGGCCGGCCCATTAATGTCGGCGAAATCTCGTGTGCCTTTAGCTAGGCCGGCCCATTATGACCCGCAAGAATCTTGTGGGCTTTACCTGGGCCGGCCCATTATGGCACACAAAAATCGTGTGGCCCTTTACCTGGGCCGGCCCATTATGGCCCGCAAAATCTTGTGGGCCTTTAGCTGGGCCAGCACATTATGGTCCGCAAAATCTCGTGGGCCTTTAGCTGGGCCGACCCATTATGGTCCGCAAAATCTTGTGGGCCTTCAGTTGGGCCGGCCCATTTAAACTTGATGGGTCGGTCCACGTGTCAACATATCATAGGCGCGTCTCGCCCATTGGATGAGTTGACACGTGTCTCCTCCAGCCAATGATGACTTTACACGTGGAAAATCCCCATTGGTCGGGGCTGTTAACGGGTTATCGGATCCAAAACCCGACCCGATAGCTTAACGACGTTCCATTACGGTGGATGCCACGTGTCGGTCACCCTTGACGAAAGCACTTCTGTGACGCGTGATTTATTGTCATGGAAGTGGACACTTCCGTGATGATAATTTTGGTAATGTCATGGAACACTTCTACGACAGCACAGGTATGACTATCTTGATTCTGTCATAAATTTGTCATGGATGTACATGCATGACAAAAAAAGCGACCTACTGTGACAAACACGTATCATCACAGAAGTGTATTTTTTTGTAGTGAAGGTCAGAGCGGTTGCAGGTGCGGTCTCCAGGACACTGTTCGGCGGCAGAGCTAAATCATGCCCATCGTGACAGTGCGGCACACTCGGCCGGGGCTCGAATTTGTCGAAGATCAAGTCTCCGCGGATGTCGGTCGTGTAGTTTAAGCTACCAAACCTGACCTGATGGCCAGGGGCGTAACTCTCGATCTGCTCCAGATGGCCAAGCGAGTTGGCCCGCAGTGCGAAGCCGCCGAACACGAAGATCTGTTCAGGGAGAAAAGTCTCACCCTGGACTGCATCGCTGTTGATGATCGAAGGATCCATCAAGCCTAAAGACGATCACACAGCGGAACTCTCAATGAAAGCACCAATGTCGGTGTCAAAACCGGCGGATCTCGGGTAGGGGGTCCCGAACTGTGCGTCTAGGCGGATGGTAACAGGAGACAAGGGACACGATGTTTTTACCCAGGTTCGGGCCCTCTCGATGGAGGTAAAACCCTACTCCTGCTTGATTAATATTGATGATATGGGCAGTACAAGAGTGGATCTACCACGAGATCGGAGAGGCTAAACCCTAAAAGCTAGCCTATGGTATGATTGTTGTTGTTGTGTCCTACGGACTAAACCCTCCGGTTTATATAGACACCGGAGGGGGCTAGGGTTACACAGAGTCGGTTACAAGGAAGGAGATCTACATACCCGTACTTCCAAGCTTGCCTTCCACGCCAAGGAAAGTCCCATCCGGACACGGGACGAAGTCTTCAATCTTGTATCTTCATAGTCCAATAGTCCGGCCAAAGGTTATAGTCCGGCTGTCCGGATACCCCCTAATCCAGGACTCCCTCATGAGCTTTGAGGGAGAGTTCTGTCAACAGATGGTGTGGTGATGGTGATGATGATGCTACCGGCGCAGGGCTTCACAAGCACTGCTACGATATTATCGAGGTGGAATATGGTGGAGGGGGGCACCGCACACGGCTAAGAGATCAAGAGATCAATTGTTGTGTCTAGAGGTGCCCTCCTACCCCCGTATATAAAGGAGGGAGGGAGAGGCCGGCCCTAGAGGGGGCGCGCCAAGTGTGGGGAGTCCTACTAGGACTCCCAAGTCCTAGTAGGATTCCCCTTTCCTTTCCGGAGTAGGAGAGAAGGAAAGAGGGGGAGAAGGAGAAGGAAAAGGGGGTTGCACCCCTTGTCCAATTCGGACCAGAGGGGGGCGCGTGCCTCCTTCTTTTTGGCCTCTCTCCTCTATTCCCGTATGGCCCAATACTTCTCCTGGTGAATTCCCGTAACTCCCCGGTACTCTGAAAATACCCGAATCACTAGGAACCTTTCCGATGTCTGAATATAGTCGTCCAATATATCGATCTTTATAGTCTCAACCATTTCGAGACTCCTCGTCATGTCCCCGATCTCATCCAGGACTCCTACCTTCGGTACATCAAAACACATAAACTCATAAAACAAATCGTCACAGAACTTTAAGCGTGCGGACCCTACGGGTTCGAGAACTATGTAGACATGACCGAGACACATCTCTGGTCAATAACCAATAGCGAAACCTGGATGCTCATATTGGCTCCCACATATTCTACGAAGATCTTTATCGGTCAAACCGCATAACAACATACGTTGTTCCCTTTGTCATCGGTATGTTACTTGCCCGAGATTCGATCGTCGGTATCTCAATACCTAGTTCAATCTCGTTACCGGCAAGTCTCTTTACTCGTTCCATAATGCATCATCCCGCAACTAACTCATTAGTCACATTGCTTGCAAGGCTTATAGTGATGTGCATTACCGAGAGGGCCCAGAGATACCTCTCTGACAATCGGAGTGACAAATCCTAATCTCGAAATACGCCAACTCAGCAAGTACCTTCGGAGACACCTGTAGAGCACCTTTATAATCACCCAGTTATGTTGTGACGTTTGGTAGCACACAAAGTGTTCCTCCGGTAAACGGGGGTTGCATAATCTCATAGTCATAGGAACATGTATAAGTCATGAAGAAAGCAATAGCAACATAATAAACGATCAAGTGCTAAGCTAACGGAATGGGTCAAGTCAATCACATCATTCTCCTAATGATGTGGTCCCGTTAATCAAATGACAACTCATGTCTATGGTTAGGAAACATAACCATGTTTAATTAACGAGCTAGTCAAGTAGAGGCATAATAGTGACACTTTGTTTGTCTATGTATTCACACATGTATCATGTTTCCGGTTAGTACAATTCTAGCATGAATAATAAACATTTATCATGATATGAGGAAATAAATAATAACTTTATTATTGCCTCTAGGGCGTATTTCCTTCACCAGCTGTGTACACGTACTTGGGATTATAACAAGATGGATCCACAGTGCACCAGTAAACATCTTTGCACATATTTTCAATACACATAAGCGGGAGATGCTTCCTAATAACACCACGACCGACTGCCGCCGCATCGAGAATTGGTTGTCTAACCTTGGCTCTATCTGACTCACTACGTTACCTAGATTGACAAATCATACCAAAGCATGAGCGTTTCACGAGTGTCATCTTAGTCTTCCAAAAGTGCATCTAATCCCCAACATGGATTTTGGTAGTTCATGTGAGCATATCTCAAAGAACCAATGATGCTACAAAGTATATTTCAAGAAAAGTTCTTTTAGGTACAACATTGGAATGGATGGTGACCCTAAAAATGGTTTCAGACAAGTTTTGGGCAAGACAAATGATTTTACATTTTCATTTTAGAGATCCAGCATCACATTGAGTCCATAAGCATATCGATAATATCAGAAAGGGATGATGACGTGGCAATGAGCCTTTTGTTCTATGTGCTTAGGGATGAAACTCTAAAAACTCCTCAAACTCCTTCAAGTTTTACACTATATCTTTCTAATGTCATGCAACTCAGTGTTTCCCAAGAATTTCAGCCACTTGGATCCACCAAAACATCCAGATATAGCCATTGTTCCAAACTCTAGTTCAATCAGAGCCTCCAACATTCCACTTGGAGCCACCGAAGCAACCTCATAAATCTTTTGTTGTCATGTCCGAAATTTTGAGCCTTTCCTGTCGGAATTTCCTAAGCGCCGATAGAGAGTGTGGCACTGCTGAGGTACTCACTTCAGAGGCTCTGAACATCTGAAAATTGTCATTTATGTTCACTTTGGAAACACGAAGCAAAACTAGTGCGAACCTCCGAGATGTGCAAAATGGTGAGTAATTTTCAGATATCTGGTCCACCCTATATATACCCCACTTATCCCACCAGTCTAACTCGAAGCAAAATTCACTCCCATAATATGTTCCAAGAGAGAACTCCATCTTCTAATGCTGATTTCAAAAGGCTTTGTAGTCCAACCATCCAATCAAACCGCTTGAGATTTAATCCCCTCTTGCTTTTCACTCCAACATCTCCAAT
Source organism: Aegilops umbellulata (assembly GCA_032464435.1). NCBI lineage: Eukaryota > Viridiplantae > Streptophyta > Magnoliopsida > Poales > Poaceae > Aegilops > Aegilops umbellulata. The sequence continues at coordinate 26,647,883 of CP136056.1, read as the reverse complement.
TACACAGTCAAAATCTTGAGGAAGTTTAACTGCTGAGAAGATTATCTTTTGAAGCACAAGATCAAGAGATTCATTATCTAAGCAACATCCTTGTTACTTTTGGAGGGTGTGCTTGGATGCCTTCAAGTTTGTGAACAAGGCAAAACGTGTATATGGGTTTGGAGATCACCTACTTCGTGAAGATCTACCCTAGTGAGACTAGTCCTTCGCGGGTGTAAGTCATGATGGAATAGGTTGGGTTACTCCTCCGTGGACCCTTCGTCCAAAAAGCATCAGATAAGCGTTACCAGTGTGGCAAATGCATATTAAGATCCAGACCACTAGATGACATGTATCTAAGCATTTTGGTGCTCTCTCTGTGCAATCATGGGGCCAAGCGAGACAGATGCTTTCAGCTCGGAGGGCTCGATTCATCCGTTGGAGGCCGACCCTGGAGGAGTGGAGGTTGGTAGCTGGGAATCACCCTCTGCGGAAAGTGTTGTGGGACCCAGGAGAGATACGGTAGGGCCTCGGATGGTGTGTGGCTCTCCGCGGGCCGACAGTAGTGGCGGGCCCGGGCAGAGTGCTTTGCAGCCAGAGTGCTTTGCAGCCATTGGCTCTCCGCGGGCCGACAGCAGCGGCGGGCCCGTGCAGAGTGCTTTGCAGCAAATGGGTTTAGAGGATCCAACCGCCTCGCCTGGGGCTTCGTGGGTTATCAGGTTCGGACAATGGGCCCTAACCCTGCAGGAGGATGAAATGACAAGCGCGCAGGCTGGCAGCGAGATTCTCGTGCGGGCCGATGAGGATTTTGGAGCTTCTGCTAGTTCACGATTGGTGGGATCGTGGGCCAGGGAAACAGAAGGAAGTGGACCCGCAGTGCATGCAGATGGGACTTGCCCATGCACGCAGGGAGGTAGAGAGGGCTGGTTCTCGGTGAGCTTATCTGAGCAGGCTGACACGCCGGTGGCGGGTGCGGCCACAAAAAATTTACTCCAGACCCAGCCTTCGCCCAGGGAGCAGGTTGCCTTGATCTGCTCCGAGATGAGGCAGGCGCTTTCACCACTATTGTCGCAGCCCAAGACCAGGGACCCTCCTCAGAAACAACAGAAGCTAAGGCAGAAGCATCCGTCGGTCACCTCTTCGTGGCGGAGCGTGAGACTTGCCAAGGGAGGACGTGGATCGAAGGCATCCAAGCAGCTATCGGTGCTAATCAGGAAGTTGTGCCTAGCGCACGAGGGGGGTGTGATCACGAATGAGGCTCTTCAGGCCTACATGGACTTGTTTGACAAGCCACTGGTGGAGGGCCATGTTAAGGCGATTTTAGACTTGTTCAGCTGGGACTCGTCGGTGTTGCCGCTGGTTGGAGACGAGGATGAGGTGGTAGTTGGTTCGTGGTGCCTTGGCGCACCATGGTAGTAGTGGTGGGTCATTGACATGGCTACACAACCCTCGAAAATGTTAGTGTGGAACATGCGCAGACTTAACTCCCCGGCATGGCGTAGCTCGGTATATCAGGTAGTGGAGGCGGCTCGTGCGAGCATTGTGTGCCTTCAAGAGACTAGGATGGAGATCATGACGAGTGAAATTGTAAAGCAATGTCTAGGTAATAGTTTTGAAGACTTTTACTGTGTGCCAGCCGTGGGCACGCGTGGTGGTATCCTACTGGCGTGGGATAGATTGGTAGTATCAGCCTCTAATAGGCATGTCACGACAAACACACAGACTGCACTCTTCAAGCAAGAAGGAGAGGCCATGTGGTGGTTCACAGGTGTGTATGGACCACAAAGTGATGTGGAGAAGGTGGAGTTTATACAAGAGCTGAGAGAGGTGCGTGATCTTCACGTTGGACCGTGAGCAGTCGTGGGGGATTTCAACCTATTGGTCAACCCGGAAGACAAGAATAATGCAGGAATTAACCAAAGGATGATGGCTAGGTTCCAATCATTGCTCAATACCTTGGAACTCAAGGACTTGTACTTGAATGGCAGGAGATACACGTGGTCAAACGAAAGGAGAAACCCCACCTTGGATTAAAAAGATCACATCTTTGTTGCCAACTCTTGGGAAGATATTTATCCACGAAACTTGTTAACTGCTCTGGGCACGGCAGTCTCGGATCACTCCCCCCCTTTTGTGGATCTCCATGCTGACTTTCAATTGGGCAAGCGCTTCAAATTCGAGAGCTTCTGGCCAAAAGCCGAGGGCTTCCTTGAAGCAGTTCAGGAGGCATGGCATGTTGTTCCATCAGCGGGGAACCCATTTTTAGTCCTAGATAACAAGTTACATGCAACGGCCAAGGCATTGCAGAAGTGGAGTGATAGGTGGATTAGGAACGTTAAGCTACAACTTTCCTTGGCGATGGATATTATTGGGCGGTTAGACAAGGCAACACACACCCGCCAACTGTTGAATCGCGAGCATGGGTTGAGGAAGCTACTGAAGAAGAAACTCTTAGGCCTCTGCTCGCTGGAGAGATCCATTGTGAGGCAAAGATCGCGGATTTGGCAACTCAAAGAAGGGGAGGCGAACACGACATTCTTTCAGCGGCAGGCAAGGCATAGGCAAAATAAGAAGGTGATTACGTCACTTAGCCATGAGGGTGTGCTATACACAGGGCAAGATAGCATCCCAGAGGTGGTGGACGATTACTACGATGGGCTATTTGGATCTTCGGCTCATCGGGCAGCCTCGGTCAACTTGGACATGCTCGATCTCCTGTCCTAGGATCTCACACATCTCAATGCTCCTTTCACGGAGGAGGAGGTCGAGAAGATAATCAAATCAATGCCGCTAGACAAGGCTCTGGGTCCGGATGGTTTCACAGGCTGCTTATTTGTGTCATGCTGGCACATAATCAGAGAGGATTTTATGAAGGCGCTGCAGCAGTTCCATGCTGGTGGCATGAGAGGGCTGGCATCCATCAACAAGGTGCTAGTTTCCCTTCTTCCTAAGATGCATGGAGCGGTGGATATTAAGGATTTTAGGCTGGTGAGCTTAATAAGTGGGTCAGTGAAGATTTTTGACAAGATCCTTGCAAGCAGGCTTGCGGAGGACCTGCCACGATTGGTGGGGCATCACCAGAGTGCATTCTTGCGCGGTCGTTCGCCTCACGATAACTTTATGTTGGTGCAATGCACGGCCAGGAGGCTTCATGCTCTGAGACATCCGACAGTCCTACTTAAACTCGACATCACAAAAGCATTTGATACCATCCAGTGGCCATTCCTACTTGAGGTGTTGCGGGGGTAGCGTGGATGTGTGGACTATTAGCCACCTCCTCCACGAGGATTATGGTAAATGGACTGCCTGGAAGACCGATCTTGCCTTGCCAAGGCTTCAGGCAAGGAAACCAGTTATCTCCAATGCTCTTCATATTGTGTATGGAGCCACTTCGAGCACTCTTCAATTACGCAATGGCGAAAGGGCTACTTGCGCCTTTGGCACGGTCAGGGCTAAAACAGTGAGTATCCATGTTCGTGGACGATGTGGTAGCTTTTTCAAGCCCAATGAACTGGAAGCGCGCACTTGCGATGCTATACTTCAGCTTTTTGGTCAGGCCTCGGGCTTGGTGGTGAACAGGAACAAAAGCTTGGCTATGTCAATTAGATGCTCTCCGGACGAGATGGAGATGGTTACGAATATCTTGGGCTGCCCAGCTGGCATCTTCCCTTGCAAGTACCTCGGCCTCCCGTTAACCCTGAGAAAGCAAACGGCAGCGCAGCTCCAGGGTCCGGTGGACAAGGTAGGAGACGCGCTACCGCTTTGGAAGTCCTCCCTACTCCCGAAGAGTAGCCGGCTGCTACTTATCCAATTAGTGCTATGTGCAATCCCTTTGCATTCAAAGTTGGCCCTGGATTTGCCAGCAAAGAAAATCTCGGCTTTAGCAAAGATTTACCGTGGGTTCCTTTGGTGCAGAAAGAAGGAGGCCTGAGGAGGAAGTTGCTCGATCTCTTGGGAGGTGGTGTGCAGGCCCAAGTGGGCAGGAGGGCTGGGAATAGCGAACTTGAAATGGCTCAACAAAGCGCTCCAAGCGAGGTGGCCATGGCTGCAGAAGTACGACAAAGAAAGACCATGGGCAGATTCCAGATCAACGTACCAGCGGAGGCAAAAGCTTTGGTGCAAGCGGTTGCGATTATGACGGTAGGCGATGGGAAATCCACAATGTTATAGGGGGATAAATGGTTAGATGGCTCCCGGATAAGCGACGTGGCGCCTTTGATATACGACAGGATTCCACGGAGGGTAAGGAGGTCGATGAGGGTCTCGGAGGCCCTCGACATAAGCAGCTGGGTTGCGAGCATTGGACCGGAGCTCTCGGCGGAAGCGCTACTCCGGCTGTTGCTGCTGTGGTCGAAACTGGTGGAGGTGCAGCTCAATGAGGAAGTTGAAGACACTGTGCGTTGGAGTTGGGAGAGCAATGGGCAATTCTCTGCGTGTTCGGCCTATGCAGCGATGTTCTTGTCGGATTACGGGTTCCGGCAAACCCTTGAGGTTTGAACACTGGGGTGCGCACGAAGATCTCTCTTCCCCTAGCTCACTCTCGCAACGATCTCAAAGCCTTGCTCGCCGAACCCAAAGAACAAGGGACACAAGAGTTTATACTGGTTCGGGCCACCGATGTGGTGTAATACCCTACTCCAATGTGGTGTGGTGGATTGCCTTGTAGGCTGAGGATAAACAAGTACAAGGGATGAACAGCCTCCTGAGGAGAGGTGTTCTTGAGCTCAAAGAGCTTGTGTGTGTGTGTGGATGGTGAATGATCCTCTCTCTCTCTCTCTCTCTCTCTCTCTCTCTCTCTCTCTCTCTCTCTCTCTCTCTCTCTCTGATCTCCTCCCTTTCCTATGGTGGTGGCTAGTCCTATTTATAGGGGCCACAGTCCTCTTCCCAAATGTTTAGGCGGGAAGGGATCTCACAACGGCCAATTTTGAACGGGGACAACTAGTACAAGTTATCCTGACCAAAGGTGATCTTTGCCTGCCAAAGGTTCTGGTGGTGATGTAGCTGTGGGATCCGTGATGACCTCTGTCCTGCCGTCCTACTGGTCTTGGTCTCGTTGCACCGATATGGAAATCTTTGCCTGATGCCTCAGGACTCCTCGCATGTGCCTGCCTCTTTAGCACCAAAGAGGAAACTGGTACTCTGCGCCCCCTGGCGCCCGCCTGGCTTCGGTCGTCATGGCTCACGTCATGCGAGCCTCGGGAGGTGCCCCCCGCCTTGATCTCTCCGCTCCTCACGAGTCAGCCTAGTGAGGCCGCCCCCGAGGAGGTCTCGTGTCGTCTGCCTCACGAGGCTTGGCCCCTCGCGAGGGTCTTGAGTGGTTGTTGGTGAAGATGGGCCGTACCAGGCCGTTGGTGGAGCCACACCGTGGGCCGCAGGTAGGAAAGTCTGGGGACACCCATTCCCAGAACGCTGACAGTTCTTGGGTCTAGAAGTGTCACCGGAGGCGGAGTTTACACGGGGCTCTCGGGCACCACTGCGATGTCGCTTCTTCACGTGGCTAGCCTTAAAGAACAGGTGCTGGACCTCGGATCGGTTGGCTAGGCATGGGTTACCTCACCAAGACTCGTGCCCGCTATGCAGCCAAGAGGAAGAAACCATCCATCACCTCCTACTTGGATGTGTGTTCGCGAGACAAATCTGGCATTGGTTGGGGTTGATCACAGGTAGGTCGGGCCTTGAGCCACTGAATGGTGAGGAGCTAAGCGATTGGTGTATCTGACAGGATTCGGCTGGGCACAACAGGAAAGCAACATGAGCCAAGTGCCTACTGGTAATGTGGTTGATTTGGAAGCATAGGAATGACATCGTGTTCAACGGAGCAACACCTTCCCTCTCGAGAGTGCGACAACGAATTATGGAGGAGGCCCGGTTATGGGAGAAGGCAGGGCTGCTCAAGGGTGGCAACGACGGAATAGAGGGTGAAGTAGAGGTAGCAAGGTGGGAGGATGAGAGATAGGATGTAGAGAGCCTTGAGTCGGTAGTGTCGAAAAATCCCGCATGTAAATATTCCATGTAAATATGACTTTGGGGAGTCTTTCCCCCTCCTCCTTTAATGAATGATACGCATGCTTGTGCGTATTCGAGAAAAGAAAATGTATCTAAGCATATCCTATACCTATATCTAAATAGGTGGTCCTACTAATATATTCCTCTCAACATTCAACCATGCATTAGAAAAGTCTTCGCATATTATTAATCCAAATGTTCATATTATACAACCATTGAAATATATTGCGAATAATTTGTACATCAACGTCGTGGGGTATCACATCTACTATCTCCTTTCCTAAATGTAGGACGTTTTGGCGTTTTAGTTTAAACTGCCAAAACACCTTATATTTAGAAACAGAGGGTGTAGTTTAGTGTGCAATATACAATGCACTAGGCTTTTCTTTAACTTATTAATAATGGTTCAAAGAACACAACTGTATAGATTAAATAAAAAATAAAATAATTGATTAGAGATCGCAAGCTAATAGTAGTACCAAATATGTGGTATGGTTTCCCTAAAAAAGAATGTGGTATGGTTAATTTGATTTGTTTTTGAAGTTTTGCATGGTTAATTTGATGAGGAGCTCCAAACTCAAACTGCTGCTGCCGCTTTCCTTGGATGGATCCCACGAGACGGCCCAGTCTCGAGTAGCTGCAGACCACACCTCTCGGCCGCTTCGACGATTCCGGCGACGACGGCTGCATGCTTCGCCACCGTGCTTTGCTCCTTCCCATCCTTACTCACCTCGGCCAAAATCGCTCCAAGAGAGTAAAGAAACGTCTCAACGACGCGCGCGGCAGGCCAGACGACATCCGACTCCCACAGGGTGCGCTCCGCTTCTTCGTCCTTCACCTTCCCGACCTTGAGCGAAAGCACCCTGGTGACATCAAGGCGGCGGATGCTCCACCCCGGCAGGCATCGTAGCCGGTGGATCTTCCGGAGCTGACTGCACACCAGCCTGCATGTGTTCTCCTTGATCTGTTCCACAGCGGCCTCGAGGAGCCCGGCCCGTCGTTGATCGTCCCCGTCCAGCGCCCCCGCGGCCTCCATCCGGAAGTAGGTGTCCATCTCCGGCACGCCTATGGCCCTCCGGACCCCACGGGAGTAGTCCGCGTCCGGCCGGTAAAACTCCCGCACCTCGCCGACGAGCCCTTGCTCCACCATGCAGTTGACGCGGTCGCCGACGTACCGTTCCAGCACCGGCGTGTCGGCGTCCACCCAGAGGAAGCAACATTCGTACCGCCGGCGGAATCCCGGCTCGCCGTCCAGCAGCGCCTCGAGGTAGCTGTTGGACCCGCCGGCGATGATCGGCAGGCGGCCCCTCGCGAGCACCGACTCCACGGCGCGGGTGGCGTCGCGCCGGAAGTCCTCGGCGGCGTAGTCGGCGTCGGGGTGCACCCCGCCGATGAGGTGGTGCGGCACCCCGGCTTGCTCGCGGGCGGTGGCCTTGTTGGTGACCACGGGCAGGCCGTCGTGGACCTGGATCTTGTCCGAGTTGACGACCTCGCCGCCGAACCGCAGCGCGAGGTCGACGGCCAGCTTGGACTTGCCGGTGGCCGTGGCGCCCATCACAATAACCACCTTGGCTTTGCCATTGCCGCTCGCTGCCGCGCTAATGCCACTGCCCGCCATCGCCATGTGCATGCACGAGAAAGAAGTCGTGTCGTCTCGAGAAGATGTTACGATTTCCGACGAGATGGATTGGTGCATGAAACTGGCGGGAGATGGCTCTCTATTTATACTAGTACGAGCCTGCACGTAGATTTTGTTTTTTTGCGGTGTGGTTCTTGGAAGGAAGCAAGGAGACCTTCACTGTCGTGAACCTTAGCTGTGTTAACGCGCATGCCTACGTACTTGTGTGCTTAGTTTTCCCATGGTCAACTTTCAAATAAAAATAAAATTCCGATGGTCTCGTCACTGTGGCTAGTCTGCTCTACTATTTTGCTTCGCGTTCGGTGGATTGGAAAAAGAAGAGTCTCTCTCGGGCTCCATGTCAAGATCACCGGAACCTGACACGTACCTGCATTGCCCTGCCAGTCAGAATACAACTGGCAATGAAGCCACTCGTGCAAATACCACAAACCGGCATCCCGATTCACAAAGTAATCTGATGATTTTTTTTTATCGCAATTCGCAAAACAAAATTTATCTGATTTCTCCTTCTTACTAAATTTCAGTACCAGCTGATGTCTCAATGTTTCACCAGGTCACACCTTTACCTATCTTCGCCATTTTAGGGACTGATGAAGTTTTCAAAAAAGTTTCGGAGGGCGACTGAGAATTAGCCAAAAGTTAATAGTGCTTCCACCTTATGAACACAAATTATATTCGTTCATTCATAGTATTACCGTTCAAAGTCACGAGTTGACCGGCATTGAATTTGATTTATTCAATGTGGGGATGTGTCAACTGCATGTGTATGTGTCTGTTTCCCGATCGAGTCGGTGAGTCTGAACGTGCGAACTTACTGAGCTGCTCCTTCCGGGGAAACTTGATCGATTCTCGCGGAGAAAGGAGGAAAGTTACAACAGTAATTTGAGGCAGGGTGAAGATGAGACCGAGCACCGTCACGGAGTTAGACCGCGCTCGCTTGAGAAAGATTGACCCACCGTCTAGAAACTGTTTCGTGGGAACTGGAATGGCACGGATCTGTCTGCTAGAGCTTGTTCCAAGTGGAAGGAACTCAAGGTACGAAAGCCCCCTGACTCCATGCATGCTTGAATCTTTCTCGCTGCCCTTTACCCTCGACTCTTTCTTGTCGTGAATTATATTGACAGTAGGTAAACTAAAGTTATTTCGCAGAAAGAGGTAAGCTAAAGTTACTCACGAATAGGTGGCTGGCCAACTTCTTGTGGTGCCACTGGACTTCTCGCACATACTACCTACCGAAGACCAACAATTGGAGGAGTTAACAACCACGAACAATCCTGGTAAAAACAAACAGTAAACTGTGAAAGCTGTTCTTGTAGTATACTTCCTGTATTTCAAAGTATCTAAAAGGCGTTCGTCCTATTTTATGTATAAAGCAAACCGCCACGACCATAACAAGGTTGCATCAAAATAACAATTCAACGTACACCACATGAAGTACACACACATACGGAGAAGTACAAAAGAAGGTCTGCTGAGGGCACCAGCTTAACAAGCCCTGAAAAAACAAATAAAAGGGGCACAAGCCTCGATGAGCAGCGGGAGGCTAGGTCAGGTCCTCGGTGTGCATCATGTGTCTCAATGCGACTGTAATATCAGTTACCTTGTATCGTGAGTCTAATACATCGATTGCTTGTTCTGTAGGCGGATCACCATAGGATTGTGAAACTTCTCCACGCGGGGTTACATTCCACTCTATGGTCCTGCTTCGATGTTGCCACGGTGTGGTCGTCTCCATAATTAAGGTCGTTAAACTGCAACCATACATTATGCTCAGTGGTTCACAGTTATCTCATATTGTCTTCGTTCCTTGTAGATATCTCCACCTACCACCTGAAGGTCACGGATTTTCTAAACTATATGTGTTATTTGCGTAGGCCTTTAGATCATGTTGCCTGGCCCTTAAATTCGACAACACACATTGTGCTCACCACATAAGAACAACTTACTAAAAAATTATAAAACTATAAACATGAATGACGACATATAGGATGGGCAGAAATGAATCTTACATTCACATGCATCTCTCACACCTAGGAAGAATTACTCACAAAGAGAAATAATCAATCATCTCAGAGAATAATCCAACGAAAATCATATCGATATTACCATAAAGATCCACACTAAGATGAATGATTAAACAAGTCTCAATCTCGAGACGAGTGTGAATAGAGTTGTACACCCTGATCTTACAACTTGAAATTCTTCTTACAATCATGATGATGAGATGAAATGAAATGAAGATGGGAAAACAAGATGAAAAAGATCTCTGATGGTTCTTCTTCTCCCTCTGTTCTAGATGGAGTGGCCACGACTACATCTCTCTGATGTTGAATGCTCCTTTATGAAGTTTGTTCCTGCAGATGAGGGGAGGCCTCTAGTGCATGGTGCGCTCGTACCAGTGGCAGTCGTGTGCTCTGTTGCTGCTAGGGCATAATCTTCCAACCTGGAAGTTGCTTCAAATGATTTGGTTTCGTATACTCTTTATTGGTTTCCTTCCATACATGTATTTTCCTGCCAAACAGCGAAAAACAAATTTTCTTCTCTCTCAAAGGATTAGCATTAGAAATAAACAAGAAATAATGAAAAAACTATGAAAACCAAGTAAAAACTCCTCATGGAAAAGTGATAAATTATCGAGCCATTATTAAGCCCCGAAGGTTCCTTGCGTGTGGTTTGCTCCGGAAAAGATTGTAAAGGTCTGGTCATCGCCTTGAAGACCAACCACGAGTGATTAAAAGTTCATTGTTGGGGCAACTCAAAAAGAGACTATGATGGGCCACTTCGTGGGATTTGGGAGCTTTGGCTTTCGCATAACTCCAATGGAGATTAGCACCGCCTCAAGAGTGTGAACTTTGGGATACATACGCGTCTCTGACTTGTGTGATTAATCTATTTCCATATTTTTATTCATGTGTTTGCTTGCTTGTTAGTTTGTTGCTCCTGCTTATGTAGTGCATTAGCATGCTTTCCATAAAGGTTGTTATCACAGTAGATTGCATTTCTAGAGACCTTACTTGATCTACAACACCCCTAAAATTGGAAGTTAAGATATAACTTTGTAGTCTCATATTTATCTCTCACCTCTAGTTGACCTCTCGACCCTTTCATGTTCTCTTCATATTTTGTCTCTTCTCCGAATATTGAAAATAGTCAAAGATAAATACCGTGATGCATATATAATTAGGAGATAAATATTCCAATGTGATAATGATTCAAATATAAATATTATAATCCAAACATAAAATGTTGAAATCAAATAGTTCAAATTTAAATTCAATTTATTCGGAAGCATGCTCTCATTGTTCACATGAAATGCCCCACTATATCATTCTGAAGTTGTGTATGAGTTCCTCGACTACGAATTTGCTGATGCATCTGAAGAAATTTCTCAAACGCCACCGCATGCTGCTGTGGGAGCTAGGCATGTTCACCCATCTGCTCAAATTCAGAACATGGCAAACTGTCTCACCCTTATCCTCCAAAATCGTGTTGTGCATGATAACACAAGTTGTTATCACCTATGTTTCTAGATCCCATTGTTTAGGAGCTCCACAAAAAACTACAAAACGGGTTTGAAACTATTCAAATGCTCTCTCCCACATCCTTTCAAGCGTATTCTTGGCTTGTAGCAATTGAGATATTTTTATCTAGTGGATTGGAAATGGTATTGACGAATTCATGAACTCGGCTTAGAAGTACTCCTCACTCTAATTCATCGTGTTTGTTACGGAATAAGTGTTGGGGAACATAGCATGCAATTTCAAAAAAAATTCTACGCTCACGCAAGATCTATCTAGGAGATGCATAGCAACGACAGGGGGAGAGTGTGTCCATGTACCCTCATAGACCGAAAGCGTAAGCATTTGACAACGCGGTTGATGTAGTCGAACTTCTTCTCGTTCCGACCGATCAAGCATCGAACGTACGACACCTCCGAGTTCTGCACACGTTCATCTCGATGACGTCCCTCGAACTCTTGATCCAGCAAAGTGTCGAGGGAGAGTTTCGTCAGCACGACGGCGTGGTGACGGTGATAGTGATGTGATCCGTGCAGGGCTTCGTCTAAGCACTACGACAATATGACCGGAGAGTAAACTGTGGAGGGGGCACCACACATGCCTAAGAGAATAATTGATGTGCTTTGGGGTGCCCCCCTGCCCCCTTATATAAAGGAGGAGAAGGGAGGATGCCGGCCCTAGGGGCGTGCCAAGTGGGGGGAAACCCACTAGGACTCCTAGTCCTAGTCGGTTCCCCCCTTCCTTCTCATGGAGGGAAAGGGGGAAGGAGAGGGAGAGGGGGAAGGAAAGGGGGGCCGCGCCCCCTCCCCTTGTCCAATTTGGACTGCCCATGGGGGCGCCACCCCTAGTGGGCTGCCCTCTCTCTCCCCTATGGCCCATAGTGGCCCATTACTTTCCCCGGGGGGTCCCGGTAACCCCTCAGTACTCCGATAAATATCCGAAACGCTCCAAAACCGTTCTGGTGTCCGAATACTATCGTCCAATATATCAATCTTTACCTCTCGACTATTTCGAGACTCCTCGTCATGTCCGTGATCTCATACGGGACTCCAAACAATCTTCGGTCACCAAAACACATAACTCATGTTGGAAATATGCCCTAGAGGCAATAATAAAATATCTATTATTATATTTCCTTGTTCATGATAATTGTCTATTGTTCATGCTATAATTGTATTAACCGAAAACCGTAATACATGTGTGAATACATAGACCACAACATGTCCCTAGTGAGCCTCTAGTTGACTAGCTCATTGATCAATAGATGGTTGTGGTTTCCTGACCATGGACATTGGAAGTCGTTGATAACGGGATCACATCATTAGGAGAATGATGTGATGGACAAGACCCAATCCTAAGTATAGCACAAGATCATGTAGTTTGTTTGCTAGAGCATTTCTAATGTCAAGTATCATTTCCTTAGACCATGAGATTGTGCAACTCCCTAATGCCGTAGGAATGCTTTGGGTGTATCAAACGTCACAACGTAACTGGGTGACCATAAAGGTGCACTACAGGTATCTCTAGAAGTGTCTATTGGGTTGGCATGAATCGAGACTGGGATTTGTCACTCCGTATGACGGAGAGTTATCTATGGGCCCACTCAGTAATGCATCATCATAATGAGCTCAATGTGACTAAGGAGTTAGCCATGGGATCATGCGTTACGGAACGAGTAAAGAGACTTGCCAGTAACGACATTGAACGAGGTATGGGGATACCGACGATCAAATCTCGGGCAAGTAACATACCGATGGACAAAGAGAATTGTATACGGGGTTGATTGAATCCCTGACATCGTGGTTCATCCGATGAGATCATCGTGGAACATGTGGGAGCCAATATGAGGATAAGTTGAGGGAGAACTCCGACAGCACGTCCCCGGGCTGTATGCGTGTTGAACGCGGAGGCGCCGTCCGTTCGGCGCTAGATCGGATCTTCGGCGATTTGAATCGCCGCGAGTACGACTCCATCAACCGCGTTCCTTGCAATGCTTCCGCTTAGCGATCTTCAAGGGTATGAAGATGCACTCCCTCTCTCTCGTTGCTAGCATCTCCTATATTGATCTTGGTGACACGTAGAAAAAATTCTGAATTATTACTACGTTACCCAACAGTGGCATCATGAGCTAGTTCTGTGCGTAGATCCTATGCACGAGTAGAACGCAAGTAGTTGTGGGCGATGATTTGGTCAATTTTCTTGCCGTTACTAGTCCTATCTTGACTCGGCGGAATTGTGGGATGAAGCAGCCCGGACCAACTTTATAAGTACGCTTACGTGAGACTAGTTCCAGTGCCTGACATGCACTTATTGCATAAGGTGGATAGCGGGTGTCTGTCTCTCCCACTTTAGTCGGATCGGATCCAATGAAGAGGGTCCTTATGAAGGGTAAATAGCAATTGGCATATAAGCGTTGTGGCTTTTGCGTAGGTAAGAAACGTTCTTGCTAGAAACCCATAGCAGCCACGTAAAACTTGCAACAACAATTAGAGGATGTCTAACTTGTTTTTGCAAGGTATGCTATGTGATGTGATATGGACAAAAGGATGTGATGAATTATATATGTGATGTATGAGATTGATCATGTTCTTGTAATAGGATTCACGACTTGCATGTCGATGAGTATGACAACCAGCAGGAGCCATAGGAGTTGTCTTAATTTATTGTATGACCTACGAGTCAATATAAACGCCATGTAATTACTTTACTTTATTGCTAACCGTTAGCCATAGTAGTAGAAGTAATAGTTGGCGAGACAACTTTATGAAGACACGATGATGGAGATCATGGTGTCATGCCGGTGACGATGGTGATCATGCCGCGCCTCGAAGATGGAGATCAAAGGAGCAAGACGATATTGGCCATATCATGTCACTTTATGATTTTCATGTGATGTTTATCATGTTTACATCTTATTTGCTTAGAACAACGGTAGCATAAATAAGATAATCCCTCACTAAAATTTCAAGAAACGTGTTCCCCCTAAGTGTGCACCGTTGCGAAGGTTCGTTGTTTCGAAGCACCACATGATGATCAGCTGTGATAGAGTCTAACGTTTGCATACAACAGGTGTAAGCCAGATTTACACATGTGAAACACTTAGGTTGACTTGACGAGCCTAGCATGTACAGACATGGCCTCGGAACATGGGAGACCAAAAGGTCGAACATGATTCGTATAGTAGATGCGATCAACACGGAGATGTTCACCATTGATGACTAGTCCGTCTCATGTGATGATCGGACACGGCCTACTCGATTTGGATCATGTATCACTTAGATGACCAGAGGGATGCCTATCTGAGTGGGAGTTCATTAAATAATTCGATTAAATGAACTTAATTATCATGAACTTAGTCTAAAATTTTCTTTACAATCTATCTTGTAGACCCAATGGCACACGCTAATATTGCCCTCAACTTCAACGCGTTCCTAGAGAAAACCAAGCTGAAAGATGATGGAAGCAACTATACGGACTGGGTGCGTAACTTGAGGATCATCCTCATAGCTTCCAAGAAAGCATATGTCCTTGAAGCACCGCTAGGTGATGCACCCATTTTTCTAGCAACTCAAGACGTTATGAACGCTTGGCAGTCGCGTAGTGATGATTACTCCCTGGTTCAGTGCGCCATGCTTTACAGCTTAGAACCGGGGCTCCAAAAGAGTTTTGAGCAACACGGAGCATATGAGATGTTCCAAGAGCTGAGAATGGTTTTCCAAGCTCATGCCCGGGTTGAGAGATATAAGGACTCTGACAAGTTCTTCAGTTCTAAGATGGAGGAAAAAAGTTCTGTCAGCGAGCATATACTCAAAATGTTTGGGTTGCACAACCGCTTGTATTAGATGGGAGTTAATCTTCCAAGTGACTCGGTCATTGACAAAATCCTCCAGTCGCTTAAACCTAGCTACAAGAGCTTTGTGATGAACTTCAATATGCAAGGGATGGAGAAGACCATTCCCGAGTTATATTCGATGCTGAAATCAGCGGAGGTGGAGATAAAAAAGGAACATCAAGTGTTGATGGTGAATAAGACCATTAGTTTCAAGAAAGGCAAGGGTAAGAAGAACTTCAAGAAGGAAGGCAAGGGAGTTGCCGCGCCTGGTAAGTCAGTTGCCAGGAAGAAGCCAAAGAATGGACCCAAGCCTGAGACTGAGTGCTTTTATTGCAAGGGAAATGGTCACTGGAAGCGGAACTGCCCCAAGTACTTAGCAGATAAGAAGGCCGACAACAGCAAAGGTATATATGATATACATGTTATTGATGTGTACCTTACCAGCGCTCGTAGTAGCTCCTGGGTATTTGATACCGGTGTGGTTGCTCACATTTGTAACTCAAAACATGAGCTGCGGAATAAGCGGAGACTGGCGAAGGACGAGGTGACGATGCGCGTCGGGAATGGTTCCAAGGTCCACGTGATTGCTGTCGGCACGCTACCTCTACGTCTACCTTCGGGATTAGTTTTAAACCACAATAATTGTTATTTAGTACCATCTTTGAGCATGAACATTGTATCTGGATCTCGTTTGATGCGAGATGGCTACTCATTTAAATCCGAGAATAATGGTTGTTATATTTATATGAGAGATATGTTTTATGGTCATGCCCTGCTGGTCCATGGTTTATTTTTATTGAATCTCGAACATGATGTTACACATATTCATAGTGTGAATGCCAAAAGATGTAAGGTTGATAATGATAGTCCCACATGCTTGTGCCACTGGTGCCTTGGTCATATTGGTGTCAAACGCATGAAGAAACTCCATGCAGATGGACTTTTGGACTCTCTTGATTATGAATCATTTGACACATGTGAACCAGGCCTCCTGGGCAAGATGACCAAGACTCCGTTCTCCGGAACAATGGAGCGAGCAACCAAGTTGTTGGAAATAATACATACTGATGTATGCCGACCAGTGAGCGTTGAGGATCGCGGTGGCTATCGTTATGTTCTCAACCTCACTGATGACTTAGGTAGATATGGGTATGTCTACTTAATGGAACACAAGTCTGAGACCTTTGAAATTTTTTTGGAGTTACATAAGTATGGAAAGTTACCAGATTACTATAGATTGTTCTGTTTGTGACAGATTCTGTTTTCTATGTGTTGTTTGCTTATTTTGATGAATCTATGAGTAGTGTCGGAGGGTATGAACCATAGAGAAGTTGGAATACAATAGATATTACACTAATATAAATTTAGAATGAGTTCACAACAGTACCTAAGTGGTGATTTATTTTCTTATACTAACGGAGCTTACGAGTTTTCTGTTAAGTTTTGTGTTGTGAAGTTTTCAAGTTTCGGGTGAAGATTCGATGGACTATGGAATAAGGAGTGGCAAGAGCCTATGCTTGGGGATGCACAAGGCACCCCAAGGTAATATTCAAGGACAACCAAGATCCTAAGCTTGGGGATGCCCCAGATGACATCCCCTCTTTCGTCTTCATTCATTTGTAACTTTACTTGGAGCTATATTTTTATTCACCACATGATATGTGTTTTGCTTGGAGCGTCATTTTATTTTATTTAGTTTTGCTTGCTGTTTGAGTAATATCCCAATATCTTAAATTCTTAAATGTTAGAGCGTCTTCACAAAGTTGCACAGTTATTCGACTACTCATTGATATTCACTTATATCTTTTGGAGTAGTTTGTCGTTTGGTCTAGTGCTTCACTTATATCTTTTAGAGAACGACGGTGGTTTTATTTTGAAGAAATAGATGAACTCTCATGCTTCAATTATATTATTTTGAGAGTCTTAAACAGCATGGTAATTTGCTTGGGTTTATAAAACTAGTCCTAATATGATGGGTATCCAAGAGGGATATAATAAAAACTTTCATAATAAGTGCATTGAATACTATGAGAAGTTTGATTCCTTATTATTGTTTTGAGATATGAGGATGGTGATATTAGAGTCATGCTAGTTGAGTAGTTGTGAATTTGAGAGTTACTTGTGTTAAAGTTTGTGATTCCCGTAGCATGCACGTATGGTGAACCGTTATGTGATGAAGTTGGAGCATGATTTATTTTTTGACTGTCTTCCTTATGAGTGGCGGTCGGGGACGAGCGATGGTCTTTTCCTACCAATCTATCCCCCTAGGAGCATGCGCATAGTACTTTGTTTCGATAACTAATAGATTTTTGCAATAAGTATGTGAGTTCTTTATGACTAATGTTAAGTCCATGGATTATACACACTCTCACCCTTCCACCATTGCTAGCCTCTCTTGTGCCACGCAACTTTCACCGGTACCATACACCCACTATATACCTTACTCAAAACAGCTACCATACCTACCTATTATGGCATTTCCATAGCCATTCCGAGATATATTGCGATGCAACTTTCCACCGTTCCGTTTATTATGACACGCTTCATCATTGTCATATTGCTTTGCATGATCATGTAGTTGACATCGTATTTGTGACAAAGCCACCTTCATAATTCTTTCATACATGTCACTCTTGATTCATTGCACATCCCAGTACATCGCTCGAGGCATTCATATAGAGTCATATTTTGTTCTAAGTATCGAGTTGTAATTCTTGAGTTGTAAGTAAATAGAAGTGTGATGGTCATCATTATTAGAGCATTGTCCCATGTGAGGAAAGGATGATGGCGAATATGATTCCCCCACAAGTCGGGATGAGACTCCGGACAAAAAATAAAAAAATGAGAAAAAAGAGGCCATAAAAAAAGAGAAGGCCAAAAAAACAAAAACAAAATATGAGAGAAAAAGAGAGAAGGGACAATGCTTCTATCCTTTTTCCACACTTGTGTTTCAAAGTAGCACCATGATCTTCATGATAGAGAGCCTCTTATTTTGTCACTTTCATATAGTAGTGGGAATTTTCATTATAGAACTTGGCTTGTATATTCCAACGATGGGCATCCTCAAAATGCCCTAGGTCTTCGTGAGCAAGCAAGTTGGATGCACACCCACTTAGTTTCTTTTGTTGAGCTTTCATACATTTATAGCTCTAGTGCATCTGTTGCATGGCAATCCCTACTCACTCACATTGATATCTATTGATGGGCATCTCCATAGCCCATTAATACGCCTAGTTGATGTGAGACCATCTTCCTCCTTTTTGTCTTCTCCACAACCACCATTCTATTCCACCTATAGTGATATGTCCATGGCTCACGCTCATGTATTGCGTGAAAGTTGAAAAAGTTTGAGAATAGTAAAGTATGAAACAATTGTTTGGCTTGTCATAGGAGTTGTGCATGATATGAATATTTTGTGTGATGACGATGGAGCATAGCCAGACTATATGATTTTGTAGGGATAAACTTTCTTTGGCCATGTTAATTTGAGAAGACATAATTGCTTTGTTGGTATGCTTGAAAAATTATTGTTTTCATGTCAATATTAAACTTTTGTTTTGAATCTTATGGATCTGAATATTCTTGCCACAATAAATAAGATTAGATTGATAAATATGTTAGGTAGCATTCCACATCAAAAATTCTGTTTTTATCATTTACCTACTCGGGGACGAGTAGGAATTAAGCTTGGGGATGTTGATACGTCTCCAACGTATCTATACTTTTTTATGTATTCATGCCATGTTTATAATATTTTTACATGCTTTTCGTATGATTTGGTTAGAACTAACCCGGACTGATGCTATTTTCAGTAGAACTACCGTGGTGTTGTTTTTTGTGCAAAAATAAAAGTTTTCGGAATGTGCTGAAAATCAACGGAGATTTTTTCTGGAAAATATAAAAAATACTAGAACGAAGAGTTACCGGAGGGGAGTCTCGTGGGCCCCACGAGGGTGGAAGGCGCGCCCCTGTGCCTCGTGGACTCTTCATGGGGCCCCTGACTTGTTGATGATGCCAACCTCTCCTATAAATCCCCAAACCTCTAGAAAATAACCTAGATCGGGAGTTCCGCCGCCGCAAGCCTCTGTAGCCACCAAAAACCAATCGGGACCCTGTTCCGGCACCCTGCCGGAGGGGGGATCCATCACCGGTGGCCATCTTCATCATCCCGGTGCTCTCCATGACGAGGAGGGAGTAGTTCACCCTTGGGGCTAAGGGTATGTACCAGTAGCTATGTGTTTGATCTCTCTCTCTCTCTCATGTTCTTGATATGGCACGATCTTGATGTATCGCGAGCTTTTCTATTATAGTTGGATCTTATGATGTTTCTCCCCCTCTACTCTCTTGTAATGGATTGAGTTTTCCCTTTGAAGTTATCTTATCGGATTGAGTCTTTAAGGATTTGAGAACACTTGATGTATGTCTTGCATGTGCTTATCTGTGGTGACAATGGGATATTCATGTGATCTACATGATGTATGTTTTGGTGATCAACTTGCGGGTTTAGTGACCTTGTGAACTTATGCATAGGGGTTGGCACACGTTTTCGTCTTGACTCTCCGGTAGAAACTTTTGGGCACTCTTTGAAGTACTTTGTGTTGGTTTGAATAGATGAATCTGAGATTGCGTGATGCATATCGTATAATCATACCCACAGATATTTGAGGTGACATTCGAGTATCTAGGTGACATTAGGGTTTTGGTTGATTTGTGTCTTAAGGTGTTATTCTAGTACGAACTCTAGGATAGATCAAACGGAAAGAATAGCTTCGTGTTATTTTACTACAGAATCTTGAATAGATCGATTAGAAAGGATAACTTTGAGGTGGTTTCGTACCTTACAATAATCTCTTCATTTGTTCTCCGCTATTAGTGACTTTGGAGTGATTCTTTGTTGCATGTTGAGGGATTTTTATATGATCTAATTATGCTATTATTGTTGAGAGAACTTGCACTAGTGAAAGTATGAACCTTAGGCCTTGTTTCCTAGCATTGCAATACCATTTATGCTCACTTTTACCACTTGTTACCTTGCTGTTTTTACAATTTCAGATTACAAAAACCTATATGTACCATCCATATTGCACTTGTATCACCATATCTTCACCGAACTAGTGCACCTATTCAATTTACCATTGTATTGGGTGTGTTGGGGACACAAGAGACTCTTTGTTATTTGGTTGCAGGGTTGTTTGAGAGAGACCATCTTCATCCTACGCCTCCCACGGATTGATAAACCTTAGGTCATCCACTTGAGGGAAATTTGCTACTGTCCTACAAACTTCTGCACTTGGAGGCCCAACAACGTCTACAAGAAGAAGGTTGTGTAGTAGATATTAGCAGCCGGAAGTTTTTGTCGATCATAAGAATGCTGACAAGGTATGCAAGCTCCAGCGCTCCATCTATGGGCTGGTGCAAGCATCTCGGAGTTGGAACATTCACTTTGATAAAATGATCAAAGCGTTTCGGTTTATACAGACTTATGGAGAAGCCTGTATTTACAAGAAAGTGAGTGGGAGCCCTGTAGCATTTCTCACATTATATGTGGATGACATACTATTGATAGGAAATGATATAGAACTTTTGGAAAGCATAAAGGCCTACTTGAATAAGTGTTTTTCAACGAAGTACCTTGGAGAAGCTGCTTACATATTAGGCATCAACATCTATAGAGATAGATCGAGACGCTTCATTAGTCTTTCACAAAGCACATACCTTGACAAGATATTGAAGAATTTCAATATGGATCCACCCAAGAAGGGGTTTCTTGTCTGTATTGCAAGGTGTGAGATTGAGCGCAGCCAACGCCCGACATTGGCAGAAGAAAGACAAAAGATGAGTGTCATCCCATATGCCTCAGCCATAGGCTCTATTATGTATGCCATGCTGTGTACCAGACCTGATGTGAACCTTGCCATTAGTTTGGTAGGGAGGTACCAAAGTGATCCCGGTATGGAACATTGGATAGCGGTCAAGAATATCCGGATGTACCTGAGAAAGATAAGGATACGTTTCTCGTTTATGGAGGTGCCGAAGAGCTCGTCATAATGGCTTATGTCGTTGCTAGCTTTGACACAGATCCGGATGACTCCAAGTCACAAACCGGATACGTGTATATTTTGAATGGTGGGGCAATCAGCTGGTGTAGTTGCAAGCAAAGCATTTTGGCGGATCTACATGTGAAGCGGAGTACATAGCTGCTTCGGAAGCAACACAGGAAGGAGTCTGGATGAAGGAGTTTATCACCGACCTAGGAGTGATTTCCAATGCGTCGGGCCCGATGACTCTCTTCTGTAACAATAATGGAGCTATTGCCATTGCCAAGGAGCCCATGTTTCACAAGAAGACCAAGCACATCAAGCGCCGCTTCAACTCCATTCGTGAATATATTCAAGATGGAGACATAGATATTTGTAAAGTACATACGGATCTGAATGTCGCAGATCTGTTGACTAAACCTCTTCCACGAGCAAAACATGATCAACATCAGAACTCTATGGGTGTTCGATTCATCACAATGTAACTAGATTATTGACACTAGTGCAAGTGGGAGACTGTTGGAAATATGCCCTAGAGGCAATAATAAAATGGTTATTATTATATTTCCTTGTTCATGATAATTGTCTATTGTTCATGCTATAATTGTATTAACCGGAAACCGTAATACATGTGTGAATACATAGACCACAACATGTCCCTAGTGAGCCTCTAGTTGACTAGCTCGTTGATCAATAGATGGTAGTGGTTTCCTGACCATGGACATTGGGTGCCATTGATAACGGGATCACATCATTAGGAGAATGATGTGATGGACAAGACCCAATCCTAAGCATAACACAAGATCGTATAGTTCATTTGCTAGAGCTTTTCTAATGTCAAGTATCATTTCTTTAGACCATGAGATTGTGCAACTCCCGGATGCCGTAGGAATGCTTTGGGTGTATCAAACGTCACAACATAACTGGGTGACCATAAAGATGCACTACAGGTATCTCCGAAAGTGTCTGTTGGGTTGGCACAAATCGAGACTGGGATTTTTCACTCCGTATGATAGAGAGGTATATCTGGGCCCACCCAGTAATGCATGACCATAATGAGGTCAATGTCACTAAGGAGTTAGCCACATGATCATGCTTTATGGAACGAGTAAAGAGACTTGCCAGTAACGAGATTGAACGAGGTATGGGGATACCGACGATCGAATCTCGGGCAAGTAACATACCGATGGACAAAGGGAATTGTATACGGGATTGATTGAATCCCCGACATCATGGTTCATCCGATGAGATCATCATGGAACATGTGGGAGCCAATATGGGTATCCAGATCCTGCTATTGGTTATTGGCTGGAGAGGCGTCTCGGTCATGTTTGCATGGTTCCCGAACCCGTAGGGTCTACACACTTAAGGTTCAGTCACGCTAGAGTTGTAATGGTAATTGTATGTGGTTACCGAAAGTTGTTCAGAGTCCCGGATGAGATCCCGGACGTCACGAGGAGTTCCGAAATGGTTTGAAGGTGAAGATTTATATATGGGAAGTCTAGTTTCATTCGTCGGCAAGAGTTTCGGGGGTTATCAGTATTGTACTGGGACCACCAAATGGGTTCCGGGGGTCCATCGGGTGGGGCCACCTACCCCGGGGGACCAAATGGGCTGAATATTGGTGGGAACCAGCCCCCTAGTAGGCTAGTGGGCCCCCCAAGGGGCCCAAGGTGCCTAGGATTAAAACCCTTGGGGTGGTCCCCCCACCAACTTGGGGGGGGGGGGGGCAAGCACCCCCTTGGCCGCCGCCCCGCCCCCTCTAGATGCATCTAAGGGGGTCGGCCCCCTCTCCCCTTCACCCGAGAAATAAACAGGGGGTGGGAGGGCAGCCGCACCTCAGCGCTTGGCGCAGCCCTTCCCCCTCCTACACCTCCTCCTCCTCCGTTGAGCTTGGCGAAGCTCTGCCGGAGAACCACGAGCTCCACCACCACGCCGTCGTTCTACCTGAGTTCTCCCTCAACTTCTCCTCTCCCCTTGCTGGATCAAGAAGGAGGAGACTGATACATCTCCAATGTATCTATAATTTATGAAGTATTCATGCTGTTATTTTATCATTCTTGGATGTTTCACAATCATTTTATAGCAACTTTATATCATTTTTTGGGACTAACCTATTGACCAAGTGCCCACTGCCATTTGCTATTTTTTGCTTGTGTTTTACATCGCAGGAATCAATATCAAACGGAGTCCAAACACCGCGAAACTAGCTAGAGATTTTTTATGGACCGGAACACCCAAGATGGGCCAGAGCAACACCTGGGGGTGCCCCGAGGGGGGCACAACCCACCAGGGCGCACCTGGGGGCCCAGGTGGGTTGTGCCCACCTCGGTGGCCTCCCGCACCCCCTCTTTACCCTATAAACTCACAAATATTCCAAAACCCTTCGGGGTTAACCTAGATCAGAAGTTCCGCCGCTGCAAGGCTCTATAGCCACCGAAAACCAATCTAGACCCGTTCTGGCACCGTGCCGGAGGGGGGAATCATCTCTGGTGGCCATCTTCATCATCCCGGCAGCCACCATGATGAGGAGGGAGTAGTCCACCCTCGGGGTTGAGGGTTTGTACCAGTAGCTATGTGTTTACTCTCGTGATCTATATCATGGGCTTTGTTAATGTAGATGGATCATATGATGTTTCTCCCCTCTATACTCATGCTGTGATGAATTGAATCTTTACCCTTTGAAGCTTTGTCTTGTTGGATTGAATATTCAGATATGAGAACACATGATGTATGTTATGGCACTCAACTTGCAGATTCCTGAGGTGAGATTGGGGTAATTTATGCATAGGGGTTGATGCACGTTTTCATTATCTTTTCTCCAATAGAAACTTTGGGGTCTCTTTGTAGTTCTTTGTGTGGATTGAATATTATGGTCATGAATTTGTTTGATGCATATCGTAGAATTAACTCACGGATACTCGTGGTGACTTTGGAGTATCTAGGTGACATTAGAGTTGGTTGATGTGTGTCATATGGTACTTTAGTACGAACTCTTGATTAGATCAATCGGAAAGAATAGCTTGCGTTATTTTAGTACGAACTCTAGGATAGATTGATCGGAAAGAATAGCTTTGAGGTAGTTTCTTACCCTACAAACAATTTCTATCTTTTGTTCTCCGCTAATAGGAACTCGGGGGTGATACTTTATTGCACTTTGAGGGATAATCATATGATCCAACTATGTTAGCATTGTTGAGAGGTTGCACTAGCGAAAGTATGGACCCTAGGCCTTGTTTTCAAGCATTGCAATGCCGTTTTGTGCCCGTTTACTATTTGCTACCTTGCTGTTTTTATTTATTCAGATTATAAAATATATTTCTACCATCAATATTACACTTTTATCACCATCTCTTCGTCGAACTAGTGCACCTATACAATCTTCCATTTTATTGGGTGTGTTGGGGACACAAGAGATTTCTTGTATTTAGTTGCAGGGTCGTTTGAGAGAGACCAGCTTCATCCTACACCTCTCACGGATTGATAAACCTTAGGTCATCCACTTGAGGGAAAATTGCTATTGTCCTACAAAACTCTGCGCTTGGAGTCCCAACACGTGTCTACAAGAATAAAGTTGCGTAGTAGACATCAAGCTCTTTTCTGGCACCGTTGCCGGGGAGGTGAGTGCATGAAGGTATATCTTTAGGTCTTGCAATCGAATATTTTAGTTTCTTGTTTTATCACTAGTTTGGTTTATAAAAGAAAACTACATAAAAATGGAATTTAGGTTGCATCATATTATTGATCATTGAGGGAGTCCTGGATTAGGGGGTGTCCGGATAGCCGGACTATACCTTCAGCCGGACTCCTGGACTATGAAGATACAAGATTGAAGACTGCGTCCCGTGTCCGAAAGGGACTTTCCTTGGCGTGGAAGGCAAGCTTGGCGATACGGATATGTAGATCTCCTACCATTGTAACCGACTCTGTGTAACCCTAACCCTCTCCGGTGTCTATATAAACCGGAGGGTTTTAGTCCGTAGGACAACACATAACAATCATACCATAGGCTAGCTTCTAGGGTTTAGCCTCCTTGATCTCGTGGTAGATCTACTCTTGTACTACCCATATCATCAATAGCAGGACGTAGGGTTTTACCTCCATCGAGAGGGCCCAAACCTGGGTAAAACATCGTGTCCCTTGTCTCCTGTTACCATCCGCCTAGACACACAGTTCGGGACCCCCTACCGAGATCCGCCGGTTTTGACACCGACATTGGTGCTTTCATTGAGAGTTCCTCTGTGTCGTCGCTTTTAGGCCCGATGGCTCCTCCGATCATCAATAGCGATGCAGTCCAGGGTGAGAATTTTCTCCCCAGACAGATCTTCGTCTTCGGCGGCTTCGCACTGTGGGCCAATTCGCTTTGCCATCTAGAGCAGATCGAAAGCTACGCCCCTGGCCATCAGGTTAGATTTGGAAGTTTAAACTACACGGCCGATGTCCGCGGGGACTTGAGCTTCGACGGATTCGAGCCACGGCCGAGCGCGCCGCACTGTCACGATGGGCATGATCTAGCTCTGCCGCCGAACAGTGCCCTGGAGGCCGCACACGCATCGGTTCCGACCCTTGATTCGGAACCAACTGCGCCAATCGAGGACGAGTGGTTGGACGCCGCCTCGGGGGCTGCGATCCCAACGGCGATCGAGCTGAACACCAGCCCCGCACTCCGCAAGGCCCGTGACTCCATGGGGCCGGACTCCTCTCCGGACTCCGAGCCCTCCGCGCCCCTGCCAATCGAATCCGATTGGGCGCCGATCATGGAGTTTACCGCCGCGGACATCTTTCAGCACTCGCCCTTTAGCGATATTCTAAAGTCATTAAAGTCTCTCTCTTTATCAGGAGAGCCCTGGCCGAACTGCGGTCAGCAAGGTTGGGATACGAACGACAAAGAGATTTAAAGCCCACCCACCACCCACTTTGTAGCCACGGTCGATGATTTGACCGACATGCTCGACTTCGACTCCGAAGACATCGACGGTATGGACGCCGATGTAGGAGACAATCAAGAATCAGCACTATAGGGCACTAGAAAGCCACCTCGTCGTATGACATATACATGGTGGATACCCTAAAAGAAGGAGATGGCCATGGAACAGCGGGGGATGACCCCTCCAAGAAACAGCCTAAGCGCGGGCGTCAGCGGCGCCGCTCTAAATCCCGCCGGGGCAAAAACGGTGATTCCGGCACAGGAGATAATAATACTCCGGATAGCACCGAAGAACACCCCCTCCAACAAGATTCAGCACAGGAGGATGGAGAAGCCAGCCCTCACGAGACAGCGGCAGACAGAGAGGTCGAGGATGATAATTATATGCCACCCTCCGAAGACGAGGCAAGCCTCGACGACAACGAATTCGTCGTGCCAGAGGATCCCGTTGAACAAGAGCGTTTCAAATGCAGGCTTATGGCCATGGCAAGCAGCCTCAAGAAAAAACAGCAATAGCTTAGAGCTGATCAAGATTTGCTGGCCGGCAGATGGACTGAAGTCCTTGCAACTGAAGAGTATGAACTCGAACGCCCCTCCAAGAGCTACCCAAAGCGCAGGCTGCTACCCCAATTAGAGGAGGAAGCACCTAAACCTACATCGCCAGCGCATGATACGGCCGATCGGCCACCTCGCGGCCGCGACAGAGAGGCCTCTCGGCCTCCACTCAAGCCGCACCCCAGCGCCTCTCAAAACATTCTAAGGCATGGAAAAACGCGCCAGACCTGCGAGACATATTGGAGGACAAGGCAAAGCAAACAAGATCGATCTACGGATCGCGCGGGCACCCCACGTAACGTGATGGTGATCGTCACTCCGGATATAATAAATCCGGCCGGGCCGAACACAATAGACAAAGCTCGTTTGAGCTGCGTCGTGATATAGCCCAATACAGAGGCGTCGCACACCCCCTATGCTTCACAGATGAAGTAATGGATCATCAAATCCCTGAGGGTTTCAAACCCGTGAACATCGAATCATACGATGGCACAACAGATCCCGCGGTATGGATCAAGGGTTATCTCCTTCATATCCACATGGCCCGTGGCGACGATCTACACGCCATTAAATACCTCCCACTCAAACTTAAGGGACCAGCTCGGCATTGGCTTAACAGCTTGCCAGCAGAATCAATCGGTTGTTGGAAGGACCTGGAAGCCGCATTCCTTGACAATTTCCAGGGCACCTATGTGCGACCACCAGACGCCGATGACCTAAGCCACATAATTCAGTAGCCAGAGGAATCGGCCAGGCAATTCTGGACACGGTTCCTAACAAAGAAAAACCAAATAGTCGACTATCCGGATGCTGAGGCCCTAGCAGCCTTCAAGCATAATATCCGTGATGAGTGGCTTGCCCGGCACCTTGGACAGGAAAAGCCGAAATCCAAGGCAGCACTCACGACGCTCATGACCCGCTTTTGCGCAGGAGAAGACAGCTGGCTAGCTCGTAGCAATAACTTGACCAAGAACCTTGGTAATTCGGACACCAAGGACAACAGTGGCAGGTCGCGTCGGAACAAGCAAAAGCGCCGCGTTAACTGCGACAGCAACGAGGATACGGCAGTCAATGCCGGATTCAGAGGCTACAAATCCGGTCAGCGGAAAAAACCATTCAAAAGAAATACTCAGGGCCCGTCCAGTTTGGACCGAATACTCGACCGCTTGTGCCAGATACATGGCACCCCCGAAAAGCCAGCCAATCACACCAACAGGGATTGTTGGGTGTTCAAGCAGGCAGGCAAGTTAAATGCCGAAAATAGAGACAAGGGGCTGCGTAGCGATGACGAGGAGGAGCCCCGGCCGCTGAACAACAGTGGATAGAAGGGTTTTCCCTCACAAGTGCGGACGGTGAACATGATATACGCAACCAACATCCCCAAGAGGGAGCGGAAGCGTGCGTTAAGGGACGTATATGCGATGGAGCCAATCGCCCCAAAGTTCAACCCATGGTCCTCCTGCCCGATCACCTTCGATCGAAGGGACCACCCCACTAGCATCCGTCATGGCGCATTCGCCGCATTGGTTCTAGACCCAGTTATTGACGAATTTCTTCTCACAAGAGTCCTTACGGACGGCGGAAGCAGCCTGAACCTGCTTTACCAGGATACAGTGTGGAAATGGGCATAGATCCCTCGAGGATTAAGCCCACCCAAACGACCTTTAAAGGCATCATACTAGGTGTAGAGGCCAACTGTACAGGCTCAGTCACACTTGAAGTGGTCTTCAGATCTCCGGATAATTTCCGAAGCGAGGAGTTAATCTTCGACATAGTCCCGTTCTGCAGTGGCTATCATGCACTGCTCGGGCGAACCGCATTTGCAAAGTTCAATGCGGTGCCGCACTATGCATACCTTAAGCTCAAGATGCCAGGCCCTCGAGGAGTAATCACGGTCAATGGAAACACCGAACGCTCCCTCCTAACTGAGGAGCACACGGCAGCCCTCGCAGCAGAAGTACAAAGCAGCCTCTCGAGGCAGCTCTCCAGTCCGGCCGTTAAACGTCGGGACACTGTCAAGCGCGCCCGGAGTAACCTACAACAAGACCGCCTGGCACGTTCCGAGTAGGCGTAGCAACGCGGCCCCAACCCCAGCCCTCGCGAAATAGCGAAACCGGTGCTTCGCGTACATAACTACACTCTCGAAATACCATGGGCACAGGGGGAGGGGCACCATCACGGCACGCCCAAAACATGGCTTAAACCACACTAGGGGCTGCTGATTTCTTTATTTTCTCTTACTTTCAGGACTCCATACTTCGGAAGACCTGTTCGGCAATCCAACTGCCGCACAAACGATGCAAGAACCAGGGAAGCAGAAAAGCTACGCCGCATTATAGAACTCCTAGGTGGTCTCTATCACGAGCAGTATACCTGTTTTGCATACTATTCCGCAGCCTGCCCCTGGAAAGGACATGTTAAATAGTCCCGCTTTTGCTTATCGCACTATTTGTATCGTTCTGCTTCGATCGCAGCCTTTCTATAAACAATGCATAGCTTTTGTCTACTTTTGCATTACTGTTTTTTACACATATATGTTCACTAACGACATGTTGCACCCGTACACTTTGGTACGGTCAATACACCAGGGGCTTCGGTACCCCCCCCCCCAATATGGTGTGAGAAGTCCGAACACTTCAACAAGTACGGCACCCCGAACTTATAGCATTATATGCATCGGCTCCGAATCATGTCTTGGGTCAATAGTTGGGTTTGCCCGGCTCCTATGTTTTGGTGCCTTACGTTCTGCTATATCGGCTAAGGTAGCACTAGGAGAACTACTGCGATTGTGCCCCGGTTGAGCTGGGCTGAGCACCTGAGTAGAGAAAGCTAAAACTGACTGTCACGATGAAGCGAGAGCTGGTCGCTGTTCAAGAGGTTCTTCGAGTCCCTAAAGACTTATGCCGCTTAGAGCGAGGAGTCGGCTTTGTCCGGCCAAGGTGTGGATAGCGCCCCGAACTCGGTCTTCCGAATTCTAGGGGCTTCGCCAAAATTTAAAATTATAGAATTCTATGGCTAAGTGAGAGTGTTCAAGCATTATAGTCTGATTGCCTCGTTCGTTGTGCTGAGCGCCTCCCTCGAAGGACCCAAACATGGGAAAAAGAGCGCTCAGGTTTATCCCGAACACCCCAGCACTAGTGGCATGGGGGCAGAAGCCGACGACTCGCCATCTCTCAAATTTGATAAACGTCCGCACAGAAGGTAATATTTTAAATTCAAAAAGCATTGCTTAGCGCATATGAACAAGTTTTCAGCACACAGGACAAAACGAGCGATTTTACTCAAAAATTACATCCCTGGAACATTCATCCGCCATTAGGCGAGCACCCTTCAGAACGTCCTTATAATAATTCTCGGGCTTGCGATGCTCTTTCCCCGGCGGTGGCCCGTCCTTCACAAGCTTCTCAGCATCCAACTTGCCCCAGTGCACATTAGCGCGGGCAAGGGCCCTACGGGCACCTTCGATGCAGACGGAGCGCTTGATGACCTCGAGCCTTGGACAGGCCTCCACCAGCCGCCGCACCAGCCCGAAGTAGCTCCCAGGCAGAGCCTCTCCAAGCCACAGCCGAACTATGAGGCCCTTCATGGCCTATTCGGCTACCTTGTGGAGCTCGACCAACTGCTTCAGCTGGTCGCTCAGGGGCACAGGGAGTTCGGCCTCAGCATACTGAGACCAGAACACCTTCTCCGTCGAGCTGCCCTCTTCGGCTCGGTACAATGCGGCGGCATCATACACACTACGGGGAAGATCTGCGAATGCTCCTGGAGAGCTCCGGATTCGGGTAAGTAACAAGAAGCTCACTTTTACATGTTTGCTTTGCATAAAAATGCCTTACCCGCCGCTATCTTTTTCACCGCATCCAACTCCTGGAGGGCCTTTTGGGATTCAGCCTTGGCAGACTTGGCATTTTCAATAGCTGCCGCGAGCTCGGACGCTCGCGTCTTTGAGTCAAGCTCCAAACTCTCATGTTTTTTTATGAGAGCCTGGAGCTCTTGCCACACCTCGCCAACCTGGGCTTCATACCTCTCCCGCTCAAAGCGCTCCGTGGCCGCTCTCTTCTCGGCCTCGGCCAGCGCTTGCTTGAGGGTCGCCACCTCAGTTGTGGCCCCTACAATAGCCACGTCAATCCTGTCATCTTTTTGCAATTGCACTTTTATATATTTTTGTTTTTTTATTAGGTATCTCTTACCTTGTTTCTCCTCGAGCTGCCGCTTGGCAAGGCCGAGATCTTGCTCGGACCGATCGAGGCCCTGCTTCAGTGTGCCCACCTCCACAGTCAGTGCGGCGGTCGCTAGCAGTGAAGCCTGCATACGCATATTGACTCAATTTTTTTAGACTCCTGCGAATTTTATTAGATCCTCTATTTGGCTTTTCTTTCCGAACGCCAAACAGAGCATCAGGGGCTATTGTCTATGCGGTAATATTTTTACATATTCGGTACTTACCTCGAAGCCTGTTAGAAGGCTGGCACAAGCTTCAGTCAGTACGCTCTTGGCGGACTGAACCTTCTGGATCACCGTACTCATAACAGTGTGGTGCTCCTCGTCGATGGAGGCGCCATTAAGCACCTCCAGCAGATTGTCCGGTACCTCCGATTGGACGGAGGCCGCCGGCTCAGTAGGCTTGCTCTTCTTGGAAGGAGTTCGCCTACCGGAGTCCGAAACCGTTGAAGGTTCCGGCACGGAGTCCGGCTCAAAGCCAGACTCGGAGCCCTTAGGGGATCTATCCCCTTTACTCCTGGAGTCCAGGAGGTCGCCTTGCGGATCCTCTAGGACCATCCTCTCCTGGCTCGGAACCTGTCGGGACGCCACCTCGGCATCGCCCGTAGGGCGGGAGGAGGTAGCTGGCGGAAGTGAATTCACGTCCAATGAATCCAGGGAGGCGCTCGACGACTCGTCAAGCCCGGCCTTGGGCGGACTGCATAATCATATTCGACATAAGGAAAGGTTGTGCAATAAAGGAATGCTATGAATTACTCGGGGTGTCCGGATGCTTACGATTCCGCCGGACGCTTGCCCTTGTGCGGCCACTCCTCTTCGTCGCCATCGGCGTCGGTGGGGTAATCCGGAGGAAGGGTCTTCCCCTTCTTGGACCCTTCGGCCTCCCCGGTCGGGGCGGCCTTCCTTTTCTTTCCTCCCCCCGCTGGAGGAGGAGAGGTTTCTTCCTCTTCCTCCTCGTTTTCATGGGAGGAGCGCATCTCGAACTCGTCGGATGATGAATCTGACACCTCCAGGCGCCGGGCACTCTTTCGAGTCCCTGTGGCCTTCTTCTTGGCCTTCTTCTCCGACACCACATAAGGTGCCGGAGCCAGCAGCTTCGCTAAGTGAGCATCGGCTGGGTCTTCGGGCAAAGGGGCCGGACAGTCGATCTGTCCGGACTTCGCCTGCCAATCCTGTCAAAGGAAAGGGAGATTAGATCCCGCATAGAGTCAAACTATGGAAAACTAACATCCTGTAAAAGGTAAAAATAGCTTACCGCACTAGCGTGACGCTGCGTGCTGAATCCGCGGTCCTCAGAAGCGGATGCGGGAGCCTCGGCGCCTTTGAATAGCACCTTCCATGCGTCTTCGTACATCGTGTCGAAGAGCCTGTTCAGGGTTTGGTGTTGCGCCGGGTCGAACTCCCACAGATTGAAAGCCCGTTGTTGACACGGGAGGTTCCGGTGGATGAGCATAACCTAGACTACGTTGACAAGCTTGAGCTGCTTGTTCACCAGGGTTTGGATGCATTTTTCAGTCCGGTTACCTCTCCTTTGTTGCCCCACGTCAGGCCCGTCTCTTTCCAAGACGTTAGCCGCATAGGGGGTCCGGACTGGAACTCGGGGGCGGCGACCCATTCGGGGTCGCGCGGCTCGGTAATGTAAAACCACCCCGATTGCCACCCCTTCAAGGTCTCCACAAAGGAGCCCTTGAGCCATAGGACGTTGGCTATCTTGCCTGCCATGGCACCTCCGCACTCCGCCTGGTTGCCGCGCACCACCTTAGGCTTGACGTTGAAAGTCTTGAGCCATAGGCCGAATTGGGGGCGGATGCAGAGGAAAGCCTCACACACGATGATAAACGCCGAGATGTTGAGGACGAAGTTCGGGGCCAGATCGTGGAAATCTAGGCCATAGTAGAACATGAGCCCCCGGACGAACGGGTGGAGAGGAAATCCCAGTCCATGGAGGAAATGGGGAAGTAATACTACCCTCTCATGGGGCCTTGGGGTGGGGAGGAGCTGCCCCTCTTCGGGAAGCCGGTGCGCGATGTCGTTAGACAAGTATCCGGCCTTCCTCAGTTTTTTGATGTGCCCCTCCGTGACGGAGGAGGCCATCCACTTGCCTCCCGCTCCGGACATGGCTGGAGAAGGTCGAGGTGGGAAGTACGGACTTGGGCGCTGGAGCTCGAGTGCGCGGAAGATGGATAGGCAAAGGAGGAAGAAGGCATAGGTAGAAAGGTGGATCCTTATCCCCTTATATGGGCGGATGCGGCTATGCGTCCCCACCAGCCTGATAAAACTCGCTTATCTCCCAAGCGCCATGATAAATGGCGCGGTTGGGTTACCCACGTCCGTATTGATGAGAATCCCGTAAATAAAGGGACACGATCTCTGCTTTGACAAGACGTGCCAAGGAAACCGCCTCGCAAAATGCGCTGAGGTGGGGGAGTAAAAACGATTCGAATAAAGACTTGGCCGTGGTGCGGTGTCACGCTACAGAATACGTCAGCAGATTAGATTTGTGTAAATATTATTCTCTCTATGGCAATATGTGGACACTTATTTTGCAGAGCCGGACACTATCCTTAGTGTTCAAAATCTTCTATGAAGTATTTGGAGGAGGAACCCACCTTGCAATGCCGAAGACAATCTGCGCGCCGGACTCGTCGTCATTGAAGCCTGGTTTAGGGGCTACTGAGGGAGTCCTCGATTAGGGGGTGTCCGGATAGCCGGACTATACCTTCAGCCGGACTCCTGGACTATGAAGATACAAGATTGAAGACTTCGTCCCGTGTCCGGAAGGGACTTTCCTTGGCGTGGAAGGCAAGCTTGGCGATACGGATATGTAGATCTCCTACCATTGCAACTGACTCTGTGTAACCCTAACCCTCTCCGGTGTCTATATAAACCGAAGGGTTTTAGTCCGTAGGACAACACATAACAATCATACCATAGGCTAGCTTCTAGGGTTTAGCCTCATTGATCTCGTGGTAGATCTACTCTTGTACTATCCATATCATCAATATTAATCAAGTAGGACGTAGGGTTTTACCTCCATTGAGAGGGCCTGAACCTGGGTAAAACATCGTGTCCCTTGTCTCCTGTTACCATCCGCCTAGACGCACAGTTCGGGACCCCTACCCGAGATCCGCCGGTTTTGACACCGACAATCATCTTTATTATATTTTTCTTGAAAATGATGGTTCAGAAAATTGTGCTCAATTATTAGAAGAACAATTCAATAAAATGCTTGGCACAAAATATTTGAATGATGAGCATGATTGCAATGTTGTTAGTGTGAATTCTTTGAATATCCAAAATGCTAATGATGATTGCACAAGTCATGACAAAAAAGTTTCTTATAAGCATGTCACTTTTTGTGGAGTGAATTGGGAGTGCCTTTGCACACCAAAAGGGAAGATAGATTTTGTAAGAATCATAAATATTTAGAAACGAAAAAGTTGCAAGAGAGGCTAGATGATTGTGCTAAAAGATGTATTTTTTTTGCCATCCTTGTGAACTTTGCAATGAACTTGGTCATTTAAATCTCCAATGCAAATTATTTCATGATCATATCGTGTCCAAAAATTGTGATAACTTGATTACCTTTGAGCATCATAAAGAGCTTACTCTTCTTTTGGGGTATGAAGAAATGAAGCGTATAACTAAGGGTTTTCAAAATCCCGAGAGATTTCTTGATTTTGATCTAGAAGAAATTTATATGTTTTGTGCGGTAAATTGCATTGAGAATCCTTATATTGCCAACTACGTAAAGACAAGAAAACAAATGGAGTATGAGGAGAGTACTAATGAAAGGGAAAATGTTTCCCAATACCCTCCTAGTGTTTAATATGATGAATCAGGTAACGAGGAGGAGCTTCCTATCCAATCAATCTCTTCAACAAGAAGCTTAAAGAAATTAATTAAACCCACACATGATGTGGTGAAGAAGAAGAAAAGAAGAAAGAATAAAGGTAAAAGGTATCTCTCCCAAATAATGTTGCTCCTGTCACCATTGTGCCTCATGAAAGTGAATCAAATATGTTGATGGAGGATGATGATATTGAGTATGATTTTGTGATACCTAATTCTTTTGTAATGATTACGATTGGTAAGACAACGATATCCTTTATGATCTTGAAAAAAAATTAGCACTTGCTTGGAATAATATGATAATAACGTTTTCTATACTATTGGTGCCATTCATGCTATTGATAAGAATGATTGTGATGATATGCAAAACCACAAGCTTGGGGATGCTATGTTTAATGAGTATGACATGATTGAAGATTTATTTGCTGGAAATAATGCTTGTCCTAAGCTTGGGGATGCTCTTCTTAATGAATATGATCATTTGATTCCTTCTACTTTTGATAAGAAAATTTATTATGATGATAGCATGCCTCCTATTTATGATGATTACATTGATAAAAGTGGGTTTGGAAGAGTGTCAACTCTAGGTTGTAGTGATCCCACTATTTTGGAGGGTGTTGAATCTTATTACAATATTGATGAAAGTGCATTTGGAGAGGTCATGACTTTATTTAGTGATACATACACTATTTTGTAAGAGGTTTCAATTGATTATGACAATGAAGTTTCTATCTATGATGATTATTACGATGACATGTATGCCATAAAGAGTGATAAATCTTCTATGCTTGTGCAGCATGAACAGAGTGTTGTATTGTTGTATCCATTATTGGAGTATCTAGGTAATATTAGAGTTGGTTGATGTGTGTCATATGGTGTTACTTTAGTACGAACTCTTGATTAGATCGATCGGAAAGAATAGCTTGCGTTATTTTAGTACGAACTCTAGGATAGATTGATTGGAAAGAATAGCTTTGAGGTGGTTTCATACCCTACAAACAATTTCTATCTTTTGTTATCCGCTAATAGGAACTCGGGAGTGATTCTTTGTTGCACTTTGAGGGATAATCATATGATCCAACTATGCTAGCATTGTTGAGAGGCTACACTAGCGAAAGTATGGACCCTAGGCCTTGTTTTCAAGCATTGCAATACCGTTTTTGTGCCCGTTTACTATTTGCTACCTTGCTGTTTTTATTTATTCATATTATAAAAATATATTTCTACCATCAATATTACACTTTTATCACCATCTCTTCACCGAACTAGTGCACCTATACGATTTGCAATTGTATTGGGTGTGTTGGGGACACAAGAAATTTCTTGTATTTGGTTGCAAGGTTGTTTGAGAGAGACCATCTTCATCCTACACCTCTCAAGGATTGATAAACGTTAGGTCATCCACTTGAGGGAGAATTGCTACTATCCTACAAAACTCTGCGCTTGGAGGCCCAACACGTGTCTACAAGAATAAAGTTGCGTAGTAGACATCAGAGACGTCCCCGGACTATACGTGTGTTGAACGCGGAGGCGCCGTCCGTTCGGCGCTAGATCGGATCTACCGCCATTTGAATCATCGCGAGTACGACTCCATCAACCGTGTTCCTTGCAACACTTCCGCTTAGCGATCTTCAAGGGTACGAAGGTGCACTCTGTCTCTCTCATTGCTAGCATCTCCTAGATTGATCTTGGTGACACATAGAAAAAATTCTGAATTATTACTATGTTACCCAACAACTCATAATACAAATCGTCATTGAACGTTAAGCGTGCAGACCCTACGGGTTCGAGAACTATGTAGACATGACCGAGACACATCTTCGATAAATAACCAACAGCGGAACCTGGATGCTCATATAGGTTCCTACATATTCTACGAAGATCTTTATCGGTCAAACTGCAAGGAAAACATATGTCATTCCCTTTGTCATTGGTATGTTACTTTCCCGAGATTTGATCGTTGGTATCATCATACCTAGTTCAATCTCGTTACCGGCAAGTCTCTTTACTCTTTCCGCAATGCATCATCCCGCAACTAACTCATTAGTCACATTGCTTCCAAGGCTCATCATGATGTGCATTACCGAGAGGGCCCAGAGATACCTCTCCGATACTTAGAGTGACAATTCCTAATCTTGATCTATGGCAACCAAGAAACACCTTCAGAGACACCTGTAGAGTATCTTTATAATCACCCAGTTACGTTGTGACGTATGATAGCACACAAGGTGTTCCTCCGGTATTCGGGTGTTGCATAATCTCATAGTCAAAGGAATATGTACAAGTCAAGAAGAAGACAATAGCAATAAAACTTAACGATCATTATGCTAAGCTAACGGATGGGTCTTGTCCATTGCATCATTCTCCTAATGATGTGATCCCGTTCATCAAATGACAACACATGTCTATGGTAAGGAAACTTAACCATCTTTGATTAACGAGCTAGTCTAGTACATGCTTAATAGGGACACTTTGTTTTGTCTATGTATTGACACATGTATCAAGATTCCGGTTAATACAATTCTAGCATGAATAATAAAAATTTATCATGATATAAGGAAATATAAATAACAACTTTATTATTGCCTCTAGGGCATATTTCCTTCAGCCTCCCGCTTGCACTAGAGTCAATAATCTAGATTACATTGTAATGATTCTAACACCCATGGAGTCTTGGTGTTGACATTGCTCGTGGAAGAGGCTTAGCCAACGGGTCTGCAACATTCAGACCCGTATGTATTCTGCAAATCTGTATGTCTCCCTCCTTGACTTGACAGCGGATGGAGTTGAAGTGTCTCTTGATGTGTTTGGTTCTCTTGTCAAATCTAGATTCCTTCAATAAGGCAATTGCTCCAGTATTGTCACAAAAGATTTTCATTGGACCCAATGCACTTGGTATTACACCTAGATCGGATATGGACTCCTTCATCCAGACTCCTTTATTTGCTGCTTCCGAAGCAGCTATGTACTCTGCTTCACACGTAGATCCCGCCAGGACGCTTTGCTCGAACTGCACCAACTGATAGCTCCACCATTCAATATAATAACGTATCGGGTTTGCGACTTAGAGTCATCCAGATCAGTGTCAAAGCTAGCATCGGCTAACAATTTACGACAATCTCATTGTCACCTCCATAAATGAGAAACATATCCTTAGTCCTTTTCAGGTACTTCACGATGTTCTTAACCGCTGTCCAGTGATCCACTCCTGGATTACTTTGGTACCTCCCTGCTAAACTTATAGCAAGGCACACATCAGGTCTGGTACACAGCATAGAATACATGATAGAACCTATGGCTGAAGCATAGGGAATAACTTTCATTTTCTCTCTATCTTCTGCAGTGGTCGGGCATTGAGTCTGACTCAACTTCACACCTTGTAACACAGGCAAGTACCCTTTCTTTGACAGGTCCATTTTGAACTTCTTCAAAACTTTATCAAGGTATGTGCTTTGTGAAAGTCCAATTAAGCATATTGATCTATCTCTATAGATCTTGATGCCCAATATATAAGCAGCTTCACCGAGGTCTCTCATTGAAAAATTCTTATTCAAGTATCCTTTTATGCTATCCAGAAATTCCATACTATTTCCAATCAACAATATGTCGTCCACATATAATATTAGAAATGCTACAGAGCTCCCACTCACTTTCTTATAAATACAGGGTTCTCCAAAAGTTTGTATAAAACCATATGCTTTGATCACACTATCAAAGCGTATATTCCAACTCCGAGAGGCTTGCACCAGTCCATAAATGGATCGCTGGAGCTTGCACACTTTGTTAGCACCTTTAAGATCGATAAAACCTTCTGGTTGCATCATATATAACTCTTCTTTAAGAAATCCATTGAGGAATGCATTTTTGACATCCATATGCCAAATTTCATAATCATAAAATGCGGCAATTGCTAACAGGATTTCGAACAGACTTAAGCATCGCTACGTGTGAGAAGGTCTCATCATAGTCAACTCAATGAACTTGTCAAAAACCTTTCGCAAAAAGTCGAGGTTTGTAGATAGTAACATTACCATCAACGTCAGTCTTCTTCTTGAAGATCCATTTATTTTCTATGGCTTGCCGATCATCGGGCAAGTCAACCAAAGTCCATACTTTGTTCTCATACATGGATCCCATCTCATATTTCATGGCCTCGAGCCATTTTGCGGAATCTGGGCTCATCATCGCTTCTTCACAGTTCGTAGGTTCGTCATCGTCTAGAACATGACTCCCAGAACAGGATTACCGTACCACTCTGGTGCGGAACGTACTCTGATTGACCTATGAGGTTTGGTAGTAACTTGATCTGAAGTTTCAGGATCATCATCATTAACTTCCCCACTAGTTGGTGTAGGCATCATTGGAACTGATTTATGTGATGAACTACTTTCCAACTCGAGAGAAGGTACAATTACCTCATCAAGTTCTACTTTCCTCCCACTCACTTCTTTCGAGAGAAACTCCTTCTCTAGGAAGGATCCATTCTTAGCAACAGATATCTTGCCTTTGGATCTGTGATAGAAGGTGTACCCAACAGTTTATTTTGGGTATCCTATGAAGACGCACTTCTCCGATGTGGGTTCGAGCTTATCAGGCTGAAGCCTTTTCACATAAGCATCGCACCCCCAAACTTTAAGAAACGACAGCTTAGATTTCTTGCCAAACCATAGTTCATACGGTGTCGTCTCAACGAATTTAGATGGTGCCCTATTTAACGTGAATGCAGTTGTCTCTAATGCATGACCCCAAAATGATAGTGGTAAATCGGTAAGAGACATCATAGATCGCACCATTACGACGTGGTGTTCTATGTGGTGTGAGTTGCGAAACTATTCCAGATTGTTTCAAATGAAGACCAAACTCGTAACTCAAATATTCGCCTCCGCGACCATATCATATAAACTTTATTTTCTTGTTACGATGTTTTTTCCACTTTACTCTGAAATTCTTTGAACTTTTCAAAAGTTTCAGACTTATGTTTCATTAAGTAGATATACCCATATCTGCTCAAATCATCTGTGAAGGTCAGAAAATAACGATACCCGCCATGAGGCTCAACACTAATCGGACCGCATACATCAGTATGTATTATTTCCAATAAGTCAGTGGCTCGCTCCATTGTTTCGGAGAACAGAGACTTAGTCATCTTGCCCATGAGGCATGGTTCACAAGCATCAAGTGATTCATAATCAAGTGATTACAAAAGCCCATCTGCATGAAGTTTCTTCATGTGCTTTACACCAATATGACCTAAACAGCAGTGCCACAAATAAGTTGCACTATCATTGTTAACTTTGCATCTTTTGGCATCAATATTATGAATATGTGTATCACTAAAATCGAGATTCAACAAAAATAGACCACTCATCAAGGGTGCATGACCATAAAAGATACTACTCATATAAATAGAACAACCATTATTCTCTGATTTAAATGAATAACCGTCTCGCTTCAAACAAGATTGTAGCGACCCGACCTCAAACGGTCAAGTCTCTATGCTTCAGTGTCATCCCTGGATCATAGTACTCGAAGGATTTATAACAGAGTAGAAATCACACACTTATTACATCGAATGTCTCAAAAGAGAACTTATTACAATAAATATGGCTTAAGGTCATCTAACATGATAACAACGGATGGCTTGGAAGATAAAGTGAGTCCATCAACTCCAACAGCATAGCTGAGTGCAAGACAACGGCATAGCAAACTTTACTCCTCGTCTAAAAAGTCTGCAACATAATACGTTGCAGCCCGAAAACGGGTCAGCACATGGAATATGCTGGTAATGTAACACAGTAGAGCAATGAATAGATAAATGCTATCACTACATGCATATATGGCTGGTGGAGGCTCTATGGTTATAAAGTTTTTGCGAAAAGCCAATCTTTCCTTACAAAAAAGGAGTAGATTTTATTTAACTATCATGGTAGTAGAAACATCATTGAGAAGGTTCCTCCAACTCAATCCCAATTAAAGTAATCATTAACCAAACAAATTAAATTAGAGTGATGAGATACAATAGGATAATCCAAGTACTAGATACTCAAGATGTCCATAACCGGGGACACGGCTAACCATGTTTAGATTGTACACTCTGCAGAGGTTTGCGCACTTTTAACCACAAGACTCGATCTCCTCCGTTGGGTTTCTCGCACTACATGGTGTTTGAGAAGCGGATGACCGAGACACAATCTTTCACAAGCATTAACTCTAACCCCGGGTAGACAGTACCAACCTACATCCCTCTACATTTGCTAGCCTACCACCAGAAGAAGTCATGCAACATACTCAACTATGCTAGAGCCCATAATAGCTTGTGGTTGCACACGGAAATTTCTAGCATGAATAATCTCATGATCCCTTTGAGCCTGGGAGGCGGATCGTAGGAGGATCACACGGTATATCCCCGGGATCTCCTAGGACAACACTGGTATATCCCCAGGTGCCCAAACAAGCAATCCACCTAGATGTGTATTAAAGTTGCCACCTTAAGTTGAACCATTAATTAACAACTCACATCCGGCATGGATACACTCAACCCAAACCATGTCAACGAGCATAGCATGGCAATAAGCATAACGTAGAAGTAACTCCCAAGGGTTTGATATATAACAGGGCAATAGGTTCTACCTCATCAACTACTTCCCAATACCCACAAGTTAATCACATCCTAATCATGCAGTGTTTGAGGATTGGAACTAATGGATAAAAACTGGGTATGAAAAGAGTATGATCAATGTGTTACTTGCCTTGCTGACGATCCACAAAACCTAGAGACTCGTAGTAGCACGCTTCGCACTCCGGGAATTCTATCGCAAACAAACAACAGCATACATAATCAGTCAAGCAAAGATGCACGAGTAAATCTCAAATAAGAAGATCTAACCAGAAAGTTCAACTTAAGAACTCCGGTTTGCAAAAAGAATCAAATCAAACGGAGCAACGAAACTCAAACTGCGAAAGTAACAAGGTCCGTTTACTAATCTGGACTAAAGTCAAATTTTACAGTACCAAAATCTTGTTCAAGTTGGTTAAACAGAAAGAGGGCTTCGATACAAAGATCTTGGAGCTTGAATCGCCTGATTCCGATAAACGCGCGAAAAGATAAACTAAAACGAAAATCGGATCAGAAATTGCGATCGAAAATAATCGCGAAAAACACGAGAAAAAGAAAAACTGACGAACAGGCTAACGAACGAACGTCCGCTGTCTGTGACTAACGGGCGAAAACCGTTCGTTAAAACAAACGTACGAACGGGCGTTCTCTAAATAACTAAACCGAAAAAACCGAACCGATCTAAAAAACAGATCTAGGGTTTTATTTTTTTTAAAACTGAACGAACCGAAAGAAAAACTGGGCAGTTTTCTCGCGTAAACCAGCGGCGGCGGTGGCTGCTACCTCGAGCAGCGGGACGGCGAGGCGGTGGGGCGGCGGCTCCGGCGGCAGCGCGGGGCGGCGCGGGCTAGCAGGCGGCGGTGGGCGACGGCGGCGGGCGGAGGCGGCGCGCGGCGGGACTCGGCGGCGGCAGGCTCGGGCCGCGCGGTGCTAGGGTTCGGCGGGGCGGCGGGGCTGGTGAACTCGGGGTCGCGGCCTCGGGCTTTAAAGGCCGGCCGGGCGAGTCCTATTCGGGTACAGCCCGGCTAGGTCGGTTTATTTTTTTTAATATTCCGATGTGCAGAAAAAGAAAGGAATGAAATACTAAATGGACTCCAAAAATCCTGAAATGATTTTTCCCCGTCCTCTAAAAATATGTCGGACAAGGTGAACATTTATTTGGTCCTATAATGCAATTTTGAAAAATGCATATTTTTCCTAATTCAAATAAAATTGCAATAAAGACCGAATAAAATTATTGATTTGATTTTAATATTTTCCTCCAATATTTCATTTATTTTGGAGAAGTCATACTATCTCCTCTCATATATTTTAATATGAAATATTTTCAGAGAGAAAATAATTAAAATAAATGATCCCCGTTTCGATATTTGATAAAAATTCAAATATGAAAACGGTGAAATCCCCAACTCTCTCCGAGGGTCCTTGAGTTTCTTAGAATTTTGAGGGTCGCGAAACGAAATGCAATAAAATATGAGATGCATGAATGACCTATGTATAACATTCCAAATTGAAAATTTGGGATGTTACAAACCTACCCCCCTTAAGATGAATCTCGTCCTCGAGATTCGGGTTGGCTAGAAAATAGGTGTGGGTGGTCTTTGCGAAGATCATCCTCTCGTTCCCAGGTGGCTTCATCCTCGGTATGGTGGCTCCCCTGAACTTTGCAAAACTTTATGACCTTGCTGCGAGTAACTCGGCTGGCAAACTCAAGAATCTTGACGGGTTTCTCCTCATAGGTCAGATCACTGTCCAACTGAATCGCTTCCAGGGGCACTATATCTCTCAGAGGTATATCGGCCATCTCAACATGACACTTCTTTAACTGGGAGACGTGAAACACATCATGAACTCCTGACAATCCCTCGGGTAACTCCAACTTGTAGGCAACCTCTCTCATACGCTCCAAAACTCGGTATGGTCCTACAAATCTCGGGGCTAACTTTCCCTTAACTCCAAAACGTTTCACCCCTCGGAGTGGTGATACACGAAGATATGCTCTGTCTCCGATTTCATAGGCTACCTCCTTGTGTTTCAAATCTACATAACTCTTCTGCCTGGGCTGAGCTACCTTCAGTCTGTCTCGAATCAACTTAACCTTCTCTTCAGACTCTTTGATCAAATCTGGTCCAAACAACTGTTGGTCTCCTACTTCATCCCACATCAACGGTGTTTTGCACCTTCGTCCATACAGGGCTTCAAACGGTGCCATCTTCAAACAGGCTTGGTAGCTATTGTTGTATGAGAACTCCGCGTAGGGAAAATTGCCATCCCAACTAGATCCAT
Organism: Aegilops umbellulata; assembly: GCA_032464435.1. Classification (NCBI taxonomy): domain Eukaryota; kingdom Viridiplantae; phylum Streptophyta; class Magnoliopsida; order Poales; family Poaceae; genus Aegilops; species Aegilops umbellulata. Next base: position 26,604,414 of record CP136056.1, on the reverse strand, counting down.
AATCTAGCGCACAAGCTCTCAACATATCCTCCAGAATCTGGTTGACTCTCTCGTCTGGCCATCTGTCTGCGGATGAAATGTTGTACCGAACTCTAGCCTTGTACCCAAAGTATGGTGCAGCTGGTGCCAAAACTTTGAAGTAAACTGTGTTCCTCTATCTAATACGATGGTCCTCGGAACTCCATGCAGACATACGATCCTGGTCATATATATCTTGGCCAACTTCGCACTGGTATATGTGGTTTTCACTGGAATAAAGTGAGCCACTTTGGTCAAGCGATCAACTACTACCTAGATAGAATCATATCCTGATCGAGTCTTGGGCAATCCGGTGATGAAATCCATGCCAAGTTTATCCCACTTCCATTCGGGTATCGGCATAGGCTGCAGCAATCCTGCTGGCTTATGATGTTCTGCCGTTACTCTCTGACATACATCACATATGGCTACATACTCAGCAATATCCTTCTTCATACTAGTCCACCAGAAACGCTCCTTTAAATCCAAATACATCTTGGTGTTTCCAGGGTGTATCGAGTATGACGAGTCGTGAGCCTCCTGAAGTATCAACTTCCTGATCTCCGCATTATTGGGCACATAAACGCGGTCCTCAAACCATAAGGTGTCGTGCTCATCCTCACGAAAACCTTTGGCCTTTCCTTTGCTCATTCTCTCTTTTATCTCGGCAATCTCTTTATCATCCTTCTGCGCTTCTCGAATCTTTCCCAACAACGTTGATTGAACCTCCAATGCTGCAACAAAACCTCTAGGGACTATCTCCAAATGTAGTTCCCTGAGATCCCCGGCTAACTCCTTTGGCAATCCTCCGCTTACGAGGGTATTGGCATATCTCTTCCGGCTCAAAGCGTCTGCTATGACATTGGCCTTTCCTGGATGATAGTGCAACTTCATATCATGATCCTTTATGAGATCCAACCATCTCCTCTGCCTGAGGTTCAGCTCCTTATGGGTGAAAATGTACTTCAAACTCTTGTGATCCGTGTACACATCACAACGTTTTCCGATAAGGTAATGTCTCCAAGTCTTGAGCGCATGCACTACGGTTGCTAACTCCAAATCATGAGTAGCATAATTCAACTCATGCGGTCGAAGCTGTCGGGATGCATACGAAACAACTCTTCTGTCCTGCATAAGTACACCTCCAAGTCCTGAGCGTGAAGCATCACAATACACTTGGAAGTCCTTGTGTATATCCGGCAGAATCAACACTTGGGCTCTAGTCAAACGTTTCTTCAACTCCTGAAAACTTGCCTCACATTCTTCCGTCCATTTGAATTTGGTATCCTTCTTCAACAATGCCGTCATTGGCTTCACAATCTTGGAAAAATTCTCAATGAATCTCCGATAGTATCTCGCGAGTCCAAGAAAACTGCGGATCTCGCTAACTGAGGTGGGTGCCAACCACTCAGTGACTGACTGAACCTTGGTGGGGCCTACTGCTATACCTTCTCCTGATATAACATGTCCAAGGAATCCAACTTCCTTCAACCAAAACTCACATTTGCTGAACTTGGTATACAACTGATGTTCCCTGAGTTTCTCGAGGACTAAACGCAAATGCTCCTTGTGCTCCTCCTCATTCCTCGAGTATACCATTATATCATCAATAAACACCACCACAAATTTATCCAAGAATTCCATGAACACCTTATTCATCATACTCATGAAATAGGCAGGGGCGTTAGTCAGTCCAAATGACATGACCGTATACTCATATAACCAGTACCTTGTGGTGAATGTTGTTTTTGGTATATCCTTCTCTCGAATCTTCAGCTGGTGATATCCTGATCGCAGATCGATCTTCGAAAACACTTTAGCTCCTTGCAGCTGGTCAAACAAATCATTGATCATCGGCAATGGGTACTTGTTCTTGATCGTCACCTCATTTAGTGCGCGATAATCAACAACCATCCTTAAGGATCCATCCTTCTTCTCAACCAAAAGCACTGGGGCTCCCCACGGTGATGAACTTCGTCGGATGTAACCTTTCTCTAATAACTCTTTAATCTGCTTCTTAATCTCCTCCAGATCATTTGCGGGCATCCGGTATGGTCTTTTCGATATCGGTCCGGTGCTTGGCAACAGTTCTATCAAAAACTCGATGTCCCGGTCTGGGGGCATGCCGGGTAATTCCTCTGGAAATACATATGGGTAATCCTTCACAACAGGTACTCCCTCCTGAACAACTCCTGAGAGGGAATTTACTTGGGTTCTCCTTGACGAATGCTTTGATACGTACTTGATCCTTTTTCCCTCCGGGGTGGTGAGCAGAATTGACTTACTAGCACAATCAATGCTTCCTCCATACTTCGACATCCAGTCCATGCCTAATATCACATCCAATCCTTGTGACTCCAAAATTATTAGGTCTGACGGGAAAACATGGCTACCAATGGTTAAGGGTATTCGGTCGCACCATCGGCTAGCCATATACTCTGCTCTAGGTGAACTTACTAACATAGCTGTCCTAAGGGCTTGGGTTGGCAGCTTAAACTTATCCACGAATCCCCTTGATATGTATGAATGCGATGCACCAGTATCGAAAAGAACAAGAGCGGTAAAAGACTTCACCAAAAACTTACCGATAACTGCATCAGGCTGCTCGTCAACCTCCTCCACGTTCACGTGGTTCACTTGTCCCCTATTGAAAGGGTTGGGATTCTTCCCAACGCTTCCATTACCATTGTCGTTCTTCAATTCCGGACAATCGTTGGTGTAGTGTCCAGTCTTCCCGCACTTGAAACAAGTAATGCGACTTTGGTCCTTCTTGGCGGGTGTGGTTGGGTTAGAGCGGTTCTGATTGCTGCCTGCTCCATTCCCGTTTCCATTCCTGGGGCCACTGTGATTATGGGAACTTCCTCCATTGTGAGTGTGGCCTCCATGGTTATGGATAAGTCCTCCCGAGTTCGGGGTTAAATGAGGCTTCTGCTGAGCTCCAGAATTGTACTTTCCTTGCTTGTACTTCCTCTTGCGGCTCTCAATCTGCTGCTGCTTCCCTTCCATCATAAGAGCCTTGTCTACCAACTCCTGGTAGTTAGCAAATGTTGCCACCATCAACTGCATGCTCATCTCATCATTAAGCCCTTCCATAAACTTCTCCTGCTTCGCGGCATCAGTGGCCACATCATCAGGGGCATAACAGGATAGCTTGCTAAACTCATCCACGTACTGAGCTACAGTATGGTTTCCCTGGCGTAAGTTGCGAAACTCACGCTTCGTCATGCTCATAGCTCCAGTTGATACATGGGCTGTGCGAAATGCTTGATGAAACTGGTCCCAAGTGATATTGGCTATGGGGAAAGTGGTTGTGTAATTATCCCACCATGAGACTGCTGGTCCATCCAACTGATGTGCGGCAAAATGCACCTTCTCTGCATCTATGCAACCAGCGGTGGTCAACTCCCTTCCAATCCTGCGTAGCCAGTCATCCGCAACTATTGGCTCGGTGCTACTGGAAAACACCGGCGGCTGTAACCTCAGAAAACGGGCTAAGTTGTCAACTGGGGGCGGGTTGTTGTTGTTGTTGTTGCCTTGGTTCTGGACTAATATCTACATCAAGGCGTTCTGCTGCTGGATCAACTGGGTGATCTCCGGTGGGTAAAGAAATCTGGTGTCACGTCTCGGAGTCATCTGATGGGTTTAGAGGGGAGAGATTAGAATAGAAAAGAGGTCTAGTGAGAAAACACTACCCATATGCACATGAGACAAACACAATCATATCACTCAATCAATCAAGCAAGGGCATACAAACGGTCTAGAACTATCGTTAAAGTGCTCGGACTACTACTATATCCATGGGGAAATACTACTAATCATTTGGTGGTCATATAGAAATTTTGACCGGTGGAAGACTCCATGATATCCGCTCCAGCTTTGTCTTCAAAATCCTCATCACTATCATCGGGGTCGGAGTCGGTGTCGTCGATGATGATGTAGTTCTCCGGGCAAGTAGAATCGTCGTCGTCTCCTCCTGGCGCGGGGTCTCCCATGAATACTCCGATCTTCTTTATCAGGTCGTCGTTCTTCTCCAATAGTGTCACGGTTTCCTCCTCATATCCATCGCATGTAGACTTGAGTTCTTCTTCCAGCTCGGTGATCCTGGTCATCACCTTCTTCAAATCTATCATGTCTGCGCACATCTGATTCTCCTGGCGTTGAATGTGCTGGTTTAACTCCTGGATGAATGCTGCAATGGACCTGTCCTTCTTGGTGCTGACTATCTCCCATTGCTCATCTCGGCGCCCACATATCTGGTAGATAGTATCCTTGAGATCCTTGTGGTAAACTTCGCTGATGCGTCCTATGGCGATGTGAGATGCCATGCTCTTGCCGAGACTCCAGGTTGGTGCATCAAAGGAGAACTCTATGGGCTCTGTGACTGGCGTGAATGTCCTTCCTGGAACTTGAACTCGAATCATCCAGTGCTCCTCTTCTGGTAAAGTGGCGTTGTAAGTCCTGATGAATCTTGGTATTACGATATTCAGGTATCTAGTAACTTCCTTCAAGTGTTGTCCAAAGGGTGTGTCTTCATCCGGTTGTGCAAACTTGTTCCTCGAATCCGCCATCCTAAAGAGTAGAAAATGGAGAGGAGTCAGAAATGAGTAGAGAAGAGTGACCTATGGCTTATCTTAGTGGTCGTGTCCTACATTCAGCGTATGCTCTGATACCATCTTGTAGCGACCCGACCTCAAACGGTCAAGTCTCTGTGCTTCAGTGTCATCCCTTGATCGGTAATGCTGACACACCCAGTACTCAAAGGATTTATAATAGAATAGCAATCACACACTTATTATATCGAATGTCTCAAAAGAGAACTTATTACAATAAATATGGCTTAAGGCCATCTAACACGATAACAGCATAAGGCTTGGAAGATAAAGTGAGTCCATCAACTCCAATGGCATAGCTGAGTGCAAGACAACGTCCTAGCGAACCTTACTCCTCGTCTGAAAAGTCTGCAACATAATACATTGCAACCCGAAAACGGGTCAGCACATGGAATATGCTGGCAATGTAACACAGTAGAGCAATGGATAGATAAGTGCTATCACTACATGCATATATGGCTGGTGGAGGCTCTATGGTTATAAAGTTTTTGCGAAAAGCCAATTTTTTCCTACAACAAAGGAATAGATTTTACTTAACTATCATGGTAGTTGAAACATCATTGAGAAGGTTCCTCCAACTCAATCCCAATTAAAGTAATCATTAACCAAACAAATTAAATTAGAGTGATGAGATACAATAGGATAATCCAAGTACTAGATACTCAAGATGTCCATAACCGGGGACATGGCTAACCATGATTAGATTGTACACTCTACAGAGGTTTGCACACTTTTAACCATAAGACTCGATCTCCTCCGTTGGGTTTCTCGCACTACATGGTGTTTGAGAAACGGATGACTGAGACACTGTCTTTCAGAAGCATTAACTCTAACCCTGGGTAGACAGTACCAACCTACATCCCTCTACATCTGCTAGCCTACCACTGGAAGAGGTCATGCAACATACTCAACTATGCTAGAGCCCATAATAGCTTGTGGCTGCACACGGAAGTTTCTAGCATGAATAATCTCATGATCCCTTTGGGCCTGGGTGGCGGGCCGTAGGAGGATCACACGGTATATCCCCAGGATCTCCTAGGACAACACTGGTATATCCCCAGGTGCCCAAACAAGCAATCCACCCAGATGTGTATTAAAGTTGCCACCTTAAGTTGAACCATTAATTAACAACTCACATCTGTCATGGATACACTCAACCCAAACCACGTCTACGAGCATAGCATGGCAATAAGCATAACGTAGAAGTAACTCCCAAGGGTTTGATATATAACATGGCAATAGGTTCTACCTCATAAACTACTTCCCAATACCCACAAGTTAATCACATCCTAATCATGCAGTGTTTGAGGATTGGAACTAATGCATAAAAACTGGGTATGAAAAGAGTATGATCAATGTGTTACTTGCCTTGCTGACGATCCGCAAAACCTAGAGAGTTATAGTAGCACGCTTCGCACTCTGGGAATTCTATCGTAAACAAACAATAGCATACATAAGCAATCACGCAAAGATGCACGGGTAAATCTCAAATAAGAAGATCTAACCAGAAAGTTCAACTTAAGAAGTCCGGTTTGCAAAAAGAATCAAATCAAACGAAGCAACGAAACTCAAACTGCAAAAGAAACAAGGTCCGTTTACTAATCTGGACTAAAGTCAAATTTTACAGTACCAAAATCTTGTTCAAGTTGGTTAAACAGAAAGAGGGCTTCGAGACGAAGATCTAGGCGCTTGAAATGCCGGATTCCGATAAACGAGCGAAAAGATAAACTAAAACGAAAATCGGATCAGAAATCACGATCGAAAATAATCGCGAAAAACCCGAGAAAAATAAAAACTGACGAACAGGCTAACGAACGAACGTTCGCTGTCTATGACTAATGGACGAAAACCATTCGTTAAAATGAACATGCGAACGGGCGTTCGCTAAATAACTAAACTGAAAAAAACTAAACCGATCTAGTGTTTTAAAAAAACGAACGAACCGAAAGACAAAACAGGCAGTTTTATGGCATAAACCGGCGGCGGCGACAAAGACTGCTACCTCGGGCAACGGGACGGCGAGGCGGCGGCTCCGGCGCGCGGCAGGACGCGTCGGCAGCGGGCTCGGGCGGCGCGGCGCTAGGGTTCGGCGGGGCAGCGGGGCTGGTGGGCTCGGGGTCACGGCCTCAAGCTTTAAAGGCCGGCCGGGCGAGTCCTAGTCGGGTATGGCCCGGCTAGGTCGGTTGATTTTTAAAAAAAATATTTCGACGTGCAGAAAAAGAAAGAAAACAAATACTAAACGGACTCCAAAAATCCTGCAATAAAATTTTCCCCGTCCTCTAAAAATAGGAACAATTGTATTCGTGCCCCTAGTTGGGTCACGCTCAACTGATTTGCCCCTATTTTTTCAACAATTGTGGTTTTGCCCAGCTCACTTCACTCGCCTTGTGTTTTTGCCCTTCTGGGGCGGTTCCGACCAATGAGCAGTCGCCACATGGCGAACCGTGATTGGTCGGAACTGCCCCTGAAGGGCAAAAACACAAGGCAAGTGAAGTGAGCTAGGCAAAACCGCAATTGTTGAAAAAATAGGGGCAAATCAGTCGAGTGTGACCCAACTAGGGGCACGAATGCAAAAATCCCCTAAAAATATGCCAGACAAGGTGAATATTTATTTGGGCCTATAATGCAATTTTGAAAAACGCATATTTTCCTAATTCAAATAAAATTGCAATAAAGACCAAATAAAATTATTGATTTGATTTTAATATTTTTCCTCCAATATTTCATTTATTTTGGAGAAGTCATATTATCTCCTCTCATATATTTTAATATGAAATATTTTCGGAGAGAAAAATGATTAAAACAAATGATCCTTGTTTTGATATTTGATAAAAATTCAACTATGAAAACGGTGAAATTCCCAAGTCTCTCCGAGGGTCCTTGAGTTGCTTAGAACTTCGAGGGTCGCGAAACAAAATGCAATAAAATATGAGATGCATGAATGACCTATGTATAACATTCCAAATTGAAAATTTGGGATGTTACAAAGATCCAGATATAATGTTCATGCTCAACGCTGGCACCAAATAACAAATATTTAGGTCTAAAAATAATCCCGAAGGTAGATGTAGAGGTAGCGTGCCAACGGCGATCACATCGACCTTGGAACCATTTCTGACGTGCATTGTCACCTCGTCCTTAGCGAATCTTCATTTAATCCGTAGCCCCTGTTTCGAGTTGCAAATATGAGAAACAGAACCAGTATCAAATACCCAGGCGCTACTACGACCATTGGTAAGGTACACATCAATAACATGTATATCAAATATGGCTTTCACTTTGCCATCCATCTTATCCGCCAAATACTTGGGGCAAGTTCCGCTTCCAGTGACCAATCCCTTTGCAGTAGAGGCACTCAGTTTCAGACTTAGGTCCAGACTTGGGCTTCTTCCTGGGAGCAGCAACTTGCTTGCTATTCTTCTCGAAGTTCCCCTTCTTTCCTTTGCCCTTTTTCATGAAACTAGTGGTCTTGTTAACCATCAACACTTGATGCTCCTTCTTGATTTCTATCTCTGCAGCCTTGAGCATTGCGAAGAGCTCAGGAATTGTCTTTTCCATCCCTTGCATATTATAGCTCATCATGAAGCCTTTATAGTTTGGTGGCAGCGATTGAAGAACTCTGTCAATGACACTATCATCCGGAAGATTAACTCCCAGCTGAGTCAAGTGGTTATGGTACCCAGACATTCTGAGTATGTGTTCACTGACATAATTGTTCTCCTCCATCTTGTAGCTATAGAATTTGTTAGAGACGTCATATCTCTCAACTCGGGCATTTGCTTGAAATATTAACTTCAACTCCTGGAACATCTCATATGCTCCATGATGTTCAAAACGTCTTTGAAGTCCCGATTCTAAGCCGTAAAGCATGGAACACTGAACTATCGAGTAGTCATCAGATTTAGCTTGCCAGACGTTCATAACGTCCGGCTTTGCCCCTAGCGGTGCATCAAGGACGTAATTCTTATGTGCAGCAATGAGGATAATCCTCAAGTTAAGGACCCAGTCTGTGTAGTTGCTACCATCATATTTCAACTTAGCTTTCTCTAGGAACACATTAAAATTCAAGGGAACGGTAGCACGGGCCATTGATCTACATCATAGATATGCAAAAACTATCAGAACTAAGTTGATGATAAATTTAAGTTCAATTAATCATATTACTAAAGAACTCCCACTTAGATAGACATCCCTCGAGTCATCTAAATGATCATGTGATACATATCAACTAAACCATGTCCGATCATCACGTGAGATGGGGTAGTTTTCAATGGTGAACATCTCTATGTTGATCATATCTACTATATGATTCACGTTCGACCTTTCGGTCTCAGTGTTCCGAGGCCATGTCTGTACATGCTAGGCTCGTCAAGTTTAACCCGAGTATTCTGAACGTGCAAAATTGTCTTGCACCCGTTGTATGTGAACGTAGAGCTTATCACACCCGATCATCACATGGTGTCTCGGCACGATGAACTGTCGCAACGGTGCATACTCAGGGAGAACACTTATACCTTGAAATTTAGTGAGGGATCATCTTATAATGATACCGCCGTACTAAGAAAATTAAGATGCATAAAAGATAAACATCATATGCAATCAAAATATGTGACATGATATGGCCATCTTCATCTTGTGCCTTTGATCTCCATATCCAAAGCACCGTCATGATCTCCAGCGTCACCGGCTTGACACCTTGATCTCCATCGTAGCATCGTTGTCGTCTCGCCAACTATTGCTTCTACAACTATCGCTACCGCTAAGTGATAAAGTAAAGCAATTACATGGTGATTGCATTTCATACAATAAAGCGACAACCATAAGTCTCCTGCCAGTTGCCGATAACTTTTACAAAACATGATCATCTCATACAATAACGTATATCATGTCATGTCTTGACCATATCACATCACAGCATGCCCTGCAAAAACAAGTTAGGCGTCCTCTACTTTGTTGTTGCAATTTTTACGTGGCTGCTACGGGCTTCTAGTAAGAACCGTTCTTACCTACGCATCAAAACCACAATGATTTTTCATTAAGTGTGCTACTTTAATCTTCAGCAAGGACCGGCCGTAGTCAAATTCAATTCAACTAAAGATGGAGAAACAGACACCCGCCAGCCACCTTTATGCAAAACAAGTTGCATGTCTGTCGGTAGAACCGGTCTCATGAACGTGGTCATGTAAGGTTGGTCCGGGACGCTTCATCCAACAATACCGCCGAATCAAAATAAGACGTTGGTGGTAAGCAGTATGACTATGATCACCCACAATTCTTTATGTTCTACTCGTGCATATCATCTACGCATAGACCTGGCTCGGATGCCACTGTTGGGGAACGTAGCATGCAATTTCAAAGAAATTCCTACGCTCACGCAAGATCTATCTAGGAGATGCATAGCAACGAGAGGGGGAGAGTGTGTCCACGTACCCTCGTAGACCGAAAGCGGAAGCGTTTGACAACGCGGTTGATGTAGTCGAACTTCTTCTTGTTTCGACCGATCAAGCACCAAACATACGACACCTCGAGTTCTGCACACGTTCAGCTCGATAACATCCCTCGAACTCTTGATCCAGCAAAGTGTCGAGGGAGAGTTTCGTCAGCACGATGGCGTGGTGATGGTGATGGTGATGTGATCCGCGCAGGGCTTCGTCTAAGCACTACGACAATATGACCGGAGGAGTAAACTGTGGAGGGGGCACCGCACACGGCTAAGAGAACAATTTATGTGCTTTGGGGTGCCCCCTGCCCCCGTATATCGAGGAGGAGAGGGGAGAAGGCCGGCCCTAGAGGACGCGCCAAGTGGGGGGAAACCCACTAGGACTCCTAGTCCTAGTCAGGTTCCCCCTTCCTTCTCATGGAGGGGGAAAGGGGGAAGGAGAGGGAGAGGGGGAAAGGAAAGGGGGTCACGCCCCCTCTCCTTGTCCAATTCGGACTGCCATGGGGAGGGGGGTGCGCCACCCCTTGTGGGCTTCCCTCTCTCTCCCCTATGGCCCATAGTGGCCCATTACTTTCCCTGGGGGGTTATGATAACCCCTCGGTACTCCGATAAATATCCAAAACGCTCGGAAACCATTCCGGTGTCCGAATATTATCGTCCAATACATCAATCTTTACCTCTCGACTATTTCGAGACTCCTCGTCATGTCTGTGATCTCATCCAGGACTCCGAACAAGCTTTGGTCACCAAAACACATAACTCATAATACAAATCGTCATCGAACGTTAAGCGTGCGGACCCTACGGGTTCGAGAACTATGTAGACATGACCGAGACACATCTCCGATCAATAACCAACAGCGGAACCTGGATGCTCATATTGGTTCCTACATATTGATAACCCACAAGTATAGGGGATCGCAACAGCTTTCGAGGGTAGAGTATTCAACCCAAATTTATTGATTCGACACAAGGGGAGCCAAAGAATATTCTCAAGTATTAGCAGCTGAGTTGTCAATTCAACCACACCTGGAAACTTAGTATCTGCAGCAAAGTGTTTAGTAGCAAAGTAATATGATAGTGGTGGTAACGGTAACAAAAGTAAAGACAGCAAAAGTAATGTTTTTGGTATTTTGTAGTGTTTGTAACAGTAGCAGCGGGAAAGTAAATAAGCGTAAACCAGTATATGGAAAACTTGTAGGCACCGGATTGGTGATGGATAATTATGCCGGATGCGGTTCATCATGTAACAGTCATAACATAGGGTGACACAGAACTAGCTCCAATTCATCAATATAATGTAGGCATGTATTCCGTATATAGTCATACATGCTTATGGAAAAGAATTTGCATGACATCTTTTGTCCTACCCTCCCGTGGCAGTGGGGTCCTATTGGAAACTAAGGGATATTAAGGCCTCCTTTTAATAGAGAACCGGAACAAAGCATTAGCACATAGTGAATACATGAACTCCTCAAACTATGGTCATCACCGGGAGTGGTCCCGATTATTGTCACTTCGGGGTTGCCGGATCATAACACATAGTAGGTGACTATAGACTTGCAAGATAGGATCAAGAACACACATATATTCATGAAAACATAATAGGTCAGATCTGAAATCATGGCACTCGGGCCCTAGTGACAAGCATTAAGCATAGCAAAGTCATAGCAACATCAATATCAGAACATAGTGGATACTAGGGATAAAACCCTAACAAAACTAACTCGATTACATGATAAATCTCATCCAACCCATCACCGTCCAGCAAGCCTATGATGGAATTACTCACGCACGGCGGTGAGCATCATGAAATTGGTGATGGAGAATGGTTGATGATGATGAAGGCGACGAATCCCCCTCTCCGGAGCCCCGAACGGACTCCGGATCAGCCCTCCCGAGAGGTTTTAGGGCTTGGCGGCGGCTCCGTATCGTAAAACGCGATGATTTCTTCTCTCTGATTTTTTTCTCCCCGAAAGCCAATATATAGAGTTGGAGTTGGCGTCGTAGGGTGTCTAGGGGGCCCACGAGGTAGGGGGGCGCGCCCCCCACCCTCGTGGACAGGGTGTGGGCCCCCTGGTCTTCATCTTTGGCGATGATTTTTTATTGTTTTTTTTAAGATGTTCCGTGGAGTTTCAGGACATTCCGAGAATATTTGTTTTCTGCACATAAAACAACATCATGGCAATTCTGCTGAAAACAATGTCAGTATGGATTAGTTTCATTCAAATCATACAAGTTAGAGTCCAAAACAAGGGCAAAAGTGTTTGGAAAAGTAGATACGACGGAGACGTATCACATATTCTACGAAGATCTTTATCGGTCAAACCGCAATGGCAACATACATCATTCCCTTTGTCATCGGTATGTTACTTGCCCGAGATTTGATCGTCGGTATCCTCATACCTAGTTCAATATCGTTACCGGCAAGTCTCTTTACTCGTTCCGTAATGCATCATCCCGCAACTAACTCGTTAGTCACATTACTTGCAAGGCTCATCATGATGTGCATTACCGAGAGGGCCCATAGATACCTCTTTAATACTTGGAGTAACAAATCCTAATCTCGATCTATGCCAACCCAACAAACACCTTCGGAGACACCTGTAGAGCATCTTTATAATCACCCAATTTCGTTGTGACGTTTGATAGCACATAAGGTGTTCCTCCGGTATTCGGGAGTTGCATAATCTCATAGTCAAAGGAATATGTATATGTCATGAAGAAAGCAATAGCAATAAAACTTAACGATCATTATGCTAAGCTAACGGATGGGTCTTGTCCATCACATCATTCTCCTAATGATGTGATCCCGTTTATCAAATGACAACACATGTCTATGGTTAGAAAACTTAACCATCTTTGATTAATGAGCTAGTCTAGTAGAGGCTTAATAGGGACACTTTGTTTTGTCTATGTATTCACACATGTATCAAGTTTCCGATTAATACAATTCTAGCATGAATAATAAACATTTATCATGATATAAGAAAATATAAATAACAACTTTATTATTGCCTCTAGGGTATATTTCCTTCAATAAGAATGAAAATGTAAAAAATGAGCTATGGCATTTGATCGAACACTTTTCATGAGTGGTGTGTGCCGCGGATGGCATCGGCAGGGCGGAGGGTACCTGGGGGTGCGATGGCGGCAACGGCGGCCTTGGCGGAGAGACAGTTGGGTGGGACAACGGAGGTCTAGTAAGACTTGAGCAACAACTGGGGGTAGAAGATAGAGATCGGAAGGGGACTGGTGGATTATCAAAAACCGCGGGCTTCAGATGCAATTTTGGATGGGTTTAGACTGTCCAAATTCGATGTGAACCAAAATTTAAACTCTCCTTCATCATACTCAATTAAGGGCCTGACGGATTTCCGACGTGTCTGGTCCAATATGAACATGCACACTAAAGATGCATTTAGCTTTTTTTTTTTTTGAGGAACCGGGAGGAACTGCCTTTTCTTTATATAGAAGAAAAGCGAGAAACGCGATGTACAGAGAGGCGCACATTTTTAGGGAACACGGCATAAAAACCACCAAAACACGGTACTAACCCAAAACTAAATTAGCCAATCCCCTCGGTTCAAATCATGGCTCCTCATCCGACGTGGACACGACCCCAGCCCTACATGGCCGGCGATGACTGGAATAATCAAATTATACTAGACTGGGATAAGGTTATTTTCAAGTGAAGTTTTCTTTTTTTTAGGGGATTCAAGTGAAATTTCCGAGAAATACCATTGTTCCACCTCTCGTTGCCCTGCCACGACCGTGGACGAGAGAAACCACGGACCTGACCAACACATGGTACGGCACGGGCGACCAGACCACACTGTTATCCTTGAAAAGCCAGACCAGACCGACAACTGTTCGCAGGAATCACCGGGGTATGTATGCCGTACGCACGGCGGTCCTGCCGTGTGCAAGTGGCAACCAGATCGAGCCGCGTACAGCACGAGTGACGTTTCCATCGTTCTGCGACCCCATCCTAGCCCCGTTAACACTTGTCGTGTGGAACTGAGCATCTATAGCCGGGCATCTACGTTTGGGTGAGCCGTTTAATCACTGATCATCCAAATAGACGCCTCAAACGGGACTCAAACTCCCGGGCTGACCGGCACCTCTCATATCCAGCCCAAATATAAAACGAACATGTGGCGTCCGGGCACGCCCGCTATGTCGAACCTAGCCCATGCTAACCTATCTGACCTCACACATATTCGTCCACATCCGCTCGCCGAAGCAAGCCCTACTCACTTCACTCCACTCCACTCCACTCCTTCACTCGAGCTCACCTCCGGCGGTTTCCGGTCATCTACGCCATGGCAGGCAGCGGACCTGACTCTGAGCAGTCCGGATCCGTCGACTGGGGTGTCATCTTGTGTGGGTTGGAGGAGGCAATGGCAGCCCGCATTGCACTTCGCCGCTCCAGAAGGACAGCGCCCGACCGACGGACGGGATCCGTCCGCCACGACGCCATAGCATAGGCTCACGCGGCGCTCGGGTCCTCTAGTGATGGATCCTCGCGGTCCCGCAGCCGGAACACCTCTTCTTTTCCATCACCGGTCTGGCACACCATGAGTTCCATCAGGAACGGGCAGCCCGTTGTGGGAAGTAGAGGATAAGGGCCGCCGAGGCCCATATCGCGGCAGAAATGGCGGAGGCGGAGGCGGCTGATGCGGCGCCGCGGGTGGCCGTACAAAAGGAAGCCATCCGCGCCTGCATTGTGAAGAAACGACAGCTGAGGAACACGCGCGTCCTCTCCCGAGAGCAGAATCAGGCAGTCTGTGCCATGGCGGACTGCCACCGAAGGAGGAGAAAGAGGACAGCGACGGCGAGAATAGCTCCTGTGACGAGAAGATCCGGCTCGATCTGTACTGCGTTTTCGATCGGTATTTCCGTCAGAAGGACGGCAAGGGCGCTAGGAAGGATAAGGACAGCCGTGGATGAACTCCACCATAGTCAAATATGTCAAATTTTGATGAAGTAACCGGACGATGTGTGTGCATCAAGTAGTTGTATGAGTTTGTATGAATTTGAGATATGATAATTAAGATGTCTGAATATGAATTATAATATTTAAGAGGTGCCTGTTCAGTGTGTTCGTGAATATTTGAGAGGCGGACTTGCTAAATCCGGTTGTAGATGCTCTAACAGCCGTGTTTTGATCGTGTGCAACTCTGTAGCCGCGCAATGCATCTCTGGGATAAAAGGGGCAGCTTTGCATTTGGCTGCCACGACATGCTGCCTGACAGTGACAGGCAGAGTGAACCGACACAGTTCATAACAAGCACGTGTAATGATCAGTTGACGACGGACGGACGCAAGAGAGAAACATAACAAGTCACATCAAAGCAATAAAACTGAGCCATCAGCGATCCGTACTCCCTCTATTCGGAATTACTTGTCGCAGAAATGGATGTATCTAAACGATACGTCCATTTCTACGACAAATAATTTCGAACGGAGGGAGTAGTTTCTACGGTCCTGCCAATGACACCATCTCCAAGTGCTCACAACATCTGGCACTTGCGTACACAACATAAGTGGAGAAACAACGGCTCCAAAACTAGATCAGTTTCTTACTCACCGAAGATTTCACGAGCGTCATAGCAGATCATTCATCATCGCCATCATTATCACCGTCACGTGGACCGCTTTTGAGCTCGGCGACCTTCTCTTCGGGGCCGACAGCTCACTGCTGAGTAGAGAGATCATCAGGTAGAGCAGACACGTGGATACTCCCAGCATGCGGATCATTGTCCACACGGGGAATGTATCCGTGCATCGCACTTGTGGTGCTACCGGTGCACCGGATGCCACAGAATATTTTAAAAAATCTGAAAAATATTCTAGCATGTTAACACAACATCAAAGTATGGTGTCACAAAATTTCGTATAAAAATTTAAAAATAAATTTTTAGATGCAAAAATAAAAATTTTGACATGAATGTGATAATGGGTCAAATCTAGAGCCCAAATTATGTTATGTACTATTCATTGTTGAATTTGTCTTTTTGCTTTTTAAGTTATATTTTGAATTTTGACTTGAAATTTTGTGAAAACCTGCATTGATGTTGTGTGAGTGTGCTTATTTTTTTTAGATTTTTTAATATTTTGAAAACACAATATGAGTTTGATGTATCGATAGCACCATAAGCTCCGGTGAATGTATCCGGTGCACCCGCACTAGTAATGCTACCAGTGCACCGGATGCCATAAATATTTTTAAAAATCTAAAAAAAAATCTAGCATATTAACACAACATCAAAGTATGATGTCATAATATAAGTTCGGTGCATCGGTAGTACCACAAGCTCCATATTTTCTCTGTCCACACATTCATTATCCGCTCAGGCTCTCCCAAGCCTCCAGTTGAGCTGCTGGAGAGATAATACATCGTGTATTAGGCATGGTTTGGTTACAACGTGTGTTATGCAATCGCTGGATGAAATTGCAGGTTCCACATGCGCTCGGTCGACTTATTGACGGTGCTTAGGGTATTCTAACGCGTACCTGTAAATTTTCTTCCGCATCTGTTCACGAACACAGATGCGGAATTCGACCATCCAACATTGTTTGCATATATTTCAATCAATTTTTAAATTAATAGAATTATATTCATTTAACACGGGGATTTCATTAAAATTCGAACATAATTTACATAAAAGGATTGATATTTCGACTGTTTAACCAAAAACATAAAAAAAAATCTTACTCTATACCGGACGACAACCTCGTACGCGCGGTCGCCCTGTCCTATCGCACCACCAGCATCGTCCGCTCCGCCGCCGCCATCGTCGCCGTCCCTCCAGCGGCGCAAGGCCTTCGGAGGGCCGCGACAGCCTTGTCCAGCGGCTGCCTGCCGCTCGCTGCGTAGCTGCTCCGCCTCCTGCTGCGTGGTGTGGAGTGCCGCCGCGGCCAGTGCCACGGCGGGGGCGGAGACCTGGCGGCCGCCTTGCCCTTGCCGTCGTCAGAGGTCTCGCTAAGAGACCACTCCTCGACGTACTTGGTGAGCTCGCTGTCGAGGCGGCGATGGTGTCTGGCGTCCGCCTCACCGAAGGTGAGGGAACGGTCGAGGGCCCACGCGGCGGTGAGGTTCGGGTATGTGCGGACCCATTCCGGCGCATCGTCGGTCTTGGCGAACGAGGAGCGGGGGACAAGGTTGCGTCGGTCATACCGCGCTGGTTGACACGCCACTCGCTCCTCCTCGGAGATGACGGCACTCGGCCCTGAGGGGCCGCCGACACCGGCTCCTACGAGGTAATGGAGGATGCGGCCGCACGTCATCCTTATGGTTGGCGGCAGCTCCTCGACGGCTTGGCGGCGATGCGGCGGGGCAGCAAGTCAGGCCCGCTATGGCTATGCGCGAGTGGTGACACGGGCTCATCCTTCACGCAGCGTTCAAACAGGACGCCGCGGCCGCAACTACGTTGGGGGAGGCGGGCACCTCCTTGACCCACCCAGGTGGGGACTAGTGGCGGAGACAGGGGGACCAACAGGGGCCCTGCCCCCCTCCCCCCCAACATATGTGATTTGCTATTAATTTGCTTATGAACACTACATGTTTAGTGAAAATTTGGTGCTAAAAGCACTTTTTTTTAGTGTTTGGCCCTCCCCAATCTGTTTTAAGGTCACTTGGTCCTCCCAATCAAAAAATTCGGGCTCCGGCTTTACGTGACGGGGACGGTGGCTCCTCGTTGACCTGCGCTAGCGACGGCGGTGCCAGGTCCATCTGACAGAGCGAGCACTCCGTCATGATCTCCATCAAACGGATGAATTCTTTGTCCGTCAGACCCGCCTCCGCGAGAAGGCGCATTCGCTGCTCCGGTTGTTGTTGCTGCTGGTCCTCCTCGTTGGCCGAGGAGAGGATGATCTCCTCCTTGCTGGAGGAGCCAGACATCATTGACGCCGAGGGGCCCGGAGAGCGCCGGCACTGGTGCCAAGATCGACCCGAGGATGAAATCGCACCGCCACCGCCTACCGGCGCGGACCACCACGACTTCGGCAACGCCGCTGTAGGAGGAGGGGCACAGAGAGGTATAGGACATGCTCGAAGAGGAGGACGGGATCAGAGAGAAGGAGATGCAGATGTGCATCGCCGGAGCACGACTTGTATAGCCGTGGCCAGGCCACGCGAACGGGCTATCAACCCACTTCAATGCGGCGCAGCGGCCGGAGTTGGTTTCCCGGGACGCGGCGTCCACATTGAAGCGGCGACGCCCGAGAGATCATGTCCCTCAGCGTTGCCTTCTCGTCAGGTCGCGTCGCTCGGCATCAATGTCGGCCGCTGCATGCTCTGGGCCGGCATGAATGGCGGTGCAGCAAGTGGCTCAGGCGTGGCAGCGGCCCGAACACCCGCAAAGCCTCCACGTTTGTCTCTGGTTTGCGAAGGAAAGTGCATCCGGACCACCCTGCGGATCGATACAGACCCGCGTTGAATGACACAACACGTCCCGTCAGCGCAGTCCGGATGTATGTGGGCGGTTTGAGGGTCAGCGTTGGAGATGCCCTTAGGTTACGAAGCCTGGATGCATACATGAACTTCCTGCTACAGGTAGAGAATGAGTTGAGGGTTTCGAGCGGCTGTTACTTTGTGTGTTTGTTGTCATGTGAGAAATATGAGTAAATAGTATAAAACTACTACTTTACGGGTTAGGGTTCCAAAAACCTGCCGGATTTATTTTTTTGCTGATAACTACCAAATCAGGGGTTGGTTGTTTCAAAAAACTCCAAATCCTCTTTGTTAAAAAATTAAACCTGTTTATGACAGGTCGGCCCCGCCACTAAACGCACTGTTTGGTTGACCGTTTGTTTGACTGTTAACTGACTTGTGGGGGCCACATGTCAGTGCCTCATCCATAGATTTTTTTATGGATTAGACCCTACAAATATTTTTAAAAAGCAATCGGGTCCCTGGAATCAATTTCAAAAAGCAATCGGGTCCTTAGATTGTCGGCGCCGTGCCTCCAAAGGGCTCTGCCCGTGGTCGCCGTTGCGCCTCCATGGGGCTGCGCCAGTGGTCGCCGCTGCACGTCGCCATGGGTGGTCGCTACCGCGCGCGCCGCCATGGGGTTCCGCCCGCGGTCACCGCGCGCCATGGGGCTCCGCCCGTGGTTGTCGCCCGTGGTCGTCGTCGCGCGCCATGGGGCTCCGAACGCGGTCGCCGCGCGCGCCATGGGGGTCCGCTGGCGGTCTTCCCCGTGCCGCCACGGCGACGCCTGGAGTCGCCGCCGTCGGCGTGCCTGCAGTCACCACCCGCCAGTGGTCGCCGCTTGGGTCGCATCCTCGCCCCATTGGGCTACTCCATCTACGTGCGGCGGGCGGCGGGGTAGAGAAGTAGGCGGGCCGGAGGAGCGGTGGGGGTTGAGCCCCGGCGCTCGCCGGCGGCAAGCGGACCAGTCCTTCTTCCCCATTCTATCTTCTTCCCACTGTTGCCCTGGTTGCCCTTTTTTTTAACTGGTTGCTGTGATAATTTGCTCCATGGCTGACATGTGGCCCCCACAAGTTAGTTAACAGTCGAACAAATGGTCAACCAAACGGTGCGTTTAATGGCGGGCCCGACCTGTCGTAAACATATTTAATTTTTTAACAACGAGGATTTGGGGTTTTTTAAAACAGCCAACCCCTGATTTGGTAGTTATCAGCAAAAAAAATCCGGTAGTATTTTGGAACCCTAACTCATAAAGTAGTAGCTTTATGCTATTTACTCGAGAAATACAGTGATTCAGCGAGTAACTTGCTCGACTGAGCTCAACTCAATGACAGACATATAATTTGAGTCAGAAAATGGACAGAGAGATAATGTTAACGGCCTTCGACTGGTCTACACCATCCAAATCAACATGTAAAGTAGCCCTATTAGAAATTCGAGTTCTAGATCTTCACTCCAATCTGAAACTGTAAATTATAGCAGCGAAAAAAGGGACACCGGGATACAAAGTGAACACTCTGAGCTGGATGTCGGCTATGGTTGCTTGGTTGATATATGTGGTTGCTCGCTCCAGAGATAAAGGACTCAGCAGCAAAATTTGAATCAGTAGAGGCGAATGGAACTGTCTGTCTTCAGTATAAGAACACAACATGAGACATTTTCAGAAAAGAAACAACATGATATTTTTTGTCCTTTAAACAAAAAAGAGTTACAGGACGAGTGCAATCTGAGTAATACCCAGCAATGATTACATTGGCAATCATATTCCCGACCCTAAGATCCATGTTCCAAGTAAATTGGCAGGAAGCATCTAGAGCTAATTGGTAGATACCTCCGCCGTCTTGCAGGTCATACTTGATGGCCCTGACATCAGACAGGCTTATTATCTGTACAAGCCGTTGGCCCTCCAATCATTCTCTCTTCGTGTGTGTGTGTTTCTTGCACTTATTTTGTGCTATGTTCATTACAAGAGGTCATATTGCGAACATAAATGATTTGATCAGTAGGAATCTGGGTTTAGCAAGGTTTCCGAAGAGCACTACAGGTTTAAGCAAGTGTGTTTAAATCTAATAGTTTTTTCAGTACAGGCATATCAATATCTGAGATAAGGGCCTTTCCGAAAAACTCTAGAGATTAGGCGTGTTTGCATCTGTACGCAGACCACATATTTCTTGATGTTTGCTGGTCCCAGCTCCCATTTCAGTATATGTTCCAAAAGTTCAGAATATATATGAAGGACCGAATGTCATCACAGACATGGTTGCGGATTACAAAGTACTACTAGGTGTAGCATTTAGTTATTTACTCCATAAACTTCTATGTTTACATGGACAAAGGCCCATTTTATGGTTAATGTGACATGCTTATTTTTAAGTGGTCATCATGCTTATTTTTATCTGGCGTTATCGAGTTTGACAGGAGATGGATTGATTCGTTCTGCCTATGGACATCTCGTAGCTGAAATTAAGGCGTTGATGAGTGATAGGGAGTTTATTCCCCAGAAATTAAATAGGGATCAAAATAGAGTCGTTGACCGCTTGGCAAATTATAGTCGCGTAGAGTGTACCACGGCGGTGTGGATACATCTAAGACCACCATGTATCGATTATTTTTTGCCTCTCGACTGTAACTCTATCAATTTGGAATAAAACTCCTTTTTCATCGCAAAAAAAGTGGTCATCATGCTGAAGAAGTTATAAAGACCCTGTCACATCTGGGCAAATGCAGCTAAATGTAACTAAAATACTCCCTCCGTTCCAAAATAGATGACTCAACTTTGTATTAACTTTAATACAAAGTTAGTATAAAGTTGGATCATCTATTTTGGAATGGAGGAGTAGATAATAATTAAATTCACATCCTCTCGCCTTCATCCTATATCTTGTGCAACGCAAATCCATTTGCAGCTTGATTAAGAAAAAGGAGCAGGTAGCCAAACACCATCACTGCATTTACCTTGAAGAGTATGCACGACAGGGCACGAACAAGGGAAGCGCAGATCCACGCCGAAGGGCAGGTACACCAGAGGAGGCGGCTCCCTGTCAGCAGCAGAGCCTTTCTGGTTAGCGACTTGAATCTAAGACCAAAGAATACGGTGTCAAAGATGGCACCATCGGCATGCATGGAACCTCCTAGCCTTGGTGGAGCCACGGTGTCGCACCGGCATCGAAGAGGGTACCTGAAGCGGAGAGACGTAAGCACGGCGCACCGAAGGGATGCCTTCGCCGGTGAATCCTGCCTGCGACGGTGCGATTTTGGTCTGCAATGGCACGTTGAGCAGTGGAGAGCCTAGCACTGAATAGAAAAAGGTAAAGGGCGCAGCTTGGGTTCTTGAAATCCTTACCCTGGCAGAGCGGTAGCGGCGGGGAGGCGAGGGCGCCAGAGTCGGTGAGGAGTGCCCACCGAGCGCGTACCGGGGGCTGGACGCGGCGGGGGCGTCGTAGAGCTGGAGAGGAGGGGAGGGTTCTGGTCAGACAATCACGAGCCGGCACGAGAAATTCAGAGCGAGCATTCTTACCTTAGGGAAGGCCCAGGGAGCGAAGACTGGAGGAGGTGAGCTGGTGAGGCAGCCGCGCGGCGGCGGAGCAAGCGATGCGCGGTGGCCATGGCGTCGTCGGATTGGGGTTTTGGGTTTGTCTAATTCATATATGATGTTATTTAAGGATGTCACATCTAAGCTCCCACAAATATTTTATAATACAACAACAAGAAACAAAAAAAATAAAAATAAAAAATAGACCACAAACAGAATGTACATCAAGTTAGATGTGACATAGTTATGTTAAATCTAGATGTGTCCTAGACAGACCCATTGGGTTTCGCCCACGTCGCTGCCAGAATGTACATCAAGTTAGATGTGACATAGTTATGTTAAATCTAGATATGTCCTAGACAGACCCTTTGGATTTTGCCCACGTCGCTGCCACACGGAAGAAGCAGAGGAAGCCTAAGGCCTTGTTTGGCACGAAGGGTGTTTGAGCCCCAACGGGGCTGGGTATTATTGGGGATTTGGTGAACCCCTACCCTGCACCAAATCCCCTCAAATCCTCTTCCCCCTCCCAAACCCCTTCCCCATCTATCCACATATGGGTGTTTGGCATGCAAAGATAAATTTGGGTTCTTGCGTGAGGAGAGAAGGAAGGAGATCGGGCAGGGGAGCCATACCTCTGGCGAGAAAGCCGGTGTTCCGACCGAAGGAGGTGAGCAATCAGAAAGTCGTCGTCGAGGCGGCAGGCAACAGCGGGAGGCAGTGGTGTTGGCGGCGGCGGAGTCGAGCCGGCTTGGAGGCTGCAGCAGAGGCCGGCTTCAGAGGATCCCCGGCTTGGAGGCTGCCGTTGACGTAGGCGTGGAGTGGGCAGTGGCGGCGGTGACGTGGGCAGAGCCGAGCCACGAGGTAGTCGTGGAGGCGGCGACGGCGGCGGCGTCGTCCGTCTCTGCCCCGCCCAAAGCCGCGAACGGTGCCTCGATACGTAGAAACCCCGTGGCTGGAAGGGGAAATCGAGGGGATTGTAGGGGCTGGCCCGGTGGACCAAACATCTGGTCGGGGAAATTTTGGGCTTTTCAGCCTGACAGGGAAAAGCCGCTAAAATCCCTCCCAATCCCAGTTACCAAACACGGCCTGAGTGGGTGGAGAGTGCAGGGACAATGAAGAAGACAGACGAGGACAGACGAGGTCTGGCTCAAATTAGTAAATTTTACCGGTGCCGGTTGTACCGGTCTGCAATCCATCATCCGCCAGAATCTTTGAACTGATTTCACTCATTTCATCAAAGAACTGATTTTCACTCATTTGATACTACTGATTTATGTTGTTTCAATTGAAAAAAAACATGTTTCAATAAGTTTCAAAAGCTAATTTTACTCATTTCAAAATAAAAATATTCTCATTTTCAAGAAGCTGGTATATGTCAAATAAAAATATTAAAATTTTCATATAACTAACTTCACTCATTTGATTTCACTCGTTTTGAATAAGTCATTTCAATTATTTAAAGAAACTGATTTCACTCAATTGAAAATACAAATTCACTCGCTTCATAAAACAGATTTCGCTCGTTTAATTTTTTTTATTTCCCTCATTTCAAGAACTGATTTCACTCATTTCATGAAATTGCTTTCACTCAATTCGAAAAATCTATTTCACTTAATTCAGAAAATTGTATTTCACTCATTCATTTCAAAACTAGATTTCACTTAATTCAAAATAATTTCACTTATTTCAAACCACAGATGTCACTCATTCCAAAAGTTGATTTCATAGTTGAAAAAGAAAGTACTCACCTAGAAAGTAGTTTTTCAGAAAATAGAATTCACTCATGTCAAGAAAGCGATTTACATATATTGGGAAACATATTTTATTCATCTCAAAACAGGGACTTTGGCCCATTCAAAACATTTATTTCGCTCATTTCTGAAACTTATTTTGCTCATTTCAAGCAACAAATTTCACTCATTTCCAGAAAAACTGATTTCAATTATTTAAAACAATAAATTCACTCATATTTCCCTCATTTTAAACTGTTTTTATTTCACTTATTCTAAAAAAAGCGCTCATTTCAAAAACAATTTTCATTTGTTAAAAAAAGATTTCACTCTTTAGAAAATATATTTCACTCATTTCATAAAACATATTCCACTCATTTCAAAAAACAGAATAGTTTTTATCACTCTATTTTTTTTCAAAAATGATATTAGAAATTTCATTATTTTTAACATAGTTCAGTCAACGTAAATTCGATTGGAACGGCAAAACTAAAACTAGTTTAAATGCATTGAAGATTGGTCTTGTTCGAAAGGTCTCGTTGCTAGGAATTCAAATGTATATAAAAATCGAGAATAAATGTGTAGCTTAAAATATATGAATGATTGAAATTATCAAAAGAGAAATCAAAGGACATGAATTTACTGGGAGTGATTGTGTCCGTGTCATGCATTTTGGGGAGGAGAGAGAACATGTGTCATGCACGCATGGATGGAACGAATGGGACCACCAATTTGACTTAAGTGCCGATAGACGTATGAAAATAGGGGTTGGACAATACAGAGATACACTTATGTAGTAGGACCATAACTGCACAGATATCAGAGCATCTCCGGCCGTTGGCCCCCCAGAAGGCATAAAAATCGTCGCCTGGGGGCGAGCCAGCGGTATAATCGGCTCTGGGGGCGGTTGGGCACCCAGCCGTCGGCCCCAGACGCCGATATCGTCCCATTTCTGGCCGCTTTTCGGCCACTTTCGGCGAAAAAAGGTTCGATATCGGCGCGAATCAGCCCATATTCGGCGTGGTTCGACGTGAATTCTCAACATGAGTAATTTTTTTATCACATAGTTCGTCAGAGAAAATCAAATAGTTGAACAAATAGTTCAATACAAATTATATAGTTCAACAAATAAAAACTCATATTTCATCACACCTCGAGCTAGGCGTCGCCCTTGATCCTCCATAGGTGCTCCACCATATCCTGCTGCAGTTGTTGTGCACCTGTGGGTCTCGGATCTCCTGACGCATATTGAGGTAGGCAGTCTAGGTTGCCGGTAGCTGGTGATCAACTTAGGCAAGAGGACCATGTCTGTAGTATGGCTCAGTGTCAAACAGTGGCTCTTCCTGCTTGCTTTCAATGATCATATTGTGCAAGATGACATAGCAAGCCATGATCTCCCACATTTGATCTTTCAACCAGGTCTGAGCAGGGTACCGGGCAACAACAAATCGAGATTGGAGCACACCAAATGCCCGCTCGACATCCTTCCTGCAAGCCTCCTGAACCTTGGCAAAGTGAGACTTCTTGCCTCCTGGCACAGCGTTTGAGATAGTCTTCACAAATGTAGACCATCTCGGATAGATGCCATCAGCTAGGTAGTACCCCTTGTTGTAGTGCCGTCCATTGACCTCGAAGTTCACCGGAGGAGAATGACCTTCAACAAGCTTGGCAAAGACAGGGGAGCACTGCAGCACATTGATGTCATTGTGAGTTCCTGGCATGCCAAAGAAGGAGTGCCAAATCCTGAGGTCCTGTGTGACCACCGCCTCAAGTACCACCACTGCAACCGCCTTTGGCGCCTTTGTACATCCCCTGCCAAGCAAATATACAGTTCTTCCATTTCCAATGCATGCAGTCGATGCTTCCAAGCATCCCAGGAAATCCTCTTGCTGCATTCTGTGCTAGGATTCGAGCAGTGTCTTCCGCATTGGGTGTTCGCAAGTATTGCGGTCCAAACACTGCCACCACTGCCCTGCAGAACTTGTAGAAACACTCAATGGTCTTGGACTCGGCCATGCGCCCATAGTCGTTGAGTGAATCACTGGGAGCTCCATATGCAAGCATCCTCATCGTTGTCGTGCACTTCTGGATTGAGGTGAATCCAAGTTTGCCGGTACAATCCTTTTTGCACTTGAAGTAGCTATCGAACTCTCGGATGAAATTCACAATCCCGAGGAAAAGTTTTCGGCTCATCCGATAACGGCGCCGAAATACTTTGTCGCCGTGCAGTGGAGCGTCGGCGAAGTAGTCAGAGTAGAGCATGCAGTAGCCTTCCAGACGATGTCGGTTCTTTGCTTTCATCCGCCCCGGCGCCGAGCCACGTCGCCGCGGATTTTCATTGCTCGCGAGCAGGCCGTCGAGGGCAGCGAGGACCATGAGATGTTCCTCTTCCTGGACGTCGGCATCGGCTTTGTCCTCCAACAGCGCGACGAGCGCCTCCTCGTCGTCCGAGTCCATTGCCGACCAGGCAAATCGCCGAACACCTTGCGGACGTGGTGGGCACACACCCGCTGGTACACTGCCCCGCGCGGCCGGAACGCCGGAAAAATTGCCCGGACGGTGGTGAAGAGGCTAACGCGGCGAAACCTCCTCTCTTTTCGGGCGGGAAATGGTCTATCTAGCGGTGGTGGGCGGTGGGCGGCGCCGGGATCGGCAGGGAAGCGGCCGAGCGCGCGGGGGGTGGGAGGCGAATCTGGACGATTGGCTTGACTTTTCGCCTGACAGTGTGGCTCAGGCGTGCTTTTCCCTTGCGTCGGAGCCCCGAGCACCCCCAAGTGCGCCGGGTTCGGCCTATGATCACCGGGCCCAAAAACGAACCGAGCCGGCGGATTTCGGCGTCTTCGGGGCATGACTGGGGCATTTTTTCAGCACCTGCGCGTAAAAAATGCCTGAAGGGCATGTTGGGGGCGCGGCTGAAGTTGCCCTTAAAGACACTGTGTGGTGGATGTTGTACCGGTATATACCGGAAGAGGTAAAAAGAAGTTTGCGAGGTCTAGCTGGGCTGTGCCATATGTCGAGTCTCGGAAATGGATGTTATGTAGCCCAGCCAGCCCAATCAATCAGGCTGGAGAATTTGCTTTAAGGAGAAAAAAGGGCTCCAGGGGCGATGAGTTGCACATTTCTTTTCCACTGAAGTGTATTTTAGTTTTTTTTTTGCAGAAGAAGTGTATTTTAGTTAACTCAAAATATAACATCAATACTAAAAGTTGTGGGTGTCATTTTTTTATGCCAAAAGAGTGCGCTTTGCTCATTTTCTTTTGCGTTTTTTAAATCGTAGTTGATGTCAGGTGGCTGAGAGCTGCTTGCTTTGTAACCGAACCAGTTGGTTTCTTTAATAAAAATCAAAAGAGGAGGCTTTTTATAAAAAAAAACAAAAAGCTGCAAACTGTGCCCGAACATGGATACCAAGCTCCCTAGCCTATGCGAAGTTTTTCCCTCAAGTCGCCGCATCGGTCCCCTTCCTGTTTTCTTGTTGTGCGGCCTCATCGACGGTAAAAGAAGTGTGGGGACCCGTCTACCCGTTTCATTTTGTTTATGAGGTTTTGTTTTCCCAACGACTCAATGAGGTGCTGGCGGTGATGACATGTTAGAAACTTAGAATAAGGTCTCTCTACCTTGACGATGTTCATTGCGGCGTCGGCGAAGAGTTTGTAAGAGTTTTGTGTCCCAAAACCTGTTGACTCTTGTCAGATCTTGCATGTAGGCATTTCCTTCAAGCATAGCAGTTGGGTGGCCATTGGTTAGGGTTAGGGATACAAAAACCTACCACTTTTTAAAACATGACAAATACCTACCACTCGTGATTTGTTGTTTGAAAAAATCCAAATGACTGTGTGATTAAATTTTATTCAAGCTTATGTTAGTTGTGGCCCATATGTAAGCGATGAAGTGGCAAAAAAGTCAAGTTGTTTGTTTGACCATTACATTAGACTTTTTTTGAACAATAATCACACATTTCATTAACCGTAGAGATTACTGCACACAAAACATGTGACAATCACACAAGACATCTAGAAAACCGATGACAAGAAGCTTTGCACAAAGGACCCAAAAAAGGGACAAAATACAACTTGACCCCAACATCCTGTTGCGCCTCACCATACTATTCTCTGATGGTCTGCTGCCTCAGTAGCACCACCGAAGATAGAGGGGATCAACCACCAGACCCTGAACTGGAGGAGCAGCATCACAGACTATGCTGCTTTTCGAGCCGATGAAAGAATCTGTCGGAATCGACAAGATCAAGTCTTTGTAGCGCGTCAGCCGGGGATCGTCCCCGTGTCCATAAGTTCCTGGCACCGCCGTCTTCACTTGATGTGGTGGAGGAAAAACATCGCCGCGCAAGCCGTCAACCGTGATGCCCTCTTCAAGACAACAAATCCTTCTGCTGTAGTCGACCACGTCTCCAACCAGAAGAACGCCAGGAGCCAACCACCAAATACTAAGACCGTCAGATCCGAAAACCGACGACACAACCGAGCCGAGTGCTCCCCGGCGCCACGGATGGGAGCAAGGGCAAGATGGTGGAAGAACAACAACACTTTATTCCTACGCGACATCATCCCCGCCACTGAAGCGATGCCTCCAAGAAAACCTACGCCTAGCGTACCTACACAACGGAGCCGAAGCATCGGGGTCCCCTCCTCCTCCCGTCGCCGGAACGGCTGACGGAGGAAGGGGCAGAATTGTTGCCTCCGAGATCACCTCTCACTTGCGGTTGGGAGCGAAGCAGTTTTCGAGGGAGGGGGGGTGCGAATTCGTAGTTATACTAGAGATGCTCTTAGAAGCCGATCCGCCAACCCGGCTGATCCTAGCCACATAGCGGGTGACACCTAATAACTACTTTCTCCGTTCACAAATATAATACATTTTAACTCTTTTCTAAATCAATGGACACGTTTTAGTGTGTTCACTTATTTCAGATCATATGTAATCCATATTAAAATATTCAAAATATTTTGTATTTGTGAACGGGACAGAGTAGCAATGGTTTTGAACTTTTTCGACCTTGCAAAATTTGTAATCATGTTGTATTTGGAGCCAAGAAATTTTACATCACATTGCCAACTATATGGAAATTTACAACACGACGCCTCACATGAAGACAAATAGGCCAACACCAAAGAAAAATTAAACTTACTACTGCAAAACACCAAAAAGAAATAAGGCAAAATACACAGTCACATGCATAGATCCATCTCCCCGCGTCAGCGCGCGCCCATGACCCGAAACCTCAATTCAATCAAGCCTCGAGCGGCTTGCAGACGATGGTGGCGTGCTTGAGGATCTGGTTGCTGAACTGCCCTGGCTTCTCGGTGGTGTCGATCTTGTCCTGCCCCGGCGGCGGCAGCAGCTGGAAGTTCTGCACGAGGCGCCCGAGCGTGATGCCGATGATGGGCAGCGCGAGGATGATCCCGGGGCAGCTCCGGCGGCCGACGCCGAAGGGCACGAACCGGAAGTCGTTGCCGTGGGCCTCGACGGCCTTCTCCTCCTCGAGGAAGCGCTCGGGCCTGAACTCGTCGGCGCGCACCCACCGCTTGGGGTCGTTGGCGAGGAACCAGGCGTTGACGAGGATCTTGGACTCGGCGGGGATGTCGTAGCCGGCGAGCTTGGCGTCGCTGAGGTTCATGTGCGGCACCAGGAGCGGTATGGCCATGCGGAGGCGGAGCGTCTCCTTCACCACGGACTGCAGGTAGGGGAGGCGCTCCAGGTCCGGCTCCGTCACCGCCACGCCGGCGCCCAGGACGGCGACGATCTCCTCGCGCAGCTTCTGCTGGATCTCCGGGTGGTTCACCAGCTCGGCGATGCCCCACTCGATAGACCACAGCGTCGTCTCGATGGCTGCAAAGAATCAATCCAAGCTCCTCGTGAACAATTCGTTGCATGCATCGACAATTGATTAGGAGGGGAATGTGTTGTAAAGCTGAGCTAGAAAACGAAGTTCGGTGACAAATCACGTGGCTACCATTTGTGTATGGTACTATTACAGTATGTATTATACAGCTCAAAGTGTACTCCTAGTCTCCCCGCACGTTCAAGGAATAATACTGGATCACGGGGCTAGAAAGCGATACGCTAATGCGCAGCTTAATATTTAAGAATAAACAGGTTAGGTGTACGGTGTGCGTGCTTGTGCCGGCTAAGCGCCGCCTAATTAAGAAGAAAAAGTTAGGTTAGGTTACGGCCTCTTTGATTAAAAAGTTTTCGATCGTGCGTGCTACTTTTTTATTAACAAAGAAATGGCGGTTACAGACAACATCATGATCACATCATATATGACTAAGACTACGTGCTTAACCACTCCACTATCTTCATGGCAAGGATGTATATACCCTGTTTCTTTATCACGTAGAGAAACGCTGTTTCGCTTCTCAAAACTAGGCTGGATGGAAGGAAAGACGAGTACGCATATTTAGTTGATGAGTTTTACCTGCGACGTTGATGTTCTCGACGATGTAGAGGACGTTGTCGTGGTTGATCTCGCCCTTCCTTTCGGCTTCAAGGATGTGGTCCATGGCGCACCTGATCTCCCCCGTCTTCTCCAACGCCTCCCTGCAAATGTCATGTTCAGATAAGTTAGAGACCTGTAAGTACTTATTAATCTCCCAGTTGGACAACTCGGTGACTAGAAGCTTCGCATATGCAGTAGTAAAATGCAGCCATGTTGCTATATATACATGCTGGTTGCTGGCTTGTTGGCATGATCGATCCGTCCAACCTTAGAGGATTAAGCTAACTACTCCATTAGGGTCCCACCGATGTGCAGCATGCAATGCAAAATGGTAAACGACTAGTACAATTAGCCGTTTTAGCCTACTTTCTAACTTGTCATTGTTCCCCATGACTTGCTAAGCAGATGTGGATCTGGTGAGACCCGCTCCCCTCCGACGAATGATTCAAACAACTTTTTTTTTGAGAGAGAAATGATTCAAACAACTTGTGTTGGACGCTTTCCACTGTCGGTGTGATGGTGAATGAGTCGGACTTCCAACCGATTCAGAAAGGAAACTCATGGACTAAAGCCAAAGCTTCGAAAAGGGTGATCCATCACATGATGTGCGGTTGTTCACGTAATCATTAATCTCTGCACTGCATGCTACACGAAGCAAAGATTTCAAGAACACGGAGCCGTATGGGCAGGCATATCTCAAGTTCCTCCCATGCATCCTGTTGTGCGATACTGCGAATTATTGAGGCATCTAGCATGGGGCATCCTATGAGTCATTGCGTGCTGGTTTTGGACGAGAGTGACACGTATGATGGTTGGCCTTGAAAAGGTCAAGCGTAGGTGCGCAGATAATTTGTGCCGAGTAGTTTGACCTTGCTGCTCCGCGACGTTACCAACGTCGCTACCACTATGATCTGGATCACATCAGCCTACCCAACATGTGCAGGTAGGCGCACCAAACTCGCTCTCCGGCTCACCGATGCATCGCAGCCGGTCAGCTACCACCGCCGGCCGGTTGGCGCATACGAAGTACTTACTTGCTTAACTTAACTTGGATTATCACTAAGCGCAGGAATTAAGTATAGTCCATGGTACTTACTTGCGCGGTTGGACGAATTGGTCCTCGAACACCTTCATGCGCTTGGTCTTGAGGTTGGTGCAGCGGTTGAGGTAGCGGCGGAGGAAGGGGCGGAGGACGGGGATGAAGTCGCCGTAGTTGTAGTCGAAGCTCTGGGAGAGGATGCTGCGCTCGGCGTTGAGCGCCTTGAGCTGGTTGAAGAGCGGGTCGGCCACGCTCTCGAACCGGCGGTCGAACATGATGCGGAACATGTCGTTGTACATCATGAGCTGCAGGCGGCGGCGGACCACCACGCCCGCCGTCGCCGCCGCCGGGTCGGCCCTGAGGTCCTCCACCACCAGCCGGGCCTCCTCCTCCCACCCCACGCGGTTCTGCGCCACCACCTTGTTGGTGAAGAAGGGCACCGTCATGATCCGCCGCATCTTGCGCCAGTGGTCGCCGTACACCGTGAACACCATGTCCTGCATTCGTAGCACGTTAATTACGTCACCCGGCGTTGATTGGGCACCCATTAATTACACCCGCTACTATGCGATCGAGGAGCAGATTAATGAAGACGATCTGATTGATTCGATTAAGTTGAGATATTACCTGGCCCTTGCCGGTGAAGATGTCGAAGACGACGTTGCGGGTGCGGGAGCCGAACTCGACGCCCTGGGTGTGGAGGACCTCCTTGGCGAGCTCGGGGCTGGAGACCACCACCAGGTTGCGGACGCCCATGCGGAGGAGGAACACCTCGCCGAAC
Source organism: Aegilops umbellulata (assembly GCA_032464435.1). Taxonomy (NCBI): domain Eukaryota; kingdom Viridiplantae; phylum Streptophyta; class Magnoliopsida; order Poales; family Poaceae; genus Aegilops; species Aegilops umbellulata. The sequence continues at coordinate 26,572,377 of CP136056.1, read as the reverse complement.
CGCTTGGCCATGCCCATGAGGTTGCGGTGGTTGAGGTCGTCGCCGACCTGCAGCCAGTTGCCGACGATGGGGGCGCCGGAGGGGCCGGGGGGCAGGCGGAAGCGCTTGCCGGTGAGCTTGGCGACGGCGATGGCGAGCACCGCCGCGGCGAAGAGGCCCAGGAGGGCCTTCTCCAGGAGGAGGACGTCCATCGGGGTAGGTGCGGTGTGTGGCTAGCTCCTGTGTATGTGTGTGCTGCCGTGCTGCGGTGGAGGGCCCGATCGGATCGAGTTAATTTGACGGAGGATTGGGCGCGGTGGGGATCTTATAGCGGGGGGGGGGGGGGGGGGGTTGATGGAGGTAGGTGGCGGACTGGACGGAGACGAAGTAGTACACGAGGTTTGCAATTTTGGTGGTTGGGTACCAGTGGCGCGGGCCCACTCAAAGCGGGGCCATGATGTTTGGAAACCATTTTTATCGAGGATGGGCATGGCGAATCGGGAAAGGAAAGAGGGCTGGCTCATGTTTGGTGAGTCAAGGGGTTGGCAAGGTCAAAGCTCACAAGTCGCAAGGGTGAGTAAACATGGCGGCCGGAGCACCACCAACCGCGCGAAAAAAGAAAAAACCCGCACGCAGAAACTGTTGGCACATCTCGTGGCCCAAGTCAAACCACGCAAAATGGCGGTTCTGGCCGGCAACGCGACCACGGGTTTTCTGGCATCGGGAAAGAGGCCTCGTGTTTCGTCGTTCGTGGGAACCAGAGGAGTAGCCGCGCGGAACGCAAGGAATGGTGACAACGCAACCACTGTGCTTCGCCACCTCCTCCGATCGGCGTGTGTCAACCTCCTTCCTCTCCTCCGTCGGTGACGCTTCGGCCATGGTGCACTCATCTCCGACTTGGAGATCAGCATCGCGAGAATTGGCCGCGGCATCTCCATCTTCGACTGCGGATCCACATTGTGGGAAATGATCATGTAACAAATAGGATTCGCAAGGGCACGCACCTGCCAAGCCCTGTCCTGGTCGCTTGATTGGCTCGCGATTCATGAAGTAGTTGGACCCCGCACGTGGGCACGGTAAGTTTTAATTGTTAAAACTTACGATTTTGCATCTGAAAAATTCTATTTTTAAGTCGCAAATATCAAGTTTGAAAGTTGAAACTATAAGTAATTTATTTGTTGGTTGCGGGTACTAAAGTGTTGATTTTGTCGGTCGGTCGTACTAAGCTTCAAGAGTATTTAAAATGGATCTTATCTAAAAAAAGAGTTGAAACTAAACCAAAAAAAATCAAAATTCATCAAAAGGTATTTAAAATGGATCTTATCTAAAAACGATTGTCACGGAAAATACGAATATGAAAATAGAACTTAATTCGGGCTTTTTATTCAGAAGATATAAAAGTTTGAAAATCCAAAGTAAAAAGAAAAAGCATGTGCAAGCGACTCAGTGCAGCCGCATCTGTGTACCCCTAAATCCTCTCCCAAACATGATCTACTCTATATTGACTTACCAATAAATTTTTAACCATATTTTTGGGATGACTATAGGCTTCACATGTTCTTCTGGTCTGAAATGGAGGAGGTTAAAGGGGGGGGGGGGGGGGGAATGCATTCTTACATGGAGATATGTTTGAAACCTAAAAGTTTTGGTGGATTGGGAATTTAGGATTTGGATCTCCACGACCTTGCGCTCCATGGTAGATAGGAGTGGATGCGCCAAATTGTCCCCACAAAGCCCTAGCAAAGATCACCGATGGTGTGTAACCCTACGTCAGCAAGATCTTCAGTAGTTGCCAGAGTACCCCCTCTATTTTTCCTACGCACACGCAAGATTATGGTGATGCATAGCAACGAGAGGGGAGAGTGTTGTCCACGTACCATCGTAGATCGAAAGCGGAAGCGTTATGACAATGCGGTTGATGTAGTCGTACGTCTTCACGATCGACCGATTCTAGTACCGAACGTACGGCACCTCCGCGATCTGCACACGTTCAGCTCGGTGATGTCCCGCGAACTCACGATCCAGTAGAGCTTCGAGGGAGAGCTTCGTCAGCACGACGGCGTGATGACGGTGATGATGAAGCTACCGGCACAGGGCTTCGCCTATGCACTACGACGATATGACCGAGGTGGATTATGGTGGAGGGGGCATCGCACACGGCTTGGAACAATCAACTTGTGTGTTCTAGGGTGCCCCCAAGGAGCAAGGGGGGAGGCCGGCCGGCCCTTGGTGCTCCCAAGGAGAGGAGGGATCCTCCTAGTAGGAGTAGGACTCATCCTTTCCTAGTCCTACTAGGAAGGGGGAAGGGGGAATGAAGAAGAGGGAGAGAAGAGAAGGAAAGGGGGGCGCCGCCCCCCTTTCCCTAGTCCAATTCGGACTAGAGGGGGAGGGGCACGCGACCCTCCCTTGGCCGGCCCTCTCTCTCTCTCCACCAGAGCCCATGTGGCCCATTTAGTTCCCCCGGGGGTTTCGATAAACCCCCTGCACTCCGATAAATATCCGGTAACCCCTGGAACTCATCCGGTGTCCGAATATAGTCGTCCAATATATCAATCTTTATGTCTCGACCATTTCAAGACTCCTCGTCATGTCCGTGATCACATCCGGGACTCCGAACTATCTTCGGTACATCAAAACACATAAACTCATAATACCAATCGTCACCTAACGTTAAGCGTGCGGACCCTGGAACTATGTAGACATGACCGAGACATGTCTTCGATGAATAACCAATAGCGGAACCTGGATGCTCATATTGGCTCCTACATATTCTACAAAGATCTTTATTGGTCAAACCGCATAACATCATACGTTTGTTCCCTTTGTCATCGGTATGTTACTTGCCCGAGATTCGACCGTCGGTATCTCAATACCTAGTTCAATCTCGTCACTGTAAGTCTCTTTACTCGTTCCGTAATGCATCATCGCGCAACTAACTCATTAGTCACATTGCTTGCAAGGCTTATAGTGATGTGCATTATCGAGAGGGCACAGAGATACCTCTCCGACAATCGGAGTGACAAATCCTAATCTCGGTCTATGCCAACTCAACAAGTACCATCGGAGACACCTGTAGAGCACCTTTATAATCACCCAGTTACTTTGTGACGTTTGGTAGCACACAAAGTGTTCCTCCGGTATTCGGGAGTTTCATAATCTCATAGTTATAGGAACATGTATAAGTCATGAAGAAAGCAATAGCAATATACTAAACGATCAAATCCTAAGCTAACGGAATGGGTCAAGTCAATCACATCATTCTCTAATGATGTGATCCCATTAATCAAATGAAAACTCATGTCTATGGTTAGGAAACATAACCATCTTTCAGTCAACAAGCTAGTCAAGTAGAGGCATACTAGTGACACTGTTTGTCTAGGTATTCACACATGTACTAAGTTTCCGGTTAATACAATTCTAGCATGAATAATAAACATTTATCATGATATAATGAAATATAAATAACAACTTTACTATTGCCTCTAGGACATATTTCCTTCAGTGTCCCACTTGCACTAGAGTCAATAATCTAGATTACACAGTAATGATTCTAACACCCATGGAGTCTTGGTGTTGATCATGTTTTGCTCGTGAGAGAGACTTAGTCAACGGGTCTGCAACATTCAGATCCGTATGTAGCTTGCAAATCTCTATGTCTCCCTCCTTGACTTGATGCGGATGGAATTGAAGCGTCTCTTGATGTGCTTGGTCCTCTTGTGAAATCTGGATTCTTTTGCCAAGACAATTGCACCAGTATTGTCACAAAAGATTTTCATTGGACCCGATGCACTAGGTATGACACCTAGATCAGATATGAACTCCTTCATCCAGACTCCTTCATTTGCTGCTTCCGAAGCAGCTATGTACTCCGCTTCACACGTAGATCCCGCCACGACGCTTTGCTTAGAATTGCACCAACTGACAGCTCCACCGTTCAATATAAACACGTATCCGGTTTGTGACTTAGAGTCATCTGGATTTGTGTTAAAAGAGCTTATCACACCCGATCATCACGTGGTGTCTCGACACGACGAACTTTCGCAACGGTGCATACTCAGGAAGAACACTTGTACCTTGAAATTTAGTGAGAGATCATCTTATAATGCTACAGCCGTACTCAGCAAAATAAGATGCATAAAGGATAAACATCACATGCAATCAATATAAGTGATATGATATGGCCATCATCATCTTGTGCCTTTGATCTCCATCTCTAAAGCACCGTCATGATCACCATCGTCACCGGCGCGACACCTTGATCGCCATCGTAGCATCGTTGTCGTCTCGCCAACTATTGCTTCTACGACTATCGCTACCGCTTATTGATAAAGTAAAGCAATTACATGGCGACTGCATTTCATACAATAAAGCGACAACCATATGGCTCCTGCCAGTTGCCGATAACTCCGTTACAAAACATGATCATCTCATACAATAAAATTTAGCATCATGTCTTGACCATATCACATAACAACATGCCCTGAAAAAACAAGTTAGACTTCCTCTACTTTGTTGTTGCAAGTTTTACGTGGCTGCTACGGGCTGAGCAAGAACCGTTCTTACCTACGCATCAAAACCACAATGATATTTCATCAAGTATGTGATGTTTTAACCTTCACAAGGACCGGGCGTAGCCACACTCGATTCAACTAAAGTTGGAGAAACTGACACCCGCCATCCACCTTTGTGCGAAGCACGTCGGTAGAACCAGTCTCGCGTAAGCATACGCGTAATGTCGGTCCGGGCTGCTTCATCCAACAATACCGCCGAATCAAAGTATGACATGCTGGTAAGCAGTATGACTAGTATCGCCCACAACTCACTTGTGTTCTACTCGTGCATATAACATCTACGCATAAACCTGGCTCAGATGCCACTGTTGGGGAACGCAGTAATTTCAAAAAAAATCCTACGCACACGCAAGATCATGGTGATGCATAGTAACGAGAGGGGAGAGTGTTGTCCACATACCCTCGTAGACCAAAAGCAGAAGCGTTATGACAACGCGATTGATGTAGTCGTACGTCTTCACGATGGACCGATCCTAGTACCGAACGTACAGCACCTCCGCGATCTGCACACGTTCAGCTCGGTGACATCCCGATCCAGTAGAGCTTCTAGGGAGAGCTTCGTCAGCACGACGGCATGATGACGGTGATGATGAAGCTACCGGCGCAGGGATTCGCCTAAGCACTATGACGATATGATCGAGGTGGATTATGGTGGAGGGGGGCACCGCACACGGCTTGGAAAAATCAACTTGTGTGTTCTAGGGTGCCCCCGTGCCCCTGTATATAAAGGAGCAAGGGGGAAGGCCGGTCGGCCCTTGGTGCGCCCAAGGATAGGAGGAATCCTCCTCCTAGTAGGAGTAGGATTCATCCTTTGCTAGTCCTACTAGGAAGGGGGAAGGGGGAAGGAAGAAGAGGGAGAGAAGAGAAGGAAAGGGGGGCGCCGCCCCCCTTTCCCTAGTCCAATTCGGACTAGAGGGGGAGGGGCGCCCGGCCCTGCCTTGGTCGGCCCTCTCTCTCTCTCTCCACCAAAGCCCATGTGGCCCATTTAGTTCCCCCGAGGGTTCCGATAACCCCCCGGCACTCCGATAAATATCCGGTAACCCCCGGAACTCATCCGGTGTCTGAATATAGTCGTCCAATATATCAATCTTTATGTCTCGACCATTTCGAGACTCCTCGTCATGTCCGTGATCACATCCGAGACTCCAAACTATCTTCGGTACATCAAAACACATAAACTCATAATACCGATCGTCACCGAACGTTAAGTGTGCGGACCCTACGGGTTCGAGAACTATGTAGACATGACCGATACATGTCTCCGGTCAATAACCAATAGCGGGACCTGGATGCTCATATTGGCTCCTACATATTCTACGAAGATCTTTATTGGTCAAACCGCATAACAACATACGTTTGTTCCCTTTGTCATCGGTATGTTACTTGCCCGAGATTCGATCGTCGGTATCTCAATACCTAGTTCAATCTCATTACCGGCAAGTCTCTTTACTCGTTCCGTAATGCATCATCCCGCAACTAACTCATTAGTCACATTGCTTGCAAGGCTTATAGTGATGTGCATTACCGAGAGGGCCCAGAGATACCTCTCCGACAATCGGAGTGACAAATCCTAATCTCGATCTATGCCAACTCAACAAGTACCATCGGGAACACCTATAGAACACCTTTATAATCACCCAGTTACGTTGTGACGTTTGGTAGCACACAAGGTGTTCCTCCGGTATTCGGGAGTTGCATAATCTCATAGTCATAGGAACATGTATAAGTCATGAAGAAAGCAATAGCAATATACTAAACGATCAAATGCTAAGATAACGGAATGGGTCAAGTCAATCACATCATTCTCTAATGATGTGATCCCGTTAATCAAATGACAACTCATGTCTATAGTGAGGAAACATAACCATCTTTGATTCAACAAGCTAGTCAAGTAGAGGCATACTAGTGACACTCTTTTTGTCTATGTATTCACACATGTACTAAGTTTCCGGTTAATACAATTCTAGCATGAATAATAAACATTTATCATGATATAAGGAAATATAAATAACAACTTTATTATTGCCTCTAGGGCATATTTCCTTCACCCCCATATTAAAAAAAATCTTTAGTAGTTCATGCAAATGTTAGTTAAATGTGAGGAACATCCTCTTTTGGAAGGATAGATGGAATCAAAGCATGACCGCTAATGAGATTGTGCATCTAGTTTTGTATAAAGTTTGAAAGAGATGTTTCAATAAGAACTCAGTGGCTCAGGTGATGCATTTGGATTTGTGGGTGACTGATATCTCTGGTAGCCTCACCGGACTTATTCAGTACATCAACTAGTGGGATGCCGTGAATGGTGTTGATCAAGTTGGTGGAAAGGATGACAAGTTCCACTAGAAATGGAGTAGGACGGGGTCATATACATCACACTTGGTTTATGACTTGTTGTGTCAGGGTACGGTGAGATTCAGTCGAGCTCACTGCATTTGGAAGAGTTAGGCTCCCCTTACCGGCAAAATCTCCATATGGCTTGCTTTCAATATATAATTTGGTCATATGATTATCGAGTAAGGCATGGCATTCAGGATAATATGAAGCTTTGTTACCTGTGCTTGTAGGATGAATATATTACCAACCACACTCTCATCCAATGTATATGAGTGAAATATTTGGTGGCATTGTCTCAAGTGACTATTCCCGACCACCAGATCCCCAAAGTGGACTCGGATTGGAAGATGTTGAGATAAGAGATGAGTGCTTGCTTATCAAATGGCTATTCAAATTACTTACCAAGTGTCGAAGTTAAATCCGGCAGATCTCGAGTAGGAGGTCCCGAGCTACTGATCTTGGTTAAATGGTAACATGATAGAGAGGGACACGATATTTTACCTAGGTTCAGGCCCTATCGAAGAGGTAAAACCCTACGCCCTGCTTCTATTGTATTGATTGTGGATGGACTACAAAGTACATTATGATCTACCTGGAGATCATTTGTGAATGAATCTAACCCTGTGGTCTAAACCCCTCTACTTATATAGGCACCGAGGGTACCTAGGGTTACATGTAGGTCGGTTACATCGAGGGTGTCAGTGTCAAAACCGGCGGATCTCGGGTAGGGGGTCCCGAACCGTGCGTCTAGGCAGATGGTAACAGGAGACAAGGGACACGATGTTTTTACCCAGGTGCGGGCCCTCTCGATGGAGGTAAAACCCTACTCCTGCTTGATTAATATTGATGATATGGGTAGTACAAGAGTAGATCTACCACGAGATCATAGAGGCTAAACCCTAGAAGCTAGCCTATGATATGATTGTTCTTCGTCCTATGGACTAAAACCCTCCGGTTTATATAGACACCGGAGAGGGCTAGGGTTACACAGAGTCGGTTACAATGGGAGGAGATCATATCCGTATCGCCAAACTTGCCTTCCACGCCAAGGAAAGTTTTATTCGGACACGGGATGAAGTCTTCAATCTTGTATCTTCATAGTCCAGGAGTCCGGCCAAAGGTTATAGTCCGGCCATCCGGACACCCCCTAATCCAGGACTCCCTTAGTAGCCCCTGAACCAGGCTTCAATGACGACGAGTCTGGTGTGCAAATTGTCTTCGTCATTGCAAGGCGGGTTCCTCCTCCGAATACTTCGTAGAAGATTTTGAACACAAGGATAGTGTCCGGCTCTGCAAAACAAGTTCCACATACCACCATAGAGAGAATAATATTTGCACAAATCTAATCTGCTGACGTATTCCATAGCGTGACATCACACCACGGCCAAGCATTTATTCGAATCGTTTTACTATCCCACCTTAGCGTGTTTAGCAGGCGGTTTCCTTGGCACGTCCCATCAAAGCAGATATCATGTCCCCTTTATTTACGGGATTCTCATCAATACGGACGTGGGTAACCCAGTCGTGCCCGTTGGTATGTTTTCTCGATCAAAGACGAGTCCCAAACGGTCACGGGGAGGGCCTTTGGTATTCAACTTCTTATAAAGAGACCAAGGCTTTACTCCTTTCTTTCAATCTCAAACGAGTTCGCCCTTCGCCTCGAGTTCCAACACCCAAAGCTTCAGATTTCAGGCGCTTCGGACCTTCGACAATGTCCGGTTCCGACCTTCGAGGCCGATGGATGCCTTCCTCCGTCACGGAGGAGGACGTGCTAAAGCTGAGAGAGGCCAGGTTCTTGACCGGCAAAATTTCGCATAGGCTGCCTGCACAAGGGCAGGTCATTCCCACTCCCAAGTCTGGTGAGAGCGTGTTGTTTGTGTCTCACTTCCTTCAGGGGCTAGGCTTCCCGACGGACCCCTTCGTGAGGGGGCTCATGGTTTATTATGGGCTGGAATTTCACGACCTGGCTCCAGAGTCCATCCTCCACATCTCATCGTTCATCGTCGTGTGCGAAGCCTTCCTCCACATTCCTCCTCACTTCGGATTGTGGCTCAAGACCTTTAAAGTAGAACCGAAGATGATCGAGGGACAACACGCGGAGTGCGGAGGCGCGATTATAAGCAAGAATGCTGACGCTCCATGGCCCGAGGGCCTTTTTCCATAGGAGTTCAGCTTATGGCAACGAGAGTGGTTTTATATCACAGCTCCCAGGGGCACCAAGTGGGTGGCGCTGCCTGCTTTTCGCTCGGGTCCCCCACCACAGCTAGCATCATGGGTCAGTAAAGGGCTAGACTGGGGGCCATCCAAGGACGTGCCCTTGTTGCAGGGCCACATTCGAGATCTCCTAGAAAGAGACATCAGTCTGGTCGTAGTGGCGCAGGTCATGCTGATTCGCCGAACCCTGCCCTGCAAACGTCGCCCCCTCCGCCTGTGGGAGTTCAATCCGAAGGGACCACGAGCTCTCCAACATTTTATGGGCGCGACGCCCATGGAGATGTACAAATTGTTCTTTGGATCACAAGCAATGTGTTCGGACTCGACCGAGGATGCAGGTCTGAGCTGCAATCGCCCGGATACTCAAGTAAGTAGCCCCGTACCCGGACACGCTATCCGTATTTTATCATAAAATTGCCTTTAAACGGACTGTCCTTTAAACAGGAGTGGATAGCGAAAGCAAAGCTAATCAGGTGTCCGGCCCCCCTCCCGGAGACCACGCCGGATCCCTTGTTAACCAGGATGCTGGAGGTCGTGCCTTTGGAAGAAGGCGAAGGGGGGAACAAGGAAGCTACCGCCTCCTCGAAGGAGGCTGTCAGGAAAGGAGGAATCGAGAATTCCTCTACCCAGGGGAAGAAGAGGACCGCCTCTGAAGACCCGGAGACCATGGTCTCAAAGCGGGGGAAGAAATCTTTATCAGAGGGTCCTACCCGGGGGATGCCTCAGCCGCACTGTGCCCCCAAGGGGATCAACCCTCCACCAAGCATTAAGTAGAGAGGGGAATTTAAAATGAGAGACATCCCTGTTCTATTTCTGAGGAAAATAACCAAAATTTTACCTTGTAGTTCGGATCTCAGCCCTTCTCAGCAGAGCTCATCTTCGGGGGATCTTCTTCCGGAGATGATGGAGAGCGGCACGCCTCCCCCTACCGTACCGCCTTATGAGGCGGGCGACCCTGAGGTGTCGTCACGGAGGGTTTCTCCAAATCCGGTAGGGCCGGAAGGCGGTCGTATGCCCCCCAAAGCCCTCCGTGTCCGGCCTTCGAAAAAGGTCATCGGACGAGTCCGGCACAGTCTGGTGCACGGTCGGAGGAGCTGAAGGATCTGCTCGGGCGAGCGTCTATCTCAGAAGAACACCGTGCGTTGATAGGTACGGTGATTGAAAGGATTGCATCCGCGGAGAGCGGGTTGCACGAGGCCGTCAGGAGTTTACTAACAGGTTTTGAGGTGCGCAAAATGATGTGCCTTTGGACAGTTCTGCATATATAAGATGCTTCCTGTATGGATAGTAGCCCCTGAGACTCTGCATGTTGTCAAAAATGACGGCGCGCAGAGGATCATAACCCTAGGTATAATTTTTGGCCTTTCCTATGCAGGTGACGAAGTGTCCGGTGGCTAGCCGGACTGATGAATTTGCCGAGCTAAAGCGGCAACTTGACGTGGCAGATGCCGACATCGCGCTTGTCAACAAGCGGCTTGACGAGGCGCAAGGTATGTAATTTCTCCGGAGATGCCAGGTAAGAGGAGCTTGATGCCCGTATCTTACAACATATGTGCTTGATGCAGATGGTGCCGCTGCCATGGACAACCTTCGGGCAGAACTTGCCCGAGCCAAGGAGCAGGCCAGGAAAAGCGATGCGGCGGCCTTAAAGGCGGTTGAAGAGCTGAAGCCGAACAGGCTGCTCACTACCGAAGCAAGAAGGAAATAGCCGAGATGGCTGTAAAGTTGAAGAACGCTGCCGACCACTGCAAGCTTCTTGAAAAGGAAGATCGAGCGGAACGGACGTACCTGGAGAAGGTCACTACCGAGGCCAAGGATGCTCGCTCTACGATGAGAGCTATGAAGGAGGAGCTACGTCAGGCAGGAGATATCGCGGCTGGAAAGCCCTTTATGCTACGGAGGAAGTTCGGGGATCCTAAATATGCTTCGTTGGACCGGTTGTGGAGTACGGCGGACACTTACCTAGATTTGATAGCGAGTGCCGTGGACGTGGCCGAACACTTCCGAGATAAGGAGGATCACAAAGTGGAAAAGCTGTTTTGGTCGCAGTTCCACAATCCAGAGCATCCACTTCCATTAACCGATCGTTTGGCCGAACGGGCTGAGCTGAGTAGGTTATCCGGACTCGCCATGACGTGTGTCGTGAGTCATCTGTGGCCAGAAAGGCCTGAGCCGAAGAGCTATTTTAGCTTGGTGCAGCAGTTCCTTGGTGCGGTGCCGCATATCAATGCAGTGAAGAGGCCAGCATGCATAGAGGGCGCGCGGATGGCACTTGCCCATGTCAAGACATACTGGGCGGAGATGAAGGCCACCGCTGTTGCAGCCCAAGACTCGGACGGGAGCCGAGTACCTGCCGAGCACTATTTTCAGGAAGTTCTGCAAGGCGCTCGTTTAATAGAGACGCAGTGCTCGAAGGATATTATGTTCGAATAACATGTGCTATTGTAAAACAATGTTTGGATGTAATATAAAAGCTTTTTATACTTGTGCCTTCAAGAATTGAAATACCTCCTGTGCGGCCGTTAATGTATATGTGTATATAACCTAAAAGATGGCAGTCTTCGGCTTCAACCCCCACGCATATAATGCGGGGGTGTTTGCAGAAGGCGCATTTTCACACTTGATCCAACGTCTTGGTCCTATTAAGGAGGTGATAGCGCAGCGAACTAGGCAACCGGACTATAATGCTTTATCACTTTCACTTAGCTATAGGAGTTTGACAGTGGGGCTACTATACAGCCCCTGGGGGCACCGCGCTCACCCGAATTCGGGGCGCGTGTGTGCCTAGCCGGGAAACGGCCCTTTGTTAATATGGAGGAATCCTAAAGATTCCGACGGGTCATCGAGTGGTTGACCAGTCTCACGCTATATCATGACAGCCAGTTTTCGGCTTTCTCTACTGAGATGCTCTCCTGGCTGAACCGGGGCACAATCGCAGTAGTTCTCCTGGTGCCGCCTTAGCCGATAGAGTGGAACTTAAGGCAGCAAAACACAGGAGCAGGGCAAACCCAACATTTGACCAAAGACATGATTCGGAGCTGATGCATATAAGGCCAAACTCGCGACGCCGAACACTCCCTAAGGTATTCGGTCTTTTGTGAAAACGGGCGGAACAACGGCCTTGGTTATAAGCCCCTAATGTCCAGGTACGTGCAAAACTTCTGACGTGGCCACATGCCAAAACGCCAGCCTCCTCCTCGGTTATACAGAGAATCCGGGGGATGTGTATCAACAAGAGACAGTAAAAAAGGTTTACGCAGGGTCTTAATCTAAAAAGAATCCTGGAGATGGGTCCCTGCTGCACGTCTGCGCCTATGTCTCCGTTGTGCCGTGTCCTGGACGGGCGTAGCATGGTGTTCATCTGTAAAAGAGAGGAACTTAGCTGACAAGAAAAAGAATAGTAGTGCAGAATGTACGCTGTACTAGATAAACAATGTATAATTTAAGACGGGTAAAATGCAGCCTTATTGTCGTGTATTTTACATACGCGAAGCCCCTTGTATAGGGGTGTATGGCTACTAAACCTTTATCAATTATATGTTTGCTCTGGACTCGCCTAGCCGAGCCCGTGGTCTTGATGACCTGGTAGATGCTTTTGTTGGTGAAGCTGTTTTAATGCATGGCTGTCAAGGCAGCCGCATATTCTTTCGCGCTCGAGGGACACTTGATATTGCCCTTTAGTGAGATGATGCCTCGTGGACCGGGCATTTTAAGCGTAAGAGATGCATAATGCGGTATTGCGTTAAAGCGGGCGAAAGCCTCTCGTCCCAGTAGTGCTTGATAGCTACTTGAAAATGGGGCGATGTGGAAGGTTAGCTTTTCGCGGCGGAAGTTATCGGGGGAGCAGAACATAACTTCTAGCCGAAGAGAACCCATGCAATGGGCATCCGGGCCTGGCGTTACTCCTTGAAAGGAAGTATTGCTATGGCGAATTCGTGTTGGGTCTATCCCCATTTTGCGGATTGTGTCCTGATATAGCAGGTTCAAACCACTGCCGACGTCCATCAGGACGTTTGTAAAGCGGAGTCCGTCGATTATTGGATCTAATATCAAGGCAGTCCCGCCTTTGTTCCGGATACTTCTAGAGTAATCCTGATGGTCGAAGGTGATCGGTTTTAACAACTAGTGGCGAGACTCCTTTGGGATAGGCCGTATGGCGCATATCTCTATAGGCGCCACTCCTTTTGTCACGTGAAGTAAGTTTACTGTTTTGACTTCTTGTGGGTAATTATTTTGTTTCCCGGTACTCTGCTTGTGGAGTTCGTCATCGTCCTCGCTTGGTGTGTCGAGCCCCTTGTGTTCGGCATTGAGTTTGCCGGATTGCTTGAAAACCCAACAATCTCTATGGGTATGATTTGCAGGCTTCCCGGGAGTACTGTGGATTTGACATATCTTGTCCAAGATTTTGTTCAGGTTAGATAACTCGTCCCTGTTATCCCTAAGGGGCAGCTTTTTCTGATTTTGCCGAGAGCTTTTGAATCCGGCATTGACTGCCATGCTCTTCAGACTGCTTCCCTTAGTCCGGCGCTGGTCCTTGTTGCGTCGCGGTTTCCCATTTCCATCCCTGACTTTGGATGTACTTGGGTCGCTGGTGCTGCATCTTGCCAACCAGCTGTCCTCTCCTGCGCAAAAGCGGGTCACGAGGCTTGTTAATGCGGCCATTGTTCTTGGCTTTTCTTGGCCGAGGTGTCTGGCGAGCCATTCGTCTTGAACGCTGTGTTTGAAAGCCGCTAAGGCTTCGGCGTCCGGCCAGTCGACTATCTGATTCTTTTTAGTAAGAAATATGTTCCAGAGTTTCCGGGCTGACTCTCCGGGTTGTTGAGTTATATGGCTTAAATCGTCCGCATCCGGAGGTCGGACATAGGTCCCTTGAAAATTTGCCCAAAAAGCATCCTCGAGCTCCTCCCAACTTCCAATGGTGTTTTCGGGAACGCTTTTAAGCCAATGCCAGGCTGGCCCTTTGAGCTTAAGGGGTAAGTATTTGAGGGCGTGGAGGTCATCTCCCCTGGCCATGTGTATGTGGAGGATGTAATCCTCAATCCAGACTCCAGGGTCTGTTGTTCCGTTGTACGCCTCTATGTTTACGGGTTTGAATCCCGCTGGAAATTGGTGGTCCAGCACCTCATCAGTGAAACAGAGGGGGTGTGCGGCACCCCTGTATTTGGGTGTGCCGTGTTGTTTGGATATTTGTTGAGTTGCATTGCTTACTAGAGCTTGCTTTCTTGGCCCGTAGATAGATCTGGCTGGGCCATCCTTTTGATGCGAATCCTTGGGTGGATCGCGTGCTGGCTTGGGTGCGGCGCCGCTTGCCGCTCTATGTTGGTCATGAGGTCTTCTATCCGACCGGGTGGCTTCCTTATTTTTTGATTTAGGGGGCTCTAGGGCCTCCTCATCAAATTCAGGCAGTAGCTTTCGCTTCGGATAGCTCTTTGTGTTTCGGCTGCCGCCGTATTTATCTGCGGTGTTGAGTACTTTGCTCCATCTGATTCTAAGTGCATCTTCCGCAGTTTTGAGCTTCCGCTTCTGCTTTTTCAGGCTACGCGCGGTGGCGGCGAGCCTTTTGTGGAGGTTCTTCTCCTCCAGGAACTTGTCCGGTGTGAGGTCATCCGGACTGTTATCTTCGCCAGGGACGGGTTGTTCGGCTTGTTTATCCAAGTTGCCCTGTTCGAACGGTTGCTCGATGGCATGTTCGTCGTTCGCCGGTTCGCCCTGCTCTGGGGCTGGGTCTGTATGGCTACTGTCTTTGTCGAGGCGGGGTTTGGAGCGGTGCTTACGTCGCCGCTTTGACTGCTTTTCGAGGGAACGATCCCTTGTTGCGTCCCTTTGTTCCTCGTCATCGCTTCCTTTAGGTGTGTCCACCATGTATACATCGTGAGATGAGGTGGTTGTCCAGTGCTCTATAGGCGCTGGCTCATGTTTGTCTCCTACATCGCCGTTCATACCGTCGATGTCTTCGGAGTCGAAGTCGAGCATGTCGGTTAGATCATCGACAGTGGCTACGAAGTGGGTGGTGGGTGGGCGTCGAATTTCTTCGTCATCCGCATCCCAACCTTGCTGACCATAGTCCGGCCAGGACTCTCCTAATAAAGAGAGAGTCTTTAGTGAATTCAGGATGTCGCCAAAGGGCGAGTGCTGAAAGATGTTCGCGGCGGTGAACTCCATGATCGGCGCCCAATCGGATTCGATCGGCAGGGGCGCGGAGGGTTCGGAGTCCGGAGAGGAGTCCGACACCTTGGAGCCACGGGCCTCGCAGAGAATAGGGATGGTGTTTGGCTCGATCGCCGTAGAGATTGCAGCCCCCGCGGTGGTGTCCAACCACCCATCCTCGATTGGCACAGTCGGATCTGAGCTAAGGGTCGAAGCGGACACGGGTGCGGCCTCCAGAGCACTGTTCGGCGGTAGAGCTAGATCATGCCCATCGTGACAGTGCGGCGCGCTCGGCTGTGGTTCGAATCCGTCGAAGATCAAGTCCCCGCGGATATTAGCCGTGTTGTTCAAACTTCCCATTCTGACCTGATGGCCAGGGGCGTAGCTTTCGATCTGCTCCAGATGGCCAAGCGAATTGGCCCGCAGTGCAAAGTCGCCGAATACGAAGATCTGTCCGGGGAGAAAAGTCTCACCCTGGACCGCATCGCTGTTGATGATCGGAGGAGCCATCGGGCCTAAAAGTGACGACACAGAGGAACTCTCAATGAAAGCACCAATGTCGGTGTCAAAACCGGTGGATCTCGGGTAGGGGGTCCCGAACTGTGCGTCTAGGCGGATGGTAACAGGAGACAAGGGACACGATGTTTTTACCCAGGTTCGGGCCCTCTCGATGGAGGTAAAACCCTACTCCTGCTTGATTAATATTGATGATATGGGTAGTACAAGAGTAGATATACCACGAGATCAGAGAGGCTAAACCCTAGAAGCTAGCCTATGATATGATTGTTCTTCGTCCTATTGACTAAAACCCTCCGGTTTATATAGACACCGGAGAGGGCTAGGGTTACACAGAGTCGGTTACGATGGGAGGAGATCATATCCGTATCGCCAAGCTTGCCTTCCACGCCAAGGAAAGTTTTATCCGGACACGGGACGAAGTCTTCAATCTTGTATCTTCATAGTCCAGGAGTCCGGCAAAATGTTATAGTCCGGCCATCCGAACACCCCCTAATCCAGGACTCCCTCAGAGGGGTAAACATGTCGATGATTCAAACGTGTCTTGGAGTATGCGCCAGGTATTTGGAGGATTCCATCTTGGGTACGCCGTGGGGCATGACATAGGGATTCCTGTCATGTCACAGAGGTGCCAGGCAAAGATATGCCAATTTTCCCTAAGCAAAACATGCAGTGCTTCATCTAGCGTTGTGTCTAGCCAAGTTTCAATGGAGGCCATTTTGGATTGATCCTCGGGGTGGACTTGGAATTTAACAATCTCATCGTCTGGTTTGAATGACATTGATTATGACCACTTGTCAAGGATGAAATCGTCTTTATTGACGGTTGCGTCTCGTGCCGATAACTCCTCGGTCGCGAGGGCCTCGGATTCTGCCTCCAGGGCCAATGCTGCTTTTTTTCCTCGATTTTAAGTGATCGGTCTGTGTTGCTTTTTACCGTGATCACACCCTTGGGCCATGGCATTTTGTTCTTCATGTAAGCATAATGGGGTATTGCATGAAATTTTGCGAACATGGCTCGTCCGAGGAGCGCATGGTAGCCACTTCGGAAAGGCACGATGTCGAAGATTAACTCCTCAACCCGATAATTTGTTGGGGAACGTAGTAATTTCAAAAAAAAAATCCTATGCACATGCAAGATCATGGTGATGCATAGCAACGAGAGGGGAGAGTGTTGTCCACGTACCCTCGTAGACCGAAAGCGGAAGCGTTAGCACAACGCGGTTGATGTAGTCGTACGTCTTCACGATCCAACCGATCAAGTACCAAACGCACGGCACCTCCAAGTTCAGCACACGTTCAGCCCGATGACGTCCCTCGAACTCCGATCCAGCTGAGTGTTGAGGGAGAGTTTCGTCAGCACGACGGCGTGGTGATGATGTTGATATTCTACGAAGATCTTTATCGGTCAGACCGCATAACAACATATGTTGTTCCCTTTGTCATCGGTATGTTACTTGCCCAAGATTCGATCGTCGGTATCTCAATACCTAGTTCAATCTCGTTACCGGCAAGTCTCTTTACTCGTTCCGTAATACATCATCCCGCAACTAACTCATTAGTTGCAATGCTTGCAAGGCTTATAGTGATGTGCATTACTGAGTGGGCCCAGAGATACCTCTCCGACAATCGGAGTGACAAATCCTAATCTTGAAATATGCCAACCCAACAAGTACGTTCGGAGACACCTGTAGAGCACCTTTATAATCACCCAGTCACGTTGTGACGTTTGGTAGCACACAAAGTGTTCCTCCGGTAAACGGGAGTTGCATAATCTCATAGTCATAGGAACATGTATAAGTCACGAAGAAAGCAATAACAACATACTAAACGATCAAGTGCAAAGCTAACGGAATGGGTCAAGTCAATCACATCATTCTCCTAATGATGTGATCCCGTTAATCAAATGACAACTCATGTCTATGGTTAGGAAACATGACCATCTTTGATCAATGAGCTAGTCAAGTAGAGGCATACTAGTGACACTCTGTTTGTCTATGTATTCACACATGTATTATGTTTCTGGTTAATACAATTCTAGCATGAATAATAAACATTTATCATGAAATAAGGAAATAAATAATAACTTTATTATTGCCTCTAGGGCATATTTCCTTCAGTCTCCCACTTGCACTAGAGTCAATAATCTAGTTCACATCACCATGTGATTTAACACCAATAGTTCACATCGTCATGTGACCAACACCCAAAGGGTTTACTAGAGTCAATAATCTAGTTCACATTGCTATGTGATTAACACCCGAAGAGTACTACGGTGTGATCATGTTTTGCTTGTGAGAGAAGTTTAGTCAACGGGTCTGCCACATTCAGATCCGCATGTATTTTGCAAATTTCTATGTCAACAATGCTCTGCATGGAGATACTCTAGCTAATTGCTCCCACTTTCAATATGTATCGAGATTGAGACTTAGAGTCATCTGGATCAGTGTCAAAACTTGCATCGACGTAACCCTTTACGACGAACCTTTTGTCACCTCCGTAATCGAGAAACATATCCTTATTCCAGTAAGGATAATTTTGACCGCTGTCCATTGATCTACTCCTAGATCACTATTGTACTCCCTTGCTTAACTCAGTGTAGGGTATACAATAGATCTGGTACACAGCATGGCATACTTTATAGAACCTATGGCTGAGGCATAGGGAATGACTTTCATTCTCTTTCTATCTTCTGCCGTGGTCGGGCTTTGAGTCTTACTCAACTTCACACCTTGTAAGACAGGCAAGAACTCTTTCTTTGACGGTTCCATTTTTAACTACTTCAAAATCTTGTCAAGGTATGTACTTATTGAAAAAACTTATCAAGCGTCTTGATCTATCTCTATAGATCTTGATGCTCAATATGTAAGCAGCTTTACCGAGGTCTTTCTTTGAAAAACTCCTTTCAAACATTCCTTTATGCTTTGCAGAATAATTCTACATTATTTCCAATCAACAATATGTCATTCACATATACTTATCAGAAATGTTGTAGTGCTCCCACTCACTTTCTTGTAAATACAGGCTTCACCGTAAGTCTGTATGAAACTATATGCTTTGATCAACTTATCAAAGCGTATATTCCAACTCCGATATGCTTGCACCAGTCCATAGATGGATCGCTGGAGCTTGCATATTTTGTTAGCACCTTTAGGATTGACAAAACCTTCTGGTTGCATCATATACAACTCTATAAATCCATTAAGGAATGCAATTTTGTTCATCCATTTGCTAGATTTCATAAAATGCGGCAATTGCTAACATGATTCGGACAGACTTAAGCATAGATACGAGTGAGAAACTCTCATCGTAGTCAACACCTTGAACTTGTCGAAAACCTTTTGCGACAATTCTAGCTTTGTAGATAGTAACACTACTATCAGCGTCCGTCTTCCTCTTGAAGATCCATTTATTCTCTATGGATTGCCGGTCATCGGGCAAGTCTACCAAAGTCCACACTTTGTTCTCATACATGGATCCCATCTCAGATTTCATGGCCTCATGCCATTTCGCGGAATCTGGGCTCATCATCGCTTCCTCATAGTTCGTAGGTTTGTCATGGTCAAGTAACATGACCTCCAGAACAGGATTACCGTACCACTCTGGTGCGGATCTCACTCTGGTTGACCTATGAGGTTTGGTAGTAACTTGATCTGAAGTTACATGATCATCATCATTAGCTTCCTCACTAATTGGTGTAGCAGTCACAGGAACAGATTTCTGCGATGAACTACTTTCCAATAAGGGAGCAGGTACAGTTACCTCATCAAGTTCTACTTTCCTCCCACTCACTTCTTTCGAGAGAAACTCCTTCTCTAGAAAGGATCCATTCTTAGCAACGAATGTCTTGCCTTCGGATCTGTGATAGAAGGTGTACCCAACTGTCTCCTTTGGGTATCCTATGAAGATACATTTCTCCGATTTTGGGTTTGAGCTTATCAGGATGAAACTTTTTCACATAAGTATCGAAATCCCAAACTTTTAAGACACGACAACTTTGGTTTCTTGCCAAACCACAGTTCATACGGTGTCATCTCAACGGATTTAGATGGTGCCCTTTTTAACGTGAATGCAGTTGTCTCTAATGCATAACCCCAAAACGATAGTGGTAGATCAGTAAGAGACATCATAGATCGCACCATATCTAATAAAGTACGGTTACAACGTTCGGACACACCATTACACTGTGGTGTTCCAGGTGGCGTGAGTAGTGAAACTATTTCACATTGTTTTAACAGAAGGCCAAACTCGTAACTCAAATATTTTATTTCTGCGATCATATCGTAGAAACTTTTATTTTCTTGTTACGATGATTCTCCACTTCACTCTGAAATTCTCTGAACTTTTCAAATGTTTCAGACTTGTGTTTCATCAAGTAGATATACCCATATCTGCTCAAATCATATGTGAAGGTCAGAAAATAACGATACTTGCCGTGAGCCTTAACACTCATCGGACCGCATACATCAGTATGTATTATTTCCAATAAGTCAGTTGCTCGCTCCATTGTTCTGGAGAACGGAGTCTTAGTCATCTTGCCCATGAGGCATGGTTCGCAAGCATCAAGTGATTCATAATCAAGTGATTCCAAAAGTCCATCAGCATGGAGTTTCTTCATGCGCTTTACACCAATATGACCTAAACAGCAGTGCCACAAATAAGTTGCACTATCATTATTAACTTTGCATCTTTTGGCTTCAATATTATGAATATGTGTATCACTAAGATCGAGATCCAACGAACCATTTTCATTGGGTGTGTAACCATATAAGGTTTTATTCATGTAAACAGAACAACAATTATTCTCTAATTTAAATGGATAACCATTTTGCAATAAACATGATCAAATCATATTCATGCTCAACGCAAACACCAAATAACACTTATTAAAGTTCAACACTAATCCCGAAAGTATAGGGAGTGTGCGATGATGATCATATCAATCTTGGAACTATTTCCAACACACATCGTCACTTCACCCTTAACTAGTTTCCGTTCATTCTGCAACTCCCGTTTCGAGTTACTACTCTTAGCAACTGAACCAATATCAAATACCGAGGGGTTGCTACGAACACTAGTAAAATACACATCAATAATCTGTATATCAAATATACCTTTGTTCCCTTTGCCATCCTTCTTATCCGCCAAATACTTGGGGTAGTTCCGCTTCCAGTGACCAGTTCCATTGCAGCAGAAGCACTTAGTCTCAGGCTTAGGTCCAGACTTGGGCTTCTTCACTTGAACAACAACTTGCTTGCCGTTCTTCTTGAAGTTCCCCTTCTTCCCTTTGCCCCTTTTCTTGAAACTAGTGGTCTTGTCAACCATCAACACTTGATGTTTTTCTTGATTTCTACCTTCGCCGATTTAGCATCACGAAGAGCTTGGGAATTGTATCCATTATCCCTTGCATATTATAGTTCATCACAAAGTTCTACTAACTTGGTGATGGTGACTAGAGAATTCTGTCGATCACTATCTTATCTGGAAGATTAACTCCCACTTGATTCAAGCAATTGTAGTACCCAGACAATCTGAGCACATGCTCACTGCTTGAGCGATTCTCCTCCATCTTTTAGGCAAAGTACTGTCAGAGGTCTCATACCTCTCGACACGGGTATGAGTATGAAATACCAATTTCAACTCTTGGAACATCTTATATGCTCCGTGGTGTTCAAAACGTTTTTGAAGTCCCGGTTCTAAGACGTAAAGCATGGTGCACTAAACTATCAAGTAGTCATCATACCGAGCTTTGTCAAAACTTTCATAACGTCTGCATCCGCTCCTGCAATAGTTCTGTCACCTAGCGGTGCATCAAGGACATAATTCTTCTGTGCAGCAATGAGGAAAATCCTCAGATCACGGATCCAATACGCATCATTGCTACTAACATCTTTCAACTCAGTTTTCCGTAGGAACATATCAAAATAAAACAGGGGAGCAACATCGCGAGCTATTGATCTACAACATAGATATGCTAATACTACCAGGACTAAGTTCATGACAAATTAAAGTTCAATTTAATCATATTACTTAAGAACTCCCACTTAGATAGACATCCCTCTAATCCTCTAAGTGATCACGTGATCCAAATAAACTAAACCATGTCCGATCATCACGTGAGATGGAGTAGTTTCAATGGTGAACATCACTATGTTGATCATATCTACTATATGATTCACGCTCGACCTTTCCGTCTCCGTGTTCCAAGCCATATCTTTTATATGCTAGGCTCGTCAAGTTTAACATGAGTATTCCGCGTGTGCAACTGTTTTGCACCCGTTGTATTTGGATGTAGAGCCTATCACACCCGATCATCATGTGGTGTCTCAGCACGAAGAACTTTTGCAATGGTGCATACTCAGGGAGAACACTTATACCTTGATAATTTAGTGAGGGATCATCTTATAAAGCTACGGTCGAACTAAGCAAAATAAGATGTATAAAAGATAAACATCACATGAAATCAAAATATGTGATATGATATGGCCATCATCATCTTGTGCCTTTTATCTCCATCTCCAAAGCATCGTCATGATTTCCATCGTCACCGGCATGACACCATGATCTCCATCATCTTGATCTATATCAACGTGTCGTCACATGGTCGTCTCACCAACTATTGCTCTTGCAACTATTGCTATCGCATAGCGATAAAGTAAAGCAATTATTTGGCGCTTGCATCTTATGCAATAAATAGACAACCATAAGGCTTTTACCAGTTGCCGATAACTTCAACAAAACATGATCATCTCATACAACAACTTATATCTTATCACGTCTTGACCATATCACATCACAACATGCCCTGCAAAAACAAGTTAGACGTCCTCTACTTTGTTGTTGCAAATTTTACGTGGCTGCTACTGGGTTTAGCAAGAACCGTTCTTACCTACGCATCAAAACCACAACGATAGTTTGTCAAGTTGGTGCTGTTTTAACCTTCGCAAGGACCGGGCGTAGCCACACTTGGTTCAACTAAAGTTGGAGAAACTGACACCCGCCAGCCACCTGTGTGCAAAGCACGTCAGTAGAACCAGTCTCGCGTAAGCGTACGCGTAATGTCGGTCTGGGCCGCTTCATCCAATAATACCGCCGAACCAAAGTATGACATGCTGGTAAGCAGTATGACTTATATCGCCCACAACTCAATTGTGTTCTACTCGTGCATATGACATCTACACATAAAACCAGGCTCGGATGCCACTGTTGGGAACGTAGTAATTTCAAAAAAAATCCTACGCACACGCAAGATCATGGTGATGCATAGCAACGAGAGGGGAGAGTGTTGTCCACGTACCCTCGTAGACCGAAAGCGGAAGCGTTAGCACAACGCGGTTGATGTAGTCGTACGTCTTCACGATCCGACCGATCAAGTACCGAACGCACGGCACCTCCGAGTTCAGCACACGTTCAGCCCGATGACGTCCCTCGAACTCCGATCCAGCCGAGTGTTGATGGAGAGTTTCGTCAGCACGATGGCGCGGTGATGATGTTGATATTCTACCAACGCAGGGCTTCGCCTAAGCACCGCTACAGTATTATTGAGGTGGATTATGGTGGAGGGGGGCACCGCACACGGCTAAGAGATCAATGATCAATTGTTGTGTCTTTGGGGTGCCCCCTGCCCCCGTATATAAAGGAGCAAGGGAGGAGGAGGCCGGCCCTAGGAGGGGGCGCGCCAAGTGTGGAGTCCTACTAGGACTCCCTAGTCCTAGTAGGATTCCACCTCCCATATGGAATAGGAAAAGAGGAAGGGAAAAGGAGAAGGAAGGAAGGGGGCGCCCCCCTTCCCTAGTCCAATTCGGACCAGACCAAGGGGAGGGGTGCGGCCACCCTTGAGGCCCTTTTCCTTCTTTCCCGTATGGCCCAATAAGGCCCAATACGTATTCCCGTAACTCTCCGATACTTCGAAAAATACCCAAATCACTGGGAACCTTTCCGATGTCCGAATATAGTCGTCCAATATATTGATCTTTACGTCGACCATTTCGAGACTCCTCGACATGTCCCCGATCTCATCCGGGACTCCGAACTCCTTCGGTACATCAAAACTCATAAACTCATAATATAACTGTCATCGAAATGTTAAGCGTGCGGATCCTACGGGTTCGAGAACTATGTAGACATGACCGAGACACGTCTCCAGTCAATAACCAATAGCGAAACCTGGATGCTCATATTGGCTCCCACATATTCTACGAAGATCTTTATTGGTCAGACCGCATAACAACATACGTTGTTCCCTTGTCATCGGTATGTTACTTGTCCGAGATTCGATCGTCGGTATATCAATACCTAGTTCAATCTTGTTACCGGCAAGTCTCTTTACTCGTTCCGTAATACATCATCCCGCAACTAACTTATTAGTTGCAATGCTTGCAAGGCTTATAGTGATGTGCATTACTGAGTGGGCCCAGAGATACCTCTCCGACAATCGGAGTGACAAATCCTAATATCAAAATTCGCCAACCCAACAAGTACCTTCGGAGACACCTGTAGAGCACCTTTATAATCACCCAGTTACGTTGTGACGTTTGGTAGCACCCAAAGTGTTCCTCCGGTAAACGGGAGTTGCATAATCTCATAGTCACAGGAACATGTATAAGTAATGAAGAAAGCAATAGCAACATATTAAACGATCAGGTGCTAAGCTAACGGAATGGGTCAAGTCAATCACATCATTCTCCTAATGATGTGATCCCGTTAATCAAATGACAACACATGTCTATGGTTAGGAAACATAACCATCTTTGATCAACGAGCTAGTCAAGTAGAGGCATACTAGTGACACTCTGTTTGTCTATGTATTCACACATGTATTATGTTTCCGGTTAATACAATTCTAGCATGAATAATAAACATTTATCATGAAATAAGGAAATAAATAATAACTTTATTATTGCCTCTAGGGCATATTTCCTTCATAATTCTCGTGTGTTCTGAATATCACGTCTTGCGTGACCTTGCCTGTGCACCATGCTTCTTTTCATGGGACTATACCTTTAAAGGTAGTCCGGCTTGGTTCGATGTGTGATATCTCGAACTGCATCTTTTGCAAACTATCCTAAAAAATGAGGTTTAAGCTGTTGTCGCGATCCATCAGGACTTTGGTCAATCGATAGTCATCAATGATAGGGTTGAGGATGAGGGACGCAACTCATCGGCTGTGGACTCCTATCGGTTGGTCCTCATGACCGAAGGTGATCGACATGTCCGATCATCTTTTATCCAAAGTCACTAGATGCATGATTAACGTGGCAGATCTATCGAAGAGACCTTTTTTGCTCATTCTCGAGGATTGAGTCTCATATAAAATTATGACTTCTTTGTCTTCAGATGACTGATCAATCGGATTTGGTGTATTACCTTGGCTCATTCGAACACTAAGGTTGCCCAGGAGCTCCATTCCTCCCCTTGTTACCTGCCTGACAGTCCAACATGTTCGGAGCCTATGTGTCGGCGGTTTTTTAAGGAGACAGAGTGGATTGTGGATGGTTCATCTAATATCATGTCTAGCATAGACTTGGTTCCCTTGCCTGGTTGTTTTGGCTTCAGTGCCAGCCGATCGTTGGGTTTACAGGTGTTGGAGCGCTTTGGGCCACGATTACAACATGGGCGTTTGCCATCCTCGCCTGACTCGGGTTGGTCCTGGCTCAGATTCTAGTGTTGTTGATTGGCCAACTAGACGTCCTCCATAATGTAGTACCTTGTTACTATATCGGACCACTTGGGAAACGCTCTAAGGCGTTTCCATGCCGTAGATTTTCTATTCCCTTTGTCGTGACAGTTGTGCCTAAACACTGCTAATGCCTCCCAGTGTGGGCAGTCGGAGATTTTGTTTTTTATGAACAAGAATTGCATCCAGAACCGTCGGCCTGTTTCTTCTTGCTTTTATACGATGAACGCTAGATCCGATATGGCAGTTGGTCGTGAGTTATTGGGACAGTAGGCGACATGGGGGTGGGTGGGAGAGAAAACTTTATTCCAAACTGATCTGACATCGGCCTCCCTGGTGGTTTTTCCCGAGGTTGATCTAGTATAGACCTCGGGATTGCCTGAGCGGCCTGGCTATCCTTGTCGTCATTGTAAGTCACTGGATCCGAGCTCCAGGCTTGGTCTGGTGAAGCATAATTTTTTTCTTGCGGCTAGTGCAAAATAGGCAATTGGATGATGATCCTTTGTGCCTCCTCGGCCTCATCTAGTGTCATGGTAGAGTATGTATTGTAATACCCCGGACACACCCACCAGTTACTGGTCGTTACTCATGATGGGATCTAGACTGGCCCCACAGATCAACACTAATCTTTCTGGCGCACTTTGTCCTCACTAATGCGCACCTAGGATCAACTTCCCAGTCGGTCACCCATCCTGAAGTTTCTCCAAGCTGAGCACGTTTAAATTTAGAGTTCTTTTCGAGTGGGCTCTCCAAAAAGAAGGAATTCCTTATTTATATGAGTAGTCTATCATCTCTATTATGCCAGGCTCTCACATACACCCACACTCAAAGGAACCGACATCCTCATCAGCCCACAGGAACGTTCCCTCTTGGCACATATATCTGTGCATCTAGTCCGGTACATCTGCCATGCTGTGTGCCATGATGGGCCACAGACCTCATGCACAACATGACCGTGCACCTGAACCACAAACATCCGTGTAATCGTGAGGGTCGGTTCTGATACCAACTTGTAATGCCCCAGACATACCCACCGGTCACTATCCGTTACTCTTGGCAGGATCTAGACTGTCCCCACAGATCAACACTAGTCTTTCCTATGCACTTTGTACTCACTCGTGCGCACTTGGAATCAACTTCCCAATCGGTCACCATCCCGAAATTACTCCAAGCTAAGCACACTTAACTTTGGAGTTCTTGCCGAATGGGCTCCCAAAAAGAAGGAATTCCTTATTTATATGAGTAGTCTATCATCCTATTATGCAAGGCTCTAGACTACGCCGCTCAGCTGGCTAGGATCAACAGAGCGTCAAGGAAGCTATTCGCCGCCTCCACCTCCTCCGTTATCGCCCGTAAGCATCTACGATTGAAGCTTGGACGTAGATGGAGCGCCCGCCGTCACACCCTTCTTCTTGGGGGCCATGGGCGGTGAAGATGATGATGAAGCTAGTGCGCGGACTACGCCGAACCAGGTTCACGCGCGTGATATGTCTCCAACGTATCTATAATTTTTCATTGTTCTATGCTATTGTATTATCAATCTTTGATGTTTTATATGCATTATGGTACTATTTTATATCATTTTTGGACTAACCTATTAACCTAGTGCCTAGTGCTAGTTGCTGTTTTTTCTTTGTTTTTGCCTTTATAGAAAAGGATTATCAAACGGAGTCCAAACGTAATAAGACTTTACAGTGATTTTTTTGGACCAGAAGAAACCCAGTAGACTTGGAGGGAAGGCCAGAAGCCCTATAGGGAGGCCACAAGCCATGGAGGCGCGCCCCAGGGGGGAGGGGCGGCTCCCTGGCTTGTGCCCCCCTAGACCATCCAGCCCTAATCTTTGCTCCATAAATACCCAAATATTCCATCTACATCAGAAGCGTCCACAAAAATACTTCTCCGCCGCCGCAAGCTTCTGTTCTCGTGAGATCCCATCTTGGGGCCTTTTCTGGCACTCTGCTGGAGGGGTATTCGATCACAGAGGGCCTCTACTCCAACCTTGTTGCCCTATCGATGATATGTGAGTAGTTTACCACAGACCTACAGGTCCATAGCTAGTAACTAGATGGCTTCTTCTCTCTCTTTGATCTTCAATACAATGTTCTCCTCGATGTTCTTGGAGTTCTATCCGATGTAATCTTATTTTGAGATACAAAGATGGTGATATTAGATCATGCTAGTTGGTAACTGTGGTTGAGTAATAATACTTGTGTTAAAGTTTGTGATTCCCGAAGCATGCACGTATGGTGAACCGTCATGTGATGAAGTTAGAGCATGATTTATTTTTGATCGTCTTCCTTATGAGTGGAGGCCGGGGACGAGCGATGGTCTTTTCCTACCAATCTATCCCCCTAGTAGCATGCGTATTAGTACTTTGTTTCGAGGGCTAATAAATTTTTGCAATAAGTATTTGAGTTCTTTATGACTAATATTGAGTCCATGGATTATACACACTCTCACCCTTCCACCATTGCTAGCCTCTCTAGTACCGCGCAACTTTCGCCGGTGTATTTAACCCACCATATACCCTTCCTCAAATTAGACACCATACCTACCTATTATGGCATTTCCATAGCCATTCTGAGATATATTTCCATGCAACTTCCACCGTTCTGTTTTATTATGACACACACCATCATTGTCATATTGTTCTCATATGCATGAGGCATATAGAGTCATGTCTTTGTTCTAGTATCGAGTTGTAAGTAAATAAAAGTGTGATGATCATTATTATTATATCATTGTCCCATGTGAGGAAAGGATGATGGAGGCTATGATTCTCCCACAAGTAGAGATGAGGCTCCAAACAAAAAATAAAATAAAGAGGCCTAAGAGCCCAAATAAAAAAAGAGGCCAAAGAGCCCAAAAGAAAAAAAATTAGAGAAAAAGAGAGAAGGGACAATGTTACTATCCTTTTTCCACACTTGTACTCCAAAATAGCACCATGTTCTTTATGATAGAGAGTCTCCTATTTTGTCACTTTCATATACTAGTGGGAATTTTTCGTTATAGAACTTGGCTTGTATATTCCAATGATGGGCTTCCTCAAATTGCCCTAGGTCTTCATGAGCAAGCAAGTTGGATGCACACCCACTTAGTTTTCTTTCGAGCTTTCATACACTTATAGCTCTAGTGCATCTGTTGCATGGCCATCCCTACTCACTCGCATCGATATCAATTGATGGGCATCTCCATAGCCTATTAATTTGCCTAGTTGATGTGAGACTTTCTTCTTTTTTCCCTCTCCACACAACCTCCACCATACTCTATTCCCCTTATAGTTCTATATCCATGGCTCACGCTCATGTACTACATGAAAGTTGAAAAAGCTTTAGAACATTAAAAGTATGAAACAATTTCTTGGCTTGTCATTGGGGTTGTGCATGATGAAATATTTTGTGTGATGTTGATAGAGCATGGCCAGACTATATGATTTTGTAGGGATAGCTTTCTTTAGCCATGATATTTTGAAAAACTATGATTGCTCTATTAGTATGCTTGAAGTATTATTGTTTTTATGTCAATATTAAACTTTTGTTTTGAATCTTATGGATCCGAATATTCATGCCACATAAAAGAAAATTACATTGATAAACATGTTA
Organism: Aegilops umbellulata; assembly: GCA_032464435.1. Classification (NCBI taxonomy): domain Eukaryota; kingdom Viridiplantae; phylum Streptophyta; class Magnoliopsida; order Poales; family Poaceae; genus Aegilops; species Aegilops umbellulata. The sequence continues at coordinate 26,543,336 of CP136056.1, read as the reverse complement.
GGTAGCATTCCACATCAAAATGTATGTTTTTATTGTTTACCTACTCGAGGACGAGCAAGAATTAATCTTGGGGATGCTTGATACGTCTCCAGCATATCTATAACTTTTTATTGTTCCATGCTATTATATTATCAATCTTGGATGTTTTATATGCATTATGGTACTATTTTATATTATTTTTTGGGACTAAACAATTAACTTAGTGCCCAGTGCCAGTTGTTGTTTTTGCCTTTACAGAAAAGGAATATCAAATGGAGTCCAAACGAAATAACACCTTACGGTGATTTTTCTTGGACCAGAAGAAACCCAAGAGACTTGGAGGGAGGCCAGAAGCCCTACAGGGAGGCCACAAGTCGTGGAGGCGCGCCCCAAGGGGGCGCTTCTATAGCTTGTGGGCCCCCATAGGCCGTCCAGCCCTAATCTTTGCTCCATAAATAGCCAAATATTCCGTCTACATCAGAAGCGTCCACAAACATACTTTTCCGTCGCCGCAAGCTTCTGTTCTCGTGAGATCCCATCTTGGGGCTTTTTTGGTACTCTGCCGGAGGGGGATTCGATCACGAAGGGCCTCTACTCCAATCTTGTTGCCCTATCGATGATGTGTGAGTAGTTTACCATAGACCTACAGGTCCATAGCTAGTAGCTAGATGGCTTCTTCTCTCTCTTTGATCTTCAATACAATGTTCTCCTTGATGGTATTGGAGTTCTATCCGATGTAATCTTCTTTTGCGGTCTGTTTGTTGAGATCCGATGAATTGTTGGTTCATGGTCAGATTATATATGGATATTATTTGAGCCTTCTCTGAACTCTTTTATGCATGATTTAAATAGCTTTGTATTTCTCTCCGATCTATTGATTTGGTTTGGCCAACTAGATTGATTTATCTTGCCATGGGAGGGGTGCTTTGTGATGGATTCAATCTTGCGGTGTCCTCATCCAATAACAGGAGGGGTAGCGAGGCACGTATTGTATTGTTGCCATTAAGGATAAAAAGACGGTGTTTATATCATATTTCTTGATTTTATCCCTTTACATCATGTCATCTTGCTTAATGCGTTGCTCTGTTCTTTTGAACTTAATGCTCTAGATGCAGGCAGGAGTCGGTCGATGTGTGGAGTAATAGTAGTAGATGCAGAATCGTTTCGGTCTACTTGTCACGGACGTGATGCCTATATTCATGATCATTGCCTTGGATGTCTTCATAACTATGAGTTTTTCTATCAAAATGCTCAACAATAATTTGTTCTCCCACCATATGTTTTACCTTCAAGAAAGAAGCCTCTAGTGAAACCTATGGCCCCCGGGTCTATTTTCCAACATATATTTTCATATCTATAAAACCGAAAACCCAAAAGTACCTTACTCCAATTTATTTACCTTTACTTTATTTTGCCTTTTATTTATCTTTTATATCTATCTCTATTAGATCTCACTGACAACCCCTTTTTCGCGTTGTGTGCAAGTATTTGTTAGTTTGTGCAGGTGCATCTATTGGGGACTTGCTTGTTCCTCCTACTGAATTAATACATGGATTCTTAACTGAGGAAAATACTTATCTCTACTTTGCTGCATCACCCTTTCCTCTTCAAGGGAAATAACAACGCAAACTCAAGAAGTAGCAGCACGCGATCCCCCTGTCCGGCGCCCCAAAGATGTCGTCCGTACGACGATCTATGGGACCGGCAACGGCCCCTTTGCAGTTTGACTGCGGGGATCCATGCGCACAAAGAGCAGAATCGGCAATCAACACAAGGGCTTTACCCTGGTTCACGCCATCATGAGGTGTAAAACCCTACTCCTGCTTGGGTGTATTGGATGTGTATGAGCTCAAGTTACAAAGGAGCGTAACTTGTCGTCAAGGTGCACGAGAAGTGCAGCTACGCATGTAAATGAGCAAAGTGTCGATCCTTGTAAAGGTAGCCACAGGCCCCCCTTTATAGCTTAAGGGGTCACCACAATGGCAAAATAGTAATTACAAGGTGGGAATAGTGGCTAAAGTGTCAAATACATAACTGTGACGGGGTTAGGACAAGGGCATTAAATGCACTGCGAGGTGTCGTGCGGAAGATGTGCCCCGGCAAGGAAGCGTCTCTCCTTCTGTGTCGTTCTCCCAGCTAACTCATATTATCTTCACACGCCTCTTGGATGTGTGTCATTAAAGTTCATCCTTCGGCGGCGTGCTGACACGTGCCCAGACAAGGCTCACCTAACTTTCTGCCCGCTCGACACTTAATTGACAAGCGTGTGCATAAGTTTGGGGTACAAAACACCCATGTTTTGATACACCAACAGCGGCCAAGGACGCTGAGTGTGACGGTCATGACATCACGTGCAGGGGGTTCGCGCAGGGGGAGGGGTGTTGCTCACGTCGCTGCTACGCCAACGAAACATAAGAGTGAACATTGCGGACCACAGGCACAGGGCATGGAGCTATATCTGTCTTATAGCAAGATAGAAGTTCCTCTCGCTTGAAGGGTTTTCAGGTAGCTACAGTGTTGTCATGGAGCTATACACATTAAACAATTTCCAAAATATGTGATTATGATTTTTTTTCATTATATTTTTATGTCTAGTTTTATCATATGAACCACATATTTTTCGTTACATAAAAAATATATTTTTTAAATAAATGATTAACATTTTTTCAAACACATGTTTTTAAAAACAATTAAAGCGTTTTGAATAAAGATTTTTACAATGATACCATTTCCATTTTTTGAAACACGTGAACATTTTTTAAATGTCCCCAATATTTTTTTGGTGCTATCAAAATTTTTATAAAATTATGCTAACAATTTTTATACATTGCGTTAACATTTTTCAATTTCATTTTTTTTATTTTCTGAGTAAGAGTAAGGAAGTATACGCATTTGTTTTTTTATATAATTTGAATAAAAAGGAAACAAAACTTACTAACCTACAGGAGGCTAATTGGGCTGGCCCAACTAGATGCTCACCGTAGGCGATTGTACGTTCCAAGTCGGGTCAGGTGAGCAATATATACGCCCGGCCGGCAGAGAGACCTCCTTCACAGCGCCTATAGCGCGAGGTAAAGGAGCCAATGCTTACACGCCCCACTCCGCCGGCCGGCCGAATAACGAGGCGAGCCCTCGCCATCGACGCATGGTTCTCCCATTTCCCTGGTTACTCGGTTTATCAGTTGACCGGTTGCGGTTGAGGGTTCCCCGTCTAGTTGACAGTTAGCTATTCAAGAAAGTGCACCAAATTTCAAGGAATTGAAATAATGTCAGCAAAATGAAAAGTTCACGAATTTCCAATACCATAATGAGCTAAAAGAATATTGTGTATTCAAAAAATTTCTTGAACACCAAAAATTGCACAAATTAAAAAAATGCATAATTTCAAAAAAGATCTTGGCTTTTTAAAAAGTTCATGCATTGAAAAATACTCATGGAATTGAAAACAGATCATGGATTTGAAAAAGCTTCATTCATTTGAAGAAGTTCATAAATTAAAAAAAACCCATAGAATTTCGAAAAATAATAATCATGGATATGATTAAAAAAATTGTGCATTTGAAAAAGTTCATAAAATTGAAGAAAAAATCACACATTAAAAAAGTGTAGGACATGAGGAAAAAACATAAAAACATATAAAATGAAAGAAACGAAAAGAAAAATCAGATGGAAAATAAAACATGCTCGGAAGCTTCTAGAAGCTTCACATATCAGGGTGGGTACTCTTAGGGGGAAAAAGCAAAACCGGCCGTTATATTGCCCGGCCCATTAACGTGTGATGCATGCGTTTCTCCCATTGGCTGGAAAATGATGGTGAGAATTCAAAAAAAAAAATCCTAACTAGCCAGGCGCATGATGGAGGAGTGCTCCTATTGGACGCCGCCAGCGCATAACCAAGCGGTTCGGCCCAATAGCAACATGTACTGTAGCTAGAACATCTACTGTGTTATCTATTTTTTCTTGATTCCTTAGTCGGTCTTACAAATTAAAATACGGGCTTTTTAGCAATGATATCATTTCAAAGAAAATTTGAATTTTCCAATCATTGTTTGAAATTTCCGAAATAATTTTGAAACAGAATTCAAACTTTCTTCTTATTATACGTGAACATTTTTTCAATATATGGTGAATGTTTCTGGAAATACTAAGTTAATAATTTTAGTTATTTTGAACATTTTTCAGATACATATAGGATACTTTTTATGATGTAAGATGAACATTTTTATAATAAGTACATGATGAACATTTTATAGTAAGTACATGACGAACACTTTATACTACATATTGAAACTTTTTATTATATACGATGAACAATCTTATAAAACTTGATGAACTATTTTTGAAATTCTGCATAATTTTAAAAACACAACCCAGTTTCAAGAAAAAACATAAGAGACGAAATGAAAAATCCAAAAACAAAAAACGGAACAGAAAAGATAAAGAAATGACCCGAACTGGGCCGGCCATGCATTCCTATAACTGGTGCTAAGGAACCAAATGATGCACGGCGATTATATCTCGCTTCACGCAAGTGCCAGAACCGTCTCGCTGGGCAGGCCTGTCGCATGTTTAAAAGAAAGGGAGAGGAAAAAGAGGAGCGCAACCATGATCCGATCCGATTCTCATGTTTAAAACTTGATGAAATATTTTTGAAATTCTGAATAATTTTAAAAACACAACCCAGTTTCAAGAAAAACACAAAAGAGAAGAAATGAAAAATCCAAAAACAAAAAACGGAACAGAAAAGATAAAGAAATGACCCGAGCTGGGCCGGCCATGCCTTCCTATAACTGGTGCTAAGGGACCAAATGATGCACGGCGATTATATCTCGCTTCACGCAAATTCCAGAACCGTCTCGCTGGGCAGGCCTGTCGCATGTTTAGTAGAAAAGGGAGAGGAAAAAGAGATTCGCAATCATGATTCTACTTAGGGTCTCCTTGCTGGGGCAATTCTGGTAGGGTCTCAACTTTCTAGAATATAATAGGCCACATCCCAGTTGAGGGTAACAGAGCCGTTTTTCCATTGGATTTTCTGTGGTTTTTGTTTTTATTTTGTGTTTCCTTTTTATTCATTTTTCTTTGTTTTTCTTTCTTGTGACTGTTTTTTTATTTTTCCTTCTTTTTTTCAGTTTTATTTATTTCTTGGTTGGTTTTTACAAAAAAATTATTTTCGTTTCATTTTTTGTTTTATCTTTGACTTTGTTTATTTATTTCTCGTTTTATCGGTTTCCTTTGTTTTATCTTGGGTTTCACTGGTTTTTATACACTTTTTTCATATATCTAATATGTTTTTAATAAATGTTTAAAAAATTTAAATGCTTGACTAACATTTTTTAATACATGATCAATATTTTTCTCTATAAACATTAAAAATATTTTCCAAATGCTAGACAAACATTTTTGAAATACAATTATAAATTCTTGATACATGGTTAAGATTTTTTTTCTACTAACATTTAACACTTAAACTACAAGTTAATTCTTCTAATAAAAGTTTAACATTTTATAAATACAGGGTAAACACTTTCTCTAGACACATTTAAAATTTTCAAATACAAACTTAACTTTTTTAATACATTGCCAACACTTTTTCTATATACTTTTACATTTTTTAAACGCGTGGTCAACATTTTTCCTATACACATTAGACATTTGTTTCAAATACAATTTAAGATTTTGTAAATACATGCTCAAATAAATCTATACATATTCAACATGTAATTTTCAAATGCTTGATTAAGATTTGTTTTCTACTATTTTTCTATACACATTTAACTTTTTTCAATACAAGTTTCATATTTTTTTAATATATTGTCAACAAATTTCAATACAAATTTAAAAAATTTTGTTTTCAAATACTTAATTAACATTTTTTTCAAGTACTACATTTAAAAATTAATACATGATTAGTATTTTTATATACACATTTTTTTTTTGAATGCAAGCTGATTAATTTTTTTAAAAGGTCAATTTTTTTATGCACATTTAAAATTTAACAAATATTTGTTTGAATTTTTTTAAATGCTTGATTACCATCTTTTAAATACATGATCAATTTTTGTCGCACACATCGTTTCTTTTGTTTTGTATACAGTTTTAGTATAGACGGTCAACATTTTTTATGTACACATTTAACATTTTCTAATGCATGATTAATTTTTCAAAAATCATGTAAAGTTTTTTTGTAATATATATGTTTAAATTTTTTGGGTGCGTAAACAAAACTAATAAAAGAAATCAAAAACCGAAAAAAAAAATGAGGCTGTGGCCTCTAGCGCCGCTTAGCCAGCCGATCTCGCGCTGCCCTTACGCTCGCGTGAAGGGAGACAGAGGGTGAATTCTCTGGCAGATCCTATATGACGCCCGTGTGTGTCCGATGCTGTGGTGTCGGGCGCCCCTATGTCTCGCTTTAAGCGTGCACCGGGGCAAGCCTCGCACTGGGGGGAGCCCAGATGGGCCGGTCCAGCCGCGCGGGTGGCCGCGGCCTTTTCTTTTTCTTTTTTCTCTTATTGTTTTTTGCTTTATATTTGTACTTTCATTTGCACTTAAAAATATGTTACATATGTATATACAGAAAGAACTCTTGAACACACAGTTTGAAAAATGTTGAATAAGTATTAAAAATTGTTGAACAGGTATTTAAAAAATGTTGAACAGGTATTTAAAATTGTTGAATAAAAAAATTATGTTCTAAAAGAATTTTCAAGTTTTGAAGTTTGTTCAAGATAATATTATTCAACTTTTAAAAGGAAGGTTAAAATGGATCTACTGCTGCGCATAGTACTTCAAGTGTGGCGTCATAATATAAGACATACTCACATTGATATCTATTAATGGGCATCTCCATAGCCCGTTGATACGCCTAGTTGATGTGAGACTATCTTCCCCTCTTTTTGTCTTCTCCACAACCACCATTCTATTTCACATGTAGTGCTATATCCATGGCTCACGCTCATATATTGCGTGAAGATTGAAAAAGTTTTGAAAATGTCAAAAGTATGAAACAATTGCTTGGCTTGTCATCGGGGTTGTGCGTGATTTAAATATTTTGTGTGGTGAAGATAGAGAATAGCCAGACTATATGATTTTGTAGGAATAACTTTCTTTGGCCATGTTATTTTGAGAAGACATAATTGCTTTGTTAGTATCCTTGAAGTATTATTATTTTTATGTCAATATGAACTTTTGTCTTGAATCTTTAGGATCTGAATATTCATATCACAAGTAAGAAGAATTACAATGAAATTATGCCAAGTAGCACTCCACATCAAAAATTCTTTTTTATCATTTACCTACTCGAGGACGAGCAGGAATTAAGATTGGGGATGCTTGATACGTCTCCAACGTATCTATAATTTTTGATTGCTCCATGCTATATTATCTACTGTTTTGGGCAATATTGGGCTTTATTTTCCACTTTTATATTATTTTTGGGACTAACCTATTAACCGGAGGCCCAGCCCAGATTTGTTGTTTTATGCCTATTTCAGTATTTCGAGGAAAAGGAATATCAGACGAAGAACTTGCACTAGTGAAAGTATGAACCCTAGGCCTTGTTTCCTATCATTGCAATACCGTTTACGCCCACTTTTACCACTTGTTACATTGCTGTTTTTATATTTTCAATTTACAAAAATCTATATCTACCATCCATATTGCACTTGTATTACCATCTCTTCGTCGAACTAGTGCACCTATACAATTTACTATTGTATTGGGTGTGTTGGGGACACAAGAGACTCTTTGTTTTTTTGGTTGCAGGGTTGCTTGAGAGAGACCATCTTCATCCTACGCCTCCCACGGATTGATAAACCTTAGGTCATCCACTTGAGGGAAATTTGCTACTGTTCTACAAATCTCTGCACTTGGAGGCCCAACAACGTCTACATGAAGAAGGTTGTGTAGTAGACATCAATATGGACGTCCACGGTCCCGCTATCGATCATTGAACGGATGGTTTCGTCCATGTCTATCAGTTACCGAACCTATGGGGCCACAAGTTTAAGGAAATCACGATCTGCTGAGTGTTAGTAGGATGGGAGTCATGAGAATATATTTGTGAAATTATTTCATGAATATTCGGAATAGTTCCGAGAGGATCCGAAAGCGTTTCAGGGTCACCGGAAGGGTTTCAGAGAGTATCGGGTAATACCAGGCATTACCGATAAATTATATATAGGTGGAAATTTTTTTAGGAGATGTTAATATGTATACATATAATGGTATGAAATTATTTAGAATATTTCATATTTAATTTAAATATCAACGGGCCTAAAAAGGCCAAGAGGTGGAAGGCAACTTGGGCCATAAAGGCCCAAGTGGGGAGGCGCGTCCTTCCCTAAGGAAGGAGGCTGGATTGGACAAGGGGGGGGGGGGGTCCTCCTCCCCCTCCTAGGATGGCACCCCAAGGGGGCAACTTCCCCCCTTGGTGGTTGCCCTCTCCCTCTCCTCGAACCTATATATACTAGGTTTTTTTTGCTCTTTTGGACATACTGGAGCTTCCTCTAGTTCTTCTAGTTCCAGTTCTAGTTGGTCCTAGTTGACTAATTATAGCTAGCTAATTCTCTTGTGCTCATAATTAGAATCCTAATGTGGTTCTAATCTCCTCCCTCTAATTCTCCGGCGATGACTAGCTCTGGACGGTGAAGCGCTGCCGGATCGTGAAGGTTGCACGCTTGCAACCAAGTAGAGAGGCCATGCTTTTGGTCTTCGGTTCAAGGGACTGTTCATGGGTGGTACGAGGAATCATTCATTGATGGTTCAAGGGACTCAAAGTACGATCTACACCGACACGTTCTTCTTCCGCTGCAACTTGGTGACGGTAACGATCGTGATCTCAACATGTTATGCATCTTCATATTGATTTTAGGTGATCGTAGGTGCGATTTTTTTTTGTTTTCTACTATGTTTCCCAACAACGAGGCCCTTTCCTCATGTCTATGCGACCAATTCGTCCTGTCACGGCGACCACATAGCCTCCGATGCGCCGCCAACCATTTTCTCCTCCTCACATGTTTGAAGAATTGTGTAGAATGTAATTTATTTTTTGCTTCTTTCCTTTTTGTTGGGGATTGTGGAGAAATGAGTAGATCGAAATTTTACATGATAGATGAGTTCGACTGATTCATGTTCTCCGTGGGGTGATTCATTATCCGAAGAGGAATATGACATGAGCGAAGAGGAGGACATTGCTTTGGTATCATGACACACAAGAACAAGAAACAGACACATGGTGGTTCCGTTTTTGGGCATGAGTTGATTCGGAGGGGTAGGAAAGAGGCACACAATAGATTGATGTACAACTATTTGTGTCCATCTCTGGTGTATCCCGAGTGATACTTTTGCCGTTGGTTTGGGATTCTACGGGTTTGTTCCATCACATGCCAACCGTGTGAAGCAACATGATTGGACCTTTGAGGAGAGGAGAAATTGCACCAGAAATTTTGGACATAGCACCATCCAAAAGGCGACTTCTATATTGTGCATGATGGCATATGGTGTTTCGTCTAATTTCATTGATGATAACTTGGCAATGGGAGAGAGAACTTCAATATTTTATGTCAAGAAATTTGCAAAGGCGATGGTTGAGGTGTTCGGGCCAGAGTATTTGAGAGCACCCAATGCTCAGGGCACAGCGAGGCTTTTGGAGATGAACAAATCCCATGGATTTTCAGGTATGCTTGGCTCCATTGATTGCATACACTGGAAGTGAAAGAACTGCCCTACAACATGGCATGGACAATTCAAATGACATTCTTTCGGTCGTGGCTGGTCAACAGACATGGATTTGGCATGCATACTTTGGAATGCCTAGTTCTTGCAATGACACCAATGTTCTCAAGCGGTCACTAATACGTCTCCAATGTATCTATTATTACTAAATAGTAAAACGCAGCTAGGTACGGCCTCGCACGGTGATTAGGTGTCTTAAGCCGTTTGTTTCACTAATGGGCGGACTAGATCTCCCGGGTCCTTCCGCACCACTAGCTCGGCTTCCCGCTGCGTAACTTCACGCTAGCTAGCAGGCCCACGTGATTGGGCTGCTGCTCCGCAGAACGATATGGGCATCTTCTTATGAACTGGGCCAACACCCACTATGGGCCGCCACGAGGGAAAAGCTTTCGTTTAGTAGCATATTCCTTTTTGTCGCCACACCATTACAGCAAGACGGTGGCGGAGCTCATCCACGCCAGCGCCGCACACCAGTATGATGCCACCATCCACGAACTGCAACGTCATCCACGGTGCCTGCGCCGCTTCGTCTTCCAAGCCTCTGACAGCGCGCCTCACGAAACCTAACTCAGGCGACGGCGGTGGCGGATCAGTTGATATCGTCCAAATAAATACGTTAAGCTGGTGACGACGAGGTATAAGACAAGGCAAAGAGCTACGTAGCGAGGGATACAGGAATGGGGCGAGAGGAGTGTGGATAGTGGGTGAGAACGGCTCCATATGATTCTCGCGCCGCGCTCCGCAACTCGCCAGCATCAAGCAGTTCCCGGATACCCTGCTTTTCGCCCCTGATGGACACCATGAATTCGAAGCCGTGTTGCAGCCTCCAGTTCCTTTCCTGCAACCCGTGATACACCTCCTCATCGTGATCCACAACCATTGATACAGTAAACCTCTCCTAATCATTGTTGTTTTTTCATGTAAGCTCTCAGTCAGTCTACGCATGTAAATTGAAGCATTGTCTTATTTTCCACACGTATCCAATTTGCCTAACCATGCAGAAGATTAATGAGAAACCTCATGATGATAAAATTGACATAATATCCTATTGATGTGAACCACGAAGTCATAGGCACATTGCATCGAAGCAGAGTAAAAAACTCATAGGACTTGACAAAGTAACCTAACTTGGGTCCATCCCAATGTTCTAATTTAATTCGTGAAGTGAACTTACAAAGTATGCCTTTTAATTATACATCATTTCTCGCAGAAAACAACATGTATTTCAACTTTGTAGTCATGAAGAAGTTGGCCGTCGATCAAAATATGAACTTATTAGGATGCTTACTTGAAGAATGCAAATAATTAATATTTTGCATGTTTGTATCAAAAATATTTTGCATGCCATATATATCACCTACCTCATTGGTTTCACAAAGTATTTTTTTCAATAAGTTATCCTTGCAATATAATAGTTTGCATCTTTAGCTTGTGATCCTCTTCACCATCATACTCCTACATATTCTATATACTAGATTCATGGAAGTTGGCATAATGACATGTGTTTCCTTCCCCTCACCCACGACTATATACCTCTCTAGGAGAGCATCATGCTACCAGCGCCAGTTACCACTAGCCGGCTCCATCGTAATATTCCCCTATTGGATGACCAAATGCTACACTTCCCTTTGGCGATGGCACCGGCCTGGCAACATCCGCATTTTTCAAGCACTTTTGTACTACTAAAATGTGTTGGCAAGACTTAGTTCAAGTATTAGACGATCTCTTCTCTTTTTTTATGAATATGTACGTCTGTTTTTTCAATCACATATCCTAAACATGAATGAATGTTGAACTTTCAGCAAACTTTAATCTGTTCTTCTCATATATATATTTCTAGCGGCCATGCATCAAGATGGAAAGCAAGGCGAAAGCTTGTTGTGAGGAAGATTGGTTGCTAGATGGTCATGTTAACACGCACCCAATCTTCTCTTCCACACTACTTCACTGCAAACTGGTTAAATTTCTCTCCTTTGATAACTTAATGATATATTGGTCAATTTATGCAAAAATGATCTCTCATGTTTTGTATATTCACTTATTTTGGGAAGTTCTTACCAATCTATCAAAAATTGACGAGCGTGGCAATGCGCGCATTCATGATCTAGTTTTTTATTATTTCATGCTATTATATTATCAATCTTGAATGCTTTATATGATATTGTATATCATTTTTTGGGGCTAACCTATTAACCCAATGCCAATGTCAGTTCCTGTTTTTTTGCTTGTTTTTTACTTTTTAGAAAATCAGTACCAAACAAAGTTTAAACACGATGAAACTTTACAAAGATTTTTTATGGAACAGAAGGGACCATAGAAGGTCCGGGAGGAGGCTAGAAGACGTACGGGGGAGCCACAAGCTCACAGGGCACGCCCCACGGGGGTAGGCGCGCCCCGTGAGCTCGTGACTCCCACGCAACTCCGTTTTACCTAATTCCACCTCTATAAATTCCCACATATTGCCAAACCAACAGAGAGACACCCGAAGCACTTTTTCCGCTGCCGCAAGCCTTTATTCTTCCGCGATCCCATCTGGAGGCCTTTTCTGGTACTCTGTCAGAGGGGGGAATCAACCACGGAGGGCTTCTACATCATCCTTGATGCATTCTATTGATGCGTGAGTAGTTCACCACAGACCTACGGGCCCATAGCTAGTAGCTAGATGGCTCCTTCTGTCTCTTTGATCTTCAATACCATGTTGTCCTCGATCTTCTTGGAGTTCTATCCAATGTAATCTTCTTTTGCGGTGTGTTTGGTGGGATCTGATAAATTGTGGGTTTATGATCAGATTATTCATTGAAAGTAATTGAGTCTTTTTTGAACTTTATTATGATGATTGTTATAGATTTATATTTCTTCTCATCTATCCGTTTGGTTTGGCCAACTAGATTGATTTAACTTCAGTGGGAGAGGTGCTTTGTAATAGGTTCAATCTTGCGGTGCTCTATATCCCAGTGACAGTAGGGGACAAGACATGTATTTGTATTGTTGCCATTAAGGGTAGAACGACGGGGTTTATTCATATTGACCAGGTTTACTTTGTCTACATCATGTCATCTTGCTTAAGGTGTTGCTCTGTTTGTCATGAACTTAATACCATATATGAATGCTGGATAGCAGTCGATTGGTGGAGTAATAGTAGTATATGCAGGGAGGAGTCGGTCTACTTGTCTCGAACGTGATGCCTATATACATGATCATTGTCGTGAATACGTCATAACTATGTGCTTTTCTACCAACTTGTGGTTCATTAAGTAGATATACACACATCTGCTTAAATCATCTGTGAAGGTCAGAAAATAACGATACCCGCCGTGAGCCTCAACACTCATCGGACCGCATACATTAGTATGTATTATTTCCAATAAGTTAGTGGCTCGCTTTATTGTTCCGGAGAACGGAGTCTTAGTCATCTTGCCTATGAGCCATGGTTCACAAGCATCAAGTGATTCATAATCAAGTGATTCCAAAAGCCCGTCAGGATGGAGTTTCTTCATGCGCTTTACACCAATATGACCTAAACGGAAGTGCCACAAATAAGTTGCACTATCATTATTAACCTTGCATCTTTTGGCTTCAATATTATGAATATGTGTATCACTAGAATCGAGATTCAATAAACCATTCACCTTGGGTGTATGACCACGGAAGGTTTTATTCATGTAAACAGAATAACAATTATTCTTTGACTTAAATGAATAACCGTATTGCAATAAACATGATCCAATCATATTATGCTCAACGCAAACACCAAATAACATTTATTTCAGGTTCAACACTAATCCTAAGGTAAAGGGAGTGTGCAATGGTGATCTTATCAACCTTGGAATTATTTCCAACACACATCATCACTTCGCCCTCAACTAGTCTCTGTTCATTTTGCAACTCCTGTTTCAAGTTACTAATCATAGCAACTGAAACAGTATCAAATACCCAGGGGCTACTATGAACAATAGTAAAGTACACATCAATAACATGTATATCATATATACTTTTGTTCACTTTGCCATCCTTCTTATCCGCCAAGTATTTGGGGCAGTTCCGCTTCTAGTGACTATTTCCTTTGTAGTAGAAGCACTCAGTTTTAGGCTTGGGTCTAGCTTTGGGCTTCTTCATGGGAGTGGCAACTTGCTTGCCATTCTTCTTGAAGTTATTTTTCTTTCCCTTGCCCTTTTACTTGAAACTAGTGGTCTTGTCAACCATCAACACTTGATGCTTTTCTTGATTTCTACCTTCGTCGATTTCAGCATCGCGAAGAGCTCGGGAATCGTTTTACATCATCCCTTGCATATTATAGTTCATCACTGAGTTCCAGTAACTTGGTGATAGTGACTAGAGAACTTTGTCAATCACTATCTTATCTGGAAGATTAACTCTCACTTGATTCAAGCAATTGTAGTACCCAGACAATCTGAGCACATGCTCACTGGTTGAGCTATTCTCCTCCATCTTGTAGGCAAAGTACTGTCAGAGGTCTCATACCTCTCGACACGGGCATGAGTCTGAAATGCTAATTTCAACTCTTGGAACATCTTATATGCTCCTTGGCATTCAAAGCGTTTTTAAGTCCCGGTTCTAAGCCGTAAAGCATGGTGCACTAAACTATCAAGTAGTCATCATACTTGGCTTGCCAAAATGTTCATAACGTCCGCATCTGCTCCTGCAATAGGTCTGTCACCTAGCGGTGCATCAAGGACATAATACTTCTGTTATCAATGAGGATAATCCTCAGATCACGAACCCAGTCCGCATCATTGCTACTATCATGTTTCAACTTATTTTTCTCTAGGAACATGTCAAAAATAAAACAGGGGATGTATACGCGAGCTATTGATCTATAACATAGATATGCAAATACTATCAGGACTAAGTTCATGATAAATTAAAGTTCAATTAATCATATTACTTAAGAACTCCCACTTAGATAGACATCCCTCTAATCATCTAAGTGATCACGTGATCCATATCAACTAAAGCATGTCCGATCATCACGTGAGATGGAGTAGTTTTCAATGGTGAACATCACTATGTTGATCATATCTACTATATGATTCACACTCGACCTTTCGGTCTTAGTTTTCCGAGGCCATATCTGCATATGCTAGGCTCGTTAAGTTTAACCTGAGTATTGTGTGTGTGCAAACCTGGCTTGCACCCGTTGTATGTTAACGTAGAGCTTATCACACCCGATCATCACGTGGTGTCTCGGCACGACGAACAGTAGCAACGGTGCATACTCAGGGAGAACACTTATACCTTGAAATTTAGTGAGAGATCATCTTATAATGCTACCACCATACTAAGAAAATAAGATACATAAACGATAAACATCACATGCAACCAAAATAAGTGATATGATATGGCCATCATCTTGTGCCTTTGATCTCCATCTCCAAAGCACCGTCATGATCACCATCGTCACCGGCTTGACACCTTGATCTCCATCGAAGCATCGTTGTCGTCTCGCCAACTATTGCTTCTACGACTATCGCTACCGCTTAGTGATAAAGTAAAGCAATTACATGGCGATTGCATTTCATACAATAAAGCGACAACCATATGGCTCCTACCAGTTGCCGATAACTGTTACAAAACATGATCAACTCATACAACAATTTATATATTATCACGTCTTGACCATATCACATCACAGCAAGCCCTGCAAAAACAAGTTAGACGTCCTCTACTTTGTTGTTACAAGTTTTTCGTGGCTGCTACGGGCTTCTAGCAAGAACCGTTCTTACCTACGCATCAAAACCACATGATTTTTCGTCAAGTGTGCTATTTTAACCTTTAACAAGGACTGGGCATAGTCAAACTCGATTCAATTAAAGCTGGAGAAACAGACACCCACTAGCCACCTGTGTGCGAACCACGGCGGTAGAACCAGTCTCATGAACGCGGTCATGTAATGTCGGTCTTGGCCGCTTCATCTAACAATACCGTCGAATCAAAGTATGACATGCTGGTAAGCAGTATGACTATTATCGCCCACAACTCTTTGTGTTCTACTCGTGCATATAAACATCTACGCATAGACCTGGCTCGGATGCCACTGTTGGGGAACGCAGTATTTCAAAATTTTTACCTACGATCACGCAAGATCTATCTAGGAGATGCATAGGAACGAGACGGAAGAGTGTGTCCATGTACCCTCATAGACTGAAATCGGAAGTGTTTAGTAACGTGGTTGATGTAGTGGAACGTCTTCACGGTCCAACCGATCCAACTACCGAATGTACGGCACCTCCGTGTTTAGCACACGTTCAATACGATGACGTCCCTCGAGCTCTTGATCCAGTTGAGGACGAGGGAGAGTTTCGTCAGCACGACAGTGTGGCGACGGTGATGATGAAGTTACCTGTGCAGGGCTTCTCCTAAGCACTACGACGATATGACCGATGTGTTGAACTGTGGAGGGGTGCGCCGCACATGGCTAGGAACAATTGATATGTGTTCTAGGGGTGCCCTCCCCACGTATATAAAGGAGGGAGAGGGAGGGAGGCAGCCTAGGCGCGCCCAAGTAGGAGGAATCCTACTTGGGCCCCTAGTCCAATTTGGCCCCCCTTACCATATTTGGACAAGGGGGAAAGGAAGGAGGGGGAGGGGAAGGAAGTAGGAGTCCTACTTCATACTTTCCTTTTCCTCCTCTCCTTTCCCTTTCTCCCCACGTGGCTGGCCCTATAGGGAGCACACCAGCCTCTTGTGGGCTGGTGTGGTCCCTTACTTGTCCCATTAAGCCCATATCTTTGCCGGGGGTTGCCCGGAACCCCTTCCGGTGACCTGATATCACCCGGAACACTTCCGGTGTACAAATACCATCGTCCTATATATGAATCTTTACCTCTCGACCATTTTGAGACTCCTCGTCATGTTCGTGATCTCATCCGGGACACCGAATAAACTTCGGTCACCAAATCACATAACTCGTAATACAAATCGTCATCGAGCATGCACACCCTACGGGTTCGAGAACTATGTAAACATGACCGATACACATCTCCGGTCAATAACCAATAGCGGAACCTGGATGCTCATATTGGCTCCTACATATTCTACGAAATTTTTTATCGGTCAAACCGCATAACAACATACGTTGTTCCCTTTGTCATCGGTATGTTGCTTGCCCGAGATTCGATCATCGGTATGATCATACCTAGTTCAATCTCGTACCGGCAAGTCTCTTTACTCATTCCATAATGCATTATCCCGCAACTAACTCATTAGTCACATTGCTTGCAAGGCTTATAGTGATGAGCATTACCGAGAGGGCCCAGAGATACCTCTCTGATACACGGAGTGACAAATCCTAATCTCGATCTATGCCAACTCAACAAACACCACCGGAGACACCTGTAGAGCATCTTTATAATCACCCAGTTACGTTGTGACGTTTGATAGCACACAAGGTGTTCCTCTGGTATTCGGGAGTTGCATAATCTTATAGTCAGAGGAACATGTATAAGTCATGATGAAAGCATTAGCAATAAAACTAAACGATGAGTCTTGTCCATCACATCATTCTCTAATGATGTGATCCCCTTCATCAAATGACAACACATGTCTATGGTCAGGAAACTTAACCATCTTTGATTAATGAGCTAGTCTAGTAGAGGCATACTAGGGACACTCTGTTTGTCTATGTATTCACACATGTACTAAGTTTCCAGTTAATACAATTCTAGCATGAATAATAAACATTTATCATGATATAAGGAAATATAAATAACAACTTTATTATTGCCTCTAGGGCATATTTCCTTCACGTAGGTCTGTGGTAAACTACTCACACTTCATCGGAGAGGCAATTGTGTTGACGTAGAAGCCCTCCGTGATCGAATCCCCCTCCGGCAGGATGCCGGAAATGGCCCCTAGATGGGATCTCACGGGTACAGAAGGTTGCGGTGGTGGAAAGGTGGTTCCGTGGCTCCCATGGAAGTTTTTGGGATATTTGAGAATATATAGGCAGAAGAAATAGGTCGGTGGAGTTACGAGGGGCCCACATGGGTGGGGCGCGCGCCCTAACCCCCTAGGCGCGCCCTCCGACCTTGTGGCCGCCTCGTGGCTTTCCTGACGTGCACTCCAAGCCCTCTGGATGTCTTCTGGTCCAAGAAAAATCATTAGAAAAGTTTAATTCCGTTTGGACTCCGTTTGGTATTCCTTTTCTGCGAAACTCTAAAACAAGGGAAAACAGAAACTGGCACTGGGCTCTAGGTTAATAGGTTAGTCCCAAAAATCATATAAAATAGCATATTAATGCATATAAAACATCCAAACAGATAATATAATAGCATGGAACAATAAAAAATTATAGATACGTTGGATACGTATCAGGCATCGCCAAGCTTAATTCCTACTCGTCCTCGAGTAGGTAAATGGTAAAAGCAGAATTTTTGATGTGGAATGCTACCTAACATATTTATCCATGTAATTCTCTTTATTGTGGCAGGAATGTTCAAATCCGTAAGATTTAAAACAAAAGTTTAATATTGACATAAAAACAATAATACTTCAATCATACTAACAAAATAATTACGTCTTCTCAAAATAACATGGCCAAAGAAAGCTTATCCCTACAAAATCATATAGTCTGGCTATGCACCATCTTCATTACACAAAATATTCAAATTATGCACAACCCCGATGACAAGCTAAGAAATTGTTTCATACTTTTGACGTTCTCAAAGTTTTTCAACTTTCATGCAATACATGAGCGTGAACCATGGACATAGCACTATAGGTGGAATAGACGGTGGTTGTGGAGAAGACAAAAAGAAGGAGATAGTCTCACATCAACTAGGCGTATCGATGGGCTATGGAGATGCCCATTAATAGATATCAATGTGAGTGAGTAGGGTTTTCTATGCAACAGATGCACTAGAGCTATAAGTTTATGAAAGCTCAAAAAGAAAACTAAGTGGGTGTGCATCCAACTTGCTTGCTCATGAAGACCTAGGGCATTTTGAGGAAGCCCATCGTTGGAATATACAAGACAAGTTCTATAATGAAAAATTCCCACTTGTATATGAAAGTGACAATATAGGAGACTCTCTATCATGAAGATCATGGTGCTACTCTGAAGCACACGTGTGGAAAAAGGATAGTAACACTATCCCTTCTCTGTTTTCTCTCATTTTTTGGGCCTTCTCTTTTTTTGGCCTTTCTATTTTTTTTTCCTCACATGGGAC
The DNA here is from genome assembly GCA_032464435.1 of Aegilops umbellulata. Taxonomy (NCBI): domain Eukaryota; kingdom Viridiplantae; phylum Streptophyta; class Magnoliopsida; order Poales; family Poaceae; genus Aegilops; species Aegilops umbellulata. The sequence continues at coordinate 26,524,437 of CP136056.1, read as the reverse complement.
AATGCTCTAATAATGAAGATCATCACACTTTTATTTACTTACAACTCAAAAATTACAACTCGATAATAGAACAAAATATGACTCTATGTGAATGCCTCCGGCGGTGTACCAGGATATGAATCAAGAGTGACATGTATAACAAATGATGAACGGTGGGTTTGCCACAAATATGATGTCAACTACATGATCATGCAAAGCAATATGGCAATGATGATGCGTGTCATAATAAATGGAACGGTGGAAAGTTGCATGGCAATATATCTCGGAATGGCTATGGAAACGCCATAATAGGTAGGTATGGTGGCTGTTTTGAGGAAGGAATATGGTGGGTTTATGGTACCGGCGAAAGTTGTGTGGTACTAGAGAGGCTAGCAATGGCGGAAAGGTGAGAGTGTGTATAATCCATGGACTCAACATTAGTCATAAAGAACTCACATACTTATTGCAAAAATCTATTAGTCATCGAAACAAAGTACTACACGCGTGCTCCTAGGGGGATAGATTGGTAGGAAAGGACCATCGCTCGTCCTCGATCGCCACTCATAAGGAAGACAATCAAAAAATATCTCATGCTCCAACTTCGTTACATAACGGTTCACCATACGTGCATGCTACGGGACTCACAAACCTTAACACAAGTATTTCTCAAATTCACAACTACTTACTAGCATGACTCTAATATCACCATCTTCATATCTCAAAACAATCATAAGGAATCAAACTTCTCACAATATTCAATGTTGGGGGAATGCAGTAATTTCAAAAAAAATCCCACGCACACGCAAGATCCATCTAGGTGATGCATATCAACGAGAGGGGAGAGTGTTGTTCACGTACCCTCGTAGACCATAACCGGAAGCGTTATGACAACGCGGTTGATGTAGTCGTACGTCTTCCTGATCCGACCGATCCTAGCACCGAAGGTACGGCACCTCCGCGATCTGTACACGTTTAGCTCGGTGACGCCCCACGAACTCTAGATCCAGCTGAGGTCGAGGGAGAGTTTCGTCAGCAAGACGGCGTGGTGACGGTGATGATGAAGCTACCGGTGCTGGGCTTCGCCTAAGCACTGCAATGATATGACCGAGGTGGAAATCTATGGAGGGGGGCACCGCACACGGCTAAACAATCAACTTGTGTGGCCTAGGGTGTCCCCCTGCCCCCGTATATAAAGGAGCAAGGGGTAGGCCAGCCGGCCCTATAGGGCGCACCCAAGGGGGGAAATCCTACTCCCAGTAGGAGTTGGATTCCCCCCCTTTCCTAGTCCTACTGGAAGAAGAAGGAAGGACAGGGGAAGGAGAAGGAAGGAGGGGGTGCCGCCCCTCCCCCTAGTCCAATTCGGACTAGGCCCATGGGGGGGGGGCGTGGCCAGCCCTTGGCTGCTCCCTCTCTCTCCCTTAAGGCCCAATAAGGCCCATAACTTCCCTGGTGGTTTCGATAACCCTTCCGGCACTCCGATATTTATCCGGTGACCCTCGGAAATATTCTGGTGTCCGAATATAGTCATCCAATATATCAATCTTTATGTCTCGACCATTTTGAGACTCCTCGTCATGTCCGTGATCTCATCTGGGACTCCGAACTACCTTCAGTACATCAAAACACATAAACTCATAATACCGATCGTCATTGAACTTAAGCGTGTGGACCCTACGGGTTCGAGAACTATGTAGAAATGACTGAGACTCATCTCCGGTCAATAACCAATAGCGGAACCTGGATGCTCATATTGGCTCCTACGTATTCTATGAAGATCTTTATCGGTCAAACGCATAACAACATACGTTGTTCCCTTTGTCATCGGTATGTTACTTGCCCAAGATTCGATCGTCGGTATCATCATACCTAGTTCAATCTCGTTACTGGCAAGTCTCTTTACTCGTTTCGTAATGCATCATCCCATGACTAACTCATTATTCACATTGCTTGCAAGGCTTATAGTGATGTGCATTACCGAGAGGGCCCAGAGATACCTCTCCGACAATTGAAGTGACAAATCCTAATCTTGATCTATGCCAACTCAACAAACACCATCGGAGACACCTGTAGAGCATCTTTATAATCACCCAGTTACGTTGTGAAGTTTGATAGTGTCGGTGTCCAAAAGTAGGGGTCCCCCTTTTGCACCCCTTTACTTGTGCGCGGGCAGTCGCAGCCCCACGCCCCTGGCCACGCTTGGCGGGGCAAAGGAAGCAAAGGCACACGACGACTAGATCAACGCCAAGATGGAAACACAAAGACCAGAAGGGCATGGTGGACTCCCTCGACAAGGCCCTTGCCGGGGCGGCCTCCACAGCCCCGACAAGAGCCTTGCCGGGGCAACTTGCCCAACACCAGCAGGGCTTCCACCCTCGAGCCTGAGAGTTCCGATGCCCTCAACCGCATTGGAACCAAAGCTCGGGAGGCGCCTCCATGGTGGCATGCAGATCTTTGTGAAGACCAGAAGCATACAGAATCAGATGAGAATCAGAAGACGATGATCCTCGGCAAGATCCTTGCCGAGGATACCCACGAGACCCCCGGCAAGCCCCTTGCTGGGGACGACCACAACGCCACGACAAGACCCTTGCTGGGGCCCCGGCAAGACTCTTGCCGAAGACATCCGCGGGGCCGCAGCCAGGCCCACATCTGCCAAAGCTCCGCCGCTGTACCCATGCAGCTGCCAGCCTATCAACTAGGCGAACACCTGCACTACAAAAAAATACACTTCCGTGATGATACGTGTTTGTCACAGTAGGTCGTGTTTTTTGTCATGCATGTACATCCATGACAAATTTATGACACAATCAAGATAGTCATACCTGTGTTGTCGTAGAAGTGTTCCATGACATTACCAAAATTATCATCACGGAAGTGTCCACTTCCATGATGATAAATCGCGTGTCACAGAAGTGCTTTCATCAAGGCTGACCGACACATGGCATCCACCGTAACGGAACGCCGTTAAGCTATCGGGTCCGGTGTTGGATCCGATAACCCGTTAACAGCCCCGACCAATGGGGATTTTCCACGTGTCAAATCATCATTGGCTGGAGGAAACACATGTCGGCTCACCGTTAGGACAGATATCAACCACTCATTGGACCCAAAGTGCCTATGATACGTCAACACGTGGCACGGCCCAACAGAGGCCCATTCCCGTGAAAAGGCCGGCTCGTTTGACTTGGTCAAAAGGTGGCGAGCCGGCCCACGGCAAGCCTGTTAATGGGCTGTTCGCATATAGCCCATTTATAGCCCACTAACCCAGGGCCCGTTTACGGCCTATCCGAATTAGGCCCGGTAGCGCCATCTGGGCTATCCAATATAATTCGAGCCCGTTTTAACTTCCGGCCCATGTATGGCCCATGATGTCTTTTGGCCCATCTGAGGCCCTTAGTAACCCTCGGCCCGTTAACGGCCCGTGGTAAAACTGGCACGTAATGAACAGTGTATCACTTTATACCCATTAACGGCCCATTATTCCGTTGGGCCATTTCCAGCCCATGTTATCTTTCGGCCTTCTCAGGGCCCATTTATTCTTGGGCTCATTTCCAGCATTCAGTTACTTACGGCCCGTTACTATCATTTTCTGCTTGTGGGCCAAATTCAGCCCGTGCATACAGTCGACCCGTTTGTGCCCGTTAAAACGTTGGGCCGTTTTCATAGCGTCATCAAATATGGCCGATTAACGATGGCCCATTATGGTCGGCCCATGAACGGACGATTCCAACTCTAGCCTGTTTACGGCCATAAAGCGGTATGTTATTGGCCCATGTTTGGGCAATCGATCATATGACCCGTAGAAGTCCCATTGATAATACGGCCCGTAGAAGGCCCATTGATGATATGGCCCGTAGAAGGCCCATTGTTTCTACGCCCCGTAGAAGGCCCAGTGTCACTACAGTAAATATGTCGCCCATGGTTATTGTGGCCTAGTTTAAAAAAAGGTTATTGCGGCCACTAGTAAACCACGGAAAAAGAATAGCACTGAGTACAAGCAAACAAATAAACAAGACAACAAGGAAATAAATAAGCAAGCAACTTACGCTAGGCTATCACGGCTATTACACATATTACATCCACTGGGCATCAAAGTTTGCCACTAGTGCAAATATAGGGAACAAAGCAACATATCATATACACTAGTTGTCAAAGTTGGCGACCAGTGCAAATAAACGCCGCAACAAAACATGTCCAGAACTGAAACCACTTCAGAAGATCTCAAGAAACAATATCCTGGGTACCCATAATGCTGGCAAGATGCTTAGAAAGCTTATTAACTTTCTCTTGTTTGGCGCTTAAATCCTCCAGCACTTGCTGTTGCACTAGAAAGTATGCATCTGAATTCTGCAGGGACTTCCTCAGTCCTTCAGCTTCCTGTCGCAAGACATTTGATCAATGTCTTTCAACTTGAAGCTGAGACTCAAGAAGATGAACTGATTCAGGCAACGAGTTCGAAGAGCTTGTGCCAGCGGTAGTGGCCAGTAACTCGAACACTACTTCAAGACAGGACTTCTAGGTTCTCTCACTGTCGTCAAGGTAGTTTTTATCTGCTTTCTTGGAGACCAACAGGGATGTCTCTGTCACATCCCTAGCTTTACCTTGCACTAGGCTAGCACTTGTCTGTTGCATCATGTTTAAATTTTATGTAAAGCTGAAATGGGGACTGATAAACCCTAGCAGCAAATGAAATTCAACTAGGGTCAAAATTAAATCTTTGCAGTGAACCCAAATGCCCTTCATAAATGTCAATCATTTTTGAGTTGGTCTAGAACCTCTGCCAAAAATGATGCACATATTTTTAGGCCATTCTGGATTTTTGAATTAACTCATATTGTATTTGAATTGGGGAATTTAAATACTATAAATATTTTTAAATGCTCCAACAATTTTGAAATTAGTTGAGGGCCTCTGGAATAATTCATTTAGTGCCCATAACTATTTTCAGAATTTTTAAAAGTGATTTGGTTTGAAAACCAAATTAAAACAAATTTACATAAATAGAAAACGGAACAAAATTAGAAAAGACAGAAGAGAGAGCAGGCTTACCTGGCTTACCTATAGCAGCCCACCTGGCGGCCCAGTTGGCTGGCCCAGCCCAGCCAGCGCTGCCTGCTTCTTCAACCATCTGCCAGACGGAGAAGCAGGTGCGTCGAGAGCGCGCAGCCAAACGCGGCCACCTCCTGCTTGCCACCAAGGCGCCCCCGACGCGTCTGGAGATGCCCCACAGCCCCCTCTGCCTCTCCCCTCACTCTCTGCTCTCTCCCTCGCCCTATAGCCCCTTCCCCGAGCTCACCCGAGAGCGACCGCCGCCGCCGTTCGCCATAGCCGTGCTCACCGGCCACCCCACGTCTCCCCGTCGTGTCCAGGCGCTGTGCCTCGACGCCATGGAGCACCAGGACGAAGCACGCGCCCGCGGGATGCCTGAAGCAGCACCGTCGTCTTCATCTCCGTCGTCGGCCGCCAGAGATCCCTCACGCCGCCCCGCTTGCTCCGGCTCATCCCCGACTCCTCCGACCCGCTCGTCCGACGCGCCGTGAGCCCTGCTACCTCCTCCTTCTCTCCATTTGGCTTCTCGTGCACCACAACGACCACACCGAGCTCGCCCGCACGCGCCGCCGCCTCTGCACATCACTGTCGTGGCCACGGCCATCCTGGCTCGATTCCGAGCACGCCATCACGTTCCTCGCAGCCCAAGTAGCCCGTAGCACTGCTCCATGCACCTCGCCGTGCCTCCTAGCGAAGAGTCCGAGCTCGTCCGAGCTCCGGCCGCCGCCTCTGTGCTCGCCGTCGTCGTTTCCGGCGACCCCAAGGCCTCCCGCTCGCTTTGCTAAACGCGGTCGAGCACGGGCTACCTTCTGGTGGCCTTCGCGCGTCCAGCCGCCGCCCGTAGCGCAACCCCGGTGAACATCCGCCACGTTTTTGGTCGCCGCCGGCGGAACTCCGACGACTGCCGACATGGCCGTGATTAGGGCCTAATCACCCTGCTAACCAACCCCCTGGGCCACTGACGCATGGGCCCCACGCCCTAATTAAGCCCAGCTTTATTTCTGCTTAGATTAGTTATAACCCAACGGGACCCACACGTCAGAGTTGACCGTGCTCACGTGGCCGTTGACTGGACCCACCTGTCCGTGACACTAATGACGCCGGGTCATTGACCAGTGGACCCCATTGGTCAGGTTTGACCATGGTCAGTTCCAGTTGACCCGCTGACGTTAGCATGATGTCATGCTGACGCTATAAAGCTTTTCTGGCGTTTTTATTAATTCAGAAAATTCGAGAAAATAGTATAAACTTCTAAAAATCATATAAAATCAACCGTAGCTCAGAATGAAATAATTTATATATGAAAAATTATCAGAAAAATACAATCTATCCATCTGTACTATTTTCATGCATGAAAAACCAACCTAAACCTGCTGTATAGATGAAAACACATAAAGGGCATTTAAAATGCTTAAGTTTCGAGTTGCATTTGAATCCTTGATTCAAATGAGCTCCATTGAACTTGTTGCTGTTTGCATTAGCACAAACAACATCACATATACATGCCATGTTCATGCATCATATTGTGCATTGCATTGATTGTGTTTATTCTCTGTTTGCCAGTGTTGTTCCCCCTTGGTAGACGTTGTTCCGACGCTGTGATCGTTGACACCGATGAAGACCCAATGCTATCTTCAGAAGTGCCAGGCAAGCAAAACCCCCTTGTTCATTCCGATACAATCCCACTCTCTCGCTCCTGCTCTCTTTTACTGCATTAGGATAACAACGATTCAACTGTTACATGCTGCGGTAGTTAAACCCTTTTCCTTTGCATGACCTGTCATTGCCACAGTAAATAGATGAAACCCACTATCATGAGTAGGAGTTGTTTGAGCCCTGATGTGCCTACTCATTCATGCTTGTTTGTCATGCCTGCTACTGCTTAGAGTTGAGTCAGGTCTGATTCATCGAGGATGAATTAGAGGTGTGTGAACATGTCCTATTGTTGTGAGCTAAGTGCGTGAACACGATTTGGTAAAGGTATTAGTGAGAGGCCATGTAGGAGTACATGGTGGGTTGTCTCATTGAAGCCATCCTCAGGAACCGAGTTCTATGTTTGTGATCCATGAACAGTTACTACCACACATTGGGCTCCGGGCACTCCAAGCTCTCTCGACTTATTAATCAACCTGATCTCTGTCCAGGAGTTGCAACTAGTTTCTGGTGTTTGTAGGTAGTGTTAGTAGTCTACCAAGTGGCACCCGGTACTGGTGGGCTTGGGACAGACTAGGCACAGTGGCACGGTGTACCAAGTGGCACCCGGATGGTGGGCTTGGGAACCCTGCTCACATCGTTTGGGGCCGTGAGCGACACCCCGGCCGGATCTCCTTGCGGATGGAACCCGAATAGGCGATAAACTTGGACTAGAGACTTGTGTGGTAACTCAGGTCGTGGCCGACTCCCTCGCCAGGCTCTGCTTGAAGGTTGCCGAGATACACGACATGTACATGGTGGTAAGTGGCGAGAGCGTGTGTGAAGAAGTACACCCCTGCAGGGTTATCATGATCTATTCAAATAGCCGTGTCCGCGGTAAAGGACTTCTGGGTTGCCTGTACAGTTCATAGACAAGTGAAAGTGGATACTCTAAAATGCGCAAGATAAGTGTGAGTGATATGGATGGCCTTCTCGTAGGGAGACGGGAGCGGATCCATAGTGGTGTATTGATATGGTGAATATATGGACTCATGTGCGCCACCTCAAAAGAGTAACCAGCAGTCGTACTTTAGGATAGCCACCGAGTCAAAGCTGGCTTGCTGCAGTTAAACTCCACCACCCCCTTTATTGATACCGATGCATATGTAGCTAGTTCTGATGTAAGTCTTGCTGGGTACATTTGTACTCACGTTTGCTTATTTTATGTTTTGCAGAGAGACTTCAGTCTCACTAGTAGTTCCGCGTGGACTCCGACGTTTAGCTTGTTACCTCAGCTACGATCTTGTACCCTTGAGGGGGGGTCTTGTAGATAGTCAGACTTTTTAGCCTTCTTCATTTGTAGTTGTCTGTACTCAGACAAGTATTGCTTCCACTTGTTGCTTGTATGCTCTTTATGTGGGGTCATGAGACCCGTGTTTGTAATACTTGGCCCCTCGGAGCCTAATGAATAAATACTTGAGTGTATTTACACATATCGAGCATATTGTGTGTATGATTGAAATGCTTGGTATGTGTGGGATCCGACAACCTAGTTGTTTATCCTTGGTAGCCTCTCTTATGGGGAAATGTAGTCTTGGCTTCCATGAGCCATAGTAGTCCGCTACAACCCGGTTCACCGGAGTCCTGCTAGCCCAGCACTACTGCTCCGGAACACTTGACTGGCCGGCATGTGATTCACTTCGTTCCTATGTCTGTCCCTTTGGGGAAATGTCACGCAGTGACATCCGGAGTCCTGCCTAGCCTATTACAGCCCGGTTCACCGGAGTCCTGTTAGCCCAGTGCTACAGCTCGGATTCGCATGCTGCTGACTGATACGTCTCCAACGTATCTATAATTTATGAAGTATTCATGCTATTATATTATCCATCTTGGATGTTTATGGGCTTTACTAAGCACTTTTATATGATTTTTGGGACTAACCTATTAACCCAGAGCCCAGTGCCAGTTCCTGTTTTTTCCCTTGTTTCAGTGTTTCGAAGAAAAGGAATATCAAACAGAGTCGAAACAGAATGAAACCTTCTGGAGAAGTTATTTTTGGAAAGAAAGCAATCCGTGGGACTTGGAGTCCACGTCAAGGAAGCAATGAGGAAAGCATGAGGCAGGGTGGCGCGCCCACCCCCTAGGCGCGCCCACCCCCCTAGGCGCGCCCTCCACCCTCGTGGGCCCCTCGTGGCCCCCCTGACGTATTTCTTCCTCCTATATATACCAATATACCCTAAAACCTCCGTGGAACAGAATAGGTCGGGAGTTCTGCCGCCGCAAGCCTCTGTAGCCACCAAAAACCAATCGGGACCCTGTTCCGGCACCCTGCCGGAGGGGGGATCCCTTACCGGTGGCCATCTTCATCATCCCGGCGCTCTCCATCACGAGGAGGGAGTAGTTCACCCTCGGGGCTGAGGGTATGTACCAGTAGCTATGTGTTTGATCTCTCTCTCTCTCGTGTTCTTGATTCGGCACGATCTTGATGTATCGCGAGCTTTGCTATTATAGTTGGATCTTATTATGTTTCTCCCCCTCTACTCTCTTGTAATGGATTGCGTTTTCCCTTTGAAGTTATCTTATCGGGTTGAGTCTTTAATGATTTGAGAACACTTGATGTATGTCTTGTGTGGGATAACCGTGGTGACAATGGGTTATTCTATTGATTCACTTGATGTATGTTTTGGTGATCAACTTGCGGGTTCCGCCCATGAACCTATGCATAGGAGTTGGCACACATTTTCGTCTTGACTCTCCGGTAGAAACTTTGGGGCACTCTTTGAGGTTCTATGTGTTGGTTGAATAGATGAATCTGAGATTGTGTGATGCATATCGTATAATCATACCCACGGATACTTGAGGTGACATTGGAGTATCTAGGTGAAATTAGGGTTTTGGTTGATGTGTGTCTTAAGGTGTTATTTTACTACGAACTCTAGGGCTGTTTGTGACACTTATAGGAATAACCCAATGGATTGATCGGAAAGAATAACTTTGAGGTGGTTTCGTACCCTACCATAATCTCTTCGTTTGTTCTCCTCTATTAGTGACTTTGGAGTGACTCTTTGTTGCATGTTGAGGGATAGTTATATGATCCAATTATGTTATTATTGTTGAGAGAACTTGCACTAGTGAAAGTATGAACCCTAGGCCTTGTTTCCTAGCATTGCAATACCGTTTGTGCTCACTTTTATCATTAGTTACCTTGCTGTTTTTATATTTTCAGATTACAAAAACCAATATCTACCATCCATATTGCACTTGTATCACCATCTTCGCCGAACTTGTACACCTATACAATTTACCATTGTATTGGGTGTGTTGGGGACACAAGAGACTTTTTATTATTTGGTTGCAGGGTTGCTTGAGAGAGACCATCTTCATCCTACGCCTCCCACGGATTGATAAACCTTAGGTCATCCACTTGAGGGAAATTTGCTACTGTCCTACAAACCTCTGCACTTGGAGGCCCAACAACGTCTACAAAAAGAAGGTTGTGTAGTAGACATCACTGACTGACATGCTCGATGTTGATTCATGTATGCCTGTCCCCGTAAGTTAGTGCCACTTTGGGTTCACGACTAGTCATGTCGGCTTGGGTTCTCTGTCATATGGATGCTAGCGACACTATCATATACGTGAGCCAAAAGGCGCAAACGGTCCCAGGCCATGGTAAGGCGACACCCATGGGAATACCGTGCGTGAGGCCGCAAAGTGATATGAGGTGTTAGCGGCTAGATCGATGTGACTTGGAATCGGGGTCCTGACAGCTTTGGTATCAGAGCCTGACTGCCTATAGGATTACCAAGCCAAACTGGTCGAAGTCGAGTCTAGAAATTCTTTAGTTATATAAGGGAATTGATTGTGGAAGGGAACGTAAGGCTCTTTTTACTCCTTTACCTTATGCCCTTTCTGATCTGAGTCATCCTCTTCTCTTCTACGGGGATTAAGAACTATGCTTCTCATCTTTCTATAAGGTTCACGTTTTACTAATCTGTAGACTTATAGGATTGTTGGTTTCAAGCCTCAGTTCAGTTCCTACTACTTTTTTATGTTGACCATTGATCTCGAAACCTTGATATTGTGATGTAAGTGGTTATGCCACCATTTTTGCAGGATGTCTCAAATCTTTTTGAGCATTTTCAACCGTTATGCTGTCCGAGTCATCCCAGGTTTCTAAATAGTCTGATGCATTTGCAAATCCCTTATTCCCGTTCTCGATGTTCCTTTGGGCCAAATTAACCACACTAATCGTCGAGTTGAGGTACTTCGTTGCCTCGACATATATGTTGAAGCCATTATTATGACCCTAGGTGTCTTAGAGAACCACTCAGTAATCTAGCCATGTTTCGTGTTCCCGGTGTGATGATTCTGGCCACCATTCTCGAAAGAATCTCGTGATGCCATTTAGTAGTAGGTATTCTACTCTTGGGTTCTTGACCCAAGATTCACTCTACTTACCTCGTGTTGATAGTGTTGCTCGTACCTTTAGGATATTAGTAACCTTTGCGATAGTCCTCAAGGTCCGTGGTATTTCCTTCTTCCAAATACCATGAACTGCTTATGACAGAAGTTCTTTTGAACCAAAAGATCACAACCAGAGTGCTCTTGATGAGTTCTCGATTCTATGCCGTGACTCTGTTAGTTCTACCTTCTCTACATGGGTTATCCGGAAGAAACCTGTTGAACTTGGTTCGACATACTAATCTATGCATCCACAACTCAGAAAGTTATATGTTCCTTTGAGTTGTCCCTCTTTAGTTGTATTCTGACCCTCGTCTATCAATTGATAGTCAGGAGTAATTGTGCATTCGTGTTATCGATGCTTATTATTTTTATGGTCCGTCAAGCCATTCTATTCCGGAATGACTAGGAGAAACAAACTCCAGCACCCTATCCTTTTCTAGGATTGGATCAAAGTAGTTGTATTCCACAGGTCAAATGCCAAACTAGCTTTTGTTCTGTTCTACCTTGGAGTATTACCCTATTTATGTCAAGAATATCATAGGAATTGCACCAACTCTTACGAATTCTTGACGCAGTGATACTTCTTGCCATTATCATTCATTCCTCAGTTTTCCGTGTTTTTGTATCTGGATTACTGACAAGCGAATTGCGATGTGTGAAATCAGTACTGCTAGCAACCCCGTTGCTTAGTAGTTAAAGGACAATAATTTCATTCTTAGCGTGCCGGTTATTGAATCATTATTCTAAGATTGATTGTGCTACCTGGTCCATATTCTTGGTGCACCCTTCGATCAATGAGTTAGGATTGTATCAACCCCTCGCTCTTTTGTTCATATCATCTTGCCTGGAAAGCAAGATTGTTCTCGAGCTTAATAACATATCGGTGGTTTGTGATTTTCCGGATATCTTCTCGGAACTATTACCAGGTTTCCCCCTGACTGTTATGTTGAGCTCGTGATCAAGTTGGTTTTCTTATAAACCACGCCTTCTCCAAGAATCTGTGTTGGATACCCTGAGCTAGTTGGTTAAGTTAAACAACAACTTGGAGAGTTGGAAGATAAAAGCTTGCCTAACTTAGTTCATTTAAAGGGATGTCTTGTGTTGTGTGTGTGTTGAAGAAAGATGATATCTTCATCGATTGGTCCTCGGGATAAATTGTTGGAGCTATTGTCTTGTCCAGACTTTGATTTGAGCATGGGCTATCATCAAATCATATCAGAACCAATGATGTTCGTAATGTTGTCTTACTCGTGGTTGATCCCTCGAGCATACACCATTACATCTTTTGGTCCGACCAATGCTATCACTGTGTTCACTTAATCATGGAACTCCATTTATATGGAAAACTGGATGAATTGTTGTTGAGCCCATCGGCAACATAATTATCATCTCCATGATTTGCGCTGAACATTAAAGCTAGTGTTGGAAACTTTGTAAGCAATGCCTTTGTGTTCCATTCATGAAGCATATGTTGGATGAAAGAAGTGACTTTTTCTGATTCATGTGCATTTGGTGCAAGTTGCCGCCATGAGTTCAAGAAAGATTGTTTTTGCCCCCTCCAGAATCATCCCAAGTCAGCCATGCATGTGCAAAGTATTTTGTGGTCTATTGATTGATCATCTTCATTCCATATGAATTCCGTAGCACACCAAGCCACTGACTGATCTGTTCTAGGAAAAGGAGTTAAGTGCTAATCCATGGTAAGGCACAAGACTTCGATATCCTCGATGATGTTTCCCCACCTGAACTCGGTAGCGTTTCGTTGTAAGACTACTGTGTGGTCATGCTTTCCTGGGACAGTGTGTTCACATGCGTGTAGCAGAACCAGCTCATGTTTTGGAGCTTGCTATCGTAGTTCATCTCTCGAGAATCTCGCAATGTCATCTCGTCGATTTGTGTTGCAAACTTTCATTTTTCCTTCTAGACTCGATGAGTCTGGAATATCCTGACACCAACTAGATCTGAATCTCAGACAGATGTGATGGTTGGAACGTTTCCCAAGAGCTATAATATTGGTCTCTCTGTAACCGGTAGAGTGGATGTCGTGGTTAACACACCCAACCGGAAGACCTATTATTGTAGTATCTTGCTTGAAGAAGCTGGCCACCTCCCCATAAGGATCTCGTAGAATTTATTCCAGTAGTTGTTCCTTATGGATTTTTGTGTTCCCGAAGTCCGACCTTTTACTTGATGATCTAGATATCAAACCATATCTATGAATGGAATATGCTAGCACATCAAGGAGAACATTAGAAGCGGAGTGCTAAATGTCTCTCGGTTGATCATCCAGATTTTGTTTCCTTGGCCTCGCTAAGGTGAAATCTGAGAAGGTGTTATCTTCCTTTGCATCTGCATCGTCCATCACTATTCAACATGGTAGTATGTTGTGTTGCCAGGATCTTTGACACGGATGCTGGTAGAACCTTGATGAATATGGAAATGCTCAAGTCCTTGAAAGCACGCGCAAGCACTAGGATATATCGTCGGCATTAATTGAGATCTGCTCTCAGTTTCTTCGATAATGCCATAACCTTTCAAACAATGGAATCACTCTCTATTGTTGAGTTTCTCCCAGTTACTAGAATCATTCCCGGCATTAGCATTTTGTTCCTAGCTTGCACCGCCATTGTGCCATTCGACCATGGACTACCCTTCTCGGTAATTTTTGGTCAGGATCATCCTCGAAAGTGGTCCTACCATGGGTCCCATCCATTTCCAATGATAAGCAAAATCATCCATTGCGTTGTCTTCAACAAGGTAGTCCACATAATCCATTCTAGTCTGGGTATGCCATCCCTTCTTACTCCGCCAAACAATTGTTGTGATTTGCCTTAAGTTGGTATAAGAGTTTCAATGATCTCTGAATCAAAACTAATTCTTTTTCCACTTAAGGGAATATTTCTGCAAGTCACCTTCCCTAAGGTGCCATTTTGGAATCATGGCAGATAACTCCTCGTCATCTTGAAACCATGCACCATCTTACTCAAGCGTGGAATTCTGTAGCGACCAGACCTCAAACAGTCTGATCTCTGTGCTCAGGTGTCATCCCTGGATCAATAATGCTAACACCACACAATACTTGAAGGATTTATAACAGAGTAGCAATCACACACTTATTACATCGAATGTCTCAAAAGAGAACTTATTACAATAAATATGGCTTAAGGCCATCTAATAACGATAACAGCGGAAGGCTTGGAAGATAAGAGAGTCCATCAACTCCAACGGCAACATTGAGTATAGAACCACGACCTAAAGGCACCTTACTCGTCGTCTAAAAAGTTTGCAACATGAAACGTTGCAGCCCGAAAATGGGTCAGCACATGGAATATGCTGGCAATGTAACACATAGAGAGTAATGAAAGAATAAGCCTATACTACATGCATATATGGCTGGTGGAAAGCTCTATGGTTACGGTTTTGCGTAAAGCCAATTTTTCCCTACTGCAAAGGAATAAATTTTATTTAACTATCATGGTGGTTGTTAAACATTGAGAATGGTTGACAACATTCTCAATCCCAATTAAAAATACTCATCATTAGAACCCAACAGTATTAATTAAAGTAACATGATGAGATTCACATGATAATCCAAGTACTAGATACTCAAAACATCCATAACCGGGGACACGGCTAACCATGATTAGTTTATACACTCTGCAGAGGTTTGTGCACTTTTCCCCACAAGACTCGATCTCCTCCGTTGGGATTCTCGCACTACATGGTGTTTGAGAAACGGATGACCGAGACATAGTCTTTCAGAAGCGCTAGCACCTTACGATGGGTAGACCGTTACACCTACTTTCCCCTACATCTGCTAGTCTACCACTGTAAGAGTTCGCACGACTTAGTCAACTATGCTAGAGCCCATAATAGCTTGTGGCTGCACACGGAAGTTTCTAGTATGAATAATCTCATGATCCCTTTGAGCCTGGGTGGCAGTCCATAAAGAAAACAACAGGCAATCCGGGAATACCCAGGTACCTCAATCCACCCAGATGTGTGTCTAAGTTGCCACCTTAGATAAACCATTAATTAACAATCTCACATCTGTCATGGATATCACTCACCCAATCCACGTCTACTAGCATAGCATGGCATAATAAGCAAACGTAGAAGTAACTCCCAAAGGTTTGATAATAAAATGGGTAATAGGTACTACCTCATCTAGTTCCCATCCCATAGTTTAATTAGATCCTAATCATGCAATGTTTGTGGATTGATCTAATGCAATAAAACTGGGTAGTAAAGAGGTATGATCAAAGTGTTACTTGCCTTGCTGATGATCCGTGAAACCTAGAGATTCAAAGTAACAGGCGGTGCACTCTGGGTACTCTATCACAAACAAACAAACAAGCATACAATAAGTACTCATCTGATGCACAGGTAAAACTCAAATAATAGATCTAACCAGAAAGTTCAACTTAAGAACTCCGGTTTGCAAAAAGAATCAAATCAAACGAAGCAACGAAAGTCAAACGGCGTAAGAAACAAACTTCGTTTTACTAATCCGGACCTAAGTCAAATTTTATAGTAGCAAAAACTTGTTTAAGTTGGTTAAACGGAAAGAGGGTTTCGAGACGAAACTCCAGGCGCTTGAATCGCCTGATTCTGATAAACGAGCGAAAAGTTATACTAAAATGAAAATCGGATCAGAAATCGTGATAAAAAATAATCACGGAGAATCCGAGAAAAAGAAAAACGACGAACAGATTAACGAACGAACCTTCGTTATCTGGATCTAAACGATGAACACATTCGTTAAAACGAACGAATGAGCGAACGCTCGCTAAATAAACTAAATCGAAAAAATAAAAACCGATCTAATAATAAAAACGGAAACTAAAAAACCCGTGAAAAACCGAACGATTTTTCTAAAAAAACGGCGGCGGGATCGAGGTAAACCTCGGGCGGCGGGTCCGGCAGGCGGCGGCGGCGGCTCCGGCGGCGTCGGCGCGGCGCGGATCGGGCGGCGGCGGCGCGGATCGGGCGCGGCTAGGGATTGGGGCACGGGCTGGGCTGGCTCGGGCCCCGGGACGACGACTTATAAATTCCCGGCGAGGCGGAGTCCTGGCCGGTTACGGCCCAGGGTCGGTTCGGATCTTTTTTTTAATAATTCCGCGCAGAAAAACTAACGAAAGAAATACTAAACGGACTCCAGAAATCCCGAAATAAATTTGCCCCGACTTCTAAAATCAAGCCGGACAAAGTGAACATTTATTTGGGGCCTAGATGCAATTTTGAAAAAAGCATATTTTTCCTAAATTCAAATAAAATAGGGAGAAACTCCGAATTTGTTTTGATTTTATTATTAAACCCTCGATATTTCTTTATTTCGGGAAAGTCATTTTATTCCCTCGCTCATATTTTGTAATAGAAATAATTGAAGATAAAATAATTAAAATCAAATTATCCTATTCTCAAAATTTGAGAAAACTCAAATATGAAAATAACGAAATCCCCAACTCTCTCTGTGGGTTCTTGAGTTGCGTAGAATTTCTTGGATAAAAAACGAAAGCAAATAAAATATGATATGCATTGATGATCTAATGTATAACATTCCAAATTGAAAATTTGGGATGTTACAAACCTACCCCCCTTAAGATGAATCCTGCCCTCGAGATTCGGGTTGGCTAGAAAATAGGTGAGGGTGGTCTTTCAGCAAATCTTCCTCTCGCTCCCAGGTGGCTTCATCCTTGGTGTGATGGCTCCACTGAACTTTGCAAAACTTGATTACCTTGCTGCAGGTGACTCGGCTGGCATACTCGAGAATCTTAGCTGGTTTCTCCTCATAAGTCAAATCGTTATCCAACTGAATCGCTTCCAACGGCACTGTATCTCTCAAAGGTATATCAGCCATCTTCGCGAGGCACTTCTTCAACTGAGAAACGTGGAACACATCATGAACTCCTGACAATCCTTCGGGAAATTCCAACTTGTAGGCCACTTCTCCCATACGTTCCAAAACTCGGTATGGTCCTACAAAATGGGGCGCTAACTTTCCCTTAACTCCAAAGCGCTTAATTCCCTGAAGTGGAGATACTCGAAGATAAAATCGATCTCCGACTTCGTAAACTGTCTCCTTGCGTTTAGAATCTGCGTAGCTCTTCTTCTTGGACTGGGCTACCTTGAGCCTATCGCGAATCAATTTCACCTTCTGTTCAGACTCCTTAATCAAATCAGCTCCAAACAACTGGCGGTCTCCAACTTCGTCCCACGACAACGGTGTCCTGCACCTCCTTCCGTATAAGGCTTTGAAAGGGGCCATCTTCAAACTGGATTGATAGCTATTGTTGTAAGAGAACTCTGCATATGGCAAATTGTCGTCCCAACTAGATCCATAATGTGACACTCCAAAATTTTTATTTAGTTTTCAACAAAAACTTTGTTGGTTTTGAAGAAGGTCATTTAAATCCTTCCAAAAACCTCTCTCTCAAAACTTTTCCCCTGGAAAAGATTTTATTTTATTTGTATCTTCTTCAACTCTGGTGTTTGGTTATCAAAAACCTTACTTCTGATTGTTCCCTTCTCAAATATATTTTTTGGAATTTATTTATTTTCTTTTAAAAGGAACCCTATGAGTTTTGGGGCTTCTCTTATCTTGAAACCACCCATGGTTTTACCATGCCTCATGTGGTAAATCCTCCCAAAACCCCTCCCTCCACTTTGGGGCAATCCAAACTTTCTGTTACAACAAGTCCAACCCATTTTTGGATTTTATTTCATTTATTCTATTCCCCAAAACAATTTTGTCAATTATTTTAAGCCTAGAGGATTTACAAAGGAAGTACCTGAATTCCTTTGAGTTTTGATCTCAAACCAACTCCTCTGGATAGTCCTTAGCACCCCCAACCTAGATCCATCAAGATTCACTCTTCCTCTTTTCAAAATTTTCAAGTTTCAACCTCTGCAAGTTTGGACCAGATTTGTCAAATTTGGTGAAATTCATATTTTCTCTTCTCCAAAAAATTCTACCAAAATTCAGGCAGCCCCCAGATGCAATGAGAGGCCAACCCACCAAAAATCAGCTCAAGGAAAATTCCCCACATGCCAAAATCATTTCGTCGAACACTTGGCCGACACTGTTCCTGTACACTTTCAGTAAAATTCAGAGTTTCAGAGTTTGGCAGTGTCGTTTTCCATTAGAGACTTGTCATCGATCACCAGTGCACCCTGGCGCGTTGCGCACGGCCTCTCCTCATTGACAAGAGCACCACATGCTTTCTTGGACGGGCGCAGGTGTCGGTGGCGGCGAGCATCGCCGACGCCGGCAGCTTCTGCGGTGGCAGAGCCACCCGTGGCGGCCAACAGGAGCCAGCGCCAGCTCGCAACGCTGTTTGGCGCCGCCCAACGCTCCCTAGCCCTCCGCGTGGCCTCATGCACGCCAGCGCACACCGCAGCACCGTCGCCGTGGCCCGGCAAGCACAGGGCACGCCCTCTGCCACCGACGGGCCCACGCCGCCCCGTTCTGTCAAAACCACCAACGCGCGCTTAATCCAACTGGTTTATCTTCTAAACAGAACCAGTGGACCTCCACGTTGATGCCCAACCTCCTAAACTCCCCGACCAAGCACTGTGCCGCCATAACCATCGCCGGAGATCCCCGTTCACAGCCACCGCCTCGGATCGCCTATAAAAAGAGGTCCCGAGCTCATTCTCAAGCACGCACCACCACCGCACCCCACTAGGACCCCGCCAAGCCACTAGGACGACCTCGAGGAGGTCTCCTCCCCCAACTCCGGCCGCCCCGATCCGCCTCGGCCACCAGCTCGATCCACTCCGGTGAGGCCATCCCCGCCGCCCAAACCTCGTCAGTAGTCTCCTCGAGCACCCAGTGATCTAACCCAGGCTTCAATTTGACCTCCGCAGCCCTCCCCGACGTGATCCAACTCCACCCGAGCCGCCGTCCGCCGGAGCAAGGACTGCCGTCGACATGGTGCTCGCCGACGACCACCACCACCACCCACCGACTCGGAAGGACACGCTGAGCACGTAGGTACTCTCCGATCCTCCTAACTCGCCGTGGATCGCCGCCGGCGACCACCGCAACTCTCGGGCGCCGACGAGCTCTGTTTCTCCCCGTTTGAAAATTCAAACCTGACGGGTGGGACCCCCCCGCCAGTCTCTCTTTTCTTTTAAACGAAACATTTTCTGAAAACGCATTGGGGCAAATACGCTTTCAGTCTGAAGCGTTTTTCTGATCTTTTTCTGTTCAGCCCCCTGAGAAGTTTCTGTTTAATTACAGAAAGGTCCCTAGATTAAAGCCCTTATAACTTTTAAACAGAAAATGATTTTTGATTGATTCTTTTTCTGTCCTGTTTAAATTTTTGCCTAGTTTTTTATCATGTTTATTTGAAAAATATTTGGAATACTTTTGTGCACCTCACGGTATTTACGTTAGCGCGTATGTTTCTTTATACCGTAGATACCGAAGGAGGTGACGGAACCGCGAACTTCACCAAGCTAGACTCCGACTACTCAGAACCAGGAAAGCATGTTTGAACTTTTGATATGATGAGTGTCTTGGGCATGTTTGCATTAAGTAGTTCATGGCGTGTTTATGAGCATCTCGATGAATGTTATATTACATGCAAAGTTGAGGCAAGTGAGTTTCGAAAATCCATAAGTTGTTGGATATGAGTTTGCACGGCCATGTGATGGCATGAGAGTGGGTAAGATGGCAGTGTTGTAGCATGCCAGACTATTTGACTCCAGTGTCAACACGAATCAGTCCAGTTTCCATCCGTTTTCCCTTCCTGTACTACCACATGTTTTCCGCAAGGGATATGGCTTAGTAAGTTGCAAACCGCTTTCCTGGTACACACCAAATCGAGAGGCAGTGATGAGGGTTCCATGGCCCTGGATTAAAGCCAGTCATCTGGTCAGGGGGCATGGGTGTTTCCGATTGGGACCGAGAGGGGGGCACCCCTTAGAGCGCGCGTATATAAATTTGATCCCATGCTATTCGAGATTGTGATCTCCCCGTCTCAAAGTTTTTCTTGAACGCTGTCTAGGGTGATTCCTGGCATCGTGAGGTGGGATGGGTGTGTACTGGTTAGATGTGTTTCTTCCAAAATACCGTAAACGGAACTAGTCCTTCATGACTACGGAAATCCGTTGGCTATGGGTAATTTAGTACAAACTCTGCAGAGTCAAAAATCCTTTGAATCATCTTATCCATGTCCAAGTACTGTGTTCAACTTATCTTGTCCAGTGTCAGTCTCAGTGACAAAAACTCCGGTGAACCACATGAGTGTTAAGTCCGGTTAAATGTTTATTCCTGTGGATGGACTAACCCATTTATTATTGTGTGTTGAATATTTCTTAGGAGTATTATATCTTTGTGAATTCATCAGATATGAATAAGGAAATTTAAGCCCTTTCTGTGATGTCGCTTAGATGTCCGACTGTGGCACAATTGTTATTTACTTTTGGATATAAGCCCTTTCTGCGATGTCGCTCAGATGTCCGACTGTGGCACGATTGTTATATACTTTTGGATATAAGCCCTTTCTGCGATGTCGCTCAGACGTCCGACTGTGGCATGCTTGTTATTTACCTTCGATATAAGCCCTTTCTGCGATGTCGCTCAGACGTCCGACTGTGGCACGCTTGTTATTTACTTTCGATATAAGCCCTTTCTGCGATGTCGCTCAGACGTCCGACTGTGGCACGCTTGTTATTTACTTTCGATATAAGCCCTTTCTGCGATGTCGCTCAGACCTCCGACTGTGGCACGCTTGTTATTTACTTTCAATATAAGCCCTTTCTGCGATGTCGCTCAGACGTCCGACTGTGGCACGCTTGTTATTTACTTTCGATATAAGCCCTTTCTGCAATGTCGCTCAGACGTCCGACTATGGCACGCTTGTTATTTACTTTCGATATAAGCCCTGTCTGCGATGTCGCTCAGACGTCCGACTGTGGCACGCTTGTTATTTACTTTCGATATAAGCCCTTTCTGCGATGTCGCTCCGACGTCCGACTGTGGCACGCATGTCATTTACTTTTCAATAGAAGCCCTTTACGTGGTGTCGCTTAGACGCCCGACTGCGGCATGATTATTTATTTGTTCACCCTTCGAGGCGTTGCTCCAGACACTCGATCGGCTTTCAGTTATTTTGTTGGGATTTCGGGAAGACTACTGCCCGACTCCCTTTTCACTTATCATTTTGTGCCAATATTTATTAAATTGAATGTGCATTACTAATTACTCATGACGCATTCATGCATGCATTTGTTATATCTTATGTCCGAACTGTCTTGCGAGTACTTTCAAAGTACTCACCTGGCTTCTTGATTTGGCCAGATGTTGACGAAGGCGATCTCATGGATGAAGAGTTCGATAGCGAGTCCGACGCCTAGAGGAGTCCCAGTCAGTCTCGAGTGATCCTGGATTTGGTTACTGTATTATATCTGCTTCCGCTACCCGAATAAATTCATCGAGCCTCACCTCGACGCTCGATGAGCTGCCAGTTTAGGAGTCGTGTTATCCACTCCACTGTGATATTCCACCACCACTTTTATCTCGAGTCAGTAGTATGCCACCACACCATTGTGTCATATCCGCCATTATGTATAATTATTGGCGTGCTTGTAATAAAATTGTTGAGCACCCTCAGCTCGACCCTGTAATATATTTAACGCTACTGGCTTACTGTATCAAGGTTTTTTCTACCAGTAAGGAGGATTTTTCTCATACTGGACTCAAAAGATCGGTTTCCTCAATAAGCATTTTATTGGAAAACCGGTCGTGACAAGCTTGGTACCAGAGCCAGGCTGACTGTAGGAAGCCACTAGGTGCGATCGCTAATCGGTTATTAGCACAATAGAGTTAATTCGTATTTTTGCAAATGTAGTCATTTTCTGACAGTCAACATAAATTTATGACCTGACCATTCAGAATTTTGCCTACTTTTGTAGATGGCTGGCAACTACTGCGAGTCACAGATGTTCACCAACGTGCCTGAGGGGTTCGTCAAGCTCCTCTCCTTCATCGTCCAGGTCGCGATGGGGCCATCAATGCGCCCAGTCTTCACACTCTATCACCACAAGGTCAACGACAGTCTGACCATGCACCAGGCCGCGGTGCAATTCAAGGGAGGGCGTGTTGAGTTACGCTGCTTCCGGTTCTTGGGGAGATCCATGCCTACGGAGAAGCATGCTATGCAGATGGCTGCCCGTGAGGCGATAGCTCATCTCCGGGTTGTTCTTCCTTCGATGAAGACTCGTCGTTACCGCTACCTTCCGTGCCACGTGCCATACACCTGTCACTACGCATTTGCTTGTCCCAGAGGGGAACGAGACGAGGCTTTTGAGATGCTTGTCGAGTACCTCCGAGCTCTGGAGGCAGCCTTCGACAACCTGGTGGACGACCTTGTGGCTGCCCGCATGGACTCAGTCCATGGCTGTGCCGTCAACAGGAGGGAGCTCCTGCACACCGCACCGCCACTGACTTTCGTCTCATCCTCGGCATCTTGTTCACCTACCATTCTCGCCACTGCTCATCGCCTACCTACCACTGAGGAGTTCAACCAAGTCATTGTGCCCACTTCAGTCTGCACTGCACCACCCATTGCGCCCACTCCTGTTCGGGTTAGTCCGCCTATGGCGCCCGCTCCATCTACTCAGCGCAGCACTTCACGTCTGGAGCCTATTAGCGAGGAGGAGGTTGAGTCCCCAGCCTCACTGCGCCTCACCCTCGGCAGGCCAAGGGAGATCCTTACCATCTCCGACTGAGTACACTTAGCCGCCATGCGATGTACCTACTTGTACGATATGTTTATATGTACATAGGTTGTGAGAAGTAGCTTGTTTGCGCATCATGTAGGAACTGGGAGAAGTGCACTAGCCTAAATAACATGTCAGGAATATGTACGCATATCCTGAGTGATGTATTGTATAATTACTGCTTGCGTGTAAGATATGTAATGAGCAGTCCTTCTCCGTGCGCAATCGATTTTTATCTTGAAAAATCCTGGAGCATTTAAAAAAATTCCCCGTCTTTATGGATTTATTGGTTTTTTTGCGACTCAATTTCCCTTTCTTATGAGGTTTACAAAATATATCCCCAGAGTGAAAAATGTCTCGTCCTTGGACGCGCTCCATGCCAAATCCGCCAGAAGAGAATTGTGGCACCCAAACTAGCAACAATTTCACACAGGGGTAGTCAAGTCAACAGGGCAGTGAGACAACATTTTCCCAAATATGCCGCCTTTATGAATAGAGTCAGCAGCAACATCAGGAAATGATAAACCAAGTCATCAATATGGGAAATCACCGTGGACAGTATCAACAACAATCCAAGTTGTCTGAGCTACAGAAGACGCGTCCCCCAACATTTTCTCATACTGACAAACCTCTTGAGGCCGATGACTGGCTTTGAGACATGGAAAGAAAATTAATTATTGCACAGTGTTCAGACCTTGAGAAAGTACTGTATGCACCGCACTATCTCACTGGAGCAGCTGCATCATGGTGGGAAAAATTCCTACACATGCACCCCAACAAAAATGATATAACCTGGGAAGAGTTCAAAGAAGGTTTTCGTGGGGCGCACATTCCTAAAAGTCTTATGAAGATCATGATGCGAGAGTTTGATGACCTCAAACAAAGGACCATGATAGTGTCAGAATACAACAGTCAGTTTACTCTGTTATCTCGCTACGCCAACGAAGAGCGTATGACTGAAAGCAAGAAGATGGGAAAATTCCTGGACGGTCTGGCACCCGCGCTTAAATGCCAGCTGGTTGTGCACACCTTCCCAGATTTCAAAATGCTAGTGGATAAGGCCATCACCTTGGAAAATGAGAGACGCAGCTTGGAGGATTTCCGCAAGTGCAAAAGGGACCAGACTACTCTTGCTCGCAACCACCGAAGCAAGACGGATTTTCAGAAAGGTGGGACACACAAACCCACGACAAACGTCTCACGCCCAATCAAGAATTTCCATGCAAGGGACAAGGAGTTCAGATATCGCCCAAGCGTTACTTGCTACGCTTGTGGAGAGGAAGGGCACTATGCCAAGCAGTTCCCCAAGCCAAGGAACTCGACCCCAAAGCCGAACAATGGTGGCAATAATTCAGCGCCCGAGCGAAACAATTTCAACCCCAATAACAACCACAGGAAGGGTCATCTGAACCACGTGACCAGAGAGGAAGCACAAAACGCCCCGGATATCGTACTCGGTACGTTCCCTGTCAACACAATACCTGCCACGGTTTTGTTTGATTCTGGAGCTTCTCATTCATTCATTTCGAAGAGTTTTGCTTTGCAAAATAATCTTTCGATGCTTCCCTTGGAAAAATCCATGATCATCAAGTCCCCTGGGATTAAGCAAGTTACTCAGAGTTACTGCCAAGGTGTGGTTATTAAGTTTGAAGGATTGAAGTTTCACGCCAACCTTATTGTATTGGAAAATAAAGGACTGGATGTCATCTTAGGGATGGATTGGTTAACAACCAACAAAGGTTTTATTGACTGCTTCAACCGAACCGTAATTCTCACCCACCACCACGGGAATACAATAAGAGTTTCAGCCAAAGAGAGAAAAATATCCCGGCAACCGAGATTGAACAAGGTGGACGTTTCTGAATTAAGCAAAGTTCCAGTAGTGTGTGAATTTCCAGACGTATTTCGCGAAGAACTACCAGGCATGCCACCAGACCGAGAGATAGAATTCATCATTGAGCTAGCACCCGGAACCACCCCCATATACAAGAAACCATACAGAATGGCACCATCCGAGTTGGTAGAATTGAAGAAGCAAATAAAAGAATTACTGGACAAAGGATATATTCGAGCCAGCTCCTCACCTTGGGGTTCACCAATTTTATTTGCCAAGAAGAAGGATGGGACACTGAGATTGTGTATAGACTATCGAGCACTTAACATGGTCACAATCAAGAACAAATACCCGATGCCATGGATAAATGATTTATTTGATCAGCTCGCTCAGGCCAAGGTCTTCTCAAAAATTGACTTAAGGTCGGGATACCATCAATTAAAAGTACGAACAGAAGATATCCCCAAGACAGCCTTCACCTCCAGATATGGACTGTATGAGTTCACAGTAATGCCATTTGGACTAACAAACGCCCCCGCATATTTTGTTCACCTCATGAACAAAATATTTATGAAGTTTATGGACAAGTTTGTTGTGGTATTCATCGATGATATTCTGATATACTCCAAGACACCAGAAGAGCATGCTGAACATCTCAGAATTGTACTAGGAGAACTCAGGAAACATCAATTGTACGCCAAGTTCAGCAAGTGTGAATTTTGGCTAAGACAGGTAGGTTTTCTGGGTCACGTACTGACTCAAGAAGGCATTGCCGTAGACCCGGAAAAAGTCAAGGCCGTACTTGGCTGGAAACCACCAGCCAGCGTAACGGACGTACGAAGTTTCTTGGGAATGGCAGGATACTACCGAAGATTTATTGACGGATTCTCCACCATAGCAAAGCCAATGACGCAATTACTCAAGAAAGACAAGAAGTTTGAATGGACGGAAGCTTGCGAGAAAAGTTTCCAAGAACTAAAAAGGAAATTAACGGCAGCACCAATATTAATTGTGCCAGACATACACAAGAATTTTGAAATGTATTGTGACGCATCCCGGAAGGGCCTCGGATGCGTATTGATGCAAGAAGGCAAAGTAGTCGCGTATGTTTCCAGACAACTTCGCAAGCATGAAGAAAACTATCCTACTCATGACCTGGAGTTGGTAGCAGTCATTCATGCACTCAAGGAATGGAGACACTTCTTACTTGGAAATCGTTGTGAAATATACACGGACCATAAAAGCCTCAAGTATATTTTCACACAACCGGAACTCAACTGGCCTTCAGTACAGCATACCATCCCCAGACTGATGGACAAACTGAACGCGTAAACCAAATTCTAGAAGACATGTTGAGAGCATGTGTCCTCACCTATGGAACCAGTTGGGAAGAAAGCTTGCCATACGCAGAGTTCGCATACAACAACAGTTACCAGGCCAGCCTGCAAATGGCACCATTTGAAGCTCTGTATGGGCGGAGATGTCGTACCCCGCTAAATTGGTCAGAGACCGGAGACAGCCGTATCTTTGGCCCAGACATGCTCAAAGAAGCCGAGGAAAAGGTCAAGCTAATCAGGGACCGACTCAAGACAGCTCAAAGCCGACAGAAGAGTTATTACGATCAAAAACATCGTGGAGTCAGTTTTGAAACCGGAGAGTATGTGTACCTGCGAGTATCTCCTATGAGGGGCCTGCAACGATTCAAAATTAAGGGAAAGCTAGAACCAAGATTCATCGGACCATTCTATATAGTGGCACAAAGAGGCACGGTAGCCTACCAGCTAGAATTACCCGAAGAATTATCCGATGTCCACGACGTATTCCACGTCTCGCAGTTGAGGAAGTGCGTAAGCAACCCAGAGAAGCAAGTATCCCATGAAAACATTGACGTGCAGCCAGATCTCACCTATCGGGAACATCCAATAAAAATATTAGAGGAGTCTGAAAGGAGGACCGACAGAAAACCATCAAGTTTTTCAGAGTTCAGTGGAGCAATCACACCGAGAGTGAAGCAACTTGGGAAAGAGAGGATTTTCTTCGGACAGAGCACCCACACTTATTTGAGGATCAGCTGAAATCTCGGGGACGAGATTTTTCCTAAGGGGGTAGGTGTTGTGACCCTCCAAAATTTTTTATTTAGTTTTCAACAAAAACTTTGTTGGTTTTGAAGACGGTCATTTAAATCCTTCCAAAAACCTCTCTCTCAAAACTTTTCCCCTGGCAAAGATTTTATTTTATTTGTATCTTCTTCAACTCTGGTGTTTGGTTATCAAAAACCTTTCTTATGATTGTTCCCTTCTCAAATATATTTTTTGGAATTTATTTATTTTCTTTTAAAAGGAACCCTATGAGTTTTGGGGCTTCTCTTATCTTGAAACCACCCATGGTTTTACCATGCCTCATGTGGTAAATCCTCCCAAAACCCCTCCCTCCACTTTGGGGCAATCCAAACTTTCTGTTACAACAAGTCCAACCCATTTTGGATTTTATTTCATTTATTCTATTCCCCAAAACAATTTTGTCAATTATTTTAAGCCTAGAGGATTTACAAAGGAAGTACCTAAATTCCTTTGAGTTTTGATCTCAAACCAACTCCTCTGGATAGTCCTTAGCACCCCCAACCTAGATCCATCAAGATCCACTCTTCCTCTTTTCAAAATTTTCAAGTTTCAACCTCTACAAGTTTGGACCAGATTTGTCAAATTTGGTGAAATTCATATTTTCTCTTCTCCAAAAAATTCTACCAAAATTCAGGCAGCCCCCAGATGCAATGAGAGGCCAACCCACCAAAGATCAGCTCAAGGAAAATTCCCCACATGCCAAAATCATTTCGTCGAACACTTGGCCGGCACTGTTCCTGTACACTTTCAGTAAAATTCAGAATTTCAGAGTTTGGCAGTGTCGTTTTTCGTCAGAGACTTGTCATCGATCACCAGTGCACCCTGGCGCGTTGCGCACGGCCTATCCTCCTTGACCAGAGCACCACATGCTCTCTTGGATGGGCGCAGGTGTCGGTGGCAGCGAGCATCGCCGATGCCGGCAGCTTCTGCGGTGGCAGAGCCACCCATGGCGGCCAATAGGAGCCAGCGCCAGCTTGCAATGCCGTTCGGCGCCGCCCAACGCTCCCTAGCCCTCCGCGTGGCCTCATGCACGCCAACGCACACCGCAGAACCGTCGCCGTGGCCCGGCAAGCATAGGGCACGCCCTCTGCCGCCGACGGGCCCGCGCCGCCCCGTTCTGTCAAAACCACCCACGCGCACTTAATCCAATTGGTTTATCTTCTGAACAGAACTAGTGGACCTCCACGTTGATGCCCAACCTCCTAAACTCCCCGACCAAGCACTACGCCGCCGTAACCATCGCCGGAGATCCCCGTTCACGACCACCGCCTCGGATCGCCTATAAAAAGAGGTCCCGAGCTCGCACTCAAGCACGCACCACCACTGCACCCCACCAGGACCCCGCCAAGCCACTAGGAGGACCTCGAGGAGGTCTCCTCCCCCAACTCCGGCCGCCCCGATCCGCCTCGGCCACCAGCTCGATCCACTCCGGTGAGGCCATCCCCACCGCCCAAACCTCGTCAGTAGTCTCCTCGAGCACCGAGTGATCTAACCCAGGCTTCAATTTGACCTCCGCAGCCCTCCCCGACGTGATCCAACTCCACCCGAGCTGCCGTCCGCCGGAGCAAGGACCGCCGTCGACGTGGTGCTCGCCGACGACCACCACCACCACCCACCGACGCGGAAGGACACGCTGAGCACGAAGGTACTCTCCGATCCTACTAACTCGCCGTGGATCGCCGCCGGCGACCACCGCAGTTCTCGGGCGCCGACGAGCTCTGTTTCTCCCCGTTTGAAAATTCAAACCTAACGGGTGGGACCCCCGTCAGTCTCTCTTTTCTTTTAAACGAAACGTTTTCTGAAAACGCATTCGGGCAAATACGCTTTCAGTCTGAAGCGTTTTTCTGATCTTTTTCTGTTCAGCCCCCTGAGAAGTTTCTGTTTCATTACAGAAAGATCCCTGGATTAAAGCCCTTATAACTTTTAAATAGAAAATGATTTTTGATTGATTCTTTTTCTGTCCTCTTTAAATGTTTGCCTAGTTTTTTATCATATTTATTTGAAAAATATTTGGAATACTTTCGTGCACCTCACGGTATTTACGTTAGCGCGTATGTTTCTTTATACCGTAGATACCGAAGGAGGTGACGGAACCGCGAACTTCACCAAGCTAGACTCCGACTACTCAGAACCAGGAAAGCATGTTTGAACTTTTGATATGATGAGTGTCTTGGGCATGTTTGCATTAAGTAGTTCATGGCGTGTTTATGAGCATCTCGATGAATGTTATATTACATGCAAAGTTGAGGCAAGTGAGTTTCGAAAATCCATAAGTTGTTGGATATGAGTTTGCATGGCCATGTGATGGCATGAGAGTGGGTAAGATGGCAGTGTTGTAGCATGCCAGACTATTTGACTCCAGTGTCAACATGAATCAGTCCAGTTTCCATCCGTTTTCCCTTCCTGTACTACCACATGTTTTCCGCAAGGGATATGGCTTAGTAAGTTGCAAACCGCTTTCCTGGTACACACCAAATCGAGAGGCCGTGATGAGGGTTCCATGGCCCTGGATTAAAGCCAGTCATCTGGTCAGGGGGCATGGGTGTTTCCGGTTGGGACCGAGAGGGGGGCACCCCTTAGAGCGCGCGTATATAAATTTGATCCCATGCTATTCGAGATTGTGATCTCCCCGTCTCAAAGTTTTTCTTGAACGCTGTCTAGGGTGATTCCTGGCATCGTGAGGTGGGATGGGTGTGTACTGGTTAGATGTGTTTCTTCTGAAATACCGTAAACGGAACTAGTCCTTCGTGACTACAAAAATCCGTTGGCTGTGGGTAATTTAGTACAAACTCTGCAGAGTCAAACATCCTTTGAATCATCTTATCCATCTCCAAGTACTGTGTTCAACTTATCTTGTCCAGTGTCAGTCTCAGTGACAAAAACTCCGGTGAACCACATGAGTGTTAAGTCCGGTTAAATGTTTATTCCCGTGGATGGACTAACCCATTTATTATTGTGTGTTGAATATTTCTTAGGAGTATTATATCTTTGTGAATTCATCAGATATGAATAAGGAAATTTAAGCCCTTTCTGTGATGTCGCTTAGATGTCTGACTGTGGCACAATTGTTATTTACTTTTGGATATAAGCCCTTTCTGCGATGTCGCTCAGACGTCCGACTGTGGCACGATTGTTATATACTTTTGGATATAAGCCCTTCCTGCGATGTCGCTCAGACGTCCGACTGTGGCACGCTTGTTATTTACCTTCGATATAAGCCCTTTCTGCGATGTCGCTCAGACGTCCGACTGTGGCACGCTTGTTATTTACTTTCGATATAAGCCCATTCTGTGATGTCGCTCAGACGTCCGACTGTGGCACGCTTGTTATTTACTTTCGATATAAGCCCTTTCTGCGATGTCGCTCAGACGTCCGACTGTGGCACGCTTGTTATTTACTTTCGATATAAGCCCTTTCTGCGATGTCGCTCAGACGTCCGACTGTGGCACGCTTGTTATTTACTTTCGATATAAGCCCTTTCTGCGATGTCGCTCAGACGTCCGACTGTGGCACGCTTGTTATTTACTTTCGATATAAGCCCTTTCTGCGATGTCGCTCAGACGTCCGACTGTGGCAAGCTTGTTATTTACTTTCGATATAAGCCCTTTCTGCAATGTCGCTCAGACGTCCGACTGTGGAACGCTTGTTATTTACTTTCGATATAAGCCCTTTCTGCGATGTCGCTCAGACGTCCGACTGTGGCACGCTTATTATTTACTTTCGATATAAGCCCTTTCTGCGATGTCGCTCCAACGACCGACTGTGGCACGCATGTCATTTACTTTTCAATATAAGCCCTTTACGTGGTGTCGCTTAGACGCCCGACTGTGGCATGATTATTTATTTGTTCACCCTTCGAGGCGTCGCTCCAGACACCTGATCGGCTTTCAGTTATTTTGTTGGGATTTCGGGAAGACTACCGCCCGACTCCCTTTTCACTTATCATGTTGTGCCAATATTTATTAAATTGAATGTGCATTACTAATTACTCATGACGCATTCATGCATGCATTTGTTATATCTTATGTCCGAACTGTCTTGCGAGTACTTTCAAAGTACTCACCTGGCTTGTTGATTTGGCCAGATGTTGACGAAGGCGATCTCATGGATGAAGAGTTCGATAGCGAGTCCGACGCCTAAAGGAGTCCCAGTCAGTCTCGAGTGATCCTGGATTTGGTTACTGTATTATATCCGCTTCCGCTACCCGAATAAATTCATCGAGCCTCACCTCGACGCTCGATGAGCTGCCAGTTTAGGAGTCGTGTTATCCACTCCACTGTGATATTTGTAAGTGCATCTAGTGCCACCCCTAGTTGGTTTTGGAGTATTGACGACAAATTTGGTTGAGGGACTAATGTGTTTGTGAGAATTGCAGGATAACACAGGTGGTGTCCCTCATTGATTCGGTTTACCTACCGGAGACAACCCCTAAAATTGTATGAAGACATTGACGACAATGGTGGTACATGAAGATATTCATATTGAAGACTATGACCTTAGAAGACATTTTGTGAAGACTATGGAGCGCGAAGACTTAGTTGTTTTGTTGTTTCCTTTCTTCTTTGTTGAGTCATAGGAACCACCGTACTGTTAAGTGGGGTCCAAGTGAATACAGTCAGAGTGACTGAAGTGATGCTCAACCCAGATCCTATGTCTTCGAGCGAAGATAATGAGAGCAAATCTTATCTAGAGCCGGATAAGTCAGCTTTGCTTGTAGCCCAAGTAAAGTTGTCGTGTGTGTTTGAAATCTGACCATTGGAACACGTGTCAGTTCCTTAGTGACCCAGGGTCATTTCGGACATATCAGGCCGGGTTGCCCAGTGGCCATAAATAGCCCACCCCCTACACCATAAATGGGTGGCTGCTCAGAGTTAGTGCACGGCTTTTGTCGTTTGAGAGCAACCCACCTCGAAGCCTTTGAGAGAGAGAAATCCTTGCGAGGACAAAGCCCAAACACCCAGAGCCAAAGAGTGTTAGGCATCACTGAAGTCTTTCTGTCTGTGTGACCTAAAGACTTATTACACTTGAGGACTGTGAATCCTCCAGCCGGTTAGGCGTCGCGTTCTGAGCATCCAAGAGCCATTGTGGATCGCCGGTGAACGAAGTCTGTGAAGGTTTGGAAGTCTACCTTGAAGACTTACCAGAGTGATTGGGCGAGGACTGTGTGTCCTTAGCTCAAGGGGAATAAGGTGAAGACGTGGTCTTCTGAGTTGAATCTCAGCCTCCCTAACTAGATGTACAGTTTTCACAGCAACTGGAACTGGTCAAACAAATCATGTGTCTTCAACGAGTGACTGGTTCTATCCTCTCTTCCCTTTACTTACAGTTTGTCTTCGTGAAGTCATTGCCTGCTTGCCATACCTGTTTGACTTCATTGCTTGACTACTATTGCTATTTGGCTTCATACCATCTTCCATCCTGATCCTTACTACCTAGCTGCCATTAGTCTTCGTACTCTCACATTATTGCATACTTGACTATGGCTTGCTCTGTGTAGTTTATCTTCCGCTGCATATCAATAGGTTCATTTCTACTGTTTGTCCTTGAAACTTCCATGTTTTGAAGACTTCCATAAAAATCGCCTATTCACCCCCCTCTAGTCGATAACAAGCACTTTCAATTGGAATCAAAGCAAGGTACTCCCTTGTTCTGTGTGATTCGGTTTAACCACCTGGAGTTTTAGCTATGTCGACTGCAGGGATAATCAAAGTCTCCGCTGCTTTCCCCGTCTTTGATGGAACTGAATATCCCTACTGGAAGAATAAGATGCGCATGCATCTTGAAGCCATTGATGTCGACCTCTGGTATGTCGTCAAGAACGGCGTTCCCAAGACTGGTGAAGGTGTCACCCCTGCTGATGTCAAGAAGTTCATTCAACTGGACTCTACTGCCAAGAACATCATCTGTGGTCATCTGACCAAAGGACAGTATGGCGGTGTGAGTGCTCTGGAGACGTCAAAGCTAGTCTGGGACTGGCTATCCAAGGTCAACGAAGGCGTCTCAACTCAGAGAGATCAAAGGATCAGTGTTCTTCGCAACCTCTTCAACCGCTTCAAGAGAAACGACAATGAGAATGTCCAGCTCACATTTGATCGCCTCACTGACATCACAAATGAGCTTCGTGCTCTTGGCGCCACTGAGATTACCAAGCATGAAATCGTCAAGACACTACTGAGATCACTTGACAGCTCCTTTGACACCCTTGCCCTCATGATTCAAGAACGTCCTAACTTCAAGACACTCGATCCGTCTGATATACTTGAGAGGCTCAACACACATGAGTTCCAGCTTTCTGAGAAAAGAGATATCTATGGTCCCAACTATGGCCGAACTCGCGCTTTGAAGGCAAAAGTTGTTTCCTCATCTGAAGAAGAATCTGACTGCAGTTCGGATGATCCTGAAGACATTGGAAAGGAACTTGCTATGCTTGTGAAGAAGTTCCAGAAGTTCACCAAGAAGAAGGGCTTCAGAAAGTCGTCACGATCCAGCTCAAGAAATGATGAAGCTTCCGCTCATGACTACAAGAAGAGAACATGTCACAAGTGCAAGAAACCTGGACACTATATCTCTGAGTGTCCACTATGGGACAACGAGAAGAAGAAGAAGAAGAAGAGCAAGGAATATGATTCTGATGACAAGAAGAATAAGAAATCTTCAAAGTCTTCTTCCAAGTCCTCATCAAAGTCTTCATCTTATAAGAAGAGCTCATCTGGCAAGGCTCGTGCTTTTGTTGGAAAGGAAATGGATTCAGAGGAGGAGTCTGCTTCTGAGGAGGCGGAGGTGGAGTCTGAGGAGGAGTCCGACCCTGGTGTTGCAAGTCTGGCTTTAGCCACTGCTTATGTTGCCAAGTCCATCTTCAACACTGAAGACAATGACGTCCACACCAACGTTGAAGCTGATGACATGGATGACCCTACTCCTACCTACTGCTTCATGGCACGTGGTGCCAAGGTAAAATCACGCGATGCTTACTTTCAAACATCTAGTGAAGATGACTCTGATTGTGAATCCAAGCCTAGCTACAAAACACTTGCTAAAATTGCAACTGAACAACAAAAGGCTATGGAACATACTCAAAAACTGTTAGACAAAAGCGATGACCTGTTGGATGCAGAAATGACTCGTTCACAGTCCTTAGTTGAAGACATAAAAAATCTTCATGCTAAGTACCAAGAACTTGAAAGTCGTCATGATACGCTCACAACCACTCATGAAAAGCTCTCCTATGATTATCTTCAAAGGAAGCAAGAGCTTGAGAAGTTGAGAGCAACTCATGAAGATCTTCAAAAAGAAAATGAGTCACTCTGCGCTCAACAGATCAGTCCCGCCCAGGATGGATTTGAACCACCATGTCTAAAATGCCTTGAGCGTGATAACGCTACCTCTATTGCTGGATGTTCCACTACTGTTACTGCTGCATCGTCTTCAACTACTGATGTAGTAACTAACCCCTCTGCGGAGGATACCACTACTATTGCTGATGAAAATGCTAGGTTGAAGACATTGCTTGAAACAGGGATGTATAAAAGTCTGAAAGGGCATCAGACACTTTGCGATGTCCTCAAAAAGCAGATTCTGAACCGAAACCCTAGGAAAGAGGGTGTTGGGTTCGAGAGGAAAATGAATGTTGATGGTTCCTACTGGAAGCCTGAGCAGTATCCCAAAACCACATGGGTTGCTACAAAGGGACCTTCAGTGGATCCATCCACCTTATCTGGCTTTACCTGTGCTAATCCTGTTATCATTGATTAATCCTTTGATGCAAACTATAAACTGTTCAAGAATCAGAACGGTGAAGTGTTTGCCAGATATATTGTACTAACTGCAGGAATGGGCCACCTATGAAGAAGATCTGGGTTCCCAAAAGCTGTCTTGAGAAGCTTCCAGTGAATGTCATCATGACACCACCTGGGAAGAAGACAAATCCCAGACCTAAGGCTTCATATGATCCAAAGGCTTCATACAGACAGAGGACTCACCTGAGTCACCCTAACACCAATGTTTTCCAGGGAAACCGTACTCAGACTTATGAATATGATCGTGTATCTTCAAACCGCTATGTTCATAGAACTAAGAACTTTTCTGCTTATTCATATGAGTATCATTCATCTCCTGCAAGGCTATTTGCTAGGGCTCCAAAGCCGAAGTTCTCAGATGCTGCACTTAGACTCATTGCTTCTAAGCCACCCCTGAATATGTGGGTGGTTAAGAAGAATTAACTTTCTTTTGCAGGGAAAGGTCTCCAGCCGAAAATCAAAGGCGTCTGATGCTATTGCTGGGGACCTAAAATATCTTGTAGGGTGGAAGATCAAATTCCCAAATGGTCTCACTATGTATTTTGTTCCTGAATCGCTTGCCATTCATCCTATCAGTCCTAATCTTGATCTGAGCTTCCATAATCCTCTTGCCCGTCAAATGTTTATGCTTCACAATACTCTTGGTGAAGCCTATCCTCCTAACTGTAATGCAGAGTATGACACCTCGTGCTTCAGAATGGATTATGGACAGTGGATGCACTAATCATATGACTGGTGATCGAAGTCTTCTCATGGACTCAACCTTACGTCCATCTGATAAGAGTCACATCACATTTGCTGACACTGGTAAAAGCAAGGTATTGGGTCTAGGTAGAGTTGCAATCTCAAGGGATCAGCACATGGATAAAGTGATGCTTGTTGAATCCCTTGTCTTCAACTTAATGTCTATCTCAATGCTTTGCGACCTGAACATGGTTGTAATATTTGGAAAGTATCGTTGCCTTGTACTAATGGAATCTGACAAATCTCTAGTCTTTGAAGGGTACAGTTAAGATGATCTGTACATGGTAGATTTCTCAGCAGGTCCACAGCTTGCAAGATGTCTTCTTACAAAAGCTTCAGAATGCTGGCTATGGCATCGGAGGCTGGGGCATGCTGGGATGAGGAACTTACATACGCTCGTCAAGAAGAAGCATGTGATTGGCATTGAAGACTTCAAGTTCAAGAAAGATCATTTGTGTGGTGCCTGTGAAGCTGGAAAGATGACTAGGGCCAAGCATCCCTTGAAGACAATCATGACTACGTCTCAACCCTTCGAGCTGCTACACATGGGCTTATTTGGCCCTACTCACTACTCTACCCTCACTATGACTGCCTGTCTCTATGGCTTCGTTATTGTCGATGATTATTCAAGATATACATGGGTGCACATAATTCTCTACAAGACCGAAGTGCAAGATGTTTTCAGACGCTTTGCCAATCGAGTCATGAACAATTATGGCGTCAAGATCAAGCATATCAGAAGTGACAACGGCACTGAGTTCAAGAACACCGGACTTGATCTTTATCTGGATACAATGGGAATCACTCACGAGTTCTCTGCTCCTTACACACCTCAGCAAAATGGCATCGTAGAGCGCAAGAACAGAACCCTCATTGAGATGGCTCGGACGATGCTGGACGAACACAAAACACCAAGAAAGTTCTGGCCTGAAGCTATTGATACAACATGCCACGTCATCAACCGTGTTTACATCCATAAGCTTATGAACAAAACATCCTATGGGCTCCTCACTGGCAAGAAGCCAAATGTAAGCTACTTCAGAGTATTTGGAGCACGGTGCTGGATCAAGGATCCCCATCACAAGTCAAAATTTGCACCAAAAGCTCACGATTCATGCCCAGTTACGGAAAGGATTCGCACTCTTACAGAGTCTTCAACCTCTATCTCTATAAAATCGTCGAAACTGTAGATGTGCGGTTTGATGAAACCAATGGTTGACAAAGAGAGCTCCTGCCAAGTAATCTTGAAGAAGCTCCACCCAGCGAGTCTATCAAGCTAATGGGAACTGGTGAAATCATGCCTGCTGAAGCACAGCCTGAGGAGGAACTTATCATTTCTGCACCCAACCAACCTGAAAACAATGCTCAACCTGAAGACAATCCTCCCAATGATGACAATGATCAGCAAGAACAAATTCTTCGCCCAGCTCATCCTCGTGTTGCAAGTGAAGTGCAAATTGAGAAGATAATTGATAGCATCAATGCACCTAGTCCACTTACTCGCTCAAGAGCTACGCAGTTAGCAAATTTTTGTGGGCACTTTTCTTTTGTGTCAATATCAGAACCCAAGAAAGTTGTTGAAGCCTTTATGGAACCTGAATGGATTCAAGCAATGCAAGAAGAGCTTCAACAGTTCAAGCTGAACAATGTTTGGGAACTTGTCAAGCGTCCTGACCCTCGCAAGCATAACATTATTGGCACAAAATGGATATATCGCAACAAACAAGATGAGCATGGCCAAGTCGTCAGAAACAAAGCACGTCTCGTTGCACAAGGATATACTCAAGTTGAAGGGATTGACTTCGATGAAACATTTGCTCCTGTGGCTAGGCTTGAAGCTATTCGCATATTGCTAGCCTATGCTAACCACAACAATATCTTGCTATATCAAATGGATGTGAAGAGCGCATTTCTCAACGGCAAGATTGAAGAAGAAGTATACGTTGCACAACCACCTGGCTTTGAAGATCCAAACCATCCTTATATGGTGTACAAACTAAACAAAGCACTGTATGGCCTCAAACAAGCTCCTCGTGCTTGGTATGATACAATCAAAGACTTCCTGAAGAGCAAAGGCTTCAAACCTGGATCCCTTGATCCTACACTCTTCACGAAGACATATGATGGTGAACTATTTGTGTGCCAAATCTATGTGGATGACATTATCTTCGGCTGCACCAACCAAAAGTACAGTGATGAGTTTGGATACATGATGCAAGAGCAATATCAGATGTCCATGATGGGTGAGCTGAAGTTCTTCCTTGGTCTTCAAATTCGTCAGCAAAGGAATGGCATCTTCATATCTCAAGAGAAATACCTCAAAGACTGCCTCAAGAAGTTTGGAATGCAAGATTACAAAGGCTACACGACGCCAATGCCAGCCAAACATCATCTGGGTCCCGACGAAAATGGTAAAGAGTTCGATCAACAGGTATACCGCTCCATGATTGGTTCTTTACTTTACCTATGTGCATCTAGGCCAGATATTATGCTTAGTGTTTGCATGTGTGCTCGATTCCAAGCAGCACCAAAGGAATCACATCACTTAGCTGTGAAGCGAATTCTTCGATATCTGGCTCACACCCCAACACTAGGATTATGGTATCCAAAGGGCTCAGAGTTTGATTTGGTTGGATTTTCTGATGCTGATTATGCTGGTGACAAGGTGGATCGCAAGTCTACATCAGGCACATGTCACTTTCTGGGACGATCACTTGTCTGTTGGTCTTCAAAGAAGCAGAACTGTGTGTCACTCTCAACTGCTGAATCTGATTACATTGCTGCTGGATCTTGCTGTGCTCAGCTTCTATGGATGAAGCAAACTCTCAAGGACTATGGCATCCATCTGAAACAAGTCCCTCTCTTCTGCGACAACGAAAGCGCCATCAAGATTGCCAACAACCCAGTCCAGCACTCGAAGACAAAGCACATTGAAATTCGTCATCACTTTCTCAGAGATCACGTCATGAAGAAAGACATTGATATCATTCACGTCAACACTGAAGAGCAACTGGCAGATATCTTCACAAAGCCCTTGGACGAGAAAAGGTTTTGCAAGTTACGGTGTGAGCTAAATATCTTGGAATCCTCAAATGTCCTATGATCAGGCACACATCTTAACACTTATGCATTTTGACGACTTAGATGTGCAACACACGAAGTAAAGTATATCTTCAATCAATGAAGACTTACACTCTAAGTGTGAATACATTAACGTGGAATTTGACTTCGGAGCGCCACGATAATTGTGCGTCGTGTCTGGGTCTAATACTTCCTATACAGTGGGTAACGCCACCACCAAACTTTTCTGTTTGAAGTGTTTCACTCATGGCGTTGCATTTGAATGTCTTCGCATTCGATTTGTCTTCAAATTCAATCTTTATGATTATCTTCACTACGTTGATTTGATTGCTGTTATATATATATATATATATATATATATATATATATATATATATATATATATATATATATATATATATATACTAGTGTTCTGTCCTCTACAGCATTCACTTATGGCTATGTTTTCTTGTTGAATCTTTTGAACTAAGTGAATGTGATCGGACCCTAATCTGTCTATGCTTCCTATCTCAAACTCTATCTGTCCAAATCATATGCATTCTATTGAAGCTGTCGAATGTCTTCTCTGCGTCCTTGTCAGCAGAAGATACAGAGACAAACTTTAAGTCTGTTTTAAATGATTCATCCTTATTGCCTGAAATCCGGAGAAGCCGGAACGTCTATCCAACAAACCTGGCGGGCATGGGAACGTGGGACAACTCTAAGTATGTTGCATGCTTGCCACGTGCCCGTCAGATGTGAACCGCTAGGGGCACTTGAGTAATTGCGCTATGCCGCCCACTTCCTTATAAATACCTGTCCCATGCGGTAAAAGAAACTTCTTCCACCTCTGCACCTCATCAAAACCCTACCGCCACCGCTAGCTCTCGACGACGCCGGCGACGAAGCGCTTAGCTGCCGCGACTTCTCCGACGTCGTCCTCACGCCGACCGCGGACATCGTCCTCTCCGCCGCTGCCGTAGGTGTCCTCCGTCGCCAAGTTAGGGCACGGTGGATTGAACTGCTCGGTCTCCTACTCTTCCCATCTAGCAGTTCTTCGTGTGGTAAATAAAACTCTCTTTTTACCGCCTTTTGGATCCTCATAGATTCATCCTGTCTACCAAAATAGGTTTCCGCCTATACAAGTTAGATCCATTCTGTCTGCATCTCATACTGCCTAGCATATTCACTTAAGCTTCATAACAAGTTAGATTCCTCACTTGTACTTATTCGCGGATTCGTACAAATCTGGAACCAACTCTCAACATATAAGTGAATGTCTTCGCATCATGAGGTCAATGTCTTCAAACTGATTTATCTTCAAAATCTTCTGAGAATGCATATGACCTCTTCCCCTTCCCTCGCATCTTTAATGCTGTCACAGGTACATGTCCGTGGGAGAATCCCTTGGTTCTCATAGTCTGCATTCGTTTGCAGAATTTTTACAGCATCACATTAATTTTCCTGAAGCCAGTTCCTGTTTGTCCAGCAAGCGGAAGCCTTTGAAGCCTTTGAGCGTATTGAAACCTTTCAGTTTGAAGTTTATGGCTACAGAAAAATCAGCAAGGAAGGGTGGCAGGCAGCGCCGTGGCAACACATCAAAGGATTTGCCACCAGATCTAGCAGCCCAGTACAAAACTGATCCAGAGGAAACATACAATGATAGGAAAACCCGAATCCAATGGATTCGAAGATATTGGGCTGAAGAATGGTTCAAGTACCGCTTCGTGACCAAGGAATACGCTGAGAAGAATGCGATAAAGTGTCCTTGGGGAGATATCACTTACAGAGGTCTTCAACCCAAGAGCAAAGCTGAAGCTATTGCACAAAGGTTCTACCCGTGCATGGTCAGAGGACCACAACCTACCAATGCCGACCCCACTTCTCTCCTATGGTGTCGCGATGACGACCTTTTCAAACGCAACTTTCAATTTGCTAAGGCTTTAGCAAAAGAGAACAAGAAGTCGTTGGGTTTGAACTTCAACCCTGGGCCATCTGCTCCAAGGGAGGATGGCACTCGTGAAGCTGATCAAAACGAGATTGGCCCCTTCTATGATTTTCAAGGTCTCCTCACCTACATTGCAGTCCAAGGAGCTGCTGTTGGGGACGCTTCTGGACACAGATGAAGCACCTCCTGCCCCAAAGCCCCAGAAGCAGAAGAAGGCTAAGGCATCAAAACCAGCTGCATCACCAAAAGCTTCACACTTGAAGCCACTGGTGTCGTGGGTTTGTCACGACAGATGTCCTAGCGAAAGGACTTAGTCGTGGAGCCATCGCAACGGGTTAACTCGAAGGGGTTAAAGCGGACAAAGGGACACATAGAGTTTATACTAATTCGGCCCCTTCGATGAAGGTAAAAGCCAACGTCTAGTTTGTGATGGAATTGATGGGGTTTCGATGACTAGGGAGCAAACAAGCTTCGCCTAGGCCTCGAGTTATGGTTGTCTGTCCTTGAACTGCTATCGGGTCGTCCCCTTATATACACGGGTGACGCCCGTCGGTTCATAGAGTCCCAATCTCCGGTTTATACTCGTATCCGGGTTGGTCTCTCCCTATTCCTAACTTATAACACAAGTTCATATACACGCCGGTTTACGGCTACAGATACTGAACCGACTATGGCCTTGGGCCTTTGTCTAGCCTCCGGGCTTTAGCACCTTTGGGCTACTGATGAAGTTAACCCGGCCCAGATAGGCCGGTTTACGCCCAGTAGCAATATCCCCAACATTAGGCCCCAGATTGATTTGAACGGGTTCATGTCAATCCTTAGCAAAAATCCTTGTCTTCATCATCTTCTTGTATCTGTTGAACCGTCGTATCATCATCTTCTTTGGTTGCTGTAAACCGGCATGACGTCATCATGAAGCTGGCTTTTATGATGCTTTCTTTGTTTAACAGATCCGCAATAATCGAGGCGACAGCTCTGCTTCCGAAATTTGTGGCTCCTGGATTCGCGCGCCTGACACATGTCTTTTGCCTCATAAATAGGGCCGAAGGGTCATTTCCTTTTCTCCCTTCATCCCCTTTCTCTTCGTCTTCTTCGCGTCGCCAGCCTCGGAGCTCCACCGCCATTGCTGACCTCTGCATCATCTTGGGCGGCTGCATCAACCTGACCGTACCAGAAAACCACGGCGTCCTTCCACGTCTCCCCAAGCTCCGGTAAGACCTCTGCTTTTATCCACCTAGATCTGTTCTAGGGTTTCATGCTCCTGCCGTGTTCTTGCTCGCTGTTCATACTTCTGCTCATACCTCTGAATAGATCCATGAAACCCTACTGTGGTTATCAATGGCCCTTTAACATTCGTCTTGTAGATTCGTACTTAAGTTCATAGATCTCAATGATCTTTCTGCTCTTTAAATCAATACTGTTCCACCTTAAGCTTTTAAATATTTTCCTTTTTCTGAACTGGCTTTAGATCCATCGCTGTAGAGGAATCTTGGGAAATCTGTTTCTGTATTTATATACCCTCAACTGTTTTCAATGTCCGGATCCGGCGGTTTAACTTTGACGTAGCAAATGTAATGAACCAGTATATATCATTAGCCCCCTTGTTGAACCGCCAGACGTTGCCACCTTGCATAACTCCGGTTTAGATAGGATTGCCTTCGGTTTAAATAGATATGCCTCCGGTTTAATAAATGTATACTTGAACCGGAACCACTTGTCTTGTAGATTTCCTCATGGCCAAGCAAATATATGAGTGCAACTGGGTTCCTTCTCGTGTTACGGAAACACAGCTGAACAATTTAGTTCTAACCGGTGCTTTAAGCAGTAAAAACACCATCCACTGGAGAGTCCCAGGCACAGAATGTCCTCCCACCCCTGAAGAAGGAGAGGTTGTTGTTTTTGCGGATCACCTGGCCCGGGGCTTTAGTCCGCCTGGTTCAAAGTTTTATTGGGATGTCTTAGCCAACTTTCAACTGCGCCCACAAGATACCGGCCCCAATTCTGTTACCAATATATGCCACTTCCAAGTGCTTTGCGAAGTGTTCTTCCAAGAGGAACCCACAGTTGAGCTGTTCCGAGACTGCTTTCACTTGAACCGTCGTACATAGTTTACTGATGGCCCCAATATGGAACTGGGTGGCATGGCGATTCAAAAAAGGAAAGAAGTCACTTATCCCCATGCGAAACTGCACAGTCATCCCCAGGAGTGGAATAATTCTTGGTTCTATTGCAAAGACACCTCTCCTGCTGAAGAGAATCCCTTGCCTGGTTTCCGTCCGGAACGGCTTAGCAATACTCACCCTTTTCCTCAGAGGTTGACTGGCAAAGAGAGGAGTAAGTATGCTCCCCAGCTGTCCAAGCTCAGAGCTTTCATGGCAAACGGTTTAACAGGAGTTGATCTTGCCCGTTGTTGGATATCCTGGAGTATACTGCCCCTCAGCCAACGCTCCAGTTTGATGTGTGAATATACGGGCAGTGTTGATGACCCGCTGCGGCATGTAAACATCCAGCTTACTGATGAAGAAGTCACATAAGCTGTGAAGAAAATTTTGAACGAACCGGAGCACGTCTGCGCTCGTACCGGCCTGCTTCCTTTTTGTGCCACCAACAAACCGCCAGCCGTAAGTCTGCATTTTTCCTTTGTACTAGCTTTGATACTATCGTACTTGTTTATTACTGATGCCGATATCTGTTTGATGCAGGGCAATGATCCATTTTGGAGCAAGAAAATCCCGCAAGAGAAAGCAGATAAACCGGACAAACCAACCCGGCCTAAGACAAGGGTCGTTAAGAAGTCTGCTCACAAAAGGAGAACCACCGCCTCCTCTGATCCGCCCATTGATGACGATGTGGGTAATCCGGACCTTGAGGCAGAACTTGATTCCCTCGGTTTACTTTTTATACACCTTATTGATGATGATATTTGTCAGGATGATGCCGAAGCTAGCCATGCTGACGATGTAGAGGTAATTGTTCTTTCCTCTGATTCAAGCCTTCCGCCTTCACATAAAATCCGTCAGGCAAACCGCAAAGTTAAATTTTCTCATCCTCTTGCTTATTTGGATCCCAACTTTCTTATGAAGACCCAACAGCATGAGGTGCGCCGCACAACTCGACACAGCGGTCAGGTAGTTACCTCCGCCGGTTTACCGAACAATCCGGTTCGGAGACGTCGTTCAAAGGTCTCTAATTTGCTTGTCAGTATTCGTCCTAAAGCGGGCTGTTTTCGTCAACCGCTTAACCCATCTAACTCCGATTATCAGGTTACTTCTCACTCATCCTCTGGCAAGTCAACTGGCACCCAGCTGCCTCCACTAAAAACCGTGCTTGGGTAAAACTTGTACTTATCATACGGTTCCTGGTGTTTTATCTTGCAACATAAACCATTTTTTAACTGTGCATATCTTTCAGGGCTAAACCAAGGCCGAGCAAAAAAGCCCGCCTGGATAAAGCGTCTGGAGAGGAAGCTGCTCCTGAACCGAGTGCCACCCCAAATGTTGAAACGGTCATCCAGGAAGATGTGTCCAGTGACCCGCTAATGCAAGATGAAGTTATTCCTGCTGAAGAAGGTTTTGTTAACGCCTCCGGTCTCGCTGACCAGCCTGCCAGCCCCATCCGGATTGAGAGATCCACCAGTCCCTCCAAACCTGTCGATAAACCGACTGCAGCAGTACAAACCGGCGAGTCTAAGGATGATGAGGTCATAATCACTGGCATTGGTCGTTCAGAGCCGGGAAATCCCGTCGCTTTAGCCAAGCATACTGCCAAATAAGAATTTTCTGCCATGAGCAAAGGCAAGTGGGATGTTGACCTGGCAACATATACCGCTCTAAGCGCCCAAGATGCTCATTCTAGATATTTGAACCGGCTATATACTAGTCGTGATTATGAAGCTAATCTGGTGAAAATGATGAAGGAGAAACTTGAGGTAACTTTCATGAGTTTGTTCCTACTTATCACCATTATAGCCCCCAAGGGCCGGTTCAACCTATTATAGTTGAATCGGGTCTTGACATAAAAAACTCCATGCCTCAAAATTCATTGATATAACCCCCAAGGGTCGGTTCAACTTGATGTAGTGAAACCGATACTTTTAATCTTCATGCCGTGGCATCAGAATTTTATCAGAGCAAATAGCCATTAGCCCCCAAGTGCCAAGTTGAATACTTGTATTGAGCTTGGGACTTGTCAATTAATTGATAGCTGTAGATCAAATAGGCATTAGCCCCCAAGTACAAAGTGCATAACTTGATGTGTGGTTGGTACTTCATTGTTCACTTTATTTCTTAAACCGTATCACTGTCGGAATGCAGGCTGAACTAAGGGCCAAAGAAAACCAAATCGCCGACCTTCAAGAAAACTTGAAAACCCAACAAGCTGAAACCTCTAAAGCAAAGGAGGAGCTAACCAGCGCTTTAAGCAGCCTGGAACAGCTGAAGGAGGGCTTTAAGAAGGAACGGTCTGATTGGGCCACAGAAAAAGCCGCTTTAACCAAGAAGATTGAAGACGCTGAAGCTGCCCTTAAACCGGTAACAGATGAATTGACCA
Organism: Aegilops umbellulata; assembly: GCA_032464435.1. Lineage (NCBI taxonomy): Eukaryota > Viridiplantae > Streptophyta > Magnoliopsida > Poales > Poaceae > Aegilops > Aegilops umbellulata. The sequence continues at coordinate 26,479,530 of CP136056.1, read as the reverse complement.
GCGTAAAACGACAAGTGCATGCAATGACTGCTGCCATCTTTGGTAAGCATCCTGTAACTTCTATGATAATCTTGATCCTCTTAGAATAGGTCCGGTTTGCTAACCGCTCTATCATGTTGTAGGCACTCGCATTAGCCATTTGGGGTCGGATGTGCGAATGAAGCTAAAAGCTGCCTACACCTTGATCAAGCAACTGTATACTAGAGCGCAGCGGATTATCTCAATTGCGTCACATAATAATCCAGCACCCACCTTGTTCCAAGATACGCTGAAAAGACTGTCAATGCTTCCTGCTCGGATTGAAGAGTTAAAAAAGTCTGCGGCTCGAACCGGAGCCATCAATGCCTTAATCCGAGCCAAAGCATGGGTGCCTGATTTTGATCCTGTTGAAGCAGCTCAAGGCTATCCCAGCTTGAAAGAAGATGGTTCAGAATTCAATGAAGAGGATCTAAGAGCAATAAACCGGGCGGTGCGCCCTCTGGCCTGTCAATTGGCAGAGGAAGCTGACTTGTCACATTATCAAGCTCAGTATAATGATCAGAATAAACGAGTGGCTGCACCAATCCCCGAAGCAGAGAACCTGATTCCTCCAATCCGTAAGCATACTTACGCTCCTGATATTGAACCATCTTCACTGATCCATGAGGAGGCTGTCTTTCAAGCATTAATGGGAATCGACTGGACTACTGTTGACTTCCAGCCACTGGGTAGGGATGAGGAAGTTGAAGCGGCGCAGGATGACCCACAACAATCAAACCGGGGCGACGAGAAGGCGTGAACCGGAAGCAGAATTAATTAGCTGCCTTATTACATTCCGCCAAGAAAACAATGATCCTATTCGGGTACCATGCTGCCTTATAATAGGATAGATACTACTTTTTCTTCTTGAGATGCCTTCGTGCATCTGTGCTGATACTTTTATCTGGTAGACCGATATTGCCAATTGATATCTCCTGCAATCATAAAATCTTAAACTGCCATTATTGGGCATGAAGTAGGCGTTAGCCAATCTTGAAACGGAGATTTAACAACCTAAACCGTCATGGGAGAAAATAGCTCCTAATATATAACGCCAGATTACTGTGTAAACCGTGCTTTTGTCATAATAAATAATTTGTTACTCCAAAAAAGGATGTTAACAGGAAAAAACCAAACCGGGTAAATAATCTCCAGTGCAAAAATGAACCGTGTTCCGCCAATTTGGCTGCTTGAACCGGTGTAAAACGACTTCGGTTTAAGAGTGCAACCAAAATAAAACAGCAAGTTCGTCAAGAAAAGATATGTGAAGCAAAAGGTAATGATAGAACCGTTTGCAAAAAAGAGGCTTTACTGAGCCGATCAGATGGTGTTACCATGGTCGGACACGACCAAGCTCCCAATAGGCGTAGTTGTGGTTCAAGTCAGCCAGGTCCCCAAATGAAACCGTGGCATTACGCCGATCAAGTGGCATGGCAATGGTTCGGGTTCGACCAAGCCCCCAAGTGACTCTAAGGCCTTTAGGCCGATCAATAGGCGTGACCGGTTCAGACTTGACCGTGTCCCCAAGTGATCTGGTGGCTTTCGCCGATCAAAAGGTGTTGCATCGGTTCGGACAGGACCGAGCCCCCAAGTGATCTGGTGGCTTTCGCCTATCAAAAGGTATTGCATCGATTCACACATGACCGAGCCCCCAGGTGATATTTATAATTTCTGCAAGGGGTAAACCGGAGGTCGCTTTTAAAACAGAACAACTCCATGTAACCACGCATGATAGAAACGAACAGATACCCCGCTTTAGCTGAGGATCCGGTTTATTGTATTGAGAATATATACATTGTCATAATATGTACATAAGCAGAGCCAATGGCTCAAGTATAGTAAGGCCGAAGATGAGCTATGTTCCATGGCCTGCTGGTCTCCTCCTCTGACTTACGTGAGTCCTTATGCTCTCGAATATCAATCAGATAGTATGACCCGTTGTGCAGATTTTTGCCGACCATGAAAGGTCCCTCCCAAGGCGGAGATAACTTATGCATATCAGTTTGATCTTGAATGAGTCGAAGCACCAAATCTCCTTCTTGAAAAGTTCTGGTTCTGACCCGACGACTGTGATAGCGACGAAGATCTTGTTGATAAATCGCCGAGCGGGCAGCTGCTATGTCTCGCTCTTCATCCAACCGGTCCAGAGCGTCTTGTCGAGCCGTCTCATTGTCCGCTTCAACATAAGCCGCAACCCGAGGGGAATCGTGACGGATATCACTAGGGAGAACCGCCTCTGCTCCATAAACCATGAAGAACGGCGTGTATCCTGTCGATCTGTTGGGTGTAGTATTATTACTCCATAGCACAGATGGTAACTCTTCAACCCAACAACCCGGCGTCCGCTGCAAAGGAACCATAAGCCGGGGCTTGATGCCTCTCAAGATCTCCTGATTAGCTCTTTCTGCTTGACCATTGGACTGTGGGTGCGCCACTAATGACACGTCAAGGCGGATGTGCTCTCGTTCGCAGAACTCTCTCATGGCACCCTTGGAAAAATTGGTACCATTGTCTGTGATGATACTGTGTGGAAAGCCAAACCGAAAAATCACCTTTTTGATGAACTGAACCGCGGTGGCTGCGTCACACTTACTAACAGGCTCTGCTTCCACCCACTTTGTGAATTTATCAACCGCCACCAGGAGGTGGGTCTTCTTGTCCTTGGACCTTTTGAAAGGCCCAACCATATCCAGCCCCCAGGTTGCAAAGGGCCGAGTAATTGGAATCATCCTCAATTCTTGAGCCGGAACAGGAGCGCGTCTTGAAAACTTTTGGCAGCCATCACATCGTCGGACCAGATCTTCCGCGTCAGCATGGGCAGTTAACCAATAGAAACCGTGGCGGAACGCTTTAGCCACAAGAGATTTTGAACCGGCGTGGTGACCACAATCCCCTTCATGGATCTCACGCAAAATTTCACAGCCTTCCTCAGGAGACACACAGCGTTGAAATGCTCCTGATACACTGCAATGATGCAACTCGCCATTGACGATTGTCATGGATTTGGACCGCCGTATTATTTTTCTGGCTAGAGTCTCGTCCTCTGGTAACTCACCCCGGTTCATGTACGCCAGGTAGGGAAGTGTCCAATCCGGAATGACGTGGAGTGCTGCCACCAACTGAGCCTCCAGATCAGGAACAACCAAATCTGCTTCTCCAGGTAGTTGAATCGATGGGTTGTGTAGTATATCGAGAAAGACATTGGGCGGAACCGGTTTACGCTGTGAGCCTAGCCGGCTCAAAGCGTCCGCCGCTTCATTCTTCCGACGGTCCACGTGGTCCACCTGATAACCCTTGAAATGACCGGCAACAGTATCAACCTCACGACGATACGCAGCCATGAGCGGGTCTTTAGAATCCCATGTACCAGACACCTGTTGAGCCACCAGGTCCGAGTCACCGAAGCACTTAACCCGGCTTAAGTTCATCTCTTTAGCCATCCGGCGACCATGGAGCAAGGCTTCGTACTCAGCTGCATTGTTAGTACAAGGGAACATTAAGCGGAGAACATAACAAAACTTGTCACCTCGTGAGGAAGTTAATACGACTCCAGCCCCCGAGCCCTCCAATTGCCGTGATCCGTCAAAATGGATGGTCCAATATGTGTGATCCGGATTTTCTTCTGGGGCCTGCAGCTCCATCTAGTCATTAATGAAATCGACAAGTGCTTGGGACTTCACCGCCGTCCGAGGCACGTATTTCAAACCATGCGGCCCAAGCTCTATAGCCCATTTGGCAATCCGACCTGTTGCTTCCCGGTTCTGGATGGTATCACCCAAAGGGGCAGAGCTGACCACTGTGATGGGATGCCCTTGGAAATACTGCTTCAGCTTCCGGCTTGCCATAAAAACTCCGTATACCAGCTTCTCCCAATGCTGATATCTTTGTTTGGATTCAATAAGTACCTCGCTGATATAATAAACCGGACGTTGAACCGGGTACTCTTTGCCCGCCTCCTTCCGCTCCACCACTATAGCTACACTGACCGCACGAGCATTAGCAGCAACGTACAGCAACAATGGTTCCTTGTCAATGGGAGCGGCGAGTACAGGCGGATTGGCCAATTGCCGCTTTAAATCCTCCAACGCCTGATCAGCGGCAGAACTCCAGGCGAACTGATCCGTTTTCTTCAACATCTGGTACAACGGGATCGCTTTCTCACCAAGGCGGCTGATGAACCGGCTCAACGCGGCAATCCGGCCAGCCAAACGTTGAACATCGTTAATACATTTTGGTTTAGCCAGTGAAGTGATAGCCGTGATCTTCTCCGGATTAGCCTCAATTCCCCTGTTGGACACCAGAAAACCCAATAACTTGCCTGCCGGTACACCAAAGACACATTTGGCCGGATTGAGCATCATCTTGTACTTCCTCAGGTTATCAAAGGTTTCCTTCAAGTCATCGACCAAAGTCTACTTCTTCCTTGATTTAACAACGATATCATCCACATAAGCATGCACATTACGGCCAATCTATTTGTGGAGACAATTTTGCACACACCATTGATAGGTTGCCTGGGCACTTTTGAGCCCAAAAGGCATAGATACATAGCAGAAGGCTCCAAAAGGAGTTATGAACACCGTCTTCTCCTGGTCCTTAACTGCCATTTTGATCTGATGATAGCCGGAATATGCATCCAGGAAACATAAACGCTCGCCACCCGCCGTAGCATCAATAATCTGATCAATACGGGGGAGGGCAAAAGGATCTGCAGGACAGGCTTTATTAAGATCAGTATAATCCACACACATGCGCCAGGTACCATTTTTCTTAAGGACTAGCACCGGATTAGCAAGCCACTCAGGGTGGAAAACTTCAACAATGAAACCAGCTGCTAAGAGCCTGGCCACCTCTTCTCCAATGGCTTTTCGCCTCTCCTCGTTGAACCGGCGGACGAACTGTTTCACCGGTTTGTATTTAGGATCCATAAGAGTGTGCTCAGCGAGTCGCCTCGGTACACCTGGCATGTCAGAAGGCTTCCACGCAAAGATGTCCCGATTCTCATGGATGAACTCGATGAGCGCGCTTTCCTATTTCGGATCCAGATTGGCACTGATGCTGAACTGCTTGGACGAATCGCCAGGCATGAAGTCAACAAGCTTAGTCTCAGCGGCTGATGTAAACTTTAGGGCCGGATCATGCTCCGTAGTAGGCTTCTTTAAAGGAGTCATATCCGTCGGATCAACATTGTCTTTATAATACTTGAGTTCCTCGGTGGTACAAACCGACTATGCGTAAGCCGCATCTCCTTCTTCGCATTCCAAAGCGACCTTGCGGCTTCCGTGAACCGTGATGGTCCCCTTATGACCTGGCATCTTGAGTTGCAGGTACACATAACAGGGCCGTGCCATGAATTTCGCATAGGCCGGTCTACCGAACAGGGCGTGATACGGGCTTTGGATTTTCACCAACTCGAACGTCAGCATCTCTGACCGGGAATCGTGATCATCTCCAAAGGCCACTTTCAATGCTATCTTCCCAACGGGGTATGCTGACTTGCCAGGTACCACACCATGAAAAACCGTATTCGAAGGCCGGAGCTCTCTATCTGTTAGCCCCATTCGACGGAAAGTCTCATAGTACAGGATGTTAATGCTGCTCCCTCCATCCATGAGTACCTTGGTGAACTTATAACCCCCCACCTGAGGTGCCACCACTAACGCCAGCTGACCCGGATTGTCAACCCGGGGAGGGTGATCCTCTCTACTCCATATGATTGGCTGCTCCGACCAGCGCAGATACCGGGGCACGGCCGGTTCAACAGAATTAACTGCCCGCTTCTGGACCTTCCGGTCCCGCTTGTCCAAGCTAGTGGTGAATACATGATACTGCCCACTATTTAGCTGCTTTGGATTGCTCTGGTAACCCGACTGCTGCTGTTGCTGATTGTGACCACCCTGGTTATTCTGATTATGCTGATTGTTATGTCCGCTCGGGTTACCATTAAATCCTGAACCGGAATTTCCTCCACCGTGACTCGGTCCAGATCCAGAACCACCACCAGAGCCGGGGTCATACCGGAAGGCACTAGAGCTCTTGAACTCCTGCATAATATAGCAATCTTTCCAAAGGTGGTTTGCTGGTTCCTCCCTTGTCCCATGCTTTGGACAGGGCTGGTTCAACAGATAATTTAGGCGTTCCGGATTAGGACTAGGCGCTCCACTACGGTTTTTGCCCTTACGTCGCTGGCCCCCGTTCTGCACGTTAGTGTTGGCCACAAAATCCATGCTGCCATCCGCTTTACGCTTGCCTCCGCCACCGTTTCCTGCTGAGTGATGCTGCTGACCTCTGAAGTTGCCGTTCTTCTTTCCCTTCCCTGTCTTTTAATCATCAGACTCGGGATCCTTGGTACTATCAGAATCAGCATACTTTACCAAGGCGCCCATGAGGGTCCCCATGTCAGTACAATGGCGTTTCATCCGTCCTAACTTCAGCTTCAAGGGTCCAAACCGGCATTTGCCTTCCAAAGTTATAACTGCGGTGTCCGCATTGATGCGGTCTGAGGAATGCAGAACTCGTGAGACCCTGCGCACCCAATGAGTCATTGACTCTCCTTCCTCCTGGACGCAGGCAGCTAAATCCACTATCGACATGGGCTGCTTACATGTGTCTTTGAAATTATTGATGAACCGGTCTCGCAACTGGGCCCATGAACCGATAGAATTGGGCGGCAGGCTTTTTAACCAAGTGCGGGCTATCCCTTCAAGCATCATGGTGAAATATTTTGCACATGCCGCCTCATCCACATCAAGCATCTCCATGGCCATCTCATAACTCTCCACCCACGTCTCTGGGGGTTGATCCGCCGTATAGTTCGGCACCTTGCGCGGGCCTTTAAAATCCTTAGGCAGGCGCACATTACGTAAAGCGGGGACAAGGCAAGGCACTCCCAAAGCGCTAGAAGTGAGCCCTGGTTCAACTTAAGTGGTGGGACGAACCGGCGTGAACTGACGAGCCTGATACTGCGCTGCTAACTCAGCTTCCCTGCGCGCCCGGGCCCGGTCTACCACCTCCTGGGCATCGGGAGCCAGATTGTTGCCGCGGGGCGCTTCACGCCGCGCATTACTTGACACAGCTGGTTCCTCCATATGCCTGCTATAACTATGGGCCGGACGTGGGGTAGAATGAATCCGGTCACGGCTGTATGAATATGCTTCCTGTTGGATCAGAGCCGTCCTAAGGAGCTCCTTAACCCGGCGCGTCTCTATCATCTGTAACGAATCACCTTCAACCGGAATAGCCTCCAACCGTGCCGCGGCCGCAACAAGGTTATCCATCGGATTGGAGTAGTGACCCGGAGGTGTAGGCACAACTTGCGGCACACCAGTATTATGACGAGGCAGATCTATTAAACGGGGCTGAACCGGCGCTCCTGTAGCGGGTGCCTCCGCCCGGTTTACCACCGGTGAATTATTGACTCCCTCTCCAGGGGTGTTGAAAAGGTTCCTTCCTTCAAAAACTGAGGGCAAACGAGATAGGTACTTCCTCCTCATGACTTCCTATGAGGCGTTCTGGTCCAGCATGATTTTATAAGCTTGTGCGTCCAAAGCGGCCCGCTCCGCCGTCATCCTGACTTCTTCTGCTGCCAGATCCGCTTTGGCCTGGGTAATCTGTTCTCTTACCTTTGCGATCTCTGCATTATGAGCATCCTGATCCACCGGATTAGCCTCCGCCATGAGTGCAGCCAATGCGTCGAATAGATCGGATAACACTTGAGCCGGCGGGCGCACAGAGCCTCCTACTCCGGCAGCCGTTGCTGCTGCTGAACCGGAAATCATCGCCGCGGCCGTCGATGAGTGAGGTACTGCTTGTGTACTGGCCATGAATATTCCAACCAGGTTGGGCAGATCGGAGGGGTCCGGAATACTGTCGCCATCGGAACAGCCCCCAATCCGGCCATCTTGTAGCTGATACAACGACTCAGTTTCCCCGGTCGATGACTCGTCGCCAGAGTAAACGACGGTTTCACCGCCAGATCCTGGTCCGTCCTCGTAGCTTCCTCCATGGATGACTCCTACGAAGGCACGTTTCACGGCCGGTTTAACCCGGGCAGGTCGTGCACGCTGAGCTGTATCGACGAGGTCGGTGCAGGTGTCCAGTTCAGGGCCCGGTTCACCGATCTTGCCGATGAAGACATGTATGCCACCAAAGGGGACCCGGTACCCGTACTCAATTGAGCCGGCCTCGGGGCCCCAGCCTGCGTCGTCGATGTAGATCTTGCCGCGACGACTCTTGGTCATCCGGCCCACGGCGTATCCCTCGAGTCCTTCAAAGCGGCCCTCCAAGAACTTGAAACCATCGTGCGATAGCCCCACGGTGGGCGCCAACTGTCGTGGGTTTGTCACGGCAGATGTCCTAGCGAAAGGACTTAGTCGTGGAGCAATCGCAACGGGTTAACTCGAAGGGGTTAAAGCGGACAAAGGGACATAGAGAGTTTATACTAGTTCGGCCCCTTCGATGAAGGTAAAAGCCTACGTCTAGTTTGTGATGGAATTGATGGGGTTTTGATGACTAGGGAGCAAACAAGCTTCGCCTAGGCCTCGAGTTATGGTTGTCTGTCCTTGAACCGCTATCGGGTCGTCCCCTTATATACACGGGTGACACCCGTCGGTTCATAGAGTCCCAATCTCCGGTTTATACTCGTATCTGGGTTGGTCTCTCCCTATTCCTAACTTATAACACAAGTTCATATACACGTCGGTTTACGGCTACAGATACTGAACCGACTATGGCCTTGGGCCTTTGTCTAGCCTCCGGGCTTTAGCACCTTTGGGCTACTGATGAAGTTAACCCGGCCCAGATAGGCCGGTTTACGCCCAGTAGCAATATCCCCAACAACTGGCAACTGCACCTCCTGAAGACTGTGTGCAGTCTGAAGATTTGTCACGCATCTCCAAGAAGACGGAGAAGAAGAAGAAACTTGTCAAGCATACTGATCAGGCACTGACCCCTGCTGCTATTCTGCGTCAAGAACACATTGATCTGTCTAGTGATGAAGATCTTGCAGATGATGCCCTTGAACAACTGATCAAGAGCAAGGAAGAGGCAGGAATCTTCAATGATTTGCCTCTCTTTGATGTGGCAATCATTCACAACTTCATTGATGAATGGTTTGACTCACCAAATCTCAGCTTTGACGATCTGCAACTTCCCATTGGGCTCAGCGTTTCCTTCAATGGAGCCATTGCTTCAGAGCTTGCTCTCGCTCAGCGCATCGTTGAGCTGAAGCACAAGATCGACCATGAGAAAGCCCAATTCAAGAAGCATGTGGCTAAGCTCAGCGTGCAGGATGTCAAGAACTTCAAGATCATGCTGCATGAGCTCAAGGATTCCTTTCTCAAGAAGAGGGAAGAAGCCAAAGGTTCTCGAGAGCGCATGAAGAGCCTGGCTGACAAATGTGTGCAAGCCTACAATGAGACTGAGAAGCGCAAGGCTCTTGGTTGTCCTGGCATTGATCCAAGAATGGCTGCGAAGAAGAAGAAGCCTTCGACTGACCAAACTGCTCCTTCAAGGCATGAAGAGCCGCGCATTGTCTTCCCAACCAGTATGACCGGCTTGAAGCCAAAGGTCAGATCAACCGCTTCTGAGCTGAAGAAGACGAGAATTGCCGAGGCTGAAGCCAGGAAAAGGAAAAATCCTGAAGCCTCTGATGCTGCTTCTACTAAGAAGAAGCGCAGAACCACGAAAGATAGGGCTGCTCCCTCAGAGCCCTTGGTTGTTGAACCTATTTCAATGGTTCCTCCCACATCTGAACATCAAGAACAAAGGATGATAGTTCATGAGCCTGCTTCCACAGAGGCTCATGAAGCTGAAGACATTCCAGCAGTTGACCCCAACGCTGCTGAAGACATTGGTCATCAAGACAATGTTGAAGATGATGAAGTTCTTCCTCAGATCGAACATAACCTGGTATCATCGCATGTTCTCACGAACAGCGAACTCATCAGCATTGGTCGTCCTCTGAGGCCAATTGCACAGGATGCTTCGTGGGATGATCACCCACAACAACAAGACACCCCAAGTTCTCCCCAACTTCAAGCTACCCCGTCTGTGCGAAATGAAGATGACGACTTTGAGGCCCAGCCAACTCCATCTCCAAAGGCGTCGCCAGCGTTACGCAGGCTTCGCAAAGGACCAAGGCCTCAAGTCACCACCTCGAGCGTTCCAGAAGGAGAAGTGCCTCAACAATCTGTTGCGCGTCAAGTGTTTCCAGATGCCACTCCCACTGTGAATGTCTCAGAGTCTGAAGCCAAAGGTGCTGAAGACATTTCGGCTGCATCATCCGATGAAAAACAAGAAGAAGATCGTGTCCCAACTCCCCCCATTACAGAAGAAGTGGTTCATGTAGTGAACCTGCCAGTGCCCGACCCTCCAGCTCATCAAGTGGAGGTTGAAAACATTGCGGCTGGCACCACCAACACAAATGAAGCCAATGGCGTGTTCATGGCTGACGCAAATATGGAGCCTGCACCGACAAATGTGCCAGAAGCCAATGCTACATCTGCACCTGAAGCCAATGTTGACGCCCCTGCTCCTGTTCCGCCACCAAGGCCACACACTATCGAGCAAGCTTTCAACTATGGTCAGCTCATTTCTGTCAAATGGCCTGTTCTGACTCCTCTGCCTGCCGCTGCTGGTCCTCAGTTTGAGTACCATGTTGAGTACAGGCCACGGGTTCAGAAGCCAAAGCCCAGGTTGCCAAGGTTTCCAGGTACTGCATCAGCACCAGGATCTTTCAATATCAATGGCTTCAAGGCACACAATACCTTCTTTGACAGTGCAAAGAACCCTTACTCAAGAGCAAGGATATCTTCTGATCGGTTCTGGAGCTATCAGCAGCGAAGCTATTACTCATGCATTCTGTACAATCAAGGTCGCATTTTCCCACATATGCGTCTTGATGCTGAAGCCATCACTGGTCTGCCCTGTCTGGAAGAGGCTCTGTACTGCTTCAGAGAGTCCAGCCTGCTGCAGTTTGTCACTGATAAGGAGCACTAGAATGAAGAGTTACTGCTCCAATTCTATGCCACTCTCCATATCCGTGGCTACTATAAGGATACAAAGACATGGGTTCTTGAGTGGATGACAGGAAATGTTCATCATGAAGCCAAAGCCATTGATGTCATTGAGCTTACAGGTCTGCCCTCAGCAGATGATCATTATGAACCTGGTTGTCAGCTTCACAATGATGCTATGGAGAGCATCTTCCACAAGCCTGAACCCAATATGAGTCAGATGCTCAGCATGATGAAGCCTTTGCCTCCAGATGCTGAATACCCGCAGGCATTCTTTGTTGAAGACCTTGAGTATCTGCCCCGCACCATTTATCATATAGTCAGGCGAACTCTTTGGCCTATTAAAGGATACTCTCCTAATGCCAAGCTGGGAGGCGCAATGAAGACTTTGGTTTTCCATATTCTTCATGGCAAACGCTTCAATGCCCAAGACTTCCTCATTCGCCAACTTGCTGCATCTAGATCTGACATCTTTGGTCTGAAGTGTATGCTCCCTGGATCATGCGACTGATCAAGCTTCACTCTGCCTTCAACTATCAACCCTCTGCGCGCAATCATATCATATTTATGCCAGATGTTGATTTGTCTGAAGCCATATACCCAGAAACTGCAAAGGAGCCTCTTAGTCTTCAGAATGCTGACCATCAAAGCTTCACTCAAAATGATGAAGGAGTTCAAGCTGTCGCTCGAGTTTACTCGCTGGCTGGGATTACTCGCATGCCTCATCATGCACAAACAGAAGCCACTGAGAGCACCATTGCCCAAAGGCCTAAGAAGCGCTCCCGCATTCTCAATGACCGAGAGCTTCTGGTTGCTCTTCATCAGAAACATGATAAGCATCATGACTGGCTTAAGCGCCAAATGCAGAGCCTCTTGGTGGATGTCAATCGCATTCGCAATCTTGCCACCAAGAATGCCTTTGTCACGCATGAAACGTGTCGGCGATCATGGAAGAGTTTGGCACTGCTCAGTGCTGAAGCAGATCTTCAAGATGATGGCTTCACTGAAAAATTCAAGTTCGACTCCACTCCTCCACGGAATGTTGTCCTACGTCGCACTCCATCTCTTGAAGACTCTGAATATTCCTCTTCTGCTGCAACTGTTAATGCCAAAGTGATCGATGAAGAAGACGATGCTACTTCACCGACCCCTTCTGCAAGAATCGACACTGCACCAAGCTCGTCTGCACCGCCAAACGACAACACCAACCCTGCTGCTTCAACTACTCCTCATGAGGACGAGTAGATGCTCTATGTCTTCAAACCTTTTTGGTCATTACTGACAAAAGGGGGAGAAGCGTATGAGTTTGATAGTCTTCAAGCGGGTTCCTATGGGCGGTTGCTTTATATTTTGCCTAGTGTTTACAACTCTCGCTTTTGAAACATTTGGTTCTTTGAGTTGTAACACTTAAACTTGATGGTCGTCTGCTACTTATTTGATATTCTGTGATGCGATGATAAATTCCGCATGTGCGATGATAACTTCCGCACTTAGGTCATTCTGCAGACGTCCATTTTTCATTATGCATGTCATAATCTTTGCTATATCTTATCATGCATGATGAATTGTCGTCATAAGTTGAACAGGATCTCCACAAGTACAACCTGCCATGTGCATTTGCATTCCAAAAGCAAATTACTTATATGCACATCTTTAGGGGGAGCCTTTGAAACTTATGAAGACAATCCTCTACCCATTACAATTTCACATACTTTATCCCCGTTGAAAACTTCAACTAGTTTGTCATCAATCACCAAAAAGGGGGAGATTGTAAGTGCATCTAGTGCCACCCCTAGTTGGTTTTGGAGTATTGACGACAAATTTGGTTGAGGGACTAATGTGTTTGTGAGAATTGCAGGATAACACAGGTGGTGTCCCTCATTGATTCAGTTTACCTACCGGAGACAACCCCTAAAAATGTATGAAGACATTGACGACAATGGTGTTACATGAAGATATTCATATTGAAGACTATGACCTTAGAAGACATTTTGTGAAGACTATGGAGCGTGAAGACTTAGTTGTTTCATTGTTTCCTTTCTTCTTTGTTGAGTCATAGGAACCACCGTACTGTTAAGTGGGGTCCAAGTGAATACAGTCAGAGTGAATGAAGTGATTCTCAACTCAAATCCTATGTCTTCGAGCGAAGACAATGAGAGCAAATCTTATCCAGAGCCGGATAAGTCAGCTTTGCTTGTAGCCCAAGTAAAGTTGTCGTGTGTGTTTGAAATCTGACCATTGGAACACGTGTCAGTTCCTTAGTGACCCAGGGTCATTTCAGACATATCAGGTGGGTTGCCCAGTGGCTATAAATAGCCCACCCCCTACACCATAAATGGGTGGCTTCTCAGAGTTAGTGCACGGCTTTTGTCATTTGAGAGCAACCCACCTCGAAGCCTTTGAGAGAGAGAAATCCTTGCGAGGACAAAGCCCAAACACCCAGAGCCAAAGAGTGTTAGGCATCACTGAAGTCTTTCTGTCTGTGTGACCTGAAGACTTATTACACTTGAGGATTGTGAATCCTCCAGCCGGTTAGGCGTCGCGTTCTGAGCATCCAAGAGCCATTGTGGATCGCCGGTGAACGAAGTCTGTGAAGGTTTGGAAGTCTACCTTGAAGACTTACCAGAGTGATTGGGCGAGGACTGTGTGTCCTTAGCTCAAGGGGAATAAGGTGAAGACGTGGTCTTCTAAGTTGAATCTCAGCCTCCCTAACCAGATGTACAGTTGTCACAGCAACTGGAACTGGTCAAACAAATCCCATGTCTTCAACGAGTGACTTGTTCTATCCTCTCTTCCCTTTACTTACAGTTTGTCTTCGTGAAGTCATTGCCTGCTTGCCATACCTGTTTGACTTCATTGCTTGACTACTATTGATGTTTGGCTTCATACCATCTTCCATCCTGATCCTTACTACCTAGCTGCCATTAGTCTTCGTACTCTCACATTATTGCATACTTGACTATGGCTTGCTCTGTGTAGTTTATCTTCCGCTGCATATCAATAGGTTCATTTCTACTGTTTGTCCTTGAAACTTCCATGTTTTGAAGACTTCCATAAAAATCGCCTATTCACCCCCCCTCTAGTCGATAACAAGCACTTTCAATATTCCACCACCACTTTTATCTCGAGTCAGTAGTATGCCACCACACCATTGTGTCATATCCGCCATTATGTATAATTATTGGCGTGCTTGTAATAAAATTGTTGAGCACCCTCAGCTCGACCCTGTAATATATTTAATGCTACTGGCTTACTGTATCAAGGTTTTGTCTACCAGTAAGGAGGATTTTTCTCATACTGGACTCAAAAGATCGGTTTCCTCAATAAGCATTTTATTGGAAAACCGGTCGTGACACATAATCTAGCGCACAGGCTCTTAGCATATCCTCCCAAATCTGATTGACTCTCTCGGTCTGTGCATCTGTCTGTGGATGAAAAGTTGTGCTGAATTCTAGTCTGGTACCCAAAGTTTCGTGCAACTGATTCCAGAACTTTCAGGTAAACTGGGTTCCTCTATCTGATACGATACTCCTCGGAACTCCATGCAAGCATACGATCCTGGTCATGTATATCTTTGCCAACTTAGCACTGGTGTAAGTGGTCTTCACTTGGATGAAATGAGCTACCTTCGTTAATCGATCAACTACAACCCAAATCGAATCATAGCCTGAACGGGTCCTAGGTAGTCCCGTGATAAAGTCCATGCCTAACTTATCCCACTTCCATTCGGGTATAGGCAACAGCTGTAACAATCCTGCTGGCTTCCGATGCTCTGCCTTTACTCTCTGACATACGTCACAAACTGCTACAAACTCCGCAATATCTTTCTTCATTCCGGTTAACCAGAAAGTGTCCTTCAAATCCAAATACATCTTGGTATTTCCTGGGTGAATCGAATATGGTGAGTCATGCGCCTCTTGCAGAATTAACTTCCTGATCTCCGGGTCATTTGGCACATAAACACGATCCTCAAACCATAGTGTATCGTGCTCATCCTCACGAAATCCTTTAGCCTTCCCTTTGCTCATTTTCTCCTTTATAGAAGCAATCTCCTTGTCAATCTTTTGGTCTTCCCTGATCCTATTCATCAAGGTAGACTGGATCTCCAATGCTGCTACATAGCCTCTCGGAACTATATCCAAACATAGCTCACGAAGATCCTCGGCTAACTCTTTTGGTAAATCTCCGGTCATTAGTGTATTGACATGGCTCTTACGGCTCAATGCGTCAGCTACTACATTAGCCTTTCCGGGATGGTAATGCAATCTCATATCATAATCCTTGATGAGCTCCAACCATCTCCTTTGTCTGAGGTTTAGCTCTTTCTGCGAAGATATATTTCAAACTCTTGTGATCCGTGTACACCTCACAATGGTTTCCAATGAGGAAATGTCTCCAAGTTTTCAATGCATGCACTACGGCTGCTAACTCCAAATCATGCGTGGCATAATTCAATTCGTGAGGTTTCAGTTGTCGTGAAGCATACGAAACAACTCTTCCCTCTTGCATAAGCACGGCTCCAAGTCCTCGACGTGAAGCGTCACAATACACCTCATAATCCTTGTTCTGATCTGGCAGAATCAACACTGGTGAGGTAACCAAACATTTATTCAACTCCTGGAAACTAGCTTCACACTCCTTGGTCCATATGAACTTGGTATCCTTCTTCAGCAACTCCGTCATAGGCTTTGCAATTTTTGAGAAGTTCTCAATAAATCTCCAGTAGTATCCTGCGAGTCCAAGAAAACTCCGGATCTCTCCAACTGTTGTTGGTGCTTCCCAATTTGTCACAGTGACAACCTTTGTGGGATCAACTGCTATTCCTTCTCTGGATATAACGTGTCCAAGGAATCCCACTTCCTTCAACCAAAACTCACATTTGCTGAACTTGGCATATAACTGATGTTCTCTAAGCTTCTCAAGTACCAATCGCAAATGTTCTTTATGCTCCTCTTCATTCTTCGAGTAAACCAGAATATCATCAACGAACACCACGACGAACTTATCCAAAAACTCCATAAACACTTTGTTCATCATGTTCATAAAATAGGCAGGTGCATTAATCAGACAAAATGACATAATGATATACTCATACAGCCCATATCTTGTGGTGAAAGCTGTCTTAGGTATGTCCTGCTCTCGAATCTTCAACTGATGGTACCCTGATCGCAGATCGATTTTTGAAAATACCTTAGCTCCTTGCAATTGATCAAATAGGTCATTGATCATCGGTAGTGGGTACTTGTTCTTGATTGTTACTTCATTCAATCCATGATAATCAACAACCATTCTTAAGGATCCATCCTTCTTCTTCACTAGGAGTACTGGCGATCCCCAAGGCGAAGAACTTGGGCGAATAAAACCTTTATCCAGTAACTCCTTAATCTGCTTCTTAATATCCTCCAAATCTTTTGCGGGCATCCTGTATGGTCTCTTAGATATTGGCCCTATGCCTGGCAAAAGCTCAATTAAAAACTCGATATCTCTATCTGGTGGCATGCCTAGCAACTCCTCTGGAAATACATCAGGGAAATCCTTTACCACTGGTACTTCCTCCTGCACAACTCCTGATAAGGAATTTACTTGATTCCTCTTCAGCACATGCCGGGAATACATACTTGATCCTTTTTCCTTCTGGTGTCGTAAGCAAAATTGACTTACTGGCGCAATCGATGTTCCCTCCATACATCGATAGCCAATCCATACCCAGAATTACATCCAATCCTTGCGATTCCAATATGATTAAATCTGAGGGAAACACACGCCTACCTATGCTCAATGGCACTTGAAAACATCCACGACTAGCCATATACTCTGCTCTAGGTGAGCTTACTAACATAGGTGTTCTAACAACCTTAGTGGGCAAGTTATACTTATCTGCGAATCCCCTTGATATGTATGAATGCGATGCACCAGTATCAAAAAGAACGAGTGCAGTAAATGACTTAACCAAAAACTTACCTATTACTACATCAGGCTGGGCTTCAACCTCCTCCACGTTAACATGGTTCACCTGTCCCCTGTTGAAAGGGTTCGGCTTCTTCCCAGAGCTTCCATTGCCATTCTGAGCTTCAAGACATTCATTGGCATAATGTCCGGTCTTCTGACACTTAAAGCAGGTGACTTGGCTCAGGTCTCACTTGGCCGGGGTTGATGGGGTGGTACGGTTCTTGCCATTGCTTCCTCCATTCCCATTACCATTCTTGGGGCCATTATGATTGTGCGAGCTACCTCCTCCATGGGTGTGCTGAAAATGAACTCCCGGTTTAGGGGTAAGACGGGGCTTCTGCTGAGCTCCAGAATTGTACTTCCCTTGTCCATACTTCCTCTTGCGGTTTTCAATCTGCTGCTGCTTCCCCTCAATCATAAGAGCATGATCTACCAACTCCTGGTAGTTGTTGAAGCTTGCTACCATCAACTGCATGCTCAGCTCGTCATTCAGTCCTTCCAGAAACTTCTCCTGCTTAGCTGCATTCTGTAGCAACGTCATCTGGGGCATAACGTGCTAGCTTACTAAATTCATCCACATACTGGCCAACTGTCCGTCCTCCTTGGCGCAAGTTACAAAACTCACGCTTCTTCATGGCCATAGCTCCTGTTGAAACATGGGCAGTACGGAAAGCCTGCTGAAATTGATCCCATGTGATAGTGTCTACAGGGTAAGTGGTTGTGAAATTCTCCCACCATGCTGCTGCGGGTCCTTCAAGCTAATGAGCGGCAAATTTCACCTTTTCCCCATCTGTACATCCTGCGGTGGTCAACTCCCTCCCTGTCTTGCGGAGCCAATCATCCGCAACTATCGGCTCGGTGCTACTGGAGAATACCGACGGATTCAACCTAAGAAAACGGTTTAAGTGATCGACAGGTGGTGGCGGTGGTGGGTTATTGTTGTTGTTGTTGTTTCCCTGATTCTGGTTCTGGACTAACAATTGCATCAAAGCATTCTGCTGCTGGATCAACTGAGTGAGCTCCGGTGGGAAAGCAAATCCATTGTCACGTCTCGGAGGCATCTGAGGGTTTAGAAAAGATGAGAATTAAGAATAGAATGAGATCTAAAGAGAAAACACTGCCCAAATGCACATGAGGCAAGTGCACACAAAATCACTTCATTTAATCAATCAAGGCATACAATCGGTCTAGAACTATCGTAAAAGTGCTTGGACTATTCTATATACATGGTGGAACACTACTACTGTTATGGTGGTCTACTAGAAAAACTGCTCCGATGAGGACTCCATGATATCTGCTCCAGCTTCGTCTTCGAAGTCATCATCACTAGGATCGGAATCGCTGTCGTCGATGATGATGTAGTTCACTAGATAAGTGCAATCTTCGTCGTCTCTTTTTGGTGCTGAACCTCCCATGAATACTTCAATCTTCTCCTTAAGGTCGCCGTTCTGTCTCACTAGAGCGACGATCTCCTCCATGTAGTCCTTGCGAGTGGCCTTCAGTTCTCCTTCTAGCTCAATGATCCTGGCCTTTGTGTTCTTCAACTCCATCATGTCTGCGCACATCTGGTTCTCTTGACGGTGAATGTGCTGGTTTAACTCCTGGATGCAGGCTGCAATGGATCTATCCTTCTTGGTGCTAACTATCTCCCATTGTTCATCTCGGCGCCCACAAATCTGGTAGATAGTATCCTTGAGGTCATCTTGGTAGACTTCTCCAATGTGTCCCATGGTGATGTGAGCGGCCATGCTCTTTCCTAGACTGTAGGTTGGTGCATTAAAAATACACTCTATGTGCTCCGTGACTGGCGCGAGCGTCCTTCCTGGAACTTGAGCTTGAATCTTCCAACGCTCCTCTTCGGGTAAAGTGGCGTTGTAGGTCCCGGTGAAGCTTGGTATTCCGATTTTCAGGTACTTAGTGACTTCCTTCAGGTGTCGTCCAAAGGGTGTATCTTCATCCGGCTGTGTGAACTTGATCCTCGCTTCCGTCATCCTAAAAGAGTAGAAAAGGTGAGGAGTCAGAAATGAGAAGAGAGTAGTGATCTAGGGCTTTAGCTTAGTGGTCGTGTCCTACAGTCAGCGTCTGCTCTGATACCATCTTGTAGCGACCAGACCTCAAACAGTCTGATCTCTGTGCTCATGTGTCATCCCTGGATCAGTAATGCTGACACCACACAGTACTTGAAGGATTTATAACAGAGTAGCAATCAAACACTTATTACATCGAATGTCTCAAAAGAGAACTTATTACAATAAATATGGCTTAAGGCCATCTAATAACGATAACAGCGGAAGGCTTGGAAGATAAGCGAGTCCATCAACTCCAACGGCATCACTGAGTATAGAACCACGACCTAAAGGCACCTTACTCGTCGTCTGAAAAGTCTGCAACATGAAACGTTGCGGCCTGAAAACGGGTCAGCACATGGAATATGCTGGCAATGTAACACATAGAGAGTAATGAAAGAATAAGCCTATACTACATGCATATATGGCTGGTGGAAAGCTCTATGGTTACGGTTTTGCGTAAAGCCATTTTTCCCCTACTGCAAAGGAATAAAATTTATTTAACTATCATGGTGGTTGTTAAACATTGAGAATGGTTGACAACATTCTCAATCCCAATTAAACATACTCATCATTAAAACCCAACAGTATTAATTAAAGTAACATGATGATATTCACATGATAATCCAAGTACTAGATACTCAAAACGTCCATAACCGGGGACACGGCTAACCATGATTAGTTTATACACTCTGCAGAGGTTTGCGCACTTTTCCCCACAAGACTCGATCTCCTCCGTTGGGATTCTCGCACTACATTGTGTTTGAGAAACGGCTGACCGAGACATAGTCTTTCAGAAGCGCTAGCACCTTACGATGGGTAGACCGTTACACCTACTTTCCCCTACATCTGCTAGTCTACCACTGTAAGAGTTCGCACGACTTAGTCAACTATGCTAGAGCCCATAATAGCTTGTGGCTGCACACGGAGGTTTCTAATATGAATAATCTCATGATCCCTTTGAGCCTGGGTGGCAGTCCATAAAGAAAACAACAGGCAATCCTGGTATACCCAGGTACCTCAATCCACCCAGATGTGTGTTTAAGTTGCCACCTTAGATAAACCATTAATTAACAATCTCACATCTGTCATGGATATCACTCACCCAATCCACGTCTACTAGCATAGCATGACATAATAAGCAAACGTAGAAGTAACTCCCAAAGGTTTGATAATAAAACAGGTAATAGTTACTACCTCATCTACTTCCCATCCCACAGTTTAATTAGATCCTAATCATGCAATGTTTGAGGATTGATATAATGCAATAAAACTGGGTAGTAAAGAGGTATGATCAAAGTGTTACTTGTCTTACTGATAATCCGTGAAACCTAGAGATTCAAAGTAACAGGCGGCGCACTCCGGGTACTCTATCGCAAACAAACAAACAAACAAACATACCATAAGTACTCATCTGATGAACAGGTAAAACTCAAATAAGAGATCTAACCAGAAAGTTCAACTTAAGAAATCCGGTTTGCAAAAAGAATCAAATCAAACGAAGCAACGAAAGTCAAACGGCGAAAGAAACGAACTTCGTTTTACTAATATGTACCTAAGTCAAATTTTACAGAAGCAAAAACTTGTTTAAGTTGGTTAAACGGAAAGAGGGTTCCGAGACGAAACTCCAGGCGCTTGAATCGCGTGATTTCGATAAACGAGCGGAGTTATACTAAAACGAAGATCGGATCAGAAATCGTGATAAAAAATAATCATGGAAAATTTGAGAAAAAGAAAAACGACGAACAGATTAACGAACGAACGTTCATTATCTGAATCTAAACGATGAACACGTTCGTTAAAACGAACGAACGAGCGAACGCTCGCTAAATAAACTAAACCGAAAAAATAAAAACTGATCTAATAATAAAAACGGAAACTAAAAAACCGCGAAAAACCGAATGGTTTTTCTAAAAAAACGGCGGCGGGATCGAGGTAAACCTCGGGCGGCGGCGGCGGCGGGCGGCGGCGCGGGCGGCGGCGCGACACGGATCGGGCGGCGGCGGCGCGGATCGGGCGCGACTAGGGTTTGGGGCGCGGGCTGGGCTGGCTCGGGCCCCGGGGCGGCGGCTTATAAAGTCCCGGCCAGGCGGAGTCCTGGCCGGTTACGGCCCAGGGTCGGTTCGTATCTTCTTTTTTTGTAAGAAAATAATTCCACGCAGAAAAACTAACGAAAGAAATACTAAACGGACTCCAAAAATGCCGAAATAAATTTTCCCCTACTTCTAAAAACAAGCCGGACAAAGTGAACATTTATTTAGGGCCTAGATGCAATTTTGAAAAATGCATATTTTTCCTAAATTCAAATAAAATAGCGAGAAACTCCGAAATAAAATCTTATTTAATTTATTATTAAACCCTCAATATTTCTTTATTTTGGGAAAGTCATTTTATTCCCTCTCTTATATTTTGTAATATAAATAATTGAAGATAAAATAATTAAAATCAAATGATCCTATTCTCAAAATTTGAGAAAACTCAAATATGAAAATAACAAAATCCCCAACTCTCTCTGTGGGTCCTTGAGTTGCGTAGAATTTCTTGGATAAAAAACAAAAGCAAAGAAAATATGATATGCAATGATGATCTAATGTATAACATTCCAAATTGAAAATTTGGGATGTTAAAAATTCTTGCCTACCAAATTAAACCTTCGTCATCAGATACTTACCATCATCTCTGATGTGTGTTCTGTGTCTCAGCTCAAGAGATGTTCAACGCCTCATTCCGTGAGTTGATCATGAGTTGCTTGATCTTTAAGAAGATCGATTCCTGTAGAGTTTCTTCTGTCGTCACTGTGTTGGACAAAGATCTCGAAAGCAAGGATGTCAAGATCAACATGATGAAAGCAGTCAACATTCTTATGAAGTGCAGGTGGATCATGAGACCGTGTTAGCTTTGTGTCCCCTCTTTCTACTTACCTCACGTCTTGAATCTCGGGACAGGATTCTTGTTTAGTGGGGGTGAGTTGTCACATCCCTAGCTTTACCTTGCGCTAGGCTAGCACTTGTCTGTTGCATCATGTTTAAATTTTATGTAAAGCTGAAATGGGGATTGATAAACCCTAGCAGCAAATGAAATTCAACTAGGGTCAAAATTAAATCTTTGCAATGAACCCAAAATGCCCTTCATAAATGCCCATCATTTTTTAATTGGTCTAGAACCCCTGCCAAAAATGATGCACATATTTTTAGGCCATTCTGGATTTTTGAATTAACTCATATTGTATTTGAATTGGGGCGTTTAAATACTATAAATATTTTTAAATGCTCCAACAATTTTGGAATTAGTTGAGGGCCTATGGAATAATTCATTTAGTGCCCATAACTATTTTCAGAATTTTTAAAAGTGATTTGGTTCGAAAACCAAATTAAAACAAATTTACATAAATAGAAAACAGAACAAAATTAGAAAAGACAGAAGAGAGAGCAGGCTTACCTGGCTTACCTGTAGCAGCCCACCTAGCGGCCCAGCCCAGCCAGCGCTGCCTGCTTCTTCAACTTTCTGCCAGAAGGAGAAGCAGGTGCGTGGCGAGCGCGCAGCCGAACGCGGCCACCTCCTGCTTGCCACCGAGGCGCCCCCGACGCGTCTGGAGATGCCCTGCAGCCCCCTCTGCCTCTCCCCTTACTCTCTGCTCTCTCCCTCGCCCTCTAGCCCCTTCGCTGAGCTCAACCGAGAGCGACCGCCGCCGCCGTTCGCCATAGCCGCGCTCACCGGCCACCCCACGTCTCCCCGTCGTGTCCAGGCGCTGCGCCTCGACGCCATGGAGCACCAGGACGAAGCACGCGCCCGTGGGACGCCTGATGCAGCGCTGTTGTCTTCATCTCCGTCGTCGGCCGCCGAAGATCCCTCACGCCGCCCCGCTTGCTCCGGCTCGTCCCCGACTCTTCCGACCCGCTCGTCCGACGCGCAGTGAGCCCTGCTACCTCCTCCTTCTCTCCATTTGCCTTCTCGTGCACCACAGCGACCACACCGAGCTTGCCCGCACGCGCCGCTGCCTCTGCACGTCGCCGTCGTGGCCACGGCCACGCTAGCTCGATTCCGAGCACGCCATTGCGTTCGCCGCAGCCCAAGCAGCCCGTAGCACTGCTCCATGCACCTCGCCATGCCTCCTAGCGACGAGTCCGAGCTTGTCCGAGCTCCGGCCGCCGCCTCTATGCTCGCCATCGTCGTTTCCGGTGACCCCGAGGCCTCCTGCTCGCTCTGCTAAACGCGGTCGAGCACGGGCTACCTTCTGGTGGCCTTCGCGCGTCCAGCCGCTGCCCGTAGCGCAACCCCGGTGAACATCCGCCACGTTTTTGGTCACCGCCGGCAGAACTCCAACGACTACCAACGTGGCCGTGATTAGGGCCTAATCACCCCGCTAACCAACCCCCTGGGCCACTGACGGATGAGACCCACGCCCTAATTAAGCCCAGCTTTATTTCTGCCTAGTTTAGTTATAACCCAATGGGACCCACACGTCAGAGTTGACCGTGCTCACATGGCCGTTGACCGGACCCACCTGTCCATGACACTAATGACGTCGGGTCACTGACCAGTGGACCCCACTGGTCAGGTTTGACCCTGGTTAGTTCCAGGTTACCCGCTCACATCAGCATGATGTCATGCTGACGCTATAAAGCTTTTCTGGTGTTTTTATTTATTCAAAAAATTCCAGAAAATAGTATAAACTTCTAAAAATCATATAAAATCAACCGTAGCTCAGAATGAAATAATTTATGTATGAAAAATTATCAGAAAAATTCAATCTATCCATCTGTACTATTTTCATGCATGACAAACCAACCTCAACCTATAGATGAAAACACATAAAGGGCACTTAAAATGCTTAAGTTTGGAGTTGCATTTGAATCCTTGATTCAAATGAGCTCCATTGAACTTGTTGTTGTTTGCATTAGCACAAACAACATAACATATACATGCCATGTTCATGCATCATATTGTGCATTGCATTGATTGTGTTTATTCTCTGTTTGCCGGTGTTGTTCCCCCTCGGTAGACGTTGTTCTGACGCTGTGATCGTTGACACTGATGAAGACCCAATGCTATCTTCAGAAGTGCCAGGCAAGCAAAACCCCCTGTTCAATCCAATACAATCCCACTTTCTCGCTCCTGCTCTCTTTTACTGCATTAGGACAACAACGATTCAACTGTTACATGTTGCGGTAGTTAAACCCTTTTCCTCTGCATGACCTGTCATTGCCACAGTAAATAGATGAAATCCACTAGCATGAGTAGGAGTTGTTTGAGCCCTGATGTGCCTACTCATTCATGCTTGTTTGTCATGCCTGCTACTGCTTAGAGTTGAGTCAGGTCTAATTCATCGGGGATGAATTAGAGGTGTGTGAACATGTCCTACTGTTGTGAGCTAAGTGCGTGAACATGATTTGGTAAAGGTATCGGTGAGAGGCATGTAGGAGTACATGGTGGGTTGTCTCATTGAAGCCGTCCTCAGGAACCGAGTTATGTGTTTGTGATCCATGAACAGTTACTACCACACATTGGGCTCCGGGCACTCCAAGCTCTCTTGACTTATTAATCAACCTGATCTTTATCCAGGAGTTGCAACTAGTTTCTGGTGTTTGTAGGTAGTGTTAGTAGTCTACCAAGTGGCACCCGGTACAGGTGGGCTTGGGACAGACTAGGCACAGTGGCACGGTGTACCAAGTGGCACCCAGATGGTGGGCTTGGGAACCCTGCTCACATCGTTTGGGGCCGTGAGTGACACCCCGGCCGGATCTCCTTGCGGATGGAACCCGAATAGGCGATAAACCTGGACTAGAGACTTGTGTGGTTAGTCAGGTCATGGCCGACTCCCTCGCCAGGCTCCGCTTGAAGGTTGCCGAGATATACGACGTGTACATGGTGGTAAGTGGCGAGAGCGTGTGTGAAGAAGTACACCCCTGCAGGGTTATCATGATCTATTCGAATAGCCGTGTCCGCGGTAAAGGACTTCTGGGTTGCCTGTACAGTTCATAGACAAGTGAAAGTGGATACTCTAAAATGCGCAAGGTAAGTGTGAGTGCTATGGATGGCCTTCTCATAGGGAGACGGGAGCGGATCCATAGTGGTGTATTGATATGGTGAATATGTGGACTCGTGTGCGCCACCTCAAAAGAGTTACCAGCAGTCGTAGTTTAGGATAGCCACCGAGTCAAAGCTGGCTTGCTGCAGTTAAACTCCACCACCCACTTTATTGATACCGATGCATATGTAGCTAGTTCCGATGTAAGTCTTGCTGGGTACATTTGTACTCACGTTTGCTTATTTTATGTTTTACAGAGAGACTTCAGTCTCACTAGTAGTTCCGCGTGGACTCCGACGTTTAGCTTGTTACCTCAGCTACGATCTTGTACCCTGGGGGGGGGGTCTTGTAGATAGTCAGGCTTTTTAGCCTTCTTCATTTGTAGTTGTCTGTACTCAGACAAGTATTGCTTCCGCTTGTTGCTTGTATGCTCTGTATGTGGGGTAATGAGACCCGTGTTTTTAATACTTGGCCCCTCGGAGCATAATGAATAAATACTAGAGTCGTAGAGTTATGTTGTGATACCATGTTGTATTTACACATATCGAGCATATTGTGTGTATGATTGAAATGCTTGGTATGTGTGGGATCCGACAACCTAGTTGTTTATCCTTGGTAGCCTCTCTTATGGGGAAATGTAGTCTTGGCTTCCATGAGCCATAGTAGTTCGCTATAGCCCGGTTCACCGGAGTCCTGCTAGCCCAGCACTACTGCTCCGGAACACTTGACTGGCCGGCATATGATTCACTTGGTTCCTATGTCTGTCCCTTCGGGGAAATGTCACGCGATGACATCCGGAGTCCTGCCTATCCTGCTACAGCCCGGTTCACCAGAGTCATGTTAGCCCAGTGCTACAGCCCGGATTCGCACGCTGCTGACCAACATGCTCGATGTTGATTCATGCATGCCTGTCCCCGTAAGTTAGTGCCACTTTGGGTTCACGACTAGTTATGTCGGCCCGGGTTCTCTGTCATATGGATGCTAGTGACACTATCATATACGTGATCCAAAAGGCGCAAATGGTCCCAGGCCATGGTACGGCGACACCCGTGGGAATACCGTGTGTGAGGCCGCAAAGTGATATGAGGTGTTACCGGCTAGATCGATGTGACTTGGAATCGGGGTCCTGACAGTCTCACTATCTTGAACCTTATCTGCATTACTTCCTTCACCATTGCATAACGGGGTACTATTCTCCAATATTTTGTCCGCATTCTAAAAGAGAAACAAGCAGACACATCACAGGTTTACCATGTTGTATATGAAACTCATTTTGGTAAATCAGTTCAGTAGTAAAGTGCACAGGATAACAACATGAAACAAACATATATCTATGTACCATGGTCACTTTATGGTCTATATCAATCTAGTTTTTGTTGCTAAATCAAGATAGAGACATAGTTCAAATAATATTTGTTCAAGACAAAGCAGAATAGAAAGAATATAAGTGTGGGAAACTATAGAGACACTTGTAATGTGCATGACACGAGAACATAACTGTTTATTCAATTGAAACTGAAATCAATATAGAGCAAGTTACAACAGCAAACCAGTTAAAGAAACAAGTTTAAAACATACCTGTAGCGCCATTGGAGTTTCAATTCCATCCTTCAAATTTGAAAATAGTTGGTCTGAGTAAATACAGTGATGCAAGAGCAAAGGAGTATGAACCATAGCTACAGAACCTGACCTGAGAACAATTCTTCTTCTCCTTTAAGCGTTGAGTAGGGATTCAGAGTGGTGGTCCTCGTGCTTTGGGCACTGCAGTTCCCTTACTAACTGCTCATGTTTGGGTGCTCTGTGGTGGAGACGGTGTTGTGTCAACTGGAACTGGGTTACTATCTGCTAGGGTTGGGGTTAGAAGGGGTGTAGCTGGTTCTCTATCCAACTGGGTAGGGGTACAATCTGCGAGAGTCTGGGTTATGTGTGGTGGGGCTGGTTCTTGGGCAAGTACAACTGTGGTTCTATCTGCATCAACTGGTAGCACTATCTTTTCTGAAGACTGTGTTGTTACTCCCTTAGATACTGCCATCACCCTCTCCAATTCAAATGGCTGATAAACAAGAAAAGTAATTGAATGTACAAACATTGTATGATAGACAGGTGCAATGGATAGTGGGGAATAAAAGAGGGCATGAAATAATTCACATTTATGTTGTCTAACCAAACAGGATAGCATGACACAATTTCACATATATGATGGCTAACTAAACAGGATAGCATGATACCATTTCACATTATGATAGCTAACTAAAAAAGATGGAAAGACATAGTTCAAAATATGATGACTATGTAAACAGGATGACATGCTATAACTATATAATGTGTTTATTAAATAGGTTGGCATGCCATAATTCACATACATGCCGCCTATGGAAACATGATAACATGATATAATTCCTGGATAGAATGACATAATTCAAAATATGATGACTGTAAACACTAAACAGGATGAGATGATATAACTATATGATGTCTTTATTAAATGGGTTGCCATGCCATAATTCAGATAGATGTTGTGTATGTAAACATGATGGCATGATATAATTCAATATATGATTTATATAGTAAGCAAGTAAGCAGATGGCAATCCATATATGATGTAAAAACTAAGCAATGCAAGACAACATGCATGACATGGGTAATATAACCCTGCCAAGTTTGAGCATAGACCTCAGGGGGGAAATAGGACTGGTCATTAGTCTCTGAATCCTCCTCTGAGGAGCTCTCTGTATCCAGCAAGATGTCTGCTTCAGCAGGTAGCATTGTCTGCTCTGAATACCTTGTTTTCACTCTAGATACTTCCATCACCGCTTCAAATGGCTGATGCACAGGAAGAGTAGTTGAATATACAAACGTTGTCGACAAATGGAACACGTAATACAAAAAAATGATAGCATGATATAGTTCACATACATGACGATTGGCTCAACAACATGGCATTGCATCATTCACATATATAATGCCTTTGCAACAAGATAGCATTGCATAATTCACATATATAATGTCTTGCAACAAGATGGCAATGCATAATTCACATATATGGTAATTAGACACTAAACAGGTGGCATTCACACAAAGCATGTCTAAACTAATCAAATGACATCGCAATGCAAGACACCATATGCACGATATGAGCAACATAACCCTGCCAAGTTAATTAGAGAATACACCTCGGGGGGGAATAGGACTGGTCATCTGTCTCTGAATCCTCCTCTGAGGAGCTATCCATAACCAGTGAGATATGCGCTTCGTTAGATAGCATAGTCTGCTCTGAAGACCTTGTTTTCACTCCAGAATTTTACATCACCATGTCAAATGGCTGATGCACACGAAGAGTAGTTGAATGTACTAACATTGTTGACAAATGTAATACATAACGGAAAAAAGGATGGCCTGATATAATTCACATATAAGATGACTGGCTAAGCAGGATGGCATTGCAAAATTCACATATATGATGCCTGGCTAAACAAGATGGCATTGCATAATTCACATAAACAATGAATAAACTAAACAGATGGCATTCACACAAAGCATGTCTAAACTAAGCAGATGACATATTTGATGTATAAAGTAAGCAATGCAAGGCACCATATGCATGATATAACCAACATCAGCATGCCAAGTTAGAGCGAAGACCTCATGGGGTAAATAGGAGTGGTCTTCTGCTTCTGAATCCCCCTCAGAACAGTTATCTTCCTCTTGATTACGATCCGAAATGGGTGGAGGGGGCTGCCTTTGCGCCCACCATGGAGCGACGTCTGCATGAAATTTTATTGCCACGCAAGGCTCGTCTCTTTTGCTCTACATGTTCAGTTCCATTGTGTACAATAACTGACATGCATAGGAATAAAACATAGTGAGATTATGTAAGGAGTGCATGCACAAATCCAGAGTGATGGTAGCAAACTGTGGATAGACCCAAAACCAATGATAGCAGGCAGATAATAGCTTTAGTTAAAAAAATACAGATAATGGCTCCTTTAATGTTTGTTTGCACCCAACATGAAACTCATAGTAGACACCCGAGATTAACCAGATAGTAGACAAATAGTACTGATTGTTGCCCCAATATGTACCCCATAACCATTTAAAAACTCAAGTTTCAGCATAAGTTTGGACCTGACTCGGAGTCTAATAGGTGAACACGACGATAAAGTAGCATGTCATCATATTAAGCGATGCATAACGTAAGCAGACACAGAAGAGTGTGACCTCTCTTGCGTGTAGTCCTCAAGGTCATCTGCTCACTTGATGATGGTAATGCAGTTGTCGTGGCTGCCTGCAGCGGGGAAGAAGATCTGAGGCGGCGAAAGACAGTCTGGAGAGCGGATCCCTACTGTGGTGAACCCTTCCGTCGTTGGAGCAGCTCAGCTGGGGTGGAACACATCACCGCAGGAGCAGGACAAACCACACAAGGTTTTCTTTGACACATATCTGTAATAGAAGTAATTGTGTCAGGGCTTGTTTGAATTTGAGGATTCTAACAATGCAGGGATGGGAAATAGACAGGAATAGGATCGGAATGCACGTGCAAAACAGAGAATTTAAAAACACAGGATTTTTGCCAATCTGGGTGTTTGGTTCATAAGAATTGGAAGATCACAAGATGCAAAGAAGCATGGTGAGATTAAGTCAAACCACAAGAAAATGTACGGTTATTATACTATTATGCTACTATCTCTTAGTCTTGTGCTTCATGAATAGGAATTTGAAAAGGAGGACAAGTGGAAATTAAAATTCCTACGCTTTTTCTTTCAAGGAGACACTAAAGGAACAAATCCTATAGTTTTCCTTTGCTCCATTCCTTTGCACCAAATTCATGAAAAGTAGTACCATACGAAACTTTCCAATTCCTATGTTTTTCATTCACTTTTCCTTTCAAGCACTGGCGATTCCAGTAGGCAGGCTTGAGCAAGGAAAATCCTACACTAAAAAAATGTTTTTGTGCTACTTCTATTACTTTGGACCCAGGCCACTGCCCTACTAGCTCAACTCCCAGGGCCATCGACAAATGCACAACTCAAACGCGCAGAGATAAATAATGATGGCATTCAGGAGAGTCCATCATGGGTAGCTAAGTTGCCTGGTACCTTACTGCTTGTCATATAGTAGGATAAAATAATTGTATTTCCCGTTACTCCGTGTGCTCAGTGGACAATATATATAACATGTAGAGTAAAAAAGATATGCAACAAGTGTACAACCTCTTTGGCGAAGCCATGTCGACCTCAGCGTGATTGGGTTGGCCGGAGAGGATGCTCCGGCTGACTTGGTTGTCGGAGGAGGGGAAGAAGATCTTAGGCGTCTGGAGATGGAGCCCGAGGTACTGCACCACTGTGATGGAGGGTTTCATCGTTGGAGCAGCTCCGGTGAGTTGTACGATGCCGAGGCTAAAGTAGGACAAGAGAGACAATGTTAACCTGAGCGGAATTCTAATAGCATCTCCAATAGATGACGTAAAATACATAACCACAAAGTGCTAGATGTATACATCAACCGCTCATCTCTGAACTTAACTGTCGAAACTAAATTTAACTGTCGAAACTAAACTTAACTGTCGAAACTGAACTTAACTGTCGAAACTGAATTTTGCTGTCGAAGCTGAATTTTACTGTCGAAACTGAACGCACTAGAGGTGAGGCTACACGTCAGTCGACTGACTTTTTCATCTCTGGTCAATCGATTTTGCAGCCGTTGGATACGAAATCAAGGGCATGCAGTTCATCTTCAACCTCCACCCCCATGAGCCGCCAGCCACCACCGGCGAAACAGCCGCCCCGCCCGCCCCGAAAACACTCCCCACCGCCGATCCACCGCCGCCCCGGCCATCCCTCTAGCCCCCCCCCCCCCGTGCCGAGCTTTTTCTCCTGCGATCCCCACGCCACCACCCCACCACCACCGGCGACCACCGCCCCCACCCTGAACCCTAAGATAGATAGTGGGGTACTTCTCCGGCGAGCCCCCCTCCCCGCTGCGGCTGGTTCTTCCTTAACTCCGGCGAGCCCCCCCCCCCCACTCCCTGAAAATCGACTGACCCAAAAGTCGACTCAGTCGACTGAAGTGTAGCTAAATCAGAGCAGCATCGCAAGCAAGAGCAAGAGCGAGAGCAGCAGCGCGAGCAAGAGCAAGAGCAAGAGCAAACCAGGCAGGGGACCGAGAGCAAGAGCAGAGCAGTAGCGCGAGCGAGAGCTAAAGCAGCAGCAGCTCCTACTGATGTGGACGTCACCGCCGAGGGAGCGACACCCTGGAGGAAGTGGCCGGCGACGCCGCGATGGATGGAGTCGCGCCGTGTCGGCTTGGGACCGAGCGCCGGTAGCACCGTGAGATCGAATCAAGAAGAAAATGCGGCGATTAGTGTACAACCTCTTTGGTGGCGCCGATTAGGCCGCAGCTTCATCCGAGGAAACGGTGATGCTGATGCTCTTCTGGTGGTGTAGGTGAAGACGGCGGTGTGGGAATGGAGGTGGCGCGAAAGACGAGGGGAACATCGGGGCAGCTCCTTGGAGGTGGAGGACAGGGTGGCTGAACCGGTGGGACGACCAGATCGATGATGGATCCTCATCCAGTACGATGGATGAGGGACGTCAAGGTGTTGCTGTGGACGACGTCGTCGGGGAAGAGGCTCCGGCTGGGTGGCGGACGGAGGAGGGTGTGGGGCTTCGTGGGTTTTCCAGGCCTCTGTGTACGAATGGGTGGGCGGATGGGATGGGAGTGGGGAACCATGGCTTAGGGACGCGCTTGTCCGAAATGTAGGGTAAGTTACGAAAGTACCCCCACCGATATGAGGTAGTTCTCTCGGTTCAGGGGTATCACGGGCATTTCGCGTGTCGGGATTTCACAGGAGGTGGGAGTTTTCGCGCGCGTTGTAGTTTTGGAATAGCAAGGCGCGGGTTGAGATGGAGGGAGTTGTCGGAGCACAACGAGACAAAGATATATCTTAAATATTTCGGGCTAACAAGGCACGGGTTGAAGAGGTGGGAGTTTCGCAGCACGATAGACAAAGACGCTAGCTTGAAATTACGGCATAACAAGGCGCGGCTTGAAATTTCGGGAGAACAAGATTAACGTCTACCCAAAAGAAAAAAAGACAATTTAGACTAGTATGATATACTACGTACAATGTGTTTAACACGCACAACACACACACAGACACCATTTAGACTAGTAAGGTACACGTGCATTGCACACATGAGATTTGGCAACCAAATTATGAATAAATACCACATTATAGCATGTAAGCTTTGAGTCATATATGCATGATGTAGATGTTCGTTTAATTCTTATAGTTCATTTCATTCAAAATCATCTAGTTTTTATAAGAAAGCTAATCTATTTTAAGATTCATGGAATTGTGCGTTGTAAGGCATAAAGTAAAAACAAATCATGTAGAAAAACATTTGGGCAATTCTGATACGGAAGATTCTAGAACAAATAAGAAGTGCTTGTGTTTTGAGGTTTGTGCATTATGCTTAAGTTCAACCATAGAGTCTTCTAGATTGTACATGTGGCAAAATATGGTGGAATCTAGATGATATCCAACGGCCAGTAGTGCTCAAATTTGCCAGCTCTGCACCACCGGATTGGCCTCATACAACGACCATCTTTCAAAGTTAAAGTTATCCACACACTATAAAAAATATATATATAATATAATATATATAGGGGTATAGATATAGATATGTGATGCGAAAGCCACCCATCATCTCCAATTAGAATAGTTTGTCCATGCACGGATGCAATGTGGCCAAACGATGTCTGCCATCGGTATCTCAAATTCAAACCAATCTCACCTTGTTCAATGTGTATACATTGCAACATGCTCATTTCCAAACCACACCGCGCAGATCTCCGTTATATTCATGTATGCATGGGTTTCAAACATCATGATCTCTTATTCAAATATTTGAATTCAACTTTACATTGATTATGACCTCACCTAGTCTTTTACACCCACACATTGGTCTTCTCTTTATAATTGTACCACTAACTTTCTCTCGTGCATGCATGCACACACACTACCAGTCGGCATTATCCATCACACACATGCAATCTTTTTCTTCATGTCGGTCTCCCATGAAGGCACACACACACACATCCCCCTCTCCATCATATCGGGCATTCTTTATCTCTAACGTGCATGCGCAATGATCGATGTTCCTCTATGTGTGTGTGTGTGTGTATATAGCTAGGTCTTTCATAGTTTTCCACATGAACCGATCAATCTATATATCTAGTGAGGTCTGACCCTCTTTCCCACGTCCACATCGATCAATCTATACCTCTCTATGTAGGATTACATATATAGCTAATACACCCACATTAATTATATATCCAACGCCCCCTCTCATCATCCATGCCTTCCGCTTCATCTCTCAGACGCGCGCACAATGGCCAAGACAGCGGCGGCAAGGGCCCTGCCCCCCCTAACATCACTATATATCGAGGCTAATATGAATGTGATCATTAGACAATTGTTGGTAAAAATGGTTTAAGTTGATGAATTGTCCCTCCTCATAAAGGATTAGCAATGCTTGGCCCCCTAGATCATGGGACATTTTTCATGCATGGCTCCGCCACTGCGCGCAACAGCGCACGTTCTCGCCCCCTCTCTCTAAATATCTATCTCGCAGTTGTGCACTCCTTCATAGTCTCCCTCCACTCGGCCCCTCGCACCATCTTCTAGCCCCCCACCGGATTTTGCCACATGTACAATCTAGCAGACTCCATGGTTGAACTTAAGCATAATGCACAAATCTCAAAACAGAAGTGGTTCTCCTTTGTTCTAGAATCTTACGTATCGTAACTGCCAAAACCTTTTTTCTAGTTGAATTGCCATTCTTTGTTTGTACTTTATGCTTTACAATGCACAATTCCATGAATCATAAAATAGATTAAGGGCTTCTTTGATTCAAAGGATTCTCGAAGGAATTTTGGAGGATTCTAATCCTTAGGGATTTTTCCTATCTTGGTTGTTTGATCCGTAGGATTGTAAACCTTAGGAAATTTTCCATATGATTCATTTGCACTAGATTTCATAGGAAACATCCCATCCACTCAAACCTCTTTGAAAGAATCCTGCATTTTTTCTATGCACAATCAAACACTCGTACCATCCTATAGGATTCAAGACAACATTCCACTCTAATCCCATGTTCTTCCTATTCCCGCGTTTTGGAAATCCTACGAATCAAAGAGGCCCTAGGTTTTTTATAAAAACTAATTGATTTTGAATGAGATGAACTATAAGAATTAAACGAAGGTCTACATTAGGCATATATGACTCAGAGCTTACATGCTACAGTGTGGTATTTATTCGTAATTTGGTTGCAAAATCTGACACGTGCAATGCACGTGTACCTTACTAGTACTTCGAGTATGTGCAAAACACAATGGCACGCTACACAGTGTCTCTCTTACAGTTCATGAAGCCACGTGGGGACGTGGCACATGTGGAGGCGTTGTCGCGACATCCTTGTGTGGATTGATCACAGTGACGTGCCACTGGTTCCAGAAGAATGTACTCGTCCTCCCTGAGCCCCACTGGCGGTACATGCACGAAGCAAAGATGTGCACGCACGCCACGCACGCACTCATTCCCTCGCACGCACACGCGGGTACACGGGCGGACGCAATTTTGTACCAAGATCCACCCCATGTGATAATTTGACGCGTGTAAAGTCCATCACTTCATTGATGGTCAATTAATACAACGCATGCAAATTGAGTGGACGTGAGGGCGGAAGAAAGACATTACTACTCCATTGCGCACATGCGAGTAGTTAAATCATGGGTTGCTAGTACTACTTCCATTGGTCTCCTTCGTATTTTGTGCCAATTTTTGACACTAACATAATATTTACGCATCTGAGCAGTGCAGTCTACTTGAAATTTATGTTCCACTAAACTCATCGGGAGCCGTTTCGTGCCTCGAAACCAAAAACCATAAATTAATCTTTACCTTGTTCCCATCACATTCGGAAGTACTAGTGCTACAATTAAGTGCAAGCCTGCTCACACCTACCAGTACGTACCAAACCTGAACGTGTTCCCACTATGCAGGTTTTAGTACTAGCGCTAGTACTTAGGCTATTAAAAGAGGAACTACCAAACCGAAAATTACTCTACCTTCCTCCTCATAAGTCATGCTTCTTCGTCCGTCCTTGCCATGGCTGGTGTGCAGAGCTCTAGGTCGAGAACTACTCGTAACAAGGGAGCGGCAACCAAGGCTGCGGAAAGAAAAGAGAGGGCTCGCCGCCACGCAGAGACCTCGAAAGATCTCTCACGGGCAGGCGATGGCTCCCAGGAGCGCCCTAGACGCGGAAGCGAACATGCCGAGCTGGCGGCGCTGGAGTCATTATCCCTCGACGGCATGCCCGGTCAGCTCAATAAGCACCTCAATAAGCAGAAGGAGTTCATCCATGGCTTGGTGGAGCTGCTGAAGGAGAGCCTCGACAACATGCCCGCTAAGCTCAGTGAGCAGGGGGAGTTGACCGCCGGCTTGGTGACGCTGCTGAAGAAGAGCATTGCCTCGGAGAAGAAGGCGACCGGCGAAATTCTACAACTTCAGGAGGACAATGCGAAGCTCTGGCACAAGCTCGACCTGCTGAAGGAGGAGAACGCCGGCTGGAAGAAGCTGCACGAGAATAGTAGTTCCTCGATGAAGATGTTGCAGGCCCTCGTCATGGAACAGAAGGAGGAGTTGGCGAAGCTCCGCATCGAGCACCCGGCTATTGTCAAGGTACGTAATGCAGCCGTGGAACAGATGATGAAGGCTCGTGTCGAGAAATCCCGCGTCATGGACACAATGATGAAGATGGCGGAGGAGATGCGCAAGGAGATGGAGGTCGTGGAGGCGATGAAGAAGCAGTTACGACTCTGCGGCCAGCAACCCTTCATGTAGTGAGAGCAGCGCCCCAGATTTGTGTGTGCGTCTTCCTTCTTTTTGGGGGGTGATAATCCTCCTTCTTCTTTTGCTCCTGTGTTTCTTCTTTTGCTTCGGGTGTTTCGCCACACGTGTCACCTTCTCTGCGAGGCATGAATAGAACAATGCTAAAATGAGATGAGTAGCAAATTAGATCATTCTTTATCGCCAATAGAACAATGCATCTTGCTAGTAATATATAATAAGAGTAGAGAGTAGAGGATATGGCACTAGGCTGCCGTGTTTCATGCTCCTCCGTCGTACTCCAGTGGAAAACTTGAGTATACCGCACGGTTCTTTGCTCCTCCTCAGGTCGTCGGCACATTTATACGAGCAGTCAAATCACAAGGCCCCGCCTTCCATCTGTAATGAGCCATCAAATCACAAAGGCCCTTGCCTCTCGTGAAAAGGACCAAGCTAGACTGCCCCGCCCTCTAGCCTTTTAAAAAATGTATACATTTGTACGGTAGTAGTATCGATGGATTGCACCATGGAGCAAAACTATGCATATACTACTACGTATATGACACTACCCACTATGAAGGTACTAGTAACATAGACTAGTAACTGGTCTATGTTACTCTCCACTATGACCAGCCAAAGTCAAGGCGCGGATACCAACGAGGGCCTGGTTGTGTCTATACTTGGACAGCTCACCCGACTGCATGCGCACCAGGCAGACGAAGATCATGTCGTGTTGGTGCCGTGTGCAGCCCGCACATTAACAAAAACCTCGCGCCTCCATCTTAGCCTCCGCGTTTAAAACATCTCAATCTCAAGGCCAAGGAGCAACGTGAAACCTATGATAGAGCCAATCGGATGGTTGAGAACACTACAATTCGTAGCTACAGATGCGTGTGTGAGAGAGGACGAGTGCGTGCGTGCACCTCTTCTCAGAGTACAACTGTATGTGGGTGGCCTCAGCCTAGGGAGCAGTGATGGTGCGTGCGAGAAGTCCCGAGAGATAGGTGTAATGCGTCTGGAAAAAAGACTAGTCTATAGCTCGCCACGAGGCTATTCCTGTCGAACGCCAAGCGTAAGATATGTATCCGACGGTGCCAGTTTTTGCACGTACACAGCAGTAGAAAAAGAACTAGTAGTACCATGGCATATGCTACACCACGACTGAGAAAATGTGTGTGTCGGCGTTCTGGGAACGGGGGTCCCCAGACTTGCCTGCCTGCGGCCCATGGCGTGGCTAGGCAGCGGGCCGTATGGCCCATCTTCATCAACAAGGCATCCAAGACCTTCGTGAGGGTCCAAGCCTCGCGAGGCGGACGACGCAAGACTTCCTCTGGAGATATCAAGGCGGGGCAAACCTCATGAGGCCCTCGTGACGTGATCCATAACGAACGGCGCCAGGCGGGTGCCAGGCGGGCGCCAGTGCACACAGCGTCCACATTTCCTTTTTGGTGCTAAGGGGGCAAGCGTAGACGAAGAGTATAGAGGCATCAAGAAAAGGTTGCCATATTGGTGCAACAAGACCAAGACCAGGAGAACGGCAAGGCGGAGGTCATCGTGGAGCCCAAGACGGCGTCATCCCAGGGCTTTTCGCAGGCGAAGACCGCTTTTGTCCGGATAGCTTGTACTAGTTGTTCCCCTTCAAATTTGCCCGCCGTTGTTGGCTCCCTTCCCGCTCAACATTTGGGAAGAGGACCAGGGCCTCTATAAATAGACTTAGCCACCACCGTAGAGGGGGACAACTCAAACAGATCGAGAAGCCAACACTCCCACAAGAACACCTCGACCTCAGGAGGTTGTTCTTCCCATGTATTGTTCTTCATCAACCCAAGAGGCAATCCACCACCACCACACTGGAGTAGGGTATTACACCACAACAGTGGCCCGAACCAGTATAAACCTCGTGTCTCTTTCTGTGTTGTGAGTTCGTCGAGTTCGTCCGCAAGATCTTAGCAAGCTAGAGCATAGATCGGTAGGAGGGAAAGACTTCGCGCGCACCCCAGTGTTCGAACCTTAAGGGTTTGCCGGAACCCCACATCTGACAGTGCTGACGTTACGCCATCCGGGAATAGTGCCACACTTCAAAACTAGAACCGTCAATAAATCTTGAGCACGTCTCGTCACATTCCAAATTACTACTACTACCACGCTATATTTAATTGCAAACCTGTTCACACCGATCAAAACCTAAATGGTTTCCCACTTAGGAGTGTATTAGTAGTACTCAGTTATAAATACTACTATGCTAAGATGACTGCACATTCCTCCTCAACTCCTCATCCACAAGAAACAATCAAGCCATAGCCAGCGTGAGTTCTGGGTCGAGAGATTTCCACGAGGGAGAGGTGAGCATGGAAGGGGAAGCACGAGAGATGTCTCGCCTCGCCGCGAAAGCAGCCGACATGTCCAGCCGCGCAGCAGTAGTAGCACAGAGGTCCCGCCGCGCCGCCGAAGCAGCACGGAGGTCCCGTCGCGCCGTCAATGTAGCAGACTGGTCCGGCCACACCGCGGAAGCAGCAGAGATGTCCCGCCGCGCCGCCGAAGCAGCACGGAGGTCCCGCCGCGCCGCGACGGCTTGGGAAAATTTCTCGCGGGCAAGCGAGGACTCTTACAGGCGCATGCATGTGATAGTCCAAAGCCAGATGGATCAGATCTTCGGCTGGGCGAGGATGCAGGACGAGGCTACCGGCGTCATCTGGCAACTTAGGGAGGGCAATGCGAAGCTTCGGGGCGAGCACGACCTGCTGAGGGCGAAGATCACCGAAAGGGCGAAGCAGGAGGAGGAGACCGCTGCTGTGTTGCAGAGGACAGGCGTCATCATCAAGAAACTTATGGACGAGAATGCCATGCTCTGCATCGAGCGCAACAGGCTGGTGGAGGAATCCATGGATGCTGCCAAGCAGCGTATTAAGGACATGAAACTAATGAAAGAGATCATCGCCCGCCGCGAGAACTAGTCTCCGCGACCTGCAGCACATAAAGAAAGTAGAGATCAGCGAGCCAGATCGTTGTATGCGTCTTCCTTCTTCTTTTGCCCTTGTGTATTTCGGGCGTAGCCGCATGTGGCTTTTTAATTATCTTCCTAATTATGTAAGACAATTATTATCCACTCTCGTCGTCCTTGTATATATTCATCAGTCTTGCTATAAGTCATAGTAGATGCTATATAGGTCCGTCGGATCTTACATCAAGATCCGTGCAAAATTTTCTTTTCAGATTTTCTTTTTTCTCTCTTAAATCTCAGTCGAGTGAGACATTGCCACGCCATTAAACAGAGGCTCGGGCGCCATTAACGGTACCTTGGGACAGAGGTGGACGACAGATGGAGGTCAAAGGGCTCCCCTCCCGATAAGCATGCGCGGGGGTCTGACCGCACGCCTCCCGTGCTCAAATAGCTACCTTGCATGGCGCCTCCTAGCTAATAAAAAAGGGGATGCGTGGCGGCACGTAAATGGTAAATAGAACGCCCACGGTTTCAATAATACTTGTA